>CM035407.1:11983462-13378462 GCA_020310875.1 Ceratopteris richardii
CTTTTGTGTTTGATCATTTCAAGAATCCTTTTGTAGATGTCTAATTCCAAAATTCATGAGTCTATGGTTAAAGTTTGAGAGCATAATTATAAACAGTCTGTGAGAATTATGAGTAGGAACATTCATATGTGAAGAAGTGGTGAGTGTTTTCTGAAATAGGCGCAATCTCGATGGTTAAAGAATTGATCATTTCTTAGTGCACAGTGTAAAGTTTTGCACAAATGAGTTCAAAATCTAAGTTGGAAAGTAATCCATCTATGGCTAGAAGCATTTGCATAAATGAGTTCTAGTTTGAGAGAACCAAGCTTTAGAAGTTGCAGGTGTCAAAGTCGACTGTAAAGAACTACAGTTTTAGACATAGGTGACTTGTTAAGATCATTTCTCAAGATCTACTGAGTCTTTTGGAATGATTTAACTTGGAGGAGGTGCACAAACTATAGCCAACACCTTGTGCAAATTTCTAAAAAAAACTTTGCACATTTGATAATTCAATGAGTGAATTATGTGCAGCACACTTTCTGTGTAGTCACCTTCTTCACAGTTTGTTCAAAATTTTGATAATTGATCATTGATCCTCCAAATTGGTGAAGGTTTTGAGTTACTCTTGATATAGAGGTGCTCTAACTTCAAGAGTAGCTTGTTCTTTTGGAGATTAACACTCTCCACCAGTGGTATCAGAGCAGGAAGCATCAAAATTGAAGAAAGGAGGAGCCCGACTGCTGCAGTCATAAAGAATTGAACATCTGAAGATTCAAAAGGTGAAAGCTTGAGAGCAAACCTTGAGAAGGATGCCATAAGACATCAAGGAAGACAAAAGGAACTTCATTCAAAGTAAAGGTAACCTTATTCCTCATAAATCTTGAAGGATTTAAAACATAGGTGAAGAAAGGATGGGAGATTCTCTTCAGATAGAGAAGTTGGATAGAGAGAACTATCCAGCATGGTCAATGAGGATGGAAGCTCATCTTATGAGCAAAGACTTGATAGGTTATATTACAGGTGAAGAAGAAAAGACTCAATTCAGAGATCCTAGTGTTCCAACTAGGGAGGAATTATCAGATTTGAAGACTTGGATGAAGAGAGATGCTCAAGCCAGGAGCATTATCTATATGGCAATTAATGACTACTTGCTACCTCACATTAGAGGTCTTGAAAGTGCAAGTGATATATGGAATTCTTTGGAGGAGCATTTCCAAAACACCGCAAAGTCAAGGAAGGCATCCTTGTGGGTAGAATTTACCACATTCAAGAAGAAGGCCTCTCAATCCATCTCAGATTATGTAACAAGAATGAAGGACATTGCAGATGCATTGGAGCAATTGATGAAGATATTGAGGAGGATTAATTGGTAAGGCAAATCCTTACAGGGTTTAAGAGGTGATGACAAATGGAGGCCATTCATTTTGTCTATTGAATTATCACTAGATCATTTTACTCCTGACTTAAATCAGTTGCTAGGACACATGCTAAACTTTGAGTAGGATGTCAAAGGTGAAGGTGATAAAAGTGCAGGTCAAGCAATGTATTCAAAGGATAAGAAGAAGAATAGCAAAGGGAAGCAACAAGCAAATGAAGATGAAGGTACAACTAGCCAAGCTAACTTCCTAAGAGGAAGAGGTGGTAGCAAAGGTAGAGGAAGAGGCAGAAGTAATAAAGATGGAGTCAAAGCTTGCTGGATTTGTGGTAAGACAAATCATTTAGCTAATTATTGTTGGCATAATACTCAGAATAATGGTGGATATAATAAGAACTTTAATTCAAGAGGAAGAGGTGGCAGAAATCAAAGAGGTAATTTCAGAGGTAGAGGTAGTAGAGGATACTTTGGAAGAAATGCAGGTAGAGGATTCCAAAGTCAGCAATACAACAATACCTACTACAATTATGCTTCAGATCAGAAGGAGGATTCAACATTGATAATAAATGCAACTTGTGAAAGGCAAAGTGAAGACCAAAGAGTCTTCTACATTGACTCAGGGTGTAGCAATCACCTGAGTGGCAACATAGCTTTGATGACTGATTTGGAGAGTAAGGTAACTAATCATGTAGTTCAAACAGGTGAAAATACAAAGCACAATGTGAAGTCAATTGGATCAGTGAAGGCCAAGGATGGAAGTACTCTCTTGTGTAAGGCTTTGTATGTTCCTACAATTCCAAAGAATCTGATAAGTGTAGGACAAATTGTTGAAAAAGTTTATGAAGTTAGGTTCACTTATGAAGGAGTTTTTGTGGAAGACCCTAGCAATGGGTATAAACAAATTGTTTCAGGGAAGAAATAAGGAAGACTTTTCACATTGAAGATTCAAGGTAACATTGGTCATGCCTTGTACACTTATGTAGGACATAAGATCTCAGAGTTAGATCTTTGGCACAAAAGGCTTGGACATTTTAATGAAAGAGGTATTAAAGATATGGTTAATAATGACTCAATGCTTGGATTACCTAATGTTGCAGGTCAACATATGACATACAAATGTGAGGCATGTCAATTAGGTAAGGCTCATAAGTGTTAAATGTCGCTTTTTGTCAGAAGCATGTTTAAACACCTATTCGGGTTCTTGGGAGTGGAAGGGGTCTGTTAAACAGAGGCCCTATGCTTGATTTTCCCAAAATAACCACTTCATACGCAACAATATGCTAATGTTCAAGAACTCTATCAAGAATCTATTTACGCTTCACAATCTTACTATCTGTAATTGGACTCTTCCAAGCTTACCGAACATACTCCAGTTAAGGCTCTCTCAGCGTACAGTGCAATAACTATTCAGTACCGTAATACAAAATCACTTGATCAACTCAAGAACTGTCCCGAACACAACCTACTGTAATAATAGAGACAATAACAGTAACTCAATCTTACCGAACAGGTACAGATAATCAAACAGAACAGAAGACGCAGAACGATTCAGAGTTCTCAAACACACAGTACTGAAACTGTCATTACTAGAGTATGGGCTTCATCAAACAACTTACAGAACATCAACAAGATAGGGAGACACAACAGTACGCAGCATCATCAGAACAATCACAACGGGAACTACATAGAATGATTCGCCCAGACAGACAGTCTAGCGATCTTTTGGCCGTCTATGTAAATCACAAACCAAACAGGTATCGATAAACAAACAAGACAGCGACGAGAACAGAATACTCAGAATTACTCAACGCACACCACAACAACGTTACAGCTCAATCACCTAGACAGACAGCCTTGTGGTCCCAACTAATCGTCACTGAAGCGTCTCTTTTTCATTGATTTATATAAATATTACAAACATCTTTGTAACAACCTTTCGTTCGTGCAGAATCTGAAAAGATTCAGTCTTTACAATTGCCAATCCGGCAGCCGACTAACATTGGCACGCACGCTGGACTCGAACCTGCAGGTATACAAAAAAGCTTAGGGCTCATCAACTATTCCTTCTAGATACATAGATTTGGTTAATCTAAATGTGCGGGCAATTTTCTTCTTAATTGATTCTAACATCTGCTTCAAAATGTCTGGTTCTACCAGCTGAGCGTCTATACGTATTGCACTTAAAGAAATGACCTAGCTCATTACACTTTCTGCCTGGGTCTGCAAAAAAGCTTCTTGTAAATAGAACTCATTTGACAATGCCGCATCCCTGGACACCTTCATTTCTGCAATTTGCTTATCAATTCTGGCTAATCTTTCTTTTTGAGCATCCAACTGATTTTCTCTTCTTTCTACTTCCTGATTCTGAAACTGGATTGTCCTGGAATAGGCATCCCTTTCTCTTCGAACATCTGTTATCACCTTCTGTAGTTGAGCTTCCATGGTCAATTTGTGTTTGAGAATATTGTTGACGTCGAATAAATCAATCTTGGTTCTCTGGAGTTCATAATCAATCTTCTTAAGCAAATCTGCCATCTCTTGTCCTTTCTGTACTACTTCATTTAGCTATTGTCTGGTTTCTTCTAACAGATTGCCTAAAGCTATACGTGCATCCTCCTTGTCTTGGGCTAATTGTTTCAAATGCCTATTTTCAGCCTCTGCGGTGCACAATAAATCTTCCTTTGTTCTGACTTCGGCCAAGGCAGCATCTCTCTGATTTATAATTGTCTCCTGTTCGGCAAGTCGGGCCTGTAGCTCCTTAATTTGTTCAATTAAGTCATGATTTTGTGCTTTGACTTCGACGATTTCTTCCTGGAGTGGGCTAATATCAGCTTCCAGAACATCCACCTTATGTTGTAATTCATCCTGGATGTTATCTGCCACTTCCTTCATTTGTATAGGCAGTTGTTGCGATAATTGGATTAGCATTTGTCCCATGGATGCTAACTCAGAAAATACAGGGAGTGAAGGAAGCGAAGGATGAGAACGGGGTTGAGATGAAGAAGCGGTGAGGAGCTGATTGGAATTTGGTGGTGAGTAATTTGGTGATGAGGATGAAGATGCGGTAGGTTCCTCAGTGACAATGGGTGGGACAGGGACAATGGGTGGAATAGGTGGAGAAGTTAGAAGAACAGAGTTAGGTTCAACTACCTGTTCGGTGGTTTGTTGCGTAGTATCCTTAGGGTCGGCAGCTGTAGACTCCACTGCTCTAAGCAGTTCTTCGAAAACTTCTTTAATGATAGGTTCTCTATCATCTTGCTTTTCCTGCTGAGATTGCTGTTTAGATTCTCCTTTTGACGAGCTCGTTTCAAAATCGTCGGTAGCATCATGTTCTTGTTGCTTTTCTGAAGAAGACTGCGCTGATGAGTCATGATGCATTGATGTTGCAGTGTCATGGAAGGTTTCTTCTTCCTGTCCTTGTTCTTCTTTGTCATCTACTTTATCATTTGCAGCAAAACCCTGTACTTCACTGTCAGATGAACTTATTCTAATTCTTTTCCGACGAAGGAGGTGGAAAATCTCTTTGTCATCTTATTCATCATCATCCAATATTTGTGCAGACTCTTCATGGTGCAGAACGGGTCCTCGGGGTGGTGGTTGTGCTGCTAGAATGGTCGGAAATAGAAAAGATAGGATGTGCGGCAGTCTCGACCTTGGCATATCTCCCTTATTAACCTGTTTGATGATTGAAACGCATTCCTTGTGAATGCGGCGGAAGTAGTATGATGCAAAATTTACAGTCTCTCTCGCAGCCATATCTATTGCCGAATAGAAAGGCCGAGAGATGCCATATGTGCGCTTTTGCAGATTTAAGATGGCAACTAAAAATTGGAGTGCTGATCTCTCAGGCTTGGGGCGACAGAGGATTGCATATTCATTGGATGAGTGTCTAGGGAATAATTGGTTCATTTTGGCAATCGACAGATTAGGGCCATTTTCCTTACCTTGCAGAGAGAGCCGGAATGCATTAGAGAAGGTCTGGAGAGTGATTATGATACGGGATGGCAGGGAAGTGATAGGCCAACTCTGCTGTGTAGTAGGTATGGCAGCGATGGTGGCGATGAGTTGTGCGTAAAAAGGGTGGCAATCCACTGAATGCCAAGGCAATTCAACGAAATTGGCCAACCCGTGGACGCGTAGGAACTCACCTACATCAGCAGGGAGTCCTTCACGGAAGGCGGAAAAGTTTGCCAGAGCTTCCATGATGCACAGACAGTAGCAAGCACGAGAACACAAGCGCACAGGGTATACAGATAGCACAGACACACAGAGCACGCAGACAATAGCGATTAACAACGAAACGAAAAAGGTTAAGTAGATGCTTTGCAGCGGGAAGCAATCGAACTTACTAATCATCACGCGATAACCTCATAACTTCGGTGTGCATGCATGAGCGGAATTGATAATGTAGGGTGGCTGTTGATCATAATTAGGTAGCAAAACGAGGATATTTACAGACTTATTTTATTAAGCACACAAAAACAAAAAAAAAGAAAATAAATAACATGAAAAGACGCCGAACACGTCAGCGAGAGTCAGATGCTTGATGATACGGCCGCAACTTTGAACCATTTATCATCTTCGGAAGAGGAATGCCAGTCAAAGTAGCCAACTGAAAAGTGGCTAGGCCCACCTGTTTAGAAATCTGGTAGGGACCAAACCATCGTAACTTGAATTTTCTAGCAGAGCGATTCGATTTTGCATTGTAAAAGAGTACAAGTTGTCCCATCGTAAAAACTGGAGTTTTCAGATATCGATCATGTGTTCGAGCTTGCCTCAACTGCACTTCCTGAATAGTCAGAAAACTTTCCCAGCCATGCTCATCTAGTTCTCTGAGAGTATCCAACCGAAATGGCAAGGACTCTTCCGGTAACAACTTCTAAGTGATGGCCACACGTAAACTTGGCACAACAATCTCCATTGGTGCTATGGCTTCTAAACCATAAGCCAGTTTGAAAGGAGTTAGTCATGTTGCTACCTTGTATGAAGTCCTGTATGCCCATAATACTGTAGGTAACAGTTGATCCCATCTTTCCGATGATTCCTGAATCAGTTTTTGAAGCATATTCAACAAGGTTTTGTTTGTACTCTTAGCTAAGCCATTAGCTCGAGGATAGTACGGTGAACTGAACTTATGCATAATCTGAAAAGAATGTGTGAGTACTTTCATTAAATTGTTAACAAAATGCGTGCCTTGATCTGTCACAAGCTCCAGAGGTAAGCCAAAACACGGGAAAACATCCTTCATTAGACACTTTGCCACTGAAACAGTTGTGGCGGACCTTAAAGCCCAAGCTTCTGTCCATCTGGTAGCGTAATCTGTACATGTTAGAATATAACGATTATTACTGAGTATGGCTGGAGGTGTAATTAGCCCAATAAAGTCAAGGCCCCACTTCTGAAAAGGTTCTAAAGGTAAGACAGGTTGTAGAGGGAAAAAATGGCGTTGTAATGGCTGTCCAGACCTCTGACAATTATCACATTGTTTGACAAACTGAGATACATCCCTGTACATAGTAGGCCACCATAGTCCGCTTTGTAGTTTTTCGGTACGTTAAATCTGCTGCAAAATGCCCACCGGAAGGTATTGAATGTGCCAAAGCTATAACTGAGTTTACTTCATGTGGAGGAATACAGGGAAGTAAAACTCCAGTGCGATCCATATAATACAACTCTCCAGCAATCAACCGAAATTTGCGACTGTAAACTGCAATTTTCTTACTCATTGTAGGAGAAATCTGAGCAGGAAGACATCCATCAATAAGAAAAGTTAATATCTGATCATAATATGTAGATGGCATAGGGGGTTCTGCAGATTCATCATCAGTTGGTTCAGTAACATAAATCGCGGGTGTGGTGTCATCTACACCGACTGGAGCTTCACCGGAATCTAAGCGAGAAAGGAAATCTGCTAATGCATGTGAACTGCCGTGCCGATGAATTACTTCGTAATCAAACTCTTGTAAAAGTAGAACCCAACGTGCTAATCGACCACCTAAATGTTGTTGCCGTACCAGATAGACAAGTGTAGCATGATCTACATGAAAAGTAAATTTGCGGCCAAGTAAATAGTGTCTGAATTTCTTTACAGAATACACTAAACCTAGACATTCTCTTTCAGTTATAGAGTAATTCTTTTCTGCAGGAGCAAGTCTTCTACTCGCATAATAAACAGGCCGAAACCACTTATCAGTTTGTTGCATTAAGACACTTCCAATGGCGATATCTGATGCGTCAACAAAAACATGAAATGGGTGTTCCCAATCAGGAGGTTGTAGAATTGGAACCTACGTTAATAAGCTTTTGAGACGATCAAATGCTGTTTGACATTCCTGAGTCCAAACAAACTGTCGAGGAGTACTGGTTATTAATCTATTGAGAGGTATTGCTAGATGAGCGAGCCATCGTAAATGTCGACCATGCCACCTGACTTGACCCATGAATCGCATGACTTCTTTCGGCGTAGTAGGCACAGGTGCTTCTAACAAAACTGCAATTTTATCTCGATCAACTTGTATGCCTTGTGCAGACACAATATGGCCAAGCAGCTTTCCACATGAAACCGCAAACACAGACTTGTTTGGGTTCAGGCAGAGTCTGTATTCTCTGCATTTCTCAAAGCAACACCGTAAATGGAACAAGTGTGCTTCTATCTTACCGAATAAAGAGAAATCATCAAGATATACTTGCATAAAAGAGGTAAGATAAGGGGAGAATATTTCTTGCACACACCTCTGAAAAGTGATGGGGGCATTTCTTAATCCAAACCACATAACAGTACAAGCAAAAACACCCCAATTGGTAATGAACGTTGTTTTTGGTATATCTTCCTCAGCCATTCTGACCTGATTATACCCACTATATCCATCTAAGGAGTACATTTCATGTCCTGCTACTCTGTCAAGCATCGTGTCCAAAAATGGTAAAGGAAACGAATCAGGCATCGTAGCCGCATTCAGTTTCCGATAATCCATACAGATTCGCAGTTGCTTATTCTTTTTAGGAACAATAACAATTGGTGAGATTCATTCAGCGTGCTCTACTGGTACAATGAATCCGACTTTTAGTAACCTATAAGGGTCTGCCTTTACCGTTGCTGCATAGTTTGGATTCATCCGGTAGCTAGGTTGTTTGACTGGTTTTGCTTCCGACTTCAGCATGACCCTATGTTGATAAATGCGAGGGTCCAAACCTTTCATATCTTTGTAATCCCATGCAAAAACATCAGAGAACTCTCGAAGTAGCTGGATTAAATCTGCTTGAAACACTTCAGGTAAGCTTTCCTTTATCTTGACAGGACGCGGATTTTCTTCATCTCCTAAATTATAGGTGATCAACTGATCTTCTGGAACATAGAATTGTCGGGACTTTTCTGTATCATCAGTTGGTTTTAAAAGTTGTTGTAGATCAGCGTCATCTATAGCAGTAGTATCTTCTCTCTTGTCTTCTTCAGTCACAGGCATCACCGTACAAACTGCCGAATTCCAGTGATCTACAACAGATTGTAAATCAGCAGTCCCTAAGGAAATTAAATCTATGTTATTCTTCAAAAATTCTTCTTCTTCGTCATTGGATAAACCATCTAGCATGTGAACTAGTTCTGCCACATAAGGTCTAGCATGTAGTTCACAGGGCTGAATAGCATCTAATTTTACCACATATTTTCGGTTATTGTCTTTGAAAGTGAGTTCCTGTGCGGACCAATCCTGTATAAGCTTAGCTTGTTTCAGCCAAGGACGGCCGAAAAGAAGGTTATAATCAAGACTAGACTCCGGTAGTTCTAGAACTACAAAAGTCATCTTAAAAGTGGTTCCCTCCAAAGTGATTGGCACATTCCGTACGAGTCCTACTGGATGGACTCTGGATTGGTCGGCCATTCTAACAAAAAATTGCACAGGTTCAATTTCGATCCATCCTAACTTTTTACAAAGTGCTGCAGTAGCTATGTTTACACCGGACCCACCATCAATTAATACTTGAGTAATTTTATGATTTTTGTACCATATCGTAATTAGAGGAACCGAGTGATCCACTGTAGAGTCAGTTTCTGGTTGTACTGTTGTCGTTGTTGGAATGCAGGCAGACTCAGGGCTGAACTGTTGCTGAAACTGTTGCCGAACTCCTGGTACTAATGCAAGTAACTGGCCAAGAGGGAGAGTAATGGATGCTTTAGATAAAATTTCCCATGCTTGATCTGCTTGATTTGTACTTTTCACCAATTTTGAAGACGATGCGTCGATTACTGGGATTGACTCTTGCTCTTGTGCAGTTTCTTTTGACATCGGAACTTGGGTCACCGGAATCGGGTCTGGGAACACTATAGGTTCCTGGGTGGTCCATTTACTTGCTTTGTCATACATTCTTTGTTGTTCACGGATGCCTGGTTCAAATATCTCAGCTGCTGGTTGTAGTGGCTTGCCGGATCTGGTCTGAACTACTACAGCTTGTGTTTCTATGGGTGTGATATGAACCATATTTGTCATTGGGTTCTGGCGCTCCTTCTTCCTTTGATCATATTCGGCCGCATCTTTACAAAATCTTCGAATGTGTCCTAATTCACCACAGAAATGACAACGAGGAGGTGGCAAAGCATTACCTTCTTGTGGTGGACCTGTTTGCCAGCGGTTTGCATTGTAGTTATTATTTCTCTGTCCTCGATAATTTCGGTAGCCTTGCTGCTAGTTGTTTCTCATTTGAGGAGGTACATAGTGATTGGCAGGCTACCCTGGTTCTTGTATAATTGCATTTACTATTGCTGTTCCCTGCACTTTGGCGTTGTATGCACAGTTTTCGGTGGAATGTCCGATCATATTGCAAATAGCACAAAACAACTGATTGAGGGCACAAGTGGCACTGGTATGCCCTAAATTCTTGCACATGGTGCAGTATATCTGTCTGGTCGGATCTTCTGGAACATTCTTACTCGCTTTTAACCATTCCAGGTCTTCTGTAAATCCTCCTACATTATTCTCGAGCTGCAAAGCCATTGCAATAACCACATCTAATGTCATAGCTCCCACACAGCGGATGATCATAATCTGTCTGAGCTGCGGAGTTAACCCATTAATAAACCATTGAGTGATGACATCATCCGGCAAGTTTGCATGGGCCGGCGGTAGTTGCCTCAAATGCGTTCAGAACAAGGTGGCATATTCCTGCACAGTCTGGTGCAGTTTCTGTTTGTTGTTTTGTAAATAATCAAAATTTTTTGCCGGATTTTTCTTTAACCGGAATCTCTGCAAAAATGCATCCCTTACTGCTTCATAAGTCACAAAATGATTAAAATCATATTCTATGAGCCATCTGGCTGCTTCATTAACCAATGTCGACTAGAATACAATAGCTTTGTATGCCGGATCAGGGGGATGATTTAATACTACATAACTAATTTCAAAAGTACGTACATGGGCATCAGGATCATCACCTGGAAACCCACCGAATTTGGTGTATGTCACTCCTGTTGGAGCCAGTCGGGGTGGAAATAGCTGTTGTTGTTGTTGTTGTTGTTGTTGTTGTTGTTGTTGTTATTGTTGTTGTGGTTGCCCACTCATCGTGTTGGCGATTGTATTGTTACTATCTTCTGAGTCCCGAGGCTGACTATCTGAACCATCACAATCTGTATCGTCAGCCTGTGCACTTTTTGGCTTGATAATATTGTTCAGTATCCTTCTGATTTGAGTTTTGAATAAGCTACCTTCCTCCTTGATATCAAATGTAGCGAAACTTACTCCGAATAGTGGTGACTGGAATGAAGATTCACCAGGAAATGGTAAACCGTCACCGGAAAATTGTGAACTCTCGGCAATGGGTACCGAAGTATCACCGAATTTTGTCATATTTTTACCAGAACAAGGTAATGTTTCACCTTCACTGACTTCGTTGGCCAACACGCTTCTATCCTTAGATAAATTCGAATCTTGACCAGATGGTGTTAGGTTAACTGTATACTGCATCCTGGTAGATTCTGGAGTGACTATATCTTCGATAGACTGTGCCAAAATCGCACCGAAATCTGTCGAAATTGCAGTACGTGCCACCGAATTTCTACCGGAATCGTTACCAGCGTTCTTCACTTTCTTGATAACTGGGTTAAACTTATCTGCGCTTCTTCCTCCTGGAGGCGTCCTTAGCAAATTAGGTATCGCCCAAGACTGTTGGTTTCTTCTATACTTCAAGTATGATTCACCGGAACGAGTAACCGTCATATACTACGTTTGCAATACTTTGCGTACTATTCTTCTTTACGGTCGATTCACCATCTATGACCACTTTCACAATCAATCAATGAAAACTCTGGTTGCCACTTTCCCACAATTAGCTGGCAACACTCTTGATGCCACATTCCACAGACAAATGGCAACAATCTAGTGCCACTTTCCGACAGACGGCACCAGTGTTAAACGTTGCTTGCCGTCAGAAGCGCGTTTAAACACCTATTCGGGTTCTTGGGAGTAGAAGGGGTCTGTTAAACAGAGGCCCTATGCTTGATTTTCCCAAAATAACCACTTCATATGCAACAATATACTAATGTTCAAGAACTCTATCAAGAATCTGTTTACGCTTCACAATCTTACTATCTGTAATCGGACTCTTCCAAGCTTACCGAACATACTCCAGTTAAGGCTCTCTCAGCGTACAGCGCAATAACTATTCAGTACCGTAATACAGAATCACTTGATTAACTCAAGAACTGTCCCGAACACAACCTATTGTAACAATAGAGACAATAACAGTGACTCAATCTTACCGAACATGTACAGATAATCAAACAGAACAGAAGATGCAGAACGATTCAGAGTTCTCAAACACACAGTACTGAAACCGTCATTACTAGAGTATGGGCTTCATCAAACAACTTACAGAACATCAACAAGATAGAGAGACACAATAGTACGCAGCATCATCAGAACAATCACAACGGGAACTACACAGAACGATTTGCCCAGACAGACAGTCTGGCGATCTTTTGGTCGTCTATGTAAATCACAAACCAAACAAGTATCGATAAACAAACAAGATAGCGACGAGAACAGAATACTCAGAATTACTCAACGCACACCACAACAACATTACAACTCAATCAGCGAGACTGACATCCTGGTGATGAAGAAAGTACATGATTCAGAGAATGAAGATGTGTATACATATGTACATTATTTAGAGTTAGTTCACTTATACTTTTGTATGGTCATGAGCTTGTAAATATTTGCCTATATATACAAGGAAAAATGTCGAGGCAAATATGAGAGAGTGTGTGAGAATAAGAATTGAAGAGAATTAGAAGTCATTAGACACTTGTGAAGTGTGTAGAATAGCTCTCTCATCCAGATGTAAAGTTTTTCAGTAATGAACACCTGATTTTCTGAGTGTTCTCCTTCTGTGTTTGATCATTTCAAGAATCCTTTTGTAGATGTCTAATTCCATAGTTAATGAGTCTATGGTTAAAGTTTGAGAGCTTAATTGTAAACAGGCTATGAGAATTATGAGTAGGAACATTTATATGTGAAGAAGTGGTGAGTGTTTTCTGAAACAGGCGCAACCTCAATGGTTAAAGAATTGATCATTTCTCAATGCACAGTGTAAAGTTTTGCACAAATGAGGAGTCAAAATCTAAGCTGGAAGGTAAGCCATCTATGGCTAGAAGCATTTGCATAAACGGGTTCTAGTTTGAGAGAACCAAGCTTTAGAAGTTGCAGGTGTCAAAGTCAACTGTAAAGAACTACAGTTTTAGACATATGTGACTTGTTAAGATCATTTCTCAAGATCTACTGAGTCTTTTGGAATGATTTCACTTGGAGGAGGTGCGAAACTATAGACGACACCTTGTGCAAAGTTTTATCAAAAAATTTACTCATTTGATAAGTCAATGAGTGAATTATGTGCAGCAGACTTTCTGTGGTCACCTTCTTCAAAAATTGTTCAAAATTTTGATAATTGATCATTGATCCTCCAAATTGGTGAAGGTTTTGAGTTACTCTTGATATAGAGGTGCTCTAACTTCAAGAGTAGCTTGTTCTTTTGGAGATTAACACTCTCCATCAAGAATTGGACTACGTGCTCAACAAGTTTCTACCATCTACCTCTATAAGAGCTCCAAGTCCATGAAGATATTGTTATGTTCATCATATTGGATAGTTCATTTTTTGCCTTTGAATTCCTTTTTTCTATATTAGGGCAATCTAACATATTCATTTAGCTTATCATTGAGTCTTGTACGTAGCCTCCAAACGTCAATAATAGTTGGCAAGAGTTTTGGAGTGATTCCTTTAGCTTTTAGTGCATATTTCATTGTCCTTTATAAGAATGTGTAACCTTTCAACTAATGCCAATATCTTCTATTGCACTTTGCATACTATCAAGCGATATGGTGTTATTATGAATAAACTGATCAATCACTTTTCTTTGCACAACTTTTAATTTCTTCTTCTTCAATAATTCCTTTGCAACATTCATGCTAATGAGAAGCTTTATCTACTTTGTTGGGTTGACATTTGGATTGGCATTCTCCTTGCCAGGTTACATGGTCATTGGTGATCCTACATTGAGCACCAAGAGAAAGAGGGTCTATATGCATACATGGAACAAAGAGAATATTAACATAGTAATAGTCTCCACCTTATTCCTTTAATCCTTTTTTTCGATCCCCCTAAGACATTCAAAATTAAGCACTAATATAACTCAAAATAGACCCCTTTCCATTCAACAATCACTGAAAAACTCAGGTAAAAATGCTAAACATATATGTATGCATATACATATATCCACTTTAAAGGAAAATCTTCAAGTATAGAATTTATAGAAATTTGAATTACTATGTTTCGAGATTGCTATTTCAAGATATGTGTAAAAGAATTGGACTACGTGCTCAGAACAAGTTTCTACAAGTGGAAAAATGAGGGTTTCCAACTCTAAAAGGAAGGAGACAAGGATTTAGGTGCAACAGATGATTGAGAAAGATGTGAAGAAGCTCACATGAAGGTTTATTATCCCACATACAAAAAAAAATTGAGTATAAATATACTCCTACCTCATTACATTCACCACTCAAGAGAGGATGAGGGGGAGTCCTCTCTCATGAATCCACACTTTTCCAAGGCACATGTGTGGCATGGCCTTGGATGGGCAAATATTTTGTCTATTGTTTCTCTAAGCTAGGCATGTTCACATGTGAGGGAGCTCCTTTCGGGGCCTCATGACCCTCCTAAGGGGATCCGATCTCCCTAATTTTTTGTTGTAGAATACAAGAAACTCCGTAACCACTCCCAGAAAGAATAATAGCATAGAAGAAGAAAAATAACTACCCTATGTGGCTTTCTCTTTTTGCTTAATTAAATAATAGAATCACCTCAATATCTCCCTCTCTCTCTTTGAGCTTCACATGCCCAAGTTTTTTCTAAGGTCTGATACCATCTATGAGATTCTATGCACTAAAGAATCCTTCAATGGTGTGTGTGCTACTCTTCTCCCACCCTATTTTCTCATTGGTCCTAAAATAGATAGTATCTAGAGTATTTTAGTGTGGATATGTGTCCATCATGCACACTCACACTATCATCTTAAGTAGGATAACCTCCAAGCTAGGGACTCTGGCTAATATCACCCTTGACCCACACAATGATATATGATCGGACTTGGATCTATGTCTAACATCATGAATGTGCATGCACGCATGCATATAGGTATGTGTATGTTTGTGTGAACATGCATTTGAACATGTATATATTCACTTTCATAGACATGTACACAGATATACATACAATGCAAAAAAACATGCACATGTATTGAAGAACACAATAAATAATGTCAAAAAATTGGAAAATCAAAAATCACAACAATAGGTACCTTTTCTTACAAACATTCAAACATTTTCAACGATCTGGCTCAATCCAACTCCGACATTTTTCTTAATCATAAATATGCTGACAATCAACTTTATAGCTGTAATGTCACAAAAATTCTTGCAATTATTCATGTTCACGCATTAACTGGAGAAGAATGAATCCATGACAATCAGATATCATAACCTACCATAATGATGTAGAAATTTTTTGTGGTTTCCATAACTTTAGGTATGAAGCAAAAATCCATGATCTGGAAAAACATCACAAATATATATATTTTTAAGGAAGTTTGACCTTATGAACTACTCTTCCTCATAGCTTGAATCAATTGAAAGTACAACAGTGAAGTGCATAACACCCATGGGACGTCCCGAATCGAGCAAAACATCGCAAATATATATATATTTTAAGGAAATTTGACCTTATGATATACTCTTCCTCATAGTTTGAACTAATTGGAAGTACAACAGTGAAGTGCATAACACCCATGGGACCTCCAGAATCCTACAAAAACAAAGGCTCAATGCCTAGCACCTAGGAAAGAACAAAGCCCCAAGCTTGCTAAAGGTAGAGACTAGATAGGGATAGACATAAGGCCAAATGAGGAGATTAGTGTGAACCTGTCACAGTGTGCATGGCCCTTGCCACCGGTGATAGAGTTCAACTAGGGTACCCGAAGGCCCACTAATCCTTGAGGTGAACTGGTTTTTCTTCTCACCACAACATATGGATGAGGGGGGTCCTGTTAGTGCAGCCCACAAGGCTTGAAACCCCCAAAGGGAGGCAAGTGACTCGGCCTGTGAAACTAGCGCTGCTGGACATGACAAAGAATTTTTAACGATGCAGTTTCTATATATATTTATTCGATCTTGTTTGGTGCTCTAGATAGCTCAAAGTTGAAATTCCAACCATAGAAGCGAAAGATATCGTACCCATGGAATCTTCATACCTCACAAATCCCAAGTAACAGATAAGCGTGTTTGTTATAAGAGTCAAGCCCGACTGGAGAGCCTTGGAACTGTCGATTTGGAACTGTCCCTATAGGTTGATTCTGGCTATGCAGGCAACAATATGTGAGCACTACAGGAAGCCTTCTTCTACTGAAATTTACATTATAGAAAGAAAATACTGTAAATTGAGGTAGCGGATTTAATGAACAAAAGGAACCGTTAATTACTACTACATTGAACAAAAGAAAAAGGCTTCGCTGTCAGTTCTATTAAACACAATCCGCATAGAGAGAGCATTGATTAAAATATTTTAAGCACTTACAAGTTACCCCATGGAAAGAAACTCGGCGTCAGTCTTTCACATTGGAAGGAAAATCAGCTTCCACTTTAAGGCTTTATCCGTCGTTGTACACAACTATAAAATAATAAAAAAAAAAGAAAGCCAAAAGTACAACAATTTCTTATGACAATGAACAATTTCTTATGACAATGATAACACATTCTCTATAGAATTTATAGTGATGGAGCCACCATCTAGAGGCTGTGAAACGATGTGACTTTAGTCAGAGGAGCTACGTGAGGTGAAGGCAGTGAAACCGGATGGAAACTCAGAAATGTGAAGAGCACCAGGCATGCTGCTCCAAATGCAGGCATCAAGCTCCCATTCGGCCTCGTGCACAAACGTAAGCCCCGACCCATGCTTGAGAATGGCCTCCATGTCCACGGATGTGTCCTCAATGTCGTCATGCTCATCAACCCTGATTCCAGGATATTCATCATAAAGTTCCTCCACGGGCAACCCCCCTTCTGGCGGTCTTTCAAAGGTCAGAAGTGTCAACAGCTCATCATCCGCAAATTCTCCCACAACACTATCATCGATCTTCGCTTTGCATGGAAGATGTGGTTTTTGTTGATCATATGGATCACGGTCATCCGCTCCTACAAGACATAGCAGAAGAAAGACAGAAGAATACTCATATGAATACGTTATTGGAAATGACACTTCACAAGATAAATTGATAACGTAGCCCTATTGTACTGATTTACATAAATTAACGTTCAGCCTGTTTTATGGATGTACATTTCTTGCGCAATTTTAAAGCTGGATAATGGATTTCCGCACGAGTGCTCCTACATGCACATCTGCAAGGATATCGTTTATCTCTGAATTAACCTATCATATGTCAACTCTTAAGTAGGGGCTAAATTTTGAAAGTATTCGTAGATTGTAGACATGATCAGATAACACAATCGATAACAACTACGCTTTTCATCACGTTTGCAGTCTCAGATTGGTATTGCATATAAAATTCAATGCATCTTACGGAAGAACCATACTGGGTTTGCGAAAGCGTATGAGCGGAACCAAGCTACCTTGCATTTATGATAATGCCTCAGTATTAGAAGACCACTCAGAGGATTTCAACTCTCATCAGGATAACCAATTCTACTTTTTATGTGGAGGCCAGCAGAAATATAAAGACTGTTTCAATTAGGAAATCGAGACATTATGAAGTCTGTATCTGCAGAGACTGCAATGCACTTTTTCTAACGATTTAACAAGTTGTGGGAGAGAAACCCATCCAAAGCCTACTGGACACGATGCTCCTGTTTCATGGAACAAAGAGCCTCCTACTTCTTTTATGACCTATCTGTTACAATCACGAATGGTGGTTTATTTTCTAAGTTGAATCCGGCCAAGCAGCGCATACTGTATACAAATGGCTACACAAATCGCGGCGCTGTTTGAAAAATCGATGGTGGCAAAGCGGGACTTTCAAGTACCGCCGTGTTATCATTAGATTTCAAAAAACAGTTGCTTTCTCGCTAACTTCGTGTAATGCTAACAAATTCTGAAACATGACTATATGAAAGTTTGAGCACACAAACTAATAGGTCGATAAACACTACAAATGCTGGACTGAGGTCATCTTTACCTGATGGCAATCTGTTCGATTTGCAAGTATCTTCGTACGCGTAAGACGTTGTTGAGCCTTCTATTTTGATATCCAAACCATTGTGAAGAAGATTGCACTGATTTTCAATTGCGGTCGAGTCCTCCGATTGAAGGATTGTGTCCTTCAAGTTATCGTCAAGGAGGGTTAATGACTTACCACCAAGGAAGGAAAGAGGATCGGTGTTCGAAGGATGAGGAAGTGTATCCTTGATGGAATTCAGTTCAGACGTTCTACTGTTAGGGCTCATGCTTGTTATGTGTTTCTCAGATGTCATGCAAGACAATCCACTTGCTTCCATATTAACATTGAATTTTGGAGAGCTGCTACTGGATGTGATGAGTAATACCTGCTCTGAAATGTCCAAAGAGGGAAAAGAGGGTCTGCTGTCCTGGAGTTCAGATGCTGGCAGTTGAATAAGCTTATCAAGAAAGCTATTCTCTCCGTTGTCAACATTCTCCTGTGCTTCATGTCCACAGTTGAAACTATCAACTTCTGCAAAGGGATGGTTTGACATTTTGTAACATGATGTGAAGGGGCTTGAAAAACAAGAATTGGGTGTGCCTGTGCTATCAGCTGACTCTGCCAATTGGACTGAAGGGAGCTCGACCTTCAAGCTAGAAAGAATATTGTCAGGCCTGAAGACGGCGTAAGGGCATTCAGATATGTCGTTGCACTTATTACTGTTGAACCTATGATCTGCAGAACCATTTGATGTGCAGCCCATATTTATTCTTACTTCAGGCACCTCTGAGCTGTAAGGGAAGCACTCAGGAAACGAATCTAGACTGACATGGTCGTTTGTAAAAGAACGACGAACTTTGTTTAATGGCTCATAGTATGTTATGCTTCCCTCAAAATTCTGGAATGGACCGTCTAGGTGTGATCGTGGCTCCCTCCGAGATCCAGAGAATGTACAGACTGAGTCTCTTGCTCGCTTCAAGTGATGGGTTGAAACCCTTGTGTAGCCTTCATTTCTCGTGTTGGAATCACAATTCCCTGCAGTTAACCTTGCTATGAGTGAAAATATCGGCTCTCGTAATAAGAAATTTCAAACGTTGATCTTCACGACTGCTCAAAACTACGCTTATTGAACAGCCTCCCCTCCGAAAAACAAAAAGCAAGACAAAAAATAAACGAAAAAGCAAACCAACAAGCGTACAAACACACGTTAATCTTCACAGCTGCTCAAAACTACGCTTATTGAACAGCGTCCCTCCGAAAAACAAAAAGCAAGAAAAAAAAAAACGAAAAATCAAGACAACCAGCGTACAAACAAGGAGAAGAGGAAGCCCGTTACCTGGAGAATGCAGATTAATGTGGCTGAAGTTGAGGTGCGCATGGGGCAATTTAAGGTGGGGCTTAGAGTTTTCAAACGGTGCACATTTGAAGTTCATATTGTGTTCTGGTGTTTCAGCATGGATTGAGTTTCCTGATTCACTGGTGGTACATAGTGTATCGACTGAACCCGGGCTTTCGAGAGGATTATGTTCCGCAACACCTTCGACTCCGAGATTCTCATTAGTATTGTTATTATGTGCATATTGTTGATGGTGCAAGTTCTCCTCGTTCATGACATTATTGCAAGTCCGCGATGCGGGTAGAATATCAGGAGGGTATAATGGCTGCCCTGCCCTCATAAGCCTCTTCATTCTAGTATTCCAGAAGTTCTTAATCTCATTGTCTGTCCGACCAGGTAACTGTGAACATATCATTTGAGACAATTAAGGACAAATCTGCTGCTGACGTCCAGATATCTTGTGTAAATTAACGCTAATATTAAGTAAAGAATAGCGAATGATATCGTGCCTTCAACTAACATGATACATCCACGAGGCCTTAAAATAAATGCAGGTGCATTATCTGTCATCAGATGGGAAGTTACACAGTCAACTTAAATCATAATGTGGCATCTACTTCCAATCAAACACTTCCAATCAAACAAGGGTGTGCAGCGTTTGTACACGCGCGCACATACACACACATACACACACACGTATATATATATATATATATATATATATATATATATATATATATATATATATATATATGGATTTTGTGAAAAGGAAAGTACATATGTATGGTTCTTCACTCAGTATTGCACATTGAGGCACTTACATGCAGGTTTCCATGTGATTAATTTCTGCGCAAGATCTTTGCCGAGGAAATATAGTAGGGTAGATCAGGTTTCGAAAAAGGAAAAGCAAGAAATTTGTTGGGTTGGTGACACTTCCATCCCGTAAAAATAAGATTGATAAGCCAAACGCAACCTAACGGACATCCTATGTTTACACTAACACTAGTAAGAAAAGCAGGGACTTTTCGCTCGTCCTTCCTGTTATACGCGCGAGTGTGAGCACATTACATTACATTGTATGCGCATTGCGCATGTAGACCTTCGCGCGCGTGCGTTAGCAAAGCATTCAACCACTTCATTCTCGTTCGTACAGTTGTATGAGAGAGATAGAAAGAGAATGAGATTTCTGAAGATTGTGTTTTGAATGTTTTCTGAACTAGCCCTAACGATAGTATCATAGTACCATCTAGTACTTTCACAAACATGCATGTGCGCCCGGAATCGAGCATCTTTGTACTGTAAGCTTATATATATATATATATATATATATATATATATATATGTATATATATATATATATATATATATATATATATATATATATATACCCAAATATGACAGTGAGGCAGCTTGTTGGCAAGAAAATGTTCCATTGGCAAATAAGCCATAGCTCAGCGAGAAAACATGTTGGAATCAACATGCATTGTATGAACACACGTGTACAAACAGAATCGGCATAAAGTATTCTAGAATACAATAAATCGTGATGAATTCCGAATTCATTCGCAGATATTTGGAAAGCTCTTGAGCGCACATACGCTAATAATGGAATACAGATCTAAACGTCATCAGAGATTAAAATGATCGGCACGATAAATTCAATAGAGGCTTCTCTAACTTCATACCTGTGTGTAGAGACGTGTGTGTCTGTACGAGGAGAGAGAAAGAGATGATTTACCATAGTAGCAATACGAGCCCAGCGGTTACCAAGTGCAGCATGGTGGAGTATGATTGTTCTTTCTTCCTCTGGTGTAAATGAGCCTTTCTTGAGGTCTGGCTTGAGGTGATTTGTCCAGCGCAGACGGCAGCTCTTGCCGCACCTCGACACTCCTGAAAGCTTTTGAACTGCATTCCAATTTCCTTCGCCGTGTTTTTCAATATATGCGATAAGAAGAGCGTCCTCAGCTGCAGTCCAAGGTCCTTTCTTCATCACATTTGGGTATGTAGCCGTGCTATCATCCATAATGCGCTTCTCCCGTTCCTGAAGTTTCAAGTGGCGGTTTACATGATCAGTAAACATATTGCGACTGTGGAATTGCTGCCGAAAATCACGACTCCCTTGTCCCATGAGATGTCCAGAGACATGAACGACAATATGAGATCGTCTATTCCAACTTTAACCTTGATCCTAGGGCATCAGTTGGGAAAAGATCTACGGATTTCAGCTCAACGAATGAGGCGATTGATATGCATGGTGTGACGTTAGGGCATATGTGGTCTTAAGGAACTGTGCAATCTCAGTCTGAAGCACGGAGTCAGCAATGACGTCCGTTCCCAGAAAAGTGCTTAGACTAAGGGCGCTTGCAAGTACTGCACCTCCGTTCTCAAAAATTCTTTTATTTCCAGGATGCCGTGGGACTCCTCAAGCTTCTGCTTGAAACGTGGACTTGCGACCCGATTGCTACTTCGAATGAGAAAAATATTTACTGCAAAGTGCCTGCGCCAAAAATCAGATCGCCATATTTGTGCGTAGAGCTGCTGTTATCTTGGGAGGATTAGCGAAGAAATTTTGGAAAGGAGAAACCACGGAAACGGAAGTCGGCGCAGAATGGTTTGGCGAATGGCAGAGAGAAAAATGAGGCGTCTGTGATAAATTTTTCCTTGTGTGCGCGGGTGCTTTCGAGGGGACGGAGTAGTAGTGAAGGTGAGAGCAAGAAAATCAGAAGGGAAGCGTAGGTTCTAAAGTCGCGTGAAAGAAGCTATTTTCTGCACTATCGTCTCCTTCTCTTTCCTCCTCCCGATAATTCACACATCTCATAGGATTGTGAAAGAATGCGATAGAACTCGAGCATAAGAAAAAAAACCGGCCCCCTACACGATTCCGCTTTCTCTCTCTACTCGTGTGTATACATCGCGATTCGCCGGCACTGTCATCTCTCTACCACGCGGCCAACCTGCGTGAGAACTCTCTTCACACACGATTATGGGAGAGCTAGCAGAACACACACACACACACAGACCCGGCTCCCCAGGGAAGCTGCACACGTTCTCGGCTGCATATCGTCTTCTCCAGGCTACGCCCGCCTGGTCGTATTTACGTCAGAAGCATATTCTTGTCCTACATGTACTCCTACAGCATCTCGATCTCTGATTCCCAAAACTCGATTCTCAGCTCAAACTCCCGCTGCGGGTTTCTGCCTGAAGCTGAGTGCCCCCCACGAATCTGCCTCCAACTTCGCACAGCAAAGAAAGAGATCGACAATGGACATTCTCTGTGTCGCTCGCCGGAGCATTTCCCTGTTCTTTTTCATTCCTTCACGGCTTTCACACGTGCGATGGCCCCGCTCTCACTCTCTCTCTCTTTCTCCCCGCGGGCGTATCAGACCTCGCATCACCATCATGAGCCATGTCCACCCATCTCTATCCCTCTCCATTCTTGGCATCTTCCTCCCCATCATTAGTTTTAAATTAAATCCTCGTGGAAATTGAATGGAATGAAATTTTCTTGATGGACTTTTGGGCTCCAAGCTACTGAACTGAGAACTTCATCAATTTCTCACATGCTTGGCGAGAATGTTCCCTTTCCTTATGTTTGTCTCTATGTGTTAATGTTTCGCGAGAATGCTCCCTTTCCTTTGTTTGTCTCTATGTGTTAATGTTAAGTGTGGTGGTTTGACCATATTTGTGGACTAGACCATTATCATATTCTCTCCCTTAAGTCCCTAAAAGGAGAGAGCCTCTCTCCATCTCAAAGGAAGGAAGATATTTGATGGCAAAAGACAAGTGAATTTCTCCAAGAAGGGCAATTTTGATATACCTGATGCTACCCACACCAATTCTCCTCTAGTAGAAATACAAGAACAATAGAAGTTTCTATATCCATCATTGAAATCCAGTTGGTTTTTGGTCCTCCATATGGGCCAAAGCAACTCGATGTCCAGAGGATCAAGTTCAAAATGAACTACTCCCCTGCTTGATATTGATAAAGTAGACATTATCCTCTATTGTATGTGATCGTTCAACAGACATCACATCATGACTCGCTGGTAATTTTCACACCTTTGGAGTGTACAATTTATAAGCATGACTCGCTGGTAATTTTCACACCTTTGGAGTGTACAATTTATAAGCTTTCTGCTCTTCATTATGTCGAAGGAGAATACAAACACTTACTTTCTAGTCCAAGTTTGTTCCAACTTTGGTCTCGTACATGCACATAGCATTCATATCTGAACGTCCTAAATGGGAGATTGGAGGCTTCTTACCAGAGTAGGCTTCTTGTCATGCCATACCTAGAAGCACTTTCATGTAACTCTGGTTAATAATGTAGATTTTTGTATTCATAGTGTCATCCTAGAACCCATTCAACAAGACTTTTTCTCTTAGGATACCATTCCATTACATTCTAGTTCTGGTGTTTAACGAACATTCTATTGTAAAGCATGTAGTGTGGTGAGCTAGAATCTAATGCCCTTCTCTTTGCAGAAGTCTTCAAATACCTTTGAAGTGAGCTTACCTCATCCATCTATCTGATGCTTCTTCACTTCCATCCCCATTTCATTCTCAAAGGTTGTAAATTTACCAAAATCCCAAGCCTTATCATAGAGAAAATACACCCACATTTTTTTTGCCAACATCATCGATAATCAACAAGAAATAGAAAGATTCCTCCAATGCTTATATAGGCATCTTACCACACCAATCAGCATGCACCAATTCTAGAGAAGGCTTTGCTTGATTTTTTATGGCTTCTAGGATTGCATTTCTCTATTTTTTTTACCCAGCATATAAGCTTCAAACAATTCTTTCACTTTGATGATGATCAACAAATGAGCGACACTTCCATTCTTCTATGAGCTTGTTTCGGCCCCCCATCAAAAGCCTTCGGGCACTAAGCTCATACAGATTGTTTCTACAAAATTCATTACCAATGAGGTTTCTAGAGCTATCAGGGATTCTGATCTTAGTCTTGAAGAACATCACAATGTGTCCAAGTTGGAAATGGAAGCCATCAATAAGAAATTCCCTTAATCTACGAAATGTCTAACACATCTAAGAGCTTTTATTTTCATGAAGTGATCATACAAAGAAGAGAGTAGATGTTCCTCTTGCAAGAAGTTTCTCTTACTTTCCCATTTATCACAATGATGAAGTTTTCGAGAGGTCATAACGAATTATAAATGTCCCTATATCCTATTATGTTCCATGTGACTATGCTATTTATGGACCACAAGTCGTATGTAGAAGAGGAATAGCTGAGGAACATATTCCTCTCTAGGTCCACCAAAGTATTGACTGCTTCTATTGAAGTAACCACAAACAATTCCAGGTCAACCTCTTTTGAGTTGAATGTGTCTTTATTTTATTCATCCTTCTTCTTCTTCCTATAGTCAGCCAAAATATTTCCTTACTTGTGGTAGTTTTAACACTCTTTTTGGAACTTCTTGTTTCCCTCCTTCTTGTCCATTTTCTTCATATTTTTGGCCTTTATGACAATTCCGAATGCAGCAATCTTTTTGTTGTTTCCTTATTGAGAGACCAGTCACAAATGCTCCTCCAAAAGTAAGGCATACAACTCTTTAAAATTCAAAGGTTGAACGCTCGCCTGAGTATTGAGAGTGATAAACAATCCATGAAATTTTGAGGACATACTTGAAAAGAATTTCATGCCAATTCTTGGCTCGTAGTTGGCACAATGGATCCTACCATTTGGTCATGTAGGTTCTTTATTTACATGATAAGGATCTCTACCTCTTCTCAATCTTCAAAACTTGCTAGAGCAAGCTAGCTCTCAAGATTTTGGATTGTAGTCTGATTTTGCCTCTCATATTGATTTCTTAATATGTTCCAAGCCTCACATGCTTTGGAAATATCTTGGATGAGAGTGAGAACCCCAGCTCTATAGTTGGTTACTAAGAAGCAAAGTGTATCTTCATTTTTGCATCTCCAAGATTGATAGACCTATATGCTAGGAGGGTCTAGTACCCAAATTGTTTCTAGCCCTCTTCCCAAAACAGACTCTAGAATCACTTAATCTAGGATTGAGTTGAGTTTGAACTTCTATAGAGTGTAGTTAGTACCATCTAACTTTTGCTCGATAAAATTAGGTCAAAGAAGTCAAATTTCTTACTAAAGTGTTTTGTCGATGATGCACCATGCTCAACTCTCCTTCTCGAGAGCTCCAGGATGATACCCTCAAAGTAGAAAACTAAGCTCCAGCACCGCACACACTAATCCACATAGAGGCTATAGACTTCCTTTGAGTGATATAGATGTCAGAATTTGTATAGACAAGCTCAAGTCCAAGAAACTAAGTGAGTGGTCCAAGATCACTGATCTTGAATTCATCCTTCATTCCAGCCTTTATTTATTTAATTCCATTCACATGATTTCCTGTGTTTATAATGTCATCAACATATACACAGAGATATATAACCTCTGATCCATTCCTCTTGATGAATAATGATGTATCTATTTTACTGGCTTTAAAACCTTGGTCTTGCAAGTAGGGCACTAATCTATGATTCCAAGCTTTTGGAGCTTGCTTCAAACCATACAAAGCTTTCCTCAATTTTCAAACATAATTGGGATGATGTGAACCTTCATAATCTGGTGGTTGTGCCATATAAACTTCTTCTGAAAACCATCCATTGAGGAATGGATTTTTTACATCTAATTGGTATAGCTTCCAATTCCTAGATGCAGCAATGCTAATAAGTACTCTATTGGTAGGCATTTTAGCAACAGGTGAAAAGCTTTCTTCGTAGTCTATCCCATGGATTTGGGCAAACCCCTTGGCTACTAACATTGCCTGGTATCTATTAATATTACCATCTGAATTCCTTTTAACTTTATAAATCCACCTTGATCCAATTACCTTCATTGATGGTTTGTCTTGCTTTGAGCTTCTTCATAAGAGTTATTCATGATTGAGATTTTTAGCCATATAGATTGAATGCTTTGTGACCAATGAGGTATCAAAACCACTAGTTTCTTCTTCTCTCTCATTGACCTTTTGATTGGTTGAAGAGAGCTTTCTGAGCCTTGAGCTAGATCTTGCACCTTGGCTTTCCCTTTGTTCTTCCATAGCTTCAATTTTCTCTAAATCTATCAAGTCTTCTTCAGAATCACTATCTTCATGATGTTTTGGCTCCTCTGTTGGAAGAGATGGAAAGTCTTCTTTCGAGTCATAGGGTAGCTTCACTATCCTGTCATCATCAAATCAAGATTTATTTTCATCAAAGACTACATCCCTACTAACTAAGAAACCTTTATTAGTGGGATCATACAATCTATATCCTATTTTATTTTGATCATAACCAATAAAAACACACTTTTTTGCTTTGGGATCCAACTTTCCTCTTACTTGAGAAGGTATGTGAGCATAAGCTAAACATCCAAAGATTTCACAATGCTCTAGACTTGGTCTTCTTCCATTCCATACCTCATAAGGAGTCATATTATCCAAAGACTTTGATTGAAGTCTATTTACAAGGTATGTGGCTATTGATACAACCTCTGCCCAAAGATAATTAGGTAGAATCTTTTTATTTACCATAGATCTGGCTACTTCTACTATAGCCATGTTCCTCCTTTCAGCTACTTCATTGAGTTCGAGTGTGTGTCTTGTTGTTACCTTTTGATGCCTCTTTCTTGTAGGAAAGCATCAAATTCAGTTGAGAAATATTCCCCACCACCATCTGATATGGGTCTCTTGAGACATCTACCTGTTTGATCCTCTACAAGAGCAAGATACCTTTTGAAACAATTAAACACTTCATCCTTATGCTTCATATAGTAAATAATTGTCCACTTGCTACAATCATAAATAAAAGATAAATAATATCTTGAACTTGAAATGGAAGATTCTTTTCTTGGACCCCACCCATGTGTGTGTACAAGATCCAATAGCTTGTGATGGATATAACCTTTCCTATTGAAAGGTGGTCTATGTGCCTTGCCAAATTGACAAGCTTCACACTTGTAGATCATATGTTGCTTTGTGATGTTGGGTAATCCAAGTACACTTTGATCCCTGGATATTTGTTTCAAAGTTCTCTCACCAATATGAGCAATCCTTTTATGTCATACCTCCAATTTAGAAACTGTTTGAGACCCATAGCTAAACAATGCTATGTTCTTGGTGTCCTCCACTTCAAAGGTGAAGAGTGTTCCTATCTTATCTCCTTTGGCAATCCTTCTAAATACTTACTTGGGGTCTTCCACATATGCTCCATGTGTTGTAAACCTAACATGTAATCCTTTCTCCACAATTTGTCCAACACTTATCAAGTTTTTTGTTATTGTAGGTACATACAATACCTTACTTGGAAGATTCATGTTACCATCTGATGTCTTGACATTACCTATTGTTTCCATTGAATGCCTTGTATCATCACATGTCTACACTTCATGTTTATTCTTGGGATCTTCTAAGTCACAGAGCAATGCTACATTTCGTGAGACATGATTTGAGCACACTGAGCCAATATAAAAGACATGATCATCATGCTTACCTTGCTTCAATGATAGGTTCATGATAAGGAGTGAATCCTCTTGGCTTTGATCCTCAGCATAGTTGTTGTAATTCTTCCTTCCTCTGTATCCACTTTGATGGTTGTTATGGTTGTTGTGATAGTTATTGTTGTATCCTTCATTGTGTCTACCGCTATTTGATCCATAGTCACTGCTATTGAATCCTCTTCCTCTGGAATTCCTTGGATTCATATAGCATCCTTCAATAGTGTGATTAGAATAACCACATATATTACATGGTTGAGATTTTTGGGGTCTCCCCCTGCCTTGCTTTCCTCCTCTGCCTCTTCCTCTACCTGTGAAGTTGGCTTGGAAAGAGCTACCTTCATCTGTTGGTACATTTGGCAAGCCTTGATGCTTGACCAAATAGCTTACTTCACATCTTGAGCATGACTAGTCATAAGTCACATGTGAACACCTCTTGTAAAATCTCTTGAGTTTAACTCAAGATAAATGTAAACGGAAAAGCTTGAGAGAATCTCATAGCTTTACAACTTGTAAGTCACACCAACTATGTGGTTGGAATCAAATTAATTAGAATCCTAAAAGGTAGGATCACTTTTGGGTGGCAAATTCAAAATTCAAAATTGGAACACATCCATAAAAGACCTCGACCTTTAGTTGCGGGTAGTAGAGCATGAAGAAGGACACATTGAGCTTCAAGATTATGGTTACACTAAACCCACACATGTATGGGTAAGCCTACATCATCTCCTTTGTATCATACGTTCATAATATTACACATTTGATTCGTTTTATGCAAGCTATCTCATGTCTACTGTTAACTGCTACTTAGCACTCATTTTAGTGAATTTGTTTTGAGGTGTTCTCTGCATATACTTATCCAATCAATGTGATTCAACTTGTTATATGTAGCTTAAACCTTCTAATTCTAGGCTATCAAGTTTCATTTCATTTTATTTAGTACTTTGTGAGAAAACTTCTCTGCAAGTTACCTATTTTTGCTCACCGTCATCCTCCTAAAAAGTCGGGATTACACCCCTAACTTCTTAATGTGATTTCTCAGCATACACTCATCTTAAATTAGTGAAATAACTTCCTATAGAAAGCTTAGGACTCAAATAGCTATGTCTAAAAGCTCTCAGGCCAATTGTAATCAGTGAGTGAGCACTAAGTGAAATACTTAGTAGGTCCAAGTCCAAAAATAGCATGTTCTAGTAAGTTTTCAATCTTGGAAGTAGTCTATCTTGACATAACTATTTGAAGGTGATGCTCCAAAGTACATTATGGTTCCAAATGCATATTTGGGAAGCTAAAGGTGTCTCACATCATCTTCATTCTTCTTAGATTTTGACTTATCCTTAGCTTTAGCTTTATCAGAGAATAAGGCAAAAGATTGATTACCTCTTGATGATTCACCATTCTTGTTTATCTTTGCTTCATGTGTGAAGAGTTGGCCCATCAAGTTGTTGACGTCAGGTACTTGCATGTCCATGTATAGATCTATGGCAGTTGTGAATGATTCCCACTTGTCATCAACCTTGATACCATTGATGATTTGCCTTATATTTTGTTCTTCTTCAATTACTTCTCCGATGCTTCCTAGTTGATCAGAGATCTCCTTCATCTTGGTGACATAATTAGTTACACTTTGCTTAGGACTTTTCTTCAATGTAGTGAAGTCCATCCATAGTTGGTTTTTCCTAGCTCTAGTATTTGAAGAGAAGAAGGGAGTAAGTGCATTCTAGTCTCCCTTGAGGTCTTGCATCCTTTCACATGAGGTAAGACAAAATATGGAATTGAGTTTAGAATATAGGACTTGGCGACTGCATCCTTTGAACACCAATTTGTAAGCCTCTCTTGCTCTTCATGTGATGGTTGCCCTTTACTTCTCATTATTGGCATGACTTCATCTTCAGATATGTATCCAAATATATTTCTTCCTTGAAGGTAGGCCCCCATCCTTAGAGACCAAGCTAGGTAGTTTTTTCTACTCAATTCTTCAATGGTAGAAGGAAAACCATCTCCCATGTTGGTTTAATTATGCTCTGATACCACTGTGAGAAGAGATGGTGGATACCTTCAAAGATGTGCCTGGTGTTGCAAAAACCTGCTCTACACCTGCAAAGATAGCTTAAGGGATGATAAGTAGACACCTTGTTCTTGCTAAGGACTCATATAAACCATCCTAGTGCTTTGGAACATCAATTTCAAATTTATTCATCAAAATAGATAACTTGACACAAAACAAATGACTCAAAACTTGCTTTTTGGGATGAGATGCACTCTAGAATTTCACTCAGACCTCATAGCCTGCCGAGAATTGATCAGAGATATTTTGCACATCTTTAACTACATATGTAAGGATTCTAAAGCAACAAATTTGATGAATTTTGATGAACCATACTGAGAGAAATTCATTTAGGAACATTCGCTCCCGACATTTCGGGAATCATCTTCCATAATACATATGCAACTCAAATAGATGTAGCTCATAAAGCAATAAATAAAAAATGATGAAAATTGATATAATGTAACTAGACTTGCCATATTACCTATACCAATTTAAATCTCATAAAAAAACTTAGTATACATAGAGAAATCATTAATTGAATTGACTAAAAAATGATCATAGACCTATAGCACTAGTAGATGAAGAGAATGCTAAGATGTGTCTTGCAACTCAATCTCTATTGCACATATGATACATGAATTGAAAAGAGGATGAAGCTTAGGAAGGAGGGGCACAATGTGTGCTTCAACAAGAGATTGTTTCTTGATCAGATTCTCGTTAGAATGTAGCTCAAAGTGCTCTGCTTTCCATGACTATTCTCATGTGTATATATAGGAGATTTTGAATTCAAACTTAGGAGGGATGCTACCTAAAAATTCCCTTAAGATAGGGGAATATTTGGTTGATCAATCTCTCCTAACTAGCCTCGTGATTCGTGTTAAACATGGCTATGAGATTCTCAAGTAACTCTTTCTTCTAATGTAGTTACTCTTCATTTATTACAAGAGATAGTTTCTATGGCTCCTCTCATTGAGAGTACAAACAATGTCTTTTATGCCATGGATTAATCAAGCACTAGGCTTGTATGAAAATGCATCAACAAGACCTAGCCACTTCATCAAACTCATCCCAAACTCTTCATCCTTGTCAATAGGCTTCTTCAAAATTCCATTTATTGGCTTCCATTGCCCCCTCTAAATCAGCACATCTTTAATCTGATTATTCCATAGAGAAAAGTTTGTGCCATCAAATTTTCGGATCTCAAAATGGTCTTTGCCCTGCAAGTTACAACTCCTTCTGGGAATACTGACACTAGACCTTGATCCGCCAGATGTGCCTGAGATATCTGATGCCATGATGATCAATAGACGAGAATGATAATGGAGAAGAAGAGTCCAAACACCACTAAGTCTCAAAAAGGGATGACCAAGTGCCAAACTCTGGAAAATTTTAATAGAGTCTCCCAAGAGAAATGGATTAATGAGCAGTAATGAACAATCAAAAGGATTTTGTGAGAATATATGTGCTCACACAAATAAGTGTATCAAGGAGTAAATTGACCACTGTATAGTTGACAAAGCAAAAATTTGGCAAAAATTTACCAGAATTTCCTCTGTAAAATGAGCATATGACTAGTATGAAATGCTCATAAAATTGCAATTACTAACAAACCTGCATAGGAAATCACTGACTCCATTGCATATAATCAGTTAATCAAAAGAAGCCGACTTGGCTTATCAAGCACCTATGAGAAACTAATATACATCTCCTATGGTGAAGTTGGGTAAACCTTCCACGTGCATCACCAAAAAGACCCCAACTTCTGGGTGTCTCCCAGTTAAGAGAACCTCACCACGACCCTCTTCATCAATGTCAAAGGTTTTGATATGCAAAAACATAACTACTATATCAATGACCACTGTTAGCCATTTTGTTATCCTGAATGACTAAAATAAACAGTTCTTGGATGGTAATTCACAAAATTAATCTACAAACTATTAACTTTCCCAGTATTATCTTCATACAAAGAATTATCGAACACAATCTACTGCAATCCTTCAGCACAATCTTATACTTCACATAAAAGAGTATATTCTTGAATAACTCGCACTATTTGAATACATTCACAAATTCGATTAAGGATTATCACTTGACTATTAATATCGCTTCGCTCTTTAACATGTATAAAACAATAAATATAATTCATTGTGCAATACCGTATTCAATTATAATGATCAATCACACTAAACAATATCAAAATTTAGAACAACTTATCACACTTCACCAAATTAACATAGTACTTTGATGATTCATCAGTAAGCAACCTTCACAACAAGATTAGAGAAAATTGTAATAACAAAATGATACGACAATGACACAGAATATTGAACAAGGATTCAATGCAAACTGTCAGCACTTTGGTCCTCCATTGCAACTAAAATCCTTACGGATTTCGTCGCTGTTGTAGAGCTAAGAAGAGCACAAGGCAGAGAAAAAGATGGGTCCCAAAATTTTTCCGATTTGGACACTCTATTTTCGTATTATAACCATTTATACATATTTTCCGTTGTAAATGCATTAGAGGAGTCCTCTAGATGCATACCCATGGAGATTAGTAGCTTACCCATGTAAATTAGTAGGAAATTAGCCTCTTAGTGAATAAAGTGCCGGTCTCTTGTGTGAAAGGACCATTTTTAGGGCACATGTATGTAAGTCAATTTGTGACTCTTTGTAAAGACTTTTTGCCATTGTGAGAATCAAGAGCACAGAATTTCGAATTTGTGTCTTCTCCTCTCTGTATCTTCTTCCTTGTGAGCTTGTGTGCATGTGTGTTGCTTGAAAAGAGTGTTAGGAAGTGTTGTCTATCCATGAGAGTGTTTGTTTGCTGTTGTTAAGGTGTGTGTGAAGTGTAGGAAGTGCTGAAGTGTAGGAAGGTCATTCCTATGACTCAGTATTTTACTCATAACTTGAAGTAGAAGTCTCAAAATTGAGTGAAGATACCACCATTGGATGCGTCTTTGCGAGAGCTTTGAAAGGCATGTGCTATTTTCTATATTTGGAGTTCAGAGCTGAGAGAAAAGCTCAATTTATTGTTGGCTTCTGCCTTTAATATCGTGACACCAAAACTGACAGTTGAAGCTTGTTTGGATTAGACTTAGACTTATTTGCACTCTTTGGGAAGCTCATTTGCATTGATCATCATTTGAATGCATGTCTTCATACACTCGGCTAGGTTTTGATACTCCTCGGATTGATAAATAAAGCGTGAATCCCTACTATATGCACTTGAGGGGGATCGAGGTATAGTCTCTTTCTCCACAAGTCCTTAGGTTTGTCCTTAGGTACACACATTTTTGGCGCCATTGCCGGGGAGAGTCGAATCAAACTGAGGCATCCGTGTGATGGTAAGTAGCTCTAGCATTGAAGTGAGTAGAGGAGTTGTGAATTTCTCTTCTTTGGTAAGTCACACTCATCCGCACTTACTACTTCTCACCCTTGAAGTGTGTGTAGTGAGTTGATAGTCTAGGGAAGTGAGTGGAGTGAGTAGAGTAGGAGGAAGAAGGGAGTAGTTAGGGAGTTAGAGTAGCCATTAACTCTAGTCTTGTGAGTCTTTCTAGTTAGGAGAACTTTTCAAAAAAGTATAAAACCCAAAAAAACTGTCCTTTTTCAAATCACTTGTTTCTAGAACAAGTATCGTGAGAATCAGCAGTCGGGTATCGTGAGCTGAGAGCCGGGCATTTGAGCTGTGCAGAGTGAGTAGAGGAGAGTGAAGAGCTAGAGGCTAGTGTCCAAGGTGAGCACATTGATCTACCACTCATCTTTGCCAATTAAAATCAAGTAACTCAATAGAATGATCTGCGGCAAGTATCGTGAAAGACTGAATAGGGTTAAGAAAGTTTATTTTTGGTGATACAGATGGTGAGGAGAGGGTAGATGAACACTAGGAACCTGTGTATGTACTTAGGATTCAAATTCACTCGCCAAAAAAAAAATGGAAAAAGTGTCAAGTATCGTGTTCTCCCGTGGTTGAGGTATCGCGATACCTAAGAATCGTGATCTCCTGTGGTCGAGTATCGCGATACCTGGCCTTTCTGAATATCATGTATCGTGGGACTCATTTCACGATACCTCTGAAGTATCGGGTATCGTTGAATTGGGTCTGGCAATACTTTTCACGTATCGTGTATCGTGGAGAAGTCCTCATCGTGAAATTTTGATCACGGTACCTATCGGGTGTCGTGTATCGTGAGTCTCTGATCGCGATACTTGCTGGATATCGTGTATCGCGGAGACAGTCTTCCCGATACCTGGAAAATATCGAGTATCGTCAGGAATTTTCTCGAGATACTTGTGGACTATCGAGTATCGTGATACACAGCAAGGTCTAGTATCGTGTATCGTGGAAATTTTGTGTAAGAACAGACCAAGAAAATTGTAGTAATCTTAGAGGAAGGAGAAGAACGATGTACTTTTATAGGACAAGATGTCTCAATGGAAGAAGAACAAGAGTTAATACGACTTATACGAGAATACAGGGATGTCTTTGCTTGGACATATAAGGATTTGAAAGGAGTGGATCCTTCTATTTGTGTCCATAGAATCCCTATGACATCTGAAGCTAAACCTTCCAAACAAAGACCATACACGTATAACGATGTTTACTCAGCAAAAATCAAGAAAGAGATAGATAAGTTGTTAGATGCTGGGTTCATTTATAAGATTGAACACACGGAATGGGTGTCACCTTTGGTGGTCGTACCAAAAAAGAATGGCAAGTTAAGGGTATGCATTAATCTGAAAAAAAATAAATTCTTCCACCATAAGAGATAGTTACCCATTACCTATCACGGATCATCTTTTGGAAAGAGTGGCAGGGAAGGAAGTTTATAGTTTCCTAGACGGCTTTTCAGGGTACAATCAGGTAGCCATTGCTCCTGAGGACCAACATAAAACAGCCTTTGCAACTGAATGGGGAGTGTACGCCTTTAGGGTTATGCCTTTTGGTCTAACCAATGCCCCAGCCACTTTCCAAAGATTGATGTGTCATGTATTCAAGGAGTACTTGAGAAAGAGCATGGAGGTATAAGTGGATGATTTATGCACTTATTCAGCTATACGATCAGAACATATCCCTGAACTAGGCAAGATTTTTGCCAAGTGTCGACAATATAGAGTATGCCTCAATCCAGAAAAGTGTGTCTTCATGGTTCGACAAGGAAATATATTAGGACACATTGTCTCTAAAAATGGAGTTTCCACGGATGAAGACAAAATCAAAGTGATTCTAGATTTGCCGAGACCAAAGACTACTAAAGAAGTGCAAGCATTTATGGGACATTGCGGATACTACCGAAGATTTATACATATGTATGCCATAATTGCTAGATCTCTTTATGCATTATTGTCTCATTTTAATTGGACAGAAGAATGTGAAAGAGCTTTTAACGAATTAAAGAATCGATTAAGTTCAACACCAATCCTTCGAGTGCCTAATTGGAACAAACCGTTTCACATTCACGTAGATGCTTCCAAGTTTGCCATTGGTTGCATATTAGCTCAACCTGCAGATACAGGGAAGTTAGACTAGAGACGCGCAGACATGCGTGGGAGCCTCGAAACCCACATAATGATCTCTCTTGAGGCAATGCTCTATATATGATGTATATATATGAATATGGGGATAAGGTCACATGACCCTTACATCCCCAACAACTACTCCCTTTAACTTAGTGTACGGATAGAATGCTATTTTTCCAATTGATTTCTTAATACCCACTCTCAGAGTAGCAACAACTTACGAGTGGACTGGACATGAATTGTCAGCACAATTGGATTAAATAGAAAAGTTACATGAAACTAGGTTACAAGTGGTAGGAGGGATCTATGCCGCTAAAAGGCGACATAAGGCATATTTTGATGCTCATATTAAAGATAAAAATTTGAAGGAAGGAGATTTAGTTCTGGTTTATACTTTGAAACAACACGCAAAGAAACTGCAAAAAAGAGGATATGGCCCATTGATCATGAATCGTATATCTACCAGTGGAGCCATCAGCTTAGCAACCCTAGATGGAGAAGTATTACCAAACTATATCAGTGGATGTCGAGTAAAAAAATATCTAGAGCCATTGACTGAAGAGATAATGTCACGACTAGTAATGGGAAAAAATAGGCGCATAGAGGAAGAAAGAATACGAGAAGAGGCTAGGCAAGAAGCACTAGAACGAATCAGGAAACGAAAAGAGTGGATGAGAGAGAGAGAAGAGAGATATCGACTAGGAGAGGAACTCATCCCAATGGCTAATCTTAGAGTCACTAAAAATCTAGGTCAACAAATGACGCAACCTTATTTGAATTTGGATGCTAGAACAAAGGAGTACCACTTGGTGGATGCTCTCATTGACACAGGAGCAGCCATAAGTTGTATCAAGTATTCGTTGACCAGGAAACTCAAGGAAGAATTATGCCCTTCTAAGGCACAACTGATAGGAATAGGAGGAAGAATTACTCAATGTATAGGTGAGATTACCTTACCTCTACATCTCGAAAACAACACGATGGAACACAAACTCTTAGTATGTCATGATCAGGACTTATTAGAAGAGCTCGTGTTAGGTCAAGATTGGATATACGAATATGAAGTGACTATTCAATTGGCCCTAGGATACATCTCGGCCAAGATAGGACATCGTGAGGTGTTCAACATGTTAGATGAACGACCGGTCAAAGACAAAGATATAGATCCGAGAACTCACTCAAAGGAACACGAGGATGAAAGTATGTTCACTTGCACTATGGAAACCCCTTCATCGAACACTTCATGTGAGGATACACCGAATCTCGATTGCACACAATCTTCTAATCCAGTAAATCACATGATTAGTGTTCTATCCAATAATAGCCTCAGTGAGGAACCGAGCACAAGAGAGACTAGTCAGCAAGACTATTACGAATCTGCACACATTAGAATATACCTTATTCCTTACACTAAACAGGCTTGGATCATAAAAGATCAAGTGGCAGCATATCTTCAGCAAATGAACCACTATCAACCTCGAAAACAACAACAGAATAAAAATGCAAGTCACGTTGGACACCCACTTCCACAAAGAAGTGCTAGAGTATGATTCCGAAGAAGGTGATAGCCGCCCAGCCAGCCCGAACGCGGATATGGATTCCCAAGTCATGTGCTCAAGTGAAAAACATCAAAAAGGACGAGCCAAAGCACAAGGAGAATCAGTATGATCTAAAGGCAAAATGATAGGATACAAACCACTACAAGACAAAGCAGGAAACTCGACATGCAACAAAAATCATTCAAAGATTCGAACAGAAGACGAAGCAAAAGTACTACATGAAAAGTACGACATTCTACAAGAATGCTAGGGATACAGACTATCCCAAGGGAATAAAGCAGATTTGGATGTCGAAAGGCAAGACAATCTGTACACATCAACCAAGTAATTTGAGTTGCACACATTTGGAGTCACAAGAATCCAAAGTATGCATGATAGGGCCACATTACAAGGCCAAGCATTTGGCACATTCTTCTTCTACTTCAGGATAGTGAAGCACATTTCCCTCTCAGGAAATAGGAGAGCACCTGTACATAGTCCAAGAAGATAACACATAAATCAATAACCGCTTCGGCTATGACTAACTTTACTGTTTTCTTTCAGACAAAAACATAAAAAATATAAATAAGTATGAAGAATCCCAGGTATTACCTTTCTCACACCCACGGGGAAGGGACGACATAATTCACGCAGAGAGTTGCCAAACTAATGAAGGATAAGTGAAGGATGATTCTTGATACGAGCTTGCCACTAATTACTGGTATATATTGAGTGCAGATGGCATCATCCAATTCTGAGGCTACGCAAGAGGAAGAGGTCCTGCTTCTTCCCTTGGAATCAATCACGAAGGCAAGAGGTCATTGGTTTCTTGATGATCAACCAGTGTCCGAGTTCCTTTTTATGGCAACTATCAAGATCATGGATAGGGATCACTACTTCCCTATCATGTCACAAGATTTCAAGACTATCATACAAGGATTACCGCGCATGACAAATGTCTGGACACAAGCCGGAATTGATGCATTCTTGAGACTTCCAATATATTTGCCAGATTTCCAGAGATGCACACAAGTTATGAATACACTACAATTTGCATAAGATAAGCCATCAGTCCCTGAAGCAAGAGTGCTTGACAAAGTTGGTACTTGGAAGACAATTCGATTCACTCATGAGTTAATCAACCGAGCTTTTGGATGGAATCAAAATGGGTTAACCAATGTCAAGGATGAATGTCATGATCCTAAAAAGAGAACGTTTTTTGAAATCAATAGAATAGATATTGAAGACTCGGTTCATTTAGTGCACCAACATTTTTGTTTCCCGAGTATGCATAGATACACAGCAGCTCAAAAAATTGTTGTGCAATTACTTTCACATGCAATGAGGCAAGTGGGAAACCAAGTAAATATGACCCCGTATATTCAAGACCACCTATTTGAAGCAAAGAAAAAGTGGGGTCAGAAAAAGTTCTTGAATGGAAGCTCGGCGTTGACCTTGCTAATCTATGAGGCACTAGAAATGAAAGAGTGCTTACATTTGATGCCTACCTCAACAGAGATCGGAAAATATTCAAAGTCAGCAACGGTTCCAAAGAAGAAGAAAACAGTCACCTCTATTGAAGAAGTGGGAACCAGTTCAAAGAAACCTATGAGAGGGACTAAACGCATTAGAGAGGAAGAGGCTCAAGAGACACCACAATCACAGCAGACACACACTCTACCAAAGATTCCTATGATGCAGCCACCAATCACTAAAAGAGACCTCTCAACAGCTCTAGAAGAGACACACATGTATATGCAAGGACAAGTGAATTTGAATGTTCAAGGTCATCAATACAGACAAGCAAGCAAAGCCAAGCAACAAAAGAATAAGGAACAGACCCCAGAACAAGCTGCCAGATATAAAGAACTGGGCTTGGAAGATTCGAGCTATAATGAGGCATCTAGCCCTGAAAAAGACACATTGGACACTGACATAAGAACAGAAATGAATGATGAAGAATGGACAGAGATTAATCAAGTCGAAGTTACACCTGACAATCACCAGTCAAAGGAAAGGAACCAAGAAGCACCCAGTGAACCAGTGCACGTTATTCAATTGAATGATACCTCCAAGATCAGCATCAAAGAAGCTCCAATCACAAATAAAGATGTAGTGCACCTCGTAAAAGAAGAAATACAAACATGCAGGGATGAAGAAGAAAGATTCCCGCAAAATCAAGAACAAGTTGTGATTGAAGTACCGGATGATACACCACAGGCAAGATTGACCACAGGGAGGCTGAGCCACGAATACAACTCCACATTAGGCAGCCCCATGATACTATGTTACATGTGGCATAGGGGAAAGACGTTACCGTGGGTGAAGAACCTAGCATCCCTACCACATGGCTGAATGGTGATGTTACTCAACTAAAACCTATGGTCAAGCAAATGATACAAACGGCCATGGACATGCAACAACAAATGATGGAAACAGATGCCGATTATGACAAGGCCATGAGGGAGAAGAATCAATTTCAAGTCATGAGTGAGCAATTGTCCGCACAACTCATCCAGGCCCAACAAGAAATTTCAGCTAAGGATACGGAGATAACCGCAATTAAAGAGCAATGTAATACATTGATGAAACAACATCATCAACTATAGACACAACTGACAGAGTTACAAAGATAGCATGAAGCTAGTGAAGCAGACAGGGAGAGAATGAAAGATAGAAGCAATCTGCTCGAAACACAACTTAAGGTATATATGGAGGAGAATGATAACTTACGAAGCAGAAACAAAGAACTGATGAAGGAATTATTATATGATCAACCTATAGAAAAGCCAGAGACCTTAGTCACTAACCAGAAGGAACTGAGAGATCAGATTGAGAAATATGCAGATTTGCTGAAACAAGAGCAAGCCCTACGAGAAGAATGGGAACGTAGGTATGTTAACGAAACCAATGAGCTTAAGAAACAGCTGAACACTACCAACGGAAAACTTGTGGTGAGCTACAGTGAAAACATGGATCATGTAGCAAAAATTGGTAATGAGCTGCTTGAAACCTAAGAGGCACTCCGGGCAGCTATGCAAGAAGTTAAAGAGAAGACTGAACACATCGCACAATTAGAAACTAAAGCAGAAGAGAAAGTACCAATCGGGACACCAGTAGAGCCAATACAAGAGAATCCTACTGACGAGGTAGAGGTACGTCCTCTATCTCCCCCGATTTATAATTCTCCAATAAAAGAACAGATCGTGGAACCACATGATGATCATCCAATGCCATATACTACAGAAATAAGTCAGAAGGAAAGGGCACTAATGGTGTCCCGATTGATAGAGAATTTTGAAAATGAAGTGATCAAAGTAATGAAGGAAGCAAAAATAAAGGGCAAAGACTTGGATATCATAATGAAGCCTTTCAACATTCTGTACAGATTATTGAAAGAGAAAACAAGTCAATACATAAAGAAGATCACACGGAGAAGTCGAGACGAGCAGTTGCACTTCAAAGATGACACATTCAATTATACTCAAGAAGAATTTGAAGTTGCACGGCCGGTATGGAGACGAAAATTTCTCGAGAAAAATCCTACTTTGCGGGTGCATTGGCAAGCAGCACCATACTTATTACAGGTAAACCCTTCATTTTGCCCAACACCCCGTCACAGAGAAGCAAGAGAATTTTTGGACATGCAGAAGAATGGTGTGATCAATAAACAGTGGCTAAATTATCCGCTACTTCCAAGTCCACGTCATAACTATCTACCAACTGAAGATTATATGGTAAAAACCATTGAATTTTGGTTGCATTGTTATGCAACAGTACCCGATCTAACTATCAAAATGATGAATAAAATTCTCAGCATGATCCTTACAGTTTTGAAGGTGTTCAAGCACGCTGCGTATACATTTTTAAATTTCATTGGCATTAATCAGGGAACAGATATCCTCGTTTTGTATTTGTCTGTTATGCCTAGTCGACCCACAATAATGGCATATTATTCTCGACTCATGTTTTTACCGAGTACATACATGCAAACATTCGAAGAAGCCTTTTTCACAGGGTTTTTTGAAATCGATTCAGAAATTTTCTTAAAGATGTCTTCCAACTTGAATGCCAGATTAGTGGCATACGAACTAAGCTTTTTCGCTGACCACAGATAGCCACCACATGACGGTGTGAAAGCAGAACACTGGAAGCAACTCATGATACGTGAAGCTAATCTGCTTAATGAAACAGAGCAAAAAGTGTATAGAACATACTCCCGTCGACTTCCAAAGCCTGTCGAGGACGATAGAGTTCAGGAGAAGGGTAGCGTTGAGGGAGAGTCCAGCAAAAGGAAGAAAAGAAGAAGACAAAGAAAGAAGCTTCACTAAAAGATTACATTCGAAGATATATCTGCAAGAAGCCTCGTAGGGGCGCAACACCCATCTCTGCACAAAGCCCCGCAGGGGCACGCATCAAGCAACAATGCCAAACACCAAGGTCCTGAGGAATGGAATTAAAGAACAATCAGAACCAGGACATTTCATGGGAAGGACAGACCAGGGCCAGGAAGTATCCATGAAGAAGTGCAAGAAGATACTTGGCACGTAATAATCCTCCCATTGATAGCGTGCAGTGGAAATGAAAGTCAACAGGCTCAAAGCAATACAATAGGGTCAGATGTGTGAAGACAAAGACATATCAGAAGAACAAAAGTTAGAAAGGGGAGAGGCTAAAAAGTTGAAGAGGGTGACTAAGAACAACACATTCTTAGCCACTGGTGGCGTGCGTGGCAGCCCGACTTAACACAACCAACCCGACATACGAAAGAGCCTTAGACAAGGTGCAAACAAGAAGTAAAGCCTGTCAAGGGACGACAGAGACAAAGAGGGGGAGAGTGTTGCAGAGCTAAGAAGAGCACAAGGCAGAGAAAAAGAAGGGTCCCAAAATTTTTCCGATTTGGACACTCTATTTTTGTATTATAACCATTTTTGTAACATATTTTCCATTGTAAATGCACTAGAGGAGTCCTCTAGATGCATACCCATGGAGATTAGTAGCTTACCCATGTAAATTAGTAGGAAATTAGCCTCTTAGTGAATAAAGTGCCGGTCTCTTGTGTGAAAGGACCATTTTTAGGGCACATGTATATAAGTCAATTTGTGACTCTTTGTAAAGATTTTTTGCCATTGTGAGAATCAAGCGCACAGAATTTCGAATTTGTGTTTTCTCCTCTCTGTATCTTTTTCCTTGTGAGCTTGTGTCCATGTGTGTTGCTTGAAAAGAGTGTTAGGAAGTGTTATCTATCCATGAGATTGTTTGTTTGCTGTTGTTAAGGTGTATGTGAAGTGTAGGAAGTGCTGAAGTGTAGGAAGGTCATTCCTGCAACTCAGTATTTTGCTCATAACTTGAAGCAAAAGTGTCAAAATTGAGTGAAAATACCACCATTGGATGCGTCTTCGCTAGAGCTTTGAAACACACATGCTATTTGCTATATTCGGAGTTCAAAGATGAGAGAAAAGCTCAATTTATTGTTGGCTGCTGCTCTAAGTATCGTGACACCATAACTGACAGTTGAAGCTTGTTTGGATTAGACTTAGACTTATTTGCACTCTTTGGGAAGCTCATTTGCATTGATCATCATTTGAATGCATGTCTTCATACACTCGGCTAGGTTTTGATACTCTTCGGATTGATAAATAAAGGGTGAATCCCCACTATATGCACTTGAGGGGGATCGAGGTATACTCTCTTTCTCCACAAGTCCCTAGGTTTGTCCTTAGGTACACAGTCGCATTGGGCTCTCTACCATGTGACATTTCTTTGTATTAGAAAGATTACAATGCTTGGGAAGATTACAACACTTCACCAGAATGATTCAATGAAATTATATGTATTCTACATTTAATCGTACCGCTAGCCTAACACTAACATGCATGATGGATCCATACCCTAAGCAAAAAGATCATCATCTATTAAACCCTATAGATAAATAGTATGGGCTTCTTCAAAACTATGTTTTATTTTCTTTTGTAATGCCTTAAGTAATGTTTGTACATGTTCTGCATCTAGTATTTGGGCATTGAGACTGGATGAACTAGCTGAAGCTGCCTCATCAAGAATGCTCTGACTTTGTTCTACCAAAAATGACTCCTATAAATAAACATCATTCTTCAGCTCCACTCTACATCTAACTTTACTATGTTCTGCATATGCTTATATCTTCTTCATTTTTTTATTTTGATTACTTAATAAGTTCTCCATTTGGTGGATTTTTTGTGCTTGAAATTGAGTGGTTTTGAAATAAGCCTATCTTTCCTTCTGTATCGCATCCAATTCCTTCTTAAATGAATTATAACACCAATCTTTGTAGTCAGTGCTTGGGCCTTGGTAAAAACATCCTCCTTTGTAGCTACTAGGTCTATTTCCCATTGGACAACTTGGTCGTAATCGTCATGCAGGCCTACTCGAGTGGGGTAGCTTTCTTTGTTTATTCCTCGAGCACAAACCTAACTTTAGCTATTGCATCATTCTTTTCGGTTGACTCCCTAGGTAGAGCTTCCAATTCCGCATCTTTCTCGGTTAGCTCCTATTGCAACCGGAGTTCTTGTGCTCTGAATCACATAAGATCTTCTTGGAGAGGGGTGATTTTTGCTTCCACTATGTCAAGTACTACCCTGCTTTGGAAATATCATCCAATATGAAATAGGGGCCAATTCCCAACAATAAAAAAAGGGTGTGTGCAACTAGTTCATAAATGGCAATTTCTTCAACAACGGTTTGGTCAAAAGTGATGGGAGGAGGTGAATAGGTAGGGGATTCTAGTGGCAAAATTTCTCGAGCCTCCTCATGAATCCCTTGACCTTTGGGGAGACAATAGGACTGGATGGCATAGTGGAACTCACGGGTTGGATGAGGATAGAAGGATCTTTGACTAGTAAAATCGCTTTCACTTCAATCAAGGAAACCTCGATGGCTTGGTCAAGAATTTTGGAACAAAGCAATCCCAAATTGATGATTATGAAGAATTTGAAGCAAGTTAAGAATCAGAATGAAGCCAAAGAAATCATTGAAGATAGTGAAGAGATTTCAGAATTGTCGCTTGTATACATATGTACATTACATATGGAAATTCTTGTACTATGAGTTTAGATGATCATTAGAATGATAAGGAATAATGTAGTAGATGTGGGATGAGTCTAGAATCTTATGTATATAACTTAATGATGTAAATAAAAAAGAGAGAGAGTCATTAGAAGCCAAGTGTCCATGAGATAGATGTGTAGAGAGTCATCTTCAGAAGTTAGCATCGAGTCTTTCTCTGATTTCTCTCAGTCTGATCATGTGGATTAGGAAATCTTTTGTACACATCTAATTTAGAAGCTAGTCAAGCTATGTTCAAAGTTTCATGGTCTAATTCTCTTTAGGTTGTGTGTATGATCAATAGGAACATGTATATGTAAAGTCTGTAGGTAGACCTTTCAGAGTCACACACTTTTTAGTGTCAATGTTTTGCTTAGATCTCAGTGCACAATGTAAAGTCTTTGATGACTGAGCATTCAAAATCTAAGTTAGTAGGTAAGGAAGCTATGGCTAAAAGCATTCAACAAAATGGGACTTGTGCTGTGAGAAATCAATCTTACAAGTTGACTATGTCAAAGTAGCTTGTTCAGAAAAGATAGTTTTTGACATACCTTTGATCTTAATGATCAATTTAAGTTTTAATGATTCTTTTGGAAGACTAATGGTTGATATGATTGTGCAAAGGTAGCATGGAGATATGTGCATCATTAGATTGAAGACATTTGAAGATATGTGCAGGTAATGAAGTCAAATCCTGAAGCAGACTTCTTGAAGAAGAAAAGTTTTCACTTAGAGAAGTGAGAGTGGAAAACTTGGTAAATTAAGGTAACATTTGTGTAAATTTTGGTCTATAATTGATATAGAGGTGCTCTTAAATTAGTATAGATCAAGTCTTTGGATATTAAGAAGTCTCCAACAGTGGTATCAAAGCAAAAAGATCAAATCCAAGTGAAGAAGCTAGGCGAACCTCGAATGTTGTAGATATCAAAGATCTTGTGAATTGAAAGAGCAAAGAGTAAAGTTTTGAAGAAAATGGGAAGAAGAACAAAGCACGAGTTAAAAGGATCAGTAAGGATTAAAGCCTCATATCAAAGGTACATTATATCATCATAAATCTTAGTAATTGCAGACATAGAAGATCAAAGATGGGAGAAAGCTTGCAGATTGATAAGCTAGATAGGGAGAACTATCCAGCTTGGTCCATGAGGATGGAGGCACACTCATGAGCAAAGATTTGATGGCATTCATCAGAGGAGAAGAAGAAAAGTCTGAGTTTGAAGATCCTAGTGTTCCAACTAGGGAAGATCTTGCAAATTTGAAGAACTAGATGAAGAAGGATGTTCAAGCTAGGAGCATCATTTACATGGCTGTAAATGATTATCTTCTACCTCATATTAGAGGATTAGAAAGTGCAACAGATGTGTGGAATGCTTTGGAAGAGCATTTCCAAAATACAACCAAGTCAAGGAAGTCCTCATTATGGGCAGAGTTCACAACCTTCAAGAAAAAGAGTTCACAATCAATTTTTGATTATGTGGCAATGATAAATTAAGGTAACATTTGTGTAAAGTTTGGTCTATAATTGATATAGAGGTGCTCTTAAATCAGTATAGATCAAGTCTTTGGAGATTTAGAAGTCTCCAACAAAGAATCTGCTACTCTATGAGCCAAGTAACAAGATCATTCAATAACAAGCAGATCACCTTCTTCAATGGAGAACTGGTAAGAACTTTGGGTAGCAAATCATTGTCTATCTGTGACGAGTTGGGAGCATGGTCAACAACATAAGTGATCTTGACCACACCATCTGCATCAAAGTTAGAAAACACTTCGATTGTTTTGATGACATCTAGAGCCTCCTTAGTCATGACAATGATCTTGATATCAACTTGAGCAAAAGAAGAGCTGGAAGCCATAGTGGGTGCTACAGCGACACACCTTCGCTTCTAGGAAAAACACATCAACATGGAATCTTCTTCATCTTCTTCATCTTCGACCATACAAGATGATACTACAAAAGCGAGAATGATAGGGGCTATTGAAGCAAGAACCTTAGAAGGTGGGTCACGGAGGAGCAAGGATAAAATGTGGGGCAATTGTGTTCACGAGAATTCCCTTTGGATAATTGCTTCATCATTTCCTAACATTCCTTGTGAATGCACAGAGGTAAAATAATGCCCAATTGACAAGTTCACGAGCTTCCATGTCAATGATTGAGTACATAGGTCTAGAGATACCATAGGCATGCTTTTGGAGATTAACATTTACGAATAAGATTTACAGGGCATGTTAAACGTTGTTCTAATTGTCAGAAGTGCGTTTAAACGTTATTGGGTTCTTGGGAGTGGAAGGGATCTGTTAGACAGAGGCCCTATACTTGGTTCCCAGATTACCCACTTCATATACAGAAAGACACTGATGCTCCAACTCTATCAAGACTCCGTTACACTTACACTTTTACAGTAATCGGTCAAATTCTCCCCAGTTGGCCAACCACACTGTACCCGACTATTCAGTATAGTGATACAGAGTTGCTTGATTAATTCAAGATCTGTTCCGAATACAAACCACTGTCGCACTGAAGACAACACAATACAGATCAGAATCCCAGAAACACTACCACAACTACACAGACTTCCTCAACACGTTACGGTGCATTACAAGAAGAGCGACACCACGATACACATACTTAATTGATCAATGCCATAGAAACTCCATAGAATAACTCGCTCAGACCACAGTCGGATAATCTTCTGAACATCTATGAACTCACCAACAGACAGGTATCGACAGATAACAAAACAGAAACAAGAACAATGTACTCAGGATTGCTGTCACTCTAGCACAATGGTGAGTACCAACGTGAGAAGATTCACCTCATAATTGTCAATCCGTGGAGACGTGAGGACTAGTATGAAGACTATGAGCAAGTGAAGGCACAAGTGTGTGAGTGAGAAGCACACAAGCATGCACACACATACATACACACGCGCACACAAGGCAAGAACAAGGAGAGGAACAATGAAGTTCTTTGCATTAGTCAAAAAGTCTCTTACATAAGCTCAATTCACAAACAATCTAACCTCAAAAATGAGCTCTCTAGCTCTTTTTATAGTTTTCTAACTAGCTTTGGTCTTGTCCAGACCTAGTGTCCGGCCTAGTTAAAAATTAGGTTCTAGAGCCTATTTGAGGGCTCAAACAGAGTCTAAAAATTATGAAAATTGATATGTAGCTAGTTCTAATACTCCTCAAGCTCGAGGACTCCTCGGCTTGCACAAAATGGAGTCTATTCTACCAAAAACGGAATTTACAATGTTTGTGTAGTGATTAAAATCACTTGAGTTGTAAATGGTCCATGGAAAAAATGATTGGGCCTTGTTGCCGTATTGTGCATGACTCCTCCGTTGCGCTAGTATGCTCTTCATCTGACTTGTATGCCAACACGCCCCCCTTCCTAGCGTCTGTCACCCCTGACATACCTTTGTTCTATCGGGTGGTCGATATAGTATTGGATGACATTGGTGGCAAGTTCGTGTTCTCCTATCCTTAAGCCTCTTGCTAGATCAGCTTCCAATGCATCCCAATTTATTGCGCCAGGGACCTCTGGTTGCGGGGTGGTGTAGTACTCAGAGTACATTGCTTGTTCACAAGCAAAGAGATGGAGCAGGTGTGTTGGCTTCGGTGCGAAGATCTCCGAGTGATACTCCCAGAAACCTGATCTGAACATTTCTTCGAAGGTCTGTTTGTAACATGCAGGGAGGTATTTGATGCGTGCATGCCAGGCGTAAGCCACACGAATACTGGGGGTGGTGCTCATGTCATACACCAAATCATAATTTCCATTGGTAAACCCCGGGAGACGTACCTGTGGTGCGGCTGCATTTCTAAAAGTTTTCAGGACTACCTGCATCATATCTAAAATTTTAAGCATCATTTGAGCTGCTACATCTGGCATGGGCTTCAATCGCGGCATCCAATGGCGAATTGTTCCCATCATGTATGCTACCGACGGTGGTCCCTGTGGTGGCGCAATGTACGAGTATGTAGCTCAAGCGTAAGCACCACCTCCTTTACTTGTCAATCCGCGGAGACGTGAGGACCGGTATGAAGACCACGAGCAAGTGAAGGCACAAGTGCGTGAGTGAAAGCACACAAACATGCACACACATACACACACACGCGCACACGGTAAGATCAAAGAGAGGAACAATGGAAGGATTTTGATTACAAAAAGAAATCTATTACAAAACTGAAATCTACAAGGAGCTCACCCCAAAAATGAGCTCTCTAGCTCTTTTTATAGGTTTTTAACTAGTTTTGGCCCTGTCCAGACCTAGTGTCCGGCCTAGTTAAAAATTAGGTTCCAGGGCTTATTTGAGGGCTCAAACGGAGTCTAAAAATTATGAAAATTGGTACGATGGTACTTCTAATGCTCCTCAAGCTCGAGGACTCCTCGGCTTGCACAAAATGGAGCTACCAAAATAGAAAATGGTATTTACAATGGTTTTAGTGATGGACATCACTATTTTTGTAGGGGATTCTTATGAAAAGTTGACAGTTACTTCATGGAGCTCCCTACTTGCTCCTTCTTCTTGTGTGTTTCCACCTTTCTGATGTGCTTCCATGCTTTGTCCTTGACTTTGAGCTTCAACACTCCCCCCCCTCTCGAGTCTGTCGTCCCTGACAGACCCTTGTTGTAGTGGTTGTTCCATGTAGTGCCTTGAGAGGTAGTAGCCATTCTATATGAACGAGAGCCGTCTATCTTCCAAATTTGGTAGTGTTGGTTGTCCAGTTCTTCATGTGTCACTGCAAGCCTTTACAAGTCGTAGTCCCTTGGTATGTGCTTCTTTCATGAATTGCAGCATGAATGCATCGTTGTGAGCTCTCAAAAATCGCGAGTTGCTCAAAAGAGGTTGTCAAGATCGAGTTAGAGCAACTACTAGCTTCGAATTGCTTCCTAGGTATGGATGTTGTTCCCAAGACGTCCGCTAGCTCTTCCAAAGATGATGTTGAGAGCAGTCATGCCAACTACTCATAACCCATAATGAATGATGGGTAAGTGTGTTCGTGCCTGGGTTGAAAAAAGTATGTGCCTTGTGCACAGCCTTATAATGTAGCCCTACGCATGCTTACTTGGAAAATGCATTGGAAGAAGTATGGTGCAAAAATTGCAGTTCTTGAGCTAAGTGCTCAAGGGTATGCTGACGAAGAGGTTTCCTAAACTATCATGGTTATGATGTTTCCAGAGTAAAGATACTTACCATGGAGAAGGTTGATGGGTGTTTTGTCTCTTCGTGTTGTACGCTCGGCCTTTGGGATGGAACCTTGTTGATGAATGTCCATGTTGATTGTCCACTGATGAGATCTTTTGAGTGGTGAATCCCCTTTCCTCTTTTCAAAGCAACATTTGTCACTAACAATGTGCATTTCTGAGCTTGGGCTCATGCACGTTCACTTCCCTATATTGACACTCAGAGGAATAGTGGACACGTGCCGGTTTCTAAGAGATTACCATGCTGATTGACATAGACCAGTCACCAGTGCTACTGTTCCATACTGGTTCAGGAAATATTGAGAATTGAATTGCTTTATATTCTTTGGCAAGCAACATCGGGTAACTACACCAAGCTGAGTTTCACATATTCTCTTTAGCTCACCATATGCAGGAATCTTCTCCTCCAGAACAACCTTGTGCAGATATCTCCTTGGATGCTCTTAGTACATGAAGTAGTTAAGCATCCCTCAAGTTGCGGACCTTCAAGCTCTTCACTCCCACCATAGTAAGAGGAAACCATAGTTGTGGATGCCCTGCTCATGCTAAGTTCTTGACATTTATGAGATAAGGCAGCAATTAAATCATCTGCAAGCCAAGACACACTTCTATCCAAACTGATAAATGCCCAGTAATCGATGGTTCAATCTTCAACTAAGCATGACTCATTCATGTTCCATGAGCGAAACCTGGGAACAAGTTCTTCCTCATTTTTTTTTTTTTTTTTTTTGGGAAAAATTATCACAAAACAAGAACACAAAAGTTAGTATCAGTAGAAAAAATTTGACATATGTCAATGTGCTCTTGTGCTTGGGATTCTCAAGTGTGTCTATGCACGACCGTGTAGTGTGGCCCTATATTAATGCATACTTTGAAAATGCATGACCTGAATGGTGCAAAAGACAGGGTTGTGCAAGGAGCACATGGTTGTCGCTCGTTCGAGGCTTTCGATGTTATTTGCAGATATTGATGCCATCTTTGTTGGAGGTACCCATTGTATCTCGAGAGGACAACTGATCATTCCTCCTTATCGGGATCCATTTGAGAACAGTCTGCAACTGGGTAGAGATCACCTTTGGCCACTTCGTGTTTGAATGATCTTCTGAGGGTTTGATCCATCGTGGCTGGCTCTTTATTTTGGTGGATGCTATCAGTGCTTTCGTCTTCCAAACCCATATCCTTGCAGAAGAGGTTCTTTGATCTTTATTGGAGCTCTGTGCTTGATTCAGTTCTTTACCTCGCCTTGGTGTCTTTGTTGTGCAGGTTGTTGCCTTGAAGTCCCCCCTTGGATTTTGTCTGAGCTTAGGCTTGATTGCTTGGGGTCCTTGGATTGGAAGTGGTCTTTCTTGAGGATAAGTCATGGTAGGCCTAGACCATAGATTTTGAAGTCTAGTGTGAGGGGACTGATTTTGTGCCAGGGCTTTCTTTGGTACCCATATCATAGTGCGATTTGGTTGGGCTCTAAGTAATTCCTTGGCCACCTAAATTTGCTTGACATTACCAAGAAAATGTGATTTCTGTTTCTTGATGTAAGGGTCTTTTGGGCCTTCTATGTGAGTTTTTTGAGAAAACTCATCCTTACATGGGGAGTGCAACAAGGGTTGATCTTCTATACCTACATCAGACTTATGCAAGGGATCAATGGGCTGTGTGGTTTGAGATTGATCTAGAGATTCATCGAGACATTTATCCTTATTACACATAGAATCCCTAGGTGTACAAATGGGTGATGGATTGTCATGATTCACCCTAGAGTCGACCTCCTTTTCCACATCAGTGATACACAACAGTGGTTGATCATCTCCTTCTTGACCATCTGAGTGCAGATCATCCCTACTTATAGCTTCATGAGGGGAATCCAAATTTACAGGAAGAGAGGGTCCTTCCACATCCCCCAAACACTTGGAGTCCTCCATATCTCCATTCTCTAAGGTTTCCTGTGATTTACTCAAAGAAGGATCAGATTCAAAAACATGAGTAGAAAGAAAAATTTTCTCATTAAAAGCACGCTCTGTGAAAAGATGATTTTGCCCCCAATCATCATAAGGTGGATAGTCATTAGGATTTTCCATAGACATATATGTAGAAGCATGGATGATAGGTGGAGAAGGCACCTCAAATTCTTGATGATTTCGTTTAATGAACCTTTGGGTGCCAATGATCAAGCCTTCATCTATACAATCCATGACAAAGAATGTTTCCGAAAATTGCATATCACCCACCATAACAGGCAACACAACTTGACCCATGCATTCATAATGTTCATCATCCATGAGGATAGAAGAATGAGTTGTTGGTTGTATGTTCTCAAAAATAATGGTCAAGAAGTCAATATGAATCAAATTCCACTCACAATGAGGATTGATATATGCACTCAACCTTCTACAGTCATATCCTATTCTTATATCCACCAAAGTATTGTGATATTCTCTTGTTGCAAATATGGATCCGACCCCCCTAGACATTTCCCCCGTTTCCTCGATTCCTTGCAATTTTTCTCTAAATGTTTCACCTTGATGTGATATTATCTCATGTATTTCATGTTTATCGCCCTCCGTTTTTTCGATCTTAGCCCCTTTTCTTCTATCTTTTGCTTTTTTCTTTCCCATGACACAATTTTCTCCCCCTTTGTATTGCTCAAAAATCCTTGGGAGCCCCCCTGGTTTCTTAGTCCCACTTGAGGGTCAACTTCAAATTATCCTATCTCAAAATCAACGCATTATTCTTGAAAAAAATAGTTGAGATCGTGTAGGATTTGAAACGAGCTTTCCAACAAGCTATAGAGCTCAAAAAATGGACTTTGGATGAGAAAGTTATGTCAAATCAGGCTCCTGGGGGTCAAAACAGGCAAACAGGACCTTTGGAGAAAATCGCGATTTTGTGAACTTTCTGAAAATCGCGATGTTGTGAAGTCAAAAAAATCGCGATGTTGAGCACAAAATCGTGTTTTTGAAAATCGCGATTTTGAGCAGAAAATCGTGATTTGAAAATCGCGATGTTGATCACAAAATCGTGTTTCTGAAAATCACGATGTTGATCACAAAATCGTGTTTTAGAGAATCGCGATGTTGATCACAAAATCGTGTTTCTGAAAATCACGATGTTGATCACAAAATCGTGTTTTAGAGAATCGCGATGTTGATCACAAAATCGTGTTTCAGAGAATCGCGATGTTGATCACAAAATCGTATTTCTGAAAAATCGCGATTTTGACTCAGAGAATCGTGATTCACAAAATCGTGTTTTTGACTGAAAATCGTGTTTTCTCAGAATCGTATTTTTGACATGAAAATCGCGATTTTGAGCAGAAAATCGTGAATTGAAAATCGCGATTTTTGAGCAAAAATTCGTGTTTTCTCAAAATCGTGTTTTTGACTTGAAAATCGCGATTTTGTCCCAGAGAATCGTGTTTTTCCACAGAATCGTGTTTTTCTCAAAATCGTATTTTTGGCTGAAAATCGTGATTTGTGAGAATCGCGATTTTGAGCAGAAAGTCGTGTTTTTTCAAAAATCATGTTTTTGCTGAAAATCGTGATTGGTGAGAATCGCGATTTTGAGCAGAGAATCGTGTTTTTTGAGAATCGCGATTTTGAGCAGAGAATCGTGTTTTTTTTGAGAAAAAACACAGAATCGCGATTCTCTTCAACCAACTTTTAGGCGGGAAAACTGAAAATCGTGATTTTTCAAAAAATTTTGAATTTTCACAGAATCGCGATTTTCATCACAGAATCGCGTTTTTTGGCGGGAAATTCAAATTTCTGAGCGCCGGCTATGGCGAGCTCCGTATGAGCAGAAAATCATGAAAAAAATACAGCGCTTGCTCTCCCTTGCTTCTCCTAACTCCTTCCCACACAATAATGCATGAAAAATGGTATGAAGATGGTGAAAATGCACTAAAAAACAAGAATTTTCTATGAAGAAGAAGATGGAAGAAGGTGGAGATGATGATGATGATGAAGATGAAGAGGAAAAAACAGAAAATGAACTGAAATGATAGTTTTTTTACCTTCCAACGTCGCAAATCCACGATCTTACCATCACAACGCTCGTCCTCGAAGCTCTCTCCCCGGCAACGGCGCCAAAATTTGGTGTAGCTCAAGCGTAAGCACCACCTCCTTTACTTGTCAATCCGCGGAGACGTGAGGACCGGTATGAAGACCACGAGCAAGTGAAGGCACAAGTGCGTGAGTGAAAGCACACAAACATGCACACACATACACACACACGCGCACACGGTAAGATCAAAGAGAGGAACAATGGAAGGATTTTGATTACAAAAAGAAATCTATTACAAAACTGAAATCTACAAGGAGCTCACCCCAAAAATGAGCTCTCTAGCTCTTTTTATAGGTTTTTAACTAGTTTTGGCCCTGTCCAGACCTAGTGTCCGGCCTAGTTAAAAATTAGGTTCCAGGGCTTATTTGAGGGCTCAAACGGAGTCTAAAAATTATGAAAATTGGTACGATGGTACTTCTAATGCTCCTCAAGTTCGAGGACTCCTCGGCTTGCACAAAATGGAGCTACCAAAATAGAAAATGGTATTTACAATGGTTTTAGTGATGGACATCACTATTTTTGTAGGGGATTCTTATGAAAAGTTGACAGTTACTTCATGGAGCTCCCTACTTGCTCCTTCTTCTTGTGTGTTTCCACCTTTCTGATGTGCTTCCATGCTTTGTCCTTGACTTTGAGCTTCAACAGAGTAGTTTAGCCATTCCTTGCATTGCGCGTTGTTCTGCACTTTGATATTGAATGCCTTCCAAGACCTGCGGCGTGGAACTGGACCGTAGCATGGATTGTATAGGAGATGTAAAGGCGCGTTGTTCCATGTGCGTAGCATTTTTGGATATGTCTCTAGAAGTTTCTGCCGCCAGGTGGGTTGACGAATTTTGCCTTTTTGCGCCTCTAGAGGAAGGTCTTCGGGTTGAAATTGGGTAGCAAAGGTAGGAATCTGACCCGTGACTCTCTGTATTTCTGCATTATAATCAGCCAAGATAATATAATAAGGCCTGTATTGGAGTTCAGATGAGAGGATAAGGCGTCTCGATGACAGGTTCTTGAAAAAGCAGATTGTAGCACAGTTTCCTCTATGACCCTCATGGCCTGATTTTGCACTACTGTGTGCTCTTCGTGAGAACTCCCGATTTCCTCCACTTGACGTAGCCATGGAGGCCGTGGTGCCTCGAATGTGTCCTGAGCTTCTTCCGTTTGTTGGCCTCCTGGGAAGGGTTGTGGGTCGTATTCTTCTTCAAATGTCTGTTCCACAGGAATTTGTACTACTTCTTCGTCGGTGGGAGCCTCTGGAGGGGAAGGTGGTCTCTCATATTGTAGTAGACGTGCTTGCAATTCGGTGACCTATTTCTGGAGATCTTTTAAGGCCTCTGAGTCTGTGAGAAGTGAAGCCGCGGAGGAGGTGGTTTGAGAGGCTGCTGTTGTTTCTTTTTGGTGTTTCTGCTTCAGTTGACCCAGTTCCTTTGATAGCAGGTCATGTGCTTCAAGCAGCATGGCATAGTCTTCCAATATGATCTTGATATTGTCGGGGGTCACTGCTTGAAACTTTGATGGGCTGATGGGTGCCCCAGGTGTGCTTTCGATAGCTGCTTCTAGGTTCTCCTAATTTTGTAATTGTAGGCGTCGATTCTCTTCATGAGCGGCAGCAAGATGTCGCTTGAGTAGGGCCATATTTCGCTGAAGCTTTGAATTGCGTTCCAGTTGTGTCCGTAGATGACCTTCTACCACTTGTATTGCTTCCTGATCTGTGTTCTGTAACTGTACCTCCAATATGCTATGATCCTCTTGGAGAGTTTGGAATTGTGTGTGGAGGCGAGCATTTTCCTCCACTAGTGCAGCAAGTCTGTGTTGGAGTGTCTCCGAGTGCTTTTGCAGGCGTTCATTCTATTGCTGGAGCTGATCGTAATCTGTCCTTAAGTTTGATATACAAGCTAGCATGGTGTCCAATGCATTTCCTATAGATGAGGGGGTGGTGTTTACAATGGAAGATGCATGGGAAGGGAATTGGGGAAGGGGAAGAGTGAATGATGTGTCTATTGAAGACGAGTGTGTGGGTGAAATTGGTGGAGGGGGAATGGGAGGAGGTGGAAGCGTGGGGGGAGGGGGAGGTGCCGTGGGTGGTGAAATGTCCATACTTTCAGGAGTGGGTGCGAGTGTGGGGTCTACCATATACATTGGAATGGTAGGTGGTGTGTGTGTGAAAGTGGTGAATAGATGAGAAGTGGGGTGGGGAGCTGAAAATAAAGGGAATGCTTGAGACCTGGGTTGAAAAGTTCTAGCAAGGAAGTTATGGAGGGATTGGAGAAGTGGAGAGATGGAGGTCGGGGGTTGAGGTTGTAGAGTTGAGGAGGGCATGAAGGGTTGCGTGGTAGCAGGGAAACCCATGAATATGGATCTAGGGTCAGGATGACCTATGGCTGAGGGCATGGGGGATGGTTGTCCTAGGGCAGGCTCTATGAGCGATTCGGTGGATTGTGTAGTGATGGGGGTTGCTTCATAGATTGGGTTATCAGAGGTGGAGAATAGGGTTGAACTAGAGATGGGAGTACGGAAGATGAAGGTTGGTTCAGTGAGTTGAGTGGTCGAGGTGATTTCCACGGTTTCTGCTCTAGGAGGCGATGGGGGTGTGGGTGGTAGTGGCTCGGTGGATTCCTCATGGGTGACTGGGTGCTCTTGGCTAGCAGTTTCTGTTGCTTGGGAGGTTGTCCTGATGGGTTCGGATGTAATATTTGGCCCTTCTGCCGTTGTAATGGGATCTGGATATTCTTACCTGAGCGTGGTCGTGTCTGGAATCTTCGTGGATCATATTGAACTGGAGACCTCCTAATGGCGGTCCGCACTACTTCTACTACCCCATATGTTTCTGCCATCAATAAGAGACCTTCACTATATTCTGAGTCAACTCCGGCTTCTTCCAACAGCTGAGTCATGAGTACTCTACTGCTCTGTTCGGTGAGCAGTTGTTGCGATCGCACTCGTTCCATAATTTGATACAGCCTTCGGAGTTCCGCTGTATAGGCTGGGGCTTCCGTGGTCTCCTCTTCATATGCTCCTTCTTCTTCTAGGTGTCCTTGTTGTTGACCTTGTTGGGCGTCACTCCAATGTACATGGCGGTCGTCTGTAGATTTTCTTCTTCTTTGTGAAGATGTGCCTTGTTCTTCTGCATCTGAATAATACTCTACATCAGAGAGTTGTGTACTTTGTAAGAATGCTTCGAAGTCCTGAGGATCCATTCCTTCAGCATCTCCAGTTGTAGCAAATTCAAATTCAAATGGAGCAGGAGGAGCTGAAGGGGTAGCTTGTGTCGTAGTTTCAGATCCAGACCTGGGTATCCTAATGGTAAAGGGAGGTACAGTGGTCTCCCTTCGTGGCGATACTTCAAGAGTAGTCAGAACTTCCCTTGTCTGGACACAAGGGATCGCACCCCTCATGCGCTTGGATTGATGTGTGGACGTCTTGAGCTTCTTAAACATTTGTAATTGTGCCCAAGTTAAGGCACGTTCAATGGGAACATCGTATGCTAGGCACCAGTAAATAATGCGTGTGATTGCACAGCAACCGTTCACCACTAATTTCCTAGAAGACCTTTTATTTGCTTCATACAATTGATCTATAATCCATACCGGCAGCTTAATTGGTAACGCACCTGCCTCCGCTAAGTAGAGAGCGAACCAGATTCTTTTGTGTGGTTGTGTGAAGCGGTCTTGGCCGGGGAAAGCAAAATGTTGCATGCACATACGGAGAGGGATGGACACGTTTGGTGTGAGTGCTGCCATGTCTTTAAGCTTCAATAGTTTCCTATCCTTCATGTTAGTAGGAACGAGAGCATCCTTCTCAGAAGGTACATGTGTGCCGTGCATATTCAAAGCAGCGCTCACCAACTCCATAGTAAGTTCAAACCTCTTTAACTCGTTGTTGCCCAGCAAGGAAGGAAGAACAAATGATCTTGGTTTGTCCTTTTCTTCATTAGCTTGTAATGTGGAGACCAAATAATAGCATCGGAGGAGATCCGGTTTAGGTAGTGGTGCTTCAAAGTATTCTGTTAGCCCTGCACGTTGCCATATGGTCTGGAGATCCTCGGTGTTCTGTAGAGTCTCAAACTCCTTGGAGAAAAATTGGAATCGAACCCATGATCTGTCATACTCGCACTTAGACTCCCATATATACTTGGCCTCTCCTAATGGACCTGGCATGCCATTGAACCAATGAGAATTGGAATGGACTCTTTCTGTGATCCATGTGGGTGGATCCGATACCGGGATCTGCTGAAGGTGTTGCAGCTCCACAGGTCGTTCAATTGGTGGCACATCCACAGGTAGACTATCCACATCGATTCCTGCAGTAAGTATTCCTACTTGTGAGCTCGGACCTGTCGCTTCTGCCATGTTACTTCTTGCCTCCTGATTCTGTGAGAATATAGAAACATGTGTTAACATTGTAAAGGACAAGTTAGAACCGTTTTTGTCCCCATTACAACATTATCATGAGGTTCGGGAGAGATTAGTAGGTTAATAATTGCTCGGTGCTTGTGTGTGTAGTTAGGAATTGGTTGGACCTAAGAACTAAGTGGAATGATGTAGTGTGAGAGTGACGTAGTTAGTAGGTGGGCATGGATTTACAACTGGGGTCCGGGGGTTTATTACAAGTTTTAGGTTGCCAAATGCAGTGGATGGGCTTTGATCTTGATTTTGTGGAGACTCTGAAGAGTTTGATAGGGGTATCTGCTTGAAGATGAGGCTTTTTAGGGACCCATTTACAAGTGATTCTACTAGTGCTCATGGAAGAATATGTGTCCGTGCGTGATGCGTAAGACTGGGCCTCAGATGTTCGAGTGAGTGAAACATGTTGTACCGGTTGCGGCCTTGGTGTAGCTATTTGAGCCCGCAAGCAAGCCTTAGGCACCCAGATTTGTCGTGATTGTGGGCTGGCCTTCATTGACTTCTTGGGTACCCAAATAGACTTCACCTTCGCAGAAGAATTAATGAAGGACTTCTCATTAATGTCATGTTGTTGACTACTAATAAGAGGTTTTGGCCGTGGGGTCGGCCTGGTCTGAACAAGGTATTCGCCTTTTCGCCTCCACACTTGCTCGTTTTTTTGGCATTTAGTATCGGTAGTGTTCTGCTTCTTCTGTATTTGATCTGCCGTGGGTTGTTGCAACCTTCTGGTCTTTGGAAAAGAAGGGAGTTCCGTCCTCTCCCTGCTTTGCTCCTTTTTTTGGCATTTAGTATCGGTAGTGTTCTGCTTCTTCTGTATTTGATCTACCGTGGGTTGTTGCAACCTTCTGGTCTTTGGAAAAGAAGGGAGTTCCGTCCTCTCCCTGGCTCCGTTGTTGAGATTAGCCTCTTTCTGCATCATACAGTTTTGGACAAAAATAGCATTGTCAACTTCATGTGCGCCCCTGGAAGGACCAGGAGTTTGTGCCTTGCCTAGTTCCTTGAGTGCCTCATTTTCCAATTCAATTGTAATTCGGCTATGATCTACCCATACCTGAAGAAGTCCACTTCTTAGGTTGAGGTTGACTGCATGATCATAGATCCAGTCCTGACCCAAGACAAGAGGCTCAGTGAGGTCCTCATCTTGACACACTAGTACTTTGATTGTCATCACTTCGTCTTGAATGGAGATGGGAAGATCCACCTCGCCCATGCAAGGAGTTTCCACACCTCCCAATCCTATGAGATATGCTTCTATAGGATCGACAGTTAATTTCAATTCTTGACAGTAAGACAACTTGACAGCACTAGTGGATGCACCTGAGTCAATCAAAGCTCTTACAATCTTTGCACCCTTTCCTTGTCCTACTCCTAGGGTTAAAAAAGGCCGTCCGTCGATTATTCTATGGGAATGCCCACCTGAAGTCTCGCACATGGCCATAGGATAGCCTACAGATTCTTGAGTGTCAAGCATAGGCGGGTCTCTACATTGTCTCCTCAATTTCATTCGTCGGATGCGTTCTAAAGCTTCTGCCTGTGCTTCTCTTCTAACTCGTTTCTCTTCTTCTTTACGTTCCCTGGCAGTGTTGAGTCGATTTAGCATCTCTTCAGTAAGGGGTTCCTGATATAACTTGACTCTGCATCCACTTATGTAACCTGGTAGAATATCGCCCTCTAAAGTGGCTAGTTGAACTGCACCACTTGTGGAGATTCTATTGATAATCATTGGCCCGTAACCTCTTTTCTCTAATTTCCGTGCATGCTGCTTCAATGTGTAGACTAGGACTAGGTCGCCTGCTTTCAAGCCTTTATCCTTCACATGTGTATCAAAATATGCCTTTTGCCTCTTCTTCGCTGCATAGATTCCTGCTGCAGCTCTCAATCGTGTTTCGCCTAGACGTTCAAGATCAAAGATTCGAGAGGAGAGTTCATGGCCTGTCCAGTCATGCTCTTGTGCTACCTTCAATGTAGGTATCAAAAAGTCCAGGGGTAGCACAGCATTTTGGCCAAATACCATCTGAAAGGGGGTGGCTTGGAGTACCGTTTTATAGGCAACCCGGTATGCCCAAACAGCATGGTGTAGCTGTTTGTCCCAAGCAGAGCGTTTATTGTTCACTAGTTTAGTCAGCACATTGCATAAGATCTTATTAGTGCTCTCAGCCTGGCCATTAGCTTGTGGGTGATAGGGGGCCGATTTCTTATGTATCACCAAGAATTCTTGGAGAAGGTTTTCTATGACTTCATTCAAGAAGTGTGTGCCTCTATCACTCACCAACTCTATTGGCAATCCGTACCTCGTGAATACATTTTCAAATAAGAACTTTGCTGTTGTTTGAGCATCAATTTTTGTAGTAGCTTTCGCTTCTACCCACTTGGTTAGATAGTCTGTGGCCACGACGATATATTCAGCATGTGAACCCTTAGCTGGGGGATTAATAGGACCAACAAAGTCTATTCCCCATTTAGAGAACGCACGTCCGCCCATCATAGGCTTCAGTGGCATCTCATCCTTGCGTATAGGGTACTGAGTTCTCTGACAAACATCACACCATTTCACATAGGTATGTGCATCCATGTGAAGGGTTGGCCACCAAAAGCCTGCAAATAGTATTGCCTTGATTACCCGATCTGGTCCAAAGTGTCCCCCTGCTACACCTTGGTGAGCAGTATCCAAGATTTTGAGATATTCACTCTCATGGACACATAGTCTCAGGTAACCATCTTTACCACGCTTGTATAGATTATCACCAATGAGTGAGTAATCCTGGGCTTCTTGTTCTAAACTCCTTTTCCTAGCCAGAGTCATGTCTGGAGGGAATGTTTTTGTCCTCAGAAAGGATACTAGTGGTTCACTCCAATCTGGCACTATGGACACTTGATAAAGAGTGGCATGTTCCACAGGTGGTTTAGTGCAGCAGATTGGGCAATCCTTGCACAACTTTTGGACATCAGCTTCCATAGTCGGCCAATGCACTCCGAGTCTCCTTAGTGTCTGTAAGGTTCGTTGCTTTGAGTAGTGTTGCTCTAACGCACCTACATGTGCTAATTGCAACCATTTAGCGTACTCATCCTCTTCCACACAACAAGCCAAGATCCCTTGATCTGTGTGCTTGTACATACTTCCTGCCATGATGTGATACTTTTGGGCTTTTACTACCTCTCTATCCTGTGTGTTTATTACTGGGTGGTTAGGTCCGTATGTCAACACTGGTACCAATGGCTTAGCCCACTACGGCACCACCTCCAAATTAAACAAGTAAGCATCAGGAAGGTCATCTGACACTCCTTGTGGGGCTTCTCCCGATGTGAGCCTAGAAAGGTGATCTGCTCTCAAATGAGTCTTCCCTTTCCTTACCACAACCTCAAAATCATATTCCATTAGCAAGAGAAACCATCTTACTAATCTTCCTGTATTGCATGGCTTGTTTACGAGGTATAGCAATGCCTGATGATCAGTAAAAAATTTAAACTTATTTGCAAGCAAATAGTGTCTAAATTTCTTAACTGCATATACCATGCCTAAGCCTTCTCTCTCAGTAGTGGTATAATTTCGTTCAGCTGCATTCAATTGTCTACTAGCATAGGCAATAGGAAGATCCATATTACCTTCACCAGTAGGTTGAGCAAGCACACATCCAATGGCATAATTGGATGCATCCACATGAACGTGGAAAGGCTTATTCCAATCCGGTGTGGTTAAGATTGGTGCTGAACATAATCGCCGTTTAAGCTCATTGAAGGAATTCTCACATTCCTCAGTCCACTCAAAGTTTGTCAGAAGTCCGTACAGAGGCTTTGCAATGATGGCATACATGTGTATAAATCGTCAGTAATAACCACAATGCCCCATGAAAGCTTGTACTTCCTTGACATTCTTTGGCCTAGGTAATTCGGCTATAGCTCTTACTTTCTCTTCATCCGTAGATATGCCATTCTTTGACACTATGTGTCCTAGAATTTTGCCTTGCCTGACCATAAAAACACATTTTTCTGGGTTTAGGCAGACTTGATATTCTCTACATTTGTCAAAGATTTGTCTGAGTTCAGGAATATGGGTTTGTCTAATGTTGGAATGAGCACAAAGATCATCAACATAGACTTCTAAGTTCTTCCTCAGGAACTCCTTAAATACATGGCACATCAGCCTTTGGAAGGTTGCGGGAGCATTGGTCAGCCCAAATGGAATTACCCTAAAAGCGAATATACCCCACTCTATGGCAAAAGCCGTTTTATGCTGATCTTCTGGTGCAATGGCCACTTGATTGTAGCCAGAGAACCCATCTAGGAAGCTGTACACTTCCTTGCCTGCCACCCTTTCTAAAAGATGCTCAGTGATAGGAAGCGGGTAATTATCCCTGATCGTGGCTGTGTTAACCTTCTTCAAGTTAATGCATACTCGTAATTTGCCGTTCTTCTTGGGCACCACCATAATGGGGGATACCCATTCAGTGTGCTCAATTTCATAGATAAATCCAGCTTCAACCAAGCAGTCTATCTCTTCTTTGATCTTGGCAGCATAGTTGTCATTATATGTGTATGGCTTTTGTTTTGAGGGTCTGGCCTCTGTAGTCATGGGAATCGTATATGAGCATATGTCCGGGTCCACACCTTTCAAATCCTTGTAACTCCAAGCAAATACATCTCTGTATTCTCTTAGCAAGGCTATCAGCTCATGCTCTTCTTCCTCAGTGAGGTCATGTCCTATGTAAGTGCACCTCTCTTCTCCTTCTTCTATGGCTACCACTATTTTCTTGGTGGTTTCTTTGTTATCATAGGCCTCTCCCAATTGCGCCTCTCGTTTAGGCATTCTAATCATGACTCTCCTGTCATCTATCTCATACTTCTTAAAATTTTCCGGAACCTCAAACAAAGATTCTTCCTCTTCTGGTGTGACTTCTCTCTTCTTTCTTTTCTTTCCTTCTTCCTTATGGGTTACATGTGTGGCTAGCCTTACATCCTTTGTAAGCTCTCCGTGCTTCTGGGGTTGAAATTCTACTTCATAGAAGTATTCTTCATCTGATGCAAAAGGTGGGTCCATAATGATTGACTCTAGATCGGAGTCACTCGCATCCTCAAATGCATCAGGGCTAGGTTCACACTCTTCTAAAACTGCCTCTCCCATGATCGGCTCTATGGAGAAGACTGAAATGTCATAGCCATCCTCATCACAGTGAGGTGTCCATTGTTCTTCATTGATGGCTACATCCATGGTTGCTAGAATTTCTGCCCAGCCGTGAGGTTCGAATTCTTCGTCTGGAAAAACTACAGGTGCATAGGCTGGGTCTTGCATTGATCTATGGGTTTCTTTTGCACCTATCTCCCTGGCTTTTTCTCTCTTCTCTTCTTCTACTGCTACCTTACACATCCATAAGTGAGTGTCTTCATGTATCCATGAGGATCCTGATCCTAGGGAATGCACCGATTCCGTATCATCTTTGGCTCTATGGATGGGGTTCCATTGGATAGGAGGGACATCTCTATGAGAGTAATCCTTGAGATTGACTTTGGTTGTAACACCTAAGTGCTGCAAATACAAGGAATTGGTTCCCCAGTCCTGTACCACTTGCAACTGCCGCATAAATGGTCTTCCCAAAATCATCTCATAGGCTTGATTTTTGCTAAAGTCACAGATAGCAAATGTGTGCTCAAACTCTACACCACAAGTAGTGAGAGTTATCCCCTCGAGTAGTCCTAAGGGTCTTTCTATGTGCCCGTCAGCCATCTGCAATTTCATTCTCGTTGGCCTGAAAGCTAGCTTGCCCCATCATTTCCATAAGGAAGTAGTAACAATTGCAACTCCTGCACCTGAGTCCAAGATGGCCTTGGTTGTGTATCCCTGATGAGTGATGGGGAGATATGTGTTTCCCTCTTCGCCCTCACTCATGTCTCCTATCTTGTCTAAGGGTATTTCTGGAACTGTTCTCTGGGATCCTACCTGGGAACGAGGTTTTGCTATCTCCGGCACTTGATTGGCTACATGTTTCCACACTTCTGGTCTAACCTTAAGCAGCTCTTCCAAAGTGAGATTGCACTGCACTTTGGTGTTCTTCACTACCTCTGTGTTCCTAGGTATGACTGAATCTTCGTTTCTTACCATGATTGTAGGTGCTCTCATACAGGTGGACTTTGCTTCCCATGGGCCTGTGAAATGGGGTAGTTCTTGTAAAGAATTAGACTCGAAGTCTAATCTTTCTTGAGATTGGGCACTCTCCTGCTCTCCATAAAGGGAAGGAAGGTCTTGTGGGAATTGATCGTGTGTGTCATCCACAAGTTCAATGGGAGGAGGAACTTCACTCTCTTTAGCCCATTTCTCTTCTTGAATCTCTCGCAAGAATTCTGGTGTGTATTGATTCATAGAAGAAGAGGTGTCTGGCTCCGTAGAGTTAGGCACGTAGGCCTCAGGCACATAGGCTTTCTGGGTAGGAAGACCTGCTCTTTCACTAGCCTTGTCATGGTGTTGAGGGGCGGGCTCCTTTTGTGATTGTGCAATTAGATTCTCTATTCTTTCTAGGGAGGGGGGGTTGTCTGGTTCAGTGGAATTGGGCACATAAGCTTTCGGTGGGGGATGGGTCATGTTTTTGCTTGCTTTATCTCTTTCTTGATTTTTTTCTTCCTTGACAGATCTTGCAATTATGCCCTCTAACTTCTCTAGAAGTCCATCCAAGTGTAATTGCATCTTGGCTGAGCCCGAGTAATTGAAAAGGCGACTGGCTTCAAACATAGTCTGAGCCAATGCGACCATTTTCGCGCAAAGCTTGGTTCTTTCTATCTCTAGGTCAGCTCTGGGGTAGCACTTGTCATGATCCGTTACATTTGGCCCTTCTTGGATTCTGGCCTGATATGCTTTAAGCATCATGTCTATGTCTTCAGGAGTGGGATCAGCTAATACTGATCCTGCTCGGGGTGGTGGGTGGGTTACGTGGGGTGTATTAGAGGGTGGAGAGATGGAGGGTGATGGGGATGGTAGCGGTGGGAATGTGTGAGAGTGCGGTTGAGATGTGATCTCTATGATTTTGGCCTTGGTTTCTCGTAGAATTTCCTCAAGTTCACTCATCTTCTTTGCCCATTGCCTTTTCATACGTTCACGGCTATCTCTCCAAGCTCTTGTTCTCTTCTTATTTTGGCTCTCAGTATCGCTAGCGTCTGGGCTCTTTTCCTGGCTTACCCCTTGGTTTTGCTGCAATGCTTGAGCTCTAGTGATTACCTGCACTGGTGCAGTGGAAGTGACACTTCCTGTGGGATTGACCACTAACCCAATAACATTAATCAGAGTGATTTTTGGCATATTGCTGGGATTCTTGGGACAATCTCGTAAGAGATGTTCCTTTCCGCACTCTTGGCAAAAGCCTTGGATCGTCACTGATTGGGGTTGTGTAGGTGCAGGCATGGGGCAATCACGTATGAGGTGATCACCCTGGCATCTGAAGCAAGGTCCTCTAGGAAAGGGGGGTCGTATCTGCCTAGGTTGAGGTCTAGAGTTGGGGTTTGTGTGTTGTCAGGATCTTGCTCACGCGCATACAGAGATTACGGACACATAAAACACACAGAGAATAGATGCAACAAGAGACGAGAAACAACGCAGTATTGGGTGCAATCTCCCCCCATGCACTCTGTTTCGACAGTCCACATAGTGCATGTATTTATAGGAATTTTGATTACGTCGAAAAGAGTGGTTACAAGAGGGCGGCTTCGAAAAGCAGGCGTGAAACTAAAAGTTGGTAACTTTTACAGAAAGCCATTGCTTTCAATAACAGAAACTACGGTCTACAATGACCATTATTCTAACCATTACTTTTCTAACAATAGAACCTTCTACGTAGGTTTATTTACAAAATAAATAATAATTATTCGGATTATTGATGTCCGCCCTTTCACGCCTTGCACGCTCCTCACGAACCTTCAGCTGCTATATCAAAAACATCAAAAACATATTAATACATTAATAATTTAACATTTTAACAATGCCTTGTTCAATAATATTTAACATTTTAACAATGCCTTGTTCAATAATATACAACATGCCTCTCAGTTGACAAGCAAATTCAACACTCTAACAATTGTAATGGAGTGTTCAACATATTCCATATTACTGTTACAATCCAACAATGCATTGGCCAACATATTTCATGTTACAATCCAACAATGCATTGGCTATTCGATATTTCAATCCAACAATGCATTGGCCAACATATACAATCCAACAATGCATTGGCTATTCAATATTTCAATCCAACAATGCATTGGTTATTCCATATTTCATTCCAACAATGCATTGTTCAACATATTCCATAAGGTATAACATGCCCCTCAGTTGAATAAGCAACTGACCTCAGGTGATAAAAGAATAAACATGGATGGCCAGTCACATGTTTCATCACTGAATAAAGAAAATAGGCATGTGCCATGTAAAAATACATGCATGGAAATGTTCATGGAGCTCTTACATTAATGTGTTTGTGTATGATATGCAGAAATTAAGTGGTCATAATGAGGTGTTAATTGTGTTTTATGTATCCATTGACATTCTTCAATAGAGTGATTTTTGTACTTAACCAAATATCGATGATATTGAGTACCTGTGCGTGTAGTAGTGACATCATGATCAATGATTTTCTCAGGAACTAAGATTTCATATTGTTCTTCAATTAAAGGAGGATCATCAAGAAGTGGAGCAAGTGGTAAAGTTCCTTTAAAGGGTTTAAGTAAGCTAATATGAAAAGAATTATGTATAGTCCAATGGGATGGAATATCTAATCAAAATGAATTATCATTAATTTTTCTATAATGCGAAACGGTCCATAATAGCGTGGTGCAAGTTTAATTTTAGGATGCTGCAAAATATTTTTGAGACGTCTTTTAATTATTCGCAACCATACAAAATCATGTTCCCTGAATTCTTTGGCTAATCGTTTAGTATTGATAATACGTGTATATCGCTCTTGACTTTTCCTAATGTGCTCGTGAACATCATGAAGTATAGAAATGTGATCTTGAGCAATAGAATCAGCCATCGGAATGTCGGTTCGGGTGAGGGACATGGGAGTGGGAAGCTTTTTACCAAAAACTATTTCAAAAGGTGCACGACCAGTAGTGGTGTGTGAAGTGTTATTGTAAGCAAATTGAAGGAATGGCAACTTTTCATCCCAGTTATTAGGATTATCTAATGAATAACAACGCAATAAATCAAGAATAGTACTATTTGTAGCCTCACTCTGTCCATTACTTTCAGGATGAAATGCAGAGCTAAAATCTATTTTAGAACCAAAATGTTGAAATAAGGCAACCCAAAAATGATTACAAAATCTAACATCACGATCAGATAACATTACTTTAGGAAATCCATGATGTGGAAAAATGCATTTAATGAATAATTTTGCAGCTTGAGGTGTAGTCAAAGTTTTTCTACATGGAATGAAATATGCATATTTACTAAACCTATCAACTATTGTCCAAATCATATCATTATGTGATGAAGTGATAGGAAGACCTGTGATAAAATCCATAGAGATTTGTTCCCATGGTTCATTTGGAATAGGAAGGGGCATTAATAATCCAAATGGTTTACCATGATGACGTTTGACACGCTGACATACAATGCATTGAGAAACATAATGTGCAATGTCTTTTTCCATATGTGGCCAAAAGAAGAAATCTTTGCAAGCAGAAATAGTGCTCTGTATGCCTCTATGACCCATGTAAGATGGTTCATGCATTTCTTTAATGACAAAATCTTTAAAAGCTTGGGTTATGCACAATCTATGTTGAAAATAGAGAAAACCATTATGAAATGTATAATGTTCATCAGATAAAGATGCAGCATTGTTGAAGTCATGCCATGCACGTGAAAAATACAAATCAGATGCATAAGTGGAAACCATGTCTTGAAAAGAATGAATTTGAATGGCAGAAATATTATTCAAAACAACGGAATTCGAAGGAAAACGGCTAAGAGCATCAACTATGACATTAGCTTTACCAGGTTGATATTGTATCATGGGTTGGAAATTTTGAATGAATGATGCCCATTTAAGATGTCTATCAGAGATTAAGGGCTGACTTAATAAATGCTTAATAGCCTGTTGATCGGTTTTGATTAATACTTAAGAGCCCATAAGATAGTGTTTCCAAATTCGCAAAGCATGCACAACTGCTAACAGTTCTTTATCATACGTACTATAATTTTGTTCTGAGGGTTTAAGCTTTCTACTCTCAAATGCAATGGGATGGTCATTTTGCATCAGAACAGCACCTATTCCTGAACCGCTAGCATCAGTAACAACATGAAAGGGTTGTGAGAAATCAGGTAATTGTAAAACAGGTGCATGTGAAAGTGCATGTTTAAGTTTGTCAAAGGACTGTTGTTGGGTAAATCCCCATGCAAATTTTATTTTCTTTTTCAACAACAAAGTAAGAGGCAATGCTAAATAAGAAAAATTTCGAACAAACTTCCTATAGAAACTAGCCAACCCAAGAAAAGAACGAACATCATTGACTGATTGTGGTGTAGGCCATTCTATGATAACTCTAATCTTTTTCGGATCCACATGCACACCTTCACTTGAAATAATATGTCCTAAATATTCTAGCTTGCGCTGAAAGAAATAACTCTTTTCTGGATTAGCATAAAATGTGTTTTCTCGTAACAAATGAAAAACTGTTTCAAGATGCTTTTCATGTTCACTATCATTCTTACTGTAAACAAGTATGTCATCAAAGAATACAAGAAAAAAAGCTTGGTAATCAAGAAAAATATTATTCATCATTCGTGCAAATGTAGCAGGGGCATTAGTAAGTCCAAAGGGTATTACCATAAATTCATAATGGCCATTTTGAGTTCTAAATGCAGTCTTAAAAATATCACTTTGTGTCATACTAATCTGATGGTAACCCAATTTAAGATCAATTTTACTAAAGACACGAGCTCCTCGTAACTTATCTAAGAGATCATCTATTCGAGGAATAGGGTATCTATTCTTGATCGTGATCTTGTTAAGGGCTCTATAATCAATGCACATTCGATAAGTTTTTATTCTTCTTCTCTACTAAGAGAACGGGTGCTCCAAATGGGGAAGAACTAGGCCTTATAAGTCCTTTTTGTAGTAGGTCTTTTACTTGATTTTCTATTTCCTTTTGATGTAATGGGCCATGTCTATAAGGTGCTTTATGAGGAGGAGAACTACCAGGGACTAAGTCTATGCTATGGTCAAAGGATCCTCGAGATGGTGGTAGTTCAGAGGGATATTCAGACATAAAACAATCCTTATAAGTACTCATGAAAGGTTTATATGCATCTGAAAGTGTATGAGTATAATCATTGATGACATTAACAAAAACAATGCATGAGTTAAATCCTTTCCTAAATGCACGCTTTGCTTGAGTGTGACTAATCAATGGAAATGGCTGGAAATCATGCCGTGCAGACAAAGTAATGATTTGACCTTTGAAAACAAACTTAAAGGTATGAGTATGGTAGTCAATAAGTGGGTTATAATGGTGACGAAAAGGCATACCTAGTATAACATCATAAGATTGCAAAGGTGCAATTAAAAATGTTCGTGAGTCAACATAAGGGCCTATGCTAATCGTAACATCTTGCACTTCTCGTGTTACATTATAACGACTACCTTGAAATGCAGCTTTCACTTTATACAAAGAAGGAAACATTTGTAATTTAAGTTCTTGTACTAATAAATGTGAAATGAAGTCATGTGAACTACCATCGTCATGTAGAATTTTAACTAGTTTGTTATTTATTGTACCCTGCATGCAAAGAAGAGAGTGTAGAGAGATATCGTTACCCAAGGTACTTAAGTCCTTCTCCAGTGATTCCTCTGTCCAAACAGGAGGAATTTCTTCATTATAGACCTCCATGTTATGCAATCGAGCTGTAGCCTGTTTCATCTGAAGAGGTGGCAATCTGCACCTTATTTTTGTATGTCCAGGTTTACCACAATTCCAGCAGGTGATTCGTGGTCGCTTCTGTTGGGCATTCACTGCTGAAGTTTGAAGGGTAGGTGGTTTGGTTGGTTGGAGAGATGAAGCAACGGGTGAAGTTGAGTAATTGGATTGCAGAGGTCGAGGAAAGCTAGGGTAAGATGGGGCATTAAAATTACGCTTCATAGGAAATGAAGGTTTAACAAGAAATGGTCGTGGACGTGGTTGTTGTAAACGGAGTGACTTGGTTATGGACTGTAATTCTTTTTCTGCATCATAAGCAAAAGATATAGCCTCGTTGAGGGTTGTAGGTCGTAGGGTGTGAAGCTTAGCTTGGATACCCACTTCCAAACCATCTTCATATTTCTGCTGCAAGATATCCTCTGATACATCTTCAAGCATTCGTACAAGTAGTAAATTTTGCCAGAACCGCTCTGTGTAGGTAGTAACCGTATCACCCTCCTTCCATGTAAGGGTCGTCCATGCACGTCGAACATGCAAATGGTATTGAGGAGGAAGAAATGAATCCTTCATGTTTTCTTGAAAAGCCTTCCAAGTTGTTGGACGCTCCGTACTGTGCCGCAGGACATTCCACCAGAGTTGTGCTTTACCTACTAAATAATTAGTGGCAAATTTAACTTTTTCACTTTCAGCATACATTTCATCGGTATAAAAATCATCAAACTGCGACAACCAAGAAAGTACTAAAGGCCCATCCTTTCGGCCATCAAATCATAGAAACTGGTAGTTTCTATTACCAATCTTTGAATGAGTAACATCAGATTGGGTAGACACAATAGCTTTTACTACTCTCGTAAGGTTGTCTTCCTCAGCTTGCATCTTTTGGAGGATTTCATCACGTTGTTGGATCTCGTTCTGAGCTCCTTGAAGCTCATGCCGCAAGAGCTCTAGTTGTTGTTCAAGTGTTGCCGCAGGTAGAGGTGAATTACTGTAATCCTCCATGGTGCTCTTGGACCCTTGCTCTCAACCTTGGTGTATTGAACCTTCTTGTTTGCAACCTTGGTGTCTCGATCCCGTGTTCTCAACCTTGCTTGGTATCTTGAACACTCAATCAAGTGCCACCCAAGTATTTTGAAGGAATTCACACTTCCAAGCTAGCTCATTGGAAAGTTCGTTCCGAGAGCTTTCCAACGGTATATTACACGCCTCAATCCGACCTACGGATTGAAAGTTACACTTAATTCTTTGTTGGGTCCATCCTTGAAATCGCCGCGAGCGCCTTCCACAAGTAAGAGAGAGAGAGAGACTTGAGTACAACTCCAAGAGATGGTGGAGTGGTCAAAGTACTTCCCTTGAAAGTAGGAGGTTGTGGGTTCAAATCCTCCTACCTTAGGGACTCTAAACCTCTCTATTACCACTCAAAAATTAAAATTGTCTCGCGCGTAGCCAACGGTCGCCAAGGGAGCCTTGGGTGCCAATGTTGCCAATGTATTGCCTAAGTTATTGCCTAAGCTCTTTGCCTTAGTCGAAGACGTAGGTTCTGGTTCTGGATCAGAAACAGAAACTGAAACGGAAACCGGAACCGGAACAGGAACAGGAAACGGAAACGGAAACGAAAACGGAGATGAAATCGGAATCGCGAATAGAGAACAGAACCCTCTGTATTGACGCGTGCAGAGCTCTGATACCACTGTTGTCAGGATCTTGCTCACGCGCATACAGAGATTACGGACACATAAAACACACAGAGAATAGACGCAACAAGAGACGAGAAACAACGCAGTATTGGGTGCAATCTCCCCCCATGCACTCTGTTTCGACAGTCCACAGAGTGCATGTATTTATAGGAATTTTGATTACGTCGAAAAGAGTGGTTACAAGAGGGCGGCTTCGAAAAGCAGGCGTGAAACTAAAAGTTGGTAACTTTTACAGAAAGCCATTGCTTTCAATAACAGAAACTACGGTCTATAATGACCATTATTCTAACCATTACTTTTCTAACAATAGAACCTTCTACGTAGGTTTATTTACAAAATAAATAATAATTATTCGGATTATTGATGTCCGCCCTTTCACGCCTTGCACGCTCCTCACGAACCTTCAGTTGCTATATCAAAAACATCAAAAACATATTAATACATTAATACTTTAACATTTTAACAATGCCTTGTTCAATAATATTTAACATTTTAACAATGCCTTGTTCAATAATATACAACATTGTGCACATGACATTAGCATATTCAGGCTCCCAAATAGGTTCACTCGGTTCCTCACTGTAGTAAGACTCACCATGTTTAGGAGACTGCATGTAGTAAGCTTGGGGACTATCAACATGTGTAGAATCAAAGCTATGGTCACTGGGATCACTTTCTGAGATTAATGGTGCTACTGGGACTATCGCTCTATTCAGGTTTTCTTCTGCAGCAGCATACTTGACCAGAATCACATTAGTAGGAGCAGGTGGTTGCTGTGCTAGCACTGGCTGGGGTCTCAGTTGCCCTTGATAAGGTGGCTGATAAGTTTGCTGTGGTCTGTTGTATTGTTGTGGTGGGTACTGATTCTGGTATCTACCCTGTTGTGGATATGGCTGAGGGTAATTTTGCCTAACAGTTTGTTTGTTATATGGGCAGTCTTGTGCAGTGTGGTTGGTGTACCTACACTCTATGGTGCAGTACTGGCTACTAGGATTCACCTGGGGTTGGGCCATAATGGGACATGCATTTGCCATATGGTCACCGCCACAAGTGTAACACCTCTTAACTGGGGCAAATCTCGGAATTTGTTTGCTAGAGACACCTAGTTTTTGAGCTACCTTCTCTGCAAGTTCCTCAATGGATGTGGATTGACCAGATGTGAGGCTACTAGAGCTATCAGAATCCTTATAGATTTTTGATAGTTCTAATTCCTCACCTAGATTGTCCTCAGTGTCTATGCACATGCACACGCATTCTTCTATCGTTCTGGGGTCCTTCAGATACACATATGACCTGAGCTTGGTGCTCAACAATCCATCTAAGAACAAGGCCACTTGTTTGGCTGGTGTGGGTAACTCCGGCATCGGGCATCTCTCTAGGTACTGCCTAAATCTTCTTCCAGCTAGTCTGACCGTCTCTTGAGGTGTTTGTTTGAAGCTATGAATTAGTGAGGAAGTGTTGTGCCTGATTCCACTCTTAGAAAACTCAATGATAAATGCCTCTAAGAGCTGGTCTATGTTTCTGAAATGCCTCTCGTTCAGTGGTTGAAACCACGTAAGGGCAGTGTTCCTAAGGGTTAGACCAAAAGCATTATATTGTGTGAATAGGTCCTCTACCTGTTCAGCTTTCAAGACTTGCCTAAACTCTGCCACATGGTCATAAGGGTCACCCGTGCCATCGAAGTAATTCTTCATGGACTTCACTAGTTGAGTTGGTCTCAAGGTCCTCGTGTGCTCTCTTGGTCTTGGCAAAGGGAAATCATCGGCACTTCTTCGGTTCCCTGGGGCTCTATGTCCCTCAAGTTCCCCTCTATTCGTGTCCATTCTCGTTCTTTCTCTTCCCCAAGAGTTGGCAAAGCTTACGTCAGGTCTCTCTCGACTCCTTTCTCTTTGAGTCCCCTGAGCTTGAGATGTTCCAGCTCCTTGGCGACCAAAGGACACATTCGATCTTGGTTGGGGGAAGATAAATTCTCCTTTCCAAGTGTAAGCATGCCTATCATTTTCTGTAACCCCAAAGATCCTCTCTGAAGAGTGATCTAAGTAGGTCACTCTTCCTGGAATATCAGGATCTTTGAACTCATATATCATGATTGTTCCTACCTCACTATGTTGACTAGGTCTATATCTCCAAAAGGCTTCATCCGTCTCTCGGTTCAAGAGGAGATCTATGCTCTTATTATCTTGGGGAATCCACTCTGGTGTGATAATCCTCGTGAGAACAGATTTGCCTCGAGGGGTTCTAGGTTCTTCGCCCATGTTTCCTTGCTCTAGGTCACCTAAGTCCGTTTTCGAGATCACATTCCCAAATTCATCTGTCCTATCGGGATGACTGGTGACTACATATATTGTCCCTTCCTTGTCCAAGTATGCTCCATTTTCAAACTTGACAGCTGGGCGTTCTAGTCCAATGGATTGGTCAGGGTTTTTAATCTGGACCACCGCTCTTCCTAGGCCGTCCTCATAGATGCTAGCACCTAATCGGTTGGTCCTAAGGTACTCGAGTTGCATCTTGTAAGGGCCTTCCACCCTATGTAAATATGGCACCCCAGAACTTCCTATAGGTCTCTCCATACCGTGGGACATCTCAGACTCGCTAGTCTCAGAACTAGGGTAATACGAATGATGGCTCAACTGCTGGGCCCAAGACCTCGCAGTATGATTGACACTAGCCTCTGAAGATCTAAGACTTTGTTTGTCTCTCCCTAGGTGTCTACCTGACCTAAGGTTCATATGCCCTTTGTACGTTGCTGATTCTTTGGTACCAGTTACTTGTTCCTTTTAAGTTCCTTTGGATGTGTTTTCTTGTTTTTAGTTAAGCGTCATCAGGAGCACTTTCATGGGTCGTACTTGATGTTCTGCATCCGCTTAGTTTAAGTTCTTTTCCTTTAAGTTACCCCTTGACTACAATTTTGCCCACCCTTGCACTTGAGAAATTAAGGGCTCTTCAAACTTGAGTGTTCCTATCGTACCCCTAGTCAATCAGAACAACTACTCGCACTTAGCCTATGCTAAGAATAGACTGAGGGGGTTAAGTGATGTTCCAACCTCAAGTCGCTCCTCCTGGCGATGCTGGTCTACCCAGGAAGCACGTTCCCGAGCTTGTTCTCCTTGGCACTTACTTTGCTTTCTCCAAGAGCTCTCGATGATCCTGTAAGAATCCCAAGTTTAGCTTCAAGTTGATCCTTCAATTGACAGACAATTTATTTCAGACACTTTTTTAATGACCCTTGTTCCCCCTTTTGTATTGCTAAAAATTTCCTCTAGAGCTCCCTTGGTGTTCCTACCCCTCAGTGTGTCAACTTCCAAATATCCTATCTGAAAATCAACACATTATTCTTATAAAAAACAGTTGAGGGCATGTAGTATATGCCACGAGCTTTCCGACAAGCCCTAGAGCTCAAAAAATGGATTTCGTATGAAAAAGTTATGACCGTTCAGGGTTTAGGGGGTTAACCAGACAAACAGAACCTTTCAGGAGCTTTAATGCATTTTTCTAAGGTCTTTGCAAGTGTGTGAGTATTTGCGAATGCAAATATGCCCAAAATTTAGCTTAAATTTCCAAAAAATTTACCCCTTAATTTTTGCCGAAAATGTCTGTCTATCGCGATAGACGGTGTCTGTCGCGATAGACAGAAACTATCGTGGGGGGCTGTCTGTCGTGATAGACGGTGTCTGTCGTGATAGACACAAACTATCGTGGGGGGCTGTCTGTCGCGATAGACGGTGTCTGTCGCGATAGAGTGGTCTGTCGCGATAGACGGTGTCTGTCGCGATAGAGTGGTCTGTCGCGATAGACGGTGTCTGTCGCGATAGAGTGGTCTGTCGCGATAGACGGTGTCTGTCGCGATAGAGTGGTCTGTCACGATAGACGGTGTCTGTCGCGATAGAGGGTGTCTATCGCGATAGAGTGGTCTGTCGCGATAGAGGGTGTCTGTCGCGATAGAGTGGTCTATCGCAATAGACGGTGTCTATCGCGATAGAGTGGTCTGTCGCGATAGACGGTGTCTGTCGTTTGTCGTGATTTGGTCTGTCGCGATAGACGGTGTTTGTCGCGATAGACGGTGTCTGTCGCGATAGACTGGGTCTGTCATGGAATTTTGGTCTGTCGCGATAGACAGGTGTCTGTCGCGATAGACGGGGTCTATCGTGGGTCTCGGTCTGTCGCGATAGACGGTGTCTGTCGCGATAGACGGTGTCTGTCGCGATAGACAGTGTCTGTCGCGATAGACTGAAAAAACGCAAATTTTTGAGAAACTTCTAGTGATTTGGAGTGCTCTAATGGTGTAGGTTACCGTGCCAAACACGCATTCACAAAATATTAAGTTTTTCTGTCTGTCGCGACAGACAGAGGTCGTCGTCCCGGGACCTGTGCAGAGTCGATCGTACCTGCGCACACTGCTGGAGAAGGTGGTACAGCTAGTTCCTGCAACAAAAGCTCAAAAACACACCAAAAACAGATAGCATGCAAGCTCTCTCTCGCTCTCTCTCACAATGAAATGAGGGAAATGAGGTGGGGAGTGTAGTATGACCAAAAAACTGAATTTTTTTTTTCTGGAGATGGAGATGGAGGTGGGAGATGGTGGGGATGATGATGGTGATGATGGTGATGCGAAAGTAAGGAAAAAATGAAGAAAAATAAAGAGAAGGAAGGATATTACCTATAACTCCAATGTCTCAACTCGACGTCTTACCATCACACGCTCGTCCTCGAAGCTCTCTCCCCGACAACGGCGCCAAATTTGGTGTCACTCTAGCACAATGGTGAGTACCAACGTGAGAAGATTCACCTCATAATTGTCAATCCGTGGAGACGTGAGGACTAGTATGAAGACTATGAGCAAGTGAAGGCACAAGTGTGTGAGTGAGAAGCACACAAGCATGCACACACATATACACACACGCGCACACAAGGCAAGAACAAGGAGAGGAACAATGGAGTTCTTTGCATTAGTCAAAAAGTCTCTTACATAAGCTCAATTCACAAACAATCTAACCTCAAAAATGAGCTCTCTAGCTCTTTTTATAGTTTTCTAACTAGCTTTGGTCTTGTCCAGAGCTAGTGTCTCGCCTAGTTAAAAAATAGGTTCTAGAGCCTATTTGAGGGCTCAAACAGAGTCTAAAAATTATGAAAATTGATATGTAGCTAGTTCTAATACTCCTCAAGCTCGAGGACTCCTCGGATTGCACAAAATGGAGTCTATTCTACCAAAAACAGAATTTACAATGTTTGTGTAGTGATTAAAATCACTTGAGTTGTAAATGGTCCATGGAAAAAATGATTGGGCCTTGTTGCCGTATTGTGCATGACTCCTCTGTTGCGCTAGTATGCTCTTCATCTGACTTGTATGCCAACAATTGCTCAATCAAACAACACAGTAACATTCACTCAATCACCCAGATAGACAGTCTGGTGAATCCAACGAACGTCACCCTACGTCTCTTTTTCATTGCTTTATATAAAGATTACAAGGTGTCTGCGTAACAACCTTTCGCTCGTGCGAACAAGATTCAGTTTTTACAACTTACAATCCAGCGGCCGACTAACACTTGGCACGCACGATGGACTCGAACCCGCAGGTTTTACAAAAGTTACGGTTCATCTATAATTCCTTCTAAGTACATGGATCGTGGTAATCTAAAGGTTCGGGCGATTTTCTTTTTCAAAGCTTCTAACATTTGTTTTAAAACATCGGGTTCTACTAATTGGGCATCTATTCTTACAGAGCTTAGGGAAATGGCTTCGGTCAGCAAAATTTCTGCCTGTGTCTGTAGAAAAACCTCTTGTAAGTAAAATTCGTTTGATAAGGCCGCATCTCTGGAAACCTTCATCTCTGCAACTTGCTTCTCCATTCTGATTACTCTGTCTTTTTGTGCATCCAGCTGGTTCTCCCTTCGTTCGATTTCCTGATTTTGAAATTGGATAGTTCTTGAGTATGCATCTCTTTCTCTGTGAAGATATGTAATCACTTTCTATAATTGTGCTTCTACTGTCAATTTTTGTTTGAGGATATTGTTCACTTCTGCGAAGTCCATCTTACATTTCTGTAGTTCTTCAGCTGTTTTTATAGCCAGATCATGCTGTTCTTGGCCTCTCTGTACTACTTCATCTAGCGTCTGTCTTGTTTCTTCCAATAGATTCCCTAAGGTGATTCTTGCATCATCTTTATCCTGGAGTAATTGCTTTAGTTTAATTATCTTTGCATCTGCAACATTCAACAATTCCTCCTTCTCTTGTGCTGCTGCCAGGGCCTCATCTCGTTGAGTTGTAATTACTTCCTGCTCTTGAATTCTTGCCTGTAATTGCTTAAATTGTTCATTTAGCGCATGATTTTCAGCCTTTACTGCCTGTAATTCCTCCTGGAGGGGAGTGATATCTCCCTCCAGTACCTCCAATTTGTGTTGAAAGTCATCACGAATAGTATATGTGACTTGCTTCATTTGTTGTGGCAGTTGTTGTGATAAGTGGATTAGCATTTGTCACATAGATGCTAACTCAGAAAATACAGGAGTGGACGGGAGTGGAAGATGAGGACGAGGTTGAGATGAGGATGCGGTGAGGAGTTGCTGGGAGTTGGGTGGTGAGTAATTTGGGGATGAGGATGAAGAGGCAGAGGGTTCGTTGGGGTGAATGGGTTCGATAGGGATAATGGGTTCGAGTGGCAGCTCCGATGGGGGAGTGGGAAGAACAGCGTTAGATTGTGTTACCTTATCTGTGGTTTGTTGTGTAGTGTTTGCGGTGTTGGCAGCTGTGGACTCGACTGCTTTCAGTAGTTCTTCGAACACTTCTTTGATGATATGTTCTCCCTCTTCTTGCCTCTCCTGCTCAGATTGCTGCTGAGATGTTTCTTCTGACGAACTTGTTTCGGATTCGGTGGGGGCCTCCTGTTGTTGTTTTTGTTCTGAAGATGTCTGTGCTGAAGATTCATGATGCATGGACGTTGTGGTATCGTGAAATGTTTCATCTTCGTTTGCTTCTTCTTCTTTGTCGTCTGCCTTATTATTTGCAGTTGAACCCTGTACGTCGCTGTCGGATGAGCTTATCCTGATTCTTTTCCGGCGGAGAAGGTGGAATATCTCTTCGTCTTCTTCTTCATCGTCCTCTAATAATAGTGCAGATTCCTCATGGCGTAGAACAGGCCCGCGAGGTGGTGGTTGTGCAACTAGAATGGTCGGAAATAGAAAGGAGATGATGTGAGGGAGTCTCGATCTTGGCATATCGCCCTTATTGACCTGCTTGATGATTGCAACACATTCTTTGTGTATTCGCCGGAAGAAATATGATGCAAAATTGACTAGTTCTCGGGCAGCTAAATCTATAGCGGAATAAAAAGGTCGAGAGATTTCATAGGTTCGCTTCTGCAGGTTAAGGATGGCTACTATGAACTGTAATGCGGATCTCTCAGGTTCAGGACGGCAGAGGATGGCGTATTCGTTGGATGAATGTCTAGGGAATAGTTGGTTCATGGTTGCTAGTGGCAGATTTGGGCCGTTTTCTCGACCTTGCGGAGTGAGTCGAAACACATTAGAAAAATCTTGGAAGGTGATTACGGTATGGGAAGGCAGGGAGGTGATAGGCCAACTCTACTTGGTGGCAGGTGTGGCAGCGATGGCGGTGATTATCTGGGCATAGAAGGGGTGGCAATCCACTGAATGCCGCGGCAGTTCAGCAAAATTGCTTAACCCTCGGGTGCGCAGAAACTCTCCTACCTCAGTAGGGAGTCCGTGACGGAAGGCGGCATAGTTTGCCAGAGCTTCCATGGCACACACTATGATAGCAAGCACAAGACACAAATGCACAGGGTATACATAGTCACACAAATCATGCAAACACAATAGCGATTTTCGGCGAAACGGAGAAGGTTAAGTAGATGTGCTGCAGTGGAGAGCAATCAAAATCACTAATCATCGTGCGGCGTTGAGATGATAAGTTCATAACTTCGGTGTGCATGCATGAGTAGAATTGATAAGGTAAGGCGGCTGTTGACATAATTAGTTATCAAAATGCGGATATTTACAAACTTATATTATTTTGTTGAGCACGCAAAATTAAAAGAAAATAAAAGAAAAGAAAAGGAAACGCAAAATACGCGGCCAATCCGCGGAACGTTCAGTGTGGATCGGATGCTTGTTGATACGGCCGCAGCTTTGAACCATTTATCACCTTTGGAAGAGGTATTCCGGTCAAAGTAGTCAATCGAAAAGTTGCTGGGCCTACTTGTTCAGAAATCCGGTAGGGGCCAAACCATCGTAACTTGAATTTGCCAGCAGAGCGATCCGACTTTGCATTGTAAAAGAGTAAAAGTTGTCCCACCGTAAAAACTGGAGTGTTTAGATATCGATCATGTGTTCGAGCTTGTCTTAGCTGTACCTCCTGAATAGTCAGAAAGCTGTCCCATCGATGCTCATCCAGTTCTCTGAGTGTATCCAACCGAAATGACAGAGATTCTTTAGGTAGCAGTTTCTGGTTGATGGCTACTCGTAAGCTTGGTACAATGATCTCCATTGGTGCTATGGCTTCCAATCCATAAGCTAGTTTGAAAGGGGTTAATCCTGTTGCTACCTTGTATGTAGTCCGGTATGCCCATAACACTGCAGGTAATAGTTGATCCCATCTTTCCGATGATTCCAGAATTAATTTTCGAAGCATATTCAACAAAGTTTTGTTTGTACTCTCAGCCAAACCATTTGCACGAGGATAATAGGGTGAACTGAATTTGTGCATAATCTGAAAAGAATGTGTGAGTACTTTGATTAAATTGCTGACAAAATGAGTGCCTTGATCTGTAACAAGTTCCAGAGGTAAGCCAAAACGTGGAAAGACATCTTTCATTAGACATTTTGCCACCGAAACAGCTGTGGCAGACCTTAAAGCCCAAGCTTCTGCCCATCTGGTTGCATAGTCTGTACAGGTCAGAATATAACGATTATTACTGAGGATTGTCGGAGGTGTAATAGGTCCAATGAAATCTAGACCCCACTTCTGAAAAGGCTCCAATGGCAAGATATGTTGTAGAGGGAAAAAATGACGTTGTAGGGGCTATCCAGACCTCTGACAATTATCACATTTTTTGACAAACTGCAATACATCCCTGTACATAGTAGGCCACCAAAGCCCACTCTGCAGAATTTTCCGGTGTGTTAAATCTGCAACAAAATGTCCGCCGGATGGAATTGGATGAGCCAAAGTAATGACTGAATTAACTTTGTGTGGAGGAATACAACGAAGTAAAACTCCAGTGTGATCCATATAGTATAATTCCCCAGCAATCAGCCAAAATCAGCGACTAAAAACTACAATTTTCCTTCGTATTGCAGGAGAAGTGTGAGAAGGAAGGCATCCATCAGTAAGAAAGGTCAATATCTGATCATAATATGTAGATGGCACAGGTGGGTCTGCGATTTCATCATTAGTTGGTTCAGAAACATAAATCGCTGGTGTTGTGTCATCTACACTGACCGGAGCTTCACCGAAATCTAGGTGAGAAAGGAAATCTGCTAAGACATATGAACTGCCAGGCCGATGAATAACTTCGTAATCAAACTCTTGTAAAAGTAGAACCCAACGAGCTAATCGGCCACCTAAATGCTGCTGTCGTACCAGGTAGACAAGTGCAGCATGATCTACATGAAAAGTAAATTTGCGGCCAAGTAAATAATGCCTAAATTTCTTTACAGAATATACTAAACCCAGACATTCTCTTTCAATTACAGAGTAATTCTTCTCAGCAGGGGCAAGCCTTCGACTTGCATAGTACACAGACCTGAACCACTTATCCATTTGCTGCATTAGAACACTGCCAATGGCAATATCTGATGCGTCTACAAAAACATGGAATGGGCGATCCCAGTCCAGAGGCTGTAAAATTGGTACCTGTGTTAATAAACACTTTAGACGATCAAAAGCGATCTGACACTCCTGAGTCCAATCGAATTGTCGAGGAGTCTTGGTTATTAACCGGTTCAGTGGTATCGCCAAATGAGCAAGCCACCGTAAGTGTCGGCCATGCCATCTTACTTGGCCCATAAAGCGCATTACTTCCTTAGGTGTAGTGGGTACAGGTGCTTCTAACACAGTTGTGATTTTATATGGATCCACCTGTATTCCCTGTGCAGATACAATGTGGCTGAGTAGCCTTCCACATGAAACCGCAAACACAGATTTGTTTGGGTTCAAACAGAGTCTGTATTCTCTGCACTTCTCAAAGCAACACCGTAAATGGAACAAGTGTGCTACCATCTTACCAAATAACAAAAAATCATCAAGATATACTTGCATAAAAGAGGTAAGGTAAGGGGAGAATATTTCGTGCATGCATCTTTGAAAAGTACTAGGGGCATTTCTTAACCCAAACCACATAACTGTACACGCAAAAACACCCCAATTGGTAATGAAAGCGGTCTTCGGTATATCCTGTTCAGCCATTCTGACCTGATTGTAACCACTGTAACCATCTAGGAATGAATACATTTCATGTCCTGCTACTCTATCAAGCATCATGTCAAGAAAAGGTAGCGGAAATGGATCACGCACCGTAGCTACATTCAGTTTTCGGTAATCCACGCAGATTCGCAGTTGCTTATTCTTTTTAGGAACAATAACAATTGGTGAGATCCATTCAGCATGCTCTACTGGTACAATGAATCCGACTTTGAGTAGCCTATCAAGCTCTACCTTTACCTGTGATGCATAGTTCGGATTCATCCGGTAGCTGAGTTGCTTGATTGGTTTTGCTTCCGGCTTCAGCATGACCCTATGTTGATAGATGCGCGGGTCGAGACCTTTCATATCTTTGTAATCCCATGCAAAGACATCAGAGAACTCTCGGAGTAGCTGGATTAAGTCTGCTTGAAATACTTTCGGTAGGCTTTCCTTTATCTTGACAGGACGTGGATTTTCTTCATCCCCTAAATTGTAGGTAATCAACTGATCGGGCTTCTCTATATCATCAACTGGCTTAAAAAGTGGTTGCAGATCAGCATCGTCTACAGCAACAATATCTTCCTTCTTTTCTTCTTCCGTTACAGGCATCACCGTACAAACTGCGGGATTCCAATTATCTACAACAGATTGTAGATCAACAGTCCCTAGGGAGATCAAATCAATGTTATTTTTCAAAAACTCTTCTTCTTCATCATCTGACAGACCATCTAACATATGAACTGGTTCTGCAAAATACGGCCTAGCATGTAATTCACAGGGCTGTATAGCATCTAATTTTACAGCATATTTACGATTATTGTCTTTGAAAGTGAGTTCCTGTGCAGACCAATCTTGTATAACCTTAGCTTGCTTCAGCCAAGGACGGCAAAAAAAAAGATTATAATCAAGGGTGGATTCCGGTAATTCTAAGACAACAAAGGTCATCTTAAATGTGGTACCCTGCAAAGTTATTGGCACGTTTTGGACAAGTCCTACAGGATGGACCCTTGACTGGTCGGCCATTCTGACAAAAAACTGGACTGGTTCGATTTCGGTCCATCCTAGCTTTTTACACAGTGCGGCAGTAACAATGTTGACACCAGATCCTCCATCAATTAGTACCTGTGTAATTTCATGATTTTTATACCATACCGTAATTAAAGGAACCGAATGATCGACCGTAGAATCAGGTTCCGGTTGCACTGTCGCTGTTGCTGGAATGCAAGAAGGTACAGGACTGAACTGTTGTTGGAATTGTTGCCGAACTCCTAGTACTAGTGCAAGTAATTGGCCAAGAGGAAAGTAATGGACACTTTAGATAAAATTTCCCAGGCCTTATGTGATTGAATTGTGTTTTCCACAGATTCTGAAGATGATGCGCCGGCTGAAGATGATGTATCTACTGAAGATGATGTGCCTGCTACTGAATTAGAATCTTGTTTTTGTGTTCCTTCCTTGGTTAACGGAGCCTCGGTCACCGGAATAGGATCTGGAAACACTAGAGGTTCGGCGGTGGTCCATTGACTGGCCTTATCATACATCCTTTGTTGTTCACGTATGCCTGGTTCAAATACTTCTGCTGCTCGTTGCAGTTGCTTACCGGATCGGGTCTGAATTACTGCAGCTTGCGTTTCTACTGGTGTGATTTGTACCATATTAGTCATTGGGTTTTGACGTTCTTTCTTCCTCTGATCATACTCAGCTGCATCCTTACAAAATCTTCTAATGTGACCAAATTCACCACAAAAATGGCAGCGCGACGGTGGCAAATTAGTATTTTCCTGTGCTGGTCCAGCCTGCCAACGGTTTGCATTGTAGTTATTATTTCTCTGTCCTCTGTAATTTCGATAGCCTTGTTGCTGGTTGTTTCTCATTTGAGGTGGTACATAGTGATTGGCTGGCTGTCCTGGTTCCTGTATAATAGCATTGACAGTTGCTGGTCCCTATACTTTGGCGTTGTATGCGCAGTTTTCGGTGGAGTGTCCAGTAATATTGCAGATAGCGCAAAACAACTGATTAAGTGCACAAGTGGCACTAGTATGGCCTGAATTTTTGCATGTGGTGCAGTACATCTGTCTGGTCGGATCTTCTACAACAGTTTTATTTGCTTTTAACCATTCCAAGTCTTCTGTAAATCCTCCAACCTTGTTCTCAAGCTTCAAAGCCATTGCAATCACCGCATCTAGTGTCATAGCTCCTACACAGCGTATGATCATAATCTGTTTAAGTTGCGGAGTCAATCCATTGATAAACCATTGCGTGATAACGTCATCCGGCAGGTTAGCATGTGCTGGTGGTAATTGCCTCAAATGGGTTCTGAATAGAGTGGCATATTCCTACACTGTTTGATTTATCTTCTGTCTATTGTTTTGTAGGTAGTCAAAAATTTCGACTGGATTCTTCTTTAGCCTGAATCTCTGCAAAAATGCATCCCTTACCGCTTCATAGGTGCCGAAATGGTTAATATCATATTCTGTAAGCCACCTGGCTGCTTCATTAACCAATGTCGACTGGAAGACAATAGCTTTATACACCGGATCAGGTGGATGGTTGAGCACTGCGTAACTTATCTCAAATGTGCGTACATGAGCATCTGGGTCATCACCTGGAAATCCACCGAATTTAGTGTACGTTACTCCTGTTGGAGGCGGCCAGGGTGGACATAGTTGTTGTTGTTGTCCACTCATCTTGCTAGCGGTTGTATTTTGACTATCTTCTATATCCCCAGGCGGAATATCTGAACCGTCGGAGTCTGTATCGTCAGCCTGTGCTCCTTCCGGTACGATAATATGGTTTAGTATGTTTCGGATCTCGGCTTTGAACAAGCTACCTTCCTTCTTGATGTCAAATGTAGGAAAGCTTACTCCCAATAGCGGTGACTGGACTGAAGATTCACCAAGAAATGGTAAACCGTCACTGAACAACTGTGAGCTTTTAGCAACCGGTACCGAAATAACTCCGGAAGGTGTCGATTTTTCACCAATACAAGTTGCTTTTTCTCCTTCACTGATTTCTTTGGCTAAGACGTTTCTATTCGTAAACAAGTTCGAATCTTTACTCAGTAATGTTAACTTAACTTCATATTGTGTCTTGGTAGATTCTGGAGTTACTATATCTTCGACAGACTCTGACGAAATTGCATCGGAATCTGCTAGAGATGTAGTACGTTCCACCGGAATATGACCGGAATCACTACTAATGTTCTTCACTTTCTTGACAACTGGGTTAGACCTATCTACACTTCTACCTCCTGGAGGCGTCCTTAGCAAATTAGGTACCCAAGGCTGTCGGTTCTTTGGATACATTTCACCGGATCGAGTAACCGACATGTATCATCTTTTGTACTAATCGTGTACTATTACTGTCGATTTACAATCTATAGTCGCGTTACCACAATCGATTTGCAACAATCTAATCTATTGCCACCTTCCCACAGACGGCGCCAGTGTTAAACGCTGTTCTAATTTTCAGAAGTGCGTTTAAACGTTATTGGGTTCTTGGGAGTGGAAGGGGTCTGTTAGATAGAGGCCCTATACTTGGTTCCCAGATTACCCACTTCATATACAGAAAGACACTGATGCTCCAACTCTATCAAGACTCCGTTACACTTACACTTTTACAGTAATCGGTCAAATTCTCCCTAGTTGGCCAACCACACTGTACCCGACTATTCAGTATAGTGATACAGAGTTGCTTGATTAATTCAAGATCTGTTCCGAATACAAACCACTGTCACACTAAAGACAACACAATACAGATCAGAATCCCAGAAACACTACCACAACTACACAGACTTCCTCAGCACGTTACGGTGCATTACAAGAAGAGCGATACCACGATACACATACTTAATTGATCAATGCCATAGAAACTCCACAGAATAACTCGCTCAGACCACAGTCGGATAATCTTCTGAACATCTATGAACTCACCAACAGACAGGTATCAACAGATAACAAAACAGAAACAAGAACAATATACTCAGGATTGCTCAATCAAACAACACAGTAACGTTCACTCAATCACCCAGACAGACAGTCCGGTGAATCCAACGAATGTCACCCTGCGTCTCTTTTTCATTGCTTTATATAAAGATTACAAGGTGTCTACGTAACAACCTTTCGCTCGTGCGAACAAGATTCAGGTTTTACAACTTACAATCCGACGGCCGACTAACAGGCGTGACACTCTAAGGACAGTCGACACATAATGGCATAATCATTTGACAATTGACGAGGAAAAAGGACATTCATTGTGGCTATGGGCCATGGAGTGACCTCAATGTAGCCAACATAAGGGAGACAGAGATAGAAATGATGGTGTCTAAGGTGATACAAGTCACGAAGTATGATTCGACCATGGGACAAGAGGTAACTGAAATGGGATAGGCCACAATGGCACGGACTAGTGTCATGGACAAGGGGTGAGATTGCACTATGTGCCATGGCACTTGTGCAAAGGACAACAAACCACACACTTGAAAGTACTTTGCTAGGTCGAGAGCCATAGCATCACCGAGCCTAGCAAGGTGAAGCAAGGATTACATGATTGCAAAGATAACAAAAAAACCACAAGAGCACACACCAGGATACATAGAGCACACAGGTACACACACACAGTTCACATTGTAAAGGAAGTAAGTAAAACACCGAGGGATAAATAGAGATGGAAAGAAGAAAGATGACATAATGACATGCGATGACCATCATGAAAATGAGAATAGGTAATAGAATAGCGCCGACCACACAAAGTTGCATGGAAAAGTGCATGAAAGCGAGATGTGGATGGTGTGCACTATTAAGGAGCCTCCTAAAATTGTTATTGTGGAATGGAAGTATGAAAAGGGTGTAATTTCAATCCATTAAAGGGACTGTGTAAAAGCTCTCTAGTCAAAGTGGTCAATTGAAAGGTAACTGGACTGATCTATGCCACAATTTGGTAGGGGCCGAACCACCTGACTTTAAATTTCTTTGCTTTTTGGTCACCTCTAACTTGTAGACTAAAACTAACCGACCAAGTTGGAACACCAGTGTCCTGAGGAAATGATCACGAGTTCTAGCTTGCCAGATCTACATCTCCTGCATCAGTAGAAAGCTTTTGAAACGAGTTTCATCTAGTGCACAGAGGTCATCAACTTAGCTATAAATCAACTCTTCTAGTAGAACTTTGTTCTCGGTGGTCACATGGATATTGGGAACCACCATTTCCATGGGTGCTATTTCTTCAATTCCAAATGCAAGTTTAAAAGATGTGAATCTAGTAGCAACTTTATATGTGGTACAGTATGCCCAAAGAACTAAAGGAAGTGTTTATACGATACTTGCTCTATCAAAACACAACACCATTTACGAAAGGAAGGGTATGGCAATGGGGATTATGAATATACTAATACAATCGTAAAATGTGTTTGTGTTCCTTAATTAACTTCACTTTGATCAATTTCAGAATCCTTGCAATACACAGAGATACAGAGAAACGTCAAAATAGTTCATAAACAGAGACAAATGATAGCTATGAAATAATGGTTACTAGTTATTATGAATAAATTTTACTTTCACTTCCAATATGTGAATCATACTAATACTCAGCACGTACATCAGTTCATAATACAAAGCTTGGGAAACATGATCCTTTCTATATCATATCTAAGCTCCTTAAACCTTTTTTCTATATTTTCTTCTACAAGTCTGATTTCAGCTTCAAAAAACTCTTTCTTATCTAACATAGTTTGGCTAGCACTTTTGCAACTAGCTATCAAAGCTTCTAATTCAAGTATTCTATTCAACAGCTTTTCTAACATATTGTCAAAAGTTATAGTAACATTTGATATTTTATCTACATATTCTTCGGCTAACTTCTTCGTTTCATCTAGTTTACATTGATACATTATTTCCAAAATTGAGGTGCTTTTCTTCACTTCTGTGAACTCAGCCTCCTTGCCTTCCAATACTAGATTCGCATCTACATAGTACTACTTCCACACTTTGATCGGTCATTCAAGCTCCGAAAGTCCAGCCAGCTGCATAGACACCATATCAAATCCCTCCTGGATAGTGCGGAGTTTGACTTCAAGCTTCATAAACTCTAAGTTCCACATTGCCAGCTTCTCCTCAACTTCTACAATGGAAACATCTTGTCTTTTAATTTCATTACTTTCTCATTTGCATTCTTCTTCAATTGTTGAACTTCATGTTCTTCTTTCTGTAGTTTGGCCATGAGATCTTTATTGGCCTTCTTCAGCTTCTGTTGTGCTTTTTGGGTTTGATCTATTTCTGCTTGAAGATGAGCTATGATCTTCACCTTTTCTTCAATGGCCACCTTTAGTGTACTATTTTTCGCTAAGGCCTCATTCAGCTCCTCCACTATCTCCTCATGCACTGCACTTTCTTGCTCTGCACTTTTCGCTTTGACTTGTTTTGTTTTAGCCCTAAGTTGTCTAAATTTTGTAGTCATTTCCACTTTCTCTACTTCCCATCTATCCCTCTGTTGAGAGAGTGCAGTATATTGCTTCTGCATCTTCTTACCGCACTCCACTAAACTCCTCTGGCTAAATATCCCAGGATTTCTAGTCTTAGCAATTCATTGGGATACATCCAACGATAAATATAATCACTACATCTAGTTGGAGGTAGCTTTATTCTGTCGTCACTTTATTTCCATCTGTCACTTAGCTTGCAAGAACTAAATGTATGAAGTATCAAAACATTTTGAGATGTTTTCGCTGTATATTCTAGTTGCTCCTGTTGTTTTTGGCATCACTCTTCTTATGCTTCCACTTGTCACTTCTTTTCTTCCTCTGCATGATGTGTATTTTCCTATTTTCTAATCTCTTCCTCTCTTCTTGTTGCCTCTTTCTCTCTCCTCTTTCTTTCTACCTCTTCCTTTGTAATTTTTCATTTAGCCTCTTTTCTTCGGTTCTCCTCCACTTGCTATTGTCAAGGTTGCTCCTCTTCATCCCGGCCACCTATATAATCTTCTGAAGTACCCTCGATTGGTTTCTTTTCTACATCCCTCTTCTTTAAGGTCTGGAGAATAACCTCCACCATAACTACTGTGTATTCTCGAGGTAAAAATGTTGGATTTTTGGTAAATAACAAAGTAAATAGGACTCCAATTTTTTATTCTAGCATAGCATTAACTGCCCTTCCTGTTCTCCAAAATAGCCTTCTCAACTCCTTCTTTAATTTTCGAAAAATTATTTCGGCCCAATTCACCTATGTTTTTACCAATTCCTTCATTAACGCATACAATTGTTGTGAAACACCATAATGTTTTGCCTGCATATTAATAATCATCATCATCAGTAGTAAGCTTAGCTTTATTGGATTACTATCTAGAAGGTGGATGAATTTGTACTCTTCGGAACATGGTTTCCCTAGCAACCTGGAGATCTCTGCTGCATCAAACGACTTTGTACTAGTTGTCATACCTATGTTGGCAACATGTAATCGTTTTGCAATTAGTGCTAGCGATAATTGGAAGGTGTACTTCCCTACCCGTAGGGTTATCTCCTAGGCATTAAGTTCATTGCAATTGATCTGTCTAGCTATCTCCTTGGCTATGTCTTTTGTCTATGGATGGGGACGAATGCTCCTCCAATCCAACAGTGCACATTGCAAGAGTCCTCTGCATTCCAACCAGTCTTTTTTGCTCTTGAGAGAGTGTTTCTGGTATGTTCAGAAGATTGGCATTAGAAAAGGTGACGGCCATGACTATGCTGCTACTGCTTCGTCTGTTGAATGTTGAGGGTCATCATTGCTCTGCTCACTCTGATCATGAGTTCACCAAATGATCCGGATTGCCTATTGTCCTCAGCCTTTTATTGCGTGCATTTTTGTGTTGCGAGCGTTGGGTTCACACCATGATTACCCTAAATGGTATCTTGACTCTGGCGATTCTGCACTCATCATGGCCCTCATAATAAGAATCACAAGTTCAGATTCAAAACGATGCCTCCACCGTCATCATTAGTTGATTGTACGATTTCCATGTTAAAAAGTTATTTTGCCACTTATGCACGACTTTTATTTTTATTCGCTCAAAAATATATATATATATATATATATATATATATATATATATATATATATATATATATATATATATATATATATATATATATATATATATATATATATATATATATATATATATATATATATCTATGTGTGTGTGTGTGTGTGTGTGTGTATTCGATTGTCGAAATTATCCTCTCGATGATTGATAGGGCCACAATTTGGGCCCATTAATAATCATGGGTAACACTTCTCTGGAGAACCTCGCCAATCGGAATGAGCCGGGCCCGCATAATCCATGAGTCTGGAATGGATTTGTCCTCCGCAACTTTAATTTTCCTATTTTTTGCTTCATTTTGGAATGGAAATACAACACTAACTCACCAAGTCTAAAAATGTTTGTCCATAAATTATGACCATGCCATTTCTTTTGGCAGCTCTGCACTTCATGTAGTAATAGAAAACTTTGATACCTATGCTCATCTAACTGGCACAGCTGATCCATCCGATAAGTGAATGAGTCCTCCTGTACTTATCACTTTTGGACCGTAATCTAGAGACTTGGAACTACAGACATGAACGGAAGGATCGCTTCTTGTCCATAAAGCACTTTGAAGGAGCGTTTCCAAGTGAAACCTTATATGATGTCCGGTGTGTCCAAAGCATTGTGGGGAGAATAATTTTCCATTGATTCATGGAATCTAATAACATCTTCTGCAACATGTGCAGAAGGACTTTATTGGTGCTTTTTGCTAAACCATTTGCTCAGGGATAATATGGAGAACTAAACTTATGCTTTATCTGCTATTTAGAAGTAACTTCTTAAATTAATTGATTCAAAAAATGAGTTCCCTTATCTGACACTAATTCCAACGATAGACCGAAACACGAAAAGATCTCATTATGAAGCTTTTTAGCTATTGTGCGAGTCGTAGCTTGTTTAGTAAGCTTCCACCCATTGGGTATAGTAATCTCTGCAAGTGAGGATATAGAGTGCTCCAGTCCATACTGCTGGTGATTTAATTGGACCAATAAAATCTAAACCCCATTTTTGAAATGGCTCTAGTGAAAGAATAGGTTGCAGCAAAAAATGGTGACTATCGTGGGGTTCTCCAGCACGTTGACAAAGGTCACAATTCCGCACCACATTTTGCACATCTACATACATCATTGGCCACCACAGTCCTGCTTGCAATCTTTTGGATCGTTATCAAATGATTGAAATGACCACCTGCATCACCTACATGAGCTTCAAATATAATTGTTGCCACCTCATGAGGAGGTACACAACGTAACTAGAGTTTGGTTGAATCTTTGTGATACAGCTGACCCATGATGATAGTAAAGTGACTACTACAGAGACCAAGTTTCTTTCTTATCGTAGATCGTAAATGAGCGGGGGCTATTCCATTCTCCAGGAAACTCAACATTTCTTCGTACCACATTGGAAAAGTCTGCATAGCATCTTCAACTTCCACGATCGCAAATACCTTAGCATCTAGAAGAGCATCATCTACATTCTCTAGTGGTTCTCCATGATCAATTTGTGATAGAAAATCAGCAATGATGTGGCTTGCTTTTGGGCAAATGGACAATATCATATTCAAATTCTTGAAGCAAGAGGACCTACCTGGCTAAGCGTCCTACCAAATTCTGTTGCTTGACAAAATACAGAAGGGCATTGTGATCCACATGGAAAGTGAATGACTATCCCAGTAAGTAATTCCAAATTTTCTTTATTGAGTAGATTAACCCCAGGCATTCACGTTCAATGGTTGAGTAATTATGCTCAGTTGATGTTAATCTTTGACAAGCATAATAAACCGATCTGAACCAGTTCCACCCTTCCTTCTGCATAATCACATTTCCAATGTGTTGCGGGATTCTTGTGCAGAAAGGGATTTGAGTGTTTGTAGGAGAAGGGAGAAAGATAAGAAGAAAGAGACAGACACTGGAAGTTTCTGTAGAATGATTATAAGGGGAAAAGTACAATGGTGATGTTCAATACAATCCAATGTTGTCTGTGCTTGAATACCAAAAAGTGCACAATCACAAAGTACAAATTACCTAAGGTTATGAGTGCTTCTGACACCCGAACTTTGAACTCTTTGACATTGCCCATATTGACTTTGACCTTGAACATTTTGACTTTGACCAGCTTTCCTTTGACCACTTTGACTTTGAACTTTTGACTTTGAATGTAGTTGATGTTGATTATAGTTGACTTTGATCAATATGACTTTTATGAGCTCAACAATTGCCCACCACCTAATGGGCTCTCCGTCCTGGAGATCTACAGCCAAAACTCAGAGTAGATATGACACCATGATTCCTGCGCTGCAAAATCTTCAAAAGGACATCTAAGCAGCTACCAAGTCCACCAAAAGTAGTAGAGAATAGACACCCAAGAAGAACCAAGAGTGGAAATGTTCCACAGAAAAGCAAAGGATGGCGAATGGAGGGTAGGAAGGAGGAGGAAAGGAGGGCTAAGGGGGCTGAGATTGATAGGGCAGGGAGGGGTAAGGATGGGGCTGGGAAGAAGGGTAAAGGGAGGGTGAGGGAGGAGGATATTTTGCTCTGGAGAGGGCCGAAATGATAAAACAGTAAAGCTACAGAGGGTGCCCATTCCTCTGCATCTTTGAATAATGTAGGCCACCATAAGCGAGCATCAAGGATTCTATGACTCATAATGTGTCTTGGAAGGTGCCCACCACCTATTCCTTCATGTGCAAATTTAAGGACTTCCCTCACTTCTTCTTCTTCGATGCACTTTCTAAATCTATTATCTTTTCCCTGTCTATATAATTTTCCCTCAATGAAGGTAAAAGGTCTACTTTTGATTAGCAATCTCTTTCTTTGCACAACACTTGCCCTATCTGGATACAATCCAGTTTTAATAAAATTCTTGATGTCATCATACCAACCTTGAGCTTGTACGGCGAACAGATTAGCATTTGGAAAATCATCATTTACTCTCATTGCTTGATCCATCATGTTAATCCTGGATAGGTGGTCTTCCATGACATTTTCTTTACTTGGTCTATGGACTACAGAAAAATCAAATTCTTGGAACAAAAGTAGCCACCTCCATATCCTCCCAGTCACTTGTGGCTTGTTCAATAAGTACCTGAGTGGTTGATGATCAGTGATGATAACAAATTTCAGCACCTAGCAAATAATGACGAAACTTTTGTACAACAAAAACCATTGCTAGGGCCTCCCTTTCTGTGGTGCTATAATTTTTCTCAGTATTAGTCAAAATTTGACTAGCATACTGAATAGGTCTGCCAAGTTTGTATTCTTCACTGTGTTGGGCAAAAATTGCACCCATTGCATATGCACTGGCATCTACATGTACATGAAAAGGTTTTGACCAATCTGGTGTGATAAGAATTGGTGCAGCTGCCAATTTGGACCTTAATGTTTGATAAGCATTCTCTTTTTCCTCTTCCCATTTAAAGGGTACTTCTTTACCTGTAAGTCTAGCCAGTGATCTAGCTATCTCTGCATACATTTTGATAAATCTTCTGTGGTACCCAATATGCCCCAAGAAGCTTTGAATCTCTTTAGGAAATTTGGGTTTAGGTAACTTTAGTATAGAAAAAATTTTATCAGGATCCGGAGCCATACCTTTAGCGGATACCACATGTCCCAAGATGGTTCCTTCTATCACGAGGAAATGATATTTATTTGGGTTTAGTGTTAATTTGGTCTCCCTGCATCTTTTAAAAACATTTTGCAGTTGTCTCAAGTGATGGTCCAAGCAATCCAAAGGGGTCTCTTTGTGAGATCCTGAAAATGAAGAAAAGTCATCCATGAAAATTCTGAGTGTTTCTAGCAATAAGGGTCCAAAAATGAGGTTGACAGTCATGTTAAAGTTGGTTGGAGCGTTTCTAAGTCCAAATGGCATTTTTACATACACATATGTGCCCCAAGGTGTGATAAAAGCAGTCTTTTCATGATCATCTGGGTGGATGGATATTTTGTTATAGCCACTAAATCCATCCATAAAGCTATATAATGCATGTCCAGCCACTTCTTCAATGACCTGCTCTGCAAAAGGCATGGGGAATCCATCTGGAATGGTCATCTTGTTGAGTGCTCTAAAGTCAACATAAATCCTGATTTTGTTGGTATTCTTCTTTGGTACTATAACCATTGGTGAAAGCCATTCTGAGTGTTCCACCGGAATGATGATTCTTGCATCCTCCATCTTCTGTATTTCCACATAAATAGCTTCAGCATACTTTGGGTTAAGTCTATAACTCTTTCCTCTTATTGGTTTGGCTCCATCAACAAGAGGGTTTTTGTGCTCTCCATAATTGGCAGACACTCCTTCTAAGTCTTTAAAATGCCATGCAAAAACATATGCATAGTGTGTCAAGAAAGATTTTACCTTTTCAAGTAGCTCTGGGTGGCTCCACAACCAAGTGGCCACCAAAACTGGACGATTATTTTCCTAAGTGCCTAATTGTACTTCTTTGATTGGGTTTCTCTCTACCATGGTATCTACATTTTCATCTCCAAACTTGTTTTCTTCCAATAGCTTTTCCTACATTGTTGCATAAGCAGGAGTGTTCTAGATTTCAATGTATTCCTCTTTATCCTACATCCATCCTGCAGGGATTTCTTGAATTGGCAAAGAACATTCCTCACTAGTGTGTTTTACCTTATCTTCAACTTTAGTAATTTCCTTCTCTATTGTTGCATCCTCCTCCAAGTTGTGCTTGAGGGGTGTCTTCCTCCCCCTTCTGTGGTCTGTGGTCGGTTCTCCCAATCCATCAACCTGAACTTTATCCTAATTTTCATCATAACATTCATATGTGCAAGAATTATTTAGAAAAACTCCAAAACAAGAGGAAGAGTTGCCTACTTGCAGCCAATTCAGAATGTCTTCCTCCTCGAACTCTAATTGTGGTTGGTCCTCCATTTCTTATTCCATGCAAATGCCAACGGATTGCATCATGTTGGTGTTCCCTTGATGATCTGGACCCTCCTCTAAATATATATGTGTAAGTTCTTGCCCTTTCTTTTGTACCCACATAGTGTCTCTACCCCAGTCATGAATGACACTTGCGTGCCTCAGCCATGGTCTTCCAATCAAGGGGGGAAATCCCCCTTCTACCTAGGGCAGTCTTAATACCACAAAATCCATAATGAAGAGATTACCTTGTACTTCCAGTGGAACTTTTGGGATCACCCCCATTCGTTTTACTTTGCTTTGATCTGCCAACATAGTGGTGAAGTGGGCTGGTCTAGATGGACGTAGGCCAAGCCTCTCCATGGTATGCTCAGGCATCAAATTTATGCGAGACCCACCATCCACAATGACTCCTTGTAGCTTTAATCCTTTAATTGTTACTTTCAGCCTGGGACTCTTATAGTCGGTGAGAGGTGCTTCTTCTACACCCTTCCCTTGGCCTAAGGCAGTAGTGTTGGCCACTATTGAGCCCATAAAAGTCATATTGGTTAAACTCAAATGTAGTCAAAGTCAAATGTAGTCAAAGTCAATTGTAGTCAAAGTCAAAAGGACAAAGTCAAATCAATCAAAGTCAACATGTTCAAGGTCAAAGTCAACATGGGTGAAGTCAAAGTGTTCAAAGCTGGAGGGTCAAAGTGCACAAGTAGTGCACAATTAATTGTCCACAAAGGGTAAAATTGCAGAAAGTTGGTTGCAGGCTGGAGAGGTATTTTTATAATTTCTCTAAGGTTCAAAGTGTTTTTAAGTGTTTTGGAAGGTTCACGCGAACCCTCTCTTAGGTGCACAAGTGAAGAATTAAAAGGAAAAATGAAGGTATGTGAAGCAGTAGCGTACGCAGAAGTGAAAGTATGGCCCCCCCAATTAAAATTTCGTTTTACTCTAAAGTCACTACAAGACAAAACAGGGATTCATTGGCTGTCCACTTTTGGAGACAATCTTGGGACATCAAAGTGAGCACCAAGATACTCTTGCAGTTAGGAGTGTATGTGGATCGACACTCAAATGAAGGCAAGGACTATTCTTGGACTAAGCAAGGTGAGCATAGTCTAAGCTAAGCAAGAGAGAGAAGTGCAAGAGACACACAGTGTGCGATGCATAGAAGTGAAGTGCAAGGTGTGCATGAAGAGTGACTAAGGAAGTGTGCAAAGAAGTGCTAGTCTCCTAAGGATCCCAAGGTCCCATTAAAGTTGTGTGCGTGCCGACAGAAGGTGCCCATCCCTCCCCCTTATTGGAAGCTTGGTGCAAGGTGTGCACAAGTGCATGCTTGGAGAAGGTGGAGGTCTGGTGCAGAGAAGGTCGGCAGCAACAAGACCCTTGGGTATTTGGAATTTTGTGAGTGAACACTCTGTGGGATTTCGCACAGAAGCATTGGATTATATTGTGCATCACCATTGTATTTGTCTTCTTATAATCAATCAACAGAGGCTTCTAGTGTGTATCTTTCTTCTTGTCTTTCCCTTTTCTCTTACAAACACTCAAATCCCTTCTTGTCCAAGAATCCCCCAACAAAATTTGGCATGCCCGGTGGGACTCCAAGGAGATTTGAGCATAGGACAAGCCAAGTGCAAAGTGTAGAAGAGGTCAAGTGCCGACAGTGCTATAGTGCTATTTCATTGAGCTAAGAGGTAAATATTCTTATCAATTATCTCATACTAAGAAAACTATGAACAGATCATGACTGCAACCCGGTCCCAAACATTGAGGGTCACTTGCAAAGCTACAAGAAGGAAGGCTGTTAGAAGATCCTCTAGTCCACTTTCATCAACCTCATCAGTAAAGAGCATGGAAGGTCAGGTAGACTTGGAAACCCTATTATTAAGATTAAATATAAAATTTCCTTCTTTCAAAGGCCTAGCTCAGGAAGATCCAGACGAGCATATTAGAAGGTTTTTAGCACTATGCAAAATTAGAGGCTTGATGGGAAGATAGGAAGCCTTTTTGATACTCTTCCTTGCCACATTAGAAGGGTTAGTAGATAAATGGTTCAGCTAGTTTGCTGAGAACCATTTCACCTCCCCACCTTCATCCATTGCGGCAGAAATGCAGCAGCACGCGACACAAAAACGAGAGAGAGAGAGAGAGAGAGAGAGAGAGAGAGAGAGAGAGAGAGAGAGAGAGAGAGAGAGAGAGAGAGAGAGAGAGAGAGAGAGAGAGAGAGAGAGAGAGAGAGAGAGAGAGAGAGAGAGAGAGAGAGAGATAGAGAGAGAGAGAGAGGGGGGGGGGAGAGAGAGAGAGAGAGAGAGAGAGAGAGAGAGAGAGAGAGAGAGAGAGAGAGAGAGAGAGAGAGAGAGAGAGAGAGAGAGAGAGAGAGAGAGAGAGAGAGAGAGAGAGAGAGAGAGAGAGAGAGAAAGAGAGAGAGATAGAAAGAGAGAGAGAGAAAGAGAGAGAGAGAGTAATAAATACATGTGATTGATGTAGGCATGATTACATGTGCATGAGATACATGTATATGTATGCATGAATGCATGAGCATAATAGTGTATGCATGTAAGAATGTGAAATGCATGAATATTACACTTGAAGATTTTCCTTTAAAGTGGATATATGTATATGCATACATATGTGTTTAGGATTTGGAAATCCTTTACTTGAGTTTTTCGGTGATTGTTGAATGGAAAGGGGTCTATTTTGAGTTATATTAGTGCTTAATTTTGAATGTCTCAGGGGGATTAAAAAAAAGGATTAAAGGAATAAGGTGGAGACTATTACTATGTTAATATTCTCTTTGTTCCATGTATGCATATAGACCCTCTTTCTCTTGGTGCTCAATGTAGGATCACCAATGACCATGTAACCTGGCAAGGAGAATGTCAATCCAAACGTCAACCCAACAAAGCAGATAAAGCTTCTCATTAGCATGAAGATTGCAAAGGAATTATTGAAGAAGAAGAAATTAAAAGTTGTGCAAAGAAAAGTGATTGATCAGTTTATTCATAATAACACCATATCGCTTGATAGTATGCTAAGTGCAATAGAATATAGTGGCATTAGTTGAAAGGTTACACATTCTTATAAAGGACAATGAAATATGCACTAAAAGCTAAAGGAATCACTCCAAAACTCTTGCCAACTATTAGTGATGTTTGGAGGCTACGTACAAGACTCAATGACAATCTAAATGAATATGTTAGATTGCTCTAACGTAGAACAAAGGAATTCAAAGGCAAAAAACGAACTATCCAATATGATCAACATAACAATATCTGCATGGACTTGGAGCTCTTATAGAGATAGATGGTTGATTTCTAAAATATCAACCATGCAAAAACAAAAGATGTTTTCAATTTTTTTTCTAAAGATGGATGAGTGCGAGATCCTCAATGATAAGAGATACAAAGAGTAGCGATAACTTTGATGGATAGATCAATGGCATTTCAAAGGATGATTGGGCATACATTTTAGTACAAGATGATTGGGCATGTAAACTGAGGACTAAAAAGTCCTGGAATGGGTCTTTCATCAAATTCTTAGTCATAAAATCATTAGTCAGAGAATGCAACAAGAAGGGACTCTATCTGTTGAGGAATATGGCACTTTCAAGGTTATTTGGAACTTGGCCTCTAATTTGAAGAGATTAAAATTCTTATATAATTGCAATAGAGGATCGATGACATTAACATGCCTCCACTGCATGGAGCCTGCTAAAACCCTTGATCATAGGTGGTGGACTACATTGCCTAATAGGCATTTGTTGGATGAAAGCATCCATGCCATTTTTGACATACTCTTGATAAATTTTCACATATGTACCTTGCACGCTCTTTGTTGTGTCATAGAGAAGCTAATCAATCTCCACATTGAGCATGTATGGAAGATAAAAAATAAATCTGAATGCTACAATGTAAAAATTGAAATTTCAATATCAAGCATGGAGAGACATGGAGGACATGTTTGATTTGAAAGAGATCAGAAGCTATCAACCAATGAACAAGATCTATCAAGGAAAGTTTCTCTAGGTGGCATGAAGGAAAAGTGCTTACTCTCTAGACAAATCAACAATGAAACTAAGAAACATGCACCACACATCAACTGTATAGAGTATGATGAGTGGAGAAAGATACATAATGGAGTTGAATATCATGAGGACGCATCAAAAAATTCAAAGGTAGAGGTTTGGTACTTAGTAGACACTATCTTTGGATGTGTGACAAGGACTCATGGTCAATTAAGGACATTAAAGTCTTTCAAGCCACCTTCAACAATTCAAAAGATACTTTGATGTAGCTTGGACAAAAAACAACATAACACATCACATGGTACAATATTCAAAATTTATCTTTAAAAGAGATGTTATTTACAACAAAATATGGCTTGCATATGTTTGTGCTTACAAATTGTATTATTAATTATGGAAGTACATCGTCTACAACCATTTTCCCTTCTTCATGCAAAAATATGGTGAGCCAAGCGTATGGAGCTATTAGTGTATGGAGAAGTCTCATTACATGGCACATAATGAATAACTTTAGGCATATCGGGCATAGTGGAGAGAGTCACAAAGGGAATAACCTTCAAGAATTGTTCTAATGTTACTATAGACAAATCATGCAAAAATTGCATGCCAAGAAGAGTGAAAATGCATCAAATATTGTGTAGTCTATAATGGAATTTCAATTAAGAAGGGAGGAAAAAAATTCAAGCATTTCAAAATTGTAATGCTCTTCATGCACTAGAAAGATGGAGAAGCAAAAGACAATTTATTAATCGAGGATGGGTAAAGGCATCATTAACACGTGATAGTTTGTATGGGACATTTCCCTTTGTATTATAGATGTTTTGAAACACACCCAAATGATGCAACGAATTGTATCAAAAAATCTTCTTGTATTACATATCTTTTTTAGTACATGATAGAATCTTCCCAATATTGTCATGTTCATTTGGTCGGTACTCTAATAAAAAATTTTGTTTTTGGCGTTCTCTTGAATTATATTAATTATTTTTTTCCATATGGATGTAAATTCCTAGAGTCTTGGTCAGTTGGTATTCTTCATGTTTCAATATCTTCGATTACCATATTGAACCACACGTTCAAGCACTCCCTTGCATCAATTCTCTTCCAAGGCTAAATCCTTGATTTCATAATTAGAGATGAACTCCTTATCTTCTTCTACATTACATGCAATGGATAAAAGTGTGTATTCTTCTCACATGCTGAATACTCCCTATATTCATAAAAAAAAATCATTTAATTCCTTCTATATCTAAATCTAGCACAACTCATAAGGGCATGGAAGTACAATCAAAAGCATTTCCTTGCATTCATCTAGGACCTTGGATACATATTTCTTCATATTCCTCACTACGAGTGTTGTTGTCTCATTCTCTTCTAGCGGGAAAGAAGTCCTCTTTAGCTCCAATCTCTTCTAGTATGTTAAATTGATCATGTAGAGAATCATGGGACAATTCCTCCTTTGATTCATATATAAGATCAGCTTGTGTATTAGGAAAACTTCATACACACAATGCAAGAATATCATAGATCCCATTTCAATTGAGACCAATTTGCACTTCTTTCCATTAAAAGGACACAAAGTTTGCCTATAGAAGTTAGTGAGAAGTTCAAATTGGCTTTATGCAATACTCGCTTGGCCTTTTTCCTTTAAACAATACACAACAACGAGTCGTAACAAACGAGAACTATGTCATAAAAAGAGAACACCCTCTTCAAAAATCAAGCAAATGGCAGCTTATGTTTGAGATTCCTTTATACCAGTATACATATATTACAAAAATGAAGTGAAAACATGTGATTTTTTGACATTTTTTGTCATTTTCTCATAAAAAAGAGCTCAAAATGTAGTCAAAATTTCACTAGATACGACATCGACATGTCCAAAATGTATATGATAAGACATTGACATGTCTAAAATCTATATAAAGAATGTAAAACTGAATAATTCTTATACAAAAATAACATTTTAGACATATTTTCAATGGGTGGATATCTGATTGTTATTCAAAATTGCTACAAAACATGGTTTCATTAACCAAACTACTTCGAGGCATTTACATAAGCACTAAAAATGTTAGAGAGTTTCAATGCAACTCACAACTATGTCGATCTATGTCTACACCCTCATCATCTGATGCACTTGATTCAGTCTCATACTGTTGAGAGCTCTCTTCTTCTTCTTCTTCTTCTATATCCACAAGAGCTCTATCTTCATCCACATACATACCAAATTTTGCAGGATCATGCACAAACCTTCTTGTTTGCCCATGATTTCATGTACCACATACATCTGGAAGCTTTTGTTTTATCATATTGATGGTTGCTTTCCTCAAGTGACCTGTTTTTGTCAAGGAAAAATCACAAACAAGAATATCTACATCATCCATTTTAAGAGTGGCTGTGCTTCGAATATTCTTTTTCTTTTTTGAACCTGTTCATTTAGTATCACACACCATTTCTAAGTTATATTTACCTGTGAATGCATTACTACTTTTAGTGTAATACCAATGCACAATCAAAGCCTCTATTCTTTTCTGATCAATATCTTTAGTTATCTCTAAAACCTTTGCAATCCAAAATGATCTGGTAGCCTCATCACCATCAGCAAGTACTTCAATAAGTGTTCCAACATTTATCTCTATTAAATTTCCTTGCCATCTTGCTTCTACCTGTTTTGTCATCCTTGGGCCTACATAAATATTTCTTTCTGGTGGATGTATAAAACTTTGAAGTGCATCTGCATTACATGCTTGGGCCACATTCACGGATCTTTGTGTACAAAAATCCCATGTGAATGGAACATCAACTGGCCAATGACCTGCAATTGTATATTGTATAATCTCTTCTTGATGATTGAAAAAGTCCTCCCACCAAGATACATCTTGATCTCTAGCATATTTTTTTGCACGCTCAATATGTCTCTTCTTTTCAATGAATGCATGCATCCAACTTTTACTTTGATCAACCACATTTCCACATCTTTCTGTATTGTTTTTATCTTCATATGGTGATTCTTCTGCACCATACACTGTAGACAAATTAGGCACCTATAATAAGAATCTGCATCCCTCTTTAGGCTCCCACCCAGGAGAAGATGAATACTGCTTTGCAAATAAAAGGGTTATTTCATCAACCCTCCTCATCAAGAATACATGGTTGAAACTAATATTGTGCAATGGAGCCAAAACCTTAGCACTGTTATCAAGGCCCATTGAGCAAAAGTGCTTAAAGTTATAAATCTGTGTGAGGTGTTGAACTTCTGGTTTTGGAGTATATGCTTCTGAAATCAGCTCAGATAAAATCGGAAGAGGAAAAGCATTGTTACGTGCCAACTTCTTAGAGAAAGTACTGAATATTTGATCAATGTGATCATGAGTGTGGCCAACCAGAAGGAAATTTACCTTAACCTTATGAAATACCTGTTTTTCAACAAGCATGCTTAAATATCCAAAGACTGTAGAATTTTTATTCTCTCTTGCAGTATTATAAGTTGCAAATATAGAGTTGGTGGCAAAAGACCCTTGCATGATTGCAAAACCCGATGAATGACAATAACTGTAAGGTTTGGATCATTATGCACATTCGGATATGTGAAGAAAACCTTGGACAATACAGTTCCATTGTATATCAAAGCACCAACCAAATGCATTTGCACAAGGACTTCATCTCCAATGTCCTTAGGGATGCGATAAAAATGTGGCAAACAAGTTTTTTTTTTATCCATACCATCGATCAACAAACACATATAACGCTCCGGATTTCTGAGTGCTTTACTTCGATGATGAATTGCTTTCTTTCTCTCTAAATCTTGACTCTCACGATGGTTGTTAAGAAGGTTTTTAAAATTATCCTTTTCCTGTGGTGTTGTAGCCCCCTTTGCCATGTTTTTCAAAGTGGCGCAAACTGAACATTCACCCATTCTAACTTTACGAGGAATAGACACATTGTTAAACTCTTCCTTCCATAATCGAGTAAAGTGACGATACAACACATACTTCTCAATTTCTATTTTCCATGTCTTCTCTATATATTTGAAATACCTCTCGACGAGTAAAGTTATCTGACAAGTGCAACCTTCGAGTTGTAGGCATAACCTCACAATGCAAGCTAAAATATTTCATCATCCAATTCATTGCATGACGTCCAACAGATCCTTTCGTCCCAACATGGAACGTATCCAAAATGAGATCCCCATTCATAAGCCCCTATTGAACCCTATGTATTCTAAAATTTCCCACACCCATTGCAATTTTAAATGCAAACATACAACATCGCATCCCTTGACTAAAGAAATATTCAAAAGCAACACGTGTTACTGACATGTTATCCTCAATCATTTGCATGCGAGAAACAAGGTATATATCTTGCCTTTCACTATCTAAATGGAGGAATTTCTCTCTTAGGTGCTTTAGTTTCTTCATTCCTAAATTGTACAAACATTTCAAACCACAACAATGCTTCACAATATCCAATGCAATCTGTCTATCTGAAGTAAGAAATTTAAATCTTTTTTGACTTACTTCACGAGGCCTTCTTTTCAAACGTAGATTGAGTTTGCTTTGCCCTTCCGTTTCTCTACATGCACTTGAGTCAGAAGGGAGATCAATGGTTGGATCAGATGGGAGATCAAGAGGTGCATTTGGTTGAGCAACATTACACTGTGAATTGGATAACTTAAATGACTCAACAGAAAACATAGAATCATCACCACGTTCTAAACCATAGGGATCATCACTTATGAGGAAAGGGTCAACTGAGAATAATGAATCCAAAACTGTATCAATATGAGCAGAGGAAGCTGATGCCCATGCATCCACTGAAAAGATTGAGCTCATCTTCACTCAGTTCAAAGAAGACTGAAGATGAATTACCTTTTTAAATAAGTAGAAATCCGAGATCAAGTGAAGATGTCACATCAAATGTCACATCAAGTAGATATGAAATCAAAAGTTCATTAAAGTACATTAAAGTGCATTAAACATCAAATTACATTAAAGCACTTAAAGCCTAAAATTAAAGTACTTAACTACTCAGATATACACTAATAAGGGAACCAAAGATTTGATTCACTTTTGAAAGATGAGAGACACAGTTGATTTCAAACTAGATATGAGTCATTGAGTCTTAGCATTATGAGTGAATCAAAATATATCCAAGTTGAGTTCCAATTGGATTAGATATTAAAATTGTTTGGAGTAGTGCCATTGAAGACTTTACAAGAAGAAATTTTACCTTTGGTTAAGATTTCAAGGATTAGGTTTTATTGTGGTCTTGGCTAGATCTCAAAGAGGTTTATGAAAGTATATTCAAAAAGAATTATGTGTAAAAGAGGTACACGGAAAAGTATATGTAAGAATTATGTGTAAAAGCTATATCCGTGGCAAATCGCTTGTTACAAAAGATTTTCAAATGAATTTTGAATCTAAGATTTACCTGAACGTTGGATGCTATAAGATAACTTCATTTGATTTTCTCTTTTCTGCAAAGACAATGAGTGACGTTTGAAATTACCAACCTATTTTGTTGAAATTACCAACCTATTTTGTTGTTCAAGACGTTTGAACCCCAAAGTCCTTTGTTGAACGTTTATTCATACATTGATTTTCCTTTTCAACAATGTGTTACAAGATAAATGTGAATATGAACTGAAGTGAGAAGGATAAGACTATAAAGATGTCATTAATCTCCCATATTCAACACAACTTAGACTTGATTTTTCCCCAAGCAGTAGATTCTAAGAAACAATTTAAACATCAGATTAGCCTTCCTCATGTACATACCATACTCTTGCCATTGAAGTGTAAATTTCATGCAAATGTATATAAATAGTTGCAAGGTTCTATAAATATTTCACTAAAGTCGAGGTGAAACAGCCTATTTGTGTGAGTAGTATTTCCTGGTTAGATAAGTTGACAGATCTAGTTAGCAACTAGATTCATTCAGCTACATCCAGTTAGTCTCTGGTTCAAGATACCCGATTGCCTATAAATAGCAGAGGAGGAGATCATTCTCATTTCCAAAATCTACGAGCAAGAGAGAGCAACAGATCACAGACAGCAATGGAGCACAGAGCTCAGCAAACCAGCAAGGCAACTCTCATGGAGAAGAAGAATGTTGGCAAGAGTACCAAGAGGTAGACAAAATCATACCACAAAAAAAGATTCCTAAAAGATTCCTTTTGTATGTTTGAGTAAATAGTATGCTTTCTAGGTTTTTATTTTTCTTAGCTCATGAAATATAGATCCAATGAGGGTACAACTCGATGCCAGGCATCGACTTAATGGTGTAAGTCAATGCCAGGCATCGACTTTTAGGTGTAAGTCAATGCCAGGCATCGACTTTTAGGTGTAAGTCGATGCCATCGACTTTGGGGTCCAACTCGATGCCTGGCATCGACTTGCACCCTCAAGTCGATGCCTGGCATCGACTTTCACTTAAATTCGATGCCTGACATCGAATTGCACCGTCAAGTCGATGCCTGGCATCGACTTAAGCCCTCAAGTCGATGCCTGGCATCGACCTCGAAGGTCGATGCCTGGCATCGAATGTGGCCTGAAAGTCGATGCCAGGCATCGACTTTAGGGTGCAAAGTCGATGCCAAGCATCGACTTTAGGGTGCAAAGTCGATGCCAGGCATCGAATTTAAGTGAAAGTTGATGCCAGGCATCGACTTGAGGGTGCAAGTCGATGCCAGGCATCGACTTGCACCCTCAAGTCAATGCCTGGCATTGACTTGCACACAAAGTCGATGCCTGGCATTGACTTGCACACAAAGTCGATACTTGGCATCAACTTGCACCCTCAAGTCGATGCCTAGCATCGACTTGGACCCTTGAAAAACACATTATTGTATGAGCTCATATTTCCAAGCCCATTCAGGGATGCTGAGTCAAAAAGTGAGAGACTCTTCAAGAAGCTGAAAGTGACAATGAGCTTTGTGGATCAGCAACATGACAGAGGCATTGGTCACCAAGCAAAACCAAAGAAAAACATTGCATCCTTATCCTCTGAGAAGGCCAAAAATCCGGTTGGAATGTCTTCTGGTGGACAGAGTAGCATCAAAATACCTGAGGATGATGCAACTAGGAAGGAAAGGTCGAGGGATGTAGAGGTCTTAAGGACAGATCGTCCACTCCGGGACATGACAAACCTGGAGTGGTGCCTTCAATATGTGGAAGAGAAGAATGCAGTCCTACTTGTGTTCGCAGGGGCGTACAGGAGAGGAAACATCACGACAACACAGGGTTTTTAGTATGGCCTTGTGTTCAAACTGGATTATGAAGATGAGCATTCTGACAACCTCCTTGTCCTGGTAGAGACATCAAAAGGTTTACGAAATGTTATATGCAAGATGGATTTCTTGTGCCCAGAGTGCTGTGTTCCAGAGAGGCTTGCAGAGATATGCAGGGACTCATCGAATCTTATCAAGGACTTGATGCATGGATCCAGGGCAACATCATGCCAACACAACAGAAGATGACAACCCCTGTAAAGGCAAGGGGTAAGCAGTGCGTGCAGAAAAAGTTCCTGAAGAAAAAGAAGAGAATTGCTGATGAGGAGTCTTCTGACTCAAGCTCTAGCTCTGAGGATATAATAGTTGCACCTGGTGGGGAGCTTGCCTCGGGTGTTCTTGGTACTGAGCAGAACAAGATGAGGGAGGACATAGTTAGAAGAAAAGTTGTGAAGAAGGGCAGTTATTCCACCTGCCAATCAATATCCTCCATAGGCCACCAATGGATCCAGCCACAGGGAGGAGGCCCCTTGAGATCAGGGAGCCACACAATTTGCACGTGCAGAATCTTAAGAAGAAAATGAAGATAAATCCACATGCTAATGTTGTGCCTTTCCTTGTCATGGTGGATCCGAATGAGTGTAGCTCTGTGGAGGAGTTCAATGAGGGTCTGCTTGAGGATTATACATATTTTGTGATTGGTGGTTCACACTCTGTAGAGGCCCGCAGACAGCTAGTGAAGGAGCACCCCACTACATTCTTCTTTAGGTATGCAGAGTGCAAAATATATGTTGGTCTTACAACTGAGGAAGCCAAGCTTCTTGCTTGGGATCACAACAATGACAATGACTACAGGCAAAAAATGTCCTCCATAGAGAGAATTCGGTTCTTCCACCATGAATATGAAGATTGTCTCGTGAAGGAAGCTGGAAGAATACATCCCAATCTATGAAAGCAATGCCTTATTGAGGTTGGCATTGCACTGGATGAGAATAGAAAGTCTGATGCTTTGAGAAAATATGATCCATTGTTTCAACTGGCATTCAGAACAGGTGAGATCTGGGATCTACATGATAAAATTTTCACAATGTGGGAGAACAAGGAGGTCAAGGGCCAGAAGCAACGGAAGTCGAGGCCAGACCCACAGGTTGATCTGAAGGGAAAGGGAAGGAAAGTTGACTTCTCAATTGAAGAGGCTCCTGAGGACATGAAACTGACACCATGGAGGGCCCTTCAAGGAATCAAAGATGATACATTGATTATATCAACTTTGTCAAGGGTAATCTCCAAGGAGTTAAGCCTGGAGGAGATGGTGATTGAGCTCAATAAGTATGTATGTTATTCTCAGATCCTTTTTCCCTCCTCCCATGTTTCTGGTCTAACCTAGTCTCTTTTTCATTTCTGTGACTGTAGTCATAAAGTATACATGAAGATTCAGGAGGTGATGATGAAGAGCCTGGGTTGCTTTTCTTGGACAGAGGTCCAAGCAGACTATCCAACCACATCATCCTATAAAGCTTTGTCAGAATTTCTTATCCTGTTTCATGATTGGGTAGGTTCTCTTTCAGAGAGCATGCCTAGTTTGCTATTAGACTAGATGCCTTGAATCACCTAACCAATTCGATGCTAGGATTTTAGTAGGAACTTGATGCCTGACATCGACTTACTGTTGAATGTCGATGCCTGGCATCGACCTGCTACCATAAGTGGATGCCTGGCATCGACCTCGTGGCATAAGTCGATGCCTGACATCGACTTGGGGGCATAAGTTGATGCCTGGCATCGACCTGGTGGCATAAGTCGATGCCAGGCATCGAGTTATGCGAGATATCGATGCCAGGCATCGACTTTCAGTAGAAAGTCGATGCCTGACATCGACCCACACACGAAATCGATGCCATGCATCGATTCCTTAGGTTTCCTTTGGGATATTGAAGAGCTCATTTAATTTTCTTTCCACTTTATTCTGCAGAAACTGAAGAAAAGTAAGTCTGCAGAGCTAGTAGATGATTGCCCTCCCTGCATTCCTGGCTCACATTCAAAGAGCAAGGCATGAGAAATCCAAACTGAAAGCCAAGGAGATTGATTTTGATGATGAACTTGATCTGAAATGTTTCTCCAATCCCCTAGACCCCCTTAGGCCTGTATATTACAATGTATTCTGTACTGATGTAAATAATATTTGTACTGTTGTGCCTAGAAAGCATTTCTCCCTTCTTATAGGAGACATACCCTATGGATTTAGGATGTTGGGATCAGTTAATGACGATGAACCCTTCAAACACCCTCAGATTCGGAAGATGGTCACTGATTTTGCAGAGTTGACTATGTCTCCTCTTTGGAGGATAGTAATTTTCCATAGCAGAGACCAATCTTTCTCTGTTTAAACTGCTCTGAAGTCAAGATGTCATGCTGTGGAGTGCCTCACGTGGTAAGTAATCTTCTTTCTATCTCCATGGCTTTAATGATGCTCTCTGTCACTTATAGTTCTTGTTGGCAGGGTGAAGACAAACGTCAATCACACTCCTTTGCATAGGTTTGTGAGCTCCACTGAATGCATTACAGTTGGCTATTATGATGAAGTAAGCAAAAGGAGAGTCAGGGAGCATTGCAATGAGAATGGGATCTCAAATGTGCTCATGTTGCCAGCCGTTAGCAAGAAACTTCGTCATGTAGCTGGGGACAGGACATTGGTTAACCCCTATCAGAAGCCACAAAATCTCATAATGAGATTGCTTCAACTATTCTCCAATGATGATGACTGGGTCCTAGACCTTTTTTCGGGCACAAGTAATTTCAATTTTAACATTTTTCATTAGCCATGATGTTGATTGGCCTCTAAGTGGTTTTCTTCTGTTTCACGAACGACTCTGGCTTGCTCCTTAAAGATGTTCAGGCACTGCATAGCTGTGGAGAAGGATGATGCTCAAGTGAGCTTCATTAGAATGAGAATCAATGGGCTGAATGAATGCCCAGATGAAGACCAAGAGGTTGGAAGGAAACACATTGCAGACACGGAGAGATTCCAACCGGCTTCAAGGGAGATTGTTCCCCCACTTGCAGATGAACCGGGGGACATGGTTGACCTTGAAGAGCCAATCTTGGAGCAAGAGAGGCGGGAGATGTGTTCTAATGTTCCAGGGGATCCCATTATGCTTGAGCCTGAGGAAAGCTATGATCAGCTTCTATTGTAGATTCATACTATTCTTGTAAAACACATGAAATGTAAAACATCATTTTAATAGAAATATAATGCCAAGTTCTGCTTCCACTTTGTGTTAAGCTTGACTTATCTTGAACATTTCTCTGATGAATGAGTGAATGTTTCTTAGTATATTGTCAAAGATCATGATGTGGGATTCTTGATCGTGTTGAACAACTAGTTTTCAAGGCACCAAGTATTTTAACATATTTATCTTGACTACTTGGGATATGGGATCAAGCTTCTAGTCAATATTTACAAGCAAGAACAAGTGATGCTTTCTAGATATTGTAAAATGCCCACTTTATTGCTTGATATCATGGTCTTTAGGTAAGAAGGAATAGAGAACATGTCTTTGTTCTCCTTTGTTGTGACTCAGTGTTACACATGGATGTTGTTAATGGAATCTAAAGAGTTTGTCATGCTTGACTTGTGCTTCAAAATTTTAAGCTCATTTTTGTAATATTCTACTTTGGCTTTGAATATATCCTTATAGGGAAATGTCTCCTTGAACTTCTCTACGATCTCAAGATAAAGTGTCAAGGCTCTGGCTTGACCAATAAAGTCTAATAGTGCCTATCCAGTCTTGAGACGCATTGGAGCCACTTTCTTCTTTTTTGTTTTTGCTAGTCTCTTGTGCAATGGAGTTTTCTCTTGGGGCTCCACTAGTAAATCAATTTTTCTCTTCTTAGATTCCAATTCGATCCCCTAGTTTAACAGATAGATCGACCCTAAAGCAACAATAAAAGAGGATGCTTGAAATATTGTGCCTCCTTTTATTCTCTCTACGATATGCATGCCTTCATAATATGAAAGAGTAAAATCAATCTTGATTTTCTTTGAAACAAACATATTAATCTGGCTAACTTTAGGCCATGCTTCTACTATTTCTTGTTTATCTTGAGCTAAAGTTGTATCAACAATCTTTAGTGATCATTGTCAAATTTTAATTACAAAAAGATCAATAGTTAAGAGAGATACTGACATGTTCCTCGATGTGCAAAAGGCAAGAGATATATTATTGTAACTGATATGTGCATCAAAATGCACTCAAGTGCATATTGTGAAGGGAAGGCCCTAAAAGAATAGATTTTATTGGTATAGTCTTCAAATTGAATCAGAAATCCTCATTTTGTTTTAACAAAAAGTCAATGATGAAGGTTTCTTACCTTCAAAATGCTCAATTTTATGATTCAAACTTGCTTCCATTATGCATACTTGCTACTCACTTTGGTGATTTGGTGTACCTAGAATTGCAGACGTGTTACCCTCAACTTTGTGTGTGCTCGTGAGCTCTCTCTCTCTCTCTCTCAATCTATCATAGAATCTTCAATTTCCTCCGCCCAACATAATGTTTTTATAGACTAGTCCACATTCTTTTTGTGTGCAACACAAGAAATCGGATGATGAATTAGTGAAATGTATTTTTTTTGGGTGCACTTCTGAAAGCAAAGGTTATCTTTAGTATCATCCACAATCTAAATGCATTTTGGTTAGTTGTGATGTTGTTTTTGTGGAAGATGCTATACAGCTATTACTTTCATGTACTAAGATTCATGAGAGAGAGGACTCCCCCTTATCCTCTCTTGAGTGGTGAATGTAATGAGGTAGGAGTCTATTTATACTCAGATTTTTTATACTGTATGTGGGATAATAAACCTTCATAGAGCACGTATGTCCAATTCTTTTACACATATCTTGAAATAGGAATATCAAAACCAAGTGATTAAACTTTCTATAAATTCTATACTTGAAGATTTTCCTTTAAAGTGGATATATGTATATGCATATATATATGTTTAGCATTTGTAAATGCTTTACATGAGTTTTTAGGTGACTCTTGAATCGCAAGGGGTCTATTTTGAGTTATATTAGTGCTTAATTTTGAATGGCTTAGGGGGATAAAGAAAAAAGGATTAAAGGAATAAGGTGGAGACTATTACCATGTAACCTGGCAAGGAGAATGCAAATCCAAACGTCAACCCAACAAAGCAGATAAAGCTTCTCATTAGCATGAAGATTGCAAAGGAGTTATTGAAGAAGAAGAAATTTAAAGTTGTGCAAAGAAAAGTGATTGATCAAAGTGCAATAGAAGATAGTGGCATTAGTTGAAAGGTTACACATTCTTATAAAGGACAATGAAATATGCACTAAAAGCTAAAGGATTCACTCCAAAACTCTTGACAACTATTATTGATGTTTGGAGGCTACGTACAAGACTCAATGACAAGCTAAATGAATATGTTAGATTGCCCTAACGTATAACAAAGAAATTCAAAGGCAAAAAACAAACTATCCAATATGATGAACATAACACGATCTTCATGGACTTGGAGCTCTTATAGAGATAGATGGTTGAGTTCTAAAATATCAACCATGCAAAAACAAAAGTTGTTTTCAATTTTTTTCTAAAGATGGATGAGTGCGAGATCCTCAATGATAAGAGATAGAAAGAGTAGCGATAACTTCAATGGATAGAGCAATGTCATTTCAAAGGATGATTGGGCATACATTTTAGTACAATTAGAAATGAATTTATGGTAGCTTTCATGTTTTCGGCTATATTAGTGTGGTAGATTGGTAGGCTTTATTGGAAGAATATCTAATCATATGGTTGATGCATGTTTAGCTTGTTTTGGTAGATGTATACTCAGGACGAAAAAGTCTTGGAATGGGTCTTTCATCAAATTCTTAGTTTTGAAATCATTAGTCAGAAAATGCAACAAGAAGGGACTCTATCTGTTGAGGAATATGGCACTTTTAAGGTTATTTGGAACTTGGCCTCTAATTTGAAGCCATTAAAATGCTTATATAATTGCAATAGAGGATCCATGACATTACCATGCCTCCACTGCATGGAGCCTGCTAAAACCCTTGATCATAGGTGGTGGACTACATTGCCTAATAGACATTCGTTGGATGAAAGCATCCTTGCCATTTTTGACATACTCTTGATAAATGTTCACATATGTACCTTGCACGCTGTTTGTTGTGTCATAGAGAAGCTAATCAATCTCCACATTGAGCTTGTATGGAAGATAAAAAATAAATATGAATGCTACAATGCTATTGTAAAAATTGAAAATCCACTATCAAGCATGGAGAGACATGGAGGACATGCTTGATTTGAGAGAGATCAGAAGCATGAACCAATGAACAGGATCTATCAAGGAAAGTTTCTCTAGGTGGCATGAAGGCAAAGTGCTTACTCTCTAGACAAATCAACAATGAAACTAAGAAACATGCAGCACACATCAGTTGTATAGAGTACGACCAATGGACAAGGATACATATTGGAGTTAAATTCCATGAGGTTGCATCAAAAAATGCAAAGGTAGAGGTTTGGCACTCAATGGACACTATATCTTTGGATGTGGGACAAGGACTCATTGTCAGTTAAGGACATCAAAGTCTTTCAATTCTTTTGGGCCCCGCCTCCTTCGCGTCTGACCTTGTTGGCCGGCTGATTCCGCCGACTGACGGGGTCCCAGCTTTGAAGAGTTCTGAGTGGGTCGCCGGAAGGTGATCGCCGGCGGTTCTCTCGCGGGCCGTGCCACGCGGTGGCGGGTCAGATCTTCAGGGGGTCTTCTTTGAAGAGTAAAAAATCTAAAGGAGGAGAAACTTTTTAAAAAAGAAGAAGAGGAGAATTATTTTGGGGGTGGAATTTTGGAGAAGTGCCCTCGTGACCGCCGTGGCCTTTTTTTCGCTTTAGTTCATAAAAGAAAAAAAAGAAGAGAAAGAAAAAAAAAAAAGAAGAAGAAGAAGAAGAAAAAAGAAAAGAAGAGAAAAAAAGAAAAAGAAAAAAAAAAGAGAAAAGAGAAAAAGAAAAAAGAGAGAAGAGAAAAATTATAAAAAAGAAGAAAAAGAAAAGGAAAATAGGTACGATCGAAAAGGGGATTTGGGCGTCCCTTTTCGGTTTTCGGGGGTGGTTGGCTTCGGTGGCTTCCTGGTCTGTGGCCAGTTTCTCCTCCTCCATGTTGGAGGGGCCTGCCGTTGGGTTTTGAAAAGTAAAAGCGGTGCAAGTTCCGTTTGGCCATGGCTGTGGCTGCTGCCTCTCTCGTGAAAAGTAATCGGGCCCCTCCCCCTAGGGAGACCGATTTCCTGGCCGCTCTGCTGGAGGGGGGGTCGTGTGCCGCCCCTGAGGCATCCGAAAGTGTTGTTTCCCCCGTCGTGTCCCTCAGTAGACCCGCAGTTCTGTCTGCTCAAGAGGAGCTCAAGAAAGTTTGCCTAGTCGGCCAAGTTTTTGGCCCTAGGCCCCCGCTCGAAATTGTGCGACAATGGCTTCGAAAAGAGTGGTTCCCTCGAGGACTAATTGTCAGCAAATGTCAGTTCTTACCAGCAAACCACATGCTGCTAGTCTTTGAGAATGAAGAGATGGCGTTCCAAGCCCTAAGCGTTGGCACCTGGCAGTTTGGTCGGGCGACCCTGTGCCTATTCAGATGGTCCCCGGACTTTACTCCTGACAAATCGAAATCGCTACGGTACCCGCTGTGGGTTGAGCTCCCTAACCTCCCTTACTTCTTGTACAACTTCGTGTGGGACATTGTCTCTCCTATCGGCAAGCCGTTGGCTTCACGCGAAGACATTGGTGGTCTCATCTATGAAGGCGCAAGACACTCGTTCAATGCTAGGTGGCACCCACAAATCTGCGTCGAGGCCGACCTCTCTTTGCCGCTTCCATCAATGATCAAAGTGGACATGGGCGCAGGTGATGTTTGGGAGCAGGTTATCACATACAAAAACCTCCCCAACGCGTGCTTTCGTTGTGGCCAACAAGGTCACAGGATTAAAGACTGCCCTATCAGGCAAAAAAACAAGCGTTCGCAAGGAGCCTCCAAATCTGCTCAAGACAACAACGGCGATTTGACCCACTCGACCAAGGAAGGGGAAGGCAAGGGCTTCCTCAATCCTCAAGCTGATGCTGATGGATTTACTGAAGTTAGAAGAAGAAGGAAAAGAAGTCCGAGGGCCAGCGGTGAGAGAAACATCCTGCCACTTACCCCCAACAGCAATTTGTACTGCAATCTAGGAAAGGAGATCAACGAGCTTGACTATCCAAGCGGGAAGCCACTCGAGGTAGATACCTACGACAATGCCCTAGAGATCCCTGACAACAAAGAAACCCCCCAGGAGGGCTATACCACAAGCAAAGAAGATGGATTCACCACTAGTAATGAAGACAACATGGATAGTGAAAGTTCCATCATTGGATCGACGATCCCGGAAACGGTGCCGAGCACGGGGCCCTACTCTCCCCAGCAAGGTGTTTCCCGCAAAGGAAAACAGCCTATGGAGCTACCCTGGAAAAGCCCCTACAAGAACCGATTTCTAAGTCGAGAACAGATCCCAGCGAAAAAGAAAGATGAAGCCAAGAGAAGAAAGGACAAGGCTCCCTCCCGCAAAGAGGGATCAATACAAAAATGATTGTCATCTCGCTTAACGCGAGGGGGCTAACCGACCCCTCAAGAGCGGCCATCATTGGTCAATGGCTCCGTGACATCAGCTTAAAACCAGACATTATATGCATTCAAGAGATTAAAATTGACGGAGAAGACCTTCTGAAACGGCTCAGACAGGTTTCCTCGGCCCATGAGTGGATCCCAACAAAGCACCAGCGGGGGTCCGGTGGAACGGCCATCGGTGTTAAACAACCCTGGCTTGAAAAGCTCGAGAACTCCATTGAAGATGTAAATCACCGCTGGATTGCGGTCTCTTTTGGTGCTCCCCTCTGTGTTACTATGGTTTCTTTATACGCCCCTAACGGGGATTTGGAGAGATTGAACACTTGGATTTCTCTTGACTCACTTCCTCACAACGTGATTATATGTGGAGACTTCAATATGGTGGAGGACCCTATGGACAGATGGATGGGCAAGGGCAGGGTCATTGACAGTCGGGAGAAAGAAACGTGGGACATGACCAAACTCCACCTGGATCTGGTCGAATTCAAAGACTCGAATGGCTTTTCCTGGTCGAATCTCCAAGCGGGCGAGGACCTGAGGAAAGCTAGACTTGATAGATGCTACATCTCTCAGTGCCTCACTCATCAGTGGGGCCACCCTTCAATCACGCAACGTACTGACCTCACCATCTCCGATCACTACCCGATCGTTATCACTTTTCAACCCTCCAACAGGACCCCCAAGGCTCCGTGGTTCCATGCCAACGCTTCCACCTTCTCTCTCCCCTCAGTCCATCAAGAGATTGCCGATGTGTGGAAGGTGGCGTTCGCCTCTGGCTTGGCCCCAGCCAAGTGCTGGAGAAGTGCGGTCGACAAGTCTCGCAAGATCATGATCAGAACTAAGAAGATGCTCGAGACAGTGCGGCGGGCTCGTAGGGAAGCGCTTTACCACAGACTCTGGCGACTCGAGGAGGAAGTGAACAAAGGAAAACACCAAGCCCAAAAAGGTCTCCGAAGAATCAGAGCAGCGTTGAGATACGAGGAAGAAATACAAAGGAAAAACTTGCAAATATTCTTCAAGGAGTGGTGGGCTGGAAAAGCCGACAAACCCACCAAAGAGATGTGCAGTATCCTTAAAAGGAAACATAACAGAGAAACGATCCCCCTACTGCTAGACCCACATGGCAATGTTTGCAACTCGGAAGAAGATAATTTTGGCATCATCGAAGGGCACTTCACGAGCCTCCTGGGAACCTCGAACCCCCTCTCCCACCATAGAAGGGACTGCATGGCTGCCATTTCTAGGGTTTCCCCCCGGAGAATACCACCCAACCTCCACTCCCTGCTCCATGCCCCGATCTCTGAATCAGAAATCATTGAGGTCATTGATGCCCTCCCTCTCGGCAAAAGCCCGGGACCCGACGGACTCACTAACGAGTTCTTTAAATCCTTCAAGCTGGTGGTCGCCACCCCTCTTCGGATGGTTTGGCAAGAAGCGCTAAAATTTGGTGCTCTTCCTTCTTGTATAAATAATGGAATTATCAAGCTGATTCACAAGAAGGGGGAAAAAAACAGAATCGAGAACTGGCGGCCAATTACGATGCTCCAAACAGGGTACAAGATTGTCGCCAAAGTCATTGCCAACAGACTTGCGTGCCACTTGAGATCTTGGCTTAGCGAGGACCAAAAAGGTTTCATCAAAGGCAGGTCCATCCTGGAAACCATTATGGATATTTGGGAAGGTATTCAATTTGCAAATGAGTCTAATCAAGATGTGGTCTTCCTCAAGATCGACTTTGACAAAGCCTACGATAGGCTAGAATGGGACTATATTCTGCAGTCGCTCCAAGACCTCGGATGTAGTCAGAAATTCACCAAGATGATCGCGACCCTTCTCGGCAACGCAACGACCCAAATTAACGTTAACGGCAAACTGTCGAAGGCGATCCATCTTAAAAGATCTATTAGACAAGGGTGCCCTCTTGCCCCCCTTCTCTTTGCCATCGCCACTGAGGGGCTGAGCAGACTTGTGGCTCATCATGTGGAGGCTGGCAATATCAAAGGCCTCCAACTACCTCACGACCACAATCAAATCATCATGAGACTGTTCGCCGACGACATGAATGCGTTCGTTCACAATGATAATACCAGCCTGGAGACTTTCTGGAGGTGTCTTGATACCTTTTGTGAGGCCTCTGGATCCAAGATCAACCACAATAAGACCGCCTTTAGGGCCATCGTGGGACACCAACCTGGCCTTCTCATTGCTCATGGCTGTCAAATCATTCCGCAGGGCCAAATCTTTCGGCTTCTTGGAATCCCCTTGGGATTTGGCGTCTCTATGGAGCAGCGATGGAACTGGGTGCTGGCCAAACTTGAAAACAAGCTCAACTACTGGAGAGGCATGCAAATCAATCTCGCTGGACGGGCGATGGTTATCAACACGTTCCTCCTCTCGTCTACCATCTATTTCCTTTCTTGCTGGAGACCGAATGAACAAGGGCTGTCCAAACTGAATAGCGTCTGCAGAAACTTTCTTTGGACGGGTGATCATAACAGAAGGGGGGTGCCTAAAATCAAATGGGCCATCTGCACCAGCCCTAGAGATAGCGGGGGGCTGGGCATCCTGGACATTGGGTGTATGGCTAACAAACTTGCAGCCAAATGGATGATTAAAGCTTGGTGCAATAGGGAGGCCTCATGGGCCAAGCTGATCTTCAGAAACAAAAATGAGTTGGCCCTCACGGGGTCCCCGAACTGGAAGAACCTTGACATCATGACCCTGCTATTCTCCCCGATACCTGTCTTCCCGAAAGGCTCCAGTCTCGTATGCTCTCTTTGGAAGGGTTGGAATAAAGTCAAAAGCTTCACAAGAATTAGTGAAGACTGGAAGTGGGCGGCCGGAATCAGACAAAACGACTCTATATGGTTTCCGATACATGGCATCCGGAGTGTGGAGTCGTGGAACACTCAAAATGCCAAGAAGTTATGGAACAAAGGATTCAAAAAATGGAAACACCTCTGGAAACAGGACACCAACAGTTGGATCAACTTCGAGGATATCGACCCTCGCATAAACATCTCCTACGAAGAATGGAACACCTTGCAAAGCAGATGCCTCGCTTGGGAGCGCCACAAAACTCGCCTTCTCATGGGACATGATGCTCCGAACGCGCGTGGTCTCAAATGGCACAATGGAAATAGCCTACTCAAAATCCCGAACATCAAAGAAACGACTGACCTCCAGATCAGCCTCAACAAGAAGTGGTGCCTGTCTTGGACGCGGCTTCGGTGGGACATGAAATTCATGGGTATCTGGCACCCACTTATAGAGATTAAGAAGTCTGTCCTCTTATGGCAAATTCTTCATCGAGGAATTTGGACTAACCAAAAGGCTAGCAAAATTTGTGGGATCCCTCCGTGGTGCAAACGCTGCCACCGTGCAATCGAAGATGTCCCACACATCTTCCTTACTTGCCCCAACTCCTACAGAATTTGGCAGACGGTTGGACTGAAAATCAGAGTTCAGAATCAGCTTAGCTGGAAACAAGTCCTTTTGGGAGAAGCGATTGGATGCTCTGCGGCTCTCTGGAACGCAATCAGAGGGGAAGTCCTGTGGAAAATTTGGCGGGAGCGGTGTGCTCTCAACTTCGGCGACCCTCCCAAGGAGTGGACGATTGAGAAATCTCTTTTCCTCCTTGGCAAGAGGATTGTCAATAGTAAGAAATCCCCCCCCTTCAGGCACCATCAAGTCCTCCTTTTGATCAACAACAAGCTCAAACCCAAGTGGGTCCCGCATGAGGGCGACGAGAGGGTGATCAACCTTCTTTGTAATGCAACCTAGGAATCAACCAAGCCTCCCCTGCTTTGTGGGATTTGGGGGGTCCCGTGGGCACTAGTCCCCTTCTTTTGTACCCTTGTTTCTTAATTTAATTCAAGTCCGGGAGAGTAGGCTATTGCCGAACTTCCTTTATATTAAAAAAAACTTCAGCAATTCAAAAGATACTTTGATGTACCTTGGACAAAGAACAACATAACACATCACATGGTACAATTTTAAAAAGTTATCTTTAAAAGAGATGTTATTTACAACAAAATATGGCTTGCATATGTTTGTGCTTACAAATTGTATCATTAATTATGGAAGAACATCGCCTACAACCATTTCCCTTCTTCATGCAAAAATATGGTGAGCCAAGCATATGGAGCAATTAGTGTATGGAGAAGTCTCATTACATGGCACATAATGAATAACTTTAGGCATATCGGGCATGGTGGAGAGACTCATAAAGGGAGTAACCTTCAAGAATTGTTCTAATGGTACTATAGACAAATCATGCAAACATTTCATGCCAAGAAGAGTGCAAATGCATCAAAGATTGTGTAGTCCATAATGGAATTTCAATTAAGAAGGGAGGAAAAAAAATCAAGCCTCTCAAAATTGTAATGCTCTTCATGCACAAGAAAGATGGAGAAGCCGCAAAGACAATTTGTTAATCGACGATGGGGAAAGGCATTGTTAACAAGTGATAGTTTGTATGGGACATTTCCCTTTGTATTATAGATTTTTTGCAACGAATTGTATCAAAAAAACTTCTTGTATTACATATCTTCTTTAATACATGATAGAATCTTCCCAATATTGTCATGTTCATTTGATCAGTACTCTAATAAAAAATTTTGTTTTTGGCGTTCTCTTGAATTATATTAACTTTTTTGTTTACATATGGTTGTAGGTGCTCAATATTTTCTATTCTTGAAGTGAAAGTAATCCCTCAATAAGCAGCAGATTATGCTCTTCTCAAGTATGGCAATGAAGGATGATAGCCAAAATTATCTAAAAGAACACTCAAATCAAATAATATAGAATAATAGATACTCTTACCTCCATCCTCTTTTCATAAAGAAAGGTCTTTTCCTTCATGAGGTCCACACTTATGCCTTTTGCATCCCCTTTTTTATCCTTGTAAAAATGCTCTTTACTATTTGGAAGGTTTTCATATCCAATTTGTCTTGGGAAATTCCTAGATTCTTGGTCAGTCGGTATTCTTCATGTTTCAATATCTTCGATTACCATATTGAACCATACATCCAAGCACTCCCCCTGCATCAATTCTCTTCCAGGGCTAAATCCTTGATTTCATAATTAGAGATGAACTCCTCATCTTCTTCTGCATTACATGCAATGGATAAAAGTGTGTATTATTCTCAAATGTTGAATACCCCCTATATTCATAACAAAAAATAACTTAATTCCTTCTACCTCAAAATCTACCACAACTCGTAATGGCATGGAAGGTACAATCAAAACATTTCCTTTGCATTCATACATCTTTCTTCTAGTGGGAAAGAAGTCCTCTTTAGCTCCAATCTCTTCTAGTATGCTAAAGTGATCATGTAGAAAATCATAGGACAATTCCTCCTTTGATTCATGTATAAGATCAGCCTGTGTATTAGGAAAATCTTCATACACAGAATGCAAGAATATCATAGATCCCATTTCAATTGAGACCAATTTGCACTTCTTTCCATGAAAGGGACACAAAGTTTGCCTATAGAAGTTAGTGAGAATTTCAAATTGGCTTTATGCAATTCTCGCTTGGCCTTTTTCCTTTAAACAATACAGATGGATGTTGTTAATGGAATCTAAAGAGTTTGTCATGCTTGACTTGTGCTTCAAAGGTTTTAAGCCCATTTTTGTAATATTCTATGTTGGCTTTGAATATATCCTTATAGGGAAATGTCTCCTTGAACTTCTCTACGATCTCAAGATAAAGTGTCAAGGCTCTAGCTTGACCAATAAAGTCTAATAGTGCCTATTCAGTCTTGAGTTGAATTGGAGCCACTTTCTTCTTTTTTTTTTCTATTCTCTTGTGCAATGGATTTTTCTCTTGGGGCTCCACTAGTAAATCACTTTTTCTCTTCTTAGATTCCAATTTGATCTCCTAGTCTAACCGATAGATCAATCCTAAAGCAGCAATAAAAGAGGATGTTTGACATATTGTACCTCCATTAATTCTATCTATAATACGCTTGCCTTCATAATATGAAAGAGTAAAATCAATCTTGATTTTCTTTGAAACAAACATATTAATGTGGCTAACTTCAGACCATGCTTCTACTATTTCTTGTTTATCTTGAGCTAAAGTTGTATCAACAATCTTTAGTGATCATTGCCCAATTTTAATTACAAAAAGATCAATAGTTAAGAGAGATATAGACATGTTCCTCGATGTGCAAAAAGGCAAGAGATATATTATTGTAACCGATATGTGCATAAAAACGCACTCGAGTTCATATTATGAACAGAAGGTCCTAAAAGAATAAATTTTATTGATATACTCTTCAAATTGAATCAGAAATCCTCATTTTGTTTTAACAAAAACTCAATGATGACGGTTTCTTACCTTCAAAATGCTCAATTTTATGATTCAAACTTGCTTCCATTATACACTACTCCATTTGCATACTTGCTACTCACTTTAAGTGATGTGGTGTACCTAGAATTGCAGACGTGTTACCCTCAACTTTGTGTGTGCTTGCAGTGAGCTCTCTCTCTCTCTCTCAATCTATCAACATTATAGAATCGCCCAACATAATTTTTTTATAAACTAGTCCACATTCTTTTTGTGTGCAACACAGAAAATCGGATGATGAAGCAGTGAAATGTATTTTTGTTGGGTATAGTTCTGAAAGCAAAGGCTATCTTCTGTATCGTCCACAATCTAAATGCATTTTGGTTAGTTGTGATGTTTTAGTGGAAGATGTTATACAACTATTACTTTCATGTACTAAGGAGACATCAATTATCTCCAAAGATGTGTATGATACTTTGCTACCTCTTTTTCCAGGTAGATAGTCTAGTGCTAGTCCAAATGAGGCAATTTCTTAGCCTTTATAGGTTTCACATGATGATGTAGATCATTCCATTTCTGATGTAGATTTACATGATGTACTTATTGATGAGATAACTGAAATAGAAGAGGAAAAAACTTTGCCTAAATGGATGGTGCAAACTTTGCGAGATAGCAAATTAGATGCACCTCTCTCATAGCGTACTTGTTCAGGCTCTCATAGTGCTTCTTTTGATTAGATTTCTATGCTATGGACACCTCTAGTCTTTGTGTTGAGAATAAGCCTATTTCATTTGATGAAGCACAGAATTTTGAAAATTGGATGACTGCTATGCAATCAAAATATGATGCTATTATGAAAAATGGTATCTGGTCTTTATATGAATTTCCTCCTAGCAAGAAGGCCATTGGCACTAAGTGGGAATACAAGCTAAAGTGTAAGCCGGATGGAACAGTTGATAGGTATAAGGCTAGGCGTTTTGCACAACGTTATGCTCAAGAAAGAGGCATTGGCTTTTATGAGACCATTGCACCTACATGCCGAATGACTATTGTTTGTAGCATCTATGCACTTTCAACTCATCACGGTTGGAACATACATTAGTTGGACATTAAAACTGCATTTTTGAATGGTGACTTGCATGAAGAAATGTATGTTTTTTAGCCCCGTTGTTTTGTGTAGAAAGGGCATGAAAAACAAGTATGCAGGATGAAAAAGGCATTATATGGTTTTGAAATAAGCACCACATGCTTGGTATGAAAAGATACATGCCTACTTGATTGCACATGGTTTTGAGAAAATTCCAGTCGAAAGCACCTTATACATTAAGTGTGAAAATGATGTGCTTTTGATCATTGTTGTCTATGTTGATGTCATGCTGCTCACAGGTCCTAATGAGAAGCGTATTGCTGATTTTAAGATTGATTTGTATGCCTCATTTGAGATGTCATATTTGGGGCATTTGCATCATTATTTGGGAATTCATTTTATGCAAGTTGATGGCATACTAGCTTTGTATCAAACATAATATATTGACACATTATTGCAATGTTTTGGCCTTGAAGACTGCAAACCTATCGCCACTCATATGGATATAGGTTTATGATTGAGTCTTCATGATGTTGGAGATGCATTTGATGTTATCTATCAACAAGCTATTGAATGCCTGATTTACTTATGCATTACTCAGCCACATATTCAGTTTACTATCTTAGAGATGAGGAGGTTTATGCATTGCCCACATGTCAAGGATTGGTAGGTAGTTAAGCGCATCTTTTGGTACTTGAGTGGTACCCGAATACTTGGATTGTTTTATCCGAAGGGGGAATCACTACCCCCAAATTTACATGATTTTTCAGACTGTAATTGGTCTAGTTGCTATGACACTCGTGTGTCCACTAGTGGTTTTTGATTCATGCTTGGTAGCTCATGCATATCTTGGTTGAGCAAGAAGTAGCCTACTATGGCCACTTCTAGTTGTGAGGATGAGTATAGAGCAGCTTTCACAGCGAGTGTTGAACATGTGTGGCTCAGACGCTTTATGGTTGATTTGGGTGTTGGTCAGTCTTCTGCCACTAGCATCATCACTCACACTCAGAGCGCATTGGCAGTTGCGAGCCCTGTGTTCCATGCTCGCACTAAGCACATTGAGGTTCACTATCATTATGTTAGGAAGAGGTTGAGAGATCATCTTGGCATATGTGCCCACACAGGAGAACATTGCAAACCTTTTCAAAAAAGCTCTACCTAGGGAGAAGTTTGAAGCTTTCCACAAAGCTTTGGGTTACTTCCTTTTGTGGATTGATTCCACATAGATTGGCACTTCCTTATACATGAGTGGCAGCTCCTAGTTCACCGTATCACTCCTAAGGGGTATTTGTTGATATGTTTAGTTAGTGATGTGTGTGAACACACTAGGACTCTCACGACAATTTTTTCCCTCATTAGGAGGTTTTTTTCCATCGACTTGTATATATGCCTATAACCCTAATAGGTCACTTATCTTTGTACATTCTCTTGGTAATATACTCAATATTATGTCTTGTGCTCTCCATTTGAGCCCCCAAATAAGCCCTGGAACCTAATTTTAACTAGGTCGGACACTAGGTCTGGAGAGGGTCAAAACCACTCAAAAAACTATAAAAAGGGCTGAAAGGCTCATTTTTGGGGTTAGCTTGTTGTAGTTTTGAGCCATTAGGGGAAAAAATGAGCCCTGCATGGGCCTTGTAAGGATCCCTAATTTTCAGGGATTAAAATTAATCATGCTAGGGATAAAGGGAGCATGGAAAACCAATAGTGGTATTTTATTTAAAAATATTATTTCTTAAGGGCCACATCTGATTCCTCAATTTGAACGGATTCTCACTTGTTGAGAGCCGTTAGATAGCTCGAATGAACGGATACGATTGATGAAGTGTGCTGTCAAAAAAAGACAAAATAGTGCACTCAGTTGGGAAGGGTTCGTCGCCATCCTAAGCCCTTGGATATTCACTACGAACGGATGAGATGATCCAAGGTATCTCTGGTAGATACATGCTTGTGTGCTTTCACTCACACACTTGTGCCATCACTTTCTCACCGTCTTCATACCGGTGCCATTGTGCTAGAGTGATAGAGAACAACATCAAATGCATCTCCAACATCATGAAGATTCAGTCGTAAACCTGTTTCCATAGGAGTGGCAATAGGTTTACAATCTTCAAGGCCAAAATGCTGCAATAATGTGTCAATATATTTCGTTTGATAAAACGCCATTCCATCATCAATGTTCATAAAATGAATGCCCAAATAATGATGCAAATGCCCCAAATCAGACATCTCAAATGAGGCATGCAAATTATTGACAAAGGAAACAAAGTGGGTAGGATGTTCACCTTAAATGTGAAAATTCCTGAAATGAATGTAGCCATGTTTGCAAAAGGTGTAGGAGTTATTATGCACAAACAAATTGGACATGCAAACTTGTAGAGTCTGAAATTGATGTAGTCAAAGGAGATTTTTAATGGACTACCAAATTTCAAAGTTGCAAAAATGCAAAAGGTATGTGCAACATGCTAATTTGGTAAACAATCAAGAGCATCATTTCTGCATGACAAGCATCTTAGCGAGGATGTGCTAGAAATAGTACATACAAATGTTTGGGGTCCTGCAAAGACCACATCTATGGGTGGTTATAGGTTTTATGTTACTTTCATTGATGACCATACCCGAAAAGTATGGATATATTTTATGAAAGAGAAGGGTGAGGTGTTTGCTCACTTCTAGAATCTTAAAGATGTGGTGGAAAAGTAGACAGGAAAGTACATTCAAACATTAAGATCTGATGGAGGAGGTGAATATATGTCAAGTGAGTGCAATAACTTTCTAAAAATTCATGGAATTGGACATCTGTTTTTGTGTAGGAGTGAAATCATGTTAATGGTTACAAAAAAGTGATGTACGGGACATAGTTAATTAGCTGGAAAATCCCGATGCTTCTTAGCTGAACATCGTGCAATGGTTATTGAAAGAGGAGTAGAACCAAGGTGGTGGGACGAGAGTAGGCGGCAGTACGCATGTTGGAGTGTGGAGCGCTCATCACATGGGTTTTTCTGCTTGCTTTAGGTTGGAGAGTCCGTCGTAGTACATCATCTCGCCTGGGAGTTTTTTTGCGTAGCTGATTGTTGTCTTTGGCAGCCATACATTTGTTATGGAGCGTGCAAGGCAGAAGTTTTCTTGGTTGCTGTTTTGTTGATCCTGTGCTGTTGTAACGAGTCACGGCTGAATCTTTCAGCGATTATCTTGATGAGCGAAAATTGGAGGCTTTAATCAACTCTAAAGAATCGGTTCTCACATTTGCGTCTGCTCATTGCGCTTTAGGTTCCCTAACTTTCACGTTGCCAAGAATAGGGTCGACCCAAAAACTTTGTATTGGATATTATTAGCCCAAGTTGAAGTGGAAAATCAACTCTGTTAAGAGCCAAAAATAGACTTTGGAAGCCACCACCAACATGTAACCTTGGGAAAAAAAAGACATTACAAAGCTTGATGCGATTTCTGTGGGTTGTAGAGTAGGAATGCTTTTCCAACTCCCTACGTGGAGCGTTCATGACGTGGGTTTTTTTTGCATCCTACATGTTGGAGAGTACGCCGCAGTACCTCATCTCGCCTGGGAGTTTTTCTGCATGCTGCATGTTGAGTGGGGAACATTGAGAGGGAATCCATCACTATAGGCATTTTTTTGGCACGCTACATCTTGAGTGGGGAATATTGATAACTATTTTTCTGTGTGCTGCATGTTGGAGAGTAAGCTGCAGTACCTCTTCTTGCCTGTGAGTTTTTCTATGTGCTGCATGTTGAGTGGGAACAGTGAGAGGGACTCCATCACTTTACACATTTTTTCTATGTGCTACATCTTGAGTCTGTATAGATAAATATTTTTGTGCATATCACATATTTTGGTTTGGAGATCATTCCTAAAAAGGTAATCCACTTCTTCATATTTGATGACAAGAAGCATGACACCTTTTTGTGCAACAGTGTTTCCAATTACATTAGCAATGGCTGAGAGAGCTAAACCTTGACTTAAGCCAGCATTGAGTATGGTCAGATGGTGCATCTTCTCATTGTAAAGACTGATGACATTGATTTTATGGTGATGTGTGGGCTCTTGGCCCCTGCACATTTTGTATGATTCCCTCATTAATCTACTTTTTTCCTATTCTGCAAAAAAGAGTTAGTTATATACGAGTAACATCCCAGATTGTGGATGATTGTTGCATGTTTAAAAGTATGCCTAACAATGTCCATTTAGATTCATATTGTTCATTCATTGTATCTAACATATGAGGTTTTGGATGATTGTTGTAGGTTTAAACGTGGTATAACAAGTCTACATACGTAAGTGATGGAGCACATAATGATATCAGGTGAACATACTCAATGTAAAGTCAATATAATAAAGTGGATTGATAAGTTGTAGATGTTATTGTATTTATGGTTTCTTCATCATTTGTAGTGTGTTGATGCAGGGCAATCGCGGACAAGCGAACTGATGGAAGTTAATACAATACCAGTAGTGGATAGTGATCAGAAACCATTAAGATGGTATTGGAAGGAAAAGAAAAGGAAATATAGAGACACAATAACGTCAAGGTTGGGCATTAATGTGGAGGGTAATGCTAACTGCAGTTCAAGCAACTTGGATGGCATTGTGGATAAGATCATCAAGTATTTTAAAAATCAAGCTAGACACTTATGTTGTGAAGATAAAATTGAGGCACTAAATAGGACGTGCAGAGTCCATGTATTGGGCAACTTTTTGATGCAATGGACAGTAACAAAGATCATGTAACATGTGCCCTTTTCATCAATCTTCGGAATACACTGCAAAGTATGAGAAAGAATTTTGATGACCTTGTGTTGAAGAGATAAACATTGATGATGGCTCTAAATAGTGTCAGACATTGATCCACAGGGATCATTGGTCCATAGGGATTAGTTCACATGGATCCATAGGGATCAATCCATGTGTGTGAGGGAGAAGGGCCAGCTAGCCAAGGTCCCAAGCTCGGGGGATACCCTAAGGTACTTTGGTAGTAATGGGAATAAGTGTTGCATATATGTTCACACTAGACTATTCCAGATCATTACTATTTTTAGAGTATACCGTTGCTATTTTTAGAGTACAAGAGGTTATATATGGATGGGAGATGAGTCACACACATCATTCAAGCAATTTCTTACAACTGGTATCAAAGAGCAGCAAGATAGTTTTGATACTCTGAAACAAGTTGTTTAAGAGGCTTCTATCCTCAAAGTGGTTGATCCACAGAAACCCTTTGAGTTGGAGACATATGCTAGTGGCATAGCCATAGAGGCAGTTTTGAGCCAAGATGGCAGAACAATAGCTTTTGAAAGTAAGAAATTGATCAATGCACAACGCAACTGGCCAGTGCGTGAACAAGAATTGTATGTGGTGGTGCATGCACTTAAAGTATGCACCATAAAGATAGTGCCTCCAGAATTTAAGTGCATGCACCACCGCATACAATTCCTATTCATGCACTGGCCAATTGCACTGTGCAATGGTCAATTTCTTACTTCCAAAAGCTTTTGGTCTGCCATCTTGGCTCAAAACTGCCTCTATGGCTATGCCACTAGCATTTGTCTCCAACTCAAAGGGTTTCTGTGGATCAACCACTTTGAGGATAGGAGCCTCTGAAACAGCTTGTTTAAGAGTATCAAAACTATCTTGCTGCTCTTGCTTCCATACAAAAGGAACATTGCCTTGAAGCAAGTTCCTCATAGGTGCTGCTATCGACGAATACAAAGAGATGAATTTTTGATAGAAATTGGAAAGTCCTAAAAATGACCGTAACTGCCCCTCATCTTGAGGAGTAGGCCAAGATAAAATAACTGAAATGTTCTTGGGATCCATCTGAACCCCATCAACTGATATCACATGCCCTAGATACTCTATCCTCAGAAGAAATAACTGAGTCTTCTCTGAATTAACATACAACTTATTTTCTTTTAACACATTCAATACTAATCTCAGATGATTTTCATGCTCATGCACATTCCTACTATATACTAATAAATCATCAACAAAATCAACAACACATTTGCCAATGAATGGTCGTAAAATGTCATTCATTAACATCATAAATGTAGCTGGTGCATTAGTCAAACCAAATGGCATGACCAAATACTCATAATGTCCAAAACGTGTTCTAAAAGTTGTCTTATGTACATCATGATCTTTTACTCTAATATGATGGTAACCACTTTTTAAATCTATTTTACTAAATACAACGGCTCCACCTAGAGCATCTAACAAATCATCAATCCTGGGCATAGGATATCTGTGTCTGATAGTAATCTTATTGATTGCTCTGTAATCGACGCACATCCTATAAGATCCGTTTTTCTTCTTCACTAGAAGAACTGGTGCTGCAAAGGGTGAATAACTAGTCTAATCAGCCCTTTCTGAAAATATTCTTCCACCACCTTGTGGACTTCATTTTCCTCCTGTAAACTCATTTGAAATGGTGGCCAAGCAGTCGGACTCACTCCCGGTACCAATTCAATTCTATGCTCTATGTTCCTACAAGGAGGCAAACTAGAAGGTAATTCTGTCAAGAACAACTCTTGGAATTCTGCTGTCACTTTCGCTGAAAGTGATGAAGCATTCCAACTAGAGTTTTCAAAACTATATGAATCCATCATAATACATGATGAAAGCACAAAATAAAGGAAATAAATGTACTTACAATCAATCTTGAGAAACTTCATAGCGGTTATCAATCGTGTATCTCTAAAATCTGGTTGACCTACGCGGTCTGACCATCTGTGTGAGGACGATCACCACTACTCATCTTTAATGACACCTTAAGTTTATCAAATACAAACTTCCAGAAGTTTCCTGTGAATCTGACATCCCTATCTAAAACTATGGATGTCGATAACCCATGCAATCTGAAGACATGCTGGATAAACAACTCTGCTACCTGTGGAGCTTCTATCATCTCCTATGTGGGTATAAAATGAGCCATCTTGCTCAATAGATCTACCACAACTAGGATAGTATCCCGCTTCCTTTGGGTCGGCGATAACCCGACTATGAAGTCCATGGATACACCATCCCAATTATGATATGGAACCTGCAAAGGATGCAAAAGACCTGGTGTTTTTTCTCCTTTTTGCTTTGTTGACTTGACACATAAAGCATTGTTGAACATATTTGTGGACATCTCGGGCTAACCCAGGCCACCAAAATGTTCTTCTAACAAGCTGTATTGTCTTGTCAACACCTAGATGTCCTGTACAAGGCACATCATGATTATCATGCATGACTTTTCTTCTCAAATCCCGGGAATCTGGTACACAAACCTTTCCTTTCCCTTTAACTATTCCATTCTCCTATGAGAAATTGGAACATGGAACAGACTTCTTTGCTCTGTTAGGGGAAGAAACAGTTGGAACTGTCCCATCTCGTATAATAGAGTCATCATTGATGGCTCGACCAATCTGTAACAAATTTGGATCTTCCACCTGTGCTTCCTTTATCTCTTGAAGCAATGAGCTTTCTAGAATGGTAAAGCTCATTTGATACATTATGCGTGATAATGCATCATCAACTATATTTTCTTTCCCTCGTCTATATAGGATTTCCATGTGAAACTCTTGCATGAGCTCAGCCCAACGAGCCTGTCTGCCTCGAAGATCTGATTGACTACAAAAATACTTAAGTGTATGGTGATTTGTGTATACCTTAAAGTCTGCACCATAAAGATAGCTATTTTTAGAGTACAAGAGGGTATATATGGATGGGAGGTGAGTCACACACATTATTCAAGCAATTTCTTACAAATAGTGATGCATATTCATCAAGAAATCAGATAAATATTTGAAGACTTTCTAGGATATTGGGAGTAAGCAAGAAATTCATCTAAGTACAGTTGAGTTTGATCATAGTTTTTTGAAAGGAACTGGTAGGGCAACACGTACCACATGTATCACACAAGAAGTCAAGCATCTGATTATCACGTTTTGGACAAGAGAGAGAAGGGGGTCACCAAATAAGAAGGATATAAGCAGGACCTGACTTGGCAAAAATCAATATTTGGAGCATCCTGTTCACCTTCTTGATATATCTCAGGTAATCCTATTTTCAATCATCAGTTCACGATTTTAGCTAATTATACAAGAACCAATAACAAGTAACTTATAGTAACAATCTAATAGCAATGGCTAACTAGTAACAAGCTAATATTAATAGCCAACTAGTAACAAGCTATTAAGAAATAGGGTATTACAAACAACTAAATAAGAAACTGTCTCTTAAGTAATAGCCAATTAGTAACAAGCTAACTAGTAATAGCTAATTACTAATAACCATCCAAGAACCAACTACTTAGTAATAGCTAATTGGTAACAAGATAATTAGTAATAACTAATTACTAACAACTAACCAAGAAGTAGCTACTTAATAATAACAAACTCTGAACAAGCTAAATAGTAATAGCTAATTACTAACAAATAAGAACCAGCTACTTAGTAATAGGTAACTAGTAACAAGCTAATTAGTAATAGCTAATTACAAACAACTAACCAAGAACCAACTACTTAGTAATAGCTAATTAGTAGAAGCTAATTAGTAATAGCTAATTACAAATAGCTAACCAAGAACTAGCTGCTTAGTAATATTTAATTACTAACAAGCTAATTCGTAGTAGGTAATTACTAACGACTAACTAAGAACTAGCTACTTAGTAATAGCTATTTGGTAACAAGCTAATTAGTAATAGATTATTAGTAATAATTAATTACAAACAATTAACCAATGACTAGCTACTTAATAATAACTATCTGTTAAGAAGCTAAATAGTAGTCGCTAATTATTGAGAACTAACTAAGAACCAGCTACTTAGTAATAGGTTACTAGTAGCAAGCTAGTTAGTAATAGCTAATTACAAATGACTATCCAAGAACCAGTTACTTCGTAATAGCTAATTAGTAACAAGCTACTTAGTAATAGCTAATTAGTAACAAGCTAATTAGCAATAGCTAATTACAAATAGCTAACCAATAACCAACTACTTAGTAATAGCTAATTAGTAACAAACTAATTAGTAATAGCTAATTACAAACAACTAAACAATAACTAGCTACTTAGTAATAGCTAATTACTAACAAGCTAATTAGTAACAAGCTACTTAGTAATAGCTAATTAGTAATAGCTAATTAGTAATAGCTAATTAATAATAGCTAATTACAAATAGCTAATCAAGAACCAACCACTTAGTAATAGCTAATTACTAATAAGCTAATTAGTAACAAGCTAATGAGTAACAAGCTAATTAGTAATAGCTAACCAAGAACTAGCTACTTAATAATAGCTAATTACTAACAAGCTAGTTAGTAATAGCTAATTAGTAACAAGCTAATGAGTAACAAGCTAGTTAGTAACAAGCTAATTAGTAAAAAGCTAATTAGTAATAGCTAATTAGTAATAAGCTAGCTAGTAACAAGCTAATTAGTAACAAGCTAATTAGTAATAGCTAATTAGTAACAAGCTAACTAGAAATAGCTAATTACAAACAACTAACCAAGAACAAGCTACTTAGTAATAGGTAATTACTAATAAGCTAATTAGTAATAGCTAATTAGTAACAAACTAATTAGTAATAGCTAATTAGTAACAAGCTAATTAGTAATTACTAATTAGTAACAAGCTAATGAGTAACAAGCTAGTTAGTAACAAGCTAATTAGTAATAGCTAATTAGTAACAAGATAATTAGTAATAGCTAATTACAAACAACTAACCAAGACAAGCTACTTAGTAATAGCTAATTAGTAACAAGCTAATTAGTAATAGCTAATTAGTAACAAGGTAATGAGTAACAAGATAATTAATAACAAGCTAATTAAAGTAATGATCTAATTAGTAATAGCTAATTAGTAACAAGCTAATTAGTAATAGCTAATTAGTAACAAGCTAATTAATAACAGCTAATTACAAATAGCTAACCAAGAACCAGCTACTTAGTATAGCTAATTAGTAACAAGCTCATTAGTAATAACTAATTAGTAACAAGCTAATTAGTAACAAACTAATTAGTAACAAGCTAATTAGTAATAGCTAATTACAAATAGCTAACCAAGAAGCAGCTACTTAGTAATATCTGATTAGTAACAAGCTAATTAGTAATAGCTAATTACAAACAACTAACCAAGAACTAGCTACTTAGTAATAGCTAATTGCTAACAAGCTAATTGTTCTTAATAATAGCTAATTACTGAGAAATAACTAAGAACCAACTACTTAGTAATAGCTAATTACAAATACTTAACCAAGAACCAACTTCTTAATCATAGCTAATTACTAACAAGCTAATTAGTAATAGCTAATTACTGAGAACTAACTAGTAACAATCTAACACCTTGTAACAACTAACCACCAACTACTTAGTAATAGCAAATTGATAACTAGCTAATTAATGACTACTAATAACCACTTGTTTGTGTAATGTAGATGGAGCTATTTATATGCTTCAAACAATTGCGTCCAATGATAAATATCCAGCTTCGAAAGTTCGAATCATTGAAGCCATATTTTGTTAAGAGATTGAAAGATAGATTCACATGTTGATGCATTTATCACATTCAAATGTCATACCTTAAGGATGCAATCAATCTCCTATGTCAATCAAGCTCGGTCATGCATAGTTGTCTTTGTAAATGTGATTGTTCTATTTGTCAAGTGGGGAAGACCTCAAGGTGCAATGCTTCAACAACCACATTTTGATCGATTAGTAGCATTGTAGAGAGTATTCTATGTCCACGTCAAAATGATACCACATTCCACCAGTACAAATGTGTGATGGGTGAGTGTTTTGATTACGGAGTAGTACATTTTAAGTGGTGTCCAAGAGAGACTAGAATTGAGGAATATCATATTCCTATAAAGATCTTTGAAGATGTCGAGTCAATGTATGAAGGACAAGTTCATAAAAGGAAAGAATCGAAATTTAAAAGAGGGAGATGAGTCCTAAAGTTGTAACATGATTATTTGAGAAAACTCTAAAGAAATTTATCAAGAATAATTTGATTTGTTTATGGCAAGCGAATCAATTTAAGATGTGTGTCTTTGAATTCCTAGGCGATGTTGTGGTTTCAATGGTTGATTTTGCAGAAAACTATACATTCCACAAGCAAAATGAAATACAATCTATGCATTGGTGGTCTGTACAGGTAACTATTTTTGTGCATATCACATATTTTTGTTTGGAGGGTATTCCTAAAAAGGTAATCCACTTCTTCATATCCGATGACAAGAAGCATGACACCCTTTTTGTGCAACATTGTCTCCAATTACATTGGCAATGGTTGAGAGAGCTAAATCTTGAATTAAGCCAACATTGGGTATGTTCAGATGGTGCAACTTCTCAATTTAAAGCTAAACGTCCATTTTACTTCATAGGAAGATATCTAGGGCTAACAAGCATGACTATGATATGGAACTTCTTTGAGTCAGGGTAGGAGAAGGGAGAACATGATGGTACAGGTGCAGTTGTGAAAAGGGCGCTAACCCATGAACAATTTAAACCTGAAGGTGTAATGCTAAAGTGTGCTTCAGATGTTGCGAAACTTCTCAGGGGGACATTTGTTATAGTCAAAAGGGAGAGATGTCACACGCATCTTCTGGGAAGTGAAGATTGATGAAGTGAACAGGGAGAAGGCTCGGGATTGTAACAGGATATCTCAAGTTCAATCCTTGCATTCGATTCGTGGCTATTCAAGGTTAGGTGGACATTGCATTGGTGTCAGAGAACTAACATGTTATTGCTTTCATTGTATCCATGGTCAGTGGAAAAGATGCATCAACAAATGTCATGTTCAAAATTGGGCATAACATACTTTGACTCCTATCAATGAGTCAGATGAAGCAGAAGACTCATCCTTTTCCAATTTTACATTTGAAGGTGATGGCAACTACCTATCAGATGCATTGGCAGTGGATGACAACTTTGCAGTCAATGTAGAAGAGGACAATGATGAAGGTGCAGATTTCTATTTATTAAAGTGCACACAAGGAAAAGAGTTCAGTCCAAAGAATGTAATGGATGCATGGAACAACCTGGTAGCTTCAGGAACATATTATGTGATGGGTTTATTTTATGAGAGACTAGAAGAAAATGTCTACAAGATGTTAGAAACAAGACCACCAGCTTATATGTATTCCCATCTTGTAAGATGCATTAAAATACCCATGTCACCATCCACGATTGTACAGACATGTTTACCATAAATGGTGATGTGTATGGGGCCGTTTATAATAGTATGCCCTGGAATTTGTAATACCCATGTGATGTTGGACAACTTTTTTTCTGGCAGTATGTAGTACACGATTTGACTAGATAATTATAAACTAGTTTCTTCAGTCACCATTTTTGTGCTGAGAAGTTCAATCAAGTGGAACATCTGCTACCTCCCTAATAAAGCTGCTAAATGGATAGCTAGATCCCTAGATTCTTCTGACATATGGGCTAACCTCAAAAAAAGAAAACATTTTTATATAGAAAACTATAAATCCTTTATGGGATATTATTGTGTCTCCTCACTCTTTTGTTGTTGTAGGCAGTTCCCTTTGTTGTCGATTATGGAAGGCTTGGATGGAGGATAAAAAGACATGTTGCCACTGGAATGCTGGAATGCGAATTCTAAGGTGCATTGCAAGAACCTTGGATTTTGGTATTTTGTATACCACAGGTGATACACTTCAAGGATATTGTGATTCAGATTGGGCTGGAGATTGTGATTCTAGAAAATCAGTTTCTGGATATTGTTTCTCACTTGGTTCAGGAATATTTTCTTGGGTAAGTAGGAAGCAACCAACTCTCGCACTCTCCTCCACTGAAGCAGAGTACAAAGCAACTTTTTTTGCTTCTTGTGAGGCAATTTGGTTAAGGAGAATTCTTGCAGATCTAGGCTTTCCATCAAATATGCCGACTGTACTCAAGTGTGATAATCAAAGTTGTATGGCTATTGCAAAGAACCCCGTATTTCATGCTCGCACCAAGCACAGAGAAGTATAGTACCATTACATTCGTGAGCTAATTGAAGATGAAATTGTGGAGCTAGAATATTTTCCAACAGAGGCAAATTGTGCTGACATATTCACTAAAGCACTTGGAAGAGAGAAGCTCAATAGGCATCTTCAACAGATGGGCATAGGACCGAGACCTACTTGATTTATCATTGATAAACATTGAGGGGGGGTGTTAGTATATGATCAATGTCTACCCCTCATGATTGTATGCACATTTTGTAAGGCCCCCTTTATGAGAAGAAGCCAAGCATGCATTACCCAATTGATGGGAATCCCACCTTGCATGTTGGATGAAGGTCATATTGGACCATGTCAGAAATCATTTATATTTGTTAGGTCAGTTCAACCGGTCTAAGCCGTGTATGGCAATTACGCGGGTGGTGGCCGCCCACGCTCTACCGCCCATGTATAGCCGTCCATGGCAGGCCACCCATGATCCTATATATACATGACTTCTGCACTACCTGAGACATTGAGTTGAGCCAGCATACCTCTTCCTTGCATCTCCCTATCTAGAGTTGACTAGATCACCATTTAATCTCTACCTTGAGAGTGCACGGGTGGACAACGCCATCATCTTTGTACTTGCTCCTAGTAGAAAATTGTTGAGATTCTCCTATATCTGTTATCTTCTCTGCTATTGCTCCCGTGTTATATTGCGTAACTATTGTCTTAAAATCACAAAGCAAGAGTAAGAAGCCAATCAGATATGGGTATGATACTTCATTAGTTACTAAGCATTCCATTTATCTTGCTAAGGATTCATCACTTGAAGAACCTTCTTCATATGAAGAAGCAAGTACCAAGCCAGAATGGAAGGAGGCTATGGATGAGGAAATAGAAGCACTCCAAGAGAATGATACTTGGGAGCTAGTACCCAAGAAGGCATCAATGAAGATAATTGGTTCTAGATGGATTTACAAAATCAAGAGAAACTTAGATGGATCCATAAATAGGTATAAAGCTAGACTTGTGGCTAAGGGTTTTGCACAAACCCAAGGAGTTGATTATGAAGAAACTTTCTCACCTATGGCTAAAATGTCAACCATCATAGTATTGGTAAGTGTGGCTGCATCAAGGAATTGGAATATGTATCAATTGGATGTGAAGAATGCTTTTCTAAATGGCTGTATTTTAGAGGAGGTTTACATGGTTCAACCTCCTGGCTATGAAGACCCAAGTAAGGTAAATTATGTGTGCAAATTGAACAAATCTCTTTATGGTTTGAAGCAGGCACCTAGGGCATGGAAGCATAGGTTAACTACATATCTTCGGGATCAAGGATTCATAATAAGCAAGGCAGATTCTTCTCTATTTGTCAAGAGAAGCAACTCAGAAATGATATACTTATGTGTGTATGTTGATGACATCCTACTTACAGGTAGTGATGCCAATGGCATCAAACAAATCAAGAACCTAATGATGCAGGAGTTCAAAATCAGTGATCTAGGGTTTCTGTAGTATTTTCTTGGACTTGAATTGGTCTACACAGATTCTGGAATTTACATCTGGAAATATGTGCAGGACATGTTGAAGAAGTTCCACTTGGAAAATGCAAAGGTTGCTAGCACCCCTATGGAGGTAAATCATAAAATGAGTGCTCATGAAGGTGATTTTCTTGAAGACATTGCAGGATATTAAAGCATAGTTGGAAGTCTAAACTATGCAACATTGACAAGGATTGACATAGCTTATGGAGTAAGTGTTTTAAGTCAACTCATGCATAAACCTAGAGCACCTCACTTGGAAGCTGCCAAAAGGATTTTGAAGTATCTCAAGGGTACTCGAAATCAAGGTCTATACTTTCCATATACATCAGATTTGGACATTAAGCTATACTTAGATGTAGATTGGGAAGGTTGTAAGGATGATAGAAGGAGTACTTTTGGATATTTGTCTTTTGCAGGTGATAAGCCCATTTCATGGTCTTCCAAGAAGCAACCTACTATTGCTCTATCTTCAACAGAGGTTGAATACAGGGGATTAGAAAATGCTACACAAGAAGCCATATGGATTAGATTTCTATACTCAGATTTGGGACTTCACACTCACTCACCTATGGTCTTTGGTGACAATACAAGTTCTTTGCATCTTGCAGCCAATCCTATCTATCATGCAAGAACCAAGCATATAGAAGTACACTATCACTATGTTAGAGAGAAGCTATTGAGCAAGGAGATTCAATTGGAATATGTATCTACAAACATGCAATGTGCATATTTGTTAACCAAAGCACTTGATGGTACTAAACTTTGCAGATTTAAAAGTATGACTGGATTGTAGGACATTCAAGAAGACTCATGAAGAACTACAAGCCAAGATGTTTGGCTTGAGGGGGAGCTGTTGGTGCAAATGTCAAGCCTTCACATTTGGCTAGGCATTGAAGACAAGTTTCATGGATCATATGAACCACGGCTTGTAACTCTTTTGATTAGTTACCATTTGTAAAAGATAAGTTCATGAGAGAATCTTGTAAATGCTAGATCTCGTGGAGGTACATAACATACTAGCTATGAATTCTTTATAAGAGAATATCTACAAATCATAGGAATCACTTTTCAAATGGAGCCAAGTTTGAAATTTGACATTCAAACTTAGAACCAAACATTATATAAATGACTTGTAAAACGTCGTGGTATGTATGCCTCTTGTAGAGCTCTTCCTTTGATCATCTATTGACTTTGAGTGGCCTACACCATAGCCTACTCATCTCACTATCATTTGGCGTCATTATAGTGCAAATGATCTTGTAAAATCATGTGCTGTAATACATATACATTATTGATCACATCTCTTGACTTCTCTTCTATGTCTACTTAGAATAGTGTACTTGGCATGACCATATGGCAGTGATTTCTTCACCATTTTTCATGTTCTATAGCTTGTTGGAAACAGCTCAAAGTCTAATTCATACTATCAAATTTTCAAGGAATTTGCTTCAAGAAATTTGGAGCAATCCACGTCGAAGTGCTCTCTGGTCATTCTCTATACAGTCCCTAAAATGTCGAGGGTAAGCATCCAATTGCTAAGTTGATTGCTCAGTGTATGGTTTATCATTTTAAGTGATTTCACTTGTAATAATTAGCTATCTAATTTAATTAGATACATTCAAAAGGATTTTTATCAATTGCTACTGTACAGTGAGCATTGAGCAAAAGATCCAGCAGGTATCAAGACCAAAATAGTAAGTTCTTGGTCACTAGCTAGTTGTGAAGTTATCTGTTTTGATCTAATTGTTTGAAGCATCAATTCCAAAGTACATAGGTGCTTATTTGGTGTCATTTGCAAGCTAAGTGGGCCTACTACATAAGACTGAAGTGAAATAGGACAGGTACTAAGTAGGTTTTGGCAGTACTGTTGAGATATCAAGTTCAACATGTGATGATCCAAGATGACACGTACCAGTTTTTCGTTTCTCTAACATGTATAGTGGTCACGTTGGTATATGTCAGGGATACTTCATTGAGATTTATTAGATTTATCTACCGAGAGTGATGGCACATTTGTTTCTTGCCAGCTCACTCATTCATGGACATTAGGTTTTTCCTTATGTACTGATCTTTATATATTGCACTTTTATTCTTGTTTTTAGGTCATTCTTGTACATTCCTTTTTATGTAATAGAAGAAGAAGATCATTCTTCCTTGCCTCAATTTGAGTGTGTGCTTCTCCTTGAGAGTGAGAGTGTGTTTGTGAGCTCTCTTCCTTATCTCCTTCCTCGTGACAAGTACCACCTCACTTCCTTGAGGCATCCATCCATCTCCTCCAACTGTCTGTATTGGTGCAAATGTACAAGCCTTCACATTTGGTTTAGAGTGGAAGACTATATGTGGAAGCATTTGATGGATCATATGAACCTTAGCTTGTAACATTTGATCATTTACCATTGTAAAAGGTTTCTATCTTGAGAGAATCTTGTAAAACCATATATCTCATGGAGTTAGGAGAAGTATGAGCTAAAAATCTCATTTGATGGAATAAATCCTAAACTAGAGGTGTCACATTTAGTTGAAGCCAATTTTGAAATTCAAATTCAAACTTAGATGAAAACACTTATAAAAATACTTGTAAAAAGCTCATGGCCATGTGGCTTCATTAAGACCTCATTTGATCATTTTGTAGGACTTGAGTAGCTTACACCATAGCTTACTCATTCCACCATCATTGAGCATCATTACAATGCCAATGATCTTCTATAATCATGTGTTATAATACATATAGTTCATTGATCATCTGTATCTACTTCTCTGCTATGACTACTCAGAACAGTGAACTTTCTCTGGTCATATCTCACTGAATTCTCAACCATTTTGCATGATCTATTGAAGTCTACTTTATGCTGTCAAAGTTTCAAAGTATTTTGTTCTGCCATCTGGGACAAATCATTATCAAAGTGCTCACTGGTCATCTAGTGGTCAGTCCCTAAAAAGTCAAGGGTAAGCTTTGGATTGCTAAACTTATTTCTCAGAGTATAGTTCATCATTTTAGATGATTCCACTTGTAATCATTAGCTATCTAAGCTAATTAAATTCCCTAAAAAGGAATTTTCTCAATTATTACTGTACCGTGAGTATTGAGCAAAAGAACCAGCAGGTGTATAGACCAAAATAGCAAGTTTTGTGAGACTAGCTATCTATGAAGTAGTCCGTTTTGATTTGATTGGTTCAAGCATCAACTCTAGAGTACATAGGTACTTCATTGGTGTCATTTGCAAGCTAAAAGGACCTACTACATAACTCTAAAGTGTATTAGGGCAGGTATAAAGCAGGTTTTAGCAGTACCACCTCATTTCCTTGAGGTATCCATCCATCTCTTCCAACGGTGGTATCAGAGCAAGTTGAGGTAAAATGGGAGATGGTTTCCCTTCTTTTATTGATAAATTGGACAGGAATAATTTTCTAGCATGGTCACTAAGGATGAAGAACTATCTACAAGGAAGGAGTCTCTATGGATACATATCAGGAGATGAGGAGATGCCCATATTCAGAAGCAAAGGTCAACCTACAAGAGAGGAGCTAGAAAAAATCAACTCATGGTGTGCCAAAGATGCTTTAGCCAGGTCATATCTACTTAACTCTATTTCTGACTTCCTTCTTCCTCATATTAGGAATTCCAAAACTTCCCAAGAGACTTGGGATACACTATCTTCATACTTAAATACCAGAGCTAGAAAAAATCAATTATGGATTGCGTTTACTACTCAAAGGAAGCAACCTAAGCAGAATGTTTCACAATATGTGACCAAGGTAAAAGATGTAGCTGATCAATTGGCAAGCATAGGAGAGGAGATTGAAGAAGATCAAATAGTGAGACAAATAATCAATGTCATCAAGGCAGATGATAAGTGGGAAGCTTTCACAACTACTATGGACCTTTACATGGACATGCAAATCCCTAATCTTACCACTCTCATGGGAAAACTCTTTATCCATTAAGCCAAGCTCAACAAAAATGGTGAACCATCAAGAGGTAACAATTCTTCTGCCCTCTATACAAAGTCTAAGGATAAAGGAAAGAGCAAGAGAGTTGAAGATGAAGGTACTACTTCTCAAGCTAACTATGCAGGGAGAGGTAGGAACTCAAGGGGAAGGGGAAGAGGAGGTAAACAAGGTAGGCAGAGACCTTTCAACTCTTCCCCATGCAATATATGTGGACTCTCTAATCACACAACAGATGAGTGCTATAGGAACTTCAAGAACTAGAGAGGAAGACGATTTCAAAGAGGTGGCTACTCACAATGAAGAGGAAGATACAACCATAATCAAAGTTACAACCATGGACACGACAACAATTATCAAGGAGGATACAAATTAAGAAAAGATTCCAACAACTATGCAGAGGATCAAGAGGATTCTCTTCTCATTATGAACATGACTTCAAAACAAGGCATGAATGATGAGCACCTCTTCTATATTAACTCAGGTTCTTCAAATCATGTAGCAGGCAATGTAGCTCTATTTTCTGATCTTGAGGAGCCCAAGGGAAAGCACCAACTGTAGACAAGTGATGATCTAAAGCATTTAGTTGTCAATGTAGGAAATATCAAAACTTTTGATGGGAATAGAAACCTGTTGAGCAGAGTTCTTTATGTACCTACTATCACAAAGAATTTGATGAGTGTTGGACAGATAGTGGAAAAGGATTTGCAGGTTAGGTTCAATAAATTTGGAGCTTTCGTGGAGGACCCCCAACATGGGTTCAGGAGAATTGCCAAGGGAGAGAAAATAGGTAGATTATTTACATTTGAGCTTGAGGACACTAGAAACATTACACTTTATAATTATAAGGATTAAACTGTGTCTGAGTTAGAAATATGGCACAAAAGATTAGGGCACATTGGTGAGAGGACATTGAAGCAGATATGTAGAGATCAATGTGTACTTGGGATACCTAATGTATGGAAGCAATACATGATCCATAAATGTGGTGCATGTCAGTTTGGTAAATCACACAAGTTACCCTTTACAAAGAAAGGCTATATGCATGAGGATTATTTGGAACTTGTCCACACAGATGTGTGGGGACCAAGAAAGGACCCTTCAATTTCAAGTTCAAGGTACTATGTGTCATTTATTGATGATTTCAGTAGGTGGAGTATCTTGTATTTCATGAAACATAAGGATGAAGTGTCAGTTGCTTCAAGAAGTAGCTTGCACTTGTGGAAAATCAAACAAAAAAGCCTAAAGAGGATAAGGTTAGATGGAGGAGGTGAGTATTTCTCCAATGAATTTGATGCATTTTTGTAAGACAGAGGTATCAAAAGGGATATTTCTACCAGATATACCCCTGAGCAAAATGGAGTAGCAGAGAGGAGGAACAGATTGATTGTGGAAGCAAGTAGATCAATGCTTAATGAAAAGAAGTTTCCTAATTACTTGTGGACAGAGAGTGTGTCTATTGCCACTTATCTTATTAACATGTTACCTTCTAAGTCCCTTGATGGGATGACCCCTTATGAGGCGTGGCATGGTAGGAGACCATCACTTGAACATTGCAGAATATTCGGTTGTGTTGCTTATGTGCATGTTCCATCTCAAATTAGAGCTAAGTTAGACCCTAAGGTAGAGAAATGCATCTTCATAGGGTATGATATAAATAAAAAAGGATACATGTTTTATAATCCATCCAACAAAGGCTTTATGGTTAGTAGAGATGTTGTATTTGATGAGAATGATTCTTGGTTTGAAAGTGAATGCAAGAAAGTCAAATTGCCATATGACTTGAAAGAAGAATTTCCAAGCCTCACCAAGGAGGAGCCAAGCATGATTGAAGACATCAAATCAAATGATGAGGATGCCATCAACTTGGAAGAATTCAAAGCATGGAAATCAAAAGGCAAGTCCAAGATGAAGAGCTTGGAGGACATACTTGAATCATCCAACCAAGCAGTAAGAAGATCACAAAGAGAGAGTAAGAAGCCAATCAAATATGGGTATGATACTTCATTAGTCACTAAGCATTCTATTTATCTTGCTAAGGATTCATCACTTGAAGAACCTTCTTCATATGAAGAAGCAAGTACCAAAGCAGAATGGAAGGAAGCTATGGATGAAGAAACAGAAGCACTCCAAGAGAATGACATTTGGGAGCTAGTACCCAAGAAGGCATCAATGAAGGTAGTTGGTTCTCAAGATGGATTTACAAAATCAAAAGGAATTCAGATGGATCCATAAACAGGTATAAAGCTAGAATTGTGGCTAAGGGTTTTGCACAAACCCAAGGAGTGGATTATGAAGACACTTTTTCACCTATGGCTAAGATGCCAACCATCAGGGTATTGGTAAGTGTAGCTGCATCTAGAAATTGGAATATGTATCAACTAGATGTGAAAAATGCCTTTCTCAATGGCTGGATTTCAGAGGAGGTTTACATGGCTCAGCCTCCTGGCTATGAAGACCCAACCAAAGTAAGTCATGTATGCAAATTGAACAAAGATCTTTATGGTTTGAAACATGCACCTAAGGCATGGAACCATAGGTTAACAACCTATCTTCAAGACCAAGGATTCATGATGAGCAAGGCAGATTCTTCTCTTCAAAAATGATATATGTATGTGTATATGTTGATGACATCATTCTTACAGGTAGTGATGCCAATGGCATTAAAAAAATAAAAAACCAAATGATGCAAGAGTTTAAGATCAATGAGTAGGGTTTTTGAAGTATTTTCTTGGACTTGATTTAGTATACACTAGCTCTGGAATCTAGATCACTCAAAGGAAATATATGCAGGACATGTTGAAGAAGTTCCACTGGGAGAATGCAAAAGGAGCTAGCACCCCTATGGAGGTAAATCATAAACGGAGTGCTCATGAAGGTGATTTGCTTGAAGATATTGCAGGTTACCAAAGCATAGTTGGAAGTCTAACTATCAAACTTTAACAAGAATTGACATATCTTATGGAGTAAGTGTTCTGAGTCAATTCATGCATAAACCTAGAGCACCTCACTTGGAAGCTGCTAAAAGAATCTTGAAGTCTCTCAAAGGTACTCAAAACCAAGGTCTTTACTTTCCATACACATCAGATTTGGACACAAAGTTGTACTCAGATGTAAATTAGGTAGGTTGTAAGGATGACAGAAGAAGTACTTCTAGATACTTACCTTTTGCACGTGATAAGCCCATCTCATGGTTTTCTAAGAAGCAACCAACTGTTGCTCTATCTTCAACAGAGGCTGAATATAGGGGATTAGCAAATTCTACACAAGAAGCTATTTGGATTAGATTGCTCTACTCAGATTTGGGACTTCATTATCATTCACCTATGATCTTTGGTGATAATACTAGTTCTTTGCATCTTGCAGCCAATCCCATTTATCATGCAAGAACAAAGCATATAGAAGTACACTATCACTATGTTAGAGAGAAGCTATTTAGGAAAGTTCAATTAACATATTTATCTACAAACATGTAGTGTGCTGATTTGTTAACCAAGGCAATTGATGGTATTAAGGTTTGTAGGTTTAAAACCATGATTGGATTGTAGGATATTTATGAAGATTGATGAAGCAATGCAAGCCAAGATGTTTGGCTTGAGGGGGAGGTGTTGGTGCAAATGTACAAGCCTTCACATTTGGCTTAGCATGGAAGACTATATGTGGAAGCATTTGATGGATCATGTGAACCTTAGCTTGTAACATTTGATCATTTACCATTGTAAAAGGTTTCTACCTTGAGAGATTCTTGTAAAACCATATATCTCATTGTGTTAGGAGAAGTATGAGCTACAAATCTCATTTGATGTAATAACTCTTAAATTAGAGGAGTCACCTTTAGTTGAAGCCAAGTTTGAGATTCAAATTCAAACTTAGATGAAAACACTTATAAAAGTGCTTATAAAAAACTCGCCGCCATGTGGCTTCATTGAGAGCTCCTCCTTTGATCATTTTGTAGGACTTGAGTAGCTTACACCATAGCTTACTCATTCCACCATCATTGAGCATCATTGCAATGCCAATGATCTTGTATAATCATGTGTTATAATACATATAGTTCATTGATCATCTTTGTCTACTTCTTTGTTATGACTACTGAGAACAATGAACTTTCTCTCATCATATCTCAGTGAATTCTCAACCATTTTGCATGATCTATAGCCTTGTTGGAACGAGATTGAGGTCTATGGTATGGTATCAAAGTTTCAAAGTATGTGGTGTAGCCATCTGGGAGAAATCATTGTCAAAGTGCTCACTGGTCATCTACTAGTTAGTCCCTAAAAAGTCGAGGGGTAAGCTTTCGACTAAACTTATTTCTCAGAGTATAGTTCATCATTTTAGATGATTCCACTTGTAAGAATTACCTATCTAAGATAATTAAATTCCCTCAAAAGGAATTTACTCAATTGTTACTATACTGTGAGTATTGAGCAGAAGAATGAGCATGTGTATAGACCAAAATAGCAAGTTTTCTGAGACTAGCTATTTATGAAGTAGTCTCTTTTGATTCAATTGGTTCAAGCATCAACTCCAAAGTACATAGGTACTTTATTCATATCATTTGCAAGCTAAAAGGATCTACTAGATAACTTTGAAGTGTATTAGGGCAGCTACAAAGCAGGTTTTAGCAGTACCACCTCACCTCCTTGAGGTATCCATCATCTCTTCCAACAGTCCGTTCCAGATTCACGAGGTGTGTGGACCATGTTGTTTTCGATTGGCCACATTAACTGGGGAAGTTCTACCAACAGTAATTAATGGGTCCAAATTATAGGTCTATCAATCTTTTGGAGGTTGACGTAGTTGCAATATATATATATATATATATATATATATATATATATGTGTGTGTGTGTGTGTATGTATGTATGTATGTATGTATGTATGTATGTATGTATGTATGTATGTATGTATATATAAACATAAATAAAAATCCGATGGCGAGTATACAGTTTGAGTATAAAGATCATGGAATATCAATAATAATGCTCGGTGTAACTACTCCACATGCGATTGTATATGCAATTGTACATGCAATCAACGAGTGGTGGTGGCCACAACGTTTCAAATATGATAAGTGTTCCTTATTTTGTGATCCGTGAATAAGTGTAGATTCAAGAGTTAAGGTTCCATAATCAATGATCATGGCTCAAACTCCGAGCTCTCTGCAGAGGTAGGCTAAGCATAAAAGGCTATTCACTTTGTTGAATTCGGCTTATTTGGTGAGTGTGTGCACAGAGCGACTACAACGAAGGAGGAAAGCAATGAAGCAACAGTGCAGCAATGACCGTTTCATTCTTTGATTGCTATTTGATGTACATTCCAAAAAAGCTTTCTGAGGAACAAAAGGAGTGGCTCGACTGTAGAGGCTTATTGCAGTGCACCATGCTGGATTGGAGGAGCAATCGACCTCACCCATAGGCAAAATAGATTGCAATAGAGATAGACTGATAGACCGATGGCAATGACATCAACACACAAGAGATCAGTATTAGAATTGGGCAAGAAGTATTTTTTAGCTTTCTTCTGTGTTGATAGCACTACAACATATGAGGGGCATACTGACGCTACATATACCGACGGTCACACTCGACGTCGGTATGGGTGTTGGAAAATGTCACTTAGAGATACCGATGGTCAAGTGACCATCGGTATGACCGTTTTATGCATCGGTATTAGCATCAGTATAAGCGACGGTATAAGCGTCGGTAATTTACTAGAAGTTACCGGCACACATACCGATGCATATACCGATGGAAATACCGAGGGCGAGTTTTAAACATACCGCGAACCCGAGAGCAAAACTTCACATTTTTGCACGTGTTTGAGTACTGTTGGTCTTCTGTCGAACTTGCGCGCATAAACCGAATTGCGACCTGCATTGTATTGTGCACACACACACAGATCTCTCTCTTTACACACAAACACACACTCTCTCTCGGCTTAGATCTCACATCTTGGTAAGTGCTGCGCGTATTGTTAGCATTTGTGTTTCTCTATGCTTTAGGTTTTATAATTTCTCTTTTCTTTGATTTTGCAGAAGTTCTTTGGCGTCGATTGTTTGGAATTGGACAATAGGCGACATACATTATGCTTTGACGACTACGATACACACACATATATACACACATGCATACATACACACATATACACACATGCATGTATAGAGACACACACACATGTACACACATGCATACATACACACACACATGTACACATGCATACATACACACACATATATACACACATGCATACATACACACATGTACACACACATACACACATATACACACATATACACACATGCTAGTGTTTTAATTAAATATATATAACTAAATATATAAATTTTTTATTTTGAAGTTTTTTTTTACATCAAAAATATAAAAATAGGATTAGGGTTTTTAGGCTATTTACACATACATACACATACACCTATAATATATATATACATGTATATACACATGTATACAAAAATATAAATATTTTAGGTCTAGATATTTAAGATTAGGGTTTAGGCATACATATAACTCAATTATATTTATATTAAGAGAAAATATAGAGAAAAATAAGAAAAAAAATCTGAATATATAAATAAATAAATAAATAAATAAATAAATAAATATATATATATATATATATATATATATATATATATATATATATATATATATATATATATATATATATTATGATTAGGGGTTTAGATTTTTATAGGTGTTTAAGTATTTAGGTTTTAGTATTTCAGATTTAAGTCTAAGTCTTTCTGGTTAGGGTTTTAGGGTTTTAATACCTACATAACATATATACACAAACACACATATACATATAATACATACATACATGTAGATACACATGCATACAAAAACATACATATTTTAGGTTTAAATCTTTAAGATTAGGGTTTTAGGGTTTTAACACCTACATAACATATATACACACATACACGTACACATATAATACATATATACATGTAGATACACATGCATACAAAAATATACATATTTTAGGTCTAGATCTTTAAGATTAGGGTTTTAGGGTTTAGGCATACATATAACTCAATTATATTTATATTAAGATAAAATATAGAGAAAAATAAGAAAAAAAATCTGAATATATAAATAAATATATATATAAAATATGATTAGGGTTTTAGGATTAGGGGTTTAGATTTTTATAGGTGTTTAAGTATTTAGGTTTTAGTATTTCAAATTTAAGTCTAAGTCTTTCTGATTAGGGTTTTAGGGTTTTAATACCTACATAACATATATACACAAACACACATATACATATAATACATACATACTTGTAGATACACATGCATACATAAATACACATATTTTAGGTCTAAATCTTTAAGATTAGGGTTTTAGGGTTTTAACACCTACATAACATATATACACACATACACATACACATATAATACATATATACATGTAGATACACATGCATACAAAAATATACATATTTTAGGTCTAGATATTTAAGATTGGGGTTTTAATTAAATATATATAATTAAATATATAAAATTAAATATATAAAAATAGGATTACGTAAGGAAAAAATCTGAATATATGAATAAATATATATATAAAATAAGATAATTATATACATAAATAAATATAAAAAGAACTAGTGTTTTAAATAATTTAATTAAATATATAAAATTAAATATATAAAATTAAATATATAAAAATAGGATTAAGTAAGGAAAAAATCTGAATATATAAATAAATATATATATATATAATAGGATAATTATATACATAAATAAATATAAAAAGAACTAGTGTTTTAAATAATTCAATTAAATATATATAATTAAATATATAAAAATAGGATTAAGTAAGGAAAAAATCTGAATATATAAATAAATAAATATATATATATATATAATAGGATAATTATATAGATAAATAAATATAAAAAGAACTAGTGTTTTAAATAATTTAATTAAATATATAAAAATAGGATTAATTAAGAAAAAATCTGAATATCTAAATAATATATATATATAAAGTAGGATAATTATATAGATAATAAAATATGATAAAATATAGATATACATATACACATATATATACACATGCATACATATATATACATGTTTGTCCTCTAGGTCATTTTGATAAGGGTTTTAGGGTTTTAACACCTACATAACATATATACACCATACACATACACATATAATACATATATACATGTATATACACATGTGTATAGAAATATACATAATTTAGGTCTAGATCTTTAAAATTAGGGTTTTATGGTTTAGGCATACATATAACTGAATTAAGAGGAAAAAAATCTGAATAAATAAATAAATATATATATATAAAATAGGATCAATTAAGAAAAATTCCGAATATATAGATAAAATAGTATAGTTATATAGATTACGGTTTTAAAATTAGGGTTTTGAGCTTTTTTAGGTATTTAAGTATTTAGGTTTAGTATTTCAGGTTTAAGTCTTTAAAAGTATGATTTTTAGGTTTAATAAAAAACAAATGTTCTAAAATGTCCATATTATAGCAGATGGCTTCTTTGGATCCTGAAGAGAGACTGGCATGTCCTTGCACACAGTGCAAGTATCAAATTTATCGGAAATGACGGATTTGTACTGCACATGTTAAAGAGTATGGATCCTTTAATAGGAGTCGATTGGAAAACCTACGCTATCATTCGCATGGTCCCCCAGGTGAGCAGATGGACCCAAACGACATTGCACCGGTAACCTCTCGTGGACAAAAAAGAGCAAAAAGGGACTTAGACGTACAAGCAAGTACTAATAATATTACACAGAATGAACATATGGAAGAGATGCTTGAAGCATTTTATGACATGGATGAAGATCATGATGATGGAAAAGGTGTTGAGAGTTTCCTGGACACAATAGAAATTCCACGATCAGAAGTCGATGAAGAATCTGAAAACATGCGAAGACTAGCTCGTTTACCACTCTACAATGGAGCAAAGATATCTGTACTACGTGCGTCACTCGCGATGCTCAATCTACAATCCATTTATGGATGGTCAGATACTAGTGTCACTGAATTGTTCAGGTAAGTGGAGAACAAATTGGATTTCATTGTTGTATCACAATAACTTTATTTACTAATATCGTTTTAATTGCTTATTGCAGGCTTCTTAAAGATCAATTTTTGCCAGAGGGCAATGAAATGCCTCCAACACGTGGAGATGCGAAAAAGCTTTTACAGTCCATTGGAATGGATTATACTAAAATTCATGCTTGTCCGAATGATTGCATTCTCTTTCGGAATGAGTATGAGCATCTCCACGTATGTCCAAAGTGTGGAGAAAATAGATTTAGAGAAGACGTTGTAGGTGAAGCAATCCCCGCAAAGGTTCTTTGCCACTTTCCTATCATTCCACAAATTAAGAACATGTTTAGATGCAAATCTATAGCTGAGTTAATGTCATGGCATACAAAGAGCAAGTCTACAGATAATGTAATGCGAGTGCTTGCTGACTCTGATGCTTTGAAGCACATAGATAGTAAGTGGCCAGAGTTTGCTAGTGAGCCTCGGTCCATACGTCTAGGCCTAGCTATGGATGGAGTGAATCCATTTGGATTACGCAGTTCTTCATGGAGCACATGGCCTATATGTTTGGTCAATTATAATATCCCACCATGGTTGGCCACAAAGAAAGGTCATTTATTATTAGCTCTTATTGTACCAGGTAAGTATAAGGTAAAAAACATGGATGTATATCTTGCACCACTTGTGGAAGAACTGCGCATTTTATGGGATGGGATTACTGTGCGTGACATGTTTCAACCTATAAGAAGACGAGACATGCGAGTGCAAGGCATACTTATGTGGACAATGCATGATTGGCCTGGTTATGGTGAATGTTAAGGTTTATCGATTTTGGGTTACCATGCTTGTCCTTTATGCGGATCACGACTCGAAGCACGCTATTCCAAAGCACTACGTAAAACTGTCTATGAAGGACATCATAGATATTTGCCTGATGGACATGTTTTACGTGAAGGACAAATTGGTCGACAAGCGCAACACCAAATGAAAGCTAGCGATTGAAAACAACTGTAGGATTCAAAAAATCCAGTTGCTGGCATGAAACGGTTGTCCATTTTTCATGAACTCCCTTATTGGAGTGAATTGTTGATCAATCATTTGGTGGACCCGATGCATATTAAGAATGTGGGAGAGATTCTTTGGAAAACTTTGATCGGAAAGAAAGAAAGCAAAGCACAAAGGGAGGACTTAGAAGAGCAAGGTCGTATGCGAGAGTTGTGGGCAATTAGTAAGCCCAACGGAACAGTATTGTTACCAAGAGCTCCTTGGGTGCTTCGTAGGATGGAAGAGCAACAAGTGAAGAAAATAATTTCAGAGATTCGAACACCTATTGGATACACGAGGTGTTTAAAGACTGCTTTCACACGACGACGATCTTGCAGGACTCAAGTCTCATGATTGGCACAAGTTTTTACAGTTTGTGCTCCCTGTAGCCCTAAAAGATTGTCTTTCAGAGGATGTACGAAGAACCATTTATAAAATTAGTTCTTTAGTACGGTGGATATCTTCTAAAGAGATAAATAGAGATAGCATAGAGAGTGCGAAACTCCATGCTATCGAGGCTGTTTGTATGGTAGAGAAATACTTTCTCACAAGTATTCTCACTATTCAACTTCATTTACTAGTTCATGTGGTAGATGAAGTTGCAACAGCAGGAACTGTCCATAGTCGATGGATGTTCTTCTTAGAGTGCTTTATGAAGACATTAAAAGGGTTTGTTCGACAGAGAGCACATCCAAAGGGTAGCATGGTAGAGGGATGGCTTGTACAAGAATCTCTTGTATTCATAACTGAGTTTCTACGTATGTCGGATCCCGAAATGCCTCGCTTATGGAGAGATGATGAAGATGTTCGTCTCGTAGGCGATGAACCACAAGGTAAAGGATTGCAAAGAAAAATGGATGCAGCTTTCAGAGAGAAGGCAATGAAGTTTTGCATAGTTAACTCTGAGCCTATGCAGAAGTGGTTAGAAAGGTATGAGCTTGCCAAGGAAACTAACGCAAAGGAAAGAGCTCAGTTTCAAAGAAATCGTTCCACTTGATTTTTTCCTCTTCCAGAAAGTCTTCAACCTCTTCCACCTTTTCCAATGAGAAGATGGCTAGATACAGCGGTTTCACAAGCAAAAGCAGCGGGTGAAGATATCTCTGAAGAAGAAGAAGAACTCGCAAAAGGATGTGATTGGGAGTATACTAAATACGGTGCACTATGGTCTCATGGATGACACTTTCGAATTGCACGAATCGATCAAAATAGGTTTACTTTTGATAGTGAAGTGATGGTGAATTCTTTGCAAAAAAGTAGAGCGAGTGCAAGAGATGATAATGCTCTCGAAGGCGAGCTAAATTATTGTGGTGTGATTCAAGACATCTTGAAACTATCTTTCAGAAAGTTTGATTACTTTGTTTTTGATGTGAAATGGTTCAAAGTAGTCACCTCTGGAAGAAACGCAACAGTGAGACGGGATAAAAGTGGTTTGCTTCAAGTCGACTCCACAAGATTATGGACAGATGAAAGGGATACATTTGTACTTCCCGAACACTGTGAGCAAGTTGTTTTTATACCAGATTCAAAAGAACCAGAGTGGCTATTTGTTTTACAAGTCGCTCCACGTAGTAGATAAATTTTTGAGAACATAGATGTAGAAGCAAGTCCATCTCTAGTGGATTCAGAGATTCATTCGATAGTCGAGGAGGAAGAGATCATTGTTCGAGAAGAAGAGGTCATTGAAGAAGAGGTCATTATTTGAGAAGACGAAGCAATATACGATGATCGAGAAGAAACCAGCATAGCAAGCGATTTAGAAGCCATCAATATAGAGATAGATATTCTCGATGTATCGAATCTTCAAGAGGATGCTAGACTAGAGGACTTTTGAATAAAACACTTCTACGTACTAATTTTTGTTTATTCTCTATATTACTTTTATTATCGCATGCTAATTATTTGAGTTCTTTTATTACAGAGCACGATGGGAGATAGTCCTCCAGTCACTCCAGATTCCATGACAGAGGAGCAGTTTTTGGAGTTCATCTCTCAGGTTCCTCCCACGTATATGGCTGCTGCATCACAATATTGGATTGCTCGTGGTAGCACTCCTCCCGGCCTCACTCCTGGCGGCCTTACTCCTGCCGGCCTCACTCCCGCTGGCCTCACTCCCGCTGGCCTCACTCCCACCGGTGTCACTCCCACCGGTGTCACTCCTGCCGATGTCACTCCTATAGGTGGTGCTACTCCCGTAGGAGGTATGTCTCCTAGCTTTGTGACTCCACCACGACCATCTTTTCAGCCATCTCCTACTGGATCTACTAGTAGACATGTGCATTCGACACCTCAGCGCGATACAAGTTCTGGCCCATCTCGTAGATCGAGGTCACGCTCTGGAGCAGGAGGTTCTAGGAGTGGATCTACAGGTAGGTCTGGAGGTGGAGGAGGCGGCTATTGTGGAGGTAGTGCGATGGACGTTGTGTGGCCCACTTCTACTCCTAGGACGAGTACCTCAGATGTAGGTACGCCACGCAATACACCACGTGGAACACCACGTACACCTTGGGGTGCTCATGACCATGATGACTCCAAGGTGTATAGTATCCGAGATGGAGCTCCGGTGATGTATGCGGCTGGCAAAGCAATGCGTGCATGCATACGACAGCTTTGCTCCATCCAGTTTGGACACTCTATCATGCTGAAATGTAGTGAACAGGATAAAGATCGGAAGAATGATATCACACAGACAATTTATCAGGAGTTCCCACTAGCCGATGGACAGTCTCTTGTCAGTTCAGAGTGGATTCTGCACACCGCACGTGAGGTTATGTCCCATCGACGATCCGAGGCTCGTGATGCTTTTAGAGCAGGCTTACCAAAGCCTGTATGGTTAGATGCTGAGGAGTGGGACGTGATTCGTGATGAGCAGCAGCAGACTCCTGACCGATATGGCTAGCAGCGAGATGTCGTAGCCACACATTTAGATACGGTTGGACCGTCACATTTGGGTAGCGACATATTTGACATGATGCGTCATGAGTTTGAATTTATTTGTGTTAAATTTCTCATGTATGTTCCTCTAATCTTTTGTATATTTGTTTCAGGAGGTGGCAATGGGTCGTCCTCCAACACAAACGGAGGAGTCTTACGGATATCATCATGGGTTGATTGCACTATTGGAGGACTTGGAGGGACACGGTGTGGTCGTTTCATGGGAGCATTTGCGATGAGGTAATTAATTGATAAACTTGGTTTTTACTTGTTTGTAATTTTCATGTGAATTTATCTCATTCCATTAATGTTGTTTGTTGCAGGACTGTTGATATAGAACGTTCTTTGCATGTGTATGGCAGTGGAACACCAAAATTTTGTATTTGTTTCATATGGCAATGCATTGCTTTGCCACATTTTGTAAAAGCATCATATATGACAGTGGTTTGCCACACTCTTGTACATGCTTCATTATTGAAATATATACCTTCTTTTGTACATGGTTCATGGTTCATTCTAATTATCTCTGTTGTGTCCAATAATACTCTGTTTCATGAAATCATATGTCGGTTGACATTAGAGTACACATCACATGTACTCGGTTTTTTTTTGGGCAGAGTGTATTGTCTTTTGTTAAGCAACATCATGGTAATGTTGCTGTAGCAAAAGACAACACACTATGCCCAAAAAAAATTTTGCAGGTATGGTCGTCGGTATACGCGATGGTACTCCTAATGTCATCAGTATAAGTGTCGGTACACCCAGCAGGCGACGGTATAAGCGACGGTACGTCCAGTAGAGGCCTTGGTATGGGCGCCAGTATGCACGCCGGTATTACCGACGCATATACTGGTGCCCATACCAATGCTTATACCGACGCATATACCGACGCTTATACCGATGTTTCGGTACTGACGTGCATACCGACTTTTACATCGACGTCACGGCAAATAAAACCGCATTCATTTCCCTCAGTAAAAACCTCGGTATACCATCGATCTGTTATAGTGTAGCCGAGTGGTTTAATGTTGCTAATGATGGGATTACATCAAGCACAGAGTCTATAGAAGTAGCAGAGATTTGTGTGTTACTCGGTAAGCCCTGTTTGGGTGAATACCAATTTGCTCAGCTCCGTGACAACAACCCGCTCCCTGATCACAACCCTCTAAAGCTTGGTTTGCTACTGACGACAATGATCATTAACCTACAAGCCAAACACTATGGAGTATCTCAACAACTCTATGCATTGGTAAAGGAATCTGCTAAAACACACGTTAGTTGGGCGGAAATTATTTTCTAAAAATTGAAGAAGGAGGTTTGCAGACTTTTGCGACAATCCAGACGAGTAGTGAACACAGTATTAGACTCCAAGGTGGGAGTCATTTTTACTTTGCTTTTTATGGAGACTCCGACATACTTACCTCGAGAATACATAGTATGCTCGGTGAAAGTCTTTCTACAAATCTTGAAGAAGAGAGCAGTAGAGTGGAAGCCAGTGGGGAAGACTTCTCATGAGCAGACAGAAACAATGAGAGATGAAGAGGAAGAGACTCCAAGGTGACAAGTGGAGGAAAACCAATGGTGAGAAGCTGAGAGGAGAGCCAAGGAAGAAGCAAAGAGGAAGGCCAGTGAAGAAGCCAAGAGGAAGGCAAGAGAGGAAGAGGCAGCATGAGAACAATCAGAAGAAGAAAGGTACCGATAGTAGGAGGAAGAAGAAACCGGGAGAATAGAAAGGGAAGAAAGGGAAAAAAGGGCTCCTGAGGAAGAAAGACGTAGAAAACAACAACAAGAACAATAAGATAATTCAGGAGGATCATCCCTTAAAATTCCAGTCTTACACACCTTTTCATCTTATAGACTTACAAACCAATGGAAGAATGAAGAAGGCAAGGTGAAGTTGCCCGTAGTCTAGTGAAGTGACTACATATACCCCTGGATGTACGATAATGAAAGAGTTCGACCAAAGATACTTGGTGATTTGGCTAGAGGGATTTCGTGGACTGCAGTCAATTTAGAAGAATTTCAAAACAAATACAATACTATGATTACGAAAAAAAGATAAGTGGTTGACAGAGAGAGCAAATCTGACTGAAGAGCTCGATAGACTCCGGACTGAGGTAGAAGCTGCCAGAATAGAGAGTGATACTTGGGCTAGTGTAGTCCATGAAGAAATAATGGATGATTTAGATGAAGTTGTTATGAAGAATAATACATTGCGAGTAACTATTGAAGAAAAATAAAAAATTATAGCCAGATTACAAGTGGAAGTCGGGCAGACACAGAAGGCACAACATGAATTGAAGAAAACTAATAAAGAGTTAGCTGCTAAGTTACAAAAGATAGAGCAAGAAATGCAAAAAGTAAAGGAAAAGTCAAAGAGCAGAGTGGTGAGATCAAATGCCAAAATATATCGACTGCAAAAGTGGAAGAGAGACTCGCAGTACAAAACTCGAAGTTCACAGCCTTAGAAGAAAAGCTCCTTGCTGTTCAAGAAATCTTAGATACGGTGACAACTCAGGTTGCAGGGATCCCAGAGTTGGAGAAGAAGGTTAATTTGTGGAAGCAACATTGTAACAATGCAAATGCAGTTTTGGCAGACAAAGAAGCGGAGGTGGTGCAGCTTCGAAAAGATGCAACAGTTTTGGACTTAACTTATAAAGTAAAGTTAGAGGAAGGATCGAAGAAAATGGCAGAGTATATAACCTAGCTTTCCAATGTTACTATAGCTTTCGATAAATTATTAGAGGGATTTGAGCTGCATATCCCTAAATTAGAAGCCTCTGTAGTTAGTTATAGAGGTTCTAGTCAGCAACTCTTAGATTCAAAAGAGTTTTTTGAAGTAGAGATACAGCTAGCACAGGAAAATATTAGGGAGATGTTCAATGAGTTACGTTATGATATAGAGAGAATTATATTTCCAAAAATGTAGAATCAGGATGATGACTTGTAAAGTCTTTTCCTTCGTAATCAATGGGTTTGGATCCACCATGCATGCAAGTGTTACCAGCCTGTGTGGGTGACCACTTCCTTGTAAAAATATCATTATGATGTAATAGGAAGAAAAGGAATTTACGGAGATACTAAGAGTTTTCAAAGTTGGTAATTTTTGATGATTTTGCATTCTAGACATTCAAAATAGTGTGTATCGATTACAAAGAGGTTAGGTGTTGTTCCTTATGGTATCTGTTCTGGAAGTGACAAGTAGAAAGAACGAAGATACGTCGAGTAAGGATACTAGTGAAGCGTGTAGAATTCGAAGGAATCATTTGTAACGAGATACTGTGTTGTAGTGTTATACTCTTTCTATAATCAAACATTCCACTTTTGTTGTGGTGTTATGATTCTATCTATACTGTGTTGGTGTGAAGAAGCACTATGTATAATGAGTATCTGAATAAACTGTAAGGAACAAAAATGTATGTTTATGAATACTGTTGTATTCATAAATCCCCGTTCACGAACCTAGAACTAGGTACTTTAAATTGCATTGAACAGTAACACCCAAACAAATGCTCATCATCACTTCTAGACCTGTGATCCCTGTTCGAGAACTCGACAACCTTTGCCTCATCATCATTTCCCTCTCCAACATGTTCTCCCTCTTAAACCTTTCCAAAAGTGGGGATTGGATTTTATTGGGTCCATCACCCCACCTATTGTCCTCACCAACAATCACTACATACTCACTTGTATGGACTATGCCACTCGGTGGGTTGAAGCCTTGGCTATTAAATCATCCACTACTTCCATGGTTGCCCACTGTTTGAGACAAGATGTTTTCCCATGTTTTGGTCTCCCTTTGGAGATGATCTCTCATCAATGTTGGTGCAATTAGCAAGCCCAAGTGCATTGCTAAAGCCATAGTACTACACATTCATTTATCCCTTCATAAGAGAGAACTACATGTGGACCTATTCTAGTCATTTTAGGCTTAATTACTTTGGATAAATGTAAATGTCAAAAGAAGATGGAATCTTGTGGATTTAGGAGATTCAACCCATGAACTATTTGGTGAAGGAATCAAATCAATCATGTTCCTAAAGTGTAGGATCACTTTTAGGTGAGGGAAAATTCAAATTCAAACTCAAACTATGAGTATAATAGACATGCTTTTAGTCACGATTTAAGTGAGCTACTATGAGAGACATCTAGCTACATCAATGAGCACACATTGATCTCACCTCATGTATGAGTAGTCTACTACACTCCCCTTGTATTTTACTTCCACACATGTGGAGTTGCAAGACTTCACAAGAGACTTGGAATGCTCTGGAAGCATTCTTCTTATCAAATACCAAGGCAAGAAAGAATCAACTATGGATGGAGTTCACCACACTCAAGAAGATACCCAATCAAAGTGTGTCTGATTTTTTGTTTTTGTCCTTTCTTTTGATTTTTGTCACCAAAAGAAAGGACATAGAAGACCAACTTGGAAGCATTGGAGAAATTATTGATGAAGAGAATATACTAAGGCAAGTGATCAATGAATTAAAGGTAGATGACAAATGGGAAGCCTTTACCAAAGCCATGGACCTCGACATGGATGTGCAGGTTCTTGATTTCAATACCCTCATGGGAAAATTGTTCACACATGAGGCAAAGCTTATGAAGAATGGAGACAACTCAAAAGGTAATCAATCTTCTACTGTCTATACACATAAAATAGGAAAAAAGATAGTAAAGGCAAAGGTAAAAATTCTGATGATGAAGGTAGTACCTCTCAAGCAAACTTTGCAAGTAGAGGTAGAGGCTCAAGAGGAAGGGGTAGAGGAGGAAGAAAAGGCAGGGGGAGAACTCAAATCTCCTCACCATGTGTCATATGTGGCTTAACTAATCACATTACTGAGAATTGTTTGAAGAATTCTAGAAACCAAAGAGGAAGAAGTTACAATAGAGGAGGCTATGGAAGCTCAAGAGGTAGATTCAACAACAATGGTTACAATAACAACTCATGCAATAACAATAATTATCAAGGAGGACACAGAGGAAGGAGAGAGTACAACAACTATGCAGATGATCAAACTCAAGAGGATTCATTACTTCAAATGAACATGACCATGAAGGAAGGTAAAGTAGATGAACATGTATTCTATATAGACTCAAGTTTCTCAAACCATGTAGCAGGGAATGTAGCTCTACTCTCAGACTTAAAAGATAGAAGGAATAGACATGAATTCCAAGCAGGAGATGACAAAAGGCATCCAATGGAGAATATAGGCAATGTGAAGACTTCAGATGGTAATATGAACCTATTGAGCAAGGTATTGTATGTGCCAATTATCACAAAAAAACTCATAAGTGTAGGTTAGATTGTTGAAAAAGGATTGCAGGTTAGATTCACAAAGAATGAAGCATTTGTTGAAGATCTACATAAGGGATTCAAGAGGATAGCAAGAGGATAAAATTCAGGTAGATTATTTACATTTGAGCTCCATGATACTAAAAATATTACATTGTAAAATTATGGTAGTCAAACCCTATCAAAGTTGGAAATTTGGCACAAGAGGTTAGCTCATTTAAGTGAAATGTCTTTGAAGCAAATTATTAGGGATGAGAGTGTGCTTGGTCTACCAAACATATCCAAACAACACGTGATATACAAATGTAGTGCTTATCAATTCGGCAAACCTCACACACAACCATTCACAAAGAAGGGATACATTCATGGAGACCTATTGGAGCTAGTCCATACAAATGTATGGGGACCAAGCAAGGAGCCTTCAGTCTCTATATATTGGTATTATGTGTCATTCATTGACGATTGTAGCAGATGGACAATACTATACTGTATGAAGCATAAAGATGAAGTGTTCTCATGTTTTAAGAAATATCTAGCACTTGTAGAGAATCAAACAGGTAAGACTTTGAAGAGGCTAAGGTCAGATGGAGGGGGAGAATATTTCTCCCATGACTTTGATTCTTATCTCCAAGACAGAGGAATCAAAGAGAGATTACAACTAGGTATACTCCAGAGCAAAATGGAGTGGCAGAGAGAAGAAATAGAACCATAGAGGAGGTTGCAAGGTCAATGCTAAATGAGAAAAACTTACCCAACTACTTATGGGCAAAGGTTGTATCCACAACCACTTATCTTATCAATAGACTCCCATCAAAATAATTAGATGGGTTGACACCTTATGAAGGATGGAATGGAAGAAGACTTACCCTTGATCATTGCATAATATTTGGGTAAGAGTTGATAGATGTGGCAAAATCATCTCAAAAAATCATAAGAATGTCTTGTTGGAGGATAAACACTCCTATGTGCACAACAAAAGCAAATGAACCCTCCTAGGATCCTGCAATTTTTCAGACATAGGCTCTGTATTTTCTGAGTTTCTCTCAGTATATGCAGAGATTGAAAATGACATTTTGCAGGCATAAACTAGACTTTAAGGGCTTTCAAATGAGAGTAAAAGCACTCCATTTGGATACTGGATGATGCCTCAACCAGCTGCAACAAAACAGATAACTTGATCTCTTCACAGAGTATGAGCTAACTAGACAGACACTATTCTGGACATTTCTCTGCACATGTGCAGGCACTGAACCTGAGACTTATAGGAGACAAAGTAGAACTTATAATCTTTCCAACAAGACAAAAATCATTGCAAATGGATTCCGGATGAAGGAGAAACAACAATTACAAGACCGGGGGGTCTGCCAAAAACATCTAGATAGATAGAGTGTGTAAAAGTGAAATTTCTGCAAAATATGCAGAGAACAGCTAGTAGGGGGTGTGCTTAAGCAAGGGGGCAGCTTGGGCACGTATTTCCACGACCCTAAGTCATAATACAACTCATTAGAGGTTTTAAAGACCTCATACTAACCTCTTTAACCAATCAAAAGCATATACATGTCAAAAGTGAGGTCCAATCACATCAAGAGGTGAGCTAAATCTTCTCTAATCAAATTCTTTCCATTATGGGCATGATTTGATGCCTCCAACTCGTGGAAATCAGCCTCCTTTGATTGTGGATGATGTGGAAGGTTCAATTTGGGGCATGTTCCCACACTCTTGAGCTTGAAAAACTTTCAACACTCCCCCTCAAGCTCAAGTCTTTTCCTTTGTTGCTTCAGCCTATGTCTCTTATGTTGATAGCTTCCTTGAATCCTCCAAGCTTTGTACCTTCAAGAAACTTTGTCATCATGTCTACAACCTGCATTTTAGTGTTCACATACCTTATATCTAGCTCTTTTGCCATCACCTTTTCTCTAACGAAGTGGTAATGAACCTCTATGTGCTTGCTCCTTGCATGAAACATGGGATTGTTAGCTAGATAGATGCTTGAAATGTTGTCTCCATAAAGAGGAAACTCCTTCACTTCCACTTCCAAGTCCTTAAGTAGCTTCTTAATCCATAATAGCTCACATGTAGCCAATGCTAAACCTCTGTACTCAGCCTCTGTGGATGAAAGAGCAACAGTGGGTTGCTTCTTAGAGCTCCAAGAGATCACTTTTGTACCTATCATGAAAACATAACCCGATGTACTCCTTCGATCATCCTTGCTACCTGCCCAATCAGCATCACTATATCCTTTGACACTTAGATCAGCATCATATGAGTAAAATAGACCTTGGTTGATGGTGTGCTTGATGTAACGAAGCACCTTTCTTGCCGGCATAAGATGATCATGAGTAGCTGTATGCAAAAATTGAGAGAGAACACCTACTACATATGCAAGATCAGTTCTAGTGAATGTAGCATAAATTAATGAACCAATTATGCTTCTATATAGTGTAATATCTTGTATAGCCTCTCCTTGACCTGCAACCAACTTTGTATTGGGCTCCATGGGCTGAGAAAGTGGCTTACAACCACTCATACCAAACCTGTATAGCACATCCAACAAGTATTTTCTTTGAATCAAGAAGATGCCATTGTGTGCATAGATTACCTCTATTCCCAAGAAGTATTTTAGTGTTCCAAGATCAGATATCTTGAACTCCTTTCCTAGCTTTGATTTGATATCTTTAATACCTGCAATATCACTTCCTGTGATGATCAAATTGTCCACATAGATGCATATATATACCGTCTTGTCTCCTTGCTTCTTCATGTAAAGTGATGGATCTGCAACACTTTCTTTGTATCCAGAACTTGATAAATAATCCACTAACCTCTGATTCTAGGCCCTTGGGGCTTACTTTAGTCCATATAGTGCTTTCCTTAGCTTGCAAACATGATTTGGGTACCTCATACTAGCAAATCCTTGAGGTTGGCTCATGTAGACTACTTCTTCAAGCTCTCCATTGAGGAAGGCATTCTTCACATCCAACTGATATAAGCTCCATTTCCTTGATGTGGCCACTGCAATCAAAGTCCTAATTGTTGGCATCTTGGCTACGGGGCTGAAAGTTTCATCATAATCTATCCCGTAGCTTTGGGAGAAGCCTTTCGCCACCAACCTTGCTTTGTACCTAGCAATGGAACCATCTGAATTTCTTTTAATTTTGTAAACCCACTTATTACCTATCACCTTCATGCCTTCTTGAGCTGGTACCAAGCTCCAAGTATGGTTCTCATCAAGTGCTTTGAGCTCTTCCTTCATTGCCTCTTGCCATTCCTTGCAATCCTTAGCTTCTTCATAACTAGTTGGTTCTTTGTCCTTGATTACCTGAGTCATGTATGCATAATGCTTTGCAATGAAAGTATCATATGTTAACCTTTGTACTGGATATCTTACTCTTGAAGACCTTCTTTCACTTCCTTTTGGTGTGGTTGCCATCTTCTTTCTTTGTTTGGCCACTCCTGGAGTTTGAACTTCTTCTATCTCTTCATCTTCCAACATGCTCTCGTCCACATAGCTTCCTTCTTCAACTGAAATCTTCTCTTTGCCTTTGACTTTGCTTTCTTTAGAGCTGGTCTCTCTTTCCCTAAGCCTTCCACTCCATGGTGAGGGTGTCCTTGTGTTGCATGAGTTGCTTGGACCACTCAAATCCATGCTTTCTTGAACTCTATCATCATTCTTCAAATCTGTCTCACCTATGTCTTCAACCTGCAATGGACTTGTGCATGCATACCAAGGCTTCAACTCATCAAAGACAACATCCCTACTTACCTTCAGCTCCTTGGTGATGGGATTATAGCATTTATACCCCTTTTGTTCCATAGAATATCCCAAAAAAATACACCTTTCAGATTTGGCATCTAACTTTGACCTCAACTCTTGAGGTACATGTACATAGCATATACAACCAAAGATTCTAAGATGTGAAATGCAAGGTTTTCTTCCACTCCATGCTTCCTCAGGGGTTAGATGATGTATACCTAATGTAGGACATCTATTCATGATGTATGTGGCTGTATATGTAGCCTCTCCCCAATAACAATGCGGCATATTCATTTCATTGAGCATACACCTTGCTACCTCTGCTATGTGTCTGTTCTTTCTCTCTGCTACCCCATTTTGTTGAGGGGTATACCTGCATGTAAATTGCCTTTTGATGCCATTGACTTGCAAAAATTCAGAAAATTCATGGGAGAAATACTCTCCCCCTCCATCGGATCTCAAAGTTTTGATAAACTTGCCAGATTCCTTCTCCACCTGTGCTTTGAATTTCTTGAAGTAGTGGAACACATCTGATTTGTTTCTAATGCAATACAACCACACTTTTCTTGAAAAGTCATCAATGAAGGTTACAAAATACCTATTTCCAGCAAGGGATGCTTCTCTTGTTGGACCCCAAACATCCGTGTGAATGAGGTCTAAAACATTTGCACTTACATAGGTACTCTTCTTGAAGGGTAGCCTTGATTGTTTTCCTTGTTGGCAAGCTACACAAATTTCATGCAACATTTTAGATGTAAAATTTGGTAGGCCTCTTACCAAGCTCCTCCTTTGCATGTCCTTGAGCTTTTGTAGGTTGATGTGACCTATTTGTTTATGCCATAGATCCAAATCTGCTATCCTCTTGTCTCCATATGTGACATACATTGAATGGTGTGGCTGATTTATGTCCATTGTGAACATTCTCCCTTGCTTTTTTCCTTTTGCTATGAGCTTGAAACCTGCCCTTGGATCCTCAACAAAACATCCTCTTTCATTGAACCTAACTTGATAGCCTTTTTCTACCATTTGGCCTACCGAAATCAAGTTTTTGGTAATAGTAGGGACATGTAATGCCTCGGATAAGCACTTTGCTCTTTGATTTCCTTCCAAACTGATATCTCCCACATGTTGAATGATATGCTCTGAGTTATCACCTGTTTCCACATGCCCTTGATGCTTTGGAACCTGCAAATTACTAAAAAACTCCTTTCGACATGACATATGATTGCTACATCCACTGTCTACATACCATACATCTTCACTAGCTTGAGTTGTATCTTCACCATACCTCATGGCAAGTAAATAATCATTCCCTTGGCTGGATGATGTGTTTGCATAATTACCTTGCCCTCTATAATTGTTGTTGTTGCTTTGATTCCCTTGTCTTTGAGCTCTATGATAGCATTCATTTGCAAAATGACCGGGCTTACCGCATACAAAGCATCCATTTGAAGTGGCTTGTCCTCTTCCACCAAATCTTGCACCTCTTCCTCTATTTGTGGCTCTTCCACCTCTTTGACCTGCATTTTCTTGTTGTCCTTGACCTCCTTGGTTGCTTTGATATCTTCCTCTTCCTCTTGAAGCACCTCGGTTGTGTCTTCCTCTTCCTCTACCTGCATACAACAATTGCCCTTGGCTATCCTTGGCGTTATGACCACCAAGGTTCATCTCCTCTGTCACCATGAGAGTGATTAGTTGATCAAAATCAGGAAGAGAGTCCCTTACATACACTGAAGTTATGAAAGCCCTCCATTTTTCATCATCCCTAAGTCCATTTAGGGTGTGGGCGACAAGATCGTCATCATCTAGGGCACAACCGATTGACCCTAGTGCATCTGCAAGCTCTTTAACCTTTAATATGTAATCATTAGCACCTTGAGAGGGGCTTTTCCTAAGATTATTTAGCTCATTCTTGAGCTGAATTTTTCTAGCTTTTGTGGAGGTTGAATATAATCTCTCCAAGCACTCCCACACCTTCTTCGATGTATCCAAATCTTGAATATGCCCTACCATAGAGTTGCTAATATGCTGAGATAAAATGAAAATGACCCTTTTGTCCCTTTCATCCCACTCTCTTACTGCTCTTCTCTGGTCATTGGTTGGATTTACCTCATCTATGTAGGGTTTTGGCTCTCCACCACTCACAAGTCCCCACAAACCTTTCCCCATCAAAAAATTGCTTATTCTAAATCGCCATGGTTGGTAGTTTCCTTTTTCGAGCTTCTCAATCTGAGCATTGAGATCAGCCATGGTGCCTCCTAACTCTTTTGAACCTCCCCCTTGATGCAATGAAGTTGAAAAGGATGGCTTTTACCTCAAAAAATAGAGCTACTCCTCTTGATGAAGCTTCGTCTTTGATTTGATGATGTATTTGCTTCCCCTTGTTGTTGACGTGCCCGTTCTTTGCTTCCTTCCTTCAAAATTTGATGAAGTCTTCACTTCACTTCAGTAGCTCCTTCTTCTCTCTTTGATACTCCACTTATAGCTCTGATACCACTGTTGGAGGATAAACACTCCTATGTGCACAACAAAAGCAAATGAACCCTCCTAGGATCCTAAAATTTTTCAGACATAGGCTCTGTATTTTCTAAGTTTCTCTCAGTATATGCAGAGATTGAAAATGAAATTTTGCAGGCATAAACTAGACTTTAAGAGCTTTCAAATGAGAGTAAAAGCACTCCATTTGGATACTGGATGATGCCTCAACCAGCTGCAACAAAACAGATAACTTGATCTCTTCACAGAGTATGAGATAACTAGACAGACACTATTCTGAACATTTCTCTGCACATGTGCATGCACTGAATCTGAGACTTATAGGAGACAAAGTAGAACTTATAAGCTTTCCAACAAGACAAAAATCATTGCAAATGGATTCCAGATGAAGGAGAAACAACAATTACAAGACCGGGGGGTCTGCCAAAAACATCTAGATAGATAGAGTGTGTAAAAGTGAAATTTCTGCAAAATATGCAGAGAACAGCTAGTAAGGGGTGTGCTTAAGCAAGGGGGCAGCTTGGGCACGTATTTCCACGACCCTAAGTCATAATGCAACTCATTAGAGGTTTTAAAGACCTCATACTAACCTCTTTAACCAATCAAAAGCATATACATGTCAAAAGTGAGGTCCAATCACATCAAGAGGTGAGCTAAATCTTCTCTAATCAAATTCTTTCCATTATGGGCATGATTTGATGCCTCCAACTCGTGGAAATCAGCCTCCTTTGATTGTGGATGATGTGGAAGGTTCAATTTGGGGCATGTTCCCACACTCTTGAGCTTGAAAAACTTTCAACAGGTCTACTAGAGAGAAAAGGAAGAAAGGTATGGTTATGACACTTCTTTGGTCACTAAACATTCAATATACATAGCGCAGGACTCAAAATTTGAAGAATCATGTACATATGAAGAAGCAAAGAAGAAACCACAATGCAGGAGTGCCATGGAAGAAGAAATAGAAGCTTTGCAAGAGAATCAGACTTGGGTATTGGTACCCAAGAAACCATCTATGAAGATCATTGGCTCAAGATGGATTTACAAGGTAAAGAAGAATTATAATTGGCTCAATTAATAGGTACAAAGCAAGGCTTGTAGCCAAATTGTTTGCACAAACCCAAGATTTTTACATGTGGCAAAAATGCCTACAATTAGAGTACTTATGAGTGTTGCGTCTTCCAAGAATTGGAAGATATATCAAATGGATGTTGAAAATGCTTTTCTAAATGGTTTGATTTCAAAGGAGGTATACATGGCTCAACCTCTCGGTTTGGAAGACCAATCATATCTAGAATATGTATGCAAGTTGAGGAAAGTCTTGTATGGCTTGAAGCAAGCTTCTAGAGCTTGGAATCATAGACTTGTCACTTACTTGCAGGACAAAGATTTTATTGTAAGCAAGGTAGATCATTCCCTCTTCGTTAAGAGGAATCATCCAAAAGTCATATATCTTTGTGTATATGTGGATGAAATAATCATTACAAGTAATTATGCAGATGGAATTAGGAAAATCAAAGCTCAAATGAAGAAAGAGTTCAAGATCATTGATCTTGGCTTACTCACATACTTCCTAGGGCTGGAAATAGTATATACAAAGAAAGGTATGTTCCTCACTCAAAGAAATCACATTGAAGATATGCTTATCAAGTTCAAGACGGAAAATACTAAGGTTGTAGGTACACCCATGGAGGTAAATCTGAAGCTAAGTGCTCATGATAGTGAATTAATTGAAGATGTTACTAGCTATCAAAGCTTAGTTTGAAGCCTGAATTATTTTACTCTAACTAGAGTAGATATCTACTATGGAGTTAGTGTGCTAAGTTAGTTCATGCACACTCCAAGGAAGCCTCACATGGAAGCAGCCAAGAGAATTCTGAAGTACTTGAAGGGCACAGTAAATGAAGGGCTATACTACCCTCATACATCTGATATAGATGTTAAACCTTTTTTTGATGTAGATTGGGTAGGCTCAAAAGATGATAGGAGAAGCACATCAAGTTATCTTACCTTTGCAGATACAAATTTGATTTCATGGTCTTCCAAGAAGCAACCTACAGTTGCTTTTTCATCAATAGAAGCTAAATACAGAGGACTTGCAAATGCTACACAAGAAGCTTTCTGGATTACATCCCTATACTCAAATTTATGGTTGAATACTTCAACTCCACATATATTTGAAGAAAACTTTAGTTCATTACACCTTGTTGCCAACCCTATCTATCATGCCAAGATTAAACACATAGAATTTCACTATCATTATGTCCAAGAAAAGATCATGAGTAAGGAGATACAACTCTCATATGTATCTGCACATCAACAATGTGCAGATATGATGACAAAGGCATTGGATGGAAGCAAATTAAACAGGTTCAAATCAATGATTCGATTACAAGAGATTATGAAGGATTGAACACTCAAGCATCTTAGACTTGAGGAGGGGGTGTTGCTACAAATAGCAAGCCTAGGCATTGCTAAATCCATAGGGCAACACATTCATTTATCCCTTCACAAGAGAGAACTACATGTGAACCTATGCTAGTCATTTTTGGGCATAATTACTTTGGATAAATGTAAATGTCAAACGAAGATGGAATCTCATGGATTTAGGAGATTCAAGCAATGACTTTTATTTGTGAAGGAATCAAATGAATCACATTCCTAAAGTGTAGGGTCACTTTTAGGTGAAGGAAAATTCAAATTCAAACTCAAACTATGAGTATAAATAGACATGCTTTTAGTCATGGGTCAATGAGCTATTCTAAGAGACATTGAGCTACATATGTCAGCACACATTGATCTCACCTCATGTCTGAGTGGTCTACTACACTTCCCTTGTATCATATGTTCATTAGATTATACATTTTGATACACTTCTTCAGGTACATCTCTGTCTACTATTCTTTGTTGCATCCTCATCATTATAGTGATTTTGTGGAAATGATTTCTCTATGTGTACTCACTCATTTTCTATAATTTGACTTGCCATGATTATATTGAAGTCTCTAATACTTTCACATCGATTGTCATCAAACTGTGTTTAGAGGATCTCAAGATATGAAGCAAAGAAGGTGACTATGTCTGCATAGCTTCTAGATCCTGAAAAGTCGAGATGACTCCCTACCTTTTTATATTCATTTCATGGTGTATGGTACAAATAATTTGATGCAATAACTTGATTTATCTAGCTACACACAAAAATTAGATGTGTGCAAAAGCTCTTTGGTCGATTCGTGCTAGGTTGTGAGCTCTAAGCATAATATTGAGACCTCCTAGTCCCAAAATAGAAGGTTCTTCACATTCCTAGCATATATAAGTTATCTGTTTTGATGCAAACATTTGAGAACAGTGTAGTGTTAGGTGTATTCTGTGTAATTCAAAATCATAGTTCTGTAGAATTCCTAGACTCTATATTTATATGATATAGAAATTGATTTTCCAAACCTCAAAATTAAAGTGAGGATGGAGAATTTAAGAAATTTAGAGTAATCTAAATCATCCAAGAACCCTTAGTTAACCTACTCCTATCCTTAACCAAGCCGGAGGGAAGAGAGGCTAACATGTTGCTTACCTTTGAAAATAGTTGGAGAGTGATCAGATGAATGAAGGAGATTCCATGGATAGTTTTTTACAAAGATCAAACATTTGAAGGAGCAAATTATATTTGCTGATGAATTCTAGCTAGATAGTTCACTTGTATACACTATTCTTGATGGTCTTCTAGATTCATATGAGATTGTTTTTCTTCCACTCTTCAATTGATGATGAAAGGCAATCCAAATACCTTAAAATTTGAGGAGTTAGTCTCTATTTTATTGTAGAAAGATCAGTCTAGATAAAATAGGTCCATTATGTGTGTTGTAGGTCAAGATTTCCTAGCTACTCAAAAAAGCAAAGGTAAATGGAGCTCATCTACTAGTGAGCAAAAATCTGTTAATGCTGACAAAGATGAAAAGAAAATATAAAAGTAGGAACAATTTTGCAAATACTATAAAGGAAATGATCATTTCATAAAGAGATCTCTAAAGTTGGCTGCAAACGAGGCAATTGAAGAAGAGTCTAGAATGGTTGTTGCAGAGGCCTCTACACCTAAAACATAGTCTGGTAATCTTATGCAGAATGAAGAATGGGTGTATACTACTATATATTTGCATATATGACCCATGTTCTCATGAGGAGTGTACGTCTACAGTAGACAGATGTTTGGTTCTTTGATAGTGGGGCAACCAAACATATTATTTCATAGTGTAGTTTCTTCAATTCACCTTAGAATGCCCCTACAAGGAACAATGTCATATGCACGAAGAACACTTCTCTTGTAATGGGAGTTGGTAAGATCATTCTCACTACTATTGATAGTAGTTCTTTCACATTGTCAAATGCTTTATGTACCAGTGATCAATAAAAATATGTTGTCAATTTTAGCATTAGCCAAGATTGGCTTGGTTGTCAAATTTGTTGATGACAAATGTACAGTTCATGATCTCTCAAATGGTGATTGTTAACCTCTCCCATCCATTCTGATGAAGGAATAAGACAGGTTGATAGGGTTCTTGGGTGGTAGAATTCAGTAAAATTGAATCCCTATGTTTCTCCAACTACTCACATCGAATAATTAACAACCTATTGATTACAACAATAAACTTATATTATGTGCTAAACTTTACATATTCACAAACACCGAACAAACTGACTATTCATTGAATCACTTAATCAGCAACATTTGGAGATAACAAACAATTAACTACTGCACAACACAACATATTACTTAGAACACTCTGAAAATAGTGAATTAGTTTAACAAACCGTTCTTCTCTATGCAGCAGACGTGACAATCTGACATGTATGATACTTGTCTTCTTCCCAACTTGTCTGTGTACCTTGAGATAGAACAACGTATATTACTTATGAAAAGTTACATTTGGCGGTCTCTCTCTTTGGAACACATTTCAATGAATTACTATTTACAAAGTCCAGCATCCGATGGCTAACACTGGCACACTCGATGGGTGCATCTGTCTGACACAATTTTGAGAGGGAGACCAAACCATGGAAAACGATCATGGGTTAAACACTTAGCTATTGTCATAGCAGTGGCTGATCAGATTACCTAGGCCTCATCCTAGTGAGTTGCATAATTAGTGCAAGTCAGGATGTATTGGTTTGTGGTAAGGGTAGATGGGAGAGTAATCAGACTAATGAAGTCCAAACCCCACTTTTGGAAAGGTTCCAAAGGGAGCATGTGTTACACTTATGTGTTCCTTGAGTAGCTTTTATGTGAAACTTTTCCCTATAAATGGGCACTTTTTACTCTCGTGCTGGCTAGAGGTTTTTTGCCCATGTTACCACATACTTGATACACTCATATGTGGTGGTACTTTGTACCAAGGGATATTATGCAGCTATCACTTCACTTCAATTTATCATCAATAGAGAGATCTATTCTAGCCATTCATCTTCTCCATGTGTTGTGCTACATTTGTGCTCCTTGTGTGTGCTTCTCGTGTGTCTCTCACACTTCTACACACACCCAACAATGGTATCAGGGCAAGTTTAGCACCTTTTCAAGTTTTGGTTTTCTGCATCACAGCACACATGCACTTCTAACAGTGCAAATGAACTTTGGAGCATAAACAAGTGAATTTAAGCAGCCAAGGAACATTTCCACCAATTGCACTAGGGTACCTCCATTTTGAATCCATTCATGCAGTCAAAATTGCCATCAAAGTGACAGTTTTTGAGCCAAAATTTCAACATTCATTTCAGCTTTCGCTGAAGTAAAGATTTTGTCACATTCTTGTTCTTTAATGAAATGGTGGGCATCAATGACTTGTTTGGCATGCTTCAAGCTGGAAAAATTTGATATTCTTATGGTTGATTTGTAGCATACTTTTGATGTCACTTATCTTGGTCTTTTGAGCTACTATCTTGGCATCGAGTTTGTATCTGTTGAGGGGGGAATTGTTATGCATCAAGAAAAGTATGTTGAAAAGCTACTTCAGAGTTTTGACTTTGAGGATTGCAAGCCGATTTCCACACCAGTTGAGACAGGATTTAGGTTCTCACTTGAGGATTCTAGTGATGCATTTGACACTTCTCTTTATCAGCAAGCTGCGGGATATCTTATATATGCATGCATCATTGGATATATGCTATGCAATTTCCTATTCGAGTCAATTCATGCATAGCCTTAGAACTAAGCATTGGCAACCGGTAAAATGTGTGTTCAGATATCTCAAAGGCACTTTGAGCTTAGATCTCTTTTATGGAGGAGATATTCAGCCATGCTTGCATGCTTTTATAGCTAGTGATTGGGCTGGTTGATAATGTGGCTAACATATTCACCAAAGCTCTTCCACGGGAAAAGTTTGAAGCTTTTCACAAAGCTTTAAGCTTATTACATTCTGGGGGTTGATCTATCACTCCCTGTATTTCACATCATTTGCTCCGAGGGGGTTTGTTACACTTATGTGTTCCTCAAGTATCTTTGATGTGAACCTTTTCCCTATACATGGACACTTTTTACTCTAGTGTTGGCTAGAGGTTTTTCTGCATGCTACCACATACTTGATACACTCATATGTGGTGGTACTTTGTACTTAGGGATATTATTCAGTTCTTACTTCAGTTCAATTTATCATCAATAGAGAGAGCTATTCCAGTCGTCTATCTTCTCCATGTGTCTTTCTGCATTTGTGCTCTTTGTGTGTGCTTCTGGTGTGTCTCTCACACTTCTACACACACCCAATAGGATGAACTACAAAGGGAAGTAATGTTCTGGCATTGGTTGGCCAGTGCGTTGGTAGGGATCACACTACCAGACATAATCATGCACATCACATTGCATTGTGAGCCATCACAATCCACTCTATAGAATCTTCATATGCATCAAATCAACTAAACAATGACCACTAGTAGGCGTGGAATGGGCCAAATCCAAAACTAATAGTACCTCATGCATAGGAACATACTAGATCCAAGCTACTAATGGATCTGCATGGTACAGTTGTCCCATAATGATACGAAAATGTTGGCTATACAGGGCCAGCTTCTATCGAGCAGATATAGAAAAGGAGTCGGGTGGGCAACCAGAAGTTAGAAAGATCATAAGAGTATGATCAAATGATTCTTTGAGATTCCAAGGAACCAACAAGGAGATAGGTTCAACCATATAAACGACAGGGGAGGAATTATCCACTCTCACTGGGGCTTCATCAGAATTTAACCGGGAAAGAAATCAGTAATCACATGGGAGGAACCAGGGCAATGACTAATGTCATAATCAAACTGTTAAATGAGGACAATCCATCGAGCAAGTCATCCACCCAAATTCTATTGCCAGACCAAGTAGGTTTAGGTAGAGTGGTCCACATGAAATGTAAATTTGCGGCCTAGAAGGTAATGTCGAAATTTCTTAACAAAATAAATAAGACCCAAACATTCATGTTCAGTGATAGAATAATAACGTTTGGCAGGGGCTAAATGGTGGCTAGCATGGTAAACTAGATGATATCATTTGTCCTAAAGTTGCATCAATACGCTCCCAATCGCAATATTGGACGCATCCACAAGGAGATGAAAGGGCAAGTCCTAATTCGGAGCTTGCAAGATAGGAGCCTATGTAAGGAGTCACTTACGTCATGGAAAGCTCTCCTAACACTCTGTGGTCCACTAGAAGTCACCGGGGGGGGGGGGGGGGGACATTCATTAACCGAGTAAGGGGAATCATTAATGGGCTAATCAACATAGATGGTGACAATACCAATGGACTTGGCCAAGGAATCTCAAAACTTCCTTGGGAAAATTCGGAGGCGAGGCTTGCAAAATGACTTGCACCTTATCTAGGTCAACATAAATCCCTTGACAAGAAATAATGTGGCCCAATAACCTATCATAAGTTACGACAAAAATAGATTTATTTGCATTAAGTCATAGTCTATAATATCTACACATTAGAAAGCACAAGCAAAGATGTTGTAGATGTGCACTTGTAGCATAAAAAATGGAGATATCATCAAGATAGACTCACATGAAAGTAGAGAGATAAGGAGAAAAAATCTCGTGCATAATGGTGCATGCATAGACTCCCCAATTTGTGATAAAAGTTGTTTTATGTATGTCCTCCTCAACCCTACGAGCTTGGTTATATCTACTGTACCCATCTAAAAAGGAATACATCTCATGACCTGCAACTTCGTGAAGAATACTGTCCAGAAAGGGCAAAGGGAAGGGGTCAAGAATGGTGGAAACATTCAACTTTTGGTATTCAACACAAATTTGGAGTTGCTTATTCTTCTTAGGTACGATGAAAATTGGAGAGATCTATTTTGCATGTTCGACTAGAACTATAAAGCCAACCCGTAGTAAGCAATCCAATTCATCTTTTACTTGTTTAGCATATTGGGGGCTCTTTGTATAGCTTTGCTTAGCCGGATAAGCATTGAGTTTCAAGACCACTCGATGTTGGTATATTCTAGGATCCACACCCTTCATGTCCTTATAAACCCATGCGAATATGTCATCAAACTTAGTTAACAATGCTAGGATATCTCGTTTAAAAGATTCCTTCAATCCTGCTCTAATCATGGTTGGTGAAAAGGAGAGCAGATCATGGTTAGTGAAAAGGAATGTCGTTTCCTCATCATCCAAAAGACCATCCAACATATGGACTGGTCCAATTACATAAGGCCTAGCATGTATCTCATCAATGTTTACGGTGGTTACATCTAAAGTTCAATTCATTTGATGACCAATCTTGCAAGACTTTGGCGTGCTTTAGTCATGGACAACCAAAAGGTAAATTATAATCTAGGCTAGACTTGGGCAAATCCAGAACAACAAAAGTCATATAAAAGACTTCACCCTAGAATGTAATGGGAATATTCCAGATTAACCCCACCAGATGGACCCTATACTAGTTAGCAATAGGAACAAAGAATTTGATTGGTCCAATTTGATTCCATCCAAGCTTCTTACACAAAACTGCAATGGCAACGTTTATGCCAAAGCCACCATCTATGAGGACTTGTGTAATTTTGTCACCATCTATGAGGACTTGTGTCATTTTTATACTAGACTGTAATCAAGGGAACCACATGATTGACTGTGGTGTCTGGTTTTGGGTGTATAGTGGATGTAGCTAGTGCTAAGAGGTCCAAATTAATCTGCTATTGAAACTACCATTTGATGCTAGGGACAAGAGACAAAAATTATCCTAAGGTCAAGGTGATCGGCACTTTATACAAAATATCGTGGGCTTTGCTAGAAGAGAGCTCTTTTGGTAGTGTGTTGGATGGTTTGGATGGTTCCGGTACTACAGATTTTAGCATTGTTGATACGAAGGGTTTGACTTCCTGAGTAGTGATTGGTACATAATCAGGGAAGATGGTAGCTTAAGCTCAGGCCCATTTAGCTACCTTGAATAACATCTACCATTGCTCCTTAAAACTTGTTTCAAAGACTTTTGTAGCTGGTTGTAGTACTTTTCTTGATCATGTATGTATAGTAGTAGCTTGTGCTTTGACAGGTGTAATAATGACCATGTTTGTGGTTGCGCTTTGTTGATCCTTCTTGCATTTTTCATATTCTTGGGCATCTTTACAATGACTATGAATGTGGCCCAATTTTCCATAGAAATGACAATGTGGTTGAAATGCACGATTATTAGTATTGGCAACACCTTGGTTCTAATGTGACTGATTATAATTCCCTAGTCGTGGTGCTTGAAAATTTGTATAGGATGAGTAAGTCATGTTCCAAAGATGAGGAGGGACATAATTTGTTGCAACTTCATTGGACTCCTGTATGACTGCATTTATGGCTAACTGATTCTCCGTCTTGGAATTGTAAGGAGACATTTCTACAAGGTGATGTCCATCCTCATAGATTGCACAATAGACCTAGTTCAATGCATAATTTTCTATCACATGTCCTGGATTTTTACACTGTGCAAAAGACCTCTTTCGAAACATCTTTAGCTTTCCTCTTGCCAGTCTTCACCCATTCCAAATCTTCTACAAATCCACTGACTTTGTGTTCCAACTACAAAGCCATCTCAATAATAGCATCTAGTATCATATCACCAATGCACAAGATTATCATAACCTAAAATAGTTGTGGGTTAAGGCCATTGATAAACCAGTGTGTGATGGCATCATTTGGTAAATAGGAAATCAAAACTTTTTGTTGTATTTTTCTTTAACTAGAATCATTGTAGGAAAGCATTCTGAACATCATCATAGCATCCAAAGTCATATCAATAATAGCATCTAGTATCATATCACCAATGCACAAGATTATCATGACCTGACATAGTTGTGGGTTAAGGCCATTGATAAACCAGTGTGTGATGACATCATTTGGTAAATTAGCATTTGCTTACGACAACTATGAGAGTGAGTATGAAAAATGGTGGCATACTCTTGCACTCTCTGGTGTGTTTTTTGCATGCTATATTTCTATAGCAAATCAAAACTTTTTGTTGTATTATTCTTTAACTAGAATCATTGTAGGAAAGCATTATGAACATCATCATAGCATCCAAAGTGATTTAGGTCAAACTTCGTTAACCATCAGGCTACTTTGGCAACCATCAAGCTACTTCATTAACTAGTGTTGATTGGAAAACTATTGCTTTCTATTCATCATCGTCTGGTTGTCTAATACATTGTAATTAGTTTGCAACATGCAGACATTAGCATTAGGGTCATCTCTTGGGAATCTGCCAAACTTAGCATAGGTTACACCGGTTGGAAATTGTTTTCTTTGTCTAGCATGTTGTCTACCCTATTGTCCACCCTATAAATCTTCCATCACTTTAGGACTAAAGTATTCGAGTGCGTCCACTACTTCTCTGGAATCGGAGGTAGTAGTTGAGGCTTGATTAATGACTAATGGTAAACCTTGTGGTGGTTGTAAATTTAGTTGTTGAATTGGTTCTAATTCTTCTATTTGTGATACTTTCCTACTACTCTAGAAGCTAGGAAATATTGTTGTGATAGGCCATTCATTTGGCATTCTCCAGCCTTCTCTGATACTGACAGGATTTGAGACCGAATCCTTTGCAATTTTCGTAATGTCCACTACAATTTATGATGTAGATTCAATTTGCATAGAATGAGTGGTTTGCGTCTTTTCATTTGCAATCGGAGCCTTGGCAACATCCAAAGCATCATTAAGAATCGGACTTTCATCGAACACTGGGCTCACAACAAACTCATAGTTGCTACCGATCACCAAAATATCATCGAACGTCATTGAAGATTTCTCTTTTGTTTCTCGCATATCAAAAACAAGGAAATATTGTAGTGTCCTACCACCATTTACTGCACTCTTTCCTTGAAATGTCACACCTTTGTTGGCTTTATGCTATGGGGTACCCAATGCACTATTCTTTTGAGTAGGATGCTTGTCACTTCTATACTTCAGATAGATCTCACCAGAACATGTTATCGACATGTAGATGATAAAAACCACTCCCCAACAGGATCATCATTGTTAACCTCACACATCCACAGACTCATTTTCCGCCATACATAAATCCTCAAGTTGCTTCCTCAAGTACACAACACGTGCTTCATTATGTACGGCATATAAAGAAGCAAGAGTGTTCCACGCACATCTTCATGTAGCACATGACAGTGCAAAACTATATGATGCTTCATAGAAAGCACAATCAATGCATGAGCTTGAGCATCTTTTCCATCTTTTCAGGAAAAGATGGAAACCATTGTACTTGAAAAATAAGCTCCTGTGTAGGTTGAGGAGTAACCATTGTACTTGAAAAATAAGCTCCATCTGTGATAGTAGACTATGAAGTAGAAGCACATGTGGGTCTTCAATCTACATTTGCCACTATGTTCCATAGTTGTTTCGCAACAAGAACATGTTTCATCATGTAAGACCACATTGGATTAGTTGGTCCATCAAGCTTATCTTCAACTTCAAGCATGCTAAACAAGTCATTTTTACCCCCCATTTCACTAAAGAATAAGATTGTGACAAGATCTTTACTTCAACAGAAGCTAAAATGAGTGCTGAACTTTCAGCTCATAATCCGTCACTCTGATGGAGATTTTGACTGCACAAATGGCTTTGAAATGGGGATAAACCCCTAATGCCACTCAATTGGTAGAAATGTTTCTTGGCTACTAAAAATCATTGTTCTATGCTCCAAAGTCAAGAAGCGTAAACCTGATGGTACAATTGACAGGTATAAGGCTAGGCTTGTTGCAAAGGGTCATGCACAGGAAAGAGGCATTGATTTTGATGAGACCTTTGCACCTACATGCCGTATGACTACTGTTCAGAGCATCTATGCACTTGCAGCCCATCATGGTTGGAATGTACATCAGTTGGACATTAAAACAACATTTCTTAATGGTGACTTGCATGAAGAAGTGTATGTTTTTCAGCCCCGTGGCTTTGTGCAGAAAGGGCATGAAAACCAGGTGTGCAGGTTAAAGAAGGCATTATATGGTTTAAAGCAAGCACCACGTGCTTGGTATGAGAACATACATGCCTATCCGATTGCACATGGTTTTGAGAACAGTCCAACTGAAAGCACCTTATATGTTAAGCGTGCTAATGATGTGCTTCTGATCATTGTTGTCTATGTTGATGACATGCTACTCACTGGTCCTATTGAGAAGCATATTGCTGATTTTAAGGCTGATTTGCATGCCTCATTTGAGATGTCTGATTTGGGGCATTTGCATCATTATTTGGGCATTCACTTTATGCACATTGATGGTGGAATGGCTTTGTGTCAAACGATATATATTGACACATTATTGTAGCGTTTTGGCCTTGAAGACTGTAAACCTATTGCCACTCCTATGGAGACAGGTTTACGATTGAGTCTTCATGATGTTGGAGATGCATTTGATGCTGTTCTCTATCAGCAGGCTGTTGGATGCTTGATTTACTTATGCATTACTCGGCCAGATATTTAGTTTGCTCTCTCACAGATGAGCAGGTTTATGCATTGCCCAGGAGTCAAGCATTGGCAGGAGGTTAAGCGTATCTTTCGCTACTTGAGTGGTACACGGCTACTTGGGTTGTTTTATCCCAAGGGGGGATCACTACAGCCAGATTTGGTTGCTATGACACTCGTGTGTCCACTAATGGCTTTCGCTTCATGCTTGGTAGCTCATGTATATCTTGGTTGAGCAAGAAGCAGCCTACTATGGCCACTTCCACTTATGAGGCTGAGTATAGGGCAGCTTTCACAGCTACTGTTGAGTGTGTGTGACTGAGATGCCTTATGGCTGATTTGGGTGTCGGCCAGTCTTATGATCAGTATTGAACCTTAGAAAAACGTTCCAATCAATGTCAATAAAGCTAAATATTACCTCCAATTCAAGCACCTTGTCATTCTCATCTGGCTCAACCCCTAACAGCTCCATATTAACAGTATATATCTGAATTTGCGTCTCCAACTGAATCCTCCTCTCAAGAGACATTCCCACATCACATTTCAATTCATCTATGGATACTTGTAACTTTTTTCTCATCTCAGTCGTAGTCACCTTAGACTCAGCAGCCTTTGATAGCTTGGCTTGATCCAAATCAAGCTTGACCCTATCCAACTTATTCTGTTCACTATCACTTAACAATTCTAAAGTACGTATAACCTTAGTACCCTCCACTCGCCTTATGGCAGCAACTGCCATACCTTGTCGATCATTTAACTCAACATCTTCTTTATGTTCCTGCAAGTTCGCATCCAAAGGCTCTAAAAGTGGTGAAGCATCATCATTCAAACAACTGTAAAACCTTTGCATCTTTGACTGCAATGTACCCATCTTCCTGCATCTTTCAATAGAAGCTTCTGCAGCTACAACCCATGCCACTGGGTCCATAGCTGGATTTTTTGATGCAAAGGCTCCAGCAAATTGTACAGGCAATTTGTAGTTTGTTGGTACCTTCTAGTAGACTTTCTGATGTAACACCATCAGTGTGTCATAGAACTCTTGCCTGACATATTTAACTTTCATCTTCCCCTTGAGTTGAGTTACCTTGAAGATAGATAGCCAATCTGCCTCACTAACCAATTTTTCTGATATAGTACCTAGATCTATACCAACGATAGATAGGTCGTAAACAATGTGGAAATCATCTTATTTCTGGTAGAATACGTTGTGGTCTAAAACTTTTGGATATGCTAGATATATCCACCTGCATCAACAAGGCAAATTGTTTCATAAATGCATGCCCATTACTCCAATTGTAGCACCAAAGATTAAGTGTAGAGTCCCTATATCTTTGTGGTCCGTGGATGTTGAAAAGAAGGGTCCTACACAGGTCCGCAGATAATGCAGAGATACATGAAACAACTTTTGTATGTATTAATGATTCAATACAGTAGTTACATACATGTGAATCGTTACATCATGTGACACATGAGTGAGCCGCAGCTGTTAAGCCATTATTTCCGGGATATGGCATTTGGACACATGGTTCATACATGGCATATGCACCTAAATCATAGTTAAGCCGCTTCAACACTCCCCTATAACTAGAGTACTGGAATGTGACACAGATGTTACTTGATTTCAACGATTCCAAGATGTTCCCTGCAGAGGATGAACTTATCTGCTCCCACAGGCTTCGTAAGCATATCAACCCACATTAGATGAGCTGATACATATGAGAGATGAAGTTTTTTCTGCTCTACAAGATCACGTATAAAATAAAACTTTAAATCAACATGTTTTGTTTTCTTTGTCATCGGTAAGAGCTCTTGCATGACCGTTTGGATCCAGAGGCCTTCTTTTGTTGTGAGATCTAAGGCCACAAATTTAGCTTCTGCTGATGATAATGCAATAGTTTTCTGCCTCTTGGAGAACCACGTGCTACTTGCCATTTAAATGGCTGTAAAACTAGCCTATTAAATTACACAGCATTAGACACACCAATTGATATCAGACTTGGAGCTTACCTGGTCCATTGCTTTCGCTTCAATGATTGACTCTTAACGGACGGTGCCTCTCCTGTACCGAAAATAATGGTTCTTGCATTAGAACCATAGAAATTACTCCTAGCCATGTGAGCACCTAAATGTTTCATGCATGGATGCTAGACCCCATACCTGCTCATACTCATTCCTAGAGATTGCGTTTCACCTTCGTCGTCTGATGGAAAAGCTTCATTGATGGTAGCTTTCTCTCATGATTGATGAAGTTGTGCGAACCTTCTATGCTCCACTGGCACAGACTCCATAGACTCGCCACCTTGTGGAGTATGTGAGGAATAATGACATTTACTATCGATGTTCTAGCCATGATACCCAGCGGGCCACCACATGAGTAGTGATCATACGTCTAGCAAATTGAAATTTTATGAATTTATTTTTTCGCTATTTAAAATGCTTTTGAAATAGCTAAAAAGTGACGGGCTTAAAAGCAATAAATACTCCTAAAAAGTGTTCACATTAACATGCTTTTACCCGTAGGTACACACCACAACAGAATGGCATTGTTGAATGCAAAAATAGACATATTGCAAAAATAGCAAGAGCCTTGATGGATGAGAAGAATATGCCTCATTGTTATTGGGTAGAAGCTATGGACAATTGTATACATCATGAACAGAACTCCAACTGTTGCTATACATCAAGTTACACCTAAAGAGAACTTCACAAGTAAAAAACCAAACTTATTACATATGAAAGTGTTGGTTGTATTGCATATCTACATCTTCTAGATGAGTTGAGGATGAAGCTTGATCCAAAAGTAGAAAAATGTATCTTCATTGGAGACTCCCTTGAGAAAAAGGGATATAAATGTTATAACCCACTCACATGATAGGTGAAGGGAAGTAGAGATGTGGTGTTTGATGCAATGTTAAGCTTCTATGCAGATGCCAAAGAAGGAATTAATCTTGAATCAAATGAAAAAGAAAAGGCTGAAAAATCAAGTGCAGAATCTTAAGTTTTGAGTGGACCAGATGCATCACCAAGAAAAAGTTCCAACTCAAGTCCATGAAGTGGAAGATTTCTGGGAAATTTCAGTCCACTCAATTCATCAAATACATCCAAGAAAGGTAAAGAAAATCTTTATGCTGGTAGTAAAACATCTAGAGATTCTGAAGACATTGATGGAGATTCAAGCAATTCACAAAAGAGTCTTGATGAGGAACTTGGATTTCCCTCTGTGAAGACTCCACTAGTAAGAAAGGCACATGTAGATGATACAAGGAGAAGTGATCCAGGACCAAGAAGATATGGGACAATGCAGAATTAAGTGCAATGATTGACATATGACAGTTATATGGCTCATCATTGTGCCTACATGACAAAGATAATAGAAGATGTTGAACACTATTGTTTTGAAGGTGCAATTGGGAATGCAGATTGGGAGAAGGTGCAATTGGGAATGGAGATTGGGAGAAACCTATTATAGGTTGCAAAGGCTTTGTATGGACTTAAGAACGCCCCTCATGCTTGGCATGCAAGGATTGTTGACTACTTAACCACCATTGGATTTTCTATGTGTGATGCAAATCATTCATTATATGCAAGGAAGGGTGCAATTGGGAATGCAAATTGGGAGAAGGTGCAATTGGGAATGCAGATTGGGAGAAACCTATTATAGGTTGCAAAGGCTTTGAACTTAAAAAAGCCCCTCATGCTTGGCACGCAAGGATCGTTGACTACTTAAAAACCATTGGATTTTCTATGTGTGATGCAAATCATTCATTATATGCAAGGAAGGGTGATGATGGCATCACAATTGTGGCTATTTATGTTGATGACTTGATTGTAGGAGGTGAAAATGAAGCAAGCGTTAAAGAGGTAAAGAAACTCCTTATGCAAAAATTTGACATGGAAGATCTTGGTGTGCTGCACTATTTTTTAGGCATTGAGTTTATACATAAAGAAATAGATATACGGATATCGCAAAGGCAATATGCCTTGAGTATGCTACAAAATTATGGTATGGATAATTGTAAGCCAATTTCTATGCCATTAGATCAAAATTTGAAGTTGGATACTACAGGTGAAGCGCATTGGAAAATGCTACTGAAAACTGTGGGAAGTTTGATATATCTCACAATTACAAGACTTGATCTAAGCTACATTGTTGGACTTGAAAGTCACTTTATGTAGGTTCCCAGGAAATCATACTTAGATGCATTGAGATGCACTCTAAGATTTGTGAGTGCTACTTTAGATTATGCATTATTTTATGAAGGTGATGCAGAATAGCAGGTTCATGGATACATCCATGCAGGCTGGGTTGGTAGCATTCCATGTAGAAGATCTACTAGTGACTTTCTATTCTTACTCGGGAGTGCAACTATTACATGGAACATTAAGAAGCAACCCACTCTTGCTTAATCGAGTATAGAGGCTGAGTATAGAGGTGCTGCAATGGCAGCATGTGAAGCATCATGGCTAGAGATGCTACTTGTAGATTTAGGTGTGGAAGTGCAAAGCCTATCAACATCTATTATGATAACATAAGGAACATACAACTAGCAACAGAACCCTATTTTTCATGCTAGAACAAATCAAATTGAGATGCATTATCATTTCATCAGGAAAAAGGTATTAACATGTGATATTGACCTTGCTTATGTGATGACAGATGAGCAAGTTGCTAATGTTTTCACTAATGCACTTGGAGTTGAGAAGTTGAAGAAGTTTCAGAAGATGCTTGGATTACAAGACATGACATTGCGCTTGAGGGGGATTTTTGACATATCAAGCTCAATATGTGATGATCCCCGATGATACATATCACTTTTCATTTCTCTGACATGTATAGTGGTCACACAGGTATATGCCAGGGAAACTTCATTGAGCTTTACTAGATTTACCTACCGAGAGTGATGGTACATTTTTTTTCTTGCCAGCTCACTCATTTGTGGACATTAGGATTTTCCTTATGTATTGTTCTTTATATACTGCAATAGATGTATTGTTGTATTAGGACATTCTTTCACATTCCTTTTATGTAATAGAAGAAGAAGAAGAAGAAGAAGAAGAAGAAGAAGAAGAAGACTATTCTTCCTTGCCTCAATCTATGTGTGAGATCTCTTCCTTATCTTCTTTCTCGCGACAATGATCCCCCCTTAGGATGATCCCCCCTTAGGATAAAACAATCCAAGTAGCTAAGTACCACTCAAGTAGCAAAAGATGTGCTTAACCGTCTATCGATGCTTGACATCTAGGTAATGCATAAACCTGATCATCTATGCAAACTGAATATCAAGCTGAGTTATGCAGAAGTAAATCAAGCATCCAACAACTAGCTAATATAGAACAACATCAAATGCATGTCTAGCATCATGAAGACTCAATCATAAACTTATTTGCATAGGAGTGGCAATAGGTTTGCCATCTTCAAGGCCAAAATGATGCAATAATGTGATCAAATTATTTTGCTTTTCACAAAGATATTCCCTCATCAACTTGCATAAAAAGAATGCCCATATGATGATACAAATACCCCAAATTTGACATCTCAAAAGAGGCATGCAAATCATCCTTAAATTCAGCAATATGCTTCTCATTAAGACCAGTGAGCAGCATGACATGGACATACACAAGAATGATCAAAAGTATATCATCCACATGCTTAACATACAAGGTGTGCCTAGTTGGACTATTCTCAAAACCATGTGCAATCAAGTAGGCATGTTTCTTTTCATACCAAGAATGTGATGCTTGCTTCAAACCATATAATGCCTTTTTCAACTAGCACACTTTGTTTTCATGCCCTTTCTGCACAAAACTACAGGGCTAAAATACATACACTTCTTCATGTAAGTCACCATTCAAAAATACAATTTTAATTTTCGAGTGATGTACATTTCAACCATGATGAGATGTAAGTGCATAGATGCTATGAACAATGGTCATTCGGAATGTGGGTGCAAAGATCTCATCAAAAGCAATGCCTCTATCTTGAGCATAACCTTTTGCAAAAAGCCTACCCTTATTCCTGTCAATTGTTCCATCAGGCTTACATTTCAACTTGTATACCCATTTACTACCAGTGGCCCTTTTTCTGGAGGCAAATCACATAAAGACTAAGTACCCATCTATTTACACTTATGTGTTCCTCAAGTAGCTTTGATGTGAACCTTTTTCTTATACATGGGAACTTTTTAATCTAGTGCTGGCTAGAGTTCTTTTCTCATGTTACCACATACATGATTCACTCATATATGGTGGTACTTTGTACTTCGGGATATTATTCAACTCTTACTTCAGTTTAATTCATTGTAAATAGAGAGAGCTATTCTAGCCATCCATCTTCTCTATATGTCTTGCTGCATTTTTGCTCCTTGTACCCAACAAAAATACTTTCAGAACTGTACTTTCAGAACTGTACGAAACATCATGTCTAAATTTTTTGGTATGGGTTCCGCTAAAATTGATCCTGATCTCTGAGCTAGGTTCTCTTGATTTGATTCTTGAGAAGTCAATTCTAGAATTTTAGCTCTCGATTCTTTCAAACTTCCTTCCACTTCAGTTATCCTTTTACTCCATTTTCTCTTAATTCTTTCTCTGGAACCTTTCCATGATTTTGTCTTTTTGGTACTAGGCGCTCCAACTTTGCCGGTTTCAGCTATTTTCTCCTGATTAAGCTATTGATTTTGTAAGAGCACCTTGGCTCTTGTTATAGCTTGGATAGGCACGTATGTAGGGTTGGATCCATCTGCATTATTTACAATACCTATCACATTGATCGGTGTCAGTTTTGAAGCATTCGTAGGGTTCTTAGGACAATCTTTTATGATATGCTCTTTACCATAATTGGCACAAAAGCCTTGTATGTTATATTATTGTGATTGTCCTGCTATCGGAGGATGTGGACAATCCTTTATTTAATGATCTCCTTGGCACCTAAAGCATGGTCCTCTAGGGCCCTGTGGTCTTTGTTGTCTCAATTGGGGCCGCGGATTAGGGTTGGTGTACATCACATTAGCATAATCGGGCTCCCAACTAGGTTCCAATGGTGGACTATCAGAGTTGTTGGAAAAGAAGTCTATAGTTCTTTGGATGGATTCTCAGGCTATAATCAGGTATCTACTGCATTAGAAGATCAACATAAGATTGCCTTTGCAATTGAATGGGGTATCTATGCATTTAGAGTTATGCCTTTTGGTCTAGCAAATGCACTAATCACATTCCAAAGGTTGATGTGTCATGTGCTTAAAGATTTTCTGAGGAATATAATGGAGATATATGTGGATGCTTTATGCACTTTTTGTACTCAAAGAGTTGATAATCTATAGTACATAGATAATATTCTCAAAAAATGTAGAACTTACAGAGTTTTTCTAAACCCAAAAAATGTGTCTTTTTTGTTAGAAAAGGAAGAATGTTAGGACACATGGTCTCCAAGAATGGAATATCAGTTGTTGAAGAGAAAATTGCTAGTCAATCTACCAAAGCCAACAAATGTGAAGGAATTACAAACATTTATGGGACATTATGGTTATTATACGATATTTGTATACAAGTTTGCAGATATTGCTAAACCTCCGTATGCATTGAGCACAAAATTTAAGTGGAACAATTAATGTGATTTTTCATGCAATTAGCTACTTGGTATGGTCTCATGGTTCTCCCAATGTTTTTTCCAATGATTTCTCCTTCTTATAGGGAACTCATGTATAGCTTCTCCTTCCCTTAGAAAGGGATTAGGTGAAGTTTGTCATCTCCTTTCTCTCTATGGCTCTACTAGAGTAGGATGTCTGCTACCCCTTGGGATTTTAGGTTCTTCTATATCTTTGATCCCATGCTCCTCTCTTTGAGCATTGACCCAATTCATTTGTATCCTCTAGATTATTGGTGAACATATATATAGATAGTGATAGCAGATGACATGGGAAAAGAGAACAAAGAGGCTTTATTCAAGCTAGTCAGAGAATTTAGAGATGTATTTGCCTATATCTAAAAAGATTTGAAGGGTGTAGATCCCAATATCTATGTGCATAAACTAGCTATTGCTCGAGATATAAAACCTAGTAAGCAAAGTCATTATACATACAATGACAAATACTCTACAAAGATTAAAGAAGAAATAGATAAATTATTGGCTGCCAATTTTAGTTATGAAATTGAGTACACAAAATGGACATCTCCAATAGTTGTGGTTCCAAAGAAGAGGAAAAATTAGGGTTCACATAAATCTTAAAAAAGTGAATGCTTCACTATCAAAGATAGCTACCCACTGCCAATAATAGACCACCTACTAGAGAGAGTTGCTGGAAAAGAAGCTTATAGTTTTTTGGATGGATTCTCAAGCTATAACCAGGTACATATTGCATTAGAAGCTCAAAATAAGACTTCCTTTGGAATTGAAGGGCGTGTCTATGCATTTAGAGTTATGCCTTTTGGTCTAACAAATGCACCAGCCACATTTCAAAGGTTCATGTGTCATGTGTTTAAAGATTTTCTAAGGAACATAATGGAGATATTTGTGGATAATTCATACACTTTTTCTAATCATAGAATAGATCATCTACAAGACCTAGAGAATATATTAAAAAAATGTAGAACTTACAAAATTTTTCTAAACCCAAAAAAATGTGTGCTTTTTGTTAGGCAAGGAAGAATGTTAGGATAAATCTCCAAGAATGGAATATCAACTCATAGAGAGAAAATTAGAGTTATAATCAATCTACCAAAGCCAAAAAAAGTGAAGGAATTACAAACATTTATGGGACACTATGGTTATTATAGTAAATTTGTATACAAGTTTGTAGATATATGTAAACCTTTGTATGCATTAATCATAAAATTTGAGTGGACCAATGAATGTGATAACGCCTTTGAAGCCCTAAAAACGTGTTTGCTCACAACATCTATCCTAAAAACACCAGAACATGATGTGATATGTACATGTAGATGCTTCTAATTTTGCCTTAGGATGTATTTTAGCACAACCCATAGAAGGAATTAAATTAGATTTTCCCATTGCCTGTGCAAGTAGACAATGAAATCATGTTGAAAAAAACTACACCATAACTGAAAGAGAGGGCTTAGGGATGGTGTTTGCTATAAAAAAAATATAGAATGTATTGGCTAACAAGTTCGAATTCTTTGTGGATCATCAAACCTTATTATACTTGGTGATTAAACCTTGTCAAATAGGAAGGATAGTCAGATGGTTCTTACTTCTTATGGAGTTTGGATTTGAAGTCATATTAAGATAAGGAAAAACCCATTTGAGGGTAGATTAGCTATCAAGGATTCTCACTAGAGAAAAATCATATCTAACTGATGATGAGATGCCTGATGAATATCTCTTTAATGTAGAAAGCATACCAGGATGGGCAAGCTCCTTGGTACCAATCTTATCAATGGGATCAAACCGATCAGAGTGGACTTCCACACACATTTTTGCAAAGAAAATAAACTATTCTTTTATCAGAACATTTGTACCATGTGAACAACATTGGAGTATTGGAATACTATGTTCTTGAAGAATAACAAGGAACTTATTTAGAGAGCGCACATCTTTGGAATCCGTATTTTCATGCTGCAAAGATTCTCACTTTAAATAACTTAGCAAGATGTTCTCTATCGGGTTCTGGGAATACCACTCAAAAATGTTCATTCCCAGATCGACCCACCTGTCGCATCTCTTTATAGTAGAACAATCCATACATGCCGATCAGCTATGCTTGCCACATCTGGACATTCCAAGTCCAATTGATTGGAATTAGATGATGACAAATCTAGCAAGAGGACTACACATACAAGAACATCACCTCACCACCGATGTCATTGAATATTACATCAAACACTCCATACAACAAGGGTCTGTCACGGACGATAGATGTGAGAGAGGGGGGTGTTGGCAATAGCGAGAGAAGTCAAGGCATTACAAGTCAAGGGAACCAATGCAAAGAGTTAGAGTAGAGGGACATTAAAAGAGGACCAAGTAGGCAAAGCAGTTAGAGAAGATCCGATAACTAGGCCTATCCAATTTTTTAGAAGATAAATCTTTTTCAAAAGTGATTTTCATCACTACACCAACATTGTAAATACCGTTTTTGGTAGGTTAGACTCCATTTTGTTCAAGCAAAGGTGTCCTTATCTTGAGGACTATTAGGAGTGCCTACCTATCAATTTTCATAATTTTTAGACTCTGTTTGAGCCCTCAAATAAGCCGTGGGACCTAATTTTTAACTCGACAGGACACTAGGTCTAGATAAGGCCAAAGCTAGTAAAAAACTATAGAAAGAGCTAGATGGCTCATTTTTGAGGTTGGATTGCTAGAGATTAAAGCTGATTGACTCTAACCACTAAGGTAGTTGTGACATACAACTTGTAATGCTACAAGATTCCTTCAATCAATCTATTTTACTTTTATCTCAAGAGTTAGACTCTATGCTTTTACAAGAGGTGTTCACATATGCTCAAAAATAAAATTATGTGAGATAAACCTTTGATGTTTGGTCCAGCATCAAGGCTTGAGAAATGTACCAATAGCTCCCCCTCAAGCCTAAGATGCTTGAGTCTTCAATCCTCAGGTATTTCTTGTAATGCAATCATGGATTTAAGCATGTTAAGCTTGCTTCCATCCAATGATTTGGTTATCATGTCTGCACATTGCATATATGTAAATACATAGGACAACTCTATCTCCTTGCTGGTAATCTTTTCCCTAAAAAAATGATAATGGAATTCTATAATGGAATTCTATAATGGAATTCTATAATGGAATTCTATAATGGAATTCTATAATGGAATTCTATAATGGAATTCGCATGAAAGATAGGATTAGCAGCTAAATGAAGTGAGCTCATGTTATCTCCAAATATAAATGGAGTTCCAAAATCCAATCATAAATCTGTGTATAGGGTCTTGATCCACATTGCTTCTTGTGTTGCATGTGCCAACCCTCTATATTCAGCTTTAGTTGAGGAAAGAGCTACAGTAGGTTGCTTCTTTCAAGAACAAGAAATAAGCTTTGTATGTGCAAATGATAGATATCCAGATGTACTTCTCCTATCATCCTTTGAAGCTGCACAATCTACATCAGTGAATAGCTTCACATTTAAATGAGATGCGTAAGGATAATATAGACCTTCATTAAGTGTTCCCTTCAAATAATTCAATATCCTTTTGGCTGCATCCACATGAGGTTTCCTAGGAGTGTGCATAAATTGGCCAAGCACACTTACTCCATAACAAATATCTACCCTAGTTAGGGTAGCATAGTTTAAGCTTCCAACTAGACTTTGGTAGCTTGTAATGTCCTAGATTGCATTATTCGTTATTCAAAAATTCGTTTATTTGTGAATAATTACGGAATTTTGCAATAAGCCCTTATTATTCAACCAAATTATTTGGTGCCACATAAGCTTATTTGGACACGCCCGAATAGTTTTTGCATGGGAATTCGATAGTTTTCGATCGAAAGCGCTTTCGATCGGAAATTTTTTGATCGAACACTTTTTCGATTCAAACATGTTTTGATCGAATAATATTTTATAAAAGAGTAGAACTATACTCATTTTTCATAAAAACTACTTTGTTCTTTACGAACTTAAAGTGTCGTAGAGAGAACAAGGTATAATTTTTTGCTCTATTAAATAATTGAAACTATTATGATTGTTTGACTCAACATTGATTCTTACTTCACAATAGTATATGTATGTGGATTTAAAATCTATTATGATTGATTCTTACTCATTTTTCATAAAAGATACTTTGTTCTTTACGAACTTAAAGTATCGTCGTAGAGAGAACAAGGTATAATTTTTTTCTATAAATATTAAATAATTTAAACTATTGTGATTGTTTGACTCAATATTGATTTTTACTTCACAATAGTATGTGTAAATGTATGTGCATATGATTAGGAATTTAAAATCTATTGTGATTATCTGATAAAACATTGATTCTTACTTCACAATAGTATGTGTAAGTGTATGTGCATATGATTAGGAACTTAAAATCTATTGCGATACATAAAAGTTATTATTGAAAAAAGTAGGTATATTATGTTTGAATCAACATTGATTCTTACTTTGTAATAGTATATGTATATGTGTGTATGAGTATGTGTATGCATATCAGTGTATAATTGTGAATGAAAAATCTATTGTGATTGTTTGAATCAATATTGATTCTTACTTCACAATAGTCTATGTAAATGTATGTGCATATGATTATGAATTTAGAATCCATTGTGATTGTCCGATACAACATTGATTCTTACTTCACAATAGTATGTGTAAGTCTATGTGCATATGATTAGGAATTTAAAATCTATTCTGATACATTAAATTTATTATTGAAAGATATAGGTAGATTATGTTTGAATCAAGATTGATTCTTACTTCATAATAGTATATGGATGTATGTGTATGAGTATGTGTATGCATATGAGTATATAACTGTGAATGAAAAATCTATTGTGATCGTCTGACTCAATATTGATTCTTACTTCACAATAGTCTGTGTACATGTATGTGCATATGATTAGGAATTTAGAATGTATTGTGATTGTCTTTACTTCATAATAGTATATGTATGTGTGTGTATGAGTATGTGTATGCATATCAGTGTATAACTGTGAATGAAAAATCTATTGTGATCGTCTGACTCAATATTGATTCTTACTTCACAATAGTCTTTGTACATGTATGTGCATATGATTAGGAATTTAGAATCTATTGTGATTGTCTTATACAACAGTGATTCTTACTTCACAAGTTGTTCCATTTTGTACCTCCAAAATGCTTCGTCATTTCCCTCTAGGTGTCCTAGGTTCTTCTCCTACTGGCTCTTTTCCTTGGGTTCTCGCTTCCGTATGTAATTGAATTGCACCCCATCCTTGTAGATGCTAGAACCTAAGTGGTTGGTTCGGACAAATTCTAGTTGAGTTCTATAGGGTCCTTTGGGTCTTTCCAAATATGTTATGTTTAAACCTCCTTCTCGTCTTTCTCTGCTAAAAGCCATTTCCGATTCACTGGTATCTGAGCCCAACTCGTAAGGATAGCTATTCAATTGTTGTGCCCACAAATGTGCAGTAGTTCCTACACTTGCTTTTGATGATCTAAGGCTTTGTCGGTCTGACTTACCTATATGCTTGCCCGATCCAAGGTTCATGAATTTACTTCCTGGCACTCTTTGATCGTCAATGGTTCTTTGTTCTTAACTTCTTGGTTCTTTTTAAATTCCTTTTAAGTCCTTGTCTTGTTTTATTGTAAGCATCAGGAATCGACTTTCTGTTGTACTTTTGAGTTCTTGATCCGTCAGACTTAAGTTTTTTCCTCTAGGTTTTCATATCGCACACTTTATGTTAGTCTTGGACTTGAAAGATTTAATCTCTTGAACTTGATGCGTTCCTATCTTCTTTCTAATTTAATCCACAATGCTACCGCTTAGCCTAAGCTAATAATTGACTGAGGGGGTTGAGTATTCTTCCAACCTCAAGTCAGCTCCTTTGAGTGCTCTGATGCCCAAGAAGTCACACTTCTCAAGCCTTGCGTTCTTCACTGCCTTGCTTTGATTGCCCTTGATAGCCTTTGCTAGACCTATAAAAATCCAATGTTTAGACCAATTCTCAAATTGAAGATCAAGCACTTTGATACATACACCTTTAAGGTCCTTTCTTCTTGGCCCAAATTTTAATGCCCCCTGGCGTTTCTAGTCCCACAAATAGTACTCATCAAGAGCTTTCTAATGAGCTATACAGTTCAAAAAATGGACTTCCGATGAAAAAGATATGAGCGTTCAGGCCCTTGGGGGTAAAACATGACAATTAGGTTTTTCTTTCCCTATGAGCTAAGGGGTCTCCTATGAGCTTACTCACCCAAAAATTTTCTCAAAATAGCCTCAAATTTGCCCAAGAAATCAAACCCTAATTTTTTTGTTTTGGGTGAACAATCACGATGGTCTGGGACAATCGCGATGGTCTGGGACAATCGCAATGGTCTGGGACTGTCGCAATGGCTCAGGTGAACCGTCGCAATGGCGTGGTACAATCGCGATGGTCCGATGGCGAGAACCATCATGATGGTCTAAAGTGAGGTGCCGCGATGGTCCAAAGTGAATAATCGTGATGGTGTCAGTCAACGGTCAATGCAACAATCGCGACGGCATGAGCCCATCGTGATGGTCATGAGGCGTGATGGCTTGAGCCAATCGCGATGGTCCAACTTTCGAGGCATCACGATGGCATACCTAGTATCATCGTGATGGTCTTGCTTGACACGTGGCAGGATCATCACGATGGCGTGAGCCAATCGTGATGGCATGGGGTCGATGGGATCGTCGTGATGGTGAGGGACCGTCGCGATGGCTCAAGTGAACCGTCGTGATGGTGTGAGACCGTCGTGATGGTCCGACCGAGCCGTCATGATGGCATGAGCCAATCGCGATGGTGTGACACAATCGCGATGGCATGAGCCCGTCGCGATGGTCCACCAAAATGAAAATTCTCAAAATGAAACTATGGATTCTTATGTGCCCAAGTGTCCTTTACACTGTGGTTTGGTCGCCTGCCTCAAATTTCGAGTTTGGCAGACCATCGTGATGGTCTGATGCACACGGCAGATTCTGATAGAAAGTGGTTTTTTTACCTTTTGGAAGCTTTCCTACTGCTCTGGAGCTCTATACCTGTAAGAAAACTCAAAAACACACATGCACATGCAAGCACAAAAGCTCTCTCTCGCTCTCTCGCATGCACAAATGAGGGGAAATGAGGAGAATGGGTGGATATGGTGAATTTTTTGAATTTTTTGGAGTGGAAGAAGATGATGTGGTAGTGAAGAAGGAGTGTAGAGGAGATGAAAAACACAAAAAACTAATTAAGAACAACAACAAAAACTGAAATTTTTACCTTCCAATGCCACTTCTTGCTATACTCTTACCATCACACATTTGTTGTAGACTTGATCCCCGGCAACGGCGCCAAATTTGGTGTTGCTCTAGAACAATGATAAGTACCACGTTAAGAAGCTCCACCTCCTTAATGTCAATCCGCGGAAGAGATAGGAGTGACATGAAGATCGCGAATGTGAAATGTAGTGAGAGTGAAGGTGAGAAGCATAGAGATGCACACACACATACACACACACAATGAAGAGACAAGCAAGACAGAGTGGAAGGTAGGAAAATAGACTCTATTACTCAAGATCACAATTACAAGATCAAAATAGCTCTAAGCTCACACTAACCAACCTCAAAAATGAGCTCTCTAGCTCTTTTTATAGATTCTAGATTAGTTTTGACCAGTTTCTCATCTAGTGACCGGCATAGTTAAAAAATAGGTTCTAGGTGCTATTTGAAAGGGTAAACAAAATCCAAAAATAGCCAAAATTGGTAGGCTCGTTCTACCTAAGCTCCTCAAGGTCGAGGACTCCTCGGCTTGCACAAAATGGAGCTACTAATTACAAAAGTGGTTGTTCTATGTTACATATGGTACAAGAGTGATGAAAATCACTATTGGGAGTTTTTGAAAAGTATTTATAAAACATATTTGTTTGAAAAATAATCCGTTTGGCTCCCCACTACTTCATTGTGCTCTGTCTTCACATACTTCTTCGACGTGTGTGCCTCTGGCTACTGCCAACAAAGAGGAATGTGTGAATGGGGGTATGTGGGGATATCTAAACTACCTTCGGTGGATCCTGGGTATCCTTCTATGCTAGGTATAAGGGGGTGTCCAAAGATGGGCTCGACATACAAAAATGGGGAAGGCAAAAGAGGGTTGGCAATAGAAGAAAAGAGTGTGTCCTATGAGGTTGGTTTGCAAAAGGAAAAGAACGTTGATGAGGTTGGGGTTTGGGTAATGGTTGTTAATAGTACATTGGTTTCATTAGTGGTATGTGGTGGAAATGAGGGTGATGGAGGAGATGGGGGGGGGTGTTGGGGTGAGATTGGTGATGTTTATATGCATGTATCCACAGTCAGATGGATGGTGGTTGTCAAGCTAGCCATTGTTTTGATGGTTGCTTCTGGTTCGGATATCAGTATCCATATGTTTTTGTTTGCCCGTGGTCTTGTTTCCACTCTGCATTTGTCATAGTGGATTGAATGTCGTAGAGATGTGTGTACAACCTCTTGAACTTCCAGAGACTCTATTAAGCAATTTGAGTGTATTAATGAAATGAGGATGCACCCCTTCCTTTGCAAGCATATGTGCTATCAAGGCTTGGCTGGATGCAAATGAAACTCTATGCCTTTCTTGCATTGCCTTGATTGTATCATATAATCTTTGTAGCTAGGGGGTATGCGCTGGAGCACTTAAAAGTTCAAACACTTCTTGTTCCTCTTCTTGATTTAGTTCCTCTTGTTCATCATTTTCTCCTTCAGACTCTTCATCCTCATCATCATCTTCATCTTCTTCTTCGTCCTTGTCAATTATTGTAACTGGCATGTGTTGTGGTTGCCTACAGTTGAGATCGTTCCACCTATTGTTTCTCAGCTGACTCAAGATTCATGCATCTTAGGATCTCCTCAAAATCCTCATTTGTGAGCTCTTCCAAGTGTACTCCTCTAGGGAATTCAAGATCTATAGGGATTGGGAGAAATATCAAGTTTGGGCCCTCTGAGCTGCATCTTGGAAGGCATAATGTGAATGGGCGTACATGTCGAGGTGGGGGAGTGACATTTGGGGTTAAGGTGGCTCCACATGGTTGAGCACATGGTATTGCTGCTCGCATCCTCTTTGAAGGGGATCCTGTGGATGTTCGGCCCTTGAATTGTTGTACTCTATTCCACATCAAAGCCCTCTAGATTGGAATGTCATAAGCCAAACATCTATAAATGATCCTAGTTAATGCACAACATCCATACAAGACTAACTTTCATGGCCATCGTTTGTGTGCCAAGTGGATTTGCTATATAATCTAGTGAGGTAGGTTAATGGTTATGTTTTGAGACTCTACAAGTTATAAACTAAACGCGATCTTCTTAGGTGGCATGGTGAATCTATCTTGTGTTGGGAATGCTAAGTGCTGCATGCACATTCTCAAGTGAATGACTTGTAGCTCCTCTAAAGTGAGATTACACTGCACTTTAGTGTTCTTTATTACCTCTGTAGTTCTAGGCACGACTCACTCTTTGTTCCTTATCATTACCATGGGTGCTCTCATGTAGCTGGACTTTGCTTCCCATGGGCCTATGAAATGGGACCATTCTCATAGGGAATTAGACTCGAAGTCTAATCGTTCACTAGACTAGATATCTTCTTGTTCTCCATAGATTGAAGGAATACCTTGTGGGAATCGATCATGTAGGTCATCCAAAAGTTCAAGGGAGGGAGGATTTTTACTTTCTTTTGCCCATTTCTCTTCCTCAATCTCTCTTAGAAATTCTTGGGCATAACAATTCATAGAAGAAAAGTTGTCTGGTTCAATGGAGTTAAGGCATGTAAGCTTCCTTGGGAGGAATTCTCATTCTTTCACTTGCCTTGTCCTTACCCTGGGAGGTGGCTTCCTTTCTAGATTTTGTAATTAAACTCTCCAATCTTTCTAATAGTCCATCAAAATGCAACTAAGACTTAGCCGAACTAGAGTAATTGAAGAGGCAACAAGCTTCAAACATGGTTTGAGCCAATTCTACCATCTGTTGATCTATTTAGGTAGCGATGTGTGTGAACACACTAGGACCGCTGGGGCACTTTTTTCCCCCGTTAGGTGGTTTATTTCCCTCGGCTTGTATATACGCCTATTGCCCTAGTGGTAACACATTCAGTAATTGTGTGCTGTGTTCCAAGCTTCTTCTTCTTCCTTGTGCTGTTTGCATACTTCTACAGACGACTAACTCCAGCAATTGGTATCAGAGAAGGTCATCGCTTCATCTAGGGCATCATCGACACGTCTCCAGTTGCAGTCTCAGAATAATATGAATTTTGGTGCACATACTCAAGCGTGTTTCGGAGATCAAACAGCTTCGATTTGTGGTGCCAAAATCACGATCGGAGCTCGTTTTGGCCTTCGAACGCACTATCGCATTGGTTGTGTAGGCTATTCTGTCTTTTTGTGCCAAAGGTTTATACCAATTTTGGTTCGCTAGTATAAGCACCTCGAAGTTTGCTATAGGTCTAGCAGAATTCGTCTGGGCAGTTCTGTTCAACTTTTTGAGATACAATCAATTTTTTGCATCAAGGTATTTTAGTCCCTAGCCATGGCTTAAAGCAATGATGTATTCCGTATGTTGGCTGTTGAGGATAAGTTGGATGGTACCAACTACCCATTATAGGCTTATATGATGTGACATGTATTGGTTGCAAAAGGATTGTGGAACATTGTGCCGGGCGTTGAAAAACATCCTATCACAGCTGCAACTGTTACAACTACAGGTACTGACGCTGATGCAGAAGGTGTCAAAGACGATGATATTCTGCATATTCTTGTTCGTGCTGCGGTTTTTGTTGCACCTACTACATAGCAAATTTGTTGGGATGGCAGAGTGTTGAGATATCAAGCTCAACATGTGATGATCCAGGATGACACATACCATTTTTTCGTTTCTCTGACATGTATAGTGGTCACACCAGTATATGTTAGGGATACTTCATTGAGCTTTATTAGATTTACCTACCGAGAGTGATGGCATATTTGTTTCTTGCCAGCTCACTCATTCGTGGACATTAGGTTTTTCCTTATGTACTGATCTTTATATATTGCACTTGTCGTATTCTTGTTTTTAGGTCATTCTTGTACATTCCTTTTATGTAATAGAAGAAGAAGAAGAAGATCATTCTTCCTTGCCTCAATCTGTGTGTGTGCTTCTCCTTGAGAGTGAGAGTGTGTGTGAGCTCTCTTCCTTATCTCCTTCCTTGGTATCAGAGCCAGCGTGGTTTTAGAGAGCTCGTGGAGAAGGCGACGGTGAAGACTACGCGGCAAGGCGTGGAGAAAATGCGATTTCACAAACGGCCTCCGTTTGCTACAAAAATCGGCGTGAAGGTAGAAGACCTCAAAATGTTTTCGTGAGTTATCCCTTTAGGGTCACTTGTTTTTGTCAGATCGAAGTTTCAGAGCCATCTCGACCTCCGTTTCGAGCCCACAAGGTGGGACCCACAAAAAACCAGGTCAATCTCAGAAACTATAACTTGCATTCTGTTCGACGACACTCATATATTCCAGATCCAGAATTTCAAGCGATTCCGTGTATTGTTTGATGCACGAAAACTGTGTTTTTTTGAGATCGAACTGTCACGTCATAATGCGATAGAGTTCAAGCAGAAGTGCTGCTTGTAGTGTTTTGCAATGTTGTGAATTGTTGCAGAAATGGCAAACTCAGATGGAATGAGTCAGCTTATGAGCGATAAGCTCGACAAGAACAACTTCCATGCTTAGAGATTCAGAATGATGAATTTTCTGATGGGAAAAGGCTACTGGAAGTACATCAAAGGAGACAATGAAAATGCTCCGCAGTTACCAGAAAGGAATCGGACTACAGACCAATTAAGAGCATATGAGGAATGGAATCAAGGAGCATGAAAGGTAATGTATTGGCTATCTGTTAGCATACAGGATAGCATGATTGGACACATAGAGGATGCCAAGACTCCAAAAGAGGCTTGGAACAGTTTGGTCACTTTGTATGAGACTAATACAAAGGCACGGAAATTGCAACTCAAGAACGAGCTGCATACATTGGAAAAGAAGAGCATGTCGGTAAGTGACTACACTCTAAAAATCAAAAGCGTATGTGAGTCACTTGCATCTATTGGTGTGAATGTAGATGATGATGATAAGGTGGAAGTGTGCCTTCGTGGTTTAGGAGCTGCATATAAGCAGTTCAGAACTTCCATACAGACCAGGGAAAATATTCCGAATTTTGTTGACTTGGTATCTATGCTGATTATTGAAGAAACGAACCTTGGTGAGGATTCAAACTCCCAAGGAAAGCCTAGTTCTAAGCAGGTATTCTACCACTACAAGGAATAGGGGCGCATAGCGACGGTTAAGGCGACACAATTTTGTCGCTATAAAATTGCAAAACGCATTGCAATGAGCGTCGAGCGCGCACCATGAATTAAACGACGAGCCAAACGATGTTTTTTTCCACGTGTGGCACGACGGGGTTTGCGACGCTCGCATAGAGTGTCACTAACACGATAGTTTTAATCAGCGTCGCATAAGCGACGCTTTTTGCATCGCATAAGCAACACTTTTTTGCATCGCATAAGCGACGCTAAAAAATGTCGCTTATGTGACATCAACTCTAGTGGTTTTTTTGACGCGTTAGCATTGCTTACACGACAGTCTGTTAACGAAAAAAATTTAAAAGGTTGGAGGCTCTTCGATCGGCATTTTCACGCATCTGATCGAAGAGCTCTCCAACGTTCGCAATTGCGCTGCGCTTACGAGCTGAAATATGTATATGCAAAATTGTTGTTTTGCCTAAGCTCTCTCTTATTGTCTCCCTCTGTCTCTGTTTCTCTCTTTCTACATCTTTCTCTCTTTGAATTCTCTCTCTCTCTCTCTCTCTTCTTTCTCTCTTTATTGCAGGTTATTCAAGAAGCTAACCAAGCAAAAAGTATGGCTAACTATTGTAAGTACAATTTCTATTCTTTGTATATCATTTGAATTGTGTTATTTTCATTAGATAGCATACTCACACTTATTGATATGCACTTATATACTTATACATGATGAAGATGCACTTTAACACATATACACATATACACATGCACATACACACACATATATACACACAGATACATGTGCACATACACTTAGACATACACACATATACACATGCATATGCACAAACATTTCTACAACCACATAAAAAGACTTACATGCATGCATTATTGCACATATATATATATATATATATATATATATATATATATATATATATATATATATATATATATATATATATATATATATATATATATATATATATATATATATATATACATACACACATTAACATATACGTAAATACATGTATATGCACATCCACATGCATGCACATGGATGCAAATGGAAATGCATCCACATACACATGCATGTTTCATACATTTACACATGCATATACATACATAATACACATATATACACATATATATGCACATACGTACACACACATATACACATGCACACACACATGCACATACCTACATATACACATATACATGCACATACACACATATACACATAGAGTTACACATATACATGCACATACATATGCACACACATACACATGCACATGCACATACTCATACACACATATACACTTACACATGCACATGCACATACATACATATACACACACATACACATGCACATACATACATATACACACACATACATATACACTTACGTACACACATATATGAATGAATTATATAATTAAAGTATTAAAACACATGCTTAATATAAGCAATAATAACAATCAATAGAACAAAACTCTTCATTACTTAATACCATACACAATTCAAAACATAACTGAAATGAAAAATATATAGATAAAAAAAATATATATATATATCAATGTAAATACATATAATCCAATGTGATAATCAACTAGAATCCTAATCATCATCATAATGATCATGATCATCATCATCAGCAGCATCATGATCATCCTGATCATCCTCATCCTCATCGTCATGATCACACTGTGACGATCGAGATCGTCCCTCCTATGTCTGTCTCTCCACCTCATCCATATTTGTCTCTCCATAATACTCCTGTATTACATATAACAAACATAAATAAATAAAACAATTAAACCATTCATAAAAATAAAATAATTATATAAAATTTAATAATACTCACAAAGGCATCAAGATGATCTCGCATATACTCGCTCAAACGCCAATATCCAAAATGTGTAGCATACTCGATCTCATGTTTTGTACGATATCGGCCATAATCCTTTCGATGCATTGAAACAAATAAAAAAGATTAGTTTCTTGCATTTTAACTAAAATAAAAAATATACTCACAATAACACATATACTTACAAATGTATCTACAAAACCATTATCGCCCATTTGGCCTAGGTGCGATGTGTGGCCCGACTCCACTCTCTTCTTTGCAGCAGCCTATTTATTTAAGAAAAAAAATACACAAATTAAATGTAAAAAATTACTAAAATATATAAAAATTATAAATATAAACTATTAATTTGTGTAGCTTCTGCTGAGGAAATGACTCCTGAAGACGTAACTGTCTACGAAAAAACTGCCACATCTCAGGTGGTATGTTAGGTTGCCTCAAACAGAAAAAAAAATCAGAATACATACACATATATACACACACATACACATACACATACCCACATACACATATACATGCAAACATATACACATACATATATGTATACATATACACATATACATACATATAACATAAACACATATATACATATCCACATATATACGTACACACACATGCATTCATATACACTCATTCATACAAAATACATGCATTTATCCCACAATAATGTGTAGTTGTGTATATGTGAATATGTGTGTATGTGTAAATGTGTATATGTGAATATGTGTGTATGTGTAAATATGTATATGTAAATTTTTTGTGTATGTAGATAATCAGATTATTAATATCAAATACCATTATTTGTAGATTCTGATCAATCAGATGGAACTCCACCACTGTCTCCTCATCGTGCAACGACTATATATTGTAAGTATATCAAACATTTAATTTTAAATATATTTGATAGATACATAACTTATATTTTTTTTGTTTCTTATTATGTGCAGATTCTGATCAATCAGAGGGTACTCCACCACCTCCTACCCATGCAACGACTTCACATGTGTACTCCGATAGGAATTATGATGAATTTTACTATCAAAAGCATATTATATGTTGGTGTAACTCTTGTTATTGCACGTATTGAAGACCACGATTGGAATGTATTGAACATGAGGCAGAGTATGGTACTTTTGAGCATGCACCATCACCTGGTCAACGTGATAATGCTTGGGTATGTATTTTTTATATATATTAATGTCATTATTTTATTTAAAAACCATATACAAAATCAAATTACTGTTGATATACAGGAATACTTGCTCGATGATGATGATGATGATAATTTTTCTCATAATGTTAATATACCTCGTACACGTCACGGACTTGTTGTTCATCAATCACAAGCAGAGGTTTCTAGAAATCCTCTACCTCATGGTTTAGAAACTGAAACGGCTGGAGATTATCCATTGCCAGCTCGTGATCGTTCTTTAGTACAAACATATGATAGAAGAAGATATGGAGGATGGAATAGAGGACCACTTCCTTTAGATGGAGAAGTTTTCAACTTTTGGGGTAATCGCTATATGATTGCTCCATCCACTATTACTAATGTTGCTCGTGGTCTCTTTATTGTAGAGGATTTGTATGTGCCTCCGAACGCTGAAGTCACTCTTATGTCATTTTGTGGTCCTATATATGGATGGGGAGATTGGCATCGACTTTCACGTTATGTTCAAAGCATGAGTACTTATGGAATATGCTTGAACGCAGCATTCCTTACTAGTAGAAAGATTTTACATGCAGAAAATGAAAGATTATATATTGATGGAAGACCTTACACACATGGAAATATAGCAGGTTCAATAAATAGTAGTCGAGGGTTACACAATAGTTCAAGGACTAATTGCACATTTGAGGAGCATGAAAATAGTCATGAATCACAATACATGAGTAGAGATGTATCAAGATACATAGTTGTCAATGCTATTACTACATTACATGCCGGTGATGAACTATTAGTGAATTATGGATGGCGTAGACCTCCAAGAGCACCTGTTGGCAGTAGCCTTGGTACACCAGGACGTACAAGACATGAAAGTCAAAGAAGGGAGTCAGAGCGAAGGGACAGCACAAGCAAACAGGGCAGTCAAAGAAGATCTGGCAAGTAGGCCAATATTTTTTCAAAGACATTAATGCAAATCACAGAGATGGACATGCAGGAAGGAAGAGCAAGTAGGGAGCTCGAAGATATGTATGGCAGAGCACTAGAAGAAATCCCTACAACAACAGTGATTTTTATCACTAACAATCAGTGTAAATATCATTTCACCTTTTTGTAGCTCCATTTTGTGCAAGCCAAGGAGTCCTTGAGCTTGAGGAGCCTTAGAAGTAGTTGCGTACCAATTTTCGTATTTTTTAGATCTCGTTTGAGCCCCCAAATAAGCCCTGGAACCTAATTTTTAACTAGGCCGGACACTAGGTCTGGACAGGGCCAAAACCTAGTCAAAAACTATAAAAAGAGCTAGAGAGCTCATTTTTGAGGTTAGATTGTAATTGAAACGAACTTGTAAGAGCTTTTGAAAGTAATCTAAAGAACTCCATTGATTTTCTCTCTTTGTATTGCCGTGTGTGCGCGTGTGTGTGTATGTGTGTGCATGCTTGTGTGCTTCTCACTCACGCACTTGTGCCGCCACTTGCTCGAGGTCTTCATACCATCCTCACGTCTTCCCGGATTGACATTAAAGGAGGTGCTACTCATCACTGAGCTACACCAAATTTTGGCGCCGTTGCCGGGGATCGAGCTTTGAGGACGAGCGTGTGATGGTAAGACGTAGAGTTGACGTGTTGGAGTTGTAGGTATTTTCTTCACTCTCATCGATTTTCATTTACTTTCTTCACCATCTTCATCACCATCATCATCATCACCATCTCCCACGTCCATCTCCATCATCGCGAAAATTTCAGTTTTTTGACTATATCCCCATCTCCACCTCATTTCCCTCATTTCACTTGTGAGAGAGAGCGAGAGAGCGAATTTGCATGTGCTGTTTTTTGCATGTTTTGTGAGTATTCTGCAGGTACAGGCCGCATCATCCTCCCCAGCACGCTGCGCAGGTACGGAAATCTGTGTAACTGTCTGTGTGTCGCCGAGCTCTGTCAATCGCGACCGACAGAAAAATTGCTCTAATTGCTAAACAAAGTGCATATCCATGACCTACAGGCCAAGGGCTTCCCAAAAATGTGTTTAGTTTTTTGAAATTCCACAGATTTCTGTCAATCGCGATCGCTCTGTCAATCGCGATCGACAAACCACGACGGACAGACCTGTCAATCGCGATCGACACGTCAATCGCGACCGACAGCCCACGACGGCTCTGTCAATCGCGACCGACAGAGTCAACGACCGATTGACCACGACCGACTGACCATACGCGTGACACGTGTCAATCGCGATCGAGCCATCAATCGCGATCGACTCATCAATCGCGACCGACACAGTCAACGACTGTTTGACCACGACGGACAGACCACGACGGCTCTGTCAATCGCGACCGACACGGTCAACGACTGTTTGACCACGATCGACAGACCCTCGCGACCGACCTGTCAATCGCGATCGACTCATCAATCGCGACCGACAGAGTCAACGACGCTTTGACCACGATTGATTGACTTTTCGGCCACGTGTCAATCGCGACTGACCAGTCAATCGCGACTGACAGCCACGACGGACCTGTCAATCGCGATCGACACGTCGATCGCGACTGACCTGTCAATCGCGACCGACAGACTTTGCGAACGCGTTAGAAGGGCAAATTGGGTCAAATTTTCAAGGCAAAGTGATTGGTCTAAATTGTGATTAAGTGTGGGACAAACTCTAGGGGGTAGTATTGCACTGTTAGGCCGCGCCACAAGCTACTCGAGTATTCCTGTTTGACTGTTAGCTTGTATTGAATCCTGATTTAACTCCCTAAACCCTGAACAGTCCTAACTTTTTCATACGAAATCCAATTTTTGAGCTCTTGGGCTTGTTGGAAAGCTCGTGGCATATACTACACGCCCTCAACTGTTTTTTATAAAGATAATGCATTGATTTTCAGAAAGGGTATTTTGAAGTTAACCATACCCAGGGGACTCAAAGTCAGGGGTCTTTAGAATTATTTTCCTAAAAAGTCACAATGCAAATATGTGTATATGTTACATGAAAGAAAGTTGTGGGTTGTGTCCTTGAATCTAAGCATCGAGCTAACCGTGGGACTTTTATAGGTCCATTGAGAGCAACAGAGAGCGTACCAAACAAGGTTTCTTTGCAAGCTTGAGAACCGGGTTCTTGAGCACCATAAAGCAAGGGATCAACAAGTAAGGTTGGATTATTCTCAACTCCCTCTGTCATTTCCTAGCTCAAGCTAAGAACGAGTAGAGAAAGGAGTAAGTCAGGGCAACGATAGGCAATTATCCAGTTGAAGACTACCTAAAAACTCAAGTTCAAGTTAAAAAACATAATCTCTGTACTGTCGATAACCTAAAGGAAAAGAACCTAACGTGGAACGACCAACCTAAAGTACGAAGAACATTCAAGTGTTCCTGACGACGTGATATCAGACAAGCCCATAAACACAATAATTAACTAAAAAGAATCAAGTGACTGGTACCAATTGATTGGCAACGAGGTTGTACTCTGGAAAAAAAATTTTGGGCTAATCAGTTAGGCATATGAACCTTAGATCAGGACGACATTTAGCAAGGGAAAGACAAAGCCTTAGGTCTTCAGAGGCTAGTGTCAATCATACTGCAAGGTCTTGGGCCCAGCAGTTGAGCCACCACTCATACTACCCTAGCTCTGAGACCAGTGAGTCAGAAATGTCTCAAGGCATGGACAGACCTACGGGAAGTTCAGGAGTGCCTTATTTGTACAGGGTAGAAGGCCCTTACAAAACACAGCTGGAATACCTTAGGACCAACCGATTAGGTGCGAGCATCTATGAGGATGGCCTAGGAAGATCTGTGGTCCAGATTAAAAACCCTGACCAATCCATAGGACTAGAACACCCAGCTGTCAAGTTTGAAAATGGTGCATACCTGGACAAGGAAGGAACTAGATATGTTGTCACTAGTCACCCTGATAGGACAGATGACTTCGGGAATGTAATCTCAGAAGCAGACTTAGGTGACCTGGAACAAGGGAACATGGGTGCGGAACCTAGAACCCCTCGAGGTAAATCAGTTCTCACTAGGATTATCACGCCTGAATGGGTCCCCCAAGACAACAAGAGCATAGAGTTGCTCCTCAATCGAGAAACTGATGAAGCCTTTTGGAGGTATAAGTCTAATCAGCCGACAGACATAGGAAATATCATGATCTACGAGCTTAAGGATCCGGATAGCCCAGGCAGAGTGACCTATTTAGATCATGCTTCAGAACGGATCTTTGTGGTGACAGAAAATGATAGGCATGCTTACACTTGGAAGGGTGAATTTATTTTCCCTCAACCAAGATCAAATGTATCTTACGGTCACCCTGGGGCTGGAACTTCCCAAGCTCATGGTACGCAAAGAGACAGAAGTAGAGATAGACCAGAAGTAAGTTTTGCCAACCTAGTGGGCAGAGAAAGAACGAGAATAGAGACGAATAGGGTAGAACCTGAGATGCATAGAGCCCACAGGAACCAAAGAAATGTAGATGGATTCCCTCTGCCGAGGCCTAGAGAGCACACAAGAACTTTGAGACCCACCCAGCTAGTTAAGTCCATGAAGAATTACTTTGACGGCACAGGAGATCCCTATGATCATGTGGCGGAGTTCAAGCAAGTCTTGAGAGCTGAACAAGTGGAGGATCTGTTCACGCAGTACAATGCCTTCGGTCTAACCCTTAGGAACACAGCACTTACGTGGTTTCAGCCATTAGATGAACGCCAGTTCAGGAGCATAGACCAACTCCTAGAGGCATTCATTGTAGAGTTCTCTAAGAGCGGCATAAGACACAATACCTCCTCATTGATCCACAGCTTCAAACAGACCCCCCAAGAGACTGTGAGACTTGCAGGGAGAAGATTTAGGCAATACCTTGAAAGATGTCCTATTTCGGAGCTACCCACATCTGCTAAACAGGTAGCCTTATTCCTCGATGGATTGCTGAGTACGAAATTGAGATCCTATGTGTATCTGAAGGACCCTAGGACTATAGAAGAGTGTGTACGCATGTGCATTGACATTGAAGATAACCTAGGGGAAGAGCTAGAGCTTTCCAAAATCTATAAAGACTCAGATAGCGCAGCTAGCCACTCTTCCACGCAATCTACATCAATTGAGGAACTCGCTGAGAAGGTAGCTCAGAAATTAGGTGTAACTAGCAAACAGATCCCAAGGTTTGCCCCTGTGAAAAGATGTTATACATGCGGTGGTGACCATATGGCGAACGTCTGTCCCATTATGGCTCAACCCCAAGTAAACCCTAGTAGCCAGTACTGCACCATAGAACGGAGATACACCAACCACACCGCGCAAGATTGTCCATACAACAAGCAGACTGTTAGGCAACCCTACCCGCAACCCTACCAACAAGGCAGATACCAAAACCAAAATCCACCACCACAATATGCTAGACCCCAACAAACCTACCAACCACAATATCAGGCCCAACAGAGACCCCAACCGGTACTAGCTCAACAGCCCCCAAACCCCGCTAACGTGATTCCAGTAAAGTATGCTGTTGCAGAAGAAAACCTGAATAGGGCCTTAGTACCAGTGACCCCATTGATCTCGGAAAGTGACCCAAGTGACCATAGCTTTGATTCTACACATGTCGATAGTCCCCAGGCTTACTACATGCAGTCTCCAGAACATGGTGAGTCTTACTATAGTGAGGAACCAAGTGAACCTAGTTGGGAGTCAGATTACACGAACGTCATGTATGCAAACCCCAACCCCAGGCCTCAACCTAGGCAAGTAAGACCTCCAGTCCCAAGAGGACCGTGCTACAGATGCCAAGGAGATCATCTCATCCGTGAATGTCCCTTAACCCCACCTACACAACCCCAGTCAGTGACTATCCAAGGTTTTTGCCAAGAGTGTGGAAAAGAGCATCTTTTACGAGATTGCCCAAAGAACCCCAATAACATGCCAAAAATCACTCCGATCAATGTGATTGGTTTGGTTGTAGATTCCTCTGGAAGCGTCACTTCCACTGCACCAGTGCAGGTAGTCACTAGAGCTCAGGCATTGCAGCAAAACCAAGAGACAAACCAAGATAAGAACTCAGTGGCTAGTGAAACCGAGAGCATAACAAAGAAGAGGACTAGAGCATGGAAAGATAGTCGGGAAAGAATGAAAAGACAATGGGCTAAAAAGATGAGTGAACTTGAGGAAAGCATAAGAGAAACCAAAGCTAGGATAACCGAAATCACCTCTCAAATCCCCTCTCACAATACCCCGCCTCCACCACTCCCATCTCCATCCGACTCACCACCTTCCCCACCGCCTCATCAAATCCCACCACCCCCTAGAGTAGGATCAGTGTTAGCTGATCCCACTCCTGAAGACTTAGACATGATGCTCAAAGCATATCAGGCCAGAATCCAAGAAGGGCCAAACGTCACGGATCATGCCAAGTGCTATCCTAGAGCTGACCTAGAGATAGAAAGAACCAAACTATGCGCGAAAATGGTCGCATTGGCTCAGACGATGTTTGAAGCCAGTCGCCTTTTCAATTACTCGGGCTCAGCCAAGACGCAATTACACTTGGATGGATTCCTAGAAAAGTTAGAGAGGATAATTGCCAGATCTGACAAGGAAGAAGAAAATCAGGAGAAAGAAAAAGCAAGCAAAAACCTGAGCCACTCCCCATCGGAAGTTTATGCAGCCAATTCCACTAAACCAGACAACTTCCCCACCTTAGAAAGATTAGAGAAGCTAACTGCACAGCCAGAAAAGGAGCCTATCCCTCAAAAAAAGGGAAGGGCAAGAGAACGGATAAGCCAGCCTCTTCAGGAAGCTCATGTGCCTCCTCAAGGAGCTTATCTTCCTCCCCAAAGGTCACAGGTGCCTCTCTCGAAAACTTATGTACCTCCACAGGTAACCCACATTCCTTCCCAGGGAGTGTATGAGCCTGTGCGGAAAAGTAATAGCATAAGTAATCCTCCCCAAGAAGCTTGTGCTTCAGCTATCTATGACAACGAGGAAAGAGCCAACGATAGGATAAACCCTCCTTCCCAGGTAGCATATGTACCTAATTCTACGGAGCCAGGCACTTCTTCTTCTATGAATCGGTTTGCACCAGACTTCCTACGAGAGATTCAAGAAGACAAATGGGATAACGAAAGTGAGGTCGCCCCTCCTTTTGAACTTGTGGACGATGCACACGACCAATTCCCACAAGACATCCCATCCATCTACGGGGAACATGAGAGTACTCAATCTCACGAGAGATTGGACTTTGAATCTAATTCCATACAAGAGTTACCCCACTTCACAGGCCCATGGGAAGCAAAATCCACGTGTATGAGAGCACCCACAGTCATGGTAAGGAACGACGACTCAGTCATACCAAGGAACACGGAGGTAGTAACAAACACCAAGGTGCAACACGATCTCACTTTGGAAGAGCTGCCTGAGGATAGACCAAACGCGCGGAAATATGTAGCTAGTCAAGTAACTGAAATTGCAAAACCTCGTTCCCGGGTAGGATCCCATAGGACAGTACCGGAAATTCCCTTGGATAAGATAGGAGATATGTGTGAAGGTGAAGAAGGGAACACCTACCTTCCCATCACCTACCAGGACTACACCACGAAGGCAATTTTGGACTCAGGTGCAGGAGTTGCAATTGCCACCACCTCCTTATGGAAGCGTTGGGGCAAGCCAGCACTCAGGCCGACGAGAATGAAATTGCAGATGGCCGATGGCCACATAGAGAGACCCCTAGGATTGCTAGAAGGAATAACTCTCACCACTTGTGGTGTCGAGTTTGAACATAGTTTTGCTATCTGTGACTTCAGTAAAAATCATGCCTATGAGATGATTTTGGGAAGGCCATTTATGCGACAATTGCAAGTGGTACAGGATTGGGGAACCAACTCCTTGTATTTGCAACACTTGGGTGTTACGACCAAAGTCAATCTCAAAGATTATTCTCACAGAGATGTCCCTCCTATCCAATGGAATCCCATCCATAGAGCCAAAGATGACACAGAATCGGTGCTTTCCATAGGATCTGGATCCTCATGGATGCATGAAGATACTCACTTATGGATGTGCAAGGTAGCAGTAGAAGAAGAGAAGAGAGAGAAAGCCAGAGAGGTAGGTGCGAAAGAAACCCATAGATCAATCCAAGACCCAGCCTATGCACCTGTAGTTTTTCCAGACGAAGAATTTGAACCTCACGGTTGGGCAGAAATCTTAGCAACAATGGACGTAGCCATCAACGAAGAACAATGGACACCTCACTGTGATGAGGATGGCTATGATATTTCAGTCTTCTCCATAGAGCCAATCATGGGAGAGGCAGTTCTAGAAGAATGCGAACCTAGCCCTGATGCATTTGAGGATGCAAGTGACTCCGATCTAGAGTCAATCATTATGGACCCACCATTTGCATCAGATGAAGAATACTTCCATGAAGTAGAATTTCAACCCCAGAGGCATGGAGAGGTTACAACTAATGTAAGATTAACAACACATGTGACCCCGAAGGAAGAAGGAAAGAAACGAAAAAAAGAGAAGCCTCACCAGAAGAGGAAGAATCTTTGTTTGAGGTCCCCGAAAATTTTAAGAAGTATGAGATAGATGACAGGAGAGTCATGATAAGAATGCCTAAACGAGAGGCACAATCAGGAGAGGCCTATGATAACAAAGAAACTACTAAGAAAATAGTAGTGGCCATAGAAGAAGGAGAGGAGAGATGCACGTATATAGGCCATGACCTGACAGAAGAAGAAGAGCACGAATTGATTGCCTTGCTAAGAGAATACAGAGATGTATTCGCTTGGAGTTACAAGGATTTGAAAGGGGTTGACCCGGACATATGCTCGCACACCATCCCCATGACCTCAGATGCCAAACCCTCTAAGCAAAAGCCTTATACATATAACGATAATTATGCTGCTAAGATCAAGGAGGAGATAGATAGACTGGTTGAAGCTGGATTTATCTATGAAATTGAGCACACTGAATGGGTATCCCCCATCGTAGTGGTGCCCAAGAAGAATGGCAAGCTGCGTGTGTGCATTAACTTGAAAAAGGTTAATGCAGCCACGATTCGAGATAACTATCCGCTTCCCATCACAGAACATCTCTTAGAAAGAGTGGCAGGCAAGGAAGTGTACAGTTTCCTTGATGGATTCTCGGGTTACAATCAAGTAGCCATAGCTCCAGAGGATCAGCATAAGACAGCCTTTGCCACAGAATGGGGCATTTTTGCTTTTAGAGTAATGCCATTTGGGCTTACCAATGCACCAGCCACCTTCCAGAGGCTGATGTGCCATGTGTTTAAGGAGTTCCTGAGGAAGAGTTTAGAAGTCTACGTTGACGATCTCTGTGCTCATTCCAATGTTAGGCAAACCCATATTCCTGAACTCAAACAAATCTTTGACAAATGTAGAGAATATCAAGTCTGCCTGAACCCCGAAAAGTGTGTTTTTATGGTCAGGCAAGGCAAGATCCTAGGACATATCGTGTCAAAGAATGGCATATCTACTGACGAAGAAAAAGTGAGAGCCATAGCAGAGCTACCTAGGCCAAAGAATGTCAAGGAAGTACAAGCTTTCATGGGGCATTGCGGTTATTATCGACGATTTATACACATGTATGCTGTCATTGCAAAGCCCATGTACGGACTTCTGACAAACTTTGAGTGGACGGATGAATGCGAAAATTCCTTCCAAGAGCTTAAACGAAGATTATGTTCAGCACCAATCTTGACCACACCAGATTGGAATAAGCCATTCCATGTTCATGTGGATGCATCCAATTATGCTATTGGATGTGTGCTTGCACAACCTACTGGTGAAGGTAATATGGATCTTCCAATTGCCTATGCCAGCAGACAATTGAATGCGGCTGAACGGAATTACACCACAACAGAGCGCGAAGGATTAGGCATGGTATATGCAGTCAAGAAATTTAGGCACTATTTGCTTGCAAATAAGTTTAAATTTTTTACGGACCATCAGGCATTGTTGTACTTAGTAAACAAGCCATGCAATACAGGAAGATTAGTGAGATGGTTTCTCTTGCTAATGGAATACGACTTCGAGGTTGTGGTAAGAAAAGGAAGGACTCATTTGAGAGCAGATCATCTCTCTAGGCTCACATCGGGAGAAGCCCCACAAGGAGTGCCAGATGATCTTCCTGACGCTTACTTGTTTAATTTGGAAGTGGTGCCGCAGTGGGCCAAGCCAATAGTACCAGTATTAACATACGGGCCTAATCATCCAGTGGTGAACACACGGAATAGAGAGATCGTAAAAGCCCAAAAGTACCATATCATGGCAGGCAGCATGTACAAGCACACAGATCAAGGGATCTTGGCTTGTTGCGTAGAAGAGGATGAGTACGCTAAATGGTTGCAATTAGCACATGTAGGTGTGTTAGAGCAACACCATTCAAAGCAACGAACTTTACAGACTCTAAAGAGATTCGGAGTGCACTGGCCAACTATGGAAGCGGATGTCCAAAAGTTGTGCAAGGAATGCCCAATCTGTTGCACTAAACCACCTGTGGAACATGCCACTCTCTATCAAGTATCCATTGTGCCAGATTGGAGTGAACCTCTAGTATCATTCTTGCGGACAAACACATTCCCCCCAGACATGACTCTAGCTAGGAAAAGGAGTTTAGAACAAGAAGCCCTGGATTATTCACTCATAGGTGATAATCTATATAAGCGCGGTAAAGATGGTTACCTGAGACTATGTGTCCACGAAAGTGAATATCTTAAGATCTTAGAAACTGCTCACCAAGGTGTAGCAGGAGGACACTTTGGACCAGATCGGGTAATCAAGGCAATACTATTTGCGGGCTTCTGGTGGCCCACCCTTCACATGGATGCACATACCTATGTGAAACGATGTGATATCTGTCAAAGGACTCAGTATCCTATACGCAAAGATGAGATGCCACTGAAACCTATGATGGGTGGACGTGCATTCTCTAAGTGGGGAATAGACTTCGTAGGTCCTATTAATCCCCCAGCGAAAGGTTCTCATGCGGAATACATCATTGTGGCAACAGATTATCTCACCAAGTGGGTAGAGGTAAAAGCTACAACCAAGAACGATGCTCAAACAACCGCCAAATTCTTGTTTGAGAATGTATTCACGAGATATGGACTACCCATAGAGCTTGTAAGTGATAGAGGCACTCATTTCTTGAACGAAGTGATTGAAAATCTACTCCAAGAATTCTTGGTAATACACAAGAAGTCTGCCCCTTATCACCCTCAAGCTAATGGACAAGCTGAGAGTACTAATAAGATTTTATGCAATGTACTGACAAAACTAGTGAACACTAAACGCTCTGATTGGGACAAACAGCTACACCATGCTGTTTGGGCATACCGAGTTGCCTACAAAACGGTACTCCAAGCCACCCCCTTTCAGATGGTATTTGGCCAAAACGCTGTGTTACCCTTGGACTTCCTGATCCCTACATTGAGAGTAGCACAAGAGCACGAATGGACAGGTCATGAGCTCTCCTCTAGGATCTTTGACCTTGAACGATTAGGAGAAACAAGGCTGAGAGCCGCTGCAGGAATATATGCAGCCAAGAAGAGGCAGAAGGCATACTTCGATGCCCATGTGAAGGATAAAGGCTTGAAAGCGGGAGATCTAGTCTTAGTCTATACACTAAAACAACACGCGAGGAAGCTAGAAAAGAGAGGCTACGGACCTATGATCATCAATAGGATCTCCACGAGCGGAGCAGTACAATTGGCCACATTAGAGGGTGATGTTCTCCCAAATTATATTAGCGGTTGCAGAGTCAAGTTGTACCAGGAACCCCTCACGGAGGAAATGCTCAGCCGACTCAACACTGCTAAGAAACGCAAAGAGGAAGAAAAGCGAGTTAGAGAAGAAGCTCAAGCAGAGGCTTTAGAACGCATCAGAAGGATGAAATTACGAAGGCAAGGTAGAGATCAGCCTGGAGCGAATGACTATGCAGACCAAGGATTTCCCATAGCCATGTGTGAAGTTGCAGGAACAAGCTCGAATAGAATAATTGATAGACGTCCTTTCATAACCATAGACATAGGACAAGGAAAGAGTACAAGGACCGTAAGAGCCTTGATTGACTCAGGTGCTGCCACTAGCGCTGTTAAGTTGTCTTACTGTCAAGAGTTACAGTTAACTGTCCATCCTGTGGAAGCATACCTTATAGGATTTGGAGGCGTGGAAACCCCCTGCATGGGCGAGGTGGAACTTCCCCTCTACATTCATGATGAAGCAATGACAGTTAAAGTACTAGTGTGTCAGGATGAGGATCTCACTGAGCCTCTTGTCCTGGGTCAAGATTGGATTTATGACCAAGCAGTCAATCTAAACCTAAGAAGTGGACTTCTCCAGGTTTGGGTCAATCATAGTCGAGTTACAGTAGAATTAGACAATCAAGCACTCAAGGAACTAGGAAAGGCACAGACTCCTGGTCCTTCCAGGGGTACACATGAAGATGACCATGCTGTTCTTGTCCAAAACTATGTGTTGCAGAGGAATGATATTCGCAAAAAAGGAGTCAGGAATGCAAAGGAACTCCCTTCTTTTCCAAAGGCTAGAAAGAGGCAGCAACCCAAGGTGGATCAAAGGCAGAAGAAGCAGGGTACTACCTATGTCAGAGATCAAAAGTACCTGCGCAGCAGAACAGCCCAGCAAATAGATCAGGTATGGGTGCGGAAAGGCGAACGACCAGTTGCACCACCGTCAACTACAGGGGCAAAGCCTCTTATTAGTGACCAACAACACAACGCTAATAAGAAGTCTTTCCGAAATTCTTCTGCTAAAGTAAAATCTATTTGGGTGCCCAAGAAGTCGATGAAGGCAAGCCCACAATCAAGACAAATTTGGGTGCCTAAGGCTTGCTTGATGGCACAAGTAGCTACGCTGAGGCCACAACTTAAACAGCATAACGCAGCGACGCATGCTGCCAGATTTCACTCGTTCTCGACACTCATGTACACACAAAAACCCAAGAACGTGCATGTAATCAATGGTATATGGGTCCCAAAAAGGCCTCGTTTTCAAACCACGACACCGAAAAAGCTCTATAGAGACTCTCCGAAACCGAAGGCAAAGCCCACTCACTGCATTTGGCAGCCTAGGGCCTGTAATAAACCCCCCGACCCCAATTTGTAAATTCATGACCCACTTACTAACTGCAATAGTTTCCTAGGACAACACAATCACTAACTACACACACTGCCTTCATGCACTTACTAACCACTAACTCACCATCTACCTTAGGTTCATGTTGTAACGGGGACAACAACGGATTTATTTTGTCCATTACAATATTAACACTGGGTTCTATATTCTCACAGAACCAATCAGCAAACAGGGCCATGGCAGAAGCAGGTACCAGCTCTCAAGCCGGATCTGGGCCCCAGATCGTGGACATAGAAACACTTCTCCTGGAGCCACGTCTCACCGCAAGACCGCAAGAGCTTCAAGAAGTGCATGTGCTCCCCATCCAGGACCCTCCTCAAGGACACACTTCTCAAGTAGGTAAGCATGCGCATTGGTTCAGTGATGTTGCTGGACCACTGGGCGATGGAACCTACCTCTGGGAAGCAGAATTGGAGTTCAATGGCAAATGGGGTCGATACCACTTTTTCACACGCGAATTTGAAAGCTACCAAAATGCCGAAGTCATGAGATCAGTTTGGGTCAAAGCAGGTGTGGAAAGTTATTTCAGGACTCACTTACCAAAGCCAGATTTTTTACGATGCTCTTATCTGATCAGTACCATCACGCCAAGCAGAGCCAAGGGCGGCGACAGCACCTTTGTGTTGCCATCACTGCTGCCGGGTAATGAGCTCAAAAGATTCAAGTTGACCCTCAATCTGGTAAGAGAAGCGTTGAGTATGTACGGCATGCACATCCCAACAGAAAAGGAAACCATGGTCCCAGGTCGAATGAAGCACAAGGATCTGAATAAGTTGAAGGATATGGTAGCTATGACACCTACCATCGCGCTTCACCTGCGAACCATCATGCAACACTTTGCGTTTCCCGCCTAAGAACGATTCACAATGCCCCCGAAAAAAATATGGTTCAGTTTATATCTAGCAGAAACCGAAAGCCTGCCCATCAATGTGCCACACTGGATCATAGACCAGATCCACCTAGCGCATCAGAGGTGGAACAAAAAACAGAAGAATGTGCTCCACGGGTGTTGTGCTTTGACCAGAATAATCTATAGATGCTTGGCTTATGACGTGCCTGTTCAGCGGGCACTCGTATGGTCACGAGTCCAAGAATTCCAAAGAAGACTATCAACAGCAGGCCCTCCATCCAAGAAGATGAGGGGGGGAGTCCAACTACCCTGTGCTCAACCAAGGGGAGCTACCGCTACACCAGAAATCACTCCTCCCCAGACACGACGAGTTAGGCCATTCACAATCCGGTTACCAAGACCAAGCACGGAGGGGCCTAATCTGGTGTTTCCACCCATTCCATCCGATTTGGAATTCCCGCAGGGATTTACTCTTGAGGACCTCACGGATGAAGAAATTGCCAGATTAATCTATGACTCTAACCTCGAAGCGGAAGCAGCGCGAGCTCAGGAACCACGACCCAAAACAACATCGGCCCCCACCCAACCACAAACTGTAGAAGTCGATGTAGATGAACAAGAGGCAGGAGGAGATGAAGAAGAGGCCGACGAAGAACAACACCAAGAATATGACGAACTCTCCGAGTTAGCAAGTGCCCCAGCATATTCGGCACAAGTCAAGAGACTATATCGAACCATGCGACTGGTTCAGGAACAGCATAAGATGTCTCTAGAACAGGGCAAAAGACTCATGAACGACTTGCTAGCGGAGGAAGGTGTGGACGAGTTGTTCATTGAGTCCATGAACCTTCATGCCGACGCTGTAGGACTGGACGAGGCCATCCATGAGGCTATGGCCTACATCCACAGGTTTGAAAAAAGAGTTCCCGTTCGTCCCAGGAGGTCCGGGAAGCAAATTCACATCAATACATCAGCACCAGGCGAGTCAGCGCAAGCAGAAGAATATCACGAAGCACCGTTGTCACCACCATCCCCACCTCACACTACACAATTCACTCCACCACAGGACACTAGCACTACCACATCCACTACCACTACCATCGTCATGGGCATCCCACTCTCCCCGGGAATCCAAGTCGGGGGAGTCACCATGCCGACCTTCACCACCCTGTTCACCGATGTCACATCCACTCCACCCACGATTCCCATCTACACCGTCACTCAAACAGTTGACACGATGGAAACATCACCAGCCACAGCACCGCTCCCTCCCCCCATGCCACCTTCATCACCCATACCCCCTCCACCCACATCTCCACTTACATCCACAGCATTCACCTCTCCCATTCCCGCCCCCATTCCCCCTGCATCTTCACCTTTCCCAGCATTATTTAATGTAAATAACATATTTTTTGCATTAAACCAATGTGTATATCAGCTCCAACATGAGTACAAAGCTCTGGACAACCGGTATCAACAACTGGAAACGCACCACCAGAACTTACAAACCCAATTTCACATTCTACAAACAGAAAATGCAGAACTGAATCAACGCTACGCGACGCTTGAGCAGGCTCACCAAACCTTATTGGCAGCACCCCAACCATCGACAGAATCAGGTGCCAAACAACTAGAAGCTTTGCTCGAGGTATACCAAGCCGATAATCTCAAAGTTCGGCGTAACCTGGCACTTCTCAGAAAACACATGGCGGCCGCCCTTGAGGAAAACAAGAGACTGCAGCAGCAAAATGAAGCAAATCTAGAAGCTGCAATGGAAGGCTCTCCACACGAAATTGATCCAGAGCAATTTAAAGCTGTGCCCTCAGAGACAATGAAGACCATCTTGGACGGCTATGCAGATCTATTAGAAGCTCATGATGACTTGGAAAGGGAACGTGATGCGCTGCGCAATCAACTCCAAGAGCAACAGACAGCACCCAAAGTCACAGAAACGACCACGACTTCAGAAGAAGTCATGGCATTGCAAGAGCAGGTGGCCGAATTACAGGCAAGATTACTCACACATGAAAGGCAACCCTCTCCAGTGGTCGAACCTGAACCCGAGGATTTGGTACCCATCGAGGTAGATGAGACGTATGAGGAACCTTACGTTCCTATGCCAATGCCAGGTGGTGAGCAAACCGCAGAAGGAATGGATACGTTAGAAATCGAAGTACCTGAGTGGCTCCAAACACTAGAGAAAACGGCATCAACTCATGAAGATCGAGTGGCAGTTCAGATCCAATCTATGGCAAAGATAGAGGACACTATTATTAAATCAGAATACTTCCGCAGCATGTCCCACCATAGATGGATCGGAACCAATGATGATCAATACGTGCCCTATTGTATACTCCTGGCGGACTACAATGCAGAAATCCAACATAAATGTGGCAAACCTCCAACGTTTGCTACACAATTTGGGCCAGATGACATCCCAGAGAGCGCTAAAAAAGGGTCCATTCATCAACCCACTTGGAGGATCCGACTCCTCGAAACCTATCCGGAGATGGTTCGCACCTGGACGAATATGCCTCTTTTTATTAAATATAACCCTTGTTACGTTCCTGTACTCCGCAGACGTACATGGCCAGAGTTTACCATTGCAGTCAAGAATATCAAGGGATGCGCCAAATGGTTAAACTACGTCTATCTAGCACCCCCTCAAGGGCCTCCCACCGTCAATTACATGATCTCCACTATACGGCACTGGAGCCTCCGATTAAAGAATACCCCTGATGTAATGGCCCAGATGTGCATGAAAATTTTTGAGTTAATGCTTATTACATTCAGGACATTCAAGAATATCAAGGACCCACACTTCTCAGGCGTCAGATTCCTTACAGGAAACCAAGATTTAGTGTATGACATGAGCACCACTCCTTCCATAGAGGTGATATACGCTTGGCACGCCAGAATAAAATACCTCCCGGCCTGCTTTAAACAAACATTCGAAGAGATGTTCATAACAGGGTTCTGGGAATACCACTCAGAAATATTTGTACCCAGACCCTCACATCTCCTCCATTTATTTGCTGTGGAGCGAACCATTCACTCAGAGCAGTTACGGGTGCCACATCCAGATGTCCCAGGGCCAGTCAATTGGGATGCATTGCTGACAGATCTAGCACGGGGACTCAGGTTAGAAGAACACCACCTCGCCGCCGATGTTGTACAATACTACGTCCAAAAAGCAGCTAGACAAGGGTCTGTCAGGGGCGACAGACGCGAGAGTGGGGGGGGTGTTGGCAGTAGCCTTGGTACACCAGGACGTACAAGACATGAAAGTCAAAGAAGGGAGTCAGAGCGAAGGGACAGCACAAGCAAACAGGGCAGTCAAAGAAGATCTGGCAAGTAGGCCAATATTTTTTCAAAGACATTAATGCAAATCACAGAGATGGACATGCAGGAAGGAAGAGCAAGTAGGGAGCTCGAAGATATGTATGGCAGAGCACTAGAAGAAATCCCTACAACAACAGTGATTTTTATCACTAACAATCAGTGTAAATATCATTTCACCTTTTTGTAGCTCCATTTTGTGCAAGCCAAGGAGTCCTTGAGCTTGAGGAGCCTTAGAAGTAGTTGCGTACCAATTTTCGTATTTTTTAGATCTCGTTTGAGCCCCCAAATAAGCCCTGGAACCTAATTTTTAACTAGGCCGGACACTAGGTCTGGACAGGGCCAAAACCTAGTCAAAAACTATAAAAAGAGCTAGAGAGCTCATTTTTGAGGTTAGATTGTAATTGAAACGAACTTGTAAGAGCTTTTGAAAGTAATCTAAAGAACTCCATTGATTTTCTCTCTTTGTATTGCCGTGTGTGCGCGTGTGTGTGTATGTGTGTGCATGCTTGTGTGCTTCTCACTCACGCACTTGTGCCGCCACTTGCTCGAGGTCTTCATACCATCCTCACGTCTTCCCGGATTGACATTAAAGGAGGTGCTACTCATCACTGAGCTACAGCACCTTTTAGCTAGAGAGAATAAAAATTTTCTATCCATATTTAATAACTTATATACTTAATTTTATATTTAAAGTTTACTTTTTATTCATTTATGGAATACTAATGAATTTTATTTATATGTGTAGATTCCAACGTATGATGTTGATGATATTCCTCCACACCATTCACAATTGGCAGTAAGACCTCATCAGAAGCTTCTATGAGGAGGCTACACAAAAGTAATCCTGTGCAAGGTTGAAAGATCTATATTCAAAAGATGATAAAGCACAAGATTTGTGTGACGATGATGAAGATGATGGCATGGCAGATTTTATTGAGGATTGGTATCAAAATGACAGTGAGAGCATTGATATTTCTAAAAATGAGAAATATCTTCGAGAGGAATGCCTAAAGCATGTATATGAAGGAAGTCATTTGACACAACTAAGTGCGAGCTTACTTATTCTCAATCTTCAAAATCATTTTGGATGGAGAAATGTATCTGTTTCGACACTATTAAGGTATAATTTTCAATTTTCTATCTATTTATATATTTATATATATGAAGGAAGTCATTTGACACGACTAAGTGCAAGCTTACTTATTCTCAATCTTCAAAATCATTTTGGATGGAGAAATGTATCTGTTTCGACACTATTAAGGTATAATTTTCAATTTTCTATCTATTTATCTATATATATATATATATATATATATATATATATATATATATATATATATATATATATATATATATATATATATATATATATATATATATATATATATATATATATATATATATATATATATGTATATGCATAAATAAATAAATATATATATATGTATAAATACATGCATATATAAACATACACATAATATACATGAATGCATACACACATATAAACATACACACACATATACACACATACACATGTTATGAGAGTAAGGTAAAATTATATATACCTGTATCGAATGAAGATGTTTTGTCCATCTAGCCTTTAGAAGTGTCCACCCAACCTTTAGAATCTTCTTGACACATATGTTTCTCCTATTTTAGTCGACCTAATACCTGTGCTACTAATTATACAAATATTAAATAGCAGTTACCAAGGAAGGTATTAAGCCACATGGAAAATGGGAGGAGCAAATTTATCTTGAAGATTTTGAAGGATGTGTATGTGTGTATATGTGTGTGTATGTTTATATGTGTGTATGCATTCATGTATATTATGTGTATGTTTATATATGCATGTAATTATATATATATATATATATATATATATATATATATATATATATGCATATATATATATATATATATATATATATATATATAAATAGAAAGAAAATTGAAAATTATACCTTAATAGTGTCGAAACAGATACATTACTCCATCCAAAATGATTTTGAAGATTGAGAATAAGTAAGTTTGCACTTAGTCGTGTCAAACGACTTCCTTCAACGTGTCCCTGATCTGCATTAACCAAGTAATATGGTTTATAGATCGTAGAGATGGAATCTTTTGTCTAGACTTTGAATATACTGGAAAGAGAACCTTTGTCTTTTCCCTGTTTTACAACAACAAGTAGAAATATTTTATCATGTTTCTTCATCAGATGTGAGGGAAGAGAACATAAACATGCACTTTGACCAGACACAGTACACAAACAAAAACTATTCCGTAGGATATTCAACAGGCGATCATGCATATAAGAATTATCTTTTTTGGCGAACTAGAAAATAAATGAAAGCATTTGTATGTGATAGACTATACACTAATAGTAACAGTGAGTTAAGGGAAAGAGAAAGACCAATGCCCAAAATCTTCACACATTTTTGCATGGACCACACCACCATCTAGTGATATTCCTCCAGTTTTAAGTGCATCTTTTGCTCTTAAAAGATTCCTCCTAGTGTCATAAACCTGAAGTTCTTTGAACAAGCTGTATAAAAGTGATCCTCTCAAGCCACCATGATTTCCACTTCGTATCCTAAAGTTCATATGCTCATCATTACATGCAAGAGGTTTACTGCATACACCAGGAATCTTGCTGGCACTAGTCCATTATAATGAGGTTGCTCTATCTTGAGTAACCTCTGTGCATGCGATTCATCCAGCTCACCATCGTATGGCCTATAAACAGTGCCAAATTCTTTGAATAGCAATTATAAACCCGCTTCTCACACTTTCAAACTGAACATATGATAGAATCGACAAATCATTCAATGAAGGTACATACTTCATATCCTCCAAAACAAACAATCGTATCCTGCCATCCAAAACAATCAAATTTTTCATGAATATTTTGAAAGATGCACATAAGAATACACATATATAAAATTATATGCATATATATGTATATTTATTTATTTACTTTTTTTAATATATCTTTTTGATGAACTTATAGGTTATTATCTGAAAAGTTTTTACCAAGTCAGAATATTCTTCCTACCTCACATGATGAAATGAAGAAGATAATCAACAATCTTGGTATAGATTATGAATGTATACATGCATGTCCTAACGATTGTATTTTATATAGAGGTGAATATGCAGACTCTTTGACATGTCCCAAATGTCAATCTCCTCGATATAAGGGCGAAGAAGGTAAAATCCCAAAAAAGGTATTGAGACATTTTCCATTGGCTCCACAGATTAGACATATGTTTCAAAGCCCCGAATTATCAAAGCTTTTGACTTGGGGACATGATCACAAAAGTACTGACGGAATAATCAAAATTCCTCATGATAGTATTGCTTTTTAGCATATTGATTCTACATGGCCTGAATTTGCACAAAATCCACAGAATCTAAAGTTAGGATTTGCATTAGATGGGGTTAATCCATTCTCCATGAAATCCAGTAAATGGTCAATATGGCCAGTGGTAGTCATGAACTACAATCTTCTGCCATATCTTAGCATTAAAAAGGAACAGTTAATGCTTTCACTTTTAATCCCAGGCAAAAGACAAGTTAAAGATATGAATATATACTTTGCTCCTCTCATTGATGATCTCCAAGAGTTATGGAGAGGTATTAATGTCATTGATTTATCGAAAAGCATCAATGAAAAGACATATTACGGTTCGTGGTATTGTGGCTTGGACTATTCACGATTTTCTAGGATATGGTGTTTGTTCAGGTATTGATGTAATTTTTTAATTCAATATGCATGTAATAAATATGATTTAATCTAATTATATTTTTATCATTTTCATGATGCAGGAATATCTACTAAGGGCTATAAAGCTTGTCCATTTTGGGGTGATTGGTTGAGATCAATCTATAGTAAGAATCTCAACAAAAATATTTATCTTCGACATCGATGATTCTTGCCTGATGATCATCCATTAAGATCTAAAAGAGAAGCGATACATTTTAATGGAAAGCTTGAAACAGGTCAGTTTCCAAAACCTATGACGCCTATGGATTGGTATAAAAAATGGACAGATGGACCTCTGATAGATCCAGAATCAGAAATCTTCAATGATGATTCAGATAATGAGTATGTGAAGAGAGGTAAAGGAAAATTGGCACTCGCAGAGAACATATCAATATGGTATTCTTTGGAGTATTGGAAAGAGTTAAAAGTATGTCATCTTCTTGATCCTATGCATATATTCAAAAATATTGGTTACTCACTATGGAAGCATCTTCTTGGACTAAAAGATATGATAGCATCAAGGAATGATTTGAAAGATAAAAAATCCAAACCAAAGTTATGGCCAGTTTTTGATAGACATCGACAAGAAACGACTTATGCACCTGCTCCTTGGGTACTTACAACAAAAGAGATATAGACTATCAACAATAGAATTCAATTGATTAAGACTCCTATAGGATATGGAGCATCTTTTCAAAACATGTTTACTATGGATGATAATAGCTTATCTGGGTTAAAGACCCATGACTAGCATAACTTTTTGAAACATAGTTTACCTTTGGTTATCGATGGAAGTACAACGAAAGGATTACGAGATGTGATCTATCGTCTTGGATCACTTATAAGGTAATTATGATACTTTTATATGTAATATGTATGAATATTGGATATCTTTTATTTTTTAATTAACTTCTTTATAATTGTTTTTATGATATGTATAGGTGGATTACATCCAAAGAGGTTGACAAAAACTCGATCCCACAAAAAAAACATGAATGCAAAGAGCTACTATGTTTGATGGAGAAAGAACTTCCTACTTCATTTTTTGATATTCAGGTTCATTTATTAGTTCATCTTGTAGATAAAATAGAGATTGCAGGTGTTGTCAACACTCGATGGATGTTTTGGGTCGAGCGATTTATGGGAATATTAAAAGGTTATGTGAGACAAAGAGCGAAACCAGAAGGATCCATGGCAAAGGGTTGGATGCTTGAAGAGTGCATGTATTACGTTAGTGAGTACCTTGAAAGAGTTCATGAAGAAGCTCCATGTGCATGGACCAACGAGTCTTCTTCAAAAATAACAGATGAGGTATTATCAGGTAAGGGAGTTCCATTCTTATTTACATTTCAAGAAAAAAATGATGTTTCTACTTTTGTAGCATATAATAGCGAATGCATGCAAGCATTCCTTAGCAAGTACGAGGAACTTCAGAATCTCCAAAGTAAAAGGCGAAAAAACAAAAGATATAGATGTAATCTCGATAATAATGGGATTACAGATATATCTTCTTTCACGGATTGGCTATATAGTCGTTTGCAACACGCCAATGCAAATAATGAAGAAATCTAGATGAGCAAAGAGAGTTAATGATAGGTTGTGAATGAAAGGTAATTTTATTAAAATAATATTTTATTTTTTTCATATATGTATATTAGTTTCTATTTACTAATTGAATTTATTTTGCAGGTTCGAATGTCCACTAATATGTGGGCTTTTGGACAACATATTAGAATCAAAGCCATTGATTCTTTACGTAAAACAGAGGATTCCAGTATTGTTGCTTCTTTCAAGCAACTATCACGTGCTAGCTCAAAAGACACAAACCTTATAGATGGCGAACTTGGTTACGTAGGAACTATTGTTGGTATCTATGAAATTTCATTTCGTACATTCAAATAGGTAGAAAAAAGTTTATATTTTCTATGATAGAGTTAGTTATTTTTTAAGCACCTAATAATGGGTTTTTGTTGTTATATATTTTGATAGGTCATTTTGAAGGTTGACTAGTTTTGAGCCGAGTATAAAGGTAGTAATTCCACATTAAGAAAGGAATTATCTGGGTTTTGGGCAATTGATTCTTCCAAGGTAATGTGATCTACTAAAGAACCATATATTCTTCCTAGGCATATTGAACAAGCATTTTTTTATAAAAACCCAGATGCTCATCCTTGGTAGCAAGTCATTCATGTGCAACCTAGAGGTAGGTCATTGTTTGAACAATTTATTGTTGGAGAGATCGAAGAAAGTCCTCTTGATGATTCAGCATCAGATACTGATACATCAACATCTGAAAGAGAAATTAGAATCATTATACGTGATAATGATACTAATATTTTTTATGAAGAGGATAATTCTCTACATGCTGATTGATGAGGAAGAGGAATCACCAGAAATAGATATTAATCCATCAATAGATGATGTGATTCATGAGAACATAGATTTGACAATAGAAGAAATAAATGAAATCAATAAGGATAATGAAGATGAGACTATATTGACGTCTTACCAAAATGATGGCAATAATGAAAAAATATGAGCAGATTAGGTAGTAAATTCTACTCTAGTTATCGATCAATAACTTGAAGCTTCTGAATGGATATCAGATAATATATTTTTTTATTAACTTGAATAACGATGAATCCTACTAGAGAGATGAAATCATGTTCTTTTAAGTTAGAACATGAAGCTCGGGGGTATGCCTAATTATTTTATATATAGCTTTATCTTCGAGGAGCAAATTTTTATCATGTATTTATGCATATGTGTGTGTATTCATGTGTATTATATGTATACATATGTTAGTATGCATATATATGTATTTCATGTATATGTATGTGTTTGCATGTGCATGATATATGTATACATGTGTTAGTATGCATATGTGTATATATGCATATGCATTTATGTAAAATATTCATGTATTCATGTAATATATGCAAGTGTTTATAATTGTGTACATGTATATATGTATATATGTATATATGTATATGTGTCTATGTGTAAATATGTACATGTAAATATGTACATGTAAATATGTATGCATGTATATATATGTTTATGTGTGCATGTAGGCATGTATATGTGATGTGTACATGTATATATGTATATGTGTCTATGTGTAAATGTGTACATGTAAATATGTATGCATGTATATATATATATTTATGTGTGCATTTAGGCATGTATGTGTGATGCATAATATATCTACTCCATTTTATATTTATGTATGTGTATCTACATGATGTGTATATATCTTTATTTGATTCGAGTAGCTATATATAGAGGCATAAGGCTGGGAGGAGAGACATCTCTCTAGTAGGACGTCGGAGGAATAGATGCAATGTGTACATATACTTCAAACATATGGCTAAAAGGTTGAATTAGAGTTTGTAAATTAGGGGTTTTAAAACCCTAATATCGAAATTAGTGTTTTCAAATTAGGATTTTTGAAATAGGATTTATTTTATTTATTTATTTATGCGTATGCATGTGTTGTGTATATATGTGTATCTATATGTGCATATGCATGTGTTGTGTGTGTGTGTGTGTGTGTATATGCATGTGTATATGTATATATGCATGTAAATATGATTATATGAGTCTATGTGTGTGTACATATGATTATGCATGTGTATGTGTATGTGTATGTGAGTATGTGTACGTGTATGTGACTATGTTATGTGTCTATGTGTATTCATTATATGTGTGTAACCGCATGCATGTGTATGTGTGTAAAAATATGCATGTATGTGTGTGTATGTATAAATGTGCATGTATGTGTATATGTGTGTAAATGTGCATGTATGATGTATATGTGTGTGTATGCATGTATTTGTACCTCTAGTCTCACTCTTTTCTCTCTCTCTCTCTCATGTACATACATACATACATAAACACACTTACTCATATCCACATATATATACATAAAAGCAATGCATACCGTGCATTATCGCGACGATGAGCCATAAGTGTCCGCATCTTTTTTAGACGCCACTTATGTGACCATCCTGTCCCAAACTTTGTCTTCGATGAACTAAGTACGTATTTTTTATCCCTCTCATCATGCTCACTACAAAAATAAAAAAAATAATGTAAATAGAACATAAGATATTTATTTCAATTTATATGTAAAATTGATACTTACTTCCACGGTAAGTGGACAAAGCGTAGGTAAGAGTCGCATAATGCCCGCATTCTTCTCTTGAACTCCAATCCATTCCCTATGTACACAATGTTCCCCTCTGGCTCTATATCGCACTCTAGTCCTAAGGTGCCTATGCATGTCCTCATTGGCAACTCTGCTCTGCTATCATGATCTCGAGGTGCTATAGGTGTCCTAAAAATAGATAGATAAAAATAAATAAAAATATGTGTTATAATATCATTAAAAAAGTTTATGAAAAAAAAACACACCTATGAGTAGATAGCTGTCTTCCTGCATGTGGAGCCGCAGAAGAGCCCTCCTCTGATCGTTGGGTAAGCATCTGGATCATATAGTCTAGCTCATCATCAGACATCTCTAAGTAATCATGCATGATGGCCCCTAGAGTATCAGATGGAATTCTTGCTCTCATAAGACTTTTTATGAGAGTGAGTTTCGCCTTTCTCTCTCTACTAGGATCCATAATACCTAACATATAAAACAAAATGGGTTAGAAATCAATATATATACGTGTACATATGTATGTGTGTAAGCATTAAGTATGTGTATGTATGCATGTGTGTGTGTGTATGTATGTGTGTGTATGTGTGTGTGTATGTGTGTGTGTATGTGTGTATGCATGTGTATGTGTGTGTATGCATCATTATGTGTGTATGTGTCTATGTGTGTATGTGTGTGTATGTGTGTGTGTCTATGTGTATGTATGTGCGTCTATGAGTGTGTATGTGTTTATGCACGTGTATGTGTCTATGTGTGTGTATGTGTCTGTGTGTATGCGTATGCATGTATGTATGCATATGCATGTGCATTATGTATGCATATGTGTGTGTATGTTTGTGTATGCATTATGTATGCATATATGTGTGTATGCATTAAGTATGTGTGTGTGTGTATGTATGGGTGTGTATGTGTGTATGTGTGTGCGTCTATGAGTGTGTATGTGTTTATGTGTGTGTATGTGTCTATGTGTGTATGTGTATGCATGTATGTATGCATATGCATGTGCATTATGTATGCATATGTGTGTGTATGCATTATGTATGCATATGTGTGTATGCATTAAGTATGTGTATGTATGCATGTGCATTACGTATGCATGTGTGTGTATGCATGTAAGTATGTATGTATGCATATGAATATGCATTATGTATGTATATGTATGCATGTATGTGTATGTGTGTGTATGCATATATGTGTGTGTATGTGTATGTGTGTATGTGTGTGTGTATGTGTGTGCATGTATGTATGTGTGTATGTGTTTATGTGTGTGTGTATGTGTGTGCATGTATGTATGTGTGTATGTGTGTATGCATGTGTATGTATGCATCATTATGTGTGTATGTGTGTGTGTATATGTGTGTGTGTCTATGTGTATGTGTGTGCATCTATGAGTGGATATGTGTTTATGTGTGTCTATGTGTCTATGTGTGTGTATGTGTCTATGTGTGTATGTGTATGCATGTATGTATGTATATGTGTGTGTATGTGTGTGTATGCATTATGTATGTGTATGTATGTATGCATATGCATATGCATATGTATGCATGTATGTGTATGTGTGTGTATGTCTCTCTCTATGTGTGCGTGTGTGTATGCATATATGTGTGTGTGTATGTGTGTGTGTATATGTGTCTTTTATGTGTGTATGCATGTATATGTGTGTGTATGCATCATTATGTGTGTATGTGTCTATGTGTGTATGTGTGTGTGTATGTGTGTGTGTATATGTGTGTGTATGTGTGTGTGTGTGTTTGTGTGTATGTGTGTGTGTCTATGAGTGTGTACGTGTTTATGTGTGTGTATGTGTGTATGTGTCTATGTGTGTGTATGTGTCTATGTGTGTATGTGTATGCATGTGTGTATGCATATGTGTGTGTATGCATGTGTATGTGTGTGTATGCATCATTATGTGTGGATATTTGTATGTGTGTGTGTATATGTGTGTGTGTCTATGTGTATGTGTCACTACGCATCTATGATTGTGTATGTGTTTGTGTGTGTGTATGTGTCTATGTGTGTATTTGTATGCATGTATGTATGCAAATGTGTGTATTTGTGTGTATGCATTATGTATGCATATGTGTGTGTATGCATTATGTATGTGTATGTATGCATGTAAGTATGTATGTATGCATATATATGCATTGTCTCTCTATGTGTGTGTGTATGCATATATGTGTGTATGTGTGTGTGTATATGTGTTTGTATGTGTGTATGCATGTGTATGTGTGTGTATGCATCATTATGTGTGTATGTGTCTATGTGTGTATGTGTGTGTATATGTGTTTGTATGTGTGTGTATATGTGTGTGTATGTGTGTGTGTGTCTATGTATATGTGTGTGTATCTATGAGTGTGTATGTGTTTATGTGTGCGTATGTGTTGATGTGTGTGTATGTGTATGCATGTATGTATGCATATGTATGTGTATGCATGTGTATGCATGTGTATGTGTGTGTATGCATCATTATGTGTGTATGTGTGTATGTGTCTATGTGTGTATGTGTGTGTGTGTATATGCGTGTGTGTATGTGTGTGTGTCTATGTGTATGTGTCGCTATGCGTCTATGAATGTGTATGTGTTTATGTGTGTGTATGTGTCTATGTGTGTATGTGTCTATGTGTGTATGTGTATGCATGTTGTTGGGAATGATGGATGGACACTCCAAGAGAATGAGAAGGTACTACCAAATCCTGCTTTGTACGAGCCCTTTGATGCTTTAGAGTTGATAAGTGGACCTCCTTAGATTTCCAATGACACCATAAAATGGCCTATGTAATTTGGAAATGATGTATGAAAAGATAGAATCAAAACAGACTACTTTGAACTTCAAGTACCTTCTATTTTTTACTAGACACCTACTGTATCTTTTGATCAGTATGACCAGCACAGTAGGAATTGGAAAAATCACTTTTAGAAGTATCTAATTAGCTTAGCAAGCTAACTATTCCAAGTGGAATCACTAAAAAAGATTAACTATGCTCACAGAAATCAATTTAGCAAGTAAACCTTCACCCTCGATATTTAAGGACTGTTGCAGACTTCGACTAGTGATCACTTCGACGAACGTTTCTCTGAAATGGCTGAATAGAAATTCTTCAAATTTTGACTGCATGTAGATGACTTTGAGCTGGCTCCAATAAGCTATAGATCTTTGAATTTGGTGAAGAAACGAGTGAGATATGCTCTCTACAAGTTGACAGACTTTCAGACAATGTGATAGAGAACTCAAAAATGAACAATGTAGATATATTTATTAATGAACACTTGTGTACAATTCCATAGGCATGAAGATCATTGCCTAATGGTGTAGATAGGTGTGGACTAGAGTATAGACCTCACACACACTCAGAATTGATAATGAGAAGCTCAAAAAGTAACTCTTCTATCCGCGACTTTTTGATGATCACTTTTATAGTGGTTGAGTTAAAGTTTGAATTTGAATTCAAACTTTTGGCTCTCTATAATCATACTCCTACATCCTAGGAGATATTCTATCAATTAGAGCTAACTTCTCCACGAATTCCTTTTGGTAGGTGTTTACAAAGATTGCAAGTCAAATGTGACTTTTACAAAAGAGTAAAGTGGTAATTAACCACTAGCATTGGTTCCTATGCTTCTCCATATGTACATGAATTACAAGCCAAATGTGTAGGCTTGTGACTTGCACCAACAACTCCCCCTCAAGCCAAACATTTTGGCTTGGTCTTCATTCTTCAATCTTCATGTATATCATGTAGTCCAATCATTGATTTGAACCTAAGAGTTTGCTTCCATCCAAAGCTTTAGTTAACAAGTTTGCACACTGCATGTTGGTTGATACATAAGTTAGTTGAATGTCCTTGCTTAATAACTTCTCTCTCACATAATGGTAATTGACCTCTATATGCTTGGTCCTAGCACGATAGATAGGATTAGCTGCAAGGTGAAGTGAGCTTGTATTATCTAAGTGGTGACCTAGTATATAAGACCAATTCTGTATACAATAAATTGATCCATATGGCTTCTTGGATGGCATTCGCCAATCCCCTATACTCTGCTTTTGTAGAAGATAAAGCAACAGTAGGTTGCTTCTTTGAAGACCATGATATTGGCTTATCACCTGCAAATGAAATGTATCCTGAAGTGCTCCTCCTATCATCCTTCCATCCTGCCCAATCTGCATCTGAATAGATCTTGATATCCAAATCTGATGTATAAGGAAAATACAAACCATGATGTTGAGTGCCCTTGAGGTACTTTAGAATTCTCTTGGTAGCTTCTATGTGAGGTACCCTTGGCTTGTGCATGAACTGACTTAGCACACTAACTCCATGTGCAATATCTATCCTTGTTAAGGTAGCATAGTTCAAGCTACCCACAATGCTTTGATATCCTGTAATGTCATTACGTTCATCACCTTCATGTGCACTTAGTTTTAGGTTTACCTCCATTGGAGTACTTGCAGCTTTGGCATCCTGCAAATGAAACTTCTTCAACATATCCTATATGTATTTTTTCTGAGTAATATATATTCCAGAGTTAGTATAAACTAACTCAAGTCCAAGAAAATACTTTAGTAATAAGATCACTGATCTTGAACTCCTTCATCATCTGGTTCTTGATTTGTCTGATTCCATTGACATCATTACCTGTAAGTATGATATCATCAACATATACACATAGGTATATTACCTTTGATTTACTTCTCTTGATGAATAGAGAAGTGTCTGCCTTGCTCATGACAAAGCCTTGGTCCTGAAGGTATGTGGTAACCTGTAATTCCATGCCGTAGGTGCCTGCTTCAATCCATAAAGAGCTTTATTCAATTTGCATACACATGTTACCTTGTTTGGATCCTCATAGCCAGGAGGTTGTGACATATATACCTCCTCTGAAATCCATCCATTCAAGAAAGCATTTTTTACATCAAGCTGATACATGTTCCAATTTTTTGATGTAGCCACACTCACCAATACCTTGATGGTTGGCATCTTGAGAATGTTTCTTCATAGTCAATGCCTTGGGTTTGTGCAAAACCCTTGGCCACCAATCTAGCTTCGTACCTGTTTATTGACCCATCAGAATTTCTTTTGAGTTTATAGATCCATCTCGATCCAATTACCTTCATGGACTCTTTCTTTGGTACTAGTTCCCATGTGTCACTTGTGAAGAGATGGATAGGTATGTGCTTGAAGATGAAGAGGTGTTGCAAAATCCTTTATCTACACCAGCCAAATGAACTCCAGGAGTATATGGTGGGCCCTTTTAGCTTGTCAATGGATGTATTAGACACCTTATGTACCTTGGAAGATCACTCTCAAAAAGATAGATCAAAATAGATAAGTTGGAGTTAGCTCAGAGGTGAAAACTTGCTATTCTTGGTTCATACACCTGTCTAGTGTTTTACATAATTCTCAGAGCACAGGAGCAATTAGCTTAATTCCTGTTGAGGAAGTCTAGGTTGCTTAAAGAGCTAACTTTCAAGAGTAATCTCATAAAAAATAATGAACCACACACTGAGAATGAGTTTTAATAACTGATGACATCATCCCGATTTTCACGGGCTGCTATAGTTTGAGACTAGTGAGCAGACAAATGCACATAACTCAAAAAGAAAGAATCCAATGATTATGCAAATTTGTATGGTTATACTACACAGTAAGCTGAATCCAACAAGCTTTAAATCATTGAATTTTGATAAGTAACCACGGAGAAATGACTCTGACAAGGTGAGTGCAAAAATCAGGTACCTGACAGAGAAGTGAAGATGAACAGACCATGTTGACTTCAAATGACCATAACTGAAGATTGCAACATCCAAATGACATGAAACTTTGTGAGCATATAGTAGACTTATAGAGCTAACTTTACCAAGTTAAATCACTGAAAATCATGCACCAAGCGAAGAGAAAACATCTCTGCAATCTGACTAAGAAAACTGAGAGTAATGGTAGTGAGTAGTACACTTCACAAGAACATGGAAATATGAACCCAAATGATCATGAAAATGAGAGTATATTGCTTATACAATACAATGGACTTACTGATACATATGTGTGCCTTGTAAACACACCTTGATATGGCATAAAGCTCAGCTCTTGGAGGTCTTCACATAGGTCTCTCTAGCCATGACTAAAACTGCCATCTATTTATAGTTGAATTTGGGAGGCTAACTTCCCTCAATCACTCTCCAATCAATCAATGATTGATTTGATTCTCTACCTACCACAAATCACGAATTCGTGGCTCCTCTTTCCCTTTTTGATCAAGTGGAGTCAACCACTTAAGATTCTTTCACTTTTACATTAAGTAAACTCTTCAAAAGTTACAAGAGGTAGTTCGCAAGTGAACTTTACATAGTCTTCATTTTAAAGCTTTTTTCATGACTTTATGGGACTCAAGCCAATACTTAGGCTTGTCATAGACTTGCTCCAATAGCTCCCCCTCAAGCCAAGTATTCTTGAGGTCTTCAATCTTCCAAGATTACCTGCAAACCAATCATAGCCTTGAATTTGCAAAGCTTTGTACCATCCAATGCTTTGGTTAGAATATCTGCACATTGTTGATGAGTGGACACATATGATATTTGAATCTCTTTGCTTAGAACCTTCTCTCGTACATAGTGATAATGAACTTCAATATGTTTAGTCCTTGCATGAAAAATAGGATTAGCAGCCAAGTGAATAGAACTCATATTGTCACCAAAAATAGTTGGACTTCCAAACTCCAATCCAAGATCTTTGAATAATCTCTTCATCCACATAGCTTCCTGAGTAGCTATGGCAAGACCTCTATATTCAGCTTCAGTAGAAGAGAGAGCAATTGTGGGCTGCTTCTTGGATGACCATGAAATAAGCTTTGAACCTACAAAGGTAAGATAACCTGAAGTGCTCCTTCTATCTTCCTTGGAGCCAGCCCAATCTGCATCAGAAAATAGCTTCAAACCTAAATCAGATACATAAGGATAATAAAGTCCTTCATTTATGGTTCCTTTGAGATACTTGAGAATCCTTTTGGCAGCATCCATATGTGGTTTCCTTGGTGTGTGCATAAATTGACTTAGCACACTCACATTGTAACATATATCTACTCTTGTCAATGTGGCATAGTTGAGACTACCCACTAGACTTTGATATGATGTGATGTCCTCTATGAGTTCACCTTCATGTGAGCTCAATTTGTGATTGACCTCCATTGGAGTACCTGCAATCTTACAATATTGCATCTTGAATTTTGCCAACATGTCCTTAATGTACTTTCTTTGAGTGAGAAACAAACCATGATCTTTGTAGACAACTTCCAAACCTAAGAAGTAGGTAAGTGAACCTAAATCACTTATCTTGAACTCTTCTCTCATCTGATCTTTGATCTTCTTCATACCATCTACATCATTTCCTGTCAATATAATATCATCTACATATACACATAGATAGATGATCTCAGAATTACTCTTTTTAATAAAGAGTGAAGGATCTGCCTTGCTTGGTTGAAAGCCTTTGTCCTGCAATAATGAAACAAGCCTGAAATTCCAAGCTCTTGGAGCTTGCTTGAGACCATACAATGCTTTGTTAAGTTTACACACATAATCAGGATAAACTTGATTCTCAAAACCCGGTGGTTGTGCCATATATACCTCTTCTGTTATCCAACCATTCAAGAATGCGTTCTTTACATCTAGTTGAAGTATCTTCCAATTCTTGGAAGAGGCAATACTAAGCAAAACCCTAATAGTAGGCATCTTTGCCACAGGAGAAAAGGTCTTCTCATAATCAATTCCCTGAGTTTGTGCAAAGCCTTTTGCTACCAGCCTTGCCTTATACCTGTTAATTGAACCATCAGAATTCTTCTTGAGTTTATAGACCCATCTTGAGCCTATTACCTTCATGATGAAGTCTTGGGCACCAAATCCCAAGTGTTGTTTTCGTCAAGTGCTTCAATCTCTTCCTTCATTGCATGCTTCCATTCTAATTTTGCTTTGGCCTCTTCAAAGGATGATGGCTCCTCTTGGTTTATGTCCTGTGCTATGTAGATAGAATGTTTAGTTACTAATGAGGTGTCAAACCCATACCTTTCTGGTTTTTTTTTTTCCCTCATAGATCTTCTTAGGCCATGATGTGATGATTCTGCCTCATGTCCAAGTTCCTGCAATTTTGCTTTACCTTTCGACTTCCATGCTTTGATCTTTTCCATATGAGATTCTTCATGATCCTCTGAGGTGTCTTGTTCTTCAATCTTTGGTTGTTCTCTACCAAGCTTTGGAAAATCTTCTTCAAGATCATATGGTAAATTGACCTTCCTGCATGAATCTTCATACCATGAATTGTTCTCATCAAAAACTACATCTCTGCTTACCAAGAATCCTTTGTTGTTAGGGTTGTATAACCTGTAGCCCTTTTGATTGTTGTCATATCCAATAAATACACACCTTTCTGCCTTTGGATCCATTTTTCCTCTAACTTGTGAAGGAACATGAGCAAAAGCAATACATCCAAAAATTTTACAATGATCTAAGCTTGGTCTTCTTCCATTCCAAGCCTCATATGGAGTCATCCCATCAAGGGATTTTGAAGGCAACCTGTTAATCAAGTAAGTGGCTGTAGATACAGCCTCAGCCCATAAGTAATTAGGTAAATGCTTTTCATTTAACATAGACCTTGCAGCTTCAACAATTGTCCTATTCCTCCTTTCTACTACTCCATTTTGCTCAGGAGTGTACCTTGTAGTTACCTCTCTTTTGATTCCTCTTTCTTGAAGAAAAGAATCAAACTCATGGGAGAAGTATTCTCCCCCTCCATCTGACCTTAACCTTTTTAGTGATTTACCTGTTTGATTCTCCACAAGAGCCAAATATCTTTTGAAACATGAAAAAACTTCATCTTTGTGTTTCATAAAGAAGAGGATAGTCCATCTGTTGCAATCATCAATAAAGGAGACACAATACCTTGATCCAGATATTGAAGCTTCCTTGCTAGGTCCCCATACATCTGTATGAACCAACTCCAAGAGATCTCCATGCATATAACCTTTCTTCATGAATGGTAACCTGTGAGACTTTCCAAATTGACATGCACTACACTTATAAATCAAATGTTGTTTTGATTAGGGAGTCCAAGTACACTTTGGTCCCTGCAAATTTTCTTTAATGACCTTTGACCAATATGTGCTAACCTTTTGTGCCATACTTCCAATTCTGTGAGTGTCTGACTACCATAATTAAAGAGAGCAATGTTTCTAGTGTCCTGTAATTCAAATGTGAACAATCTACCTGTCTTTTCACCTTTTGCAATTTTTGTGAATCCTTGACTTGGATCTTCAACAAATGCCCCTACCTTTGTGAACCTGACTTGCAACCCTTTCTCAAATATCTGCCCAACACTTATCAAATTCTTTGTAATGGTAGGGACATAGAGTACCTTACTGAGTAGGTTGATGTTTCCATCAGGTGCTTTGACATTGCCTATTTTCTCCACAGGATGTTTTGTATCATCTCCTGTTTGTACCTCATGCTTATTCCTTGGATCTTCTAAATCTGATAGGAGTGCCACATTTCCTGCCACATGATTTGAACAACCTGAATCTATGTAGAAAACATGCTCATCAGATTTACCTTGTGGCATAGCCATGTTCATGATCAATAATGAATCCTCTTTGTTTCAGTCTTCTGTGTAGTTATTGTAGTCTCTCCTTCCTTTGTAGCCTCCTTGATAGTTTGAATGATTGTAGTTGTTGTAGCTGCCATGATAATTGTTGAACCTTCCTCTTGAGTAGCCATAACTTCCTCTATTGTATCCTCTACCTCTTTGATTCCTGGAATTCCTAAAGCAATTTTCAGTTGTATGATTAGTTAATCCACAAATAGAACATGGGTTGGAGTCTTGGGATCTCCCCCTACCTTGTCTACCTCCTCTTCCTCTACCTCTGCCATGTCTTCCTCTACCTGCATAGTTAGCTTGATATGTACCTGCTTCATCATCCACTTTCTTTGCCTTTCCTTTGTTATCTTTGGACTTGCTTTTATCAGTATATAAAGCTGAAGATTGATTACCTTTAGAGCTTTCTCCATTTTTGATAAGCTTTGCCTCTTGAGTAAGTAGTTGTCCAATGAGTGTATTGAAATCAGGTACATGCATGTCCATGTACAAATCCATAGCTGTGGTGAATGCTTCCCACTTGTCATCTGCCTTCAAGCCATTGATGACCTGCCTTACAATTTGCTCTTCATCTATTACCTCTCCAATGCTTCCCAACTGATCCGCTATGTCCTTGAGCTTTGTGACAAAATCAATCACATTTTGTTTGGGAGCCTTCTTGAGAGTTGTGAAATCCAGCCATAGTTGATGCTTCCTAGCTTTGGTACTTGAAGAGAAGAACGCTTCAAGTGCATCCCACACTTCCTGAGATGTCTTACAACTTCTAATGTGAGGCAACCAAAAATCTGAGATAGAGTTGAGGAGATAAGACCTTGCAAGTGCATCCTTGGAGCACCATGTGCTCAATCTTTCTTGCTCTTCTTGTGTTGGTTGACTTTTGTTCCTAAAACTTGGCATAACTTCATCTCCAGCCACATAACCATATAAACTTCTACCTTGGAGATAAGCTTCCATTCTTAATGACCAAGCTGAGTAGTTACCTCTGTCCAATTTCTCAATTGATGAAGGAAATCCATCTGCCATGTTGTCCAACCTTGCTCTGATAGCACTGTGAAGAGATGGATAGGTATGTGCTTGAAGATGAAGAGGTGTTGCAAAATCCTTGATCTACACCAGCCAAATGAACTCCAGGAGTATATGGTGGGCCCTTTTAGCTTGCCAATGGATGTATTAGACACCCTATGTACCTTGGAAGATCACTCTCAAAAAGATAGATCAAAACAGATAAGTTGGAGTTAGCTCAGAGGTGAAAACTTGCTATTCTTGGTTCATACACCTGTCCAGTGTTTTACATAATTCTCTGAGCACAGCAGCAATTAGCTTAATTCCTATTGAGAAAGTCTAAGTTGCTTAAAGAGCTAACTTTCAAGAGTAATCTCATCAAAAATAAGGAACCACACACTGAGAATGAGTTTTAACAAGTGATGACATCATCCCGATTTTGACGGGCTGCTACAGTTTGAGACCAGTGAGCAGAAAAATGAACATAACTCAAAAAGTAGGAATCCAATGATTATGAAAATTTGTATTCTTATACTATACAGTACGCTGAATCCAATAAGCTCTAAATCCTTGAATTTGGATAAGTAACCACGGAGAAATGGCTCTGACAAGGTGAGTCAAAAAATCGGGTACCTGACAGAGAAGTGAAGATGAACAGACCGTGTTGACTTCAAATGAACATAACTGAATATTGCAACATCCAAATGACATGAAAATTTGTGAGCATATAGTAGACTTATAGATCTAACTTTACCAAGTTAAATCACTGAAAATGATGCACCAATCTTAGAGAAAACATCTCTGCAATCTGACTGAGAAAACTGAGAGTAATGGCAGTGAGTAGTACACTTCACAAGAACATGGAAATATGAACCCAAATGATCATGAAAATGAAAGTATATTGCTTGGACAATACAATGGACTTACTGATACATATGTGTGCCTTGTAATCACACCTTGATATGGCATAAAGCTCAGCTCTTGGAGGTCTTCACATAGGTCTCTCTAGCCATGACTAAAACTGCCACTTATTTATAGTTGAATTTGGGAGTCTAACCTCCCTCAATCACTCTTCAATCAATCAATGATTGATTTGATTCTCTACCTACCACAAATCACGAATTCATGGCTCCTCTTTCCCTTTTTGATCAAGTGGACTCAACCACTTAAGATTCTTTCACTTTTACATTAAGTAAACTCTTCAAAAGTTACAAGAGGTAGTTCACAAGTGAACTTTACATAGTCTTCATTTTAAAGCTTTTTTCATGACTTTGTGGGACTCAAGCCAATACTTAGGCTTGTCATAGACTTGCTCCAACATCACTTTCTTTGAGTGCTTCAATCTCCTCATCCATAGCTTCTTTCCATTCTATCTTGGTCTTTGCTTCTTCATATGATCCTGGCTCTTCAATTGACAAGTCTTTGGCAAGATAAACAGAATGTTTAGTAATAAGAGATGTATCATACCCATATTTGATAGGTTTTTTGCTCTCCCTTTGTGATCTTCTAGTTGATTGATTTGAAGATTCAGGTATGTCTTCAAGTTTCTTCATCTTGAGTTTACCTTTGGACTTCCATGCCTTGAATTCTTCAAGATTGATAATGTCTTCATCATCCGAATTGGTGTCTTCACTTTGAGTAGGTTCCTCCTTAGCAAGACTTGGAAACTCCTCCTCCAAGTCATAGGGTAGTTTAAACTTCCTGCATTCATTCTCATACCAAGAATCATTTTCATCAAAGATAACATCTCAATTAACCATGAATCCCTTATTGGAAGGGTTGTAAATCATGTATCCTTTCTGATTCATATCATCTCCAATAAAGATACACTTCTCAGCCTTAGGGTCTAGTTTACCTCTTATCTGAGAAGGAATGTGTACCTATGCTACACATCCAAATATCCTGCAATGATCAAGTGAGGGTCTCTTCCCATGCCATGCTTCATAAGGAGTCATCCCATCAAGGTACTTAGATGGTAACCTGCTTATGAGGTAAGTGGCAGTAGATACACTCTTTTCCCATAAGAAATTAGGTAATTTCTTTTCATTTAACATTGACCTAGCTGTTTCAACAATCAACCTATTTCTTCTCTCAGCTACCCCATTCTGTTCAGGAGTATACCTTGTGGTGATTCCTCTCTTGATTCCTCTGTCCTACAAGAAGACTTCAAACTCATTGGAGAAGTACTCACCTCCTCCATCTGACCTTAGTCTCTTTAGATTCTTCCCTGTCTGATTCTCAACAAGTGCAAGATACCTTTTAAAATAGTTGAACACTTCATCTTTGTGCTTCATAAAGTACAATACAATCCACCTTCTATAATCATCAATAAAAGATACATAGTACCTTGATCCTGATATTGAGGGTTCTTTACTTGGTCCCCATGCATCTGTATGGACAAGCTCTAGGTAGTCCTCATGCATGTAGCCTTTCCTTGAGAAGGGTAACTTGTGAGACTTCCCAAACTGACAAGCACCACGTTTATAAATCATGTGTTGCTTGGATACATTAGGTATCCCAAGCACACATTGATCCCTCCATATTTGCTTCAAGGTTCTTTCTCCTACATGCCCTAATCTTTTATGCCAAATCTCAAGCTTTGAAAGTGTTTGATCTTTATAATTGTATAGTGAAATATTCTTTGTATCTTCTAGTTCAAATGTAAAAAGTCTACCTGATTTTTCTCCTTTAGCTATTCTCTTGAACCCATGCCGTGGATCCTCCACAAATGCTCCAAATTGATTGAATCTGACCTGCAAACCTTTTTCCACAATCTGTCCAACACTAATCAAGTTTTTCGTAATGGTTGGTACATATAGTACCCTACTCAACAAGTTTTGATTTCCATCACAAGTCTTAACATTTCCAATTTTAACTACTGAGTGCTTGGTGTCATCACCTGTTTGTACTTGATGCTTACCTTTTGGTTCTTCAAGGTCAGAGAGTAGAGGTACATTGCCAGCCACATGATTTGAGCATCCTGAGTCAATGTAGAATAGGTGATCATCATTTGTACCTGGTTTTGAAGTCATGTTCATAATCAGAAGAGAATCATCTTGCTCTTCTGTATAGTTGTTGTAGTCCTTTCTGGATTTGAATCCTCCTTGGTAGTTGCCATTGTAGTTGTTGTTGTAGTTGTTGTTGTAACCTTGATGATGGTTGAATCTGCCTCTTCACTGTGAGTATCCACCTCTTTGATATCCTCTTCCTCTCTGATTCTTGTAGTTCCTGAAACACTCATCTCTTACCTCCTTTGCCCCTTCCTCTTGATGATCTACTTCTCCCTGCATAGTTGGCTTGAGAGGTAGTGCCTTCATCTTCTATCTTCTTATTCTTGCCTTTATCTTTAGACTTACTTTTATCAGTGTATAGGGCAGAAGATCTATTACCTTTGGATGTGTCTCCATTCTTGTTGATCTTGGCTTCATGAGTAAACAATTGTCCCATGAGAGTTGCAAGATCTGGAATTTGCATGTCCATGTATAGGTGCATGGCAGTGGTGAAGCTTTCCCATTTGTCATCAGCTTTGATCCCATTGATCACTTGCCTTGCTCTTCTTCAATCTCTTCTCCTATTCTTGCTAAATGATCTGCTACATCTTTAATCTTAGTCACAAACTCTGAAATAGCCTGCTTAGAGTGCTTCCTTAGTGTTGGCATACAAAGCAACAGAGGAGTCATGCACAATACGGCAACAAGGCCAAATCATTTTTTCCATGGACTATTTACAAATCAAGTGATTTTAATCACTACACAAACATTGTAAATCCCGTTTTTGGTAGAATAGACTCCATTTTGTGCAAGCCGAGGAGTCCTTGAGCTTGAGGAGTATTAGAACTAGCGACATATCAATTTTCATAATTTTTAGACTCTGTTTGAGCCCTCAAATAGACTCTAGAACCTAATTTTTAACTAGGCCGGACACTAGGTCTGGACAAGACCAAAGCTAGTTAGAAGACTATAAAAAGAGCTAGAGAGCTCATTTTTGGGGTTAGATTGTTTGTGAATTGAGCTTATGTAAGAGACCTTTTGATTAATGCAAAGAACTCCATTGTTCCTCTCCTTGTTCCTGCCTTGTGTGCGCGTGTGTGTGTATGTGTGTGCATGCTTGTGTGCTTCTCACTCACGCACTTGTGCCTTCACTTGCTCATAGTCTTCATACTAGTCCTCATGTCTCCATGGATTGACAATTATGAGGTGAATCTTCTCACGTTGGTACTCACCATTGTGCTAGAGTGACACCAAATTTGGCGCCGTTGCCGGGGAGAGAGCTTCGAGGACGAGCGTGTGATGGTAAGACGTCGAGTTGAGACATTGGAGTTATAGGTAATATCCTTCTTTCTCTTAATTTTTCTTCATTTTTTCCTTACTTTTGCATCACCATCATCACCATCATCATCTCCACCATCTCCCACCTCCATCTCCATCTCCACAAAAAATTTCAGTTTTTTGGTCATATTACACCCCCCACCTCATTTCCCTCATTTCATTGTGAGAGAGAGCGAGAGAGAGCTTGCATGCTATCTGCTTTTGGTGTGTTTTTGAGCTTTTGTTGCAGGAACTAGCTGTACCACCTTCTCCAGCAGTGTGCGCAGGTACGACAGACTCTGCACAGGTCCCGGGACGACGACCTCTGTCTGTCGCGACAGATAGAAAAACTTAAAATTTTGTGAATGCATGTTTGGCACGGTAACCTACACCATTAGGGCACTCTAAATCACTAGAAGTTTCTCAAAAATTTGCGTTTTTTCAGTCTATCATGACAGACACCGTCTATCGCGACAGTCACTGTCTATCGCGACAGTCACTGTCTATCGCGACAGACACCATCTATCGCGACAGACAGAGACCCACGATAGACACCGTCTATCGCGACAGACACCGTCTATCGCGACAGACCAAAATTCCACGACAGACACCGTCTATCGCGACAGTCACTGTCTATCGCGACAGACACCATCTATCGCGACAGACAGAGACCCACGATAGACACCGTCTATCGCGACAGACGCCGTCTATCGCGACAGACCAAAATTCGACGACAGACAGCGTCTATCGCGACAGACACCATCTATCGCGACAGACAGAGACCCACGATAGACACCGTCTATCGCGACAGACACCGTCTATCGTGACAGACCAAACCACGACAAACGACAGACAGCGTCTATCGCGACAGACACCGTCTATCGCGAAAGACCAAAATTCCACGATAGACACCGTCTATCGCGACAGACACCGTCTATCGCGACAGACCAAAATTCCACGACAGACACCGTCTATCGCGACAGACAGCCCCCACGATAGTTTGTGTCTATCGCGACAGACACCGTCTATCGCGACAGACAGACATTTTCGGCAAAAATTAAAGGGTAAATTTTTGGAAATTTAGGCTAAATTTTGGGCATATTTGCACTCTCAAATACTCACACACTTACAAAGGCCTTAGAAAAATGCATTAAACCCCTGAAAGGTTCTGTTTGTCTAGTTAACCCCCTAAACCCTGAACGGTCATAACTTTTTCATACAAAATCCATTTTTTGAGCTCTAGGGCTTGTCGGAAAGCTCGTGGCATATACTACATACCCTCAACTGTTTTTTATAAGAATAATGCGTTGATTTTCAGATAGGATATTTGGAAGTTGACACACTGAGGGGTAGGAACACCAAGGGAGCTCTAGAGGAAATTTCTAGCAATACAAAAGGGGGAACAAGGGTCATTAAAAAAGTGTCTGAAATAAATTGTCTGTCAATTGAAAGGTCAACTTGGAGCTAATCTTGGGACTGATGCAGGTCTATTGAGAAGCAATTGAGAGCGTCCAAGCAAGGGTTTTGCGCAAGCTTGAGAATCAACTTCTCGAGCACTAAAGAGCAAGGTTCAGCAAGAAAGGTCGGAATACTCTCAACTCCTCTTCGTCAATTCCTAGCTTAGGCTAAGAACGATTAGAAGTAGGAGTAAGTCAGGACGACGATAGGCAACTATCAAGTTGAAGCATACCTAAACTTTCAAGCTCAAGCTAAGGGCATAATCCTTGTACTGTCGAGAATTTTAAAGGGAAAGAACTTAACGTGGAACGATAAACTGTAAGTGCGAAACAACATTCAAATATTCCTGACGACGTGATATCAGACAAGACCTTAAACACGATAAAATAACCAAAAAGAACCAAGCGACTAATATAAAGTAACCAGCAACGAGGTTGTACTCTGGGCAAAGAATTGGGCTACTTAGATAGGCATATGAACCTTAGATCAGGACGACATCTAGTAAGGGAGAGACAAAGCCTTAGGTCTTCAGAGGCTAGTGTTAATCACACTGCTAGGTCTTGGGCCCAGAAGTTGAGCCACCACTCGTACTACCCTAGCTCTGAGACCAGTGAGTCAGAGATGTCTCAAGGCATGGACAGGCCTACGGGAAGTTCAGGTGTGCCTTACTTGTACAGGGTAGAAGGCCCATATAAAACACAGCTAGAATACCTTAGGACCAACCGATTAGGTGCCAGCATCTATGAGGACGGCCTAGGAAGATCCGTGGTCCAGATTAAAAACCCTGACCAATCCATAGGACTGGAGCACCCAGCTGTCAAGTTTGAAAACGGTTCATACCTGGACAAAGAAGGAACCATATACGTAGTCACCAGTCACCCAGATAGGACGAACGAATTTGGAAATGTGATCCCAGAAGCTGACTTAGGTGACCTAGAGCAAGGAAACATGGGTATAGAACCCCGAACCCCTCGAGGCAAATCTGTTCTCACTAGGATTATCACACCTGAGTGGGTTCCCCAAGACAACAAGAGCATAGAGTTGCTCCTCAATCGAGAAACTGACGAAGCCTTTTGGAGGTATAAATCTAATCAGCCAACTGATATAGGAACTATCATGATCTATGAGTTTAAGGATCCGGATAGTCCAGGTAGAGTGACCTACTTAGATCACACTTCGGAAAGGATCTTTGTGGTGACAGAAAATGATAGGCATGCTTACACTTGGAAGGGTGAATTCATTTTCCCCCAACCAAGATCGAATGTATCCTATGGTCACCCTGGAGCTGGAACATCCCAAGCTCATGGAACTCAAAGAGACAGAAGTAGAGATAGACCAGAAGTAAGCTTTGCCAACCCAGTGGGCAGAGAAAGAACGAGGACGGAGACGAATAGAGTAGAACCTGAGATACTTAGAGCTCACAGGAACCAAAGAAACGTGGATGGATTCCCCCTGCCGAGACCTAGAGAGCACACAAGAACTTTGAGACCGACCCAGCTAGTTAAGTCCATGAAGAATTACTTTGATGGCACAGGAGATCCCTATGATCATGTGGCGGAGTTCAAGCAAGTCTTGAGAGCTGAACAAGTGGAGGATCTATTCACGCAGTACAATGCCTTCGGTCTAACCCTTAGGAACACAGCACTTACATGGTTTCAGCCATTGGATGAGCGACAATTCAGGTGTATAGACCAACTCCTAGAGGCTTTCATTGTAGAGTTCTCTAAGAGTGGCATAAGACACAATACCTCCTCATTGATTCACAGCTTCAAACAGAATCCCCAAGAGACTGTAAGATTGGCAGGAAGAAGATTTAGACAATATCTTGAAAGGTGCCCTGTTTCGGAGCTACCCACACCTGCCAAACAAGTAGCCTTATTCCTTGATGGATTGCTGAGTACGAAATTGAGATCCTATGTGTATCTGAAGGACCCTAGGACTATAGAAGAGTGTGTACGCATCTGCATTGACATTGAAGATAACCTAGGGGAAGAACTAGAGCTTTCCAAAATCTACAAACATTCAGATAGTGCATCTAGTCACTCTTCCACGCAATCCACATCAATTGAGGAACTCGCAGAGAAAGTGGCCCAAAAACTAGGCGTCTCTAGCAAACAAATTCCGAGGTTTACCCCAGCGAAGAGGTGCTATACATGCGGTGGTGACCATATGGCAAACGTGTGTTCCATTATGGCTCAACCCCAGGTCAATCCAAATAGCCAATATTGCACCATAGAACGAAGGTACACCAATCATACCGCACAAGATTGCCCATACAACAAGCAGGCAGTTAGGCAACCCTACCCTCAGCCATACCCGCAGCAAGGAAGATACCAGAACCCGTACCCTCCACAACCATATGGCAGGCCACAACAACCGTATCAGCAACCCTACCCAAACCAACAAAGGCCTCAGCCAGTGTTAGCTCAACAACCCCCTGCCCCAGCTAATGTGATTCCGGTAAAGTATGCTGTTGCAGAAGAAAACCTGAATAGAGCTATAGTCCCTGTAACACCCTTGCTTTCTGAAAGTGACCCGAGTGACCATAGCTTTGATTCTACACATGTTGATAGTCCCCAGGCGTACTACATGCAGTCTCCAGAACATGGTGAGTCCTATTACAGCGAAGAGCCAAATGAACCTAGTTGGGAGTCAGATTATACAAACGTCATGTATGCAAACCCCAACCCTAGGCCTCAACCTAGGCAGGTAAGACCTCCATTCCCAAGAGGACCGTGCTACAGATGCCAAGGAGATCACCTCATTCGTGATTGCCCCTTACCTCCACCTACACAAAACCAGTCAGTGATGATCCAAGGCTTCTGCCAAGATTGTGGAAAAGAGCATCTCTTACGAGATTGCCCAAAGAACCCCAATAATATGCCAAAAATCACGCCTATCAATGTTATTGGGTTAGTGGTAGATTCCAGCAGAAGTGTCACTTCCACTGCACCCATACAGGTAGTCACGAGAGCTCAAGCAGTGCAGCAAAACCAAGGGGTAGGCAAGGAAAAGAGCCCAGACGCTAGCGATACTGAGAGCCAAAATAAAAAGAGAACAAGAGCTTGGAGAGATAGCCGCGAACGCATGAAAAGGCAATAGGCAAAGAAGATGAGTGAACTTGAGGAAAGTCTACGAGAAACCAAGGCTAAAATCATAGAGATCACATCTCAACCGCACTCTCACACATTCCCACCGCTACCATCCCCATCACCCTCCATCCCTCCACCCTCTAAGACACCCCACGTAACCCACCCACCACCCCAAGCAGGATCAGTATTAGCTGATCCCACTCCTGAAGACATAGACATGATGCTTAAAGCATATCAGGCCAGAATCCAAGAAGGGCCAAACGTCACGGATCATGACAAGTGCTATCCTAGAGCTGACCTAGAGATAGAAAGAACCAAGCTGTGCGCGAAAATGGTCGCATTGGCTCAGACTATGTTTGAAGCCAGTCGCCTTTTCAATTACTCGGGCTCAGCCAAGACGCAATTACACTTGGATGGATTCCTAGAGAAGTTAGAGGGAATAATTGCAAGATCTGCCAAGGAAGAAAAAAATCAAGAAAGAGATAAAGCAAGCAAAAACATGACCCATCCCCCATCGGAAGTTTATGTGGCCAATTCCACTGAACCAGACAACTTCCCCTCCTTGGAAAGAATAGAGAGGCTAATTGCACAATCAGAAAAGGAACCTGCCCCTCAAAGAAAGGAAAGGGCAAGAGAACGGATAAGCCAGCCTCTTTAGGAAGCCAATGTGCCTCCTCAAGAAGCTTATCTTCCCCCCCAAAAGGCACATGAGCCTCCCTCGAAAGCTTGCGTACCTCCACAGGTTGCCTACATTCCTTCTCAGGGAGCGTATGAGCCTGTTCGGAAAAGTAATAGAATAAGTAACCCTCCCCAGGAAGCTTGTGCTCCAGCCATCTATGAGAACGAGGAGAGAGCCAACGATAGAATAAGCCCTCCTTCCCAGGTTGCTTATGCGCCTAATTCTACGGAGCCAGACGCTTCTTCTTCTATGAATCGGTTTGCACCAGACTTCCTACGAGAGATTCAAGAAGACAAATGGGATAACGAAAGTGAAGTCGCCCCTCCCTTTGAACTTGTGGATGATGCACACGACCAATTCCCACAAGACATCCCATCTATTTACGGGGAACATGAGAGTACTCAGTCTCACGAGAGATTGGACTTTGAGTCTAATTCCATACAAGAGCTACCCCACTTCACAGGCCCATGGGAAGCAAAGTCCACCTGCATGAGAGCACCTACAGTCATGGTAAGAAATGAAGATTCAGTCATACCTAGGAACACAGAGGTAGTGAAGAACACTAACGTGCAGTGCAATCTCAAGTTAGAAGAGCTACTCAAGGTTAGACCTGAATTATGGAAACATGTCGCCAAACAAGTACCAGAAATAGCCAAACCTCGTTCCCAGGTAGGATCCCATAGGACGGTGCCAGAAATTCCCTTGGATAAGATAGGAGATATGTGTGAAGGCGAAGAAGGGAACACCTATCTTCCCATCACCTACCAGGAGTACACCACCAAGGCAATTTTGGACTCAGGTGCAGGAGTTGCAATTGCCACCACTTCCCTATGGAAGCGTTGGGGCAAGCCAGCACTCAGGCCAACGAGAATGAAATTGCAGATGGCCGATGGTCACATAGAGAGACCCCTAGGATTGCTAGAAGGAATAACTCTCACCACTTGTGGTGTCGAGTTTGAGCATACATTTGCCATATGTGACTTCAGCAAAAATCATGCCTATGAGATGATTTTGGGAAGACCATTTATGCGACAGTTGCAAGTGGTACAGGATTGGGGAACCAACTCCTTGTATTTGCAACACTTGGGTGTTACGACCAAAGTCAATCTCAAGGATTATTCTCATAGAGATGTCCCTCCTATCCAATGGAATCCCATCCATAGAGCCAAAGATGATACAGAATCGGTGCATTCCATAGGGTCTGGATCCTCATGGATGCATGAAGACACTCACTTATGGATGTGCAAGGTAGCAGTAGAAGAAGAGAAGAGAGAGAAAGCCAGAGAGGTAGGTGCAAAAGAAACACATAGATCAATTCAAGACCCAGCCTATGCACCTGTAGTTTTTCCTGATGAGGAATTTGAACCCCATGGCTGGGCAGAAATTTTAGCAACAATGGACGTAGCCATCAATGAAGAACAATGGACACCTCACTGTGATGAGGATGGCTATGACATTTCAGTCTTCTCCATAGAGCCAATCATGGGAGAGGCAGTTCTAGAAGAATGCGAACCTAGCCCTGATGCATTTGAGGATGCAAGTGACTCCGATCTAGAGTCAATCATTATGGACCCACCATTTGCATCAGATGAAGAATACTTCCATGAAGTAGAATTTCAACCCCAGAGACATGGAGAGATTACAAATGATGTAAGATTAACAACACACGTGACTCCGAAGGAAGAAGGAAAGAAACGAAAGAAGAGAGAAGCCTCACCAGAAGAGGAAGAATCTTTGTTTGAGGTCCCGGAAAATTTTAAGAAGTATGAGTAGACGACAGGAGAGTCATGATAAGAATGCCTAAACGAGAGGCACAAGTAGGAGAGGCCTATGATAACAAAGAAACCACCAAGAAAATAGTAGTGGCCATAGAAGAAGGAGAGGAGAGATGCACGTACATAGGCCATGACCTAACAGAGGAAGAAGAGCATGCGTTGATAGCCTTGCTGAGAGAATACAGAGATGTATTCGCTTGGAGTTACAAGGATTTGAAAGGTGTTGACCCCGATATATGCTCACACACTATCCCCATGACCTCAGATGCTAAACCCTCTAAGCAAAAGCCCTATACTTATAACAATAATTACGCTGCTAAGATCAAAGAAGAGATAGATAGATTGGTTGAAGCTGGATTTATCTATGAAATTGAGCACACTGAATGGGTATCCCCCATCGTAGTGGTGCCCAAGAAGAATGGCAAGCTGCGTGTGTGCATTAACTTGAAAAAGGTTAATGCAGCCACAATTCGAGATAACTATCCGCTTCCCATCACAGAACATCTCTTAGAAAGAGTGGCAGGCAAGGAAGTGTACAGCTTCCTTGATGGATTTTCGGGTTATAATCAAGTAGCCATAGCTCCAGAGGATCAGCATAAGACAGCCTTTGCCACAGAATGGGGCATTTTTGCCTTTCGAGTAATGCCGTTTGGGCTTACCAATGCACCAGCTACCTTCCAGAGGCTGATGTGCCATGTATTTAAAGAGTTCCTGAGGAAAAACTTAGAAGTTTACGTTGATGATCTTTGTGCTCATTCCAACATTAGACAAACCCATATCCCTGAGCTCAGACAAATCTTTGACAAATGTAGAGAATATCAAGTCTGCCTAAACCCCGAAAAATGTGTTTTCATGGTCAGGCAAGGCAAGATTTTAGGGCACATAGTGTCAAAAAATGGCATATCTACTGACGAAGAGAAAGTGAGAACTATAGCAGAGCTACCTAGGCCAAAGGATGTCAAGGAAGTACAAGCTTTCATGGGGCATTGTGGTTATTACCGACGATTTATACACATGTATGCTGTCATTGCGAAGCCCATGTACGGACTTCTGACAAACTTTGAGTGGACGGATGAATGTGAGAATTCCTTCCAGGAGCTTAAACGAAGATTATGTTCAGCACCAATCTTGACCACACCAGATTGGAATAAGCCTTTCCATGTTCATGTGGATGCATCCAATTATGCTATTGGATGTGTGCTTGCACAACCTACTGGTGAAGGTAATATGGATCTTCCAATTGCCTATGCCAGTAGACAATTGAATGCAGCTGAACGAAATTACACCACTACAGAGAGAGAAGGCTTAGGCATGGTATATGCAGTTAAGAAATTTAGACACTATTTGCTTGCAAATAAGTTTAAATTTTTTACGGATCATCAAGCATTGCTATACCTCGTAAACAAGCCTTGTAATACAGGAAGATTAGTGAGATGGTTTCTCTTGCTAATGGAATATGATTTTGAGGTTGTGGTAAGGAAAGGGAGGACTCACTTGAGAGCAGATCACCTCTCTAGGCTCACATCGGGGGAAGCCCCATGTTGACAGGATGCGGGAAGAAGCAAGTATGGACACACATGCAGATCTAGCACTGAGGCAACCCTTCATTTTTTTCAAAACCCTCACATCATTCTAAAGTGATTCTCATCACTACAAACCCTTGTAAATATCATTTCACCTTTTTGTAGCTCCATTTTGTACAAGCCGAGGAGTCCTCGAGCTTGGGGAGCCTTAGATGTAGTTGCCTGTCAATTTTCATAATTTTTAGATCTCGTTTGGGCCCTCAAATAAGCCCCGGAACCTAATTTTTAACTAGGCCGGACACTAGGTCTGGACAGAGCCAAAGCTTGTCAAAAACTATAAATAGAGCTAGAGAGCTCATTTTTGGGGGCTAGCTTCTTGTAGTTTAAACTTGTATGAGAACTTTCTTGCAACAGAAGTGATTCCATTGTCTTACTCTCTTTGTTCTTACTGTGTGTGCGCGTGTGTGTGTATGTGTGTGCATGCTTGTGTGCTTCTCACTCACGCACTTGTGCTTCCACTTGCTCGTGGTCTTCATACCATCCTCATGTCTGCCCGGATTGACATTAAAGGAGGTGCTACTCATCACTGAGCTACACCAAATTTTGGCGCCGTTGCCGGGGATCGAGCTTTGAGGACGAGCGTGTGATGGTAAGACGTAGAGAGGACGCGTTGGAATGGTAAGTAGTAGGTAAATTTCTGATTTTTCTCCATCTCCATTTTCATCTTCACCTCCTTCTCCATCTCCACCTCCACCTCCTTCCCCACTACATATCCCCTCTTCCTTTTCATTCCCTCATTTGTTGTGTGCGAGTTTGAGAGAGAGCGATTGTGCGTGCTTGTTTTTGTGTGTTTTTTTTGCATGTTTCTTGCAGGTGGCAGCTCCATCATCATCTCCAGCAAGCTCAGCAGGTACAGAAATTGTCTGCACAGTTCCCGAGGCGTTGAGCTCGAGCTATCGCGACACTCCGAAAATTTCACCTTCTCACGATTCTGAGTGCACCACGACACTGCGCAGGCCTAGAGCTCCTAGGAACCCTAGATAGAACAGAAAAATTCACCATATTCCGAGCTATCGCGACACTCCAAGGTATCGCGACACCCCGTGAGCTATCGCGACACTCCAAGGTATCGCGACACCCCGTGAGCTATCGCGACACTCCAAGGTATCGCGACACCCCGTGACCTATCGCGACACTTCGAGGTATCGCGACACCCCCAGCTATCGCGACACTCCAAGGTATCGCGACACCCCCAGCTATCGCGACACTCCAAGGTATCGCGACACCCCGTGACCTATCGCGACACTTCGAGGTATCGCGACACCCCCAGCTATCGCGACACTCCGAGCTATCGCGACACCCCGTGACCTATCGCGACACTTCGAGCTATCGCGACACCCCCAGCTATCGCGACACTCCGAGGTATCGCGACACCCCGTGACCTATCGCGACACTTCCAGCTATCGCGACACTCCCCACCTATCGCGACACTCCGAGGTATCGCGACACCCCGTGACCTATCGCGACACTCCCAGCTATCGCGACACCCCGACCCGACCTATCGGGATACCCGGCCAGTAACGCATGAAAATTGAGAGTTAATTTTTGAGTGATTGAAAGGGTAGTTGAGCTTGAATTTTGACATGTTGGTATAACTTAGAACCTTGGAAGTGGGCAAAAGGCCTAGAAACCGGAGATAGGTGGAACTAAGTGATTCTCAGAGACAGGGGGTACAGTGAGCTACTCCAAGGGGGCTAAAATTATTGAAGTGTGTCTTTCAAATACCTGTGGCAATTAAGCTATATTAACTGGTGAGTTTTTGCAGGAACTTTGTGTGCACTCAAGGCAATCCAAAGCAAGCTAGCAAGGGTGAGACCGAGCTTGGGAGAAGGCTTCCTGGGCTTGTGTAGCAGTTTGGTCAACCAGCTAATTGAGGTTGGAAGATCTCATAACCCTCCTTTGTCAATTCCTAGCCTAGGCTAAGTACGACTTAGGTGTGGTAATTAACTAGGGCAACGTTAGGCACGAATCAAGTCCAAGAGAATTAATCAACCAAGTGCAAGAAAATAAATAGGTCTTAAGTGCGAAAACCCTAAAGGACAAAAGGTAAACGGGAATCGATCACTCATCAAGTGCGGAAATCCACTTAAGTACTCCTGACGACGCAATTTCAGACAAGACCATAAACATAATATTCAACTAAAAAGAACAAAGTGATTGGTGCAAAATCAACCTGCAACGAGAGCGTGTTTGGGTTCCAGGGGGTAAATAAATCAGGCATATGAACCTTAGATCAGGCAGACACTTAGGCCGAGACAGACGAAGCCTCAGATCTTCTGAAGCTAGTGTCAATCACACTGCCAGGTCTTGGGCCCAGCAGTTGAGTGATTACCCATACACTCCCAGATCAGAAACCAGTGATTCTGAAATGTCCTATCACATGGAGAGACCAGTAGGAAGTTCAGGGTTGGCTTATCTAGAAAAGCCAGAGGGGCCTTATAAGACTCAATTGGAATATATCAGGACGAATCGTCTAGGTGCTCGCATCTACGAAGACGGACTGAGAAGATCAGTGGTCCAGATTAAGAACCCCGATCAACCCCATGGAATAGACCACCCGGTAGTCAAGTTTGAGAATGGAGCATACCTAGATAAAGAGGGGACTATATATGTAGTCACCACTCTTCCTGATAGAACTGATGAGTTTGGAAATGTGATTGCGGAGACCGACATGGGTGATATAGAGCAAGGGAACTTAGAGAGAGAGCCAAGAACTCCCCGTGGTAAGTCTGTCTTGACCAGAATCATGACTCGTGAGCGGATTCCCCAAGATAATAAAAGCATAGATCTGCTTTTAAATCGAGAAACCGATGAGGCTTTTTGGAGATATAGATCTTCTCAACCTCAGGAGGTGAATACCCTCACAATCTACGAGTTTAAAGACCCTGATAGTCCAGGCCAAGTAACCTACCTAGACAATGCATCAGAGAGAATCTTCGCGGTCACGGAGCATGGCAGACATGCCTACACATGGAAGGGTGAATTTGTTTTTCCCCAACCTCATCGGACTAATGTGTCTTACAGTCACCAAGGAGCTGTGACCTCCCAAGCTCACGGAGCTCAAAGAGATAGAAGCAGAGACAAACCTGAGGTAAGTTTTGCCAACTCCTTGGGACAAGAAAGAACGGGAACAGAAAGGAATAGAGTGGAACCTGAGAGACATAGAACCCCATGGAATCAAAGGAATATTGATGATTTTCCTTTGCCAAGGCCGAGAGAACACACTAGGACCCTACGACCAACCCAACTGGTGAAGTCCATGAAGAATTATTTCGATGGCACGGGAGACCCTTATGACCATGTGGCAGAATTTCGACAAGTGTTGAAAGCTGAACAAGTGGAGGACCTATTCACACAATATAATGCTTTCGGTCTAACCCTTAGGAACACTGCCCTTACGTGGTTCCAACCACTGAATGAGAGGCATTTCAGAAACATAGACCAACTCTTAGAGGCATTTATTGTTGAGTTTTCTAAGAGTGGAATCAGGCATAACACCTCCTCACTAATTCATAGCTTCAAACAAACACCTCAAGAGACGGTCAGACTAGCTGGAAGAAGATTTAGACAGTACCTGGAGAGATGCCCTATGCCGGAATTACCCACACCAGCCAAACAAGTGGCCTTGTTCCTAGACGGATTGTTGAGCACTAAGCTCAGGTCATATGTGTACCTGAAGGACCCTAGAACGATAGAGGAGTGCGTGCGCATGTGCATAGACATTGAGGACAATCTAGGTGAGGAGTTAGAACTATCAAAAATCTATAAGGATTCTGATAGCTCTAGCACACAGACATCTGGTCAATCCACATCCATCGAGGAACTTGCAGAGAAGGTAGCCCAAAAACTAGGTGTCTCTAGCAAGCAAATTCCGAGATTTGCCCCAGTTAAGCGGTGTTACAATTGTGGCGGCGAACATATGGCAAGTGTATGCCCCATTATGGCCCAACCACAGGCGAATCTTAGTAGCCAGTACTGCACCATAGAGCGCAGGTACACCAATCACATGGCACAAGACTGCCCATATAACAAACAAACTGTTAGACAAAATTATCCTCAGCCATATCCACAACATGGTAGATACCAGAATCAGTACCCATCACCACAATACAACAGACCACAGCAAACTTATCGGCCATCTTATCAAGGGCAGCAGAGGCCTCAACCAGTCCTAGTGCAGCAACCCCCTGCTCCAACCAATGCGATCCCAGTGAAATATGCTTCTACTGAAGAAAATCCTAATAGAGCCATAGTCCCAGTCACCCCATTGCTATCAGACAGCGATCCAAGTGACCATAGTTTTGACTCCGCACATATTGATAGCCCACAAGCTTACTACATGCAGTCACCCGAGCATGACGAGCCATACTATTATGAGGACCCAAGTGAAAATAGTGGGGAACCTGAGTATTCTAATGTCATGTACACAAACCCCACTTCTAGACCTCAACCTAGGCAGGTACGACCATTTCCTAGAGGGCCATGTTTCAGATGTCAGGGAGATCACCTTGTACGTGATTGTCCACTACCTGTCCCTACACAACCTCAACCAGTAACCATTCAGGGTTTCTGTCAAGATTGCGGGAAAGAGCACCTCCTACGAGATTGCCCAAAGAACCCTAATAACATGCCTAAAATCACTCCTATCAATGTTGTTGGGTTAGTTGTAGACTCCACAGGGAGTGTGGCTTCCACTGCACCTGTGCAGGTGATCACAAGAGCCCAGACACTTCAACGACACCACGATGTTGTTCAGGAAAAGAGCCCCGAGGTGAGTGAAACAGAGAGCATACCCAAAAAGAGGACTAGCGCCTGGAAGGATAGTCATGAAAGAATGAAGAGACAATGGGCAAAAAAGATAAACGAACTTGAAGAAAGCGTGAGAGAAACCAAGGCAAAAATCACAGAAATCACATCTCAACCACACTCCCACACACTTCCACCACTACCATCCCCATCACCCTCCATTTCTCCACCCTCTAACACACCCCTCGTAACCCACCCACCACCCCGAGTAGGATCAGTATTAGCTGACCCCACTCCTGAAGGCTTGGACATGATGTTCAAAGCCTACCAGGCTCGACTTCAAGAAGGGCCAACAGCTGCAAACCTAGACAAGAGTTACCCTAGAGCAGACTTAGAGATTGAACGGATGAAAATGTGCATGAAAATGGTAGAACAAGCTCAAGCTATACTTGAGACTAGCCAAAAGTTCAATCAGACGAACTCTGTCAAGCCGGATTTGCATTTCCAAGGCTTACTAGAAAGATTAGAGCAGTTGGTAAACAAATCACAAGTTTCTTTACCTCCACAGGCTCAACCAGTTGTTGAAAGAGGAAGCTCGCCACAAATGGAAGCTTATGTTCCTAATTCTACGGATGCTGGAATACCTCCTTTAATACAACAGTACTCTCCAGAGTTCTTGCGGGAAATACAAGAGGAGAAATGGGCCAAGGAGAAGGGTGATTCCCCTCCTATTCCTGAGATTGATGATCTTCGTGATCAATTTCCCCAAGACATTCCCTCTATCTATGGGGATCAAGCAGAGCAACAAGAGGATGAGAGATTAGATTTTGAATCTAATTCTTTACAAGAGTTGCCTCATTTCACAGGCCCATGGGAATCTGAATCTCTCCAGATCAGAGCTCCCACAATATTGGTAAGAAATGAAGACTCAGTGATTCCCAGGAACACTGATGTTGTGAAGAACACTAAGGTTCGATGTCACCTCACTGTAGAGGAACTCCTCAAGGCAAAACCGGAGCTCTGGAATCATGTGAAGGATCAGGTCCCAGAACTTGAATCCAATACACCAAAAGTAGGCTCTAAACAAAAAGTACCAGGGATACCTCTCGACAAGATAGGAGACATGAGCGAAGGTGAAGAAGGTAACACTTATCTCCCGATCACCTACCAAGGTTACACAACCAAAGCAATTGTGGATTCGGGTGCCGGTGTTGCTATTGCGACCACCTCCCTGTGGAAGCGATGGGGCAAACCCACCTTAAGACCAACGAGAATGAAACTTCAAATGGCAGATGGTCATTTTGAAAGACCTCTCGGATTGCTTGAAGGGATAACTCTAACCACTTGTGGTGTAGAGTTTGAACATACGTTTGTTATATGTGACTTTGAGAAAAATAATGTTTACGAGATGATCCTAGGAAGACCTTTCCTACGACAATTGCAGATAGTACAGGATTGGGGAACCAACTCCCTGTACTTACAGCACTTAGGGGTCACCACCAAGGTCAATCTGAAGGATCACACCTTCAGAGATGTACCACCCCTACAGTGGAATCCTATCCACAAAGCGAAAGAAGACTCTATCTCCGTGCATTCTGGAAGTTCACCTGAACCATCCTGGTTGCATGAAGATACTCACTTGTGGATGTGCAAGGTCGCGGAGGAAGAGGAAAAGCGCCGAAAAGCGAGAGAAGAAGGAACTCCCCCAGGAGATAGACCAATAAAAGACCCAGCCTATACACCGATGATATTTCCTGATGAGGAATTTGAGCCTCATGGTTGGGCAGAAATCTTAGCTACCATGGACATTGCAGTCAATGAGGAACAATGGACACCCCATTGTGATGAGGAGGGTTATGATATTTCAGTGTTCATGTGTCAGCCCTTGTTGGAAGAGTGTGATCCTAGTGAGTTCATAGAAGAAGAAGGGGGTGATGATGATCTAGAATCCATTGTAATGGATACTTACTTTGACTCAGAGGAACACTACTTAGAAGACATAGGAGTGTTAACCCAAAAAGAAGAAGAACCTCTTGCAAGTATTAAAACGATAAGTTCAAAGAAAGGAAGTGAAGGAGGTCAAAAGAAAAAGAAAAGAAAAGCAGTAAGACAAGAAGAGGAAGAATCATTGTTTGAAGTACCAGAAAATTTCAAGAAATATGAAGTGAAAGACCGGAAAATTTTGGTACGAATGCCTAAGAGAGAGGCCATTATAGGAGAAGCATATGACAATAAAGAAAAGACCAAAAAAATTGTAGTGACCATTGAAGGGAACGAAGAGCGATGTACGTACATAGGAGATGACCTAAGTGCAGAAGAAGAAGCAGAGCTTGTAGCTCTATTAAGGGAATACAGGGATGTGTTCGCATGGCATTATAGAGACTTGAAAGGAGTAGATCCAGAGATCTGCTCTCATACGATTCCGATGACCGCTGATGCTAAGCCCACCAAACAAAAACCCTACACATATAATGACAACTATGCGGCCAAAATAAAAGAGGAAATTGACAGGCTGATTGAAGCCGGATTCATCTATGAGATTGAGCACACTGAATGGGTGTCCCCTATTGTAGTGGTGCCCAAGAAGAATGGGAAATTGCGAGTGTGCATTAACCTTAAAAAAGTTAATGCCGCTACGATTAGAGATAGTTATCCACTTCCAATCACCGAACATCTTTTGGAGCGTGTTGCAGGCAAGGAAGTTTACAGCTTCCTTGATGGATTTTCAGGTTACAACCAAGTAGCCATTGCCCCCGAAGATCAACACAAAACGGCCTTTGCCACAGAATGGGGAATCTTTGCATTTCGTGTGATGCCATTTGGGCTCACCAATGCACCTGCAACATTCCAAAGACTCATGTGTCATGTCTTCAAAGAGTTCCTGCGAAAGAGCTTAGAAGTATATGTGGATGATTTGTGCGCTCATTCCCAAGAGAGAAGTTACCACATCCCTGAGCTCAGGAAAATCTTCAACAAGTGTAGAGATTATCGAGTGTGTCTGAATCCAGAGAAGTGTGTGTTTATGGTACGCCAAGGTAAGATCTTAGGTCACATTGTTTCGAAGAATGGAATATCAACAGACGAAGACAAGGTAAGAGCAATAGCAGAATTGGCCAGACCAAGAAATGTGAAAGAGGTACAAGCCTTTATGGGCCATTGTGGATATTACCGTAGATTTATCCACATGTATGCCATCATAGCTAAACCTCTTTATGGGCTGTTAACGAATTTTGAATGGAATGAGGAATGCGAGACTTCCTTCAATGAGCTGAAGAGACGTTTGTGCACAGCACCAATATTGACTACTCCGGATTGGAGCAAACCCTTTCATGTCCATGTAGATGCCTCCAATCATGCAATAGGATGTGTGCTAGCACAACCCACAGGTGAAGGAAACCTAGATTTGCCGATAGCATATGCTAGTAGGCAATTAAATGCAGCTGAACGAAATTACACCACAACGGAGAGAGAAGGCTTAGGCATGATATATGCTGTGAAGAAGTTTAGACACTATCTATTGGCCAATAAGTTCAAGTTTTTCACTGATCATCAAGCGTTACTATATTTGGTCAATAAACCTTGCAATACAGGTCGCTTAGTAAGATGGTTCCTCTTACTAATGGAATACGACTTTGAAGTTGTTGTCAGGAAAGGTAGAACCCATCTTAGGGCAGACCATCTTTCTCGCATCACTTCAGGAGAGCCACCGCAAGGAGTGTCTGACGAATTGCCCGATGCTTATCTGTTCAATTTAGAAGTTGTTCCTAAATGGGCAAATAAGCTGGTACCAATCCTAACCTTCGGGCCTGCAAATAAGAATGTGAAAACCAGCAAAGAGGAAATTGTAAAATCATTAAAGTATCAAATATTGGCTGGAAGTATGTACAAGCAAGATACCGAGGGAGTGTTAGCTTGTTGTGTCGAGGAGGATGAACATGCTAGTTGGTTGCAACAGGCCCATGAGGGACTGCTAGGGAATCACTACTCTAAACAACGAACATTGCAGAACCTAAAACGCTTAGGAGTGTATTGGCCTAGCATGGACAAGGAAATACAAGAGTGGATTCACAATTGTTCAGTGTGCCAGGAGAGACCCCCAGTGGAACATGCCACTCTTTATCATGTGTCATTAATCCCAGATTGGAGTGCTCCATTGGTCGAGTTCATGAGATCGGGAACATTACCCAATCAGGCTAGTCTTGCAAGAAAACGGAGCATGGAGCAAGAGGCTCAAGACTATGCCTTAGTAGGGGACAACCTATATCGAAGAGGCAAGGATGGTTACCTAAGACTGTGCGTACATGAATCAGACTATTTGAAAGTCTTAGAAGCTGCACACAGCGGTGCTGCAGGTGGACACTTTGGGCCTGACCGAGTAATTAAGACCATTCTATTCTCAGGACTGTGGTGGCCCACTCTTCATATGGATGCACATACTTATGTGAAGAGTTGCGACACATGCCAACGTGCCCAATATCCGATGAGAAAAGATGAAATGCCATTAAAACCAATGATGGGAGGACGTGCATTTTCAAAGTGGGGTATAGACTTTGTAGGTCCCATTAACCCCCCAGCTAGAAACTCCCATGCAGAATACATTATTGTAGCCACAGATTACCTTACAAAGTGGGTGGAAGTAAAGGCCACGACAAAGAATGATGCTCAAACAACGGCTAAGTTCTTATTCGAAAATGTGTTCACTAGATATGGGTTACCAATAGAGTTGGTTAGTGATAGAGGTACACACTTCTTGAATGAGGTCATCGAAAATCTCCTTCAAGAATTCATGGTGGTACATAAAAAGTCTGCACCCTATCACCCACAAGCTAACGGACAAGCCGAGAGCACGAATAAGATCCTGTGTAACGTATTGACGAAACTGGTCAATAATAAACGCTCTGATTGGGACAAACAACTTCACCATGCTGTTTGGGCATACCGAGTTGCCTACAAAACGGTACTCAATGCCACCCCATTTCAGATGGTCTTCGGATAGAATGCAGTGTTACCACTAGATTTCCTAATCCCAGCTTTAAGAGTAGCACAAGAGCATGAGTGGAATGGACATGAGTTGTCCTCTAGGATCTTGGATCTAGAGCGTTTAGGTGAGACGAGGCTACGAGCAGCAGCAGGTATCTATGCTGCAAAGAAACGGCAAAAGGCATACTTTGATGCCCATGTGAAGGATAAGGGCTTGAAAGCAGGAGATCTAGTGTTAGTCTACACATTGAAACAACACGCAAGGAAGCTAGAAAAGAGAGGCTACGGACCTATGATCATTAATAGGATCTCCACGAGTGGAGCAGTACAACTAGCCACTTTAGAGGGGGACGTCCTCCCAAACTATATTAGCGGGTGCAGAGTCAAGCTGTATCAAGAACCCCTAACGGAGGAAATGCTAAGTCGACTCAGTACTGCTAAACAACGTAAAGAGGAGGAAAAACGAATTCGAGAAGAAGCACAGGTAGAGGCCTTAGAGCGTATCAGACGAATGAAGCTGAGGAGACAAGGAAGGGACCAGCCTATGACGGACACTCAAGAGTCTCCAGGCTATCACATGGCCATGTGTGAGGCTTCAGGTGGACGCACCCATAAGATAGTAGACCGACGACCTTTTGTGACCCTAGAAATAGGACAAAAGGACAGCACAACAAGCGTGAGGGCTTTAATTGATTCAGGAGCAGCCACAAGTGCAGTTCGGCTTTCTTATTGCCAGCAGCTGCAATTGGAGGTAAAACCCATAGAAGCATATCTGATAGGATTAGGAGGTGCTGAAACCCCTTGTATGGGAGAGGTGGATCTTCCCCTCTACATACAAGAGGTCCTCATGCCAGCAAAAGTGCTAGTGTGTGAAGACGAGGATCTGACCGAACCTCTTGTCTTAGGCCAAGACTGGATCTATGATCACGCAGTCAACCTCAACCTAAGAAGTGGACTTCTTCAGGCTTGGGTAGGCCAAAGTCGTCTCACGGTTGAATTAGAAAATCAAGCGCTCAAACCAATAGAACAGGCACCAACTCCTGGTCCCTCCAGGAATCCACACGAAGATAACCATGTTGTGCTTGTCCAAACTTCTATGGTGCAGAGGAATGTCAATTTTACTGAAGGTTCAGGAGCCAAGAAGGAGTTCCTAAATGATCCAAAGAAGATTCTAAACGAACGGACCGAACATCACTCTACACGAAGGAGGCCGCTGATCAAGAGGCAGGAGCGCCAACCCGCGCAATATGGAGCATCTCATGACGTGAAGCAGATCTGGATACGCAAGGATGGAAAACCCACAGCTCCAATAGCAAATTCTCAAAGAAACAAGAAACGAGCCTCACCATCAAGGAACAAAGTGAAGAAGCCCCCTAGGATAACCCCTAGGCGTACTATTTCTATTTGGGTTCCTAAGCGGTCAATGAAGACCACCCCTAATGCTAGACAGATATGGGTGCCCAAGGCTAGCTTACAAGCCCATATTACTTCACCTACAGGCACTAGGATGAAGCAGCTTTCACAAGCACTCTTGGCCAACAACTCAGAAAGTGACAAGATACCTACACCTCTCACTGTCCCCACTCCCATCAACCCCAGGAATGTCTGGAAATGGGTACCCACAAGGTCCCAAATACATCACACACTCAGACCGAAATCTTCACCTGTCCTTAGCTCTAAGAGCTACGACTCCTGTATCAAAGTGTGGAGAATTAAACGGTGTACTAAACCCCCTGACCCTATTCTGTAAATCCGTCCACACTAACACAGAAGCATTCCGAGCCCATTGCATAACCAAAGTATGCATCTAGGATGACACTGACCTTTAATCACCACTCACACATATCATAAACACCTCACCACTAACCACTGACCTCCGGGATTGTCATGTTAGTATTGTGAAGGGAACACCATTACATCTTGTTTCCTATGCAACACTAATGTGCCTTTCGTCTTCCAGCAGATAAGCAACCTACTCTCATGGCAACAGCGGCAGGCACAAGCTCTCAGGCAGGATCTGGTGCTCCTATCAATTGGGATGCCATGCCAGTGGAAGCTCCACCAACAGCTAGGCCTGAAGAATTCTTGAATGTGCGAAGGATTCCTATTCCAGATCCACCCAGTGGACTAACCGAAAGAGTAAAAGGGCACTCCCATTGGTTCAATGAAATGCCAGGGGATTTGGGAGACGCAGATCACATCTGGGAGTCCAAGATGGAGTGTGGAGGGGTTTGGTGGACCTTCCAATTCTTTTCAAGAGAATTTGAGACCTTACAAAATGCAGCTCCACTTCAAGATATCTGGCAAAAGGCAGGACTTCAAACTTACTTCAGTGCAGCTCTACCTAAACCTGACTTCCTCAGGTGTTACTACTTGATTGCTACGTTGAAACCTACCGGGGATAAAGATCATTCAGGCACATTCTGGGTGCCCTCCTTATCTAACCTGGAAGAGATGAGGAAGTTTGAATTAAATGTAACATTAATCAGGGAAGCCCTTCAAATGTATGGCACTCATGTGCCTTCAGATCGCGACCCCTTGATACCAGAATCAATGAAAAGCAATAGAGTCAAGAAGCTCAAAGACATGTGCGCCCTCACCCCCAACATCGCCATACCTCTGCGGATGTGCCTCCAGCACTTCGCATTTCCAGCTCAGGACCGTTTCACTCAGCCTCACAAGAAGATATGGTACGGATTGTATTTAGCAGAGACCGGAAACTTGCCCATTAAGATGCCGGTATGGATCTTAGATCAGGTGTATGAGGCAGGCAAGCGGGGGGTGAGGAAGCCCACTTTACATGGTTGTTGTGCGTTGACGAGAATCATCTACAGATGTCTGGCGTATGATGTGCCAGTTGCTCGAGCCCTAAAGTATGCACACCTGGAGCTGTTTAAAGGGCGAAAGTCAGGGAGTCAGCCTGCAAAAAGAATGCGTGGATCCCTTTCACAAGTCCTGATCCCTCCAGCAACCACCGCCGAAGTCTCCACTAGAGAGGAAGCCCCGGTGGCACCAATCACAATCCATCTCCAGGAGTCTCAACCAAGAGAGGTGGTACAGCCCACTCCTTCTGCCCCTCCGCTACCTACCGATGCAGAATTTGCAGCGATGGCCACCTTCACCGAGGACCCAAATTTTGATTTTGAAACATTTCTGCAGACGGCTCATCTATCAGACAGTGAAAGTTGCCCTGACAATGTCGAGCCGGGGGCATCAACCCAAAGAGAACATGCACGAGGCGAGACAAGCAGTGTACAGGAGATAGGAGTGGCACAACTTCCTCAAAGACTAAGCACACAAGCTCAGGAGACGGCACCAAGAGATAACCCGGAAGAGAGTGAAGACGAAGCCCCTGCATATACGGCACAGCTCAAACGACTATACCAAACAATCAAGCAGGTACAGCGACGCCATAAAATGTCAGAAGAAGCAAATAGGGCCCTAGTAAACCAGATGTTGCAGTCAGAGCATATCGACCCCCATTTTGTAGAATCGCTAAATCTTTTGGCGGACACCTGTGGCATCAGTGAAGCAATGAGAACCTTGGTCTATCAAGAGAACCCTGCTTATGATCAACGAAGAATTGATACACGGCCTAGACAAGGAAAGATGATTCAGATGGAAGTATCTACCGCGTTAGCTACGTCCACATCAGAAGATGTGCACATGATTAGCCCTAGGCCCAATGATGAACCGGAGGAAATTACACATGCCCCATCTCCCCCATCATCTCCTATCCCACCCTCAGAGCCTCTCTCCACGTGTCTTTCTACACAACCATTCTCCTCCTATAGTGAGACCATTGTACATGCCCCCGTTTCCACTTTCCTTCCTTCACCCTCATCCATCTCTGTCACTCAGATTTTTGAACCCCAACTAGGTCACCCTTCCTTCCCCCATGCCTTTGGACAACCATCTGTCACTGGACAGACTCTTTCCATTTCTTTACCCTCCACCCCTCCATTTCCCCCCCCCCCAAACTCTACCTACCCCATCCCTTGTAACTGCCTCGGGCACCACACTAATCACCCAACCCTCCTTTTGGACCCAACTTGTAAACATTCTTCAACAGGTTGATGAACATAAGAAAAAGTCCCTTCCCCAAATTCACTTCCCCACATTCACAGCCACCACTATCACACCACCCACCATCCCAGTGTTCACATTTCACGAATCACACTCTCACGTGTCCGATCCCATGGACATCTCACCATCCGCTGGGTCACCCACTACCACTGTTCTCACAACACCATCACAGGTTATTACAATCACATCACCACTTCCACACACGATAGGCACAACATCCACAATTCCCATTCCCACTTCCCAACCCCCTGCATCTTCCATCCTTACACCCGCATCCACCTCATTTAGTCTTGCACTCGACACGATGCTCGAAGCTGCCACTCAGCTTAAGCAGGAATATACATTATTGGAAGAAAATAACAAAGGGCTTTGCACCCTCTCAGCAACACTCCAAGAGCGTGTCAATGCTTTGGAGTTCATTCATACGGAGTCACAAAGCAAGATATCCGCCCTCGAACAGGCAAATGCGCAACTCAAAGCGAGGCATATGGAAGAGAGCAAAGCCATGGAGGAACAGCTGCGAGATCAAATGGGCCGCAATGCAAGGCTTCAACGAAACATGGCTTTGCTACGACGACATCTGGCAGCAGCGCAAGAAGAGAATAGACGGCTTCAACAACAAAACCAAGAGAACCTCGAGGCTGCCATGGAGAACACCCCGGGAGCACCCATAGACCCGGTTAAATTCCAAGCTGTTCCCTCAGAAAGCATACAACAAATCTTGGAAACTTATGCCAATCTTTTAGAAGCACATGATCAGCTTGCCGACCAGCTGAAGGACCTACAGAGACCCCAAGAGTCTACACCACACCGACAGGAACCTAAAGAAATGACCGACGCTGCTACTTCAACCGAACCTGAACATTCAACGACCAACGACGTACTGGAGTTACGGCAACAGATCGCAGAATTAAAATTGAAGTTGATGCAGTACGAACGACCTCCTTCCCCACCAGAGCAACCGTTAGAAGAAGAAGCAGTTACTATCCCAGTGGAGGAAGCATTCGACGACACCTACGAGCCTCAACCATTCCCAGGAGGACGCGTAACAGAAGAAGGTCAAGATACCTATGAGGAACCCCCATCGGCATGGATGAAACAGGTAGAGGAAATGGGGCAAACTCATCAGGAACGGATATCCACTCAGATGCTGGCAATGAAGGCCATTGAGGACACCATCCTTCACTCAGAGTACTTCAGGCACATCGCCCCTAGACGCCTTATCACTAGCTCAGAACTACAATACAAGCCCTATTTTGTATTGTTGGCCGACTACAATGCAGAAATCAAAAGGGTCACCAACAAGTGCCCAACATTTGCCACACAGTTCGAACCAGAAGATATACCAGAAGCGGCACGAAAAGGGGCCATATTCCAACCAACTTGGAGGCAGAAGTTACTCGAAACTTACCCAGAAATGCTTCGAACATGGGATCACGCCCCCATGCATTTGAAGTACAATCCATGTTTTGGGCCAGTGCAAAGACGCAGATCATGGAAAGCTTTTGCCATCAAGGTTCAGAATAACGCAAACTGTAAAGAATGGCTCAATTACCCCGCCATCGCCCCCCCAACCGGTACTCCCACAGTGTCATACATGATTGCAACCATCAGACATTGGATACCACGCCTCCACCCTATGCCAGATGTGGCTGCCCAGATGATGCTCAAGATCTTCGATATGATGCAGGTCGTACTCAAAACTTTTCGCAATGTATGCCGTATTCAACCTCCTATTCCCGGGTTTATTAATGGTAACTACGACCTGCTATATGATATGAGCACAACCCCAAGCATACGAGTGGCCTACGCATGGCATGCACGCATAAGATATCTCCCTGCCTGCTACAAGCAAACATTCGACGATATGTTCACCACGGGGTTTTGGGAAGCACATTCAGAGGTATTTGCGCCACGGCCTACGCATTTACTCCATCTCTTTGCATGCGAGCAAACAATGCATTCCGAGCTTTACACGATGCCACAACCTGACATGCCTGGTACAGTTGATTGGGAGGCTTTGCAACGAGACCTAATCAGAGGTTTAAGAATCAAAGAACAAGAATTGGCAACCGACCTCCTGCAAAAATACATTGATCAAACGGTGGAAAAGAGGTCTGTCAGAGGCGACAGACCCTAAGGGGGGGAGAGTGTTGACAGGATGCGGGAAGAAGCAAGTATGGACACACATGCAGATCTAGCACTGAGGCAACCCTTCATTTTTTTCAAAACCCTCACATCATTCTAAAGTGATTCTCATCACTACAAACCCTTGTAAATATCATTTCACCTTTTTGTAGCTCCATTTTGTACAAGCCGAGGAGTCCTCGAGCTTGGGGAGCCTTAGATGTAGTTGCCTGTCAATTTTCATAATTTTTAGATCTCGTTTGGGCCCTCAAATAAGCCCCGGAACCTAATTTTTAACTAGGCCGGACACTAGGTCTGGACAGGGCCAAAGCTTGTCAAAAACTATAAATAGAGCTAGAGAGCTCATTTTTGGGGGCTAGCTTCTTGTAGTTTAAACTTGTATGAGAACTTTCTTGCAACAGAAGTGATTCCATTGTCTTACTCTCTTTGTTCTTACTGTGTGTGCGCGTGTGTGTGTATGTGTGTGCATGCTTGTGTGCTTCTCACTCACGCACTTGTGCTTCCACTTGCTCGTGGTCTTCATACCATCCTCATGTCTGCCCGGATTGACATTAAAGGAGGTGCTACTCATCACTGAGCTACACCCCACAAGGAGTGTCAGATGACCTTCCTGATGCTTACTTGTTTAATTTGGAAGTTGTACCGCAGTGGGCTAAGCCATTGGTACCAGTATTGACATACGGGCCTAATCATCCAGTGGTAAACACACGGAATAGAGAAGTTGTAAAAGCCCAAAAGTACCACATCATGGCAGGAAGTATGTACAAGCACACAGATCAAGGGATTTTGGCTTGTTGTGTGGAAGAGGACGAGTACAATAAATGGTTGCAATTAGCACATGTAGGTGCGTTAGAGCAACACTACTCAAAGCAACGAACTTTACAGACCCTAAAGAGACTCGGAGTGCATTGGCCGACTATGGAAGCGGATGTCCAAAAGTTGTGCAAGGAATGCTCAATCTGTTGCACTAAACCACCTGTGGAACACGCCACTCTTTATCAAGTATCCATTGTGCCAGATTGGAGTGAACCACTAGTATCCTTCCTGAGGACGAAAACATTCCCGTCAGACATGACTCTGGCTAGGAAAAGGAGTTTAGAACAAGAAGCCCAGGATTACGCACTCATTGGTGACAATCTATACAAGCGTGGTAAAGATGGTTACCTGAGGCTATGTGTCCATGAAAGTGAATATCTTAAGATCTTAGAAACTGCTCACCAAGATGTAGCAGGAGGACACTTTGGACCGGATCGGGTGATCAAGGCAATACTATTTGCGGGCTTCTGGTGGCCTACCCTTCACATGGATGCACATACCTATGTGAAACGGTGTGATGTCTGTCAGAGGACTCAGTATCCTATGCGCAAAGATGAGATGCCACTGAAACCTATGATGGGTGGACGTGCGTTTTCTAAGTGGGGAATAGACTTCGTAGGTCCTATTAATCCCCCAGCTAAGGGTTCTCATGCGGAATACATCATTGTTGCAACAGATTATCTAACTAAGTGGGTAGAGGTAAAAGCTACGACAAAGAACGATGCCCAAACGACTGCTAAATTCTTGTTTGAGAATGTGTTCACAAGGTATGGGCTACCTATAGAGCTGGTAAGTGATAGAGGCACACACTTCCTGAACGAAGTGATTGAAAATCTACTCCAAGAATTCTTGGTAATACACAAGAAGTCTGCCCCTTATCACCCTCAGGCTAATGGACAAGCTGAGAGCACTAATAAGATCCTATGTAATGTACTGACAAAATTAGTGAACACTAAACGCTCTGATTGGGACAAACAGCTGCACCATGCTGTTTGGGCATACCGAGTCGCCTACAAAACGGTACTCCAAGCCACCCCCTTTCAGATGGTATTTGGCCAAAACGCTGTGCTACCCTTGGACTTCTTGATTCCTACATTGAGAGTAGCACAAGAGCACGAATGGACAGGTCATGAACTCTCCTCTAGGATCTTTGACCTTGAACGATTAGGAGAAACAAGACTGAGAGCAGCTGCAGGAATATATGCAGCTAAGAAGAGACAGAAGGCATACTTTGATGCCCATGTGAAGGATAAAGGCTTGAAAGCAGGAGATCTAGTCTTAGTCTATACACTGAAACAACACGCGAGGAAGCTAGAAAAGAGAGGCTACGGACCTATGATCATCAATAGGATCTCCACGAGTGGAGCAGTACAATTAGCCACGTTAGAGGGTGATGTTCTCCCAAACTATATTAGCGGTTGCAGAGTCAAGTTGTATCAGGAACCCCTCACGGAGGAAATGCTCAGCCGACTCAACACTGCTAAAAAACGCAAAGAGGAAGAAAAGCGAATTCGAGAAGAAGCTCAAGCAGAAGCTTTAGAACGCATCAGAAGGATGAAATTACGAAGGCAAGGTAGAGCTCAGGCTAGAACAAATGACTGTGCAGATCAAGGATATCCTATGGCCATGTGTGAAGTTGCAGGAACAAGCTCGCATAGGATAATTGATCGACGACCTTTCATAACCCTAGATATAGGACAAGGAAAGAGTGCAAGGACCGTAAGAGCCTTGATTGACTCAGGTGCAGCCACTAGTGCTGTTAAATTGTCTTACTGTCAAGAGTTGCAGTTAACTGTCAATCCTATGGAAGCGTATCTCATAGGATTGGGAGGCGTGGAAACCCCTTGCATGGGCGAGGTGGAACTTCCCCTCTATATTCATGATGAGGCTATAACAGTTAAAGTACTAGTGTGTCAAGACGAGGATCTCACTGAACCTCTTGTCTTGGGTCAAGATTGGATCTATGACCAAGCAGTCAACTTAAACTTAAGAAGTGGACTTCTTCAGGTTTGGGTCAATCATAGTCGAATTACAGTAGAGTTAGATAATGGAGCACTCAAGGAACTAGGAAAGGCATAGACTCCTAGTCCTTCCAGGAATACACATGAAGATGACCATGTTGTTCTTGTCCAAAACTATGTGTTGCAGAGGAATGATATTCGCAAAAAAGGAGTCAGGGATGCAAAGGAACTCCCTTCTTTTCCAAAGGCCAGAAGGAGGCAACAACCAAAGGTGGATCAAAGGCAGAAGAAGCAGAGTACTACCTATGTCCGGGATCCAAAGTACCTGCGCAGCAAAATGTCCCAGTAAGTGAAACAAGTGTGGGTGCGGAAAGGCGAACACCCGGTTGCACTCAAGCCAACCACACGGGCAAAGCCTCTTATTAGTAACCAACAACACGACACTAATAAGAAGTCTTTCAGAAATTCTTCTGCTAACGTGAAATCTATTTGGGTGCCCAAGCAGTCGATGAAGGCTAGCTCACATTCAAGACAAATTTGGGTGCCTAAGGCTTGTTTGCGGGCTCAAATAGCTACACCAGGAACACACCCTACACCGCACGATCCATTCACTCGCACAGCCGGCATCCACTCGTTTTCAACACTCACGAACACACTAAGGCCCATGATCACGAACAGAATCACTTGTAAATGGGTCCCTAAAAGGCCTCATGTTCAAGCTGATACGCCTATAAAGCTCTCTAGCGTCTCTACGAAACCAAGAGCAAAACCCATCCACTGCATTTGGTAGCCTAAGACCTGTAATAAACCCCCCGAACCCAATTTGTAAATTCATCCCCACTTACTAACTGCATTAGTCTCCTAGGACTACCCAAGCATTAACTACACACACTGTCTTCGTGCACTTACTAACCACTAACTCACCATCTACCTCATGTTAATGTTGTAACGGGGACAACAACGGATTTATTCTGTCCATTACGATGTTAACACGTGGTTCTATATTCTCACAGAATCAGAGGGCAAGAAGTAACATGGCAAAAGCGACAGGTCCGAGCTCACAAGTAGGAATACTTACTGCAGGAATTGATGTGGATAGTCTACCTGTGGATGTGCCACCAACTGAACGACCTGTGGAGCTGCAACACCTTCAGCAAATCTCGGTGCCAGATCCACCCACAGGGATCACAGAAAGAGTCCATGCCAATTCTCATTGGTTCAATGGCATGCCAGGTCCATTAGGAGAGGCCAAGTATATATGGGAGTCTAAGTGCGAGTATGACAGATCATGGGTTCGATTCCAATTCTTCTCCAAGGAGTTCGAGACTCTACAGAACACTGAGGATCTCCAGACCATATGGCAACGAGCAGGGCTAGCAGAATACTTTGAAGCCCCACTACCTAAACCAGATCTCCTCCGATGCTACTATTTGGTCTCCACATTACAAGCGAATGAAGAAAAGGACAAACCCGGATCATTTGTTCTTCCCTCCTTGCTGGGCAACAACGAGCTGAAGAGATTTGAACTTACTGTGGAGTTGGTGAGCGATGCTTTGAATATGCATGGCACACATGTACCCTCCGAAAAGGATGCTCTCGTTCCTACTAACATGAAGGATAGGAAACTATTGAAGCTTAAAGACATGGCAGCACTCACACCAAACGTGTCCATCCCTCTCCGTATGTGCATGCAACATTTTGCTTTCCCCGGCCAAGACCGCTTCACACAACCACACAAGAGAATCTGGTTCGCCCTCTACTTAGCGGAAGCAGGTGCATTACCAATTAAGCTACCGGTATGGATTATAGATCAATTGTATGAAGCAAATAAAAGGTCATCTAGGAAATTAGTGGTGAACGGTTGCTGTGCAATCACACGCATTATTTACCGGTGCCTAGCATACGATGTTCCCGTTGAACGTGCCTTAACTTGGGCACAATTACAAATGTTTAAGAAGCTCAAGACGTCCACACATCAATCCAAGCGCATGAGGGGTGCGATCCCTTGTGTCCAGACAAGGGAAGTTCTGACTACTCCTGAGGTATCGCCACGAAGGGAGACCACTGTACCTCCCTTTACCATTAGGATACCCAGGTCGAGATCTGAAACTACGACACAAGCTACCCCATCAGCTCCTCCTGCCCCACCTGAATTTGAATTTGTTGCAACTAGAAGTGCCAAAGGAATGGACCCCCAGGACTTCGAAGCATTCTTACAAAGTACACAATTCTCTGATGTGGAGTTTTATTCAGATGCAGAGGAACAAGGCACATCTTCACAAAGAAGAAGAAAATCGACAGACGGCCGACATGTACATTGGAGTGACGCTCAGCAAGGTCAACAACAAAGACACCTAGAAGAAGAAGGAGCGTATGAAGAGGAGACCACTGACGCCCCAGCCTATAGAGCAGAACTCCGAAGGCTGTATCAAATTATGGAAAGAGTGCGATCGCAACAACTGCTCACTGAACAGAGTAGCAGAGTACTCATGACTCAGTTGTTGGAAGAAGCAGGAGTTGACTCAGAGTATAGGGAAGGTCTCTTATTGATGGCAGAAACATATGGGGTAGTGGAAGTAGTGCGCACTGCCATTCGGAGGTCTCCCGTTCAATATGATCCACGAAGGTTCCAGACGCGACCACGCTCAGGTAAGAATATCCAGATTCCCATTACAACTGCAGAAGAGCCAACTATTACATCTGAACCTATCAGGACAACCTCCCAAGCAACCAAAACGGCTAGCCAAGAGCACCCAGCCACCCATGAGGAGTCCACCGAGCCACAACCACCCACACCCCCACCATCGCCTCCTAGAGCAAAAACAGAGGAAATCACCTCGACCCCTCAACCCACCGAACCAACCTTCATCTTCCGTACTCCCATCTCTAGTTCCACCCTATTCTCTACCTCTGATAACCCAATCTTTGAAGCAACCCCCATAACTACACAATCCACCGAACCGCTCATAGAGCCTGCCCTAGGGCAACCATCCCCCATGCCCTCAGCCATAGGTCATCCTGACCCTAGATCCACATTCATGGGTTTCCCTGCTACCACGCAACCCTTCATGCCCTCCTCAAATCTACGATCTCAACCCCCGACCTCCATCTCTCCATTTCTACAATCCCTTCATGACCTCCTTGCTAGAACTTTTCAACCCAGGTCTCAACCCTTTCCCTTCTTTTCAGCTCCCCACCCCACTTCTCATCTATTCTCCACTTCCACACACACACCACCTACCATTCCAATGTATATGGCAGATCCCACACTCGCACCCATTCCTGAAGGTATGGACATTTCACCACCCACGGCACCTCCGCCCACGATTCCACCTCCTCCCATTCCCCCTCCACCAATTTCACTCACACACACGACTTCAATAGACACATCATTCACTCTTCCCCTTCCCCAATTCCCTTCCCATGCATCTTCCGCTGTAAACACCACCCACTCATCTATAGGAAATGCATTGGACACCATGCTAGCCTGTATATCAAACTTAAGGACAGATTACATTCAACTCCAGCAACAGAATGAACGCCTGCACGAGCACTCAGAGACACTACAGCACCGCCTCGCAGCACTAGAGGAGGAAAATGCTCGCCTCCACACACAGTTCCAAACTCTCCAAGAAGCTCATGGCATATTGGAGGTACAGTTACAAAACACAGATCAGGAAGCGATACAGGTGGTAGAAGGTCACCTACGGACACAGCTGGAACGCAACTCAAAGCTTCAGCGAAATATGGCTCTACTCAAACGCCATCTTGCGGCCGCTCAGGAAGAGAATCGACGCCTGCAAGTACAAAATCAAGAGAACCTGGAAGCAGCTATTGAGAGCACACCGGGGGCACCCATCAGCCCATCAAAGTTTCAAGCAGTGACCCCCGATAATATCAAGATCATATTGGAAGACTATGCCATGCTGCTTGAAGCACATGATCAGCTATCGGAGGAATTGGGACAATTGAAGCAGAAACACCAAAAAGGACCAACAGCAGCCTCTCCAACCACCCCCTCCGCGGCTTCACTTCTCACAGACTCAGAGGCCATAAAAGATCTCCAGAAACAGGTCACCGAATTGCAAACACGTCTACTACAATATGAGAGACCACCTTCCCCTCCAGAGGCTCCCACTGATGAAGAAGTTGTGCAAATTCCTGTGGAACAAACGTTTGACGAAGAATACGATCCACAACCATTCCCAGGAGGCCAACAAACAGAAGAAGCTCAGGACACATTCGAGGCACCACGGCCTCCATGGCTACGTCAAGTGGAGGAAATCGGGAGTTTGCACGAAGAGCGCACAGTAGTGCAAAATCAGGCCATGAGGGTCATAGAGGAAACTGTGCTACAATCGGCTTACTTCAAGAACCTGTCATCGAGACGCCTCATCCTCTCATCTGAACTCCAATACCGGCCTTATTATATTATCTTGGCTGATTATAATGCAGAAATACAGAGAGTAACGGGTCAGATTCCTACCTTTGCTACCCAATTTCAACCCGAAGACCTTCCTCCAGAGGTGCAAAAAGGCAAAATTCGTCAACCCACCTGGCGGCAGAAACTTCTAGAGACATATCCAGAAATGCTACGCACATGAAACAACGCGCCTTTACACCTCCTATACAATCCATGCTACGGTCCAGTTCCACGCCGCAGGTCTTGGAAGGCATTCAATATCAAAGTGCAGAACAATGCGCAATGCAAAGAATGGCTAAACTACCCGTACATTGCGCCACCACAGGGACCACCGTCGGTAGCATACATGATGGGAACAATTCGCCACTGGATGCCGCGATTGAAGCCCATGCAAGATGTAGCAGCGCAAGTGATGCTTAAAATCTTAGATATGATGCAGGTAGTCCTGAAGACTTTTAGAAATGCAGCCGCACCACAGGTACGTCTCCCGGGGTTTAGCAATGGAAATTACGACTTGGTGTATGACATGAGCACCACCCCCAGTATTCGTGTGGCTTACGCCTGGCATGCACGCATCAAATACCTCCCTACCTGCTACAAACAGACCTTCGAAGAAATGTTCAGATCAGGTTTCTGGGAGTATCACTCGGAGATTTTCGCACCGAAGCCAACACATCTGCTCCATCTTTTTGCTTGTGAACAAGCAATGTACTCTGAGTACTACACCACCCCGCAACCAGAGGCCCCTCGTGCAATAAATTGGGATGCATTGGAAGCTGATCTAGCAAGAGGCTTAAGGATAGGAGAACATGAACTGGCCACCAATGTCATCCAATACTATATCGACCACCCGAGAGAACAAAGGTCTGTCAGGGGCGACAGACGCTAGGAAGGGGGGCGTGTTGGCATACAAAGCAACAGAGGAGTCATGCACAATACGGAAACAAGGCCAAATCATTTTTTCCATGGACTATTTACAAATCAAGTGATTTTAATCACTACACAAACATTGTAAATCCCGTTTTTGGTAGAATAGACTCCATTTTGTGCAAGCCGAGGAGTCCTTGAGCTTGAGGAGTATTAGAACTAGCGACATATCATTTTTCATAATTTTTAGACTCTGTTTGAGCCCTCAAATAGACTCTAGAACCTAATTTTTAACTATGCCGGACACTAGGTCTGGACAAGACCAAAGCTAGTTAGAAGACTATAAAAAGAGCTAGAGAGCTCATTTTTGGGGTTAGATTGTTTGTGAATTGAGCTTATGTAAGAGACCTTTTGATTAATGCAAAGAACTCCATTGTTCCTCTCCTTGTTCCTGCCTTGTGTGCGCGTGTGTGTGTATGTGTGTGCATGCTTGTGTGCTTCTCACTCACGCACTTGTGCCTTCACTTGCTCATAGTCTTCATACTAGTCCTCACGTCTCCACGGATTGACAATTATGAGGTGAATCTTCTCACGTTGGTACTCACCATTGTGCTAGAGTGACACTTAGTGTGGTGAATTCAATCCATAATTGATTTTTTCTGGCCCTTGTGTTGGAAGAAAAATAGGATGACAAGGTTTCCCAAGTCTCTTGGGATCTCTTATAGTTTCTTATATGTGGCAAAAGAAAATCAGAGATGGAGTTGAGTAAGTAAGACCTTGCTAATGCATCCTTGGCACACCATGTGTTGAGCTTTTCATGTTCTTCCTTTGTTGGTAGTCCTCTAGTTTTGAATGAGGGCAATTCCTCATCTCCTGAGATGTATCCATAGAGACTCCTTCCTTGTAGGTATGTCTTAATTCTTAGAGACCATGCCTGATAGTTGTTCCTGTCCAATTTATCAATAAATGAAGGAAAAACATCTCCCATTTTACCTTGACTTTGCTTTGATACCATTGTTGGGAATGATGGATGGACACTCCAAGAGAATGAGTAGGTAGTGCCAAATCCTACTTTGTACCAGCCCTTTGATGCTTCAGAGTTGATAATTGGACCTCCTTAGCTTTCCAATGACACCATAAAATGGCCTATGTACTTTAGAAATGATGTATGAAAAGATAGAATCAAAACAGACTACTTTGAACTTCAAGTCTTCAAGAAAACCTTCTTTTAATTTTTTGACACCTGCTATATCTTTTGCTCAGTATGACCAGCACAGTAGGAATTGGAAAACTTCCTTTTAAAGGTATCTAATTTTCTTAGCAAGCTAACTATTCCAAGTGGAATCACTAAAAAAGATTAACTATGCTCAGAGAAATCAATTTAGCAAGTAAATCTTTACCCCTGATATTTTAGGACTGTTGTAGACTTTGACCAGTGATCACTTCGATGAACGTTTCTCTGAGATAGATGAATAGAAATTATTCACATTTTGAGTAGAGGGACTTTGAGCTGGTTCCAACAAGCTATAGATCTTTGAATTTGGTGAAGAAATGAGTGAGATATGCTCTCTACAAGTTGATGGACTTTCAGACAATGTGATAGAGAACTCAGAAATGAACAATGTAGATATATGTATGGATGAACACTTGTGTACAATGCCATAGGCATGAAGATCATTGCCTAATGGTGTAGATAGGTGTGGGCTAGAGTATAGACCTCACACACACTCAGAATTGATAATGCGAAGCTCGAAAAGTAACTCTTCTACCCGTGACTTTTTTATGATCACTTTTATAGTGGTTGAGTTAAAGTTTGAATTTTAATTCAAACTTTTGGTTCTCTATAATCATACTCCTACATCCTAGGAGATAGTCTATAAATCAAAGCTAACTTTTCCACAAATTCCTTTTGGTAGGTGTTTACAAAGATTCCAAGTCAAATGTGACTTTTACAAAAGAGTAAAGTGGTAATTAGCCACTAGCATTGGTTCCTATGCTTCTCCATATGTGTATGAATTACAAGCCAAATGTGTAGGCTTGTGACTTGCACCAACACATGTATGTATGCATATGTGTGTGTATGCATTATGATATGTGTGTGTGTATGCATTATGTATGTGTATGTATGCATGTGCATTATGTATGCATGTAAGTATGTATGCATATGCATATGCATTATGTATGCATATGTATGCATGTATGTGTGTGTATGTCTCTCTCTATGTGTGTGTATGCATATATGTGTGTGTGTATGCATATATGTGTGTGTATGTGTGTGTGTATATGTGTGTGTATGTGTGTATGCATGTGTATGTGTTTGAATGCATCATTATGTGTGTATGTGTCTATGTGTCTATGTGTCTATGTGTCTATGTGTGTATGTGCGTGGGTATATGTGTGTGTATGTGTGTGCACGTCCATGTGTATGTGTGTGTGTCGATGAGTGTGTATCTGTTTATGTGTGTGTATGTGTCTATGTGTGTGTATGTGTCTATGTGTGTATGTGTATGCATGTATGTATGCATATGTGTGTGTATGTGTGTGTATGCATTATGTATGTGTATGTATGCATGTGCATTATGTATGTGTATGTATGCATGTGCATTATGTATGTGTATGTATGCATGTGCATTATGTATGCATATGGTTGTGTATGCATGTAAGTATGTATGTATGTATGCATATGCATATGCATTATGTATGCATATGTATGCATGTAAGTGTATGTGTGTGCATGTCTCTCTATGTGTGTGTATGTGTGTGTGTATGTGTGTGTATGTGTATGTGTGTGTATGTGTATGTGTATATGTGTGTGCATGTGTATGCATTATGTATGTGTATGTCTGCATGGCATTATGTATGCATATATGTGTGTGTGCATGTATATCTGTGTGTATGGATGTATATGTGTGTATGCAACATTATGTGTGCATGTGTGTATATGTGTGTGTATTTGTGTGTGTATGTGTGTGTGTCTATGTGTATGTGTGTGTGTGTGTGTCTATGTGTGTATATGTGGGTGTATGCATATGTATGTGTGTGTAAAAGTGTGTGTGTGCGCATAACTCGCTTCAACGATGCGTCTCTCTCTCTCTCTCTCTCTCTCTCTCTCTCTCTCTCTCTCTTTCTCTTGCTCTCGTGTCCAAATCCCGGCACAAATGTGCCGGGAGAAATCAATTTTTTTTTTTACATTCTAGAGCGTCACTTATGCGACACTCTAGAACACAAGACGTTGCATATGCAATGCTATCCAGTTTTCCAACATCGCAAATAACATTGCTAGTTAGCGATGCTATTTGCGACGCACACATTTAGCATCGCATAAGCGATGCAAACATCGCTTATGTTACGAATGCCCGTAAAAAAAAATCTGAAAACAGCACCGTCGCTTATGCGACGCTAGCATCGCATAAGCGATGGTGCTCCTTTTTTTTCAATTCGGGGGCATCGCTATGCCCCCCCTATTTCTTGTAGTGTACTCTGGCAGAGGAAGAGGCAGAGAGACCAAGGTCGACAACAGAATCATGCAGGAGGAAGAGGAAAGTTTCGAGGTAGGGGGAGCCAAAGAGGTCACAGAAATTTCCAAAGAAATGATTCAGGTAATGATAGTAAAGGATGTTGGAATTGTGGTAAACATGGACACTTTGAACGTGATTGCAGGTTGAAGATTCAAAATAACATAAGGCAGCAAAACAACTATGCATCCACAAGTGCAGATGATTCTGAGAAGCTGTTTATAGTTCAACATCACATGATGAATATGATGTCTACTAGAGTTTTAAAATCGAATGATAATGTGTGGTATGTTGATTCAGGTGCTTCAAATCACATGACCAGTCATGCAGAATGGTTTAGTAGTTTGCAAAAAATGCCAGCTCTTGGATATGTTGAAAGAGATGATAATACATCCCATCCTATTGAGCATACAGGAAACATAGCATTGTCTATGGAGGATGGGAAGGTAAAACATCTTGCTGATGTGTTGCATGTTCCAAATATAACAAAGAATCTGGTTTCTGTTGGACAAATGGTTGGCCAAGGATTACAAGTCTGGTTCAATGCTGATGGATTATATGTAGAAGAGTACAAGCAGGATGGACGATTGGTTGCCAAAGGAAACAAAGTGGGTAGGATGTTCACCTTAAATGTGAAGATTCCTGAAATGAATGCAGCCATGTTTGCAAAAGGTGCAGGATTTATTGCAGATATAGAGATATGGCACAAACGGATTGGACATGCAAACTTGCAAAGGCTGAAACTGATGCAGTCAAAGGAGATTGTCCATGGACTACCAAATTTCAAAGTTGCAGAAATGCAAAAGGTATGTGCATCATGTCAATTTGGTAAACAGTCAAGAGCATCATTTCCACATGACAAGCATGTTAGTGAGAATGTACTAGAAGTAGTACATACAGATGTTTGGGGTCCAACAAAGACCACATCTATGGGTGGTTGTAGGTTTTATGTTACTTTCATTAAAGACCATTGTTAGCTGAAAAATTTGTTAATGATTATGCACTAACATGTTCCATTCCGGAGATTTTTCATTTGAATGCAGGAGTTTTGCAAGGAGATTTTTCTCATGGTTTGCATTTATGATTTGGAAGTAAATGGCATATGTGGATCATATATTGTTATTGAGTTTCATTGCAGGATGACCTAGTGAGGATCAGGCATGCGACGGGCTTGATTGATTTTGGTTTTATGATTGAACTTATGGGAATCGTATGGCTGCTATGTGGTTGTTCAGGTTTTGTTGCATAGAATGTAGAAAGACTTGGACATGAGCGGATATGAGCAGGTACAGATGCATTCGAGCCATGGTTTGGTAGAGGTGAGTATGTGCATGCATGGATTTATGCAATGATGTCGATGGTAGAATACTCTATAAGAGGATTAGGTATGTGGTACATGTGTGTGTGCAATGTGATGTGTTGACATGACTTGAATAATTGGATTTGGACATGACATGGGAGCTAACTGGTGTATGAAGTGACAGGTGAAAAGCAAAAGTGCATTGGAGGATGGAGTGGCTCGTCGGGGATGACTTCATGAGCAGAAGAGGGGAGTATGTTAGCTGAAAAATTTGTTAATGATTATGCACTAACATGTTCCATTTCGGAGATTTGTCATCTAAATGCAGGAGTTTTGCAAGGAGAATTGATGGAATGTAGCTGTATTTGGTAGAAAATGGGTTCCGAAGTCGACAAGTGATTAATCCATCTTGCGGAAATCCTTCAAAAGTGAGGACACATGGAGGGATCCAAGCTACAAGGGTGAAGAACACGTGTGTTCAGTCAGCCCCCCCAACGCTTGTTCCCTTTTTCCCGCTGATTAGCATGTGATGATACATGCGAGCCAAAGGATTATCAATCGTGAAGTCTCCAATTTGATTCACCGTGAATAATTAGGGATGGCGGTACAAATTTGGACACGAGGTTTTTTGGCTATATGTTGCTGGTGATAGTAGATTTGATGTGCAAACTGTTTGTCTACTTGCCTTGAACCCCCCATTAATATGATGGTAGAACCACTAGAACCATTGGAGCGGTATCTGCATATGCACCAAATAATGAGATTATTGAACTCGCAAGTCCAAATCATAACATCCAATGCACGACAGAGGGTTTGAGGGGAATTCTAGTCTCGTTTAATGTTTTGGGAATTGGGAAGCATGTGTGTCCTTTCTCTTGAGCAGAATGGGGTGGGCAACAGTCATCTGCCCCTGAAGAGTTAGATGGTGCCAGAGAAGGGGGGTATGCCCTTTCAATGTACACGCTTCGGGCAGATGGGGTATGCCCTTTCAGTGTACACGCAGTGAGAGGGCTTCAAGAGGAGCCGCATTGTACATCAGCTTAGAGAGGAAGGACAATTGGGGGGAAAGGAAAAGATACTGACGGGGAGGTCTTTTGAAGAGGGTGTGCCTCGCAACTGTTGGGGGGATTTTGGAAAGAGGTGGGGGAGGTGTACAGTGATCGGGGGGGAATACCGCTGAGGAGCGCATGCGAGTAGTGAGTTGTGCATGCCGTGTTGTGTGTGCTTCTTCGAGGAGAGTGTGTCGACAACAGTAGCTCTAGAAGGGCTTGAAGTAATGTGGAACCGAAGAGAAGGATACACCAATGAGTTGATGGTAGTGATCGTGTTGAGAAAAGAGCAGATGTGAGGTGTTTGTTATTGACTTTGGAGTTGTCCTCTCCAATCATGAAGTACAAAAGAATCAACAAATCATCTTTATTTTGTCAATCCTGAGAATATCCATAAGACCACAGCCCCTTCTAGATGATAGATTCATAGAAATAAGAGATTGATGGCTGGAATTCTGAGAAAATGAAAATGAAGAGGAAATATCTAGGGTTTACCTTATCTAGAGCAAATCTTCATCATTTTCTATGATCTTTGTGTCTAATTCATGTTATTTTCTCATCAGAATACAATTATGAAATCAGAATTGGAAAATATCACCTGTATCACAGAGACGAGACAATCGCGATTCTGTAATAGTAGACGATTTTCACATTTCTACATCACTCTTCAATCCTTCTTCACTCAATACATCAGTAATCATCTCTCTTCATACATCTTACTCATCATTACACAAATGAAACTCACAAATCTCCATGATAAAGCAAGAAACAAGCTTTCACATCAAAGGAAACACACATAACAGCAGAAAACACGATTTCAGCAGAAACTCTCTCTTCTCTATTGATAGCATGTACAAATGACTAACCAACCTCTCCAAAATAGAGAAAATTGACTTATATACATTTTCAAGTGTCCTCTTTCACACTTGTATTTTGGTCCTTTCCTCTATTAATCTAAAAATATGCTATCTAAGAGTTTCCAAAAATTCTAGAAAAAATACATAAGATTCTATCCTACATAAGGAAGACTCTTCCTTATTTTTACAACAATTGCATAAATATTTCTACAAATTTCTATCATTTTACAATATTTTTCCTTCAAGAAAGGTTTCCAAAAATGCATCTTCCAACATCCTTCCCCTCCTAAGCCTTTCGGCTCCTGACGAAAGATTTTCCTGCTCCTCTGCACTGATCACTTCTTTTCATTTCTTCTTTCTTTGATATACTTGTGACAGCAAATCATGACTTTTTCTTTCTGTTATATTTAGATTATTGACCATTTCAAATAATGCCTTTCTCCATTGTACTGCAGCTTTTGGTTTATCTATGACATCCTTCTTCAAGTATTCTGTATAGGCAGCTTCATATGCCGTAAGTCTGGATTTAGTAATAACTGACAGATTTCCAAAAATCTCTGACTCTCTTTCAAAAAACCCGTAATCAAAGGCATCTTCAAAAATTTGCAAGTAATGACTGCCCAAAAATATCACTCTGCTGTAATATGCCATTAAGCAAATTCTGTCAGGTGTTTCGCTCAAATCAAATAATAAAGCATCTGTTGGAGAATTAGAGCCGATATAATTCAGTGTTCTGATATCTGTGTCAGTATAAGTTTCTATACATGCCAAAATTAATCTCATTATTCTTATAAGTAGAATGCAAGCAGGGTCATTGACATCTTTGTATGTAGTTATTACAGACTCAGCAGTATTCACCATATAACTCTTGGTAGGCCATGTGCCTGCCTTTGGACCTGCTACTTTCGGGAAATTCAATCACTTTGGTGGAATTTGACCTTCTCTTCTTCTATCCCAAAAAGTTATCCATTCTCTTCGTCGTGCTAGTGGACAATAGGCTGGATTGATCTTTAAATGAAGAGGTGCCTCTTTCCAGATTTTCCTACATTCTTTGTTGGCATCCAACCATTTATTTCTCCAATTAGGGTTGGCTCTCTCAAATAGTTCTTTAGTAACATTGATGTCCTCTTCATACTCAAAATATTTGTTTGGAGGTAGCCCAACTCTGGCCATCTGGTAGTTCTTTATACTCTCCAAAATCATACAAAATGGTATCCCCAATCCATCTGCTGCCCAGTGATGCTGATCTGGATTGATTCCCTTATTCAATGCGAATGTGACAATTTGTTCTTCGTACTCATCATGCATCTTTCTGATGAACTCCATTCTAGAATCTCTACTCGTCAGCAATTTCTTCACAAAATCCTCTGAATATTCTTCTTCTGATCTTTTGTCTGCTGGTTCATTGTCATGTTGTATTCCCTCAATATTGTCTACCCCATGTTCTTCTGCATGTGTGGTTTCCACACGTGTCTCTTCCTGGATTTGTGGCTTATTCAACTTCTTCTGCAATTCTTCTATAGTCAACATTAGACTTCCATTCTGTTGTGCCCATAATTCTCTTTCTTTTTTCCACTCATTCTGTTCCTTTTCCCTCTTTGTCTGCCACTCATTTCTTTCCTTTTCCATATCCAGATGTAGCTTATTATAGCCTCTCATAGATGTAGCAGCATGTGTACTAGCCTGCCTTTCTAATTCCTTGGCTTCTTTCAATTCTCTTTGTAATTCCTGAATCTCTTTGAGTAATCCTTCCTTTTCTCCCTCTGTTATCTGGGCTGTCTGACTTTCCTCCTTCAATTGCCCTTCCTCCAATAGTAGCTTATTGATTTCTTCATTAGCTTTAGTCAAAATCTGATAGGAAGTTTGTAGAGTTCTATATCTCCCCTTAATCGTTCTTAATTCTTTTTCCAATTTATCGTTCTGCTCTTTTAGTTGCATATTCTTCTCTTCCAAGTATTGAATCTTGTTTTGCTTCTGTACTTCCAACTCTTCCAAAGCAATTATTTTACTGGAAAACTCCTCATTCTTCTCTTGCACCTTCCTTAGTTGCTCTGCCATATGCTTCTTTTCCCTTTTATGCTCTTTAATAACCATACTGCCTTTTTCAAATTGTGACTCTGCTACCATCCCTGAAATGATCATATTTCGGCTTGAGGGTCTGAACTGTTCAATATTATTCATAATGAGTTGACATGCTGATCTAATACTCTTTGGGATTCTTTCCAGTCCTCCTTCTATTGCTATTTGTTTGGTTTCTAGCTGTTTGTCCTCTTTGCATTCACTCTCCTCTTCCTCTTCTCCCTCATATTCTATAATTTTGGCCTTATTGTCTTCATGGCTTGGCTGAGTGTCCAGTATTTTTAATTCTGCCATGTCTTCTTGAACACCTGAACTCTTTTGCTCCAAAACATCTGAGATGAGCTTTATTTCTTGTACCTTTTCTTTCTCCAACACCTGTTGAGTTTCTTCAGAAAGATATCCTTCCTTTGTTTGCATCTCCTTCTCCTGGCTTAGAGTTTTCTGAAACTGGTTATATTCAGTTTCTTGACCAGAATTTTCCTGACATTCACCTGCTTGTTCTTCCTGTCTTTCCTTTTCCTGTGCTAGAACTGTTCCAGTTACTTCCAAATCTTTCACCTGATCATTACTTCTTTCCTCTTTGTGTTCTTCTTCCTGTTCATCACTGTGCATGAGGTCCATTGCTACCTCTTGTTCTTGATCCTCATTGGATGTGAATTCCTCATTATTCTTCAAATCATGCAGCACATCCTTTATACTCTGAATGAATTCTTTTTCCATAACTTTCCCTGTGGCCTTTGGAGCACTCTTTCCCATTTCTATCTTCTTTATTTCTTGATCCTTATTCACATCCTTCTGTTCTCTAAATGAACTACTCTTCTGTATCTCCTTTGTCAATTCTTCTAGCTTTTCATCCAATTTGAAGTGAGTCTGTGATGGTTTTGTCCATATGGGTTTTATTCCTGTATGCACCCACCCATAACTGACTTCTTCTCTTATTTCACTGGCTTGTTCTATCATTACTGCTTTTCCCTTCATTATCCTTCTTTCATCTTCCAGACTGAGCTGTTTTTCTGCCTGTTCCTGAATTGGTTCCTTCTGAGACTTCTTCTTCAATTCCTCAGGTGTCTTTTGTTTCTCAGAGGTCTGTATGATGACATTAGGAGTATTTGGTATTGATAAATTTAAACTCTTTAACAAGAAATTTTCAATATCACTATCTGAATCAGATGAGAAGTGTGAAGGTCCTCCTTTTTCTGGTTCTGTGGGTCTTGACACTTCTTCCACAATGGATGGCTTCTGTGTTTCTTCCATGACTACTTCCTCCCTTTCTTTGGTGATAACAGTTTCAGCTATGAATTTACCCTTTCCCTTCTTGGTCAATTTCTTCTTTTGTACTGGTTTCCTTGGAACCTTCTTTTTTACCACAACAGTTGTTCTGGTTTCTGGAGGTCCTTGTAATTCCTTAAAATAAGCCAACAACTCCACTTCTTTCCTAACAAACACCTCCTCAGTTTCCGCTGTCATCATTTGATCATGGAGTGCTTCATAGTGCTCCACCTCCTCCTGAACCCAGTCTGTAGCTTTGCATGAATAGTCTTCCAGCATTTTCTGGTATTGTGCTTCATACATAGCTCTCTTGTTATTCCCTTGGGTTAGATAGGTGTATAATTGCTCTTTGCTTGTTTGGGGTGGATGTGGTTCACTAGAGGCTTGAACCTGTTTCTGTGCCTCCTCATGTTCCTCTTTTGTGGCTTCCTCCATTTCTAGTTCCACCTTCCTTGGGTCCACCCTTCTTTTCTTTACAGGAATTACTTCCTCAGATATCATCTTCCTTTTCATACCTGTTCCCCTCATGCGAATTTGTCCTTCTGTTTCTCTTTCAGTCATTTTCCTTGGAGGACTCTTGATTCCATGCATAAGATTCCTGAAATACTGTGCTTCTGGAGCCAATTTCAGTAGATCTTCCATCCCTAGAACATGATAAATGATTCTTGTTAAGAAGTGAGCCCCATTCATGAACTTCTTCTGTTCCCAGTGTTTTGCTGCTTCTTTCAGCTGTTCATGGATGTATGGTGAGACATCCATTACTCCAAAAGGTTTGGTTCTGTCCTTGTTGTTAAACATCAATAATGTCACTGACTTATGTGGCATTGTGTATCTCGGTAGTTTTGGAAAACAAAAATATTGTAAGAACATCCTTACAGCATATTCCTCATTCTCCCTTCCTTTGAAATCAGTGAATTTTGCATATCCTGTGTAAGTCTCCTTATTCTTTTTGACAAAACTTGGGTCAAGTTTGGTTCCCATTGTGTAGAATTGCAGTGCTGCTCTGATGTGTTCTGCCTTGATAGTGATACCTACTTCCTGGTTATCCTTGTTTTTGACTCTGCATCTGAAATAGGCATCATTACCTTTCCCAACTTCTTCCAAACTACCCATCACCTGTGCTACTCTTTCAAAGTCAATAAAGAAGATAGGTTCTTCCAATATTCTATGCAGCCCTACTGCCTTCCATCTTTTCATATTGACAGCAACTCTTTGAAACCTGTAGATATTCCTGGCACAACATTGTATACTTGTATCCTCCTACTCCCACTGTAAATATGTGTTGGCCAATGATGTTTAGGGTCTCCTTAAGTTCCTTCACCACCTTCTCAGCCTCTGGAATTTCTGCCTCATCATCTGACTCCAGGTCCACTTGTTCCTCCACAGTTTCACTGTCCAGAAACCAATGTCCTCTTGATAGCACAATTGATTCTGCCTTGAAGTCATGAATTGGCAACTCCTTTGTATTCACCATTTTCTGAGGAAAATAAAATACACAAAAAAACTCCACCCACATAAGTCACAAAAATCCAGAAAAATTAATGTTTTCTTTTGGAATATTCTTGCCATGAGAGTAAAGAAAGAAAGTCTTCCAAATAAATTTTGCTTCTTCAAAAGACTCAATTAAAGTGATCATTACAAGTGCAGCAAGATGTCTAATGTGCTTGAAGAAAGAAATGATGGAAACAATGATTAATGAAAAAATAGCTTCAGAAAAATAGAAATCAAAAGATGACCATAGAAAATTGAAACAAAATAATACAAATTTTCCATAATAATTTACTTTCCTCCTCCCTATATCTTGCTTTGTGCTTTATAAATTTAAAAACAAAAAATACACACTGTCCATTTGTTCTCTCTTTTTTTTTTTTTTTTTTTTTTTGTTGCTCTGTCCTCCTTTTCTTCCCCTCCTAATTCTCTTTTAAGGGAAAAAGGTTAAAAAGAAAAATACTTTTGTCATCCTTCTCTCTTTTTTTTTTTTTTTAATATTTTGTTCTGAAATTCTTAAGATAGGTCAAATGTGGATGATCTTTCTGCCATTGACATAATTCTGATTTTTTTACCCAATAATGTTTAACTGCAATTGTCCTTATGTCATCCAAACATCCATGCTTCCCAGACCAACATCTTGTAGCATTTTTTGGTCTCCATACCCATTTTGCTCTAACTTCCTGTTTTAATGAGTAATATCGGTGTATGCCTTCTTTCCATGTCCCTCTTGTTCTGATTTGTTGATGTTCCAAATTAGGCAATAAGTGTCTTCCTCGTTTTGTCTCACCATTCTTCTCTACTCCTGAATTCTCTTGCTGGTTTTGATTGTGAGAAGCTTGATCATTTTGTAGTGGCAATATGTCCCTGTCCTTCATTGAGAAAGTAAATCCTTCCATATCTAGGTCATGAACATCTAGATGAACTTCCTGTTTTTCATTACTCAGAAAAAACATTAAAAATTTTTTGTCATTTATGGTCAAATTAAGCTTCATTTTTTCAAAGTTTAAAATAACTTTACCTTGTTTGAGCCAGGGTTGTCCCAAAATCAATTTTTTAGTCATCAAATGATCTGGCCACTCTTCACAATCTATCTTCATATATTCATTATTAAATTTAACTTTAATAACAAGTGAAGACAAACTTTGAATCATTTTTCCTTCTAATGTTTTAATCAACATTCTGCTTTTATTCCTCTTTATGCTAAATTTATTTACCAAGGCTGAACTGATCAAGTTCACCTGAGCTCCTGAATCTATCAAAACCCTTATGTTTTCATTTTGATGATCCATTTTTATCACAGGCAAATGTTCTCTTTGTTTTAGAGTGTTTTCACATAAACACACCTCCTTAAGTTCTTTCATTTTTCTTATTCTCTCCTTTGCTTCTTGTTGAGCCTCCTTTCTGATGTTTCCTTCTTCTTTTTTCCTATTTTGAGCTTTTTGCAGTCTTCTCCATTCCTCAGTAGTTAATGGACACTCATACCTCTTAACTCTACATCCACTTATAAAATTTGGCATGATTTCTCCATCAATGTTAGCTAATTGAATGGCTCCACTCTTGCTTATCTTATGTATAATGTATGGCCCATGACCTTTCTTCTGAAATTTTTTCTGATGCTCCTTGACTGTGTATGCCAGAACCAAGTCTCCTTCTTGAAGATCTTTTTCTTTTATATGCACATCATGGTAGGCTTTTTGTCTTCTCTTGTCTGTATATATACTCATTACTGCTTGTAGTCGAGATGCTCCCAGTTTTTCTAAATCTATGACCCTCTCAGATAGTTCATGTCCTGTCCAATTGTATTGACTACCCACTTTTAATGTTGGAATAAGAAATTCCATAGGTAAAATTGCATTTTGTCCATATACCAAATTGAATGGAGTAGTCCCTAAAGCAATTTTGTATGCCACTCTATGAGCCCAGAGAACATGATTAAGTTGAGAATCCCAATCATTTCTGTTTGTGTTGACTAATTTGGACAATACAGTGCAAAGTACTTTATTAGTACTTTTTGCTAACCCATTAGCTTGTGGGTGATATGGGGCTGACTTACTATGACGAATCATGAAATATTTGGTCATGTTTTCTATGATCTGGTTCAAAAAATGAGTTCCCCTATCACTTACTAATTCAATTGGAAGTCCAAATCTAGTAACAATATTTTCATACAAAAATTTAGCAGTTGTATGAGCATCATTTCTTTTAGTGGCTTTGGCCTCAGCCCATTTTGTCAAATAATCAATAGCCACTAATATGTATTCTACATGAGATTGTCTAGCTGGAGGATGTATAGGTCCAATAAAGTCCAATCCCCACTTGCTAAAAGCTCTGGCTGAGATTAATGGGATTAATGGCATGTTATCTCTTTTATTTGGTTGACTCACTCTTTGACAGATGTCACATCTTTTTACATAAGTTCTTGCATCAAGAAATAGAGTTGGCCACCAAAAGCCAGAATACAAAATGAGTTTGGCTGTTCTATCACTAGAAAAGTGTCCTCCTGCCACTCCACAGTGTGCCATTTCCAACATCTCCAAATACTTTTCTTCAGGAACACATATTCTTAAATAACCATCCATTCCTTTTTTGTATAATTGTTCTCCTATGAGTTGATATTCTTCAGAGATTTCTTGTAAATTTCTTGAATCTGTACCAGCTATAAGTTGCTTCCCTTTCTCCTTTTTCCTTAATTCTTCAACAATGTTTTCACTCCACTCAGGATTTTTGTTAAACCAATATAGAGTTATTAATTCTGAATTCTGCAAATCTTGACATTCTTGACATTTAGCAACATATCTTTCCACATCTTGAATTTTGTTTGGCCAGTGTACTCCCATCCTAGCAAGATTGCTTAAAGTGACTATTTTGGAAGCATGAGTACATGGGTTCCAGCAATGAGCTCTTCTTACATATTCATGTTGCTCCTCTTCTGGGGTACAGTATTCCAGTACACCTGACTGATTGAGGTGATACAAATGCCTAGCTAGCAACATAAAATTCCTGCTTTGTAACACCAAATGTGTGTTATTTGCTAATGACTTACAAGGTCCCATGGTTAACAAAGGAACTAATGATATGGACCATTCAGGAACACTTTCTACTTTGAACAGGTATGTATCTGGCAGGTCATCATCTAAGGGTGAACTAGGTTCTTTGGACTGAATTCTAGACAAATGATCTACTCTTAAGTGTGTTTTGCCTTGTCTAACCACCACCTCAAATTCAAATTCCATTAGTAAAAGAAACCATCTAACTATTCTTCCTATATGACATGGTTTATTTACTAAATAAAGTAGAGCTTGGTGATCCACAAAGAATTTAAACTTGTTGGCCAATAGGTAATGTCTGTATTTTTTAACAGCAAATATCATTCCCAACCCTTCTCTCTCAGTGGTTGTATAGTTCTTTTCTGCAATGTTCAATTGTCTACTAGCATATGCTACTGGGAAATCTAATTTACTTCCTTCTATAGGTTGTGCTAACACACATCCCAAAGCATAATTTGAAGCATCTACATGCACATGAAATATTTTATCCCACTGAGGTGTTTTTAGAATTGGGGCTGTCACCAAACAAGTTTTCAATGTTTCAAAGGCTTGGTCACATTCTTTATTCCACTCAAACTTTGTGATGAGGGCATATAAGGGTTTAGCTATATCTGCAAATTTGTGAACAAATTTCCTATAGTACCCACAATGTCCCATAAAAGTTTGGAGTTCCTTCACATTTGTAGGTCTTGGAAGCTCTATTATAGCTTTTATCTTCTTCTCATCAGTAGAAATTCCATTTTTTGAAACTATGTGACCCAACATTCTTCCTTGTCTTACATAAAATACACACTTTTCAGGATTTAAGCATACTCTGTATGTCCTGCATTTCCTCAATATTCTTTCTAAATCTTGTAAATGATCCTGTCTTTTTAAAGAGAAAGTGCACAGATCATCTACGTAGATTTCCATCACATTTCTCAGGAATTCTTTGAAGATATGACACATCAATCTTTGAAAAGTTGCTGGGGCATTGGTCAATCCAAAGGGCATAACCCTAAAAGCATAAATCCCCCATTCTGTAGAAAAGGCAGTCTTATGTTGGTCCTCCAAGGCTATTGGTACTTGATTGTATCCTGAGAAACCATCTAGAAAGCTATAAACTTCCTTTCCTGCAACTCTCTCAAGAAGATGATCTGTTATTGGCAATGGATAATTATCCCTTATAGTTGCTGCATTCACTTTTTTCAAGTTAATGCATACCCTAAGTTTTCCATTCTTTTTTGGTACCACAACTATGGGTGATATCCATTCAGTATACTCAATTTCATAAATGAAGTTAGCAGCCAATAACTTGTCAATTTCTTCCTTTATCTTGGCAGAGTATTATCATTGAATGTATAATGTCTCTGTTTACTAGGTTTTGCATCTGGAGTCATAGGAATTTTGTGCTCACAGATTTTTGGATCAATTCCTTTTAAATCTTTATAACTGTAAGCAAATACATCCCTATAATTCTTTGCTAGGTTTTTTAGTGCTTCTTCTTCCTCTATGGTCATATCATCAGCTATTACAATATGTCTTTCCTCTCCTTCTTCCTGAGTAATCATGATCTTTTTAGTTTGTTCTTCATTATCATAAGCTTCTCCTTTCTTTTTTTCTCTCTTTGGTTTCATTTTTAGAAGTAGTCTGTCTTCCACTTCATAGGTTTTAAAATTTGCTGGTACATCAAAGTATTGATCCTTGTTTGTTTCCTTCTCTTTCTTCTCAATTTCTTGTTCCTTTTCCATTTCTATGTGTTTATGTTCCTTGTATTTGCCTGAGATTTTATCTTTGATTGCATCTTCAGCTTTTACTATCTCCAAATATTTTGTTTTTCCTTTTTTTAATACCATTTCTGAATCTTGATCCTCCTCTGTTTTTGATACACTTATCATGTTTATACTAATGTGAAAAATATCAAACCCTTCTTCATTTTGAAATTCCGCTCCTACATACTCCTCACTGGCTATGTCCATGGTAGCCAAAATTTGGTTCCAGCCGTAGGGCTCAAACTCTTCATCCTTAAATTGTTGTGGCACATAACTTTCATCTTGCACTTTTCTTCCTTCCACACAATCTTCTCTTTTCAGTCTCCTTTTTCTATTGGTGAGGTTTCTTATTATGTTACACTTCCATATTGCTGATTCACTCTCTTCCTGATCCTCCAACTCTGATTCCTCACTTTCTTCTTCATTTTGATGTATTTTGTACCATTCTTGAGGAGATATATCACAGTAGTGCCCATTTCTTAAGTTCACTCTTGTTATTCTTCCTTTGCTTTGGAGATATAAACAATCATTACCCCAATCCTGCACAATTTGCATTTGTCTCATGAAAGGCCTTCCTAGGATGATTTCATATGAAGTGGATTGTGGAAATTCTACTATGGCAAAAGTATGTTCTATTTCTGTTCCACAAATGTCCACAATTACTTTTTCCCAAATACCTAGGGGTTTTTCTATATGCCCATCTGCAAGTTGCAATCTCATCTTAGTGGGTAGTAATTCATTGCTTCCCCATTTCTCCCAAGTTTGTTTAGTCATTATGGCCACTCCTGATCCACTATCCAAAATGGCTTTAGCAAAGTTTTTTCCATATTGTATTTTTAGGGTTGAATTTCCTTCTTCCCCTTCACAATACCCTCCTATTTTATCAATATGAATATACCATAATTCCTCTAATTCTTGTAATGGTGAATGAAGGTTTCCAGGTATTGTTTCCTCTTTGTTCATTTTGTTTTGTAAGTGAGGATTTTGTTTCAACAGTTCTTCCCATGTTGTGTGACATGTAATGCTACATTGTTCATCTATAATCATCTGGAATGATATTTGTGGATTTTCTTTCTTGTTAGCATTTTCCCTTGTTTTCGTTTTCTCAAGTTGTTCAACTGTTCTCTGCGAGCTACCTCCTTCCCCCATTCTGAGTTGTACTTCCTGAATAATTTGTTTGCACTTTTGCATCCTTTCATGCTCTAACTCTGGTATGGGATAGGCCACTGCATGATCTGCTGGATTTGGTCCTTCTTGAATCCTTCCCTTATATGCTTTAATTAGGGTGTCTAGACTCTGAGAACTTCCTATTTCAGACTGATTTTGTGTCTTTTGAGGAGAAGTACTTTTGGACTGATCCTGATTGTCTTCTTCCAAATTTTTGCCCATCCTTCTCTTCTTTTCCCATTTCCCTTTTTGTCTATTTCTCTTCACCTTCGAGGCTGAACCTTCATTTTGTTCCTTAATTGTTCCTTGTTGTTTGGCTTGAGCCCTTGTTATAATATTTATTCCCACTTGGTCATTTTCACTCAATTCTTCTTGTTCCATAATGTTAACTGTTTTTAAAGGTATGTTATTAGGTGTGTTCTGTTGTTTTTGGGGATTCTTTGGGCAATCTTTTATCAAATGTTCTCTGCCACAATCCTTACAGTAGGCTCCCTCTATTCTCAATGTAGGAGGTTGCGGACAGTCTCTAATGAAATGCTCTCCCCCACACCTATAACAAGTTATCTTTGGTCCCCCTTTTAATTGAGGTTTTTGGTTGGACATGTAATTGTTGGTAATATACATGAATGTTGCTGTGTCCATTTCAATTTTCCCATTTCCCAAGTCTAGGGCTTTTAACTCAGGTTCTCTTATTTCATATTCTTCCCAATCTTCTTGATATCCCTCACTCCATCGATATTCTTCCTTATATGGTGATCTTAGTCTTGAATTCCCATCCTCTATTGGTGTATACTTGATTGGTAACACATTAGTTGGTATAGGAGGTTGTTGTCCCAACACAGGTCTTGGTTGTTCAGTATAGCCTGATTCCCTTTGAGCCATATAATCTCTTTCCTTGATGGGTTGTTTGTTATAGAAGCATTCCTCCCTGGTGTGGTTTGTCCATTTTCTCTCTAGTGTACAGTACTTAAGTGTCTTCCTATCTTGTAAGTGTGGTGGCTTCTGATATGGGCATTGTTGTGCTAGATGATTTTCTCCACAAATGTAACATTTTTTATTTGTGTTTATCCTAGAGTTTATCAGATTAGTTTTAGTGCTTACCTCTAGGGCTTTAGCAATAGCCTGAGCCAACTCTTCTGCTGGAGGAATTTTGTCTTCATATGATCTAGGTTGATCAAATGCTAACAGATCTTGACCTCTGTTGTCCTCCAAATCTATTGCTTCCTTTACACAGGCTGCTAAATCAGGACATCTTCTATAATACACTAGGGTTCTTAGTTGGGCACTTCTCAAACCCTCAATGAATAAGGATACTTGTTTTGCCATGGAAGGTACTTCCTCTCTTGGGCACCTATCAATGTATTGTTTAAATCTTCTGGCTGCTTCTCTAACATTTTCATCCTTTTGTTGTTTGAAACTATGTATCAATGTGGCTGTACTATGTTTTATCCCGGTCTTAGAGAATTCCCCAATGAAGGCTTCTAAGAAAGATTCAATATCCTGGTACATTTCCTTTCTCAAAGGAATGAACCAAGATAAGGCTGGTCCTGTTAGGGTTAGCCCAAATGCCTCAAATTGTACTTTGTAATCTTCTACCTCTTCAGCTCTGATCAATTGCCTAAATTCTACAGCATGAGCATGAGGATCTGAATAACCCTCATATTGGTTCTTCATACATTTGGCAACTTGGTATGGTCTAAGCATTCTACCCTGAGGCTGCCAATGGGATCTTCTTTTGAGTGGGAAGTCATTATATCCTTCTGGTTCCTTGTCAAAGGGATTTGGGGAAATCTGTGTCCTCCTCCCATGTTGTTGTTCATTACCGGTATAGTTTTCATTTGGCCTAGGTAAATTTGTCTGCTCCATGTTATGTTCCCAAGGTCCTTTGTCAGTACATTGCCCTAGATCATTTGAATTTTCTGCGTCTTGAGAGAATATGTACACACATCCTTGCCTATCTTCATATCTCCCATCTTTGAATTGAGCTACAAGAGTTATATTCAGGGGAACCTCTAAATTTCTCAATCTAATGAGAAATTTATGCATTCCATCCTGATATACATAGGTTCCAAACCTATTTGTATACATGTACTTGAGGATATTTCTAAAATCCCCAGTTTCCATAGGCTCATTTGTTTCATTTATGTTTTCCATGTTGTTTTCTTGCCCTAAACTTCGTTCTTGCCCTTTGCCTTTTACTGTCTCTATCTCCTTCCTTATTAGGTCTTGTTTAGAAAGTTTGTTTCCAGATCTAAGTAACATTCAATTAATTTTCACAATCTCAAACTCAAAAGAGTGTTTGTCACAATTTCCTAACTAAGGTATTACTTTTTCCACAATTTTTTTGACTATATTTGTGTTGTCTTTTTTTTTTTTTTTTACAATTTTCTGACTATTTTTGTATTTTTCACGATTTTGTGATCAGAATCGTGTTTTTCCACGATTTTCTGCCTAAAGTATTGATTTTCCATGATTTTATGATCAGAATCGTGTTTTCTGATTATCTCTATGTTTTTCACAATTTTGTAGTTAAAGTCGTGTTTTTCACGATTTTGTGTTGAAAATCGTGTTTTTCGCGATTTTGTGTAAAAATCGTGTTTTTCACGATTTTGAGTGAAAATCGTGTTTTTCACAATTTTGTGTTGAAAATCGTGTTTTTCACGATTTTGAGTGAAAATCGTGTTTTTCACGATTTTGAGTTGAAAATCGTGTTTTTCCACGATTTTGAGTGAAAATCGTGTTTTTCACGATTTTGAGTTGAAAATCGTGTGTTTCACGATTTTGAGTTGAAAATCGTGTTTTTCACGATTTTGAGTGAAAATCGTGTTTTTCACGATTTTGTGTTCAAAATCGTGTTTTTCACGATTTTGAGTGAAAATCGTGTTTTTCACGATTTTGTGTTCAAAATCGTGTTTTTCACGATTTTGTGTTGAAAATCGTGTGTTTCACAATTTTGTGTTTGAAATCGTGTTTTTCACGATTTTGAGTGAAAATCGTGTTTTTCGCGATTTTGTGTTCAAAATCGTGTTTTTCACGATTTTGTGTTGAAAATCGTGTGTTTCACAATTTTGTGTTTGAAATCGTGTTTTTCACGATTTTGAGTGAAAATCGTGTTTTTCGCGATTTTGTGTTCAAAATCGTGTTTTTCGCGATTTTGAGTGAAAATCGTGTTTTTCACGATTTTGTGTTCAAAATCGTGTTTTTCACGATTTTGACTGAAAATCGTGTTTTTCACGATTCTGTTCCCAGACAATCGTGATTGCTCACAGATTGTTAATAACACAATTTTCTTATGAAAATCGCGTTCTGGGAATCGCAATGTTGTCCTAATCGTTCAAAATCGCGATTTTGTGTGTGATTTACAGAATCGCGATTCTGAATGATTTTTTGAATTTTACAAGTTTTGATTTTTCAAAATTTTCTTTCTACACCAGAATCGCCTTACTGAAATTTTAACATGCAATGAAACATTTATATGCAAAATTAAGGTTTTCCTAATGAAAAAACTCAAAATACAGAGAATCGCGATTCCGTGATTTTTAGTTATTTCTCATTTCTTGGTGCTATGTGATCACTTAATGCAAAAATGTGTATTCCAAATTAATGATACAGTCTTTACCTTGCTTGTTTGGTAGAGAAATCCTCAAAAATCCACTGTTTGCTGAAAGTCGCGATTTTGCTCTCTCTCTCTCTCACTCACTCTCACTCAAATGAATTTTTCTTTGAATTTCAGGTTTTTATAGTGTCCAGAAAATCGCGATTTTGTCTGATTTCCACTATTCCTCACTCTTTCACTTGTTCAACTTCACTTACTCAATCTTAATGACCTCCACTACACTTGCTTATCTCCAAGTACCCAAATATGCTAGAAATTTCCAAAAATTTCCCTTTACAGGAAATCGCGATTTTGTGTAGAGAATCGTGTTATGCAATTTTGAGTATTCTTTGTCCTTGTTTTCTTTCAATACCTTCTCTTTTTTGTATGCCACCCAAATCCTGAACTATTACACCAAAACCACAACCTTGCTCAGAAAGTCGCGATTTTGTACAGAAAATCGTGTTTTTGCATACTTTTAATTTTATGCCAATTTGAGTAGTCTCCTCTTCTTAATTCCCTTCAACACCCTTTAACAACTTCAATTCAACAATCACTTGAGATGTTGCTCCAGAATCAACACTTTTTTCAGAAAATCGCGATTCTGTGCAGAGAATCGTGTTTTCTAATTTTCTGGTTTTTTGACCATTTATTTTGTTTTTCTTCCACTTTTCCACAATCACTCTTGTCCACTACACCTCACTTCAGCTTCCTAACAAGAAAAGAAATTTGTTTGCTTGTTTTTGATGAGTTTTATGAATTTGTTTGGTATTTTTGCCCTAAAAATAAAGGTGAACACTTTACTTAGGGTTTCTGGTTTTGGTGATCCACTGATCCCATGTTTCTTGATTGGTTATGAGTTTCTATGTCCTTAGCTATCACTAAAGTGCAAAAGAAAATCTCTCAATTGAAAATGTGTTATGGAAGGCAACCAATTTTTGCAAAGATAAACTCAATCACATCTTTCTTTTCAAAATGCAGGACAACTCAAGATTAATGCTTAGATTTGGTCAACAACTGAATCTTTTATACTTACTTCTAGCTACTTTAACTGTCCTTTCCTTAGTATCACCATGTTATCTTCCCAAGATCACCCATGGTGCCTAGTACTTGGGCAAAAAGAAATCTAGAAATGCAAGAATAGACTCAAGTTACCTCATCTTCAGCTTTCTTGGCTCAAATCTTCCATACACCTACACTTTTACTTCAACAATATGATGAGCAACTATCAATTTACAAAGATTTCAGCACTTCCAATTCTACAAGATATCAATTGCTTTCTTTTTTCCCCAAAGACAAACAATGACATCTACCTATTCATGTGCACATTCCTTGATTGATGAGTTTTACCTTTTTCTTGTGTTGGTTACCATCATCAACAGAAGATCCAGCAAAGGTCCAACTTCAATGAAGTTCTTGGAATGTTCCCCAGCAACGGCGCCAAAAAATGTTTGTTATTGACTTTGGAGTTGTCCTCTCCAATCATGAAGTACAAAAGAATCAACAAATCATCTTTATTTTGTCAATCCTGGGAATATCCATAAGACCACAGCCCCTTCTAGATGATAGATTCATAGAAATAAGAGATTGATGGCTAGAATTCTGAGAAAATGAAAATGAAGAGGAAATATCTAGGGTTTACCTTATCTAGAGCAAATCTTCATCATTTTCTATGATCTTTGTGTCTAATTCATGTTATTTTCTCATTAGAATACAATTATGAAATCAGAATTGGAAAATATCACCTGTATCACAGAGACGAGACAATCGCAATTCTGTAACAGTAGACGATTTTCACGTTTCTGCATCAGTCTTCAATCCTTCTTCACTCAATACATCAGTAATCATCTCTCTTCATACATCTTACTCATCATTACACAAATGAAACTCACAAATCTCCATGATAAAGCAAGAAACAAGCTTTCACATCAAAGGAAACACACATAACAGTAGAAAACACGATTTCAGCAGAAACTCTCTCTTCTCTATTGATAGCATGTACAAATGACTAACCAACCTCTCCAAAATAGAGAAAATTGACTTATATACATTTTCAAGTGTCCTCTTTCACACTTGTATTTTGGTCCTTTCCTCTATTAATCTAAAAATATGCTATCTAAGAGTTTCCAAAAATTCTAGAAAAAATACATAAGATTCTATCCTACATAAGGAAGACTCTTCCTTATTTTTACAACAATTGCATAAATATTTCTACAAATTTCTATCATTTTACAATATTTTTCCTTCAAGAAAGGTTTCCAAAAATGCATCTTCCAACATGAGGGGTCGTCCGAGCAACGGAAGTGGAGGGGAGGTGGCAGGGATTGGAAGAAAAAGAAAGTTGCTTGACTGTTTGGGGTGCATTCAGAGGGAAGAAGGAGAACCGCTCTCTCGGGACTGAGGATGTTGAATGCATGGTGTACACATGAGAAGAAGTATATGCCTCTAAGAAGTCATATTTACCTCTACTGATTGAGCTGGGCACTCGAGATTCGCCATGAGCTATATATGTGTCCAAAAGAAATGATCGTGGCTTAGAGCTATTGCAGCAAGGACGCCTTAAGAAATTAACCATATTGGAGAAAGGAGAAATGCAGGAGGCTGGAGGATTCTAGAATGAGGCCATGAGATCAGAGGGTAGGGGTTTGCATGCAAAAGGAGGTGTTGTCACAATCATTTGCAGAAATAAACAAAACATTGAAAGGAAAAGAAGGGAGATTGGGTTCTTGAAATGATGAGTTGGAGGAATGTAGGACCAAGAAAGAACTAAGGGGTAGATCTGGGAGAGTGAAGTGGTGCATAGACAATGAAGGTTCGCGAAAGGAAATAGATGATCAGAAGAGAGACCTCTTGGAGAGTGGAAAGGCTTGTGAAGAGAGGACCTCTAGATGCGAGGGACTTAGGAGGAAACCTGCATTGGAGTATGAATAAAAAAAAGGCGATGTGAGTAAAGTGCCTCGTGTAGAGAGCACGGTTAAGAATGGCAATAGCCCAAAGGGATCAGAAATGACCTGTGTCAAGCATGCCAAGGACATAAGCGCAAAGGTTGGTAAAGTTATGTACTCAGATAGCCGACAAACAGTACATAGGATCATGAGAGAGGGAGTATGGAAGAGACTCCAAGCGAACCAATGGATTGTGGGATTCTTTTGCTTGATATGGATGATCTTATGGAAGATGTAAAGTTTTATACACGTACAAAGCAAAATCGGCATTCTCTTTCTCAGGAAACAATGTACCTTCGATTCGTTGAGAGCGCAGAAAGTGATAAACCAAGTCTGATCTTATGCAAGATCATTAGGTAATAGGCGATGGCATCAAATGGCTGATCAATTAAAGGAATATTTGCTTTGTTGGGTTTGGCATGCAAAAGAATTGCATTTATACTATGTCGGTTCTAGAGAGACACCTAGCGAGGGAAATGAACTTTGCCTGGCCTGGGTGGATCAGTTGATTCTAGGCAGCGAGGATGGGGCTCTTGAGACCGAGCCTGACTCACTGCCCGGAGAGCATTGATCACTTGCAGTGAGTGAGATGAGGTATGGATTTTCGAGGTTGCCATGCAACATTTCGGTTGAAGAAGGTGCTTAGAGGTAGGATAGGGGAATCCAGTCGGAGAGTCTTGTTTGCGACTATTCAGTCGTGTCGTATATAATTGTTATACCAGAGTAAGCAAAGTGACAAATGATCGATCTATCAGCTCTGTGTATATGTTTTTTTGGATTTTTGTGTATTTTGTTTGCATGATGTGCGGGTCGGGCGGGAGACGCTCTCCCTAACTCTTAGGACATGGGAGATGGGAAAACTCGAAAAAAAAAGAAAATAAATAGAAAAAGAAAAGCAAGTAAAAGCATGTATATATGTATGTGTGCCCGCATGCTATGATGGACTAGTAGGTGGGTGGAGTCCTCTTGGCCGGGTGGTCAGGACTGCAGACTGACGCTAGTTTCATCATAGGCGGGGACGGTGGTATGCGTGTCTATCTGTTTTGGTGCTTCGTTCCATAGTGGGTTGGTAGGCGAGTGGAGCCATCTCTGTCGAGAGGACGAGACCATGAGCCGCACCCAGCTTCGCTATGGGCAAGCACGTATGTATATGTGCATGTGTCATGTGTATATGTCCTTGTGCACTATGTTGTGTTGGTAGATGGGTGGAGCCAACCAAGTCAGGTGGTCAAGTCCATGAGTCGCATCCAATTGCAACATAGGCCAACTTGTGCAACTAAAAATAAATAAAGAGAAAAAGAAAAAAGGACATTTTCCACTCCTGAGGGGGAGAGCCAGAGAGGAGGAGGGCGACGATTGCCCGGATGGGTGTGTTATATGTTTTTGCATGTGTGTATTTGCGAGATGGAGCGACTGGCTGCTAATAGATGGATTGGTCGAGATCCGACGCTGACGATGACATAGCCATTATATGTGCCTGACCGGGTAGTTGTGAGCGACTAGTTGGACTTGGACTTTTCGATGCTACTAATAAGTCCGGTTTGGAATCTCGTAATGGTGTGTGTACATCTTGAGGGTTCTCTGCTTGTGTCTCTTCTCATCGTGAGTGATCAGTTTTTTTGGGAGTGTGTGTGTGGAGATTTTTTGGGCAGCCTCGTCTTTGCTTATGCACGTATGCGACGAGTATATGAGCTTTTGATGCCCGGATATATATGTTTTTTGATTCATTGATGTTATATTTTCTAGAATGATTTTTTTTTTGTCGAGGTTGCAGGTGAGAATAGCATGACGATGATGGAAGGTTTGTTGAGGTACTTTTGGTATGCATATGTTTTGATGAGCAATGTGGCTTGTTGGTTGGGATGATCTTGGAACGGTAGAGTCATGACGAGATTGCGGCATGTCTGATCCGTCTCATGCTTTGCATTTATGATTTGGAAGTAAATAACATATGTGGATCATATATTGTTATTGAGTTTTGTTGCAGGATGACCTAGTGAGGATCAGGCATGCGACGGGCTTGATTGATTTTGGTTTTATGATTGAACTTATGGGAATCGTATGGCTGCTATGTGGTTGTTCAGGTTTTGTTGCATAGAATGTAGGAAGACTTGGACATGAGCAGATATGAGCAGGTACGGATGCATTCGAGCCATGGTTTGGTAGAGGTGAGTATGTGCATGCATGGATATATGCAATGATGTCGATGGTAGAATACTGTGTAAGAGGATCAGGTATGTGGCACATGTGTGTGTGCAATGTGATGTGTTGACATGACTTGAATAATTGGATTTTCACATGACATGGGAGCTAACTGGTGTATGAAGTGACAGGTGAAAAGCAAAAGTGCATTAGAGGATGGAGTGGCTCGTCTGGGATGACTTCGCGAGCAGAAGAGGGGAGCATGTTAGCTGAAAAATTTGTTAATGATTATGCACTAACATGTTCCATTTCAGATATTTTTCATTTGAATGCAGGAGTTTTGCAAGGAGAATTGATGGAATGTAGCTGTATTTGGTAGAAAATGGGTTCCGAAGTCCACAAGTGATTAATCCATCTTGCGGCAATCCTTCAAAAGTGAGGACACATGGAGGGATCCAAGCTACAAGGGTGAAGAACACGTGTGTTCAGTCACCCCTCCTCCCAACGCTTGTTCCCTTTTTCCCGCTGATTAGCATATGATGATACATGGAAGCCAAAGGATTATCAATCGTGAAGTCTCCAATTTGATTAACCGTGAATAATAAGGGATGGCAATACAAATTTGGACACGAGGTTTTTTGGCTATATGTTGCTGGTGATAGTAGATTTGATGTGCAAACTGTTTGTCTACTTGCCTTGAACCCCCCATTAATATGATGGTAGAACCACTAGAACCATTGGAGCTGAAAAGAAAATGTTCCGGATGTTGAGTAATGATATATTTTATGTGATGCAACGCTTGGAAAGGATGAAGGAATCAAAGTAGAGATTATGCTACTGCTTGTAATTGTAAGAGAGCTTCCAAGATATAATTCAACACTGGTAGAATCATTTCGCCATGTTGTTGCTTCTCTGCATTGAAAGATAATGTTTTCGATTTCTTCAAATTTTCTTTCTGCTCACATTGTGCGCATATGTGCATTTATATGTCTTTCTTATTAGCATACTCGATAAAGACCTAACCTAGAATCCGGATGGTAGAACGTCAGAATATTGCAATTGAACAAAAAGAGAATTGTTTCTAGTTGTTATGAGTAAGGGAAAAATGACATGGCGTGTAGGAGGCAATTGAGGATTGTTAGCAAAACTGTCACTGTAGACGTGGGAATTTTATTGTACTATGATATGTGAGAGATCATAAAAATGAAGAAATTTAAGATTTGCTTTGCGATCCCAAAGATAACAGTTCGAAGTCCACAAGCAATGTATTGAGGTTTGAATCTCTTAGCCAGATTATACTTTGAGTTGAATTTTATTAAGAAGTCCTGAATGCAACTCGTCTTCTTGACACACTTGTAGCATGCTCATCGATTGATTGGGCATATAGACACAAAAACGACATGATTAAGCAAAGTCGTATGTGGTATTGATTCACACATAAAAGTCATGTTGTACGGGTTTGCACTATGCAATTATCAAATTGACTACGTTGGAAACCACAAGAAGTCTGAGTTTTGTTCGAGGACGCTATAGTGCTGTGGAAAAAAGAAAAAATGTGCACGTGAGCATTCATGTGGGGTTGAGATATGTGTGTGTAAGGAAGGGAGGTAGTGAAATTGCAAAAAGGGTCTAAGAGAGTGAGGGAGAGAGAAAGAGACTGAGAGTATGTGTATGTGTGAGAGAGCAAGTGTGGGCATGTGAGAGTATGGTCAATTACATGTCTATAGATGTATGCTTGAGAGGAAGCGAGCTTGGAAGAGTGAGTATGTAGGTACGAGTGTGTGCGAGGTAGTGGGAGAAGAGTGCGAGACTATCAATCGAGAGATGATTGTGGGCTGCAGGTAATCCAAGTGGACCAATTCCGAGGGGTTTGAGCAAAGTAAAGGCTTGTATAATCATCTTTCTCTTGGGCGTTAGGACTCATCAACCATACACGCAAAGTATGGGTATATTTCATGAAAGAGAAGAGCGAGGTGTTCACTCACTTCCAGAATTTTAAAGTTATGGTGGAAAAGAAGACAGGGAAGTACATTTAGACATTAAGATCTGATGGAGGAGGTGAATACATGTCAAATGAGTTCAACAGATTTCTAAAAAATCATGGAATTCGACGTCAGTTTTCATGAAGGTACACACCACAACAGAATGGTGTTGTTGAACGCAAAAATAGACATATTGCAGAAATAGCAAGAGCCTTAATGGCTGAGAAGAATATGCCTCATTGTTATTGGGCAAAAGCTGTGCATACTACTGTGTACATCATGAACAGAACTCCGACTGCTACTTTACATCAAGTTACACCTGAAGAGAAGTTTACAGGTAAAAAGCCAAACTTATCACATTTGGAAGTTTTTGGCTGTATTGCATATGTACATGTCCCAGATGAATTGAGGACGAAGCTTGATCCAAAAGCAGAAAAGTGTGTCTTCATTGGATACTCCCTTGAGCAAAAGGGATATAAATGTTATAACCCACTCACATGACAGGTAAAGGTGAGCAGAGATGTGGTATTTGATGAAATGTCAAGCTTCTATGAAGATGCCAAAGAAGGACTGAGTCTTGAACCAAATGACAAAGAAAATGCTGAAAAATCAAGTGCCTACTTAGAAATTGCAACTTGTACATAGTAATGTATGTGGCCCTATGCAGACACCTTCTTTTGGAAATCATCTTTACTTTGTAACTTTCATCAATGATTTTTCTAGACATGCATGGGCATATTCATTGAAGGCAAAGTCCCAAGTGTTCATGTGCTTCAAGCAGTTTTTGGTTTTGGCTGAAAATCTGTCAGCATGTAAAATGGGCACCCTCCATTCTGATCGAGGGGGGGGAATATATGTCTTGTGATTTTAATGCATTTCTGGCTGAACGTGGCATAAAACACCAGTGTATAGTGCCATATACACCTCGACAGAATGGAGTTGCTAAAAGAAAGAGCTGGTCACTCATGAAGATGGCGAGGTGTATGGTCAAGAGTTAGGCTTTACCACATAGTTTCTAGCTTGAGGCTGTCATGTGTGCAGCATATGTACTCAACAGGTGCCCCACTAAAGTGCTGCACTCTATCACTCCATATGAGGCTTGGCATGAACGCAAGCCATCTGTTGCTCATCTGCGTGTTTTTAGTTGTCTAGCATATGCATTAGTGCTTGAACAACATCACAAAAAATTAGATGATAAAGTAGTAAAATGTATTTTTCTTGGGTATAGTTATGGAAATAAAGGATATCATCTGTATCATCCACAGACTAAACACATTCTAGTTAGCCATGATGTTGTTTTTGTGGAAGATGCTATTCATCCATTGCTTTCATGTATTAAGGAGACATCTGTTAGCTCCAAAGACATGTATGATACTTTGTTGCCTCTTTTTACAGGTGGACAGTCTAGTGCTGGTCCTAATGAGGCAACTTCTCAGCCTTTGTAGGTTTTCATGTGATGATGCAGATCATTCCATTTCTGATGTAGATTTACATGATGCACTTATTGATGAGAGAGTTGATATTGAGCAGGCAAGAACTCTGCCAAAATGGCTAGTGTAGACCTTGCGTGATAGCAAATTAGATGCACCTCTGTCATATCGTACTCGATCAGGCTCCGATAGTGTGTCTTTTGCATCAGATTGCTATGCTATGGCTGCATCTAGTTTCTGTGATGAGACTGAGAATGTTTTGTTTGATGAAGCACAAAATTCAGAAAATTGGATGGCTACTATGAAATCATAATATGATGCAATAATGAAGAGTCGTACTTGGTCTTTATGTGACTTGCCTCCTGGCAAGAAGGCCAGTGGCACTAAGTGGCTATACAAACTGAAGAGTAAACCTGATGGTATAGTTGACAGGTATAAGGCTAGGCTTGTTGCAAAGGGTTATGCGTAGGAAAGAGGCATTGATTTTGATGAGACCTTTGCTCCTACTTGCCGAATGACTACTGTTCATAGCATCCGTGCACTTGCAGCTCATCATGGCTGGAATGTACATCAGTTGGACATTAAAACAACATTTCTGAATGGTGACTTGCATGAAGAAGTGTATGTTTTTCAGCCCCATGGCTTTGTGTAGAAAGGGCATGAAAACCAGGTGCAAGTTAAAGAAGGCATTATATGGTTTCAAGCAAGCACCACATGCTTGGTATGAAAAGATACATGCCTATCTAATTGCACATGGTTTTGAGAACAGTCCAACTAAAAGCACCTTATATGTCAAGCGTGCTAATGATGTACTTCTGATCATTGTGGTGTATGTTGATGACATGCTGCTCACTGGTCCTCATGATAAGCATATTGTTGATTTCAAGGCTGATCTACATGCCTCATTTGAGATGTCTGATTTGGGGCATTTGCATCATTATTTGGGCATTCAGTTTATGCATGTTGATGGTGGAATGGTTTTGTGTCAAAAAAAATATATTGACATATTATTGCAGCATTTTAGCCTTGAAGACTGTAAACCTATTGCCACTCCTATGGAGACAGGTTTACGACGAGTTCTTCATGATTCTAGAGATGCATTTGATTTTGTTCTCTATTAGTAGGCTATTGGATGCTTGATTTACTTATGCATTACTCGACCAGATATTGAGTTTGATGTCTCATAGATGAGTAGGTTTATGCATTTCCCAGGAGTCAAGCATTGACAGGTGGTTAAGCACATCTTTTCCTACTTGAGTGGTACCTGACTACTTGGTTTGTTTTATCCCAAGGGGGGATCACTACCGCTAGATTTGCATGCTTTTTCTAACTCTGATTGGGCTGGTTGCTATGACACTCATGTGTCCACTAGTGGCTTTTGCTTCATGCTTGGTAGCTCATGTATATCTTGGTTGAGAAAGAAGCAGCCTATTGCGGCCACTTCCAGTTGTGAGGCTGAGTATAGGGCAACTTTCATAGCAACTGTTGAGTGTGTGTGGCTCAGATGCCTTATGGCTGATTTGGGAGTTGGTCAGTCTTCTGCCACCACCATCTTCACTGACAGTCAGAGCGCATTGGTAGTTTCGAGGAACCCTGTGTTCCATGCTCGCACTAAGCACATTGAGGTGCATTGTCATTATGTCAGGAAGAGGTTCTCTGCTGGGGAGATCAGCTTGGCATATGTGCCCACGGAGGAGAACATTGCAGACCTTTTCACAAAGTCTCTGCCTAGGGAGAAGTCTGAAGGTTTCCACAAAGCTTTGGGCTTACTTCCTTTTGTGGAGTGATTTCCACATAGCTTGGCACTTCCTTATACATGAGTGCCAGCTACTTGTTCACCGGATCACTCCCAGGGGGGATTTGTTGATATATTTACGTAGTGATGTGTGTGAACACTCTAGGACTGCCGGGGCACTTTTTTCCCTCTTTAGGAGGTTTTTTCCCCTGGCTTGTATATACGCCTATTGCCCTAATGGGATACTTATCTTTGTACATTCTCTAGTAATACATTCAGTATTGTGTGTTGTGCTCCAAGCTTTTTCTTCTTCCTTGTGCTGTTCGCGTGCTTCCGCAAACGTCTAAATCCAATAGGCTTTGGTCATCTAAATTTTGCTAGTTTGCTATGCCTACAGAAATCTGAAATGGTGTCCTCTTTGCCCAAACTTGAGGCACCTGGAAAACATGTTTGTGAAGGCTGTATTTTGGGCAAAATGCAGTGTTCCTCATTTCGAAGAGATGGTTTAGTTCGGGCTACTTAGAAATTGCAGCTTTTACATAGTGATGTCTGTTGTCCTATTCAGACACCTTCTTTTGAAAATTACCTTTACTTCGTGACTTTCATTGATGATTTTTCCAAGAATGCATGGGTATATCCATTGAAGGTGAAGTCCGAAGTGTTCATGTGCTTCAAACAGTTTTTTGGTTTTGGCTGAAAAATCTGTCAGCATGTAAAATGGGCACCCTCCGTTCAGATCGAGGAGGATATACATGAAGATTGAAGATGAAGACCAATACAAAATGTTTGGCTTGAGGGGGAGCTATTGGTGTAATTCACAAGCCTACACATTTGGCTTGATGGATACATTAAAATCCATGCACATATGGAGAAGCATAGAAACTATTGCTAGTGGTTAATTACCACTTTACTTCTTTGTAAAAGTCAAATTTGATTTTTGGAATCTTTGTGAAAACCTACCAAGAGAAAGCTTGTAAAGGAGTTAGCTTTGATTGATGGAATATCTCCTAGGATATAGGATCTTGATCATAGGGAGCCAAAAGTTTGAATTTGAATTCAAATTTTTACTCAATCATTATAAAAGAGATCATCAAAAAGTTGCGGTCAAGACTCATTATTCCCGAGCTCATTACTGTCAATTCTGAGTGTGTGTGAGGCCTACACTCTAGCCCACACCTATCTACACCATTAGGCAATGATCTTCATGCCAATGGATTTGTATACAAGTGTTCATTAATACATATATCTTCATTGTTCATTTCTGAATTCTCTGTCATAGTACTTGAAAGTCTGTGAACTTGTGGAGTGCATATATCAGTCATTTCTTCCCCAAATTCAAAGATATATAGCTTGTTGGAACCAGCTCAACGTTTTCTTCATGCTGTCAAAATTTGAAGAGATTCTATTCAGCCATTTCAGAGAAAAGCTCGTCGAGGTGATCACTGGTCATTGTCTGCAACAGTCCTAAAAAATCGGGGGTAAAGGTTTACTTGCTAAATTGATTTCTCTTAACATAGTTAATTTTTTTATATCATTCCCCTCAGAATAGTTAGCTTGCTAAGCTAATTAGATACCCCTAAAAGGAATTTTTCCAGTTCCTACTGTGTTGGTCATTCTGAGCAAAAGGTCCAGCAGGTGTCAAGACAAAAATAGAAGGTTTTCTTGAGATCTTGAAGTCCAAAGTTATCTGTTTTGATTTAATCATTACATGCATCATTTCCAAAGTACATAGGACATTTTATGGTGTCATTGGAAAGCTAAGAAGGTCCACGTATCAACTCTGAAGCATCAAAGGGCTGGTACAGAGCAAGATTTGGCAGTACCTACTCAATCTCTTGGAGTGTCCATCCATCTTTCCCAACATGGGTATCAGAGCAAACTAAGGTAAAATGGGAGATGGTTTTCCTTCATTTATTGATAAATTAGATAGGAACAACTATCAGGCATGGTCTCTAAGGATGAAGACATATCTACAAGGAAGGATTCTTTATGGATACATCTCAGGAGATGAGGAATCGCCCTCATTCAAAACAAGAGGACTGCCAACAAAGGAAGAACATGAAAAGCTCAACACATGGTGTGCTAAGGATGCATTAGCAAGGTCTTATTTACTTAACTCCATCTCTAATTTTCTTTTGCCACACATTAGGAACTGTAAGATATCACAAGAGACTTGGGAAACCTTGTCATCTTATTTCTCCTCCAACACAAGAGCTAGAAAAAATCAGTTGTGGATTGAATTTACCACATTAAGGAAGCAACCTAAGCAAGCTATTTCAGAATTTGTGACCAAGATTAAAGATGTAGTAGATCAGTTAGCAAGCATAGGAGAAGAGGTTGAAGAAGAGCAGATTGTAAGGCAAGTGATCAATGGAATCAAAGCTAATGACAAATGGGAAAGCTTCACCACTGCCATGGACCTTTACATGGATATGCAGATTCTAGACCTTACCACTCTCATGGGACAATTGTTCACTCATGAAGCCAAACTCAAAAAGAATGGAGATACATCCAAAGGTAATAGTTCCTCTGCTTTATACACTGATAAGAAGTCTAAAGATAAAGGCAAGATCAAGAAAGGAGAAGATGAAGGTTCTACCTCCCAAGCTAACTATGCAGGGAGAGGTAGATCATCAAGAGGAAGGGGCACAGGAGGTAAGCAAGGTAGGGGGAGATCCTATAACTCCTCACCATGCAACATTTGTGGTTTATCAAATTATATTACAGATGAGTGTTTCAGGAACTACAAAAATCAGAGAGGAAGAGGATACCAAAGAGGTGGATACTCACAGTCAAGAGGTGGATTCAACCATCACCAAGGCTACAACAACAACTATAACAACAATTACAACAACAACTACAATGGCAACCACCAAGGAGGATTCAAATCTAGAAAGGACTACAACAACTATACAGAAGAGCAAGATGACTCTCTTCTGATCATGAACATGACCTCAAAACCAGGTACAAATGATGACCACCTATTCCACATTGACTCAGGATGTTCAAATCATGTGGCTGGCAATGTAGCACTACTCTCTGACCTTGAGGAACCAAAAGGTAAGCACCAAGTACAAACAAGTGATGACACCAAGCACTCAGTAGTTAAAGTTGGAAATGTCAAGACTTGTGATGGAAATCAGAACTTGTTGAGTAGGGTACTCTATGTACCAACCATTACCAAAAATCTGATGAGTGTTGGACAGATTGTGGAGAAAGGTTTGCAGGTTAGATTCAACCAATTTGGATCATTTGTGGAGCATCCTAAGCAGGAGTTCAAGAGGATTGCTAAAGGAGAAAAATCAGGTAGAATTTTCACTTTTGAGCTAGAAGACAGAAAGAATATTGCACTAATACAGTTACAAAGATAAAAAACTTTCAGAGCTTGAGATTTGGCACAAAAGATTAGGGCATGTAGGAGAAAGAACCTTGAAACAGATGTGCAGGGATCAATGTGTTATTGGAATACCCAATGTTTCCAAACAACACATGATATATAAATGTAGTGCTTGTCAATTTGGGAAGTCTCATAGGTTACCCTTCTCAAGGAAAGGATACATGCATGAGGACTACCTAGAACTTGTACACATAGATGTATGGGGACCAAGCAAAGACTCCTCAATCTCAGGATCAAGGTACTATGTATCTTTTATTGATGATTATAGCAGGTGGACTGTATTGTACTTCATGAAGCACAAGGATGAAGTATTTAATTGCTTTAAAAAATATCTTACACTAGTTGAAAATCAGACAGGAAAGAAGAAGAGACTAAGGTCATATGGAGGAGGTGAGTACTTCTCCAATGAATTTGAAGACTTCTTGCAGGACAGAGGCATCAAAAGAGAAACCACCACAAGGTATACTCCTGAACAGAATGGGGTAGCTGAGAGAAGAAATAGGTTGATTGTTGAGACAGCTAGGTCTATGTTGAATGAAAAAAAGTTACCTAACTATCTATGGGCAGAAAAGTGTTTCCACTGCCACTTATCTCATAAACAGGTTACCCTCTAAGTCCCTTGCTGGGATGACACCCTATGAAGCACGGCATGGTAAGAGACCTTCACTTGACCATTGCAGGATATTTGGATGTGTAGCATATGTACACATTCCTTCTCAAATAAGAGGTAAGCTAGACCTTAAGGCTGAGAAGTGCATCTTTATTGGATATGATCTAAATAAAAAAGGGTACAGGTTTTACAACCCTTCCAATAAGGGATTCATGGTTAGTAGAGATGTTGTCTTTGATGAAAATGATTCTTCGTATGAGAATGAATGCAGGAAGTTTAAACTACCCTATGACTTGGAAGAGGAGTTTCCAAGTCTTGCTAAGGAGGAACAAGCCAAGGGTTTTGCACAAACCCAAGGCATTGACTATGAAGAGACATTCTCTCCTGTGGCCGAAATGCCAACCATCAGAGTGTTGGTGAGTGTAGCTGCATCAAAAAATTGGAACATGTATCAATTGGATGTCAAAAATGCTTTCTTGAATGGATGGATTTCAGAGGAGGTATATATGTCACAACCTCTTGGCTATGAGGATCCTAACAAGGTAACATATGTGTGCAAATTGAATAAAGCTTTATATGGATTAAAGCAGGCACCTAGGGCATGGAGTCACAGGTTGACCACTTACCTTCAAGACCAAGGCTTTGTCATGAGCAAGGCAGGCACTTCTCTATTCATTAAGAGAAGTAATTCAGAGGTAATATACCTATGTGTTTATGTTGATGACATCATACTTAGAGGTAATGATGTGAATGGAATCAGACAAATCAAGAGCGAGATGATGAAGGAGTTCAAGATCAATGATCTTGGTCTACTAAAGTATTTTCTTGGGCTTGAGTTAGTTTATACTAACTCTGGAATATACATTACTCAGAAAAAGTACATACAGGATATGTTGAAGAAGCTTCACTTGCAGGATGCCAAAGTGGCAAGTACTCCAATGGAGGTGTAGCTCAGTGATGAGTAGCAGCTCCTTTAATGTCAATCCGGGAAGACATGAGGATGGTATGAAGACCTCGAGCAAGTGAAGGCACAAATGTGTGAGTGAGAAGCACACTAACATGCACACACATACACACACACGCGCACACACGGCAAGAACAAAGAGAGTAAGACAATGGAATCACTTCTATTGCAACAAAGTTCTCATACAAGCTCAAAACTACCAGAAGCTAGCTCAAAAATGAGCTCTCTAGCTCTATTTATAGTTTTTGACTAGCTTTGGCCCTGTCCAGACCTAGTGTCCGGCCTAGTTAAAAATTAGGTTCCAGGGCTTATTTGAGGGCTCAAACGAGGTCTAAAAAATACGAAAATTGGTAGGCAACTACTTCTAAGGCTCCTCAAGCTCGAGGACTCCTCGGCTTGTACAAAATGGAGCTACAAAAAGGTGAAAATGGTATTTACAGGGGTTTTTAGTGATGAGAATCACTTTTAAATGGTGTAAGGGTTTTGAAAAAAATAAAGGGTTGCCTTAGTGCTAGATCTGCTTGTATGCTCGTACTTGCCTCTTCTCGTATACTGCCAACACTCTCCCCCCCCCTAGTGTCTGTCGCCTCTGACAGACCTCTGCTCCACTGTTTGATCGATGTACTTCTGCAGGAGGTCGGTTGCCAATTCTTGTTCTTTTATACGTAGTCCCCGGACCAAATCGCTCTGGAGGGCATCCCAATTCACGGCTCCAGGCATGTTAGGTTGTGGCGTAGTGTAGAGCTCTGAATGCATTGTTTGCTCGCACGCAAATAGTTGCAGCAGGTGGGTTGGTCGTGGTGCAAATACCTCTGAATGTGCTTCCCAAAATCCCGTGGTGAACATGTCGTCGAAGGTTTGCTTATAGCAGGCAGGGAGATATCTGATGCGTGCGTGCCATGCATAAGCAACTCGTATGCTTAGGGTTGTGCTCATATCATACAAGAGGTCATAATTGCCATTGATGAAGCCGGGAATTGGAGGCTGAATGTTACATACGTTGCGGAAGGTTTTGAGCACAACCTGCATCATATCAAATATCTTGAGTAGCATCTGTGCAGCTACATCTGGCATGGAGTGGAGGCGTGGAAGCCAATATCGGATGGTAGCCATCATGTACGCTGTTGTAGGTGGGCCTGTCGGTGGTGCGATTTTGGGGTAGTTCAGCCACTGTTTGCAATTCACATTGTTCTGAACCTTGATGGCGAATGCTTTCCAGGAGCGTCTTCTTTGTACCGGTCCAAAGCATGGGTTATATTTCAGATGCATGGGAGCATGATCCCATGTTCGTAACATTTCCGGATAGGTCTCTAGTAACTTTTGTCTCCATATGGGCTGGAATATGGCCCCTTTTTTGGCGGCTTCTGGGATGTCCTCGGGTTCGAACTGTGTTGCGAAAGAGGGATACTTGTTGGTTATGCATTTGATCTCAGCATTGTAGTCCGCCAATAATACAAAATAAGGTTTATATTGTAACTCTGAGCTAGTTATCAACCGCCTAGGAGCCAAGTGCGAGAAATATTCAGACTTGAGTATAGACTCCTCAATGGTTTTCATGGCCAGCATCTGAGTTGCTACGCGCTCTTCTGAGTGTGGCCCATCTCCTCTACCTGCTTCATCCATGCCGATGGGGGCTCCTCATATGTGTCTTGGCCTTCCTCCGTAATTCTGCCTCCTGGAAGGGGTTGAGGCTCATAATTGTCTTCAAATGTCTCCTCCACTGGAATGACTACTGTTTCTTCTTCTATGGTTTGATCAGGTGGAGAGGGAGGTCGTTCATACTATAACAACTTGATTTTTAGTTCTGCAACCTGTTGTTGTAGCTCAAGTACCTCACTGTTGGTTGAAGGTTCAGGTTCTGGCGAAGTAGCGGCCTCGACCGTCTCTTTAGGTGTGGGTGGGTGTGTTGTCGGTACTTTGGATCCTCGTAGTTCCTTTATCTGGTCTGCCAACTGATCATGGGCCTCTAGGAGGGTCGCATAACCTTCTAAAACCTGTTGAATATGCTCTGAGGGGACAGCCTGGAATTTTGCAGGGTCTATAGGTGCTCCCGGGGTGTTTTCCATGGCCGCTTCTAGGTTCTCCTGGTTTTGTTGTTGTAGCCTTCTGTTCTCTTCTTGAGCCGCTGCTAGATGGCGACGTAGTAGAGCCATGTTGCGTTGAAGTCTCGCATTGTGGCCCATTTGTTCTCTAAGTTGTTCCTCCATAACTTTGCCTGTCTCTGCATACTTAGCTTCGAGTTCTGTCTTCGATTGTTGGAGGTCAGTCACCTGGTGTTGTAGTGCTGTATTACCTAGTTCCAAGGCATCGACTCGTGCCTGGAGTTGAGCCGAGAGATTGCACAGCTCTGTGTTATTTTCTTCTAATAGCTTATACTCTTGCTTAAGCTGAGTGGCCACTTCAACCATGGTGTCTAGTGCACTACTAAATGATGTGGATGCATGGGTAGAGGTGGAACATGCAAAGGGTTGGGAAATGGGGAAGGGAAAAGTGGATGATGTGCCTATGAGTGAAGTGAGATGTGATGATGGTGGAACAGACGTGGCGGTGGGTGCTCTTGTGGATGGTGAAATATCCATGGATCGGATGTGATAGTGTGTGAAGAGTGAATTGTGAATACGGGAACGGTAGGTGGTGTGTTAGTGGTGGCAGTGAATGTGGGGGAGTGGGGTTGGGGAAGGGACTTTTTATTATAATTCTCCACCTGTTGGAGTATATTTACAAGGTTTGTCCAGAATGACGGTTGTGTGACTTGGGTTGAGCCTGAGGGGGTTAACAGGGGTACAGTGGGTAGGGGTTGGGAGGAAGGAACTGTATGGGTGAATGGAAAAGGTTGGGATAAGGTTTGGCTAGTGGCAAGTGGTTGTCCCAGGGCGGGGAGATAAGAGGGGTGACCTATTATGGTTTGATCGGTGGCAGGATGACCTGTGTGGGGTTCAAAAATTTGGGCAGAAGTGATGGCTGTGGGTAAAGGGAAGGCTGTAGAAAAGGAGGTGTGTACATTGGTTTCACCATGGGTGGATATCGGTTGTTCAGAAAGACTCGTGGAAAAGGGTTCTGAAGGCTGGCTGGGAGGTGATGGCGGAGGTGGTGAATGTGTATTTACATCTGGTTCATCACTCGGACTAGGGCTAACCATCTGAACAACTTCTATCATTGAAGTAGGCAATACGGTAGATACCTCCATTTGAATCATCTTTCCCCGTCATGGCCTTGTATCTATCCTTCTTTGATCATAGGTAGGGTTCGCCTGATAGACCAATGTTCTCATGGCTTCCCCGATGCCATAGGTGTCCGCCAAAAGGTTCAACGATTCTACAAAATGTGGGTCGATGTTCTCCGATTGCAACATGTGGTTTACTAGGGCTCGATTCGCTTCTTCTGACATCTTGTGTCTCCTCTGCACCTGCTTGATTGTCCGGTATAGTCTTTTGAGTTGTGCGGTATAGGCAGGGGATTCCTCTTCACTGTCTTCTGGTTCATTTCTTTGTGCACCTTCCTGAACTTGTGTGTTTGGGTCATGAGGATGTTGTGCCACCTCTTCCCCATGTACTCTGCTTGTTTCGCCCTGTGGCAGTTCTCTTTGGAATGATGCTCCTGGATCGTCATTGTCAGGGAAACCTTCACTGTCCGACCAGTGGGCCGTCTGCAGGAATCTTTCAAAATCAAAGTTTGGATCTTCTATGAAGTTGGCCATAGATGCAAACTCTACATCGGTAGGTAGTGGAGGGGCGGATGGAGTGGGTTGTACCACATCCCCTGCTTGAACTCCTTGAAGATGGATCGTGACCGGTGCGACCTGGGCTTCTTCTCTGGGGGAAGCTTCGGTCGTGGCCTCGTGAGGGATCATTACCTGGGAGAGGGATCCACGCATCCGTTTCGCAGGTTGGCTCCCTGACTTCTGCCCTTTGAAAAACTCCAGCTGTGAATATTTTAGGGCTCTGGCAACTGGCACATCATATGCAAGACATCGATAGATAATCCTTGTAAGTGCACAGCAGCCGTGTAAAGTAGGCTTCCTCACACCCCGCTTGCCTGCTTCATACACTTGGTCCAAGATCCATACAGGCATCTTAATGGGCAAGCTTCCAGTCTCTGCTAGATATAGCCCATACCATATTTTCTTGTGAGGTTGGGTGAAACGATCCTGAGCTGGGAATGCAAAGTGTTGGAGGCACATCCGCAATGGTATGGCGATGTTGGGGGTGAGGGCGCACATTTCTTTTAGCTTCTTGATTCTGTTGCTTTTCATCGACTCAGGTATCAAGGGGTCGCGGTCAGAAGGTACATGCGTGCCATACATCTGAAGTGCTTCCCTGATTAAAGTAACATTCAATTCGAACTTCCTCATTACCTCCAGATTTGACAAGGAGGGCACCCAGAATGTGCCTGAATGATCTTTATCACCTGTCGGCTTCAGTGTGGCAATTAGGTAGTAGCACCTGAGGAAATCGGGTTTAGGCAGAGCTGCACTAAAATAAGTTTTTAATCCTGCTTTTTGCCAGATATCTTGAAGTGGAGCTGCATTCTGTAAGGTTTCGAATTCTCTTGAAAAGAACTGGAAGGTCCACCACACTCCTCCACACTCCATCTTGGACTCCCATATATGATCTGCGTCTCCCAAGTCCCCTGGCATTTCATTGAACCAATGAGAGTGCCCTTTTACTCTTTCGGTTAGGCCATTTGGTGGATCTGGAATAGGAATTCTCCACACGTTCACGAACTCTTCAGGCCGAGCTGTTGGTGGGGCCTCCACCGGCATGGCATCCCAATTGATTTGAGCACCAGAGCCTGCCTGAGAGCTTGTGCCTGCTGCTGTTTCCATGAGAGTAGGTTGCTTATCTGCTGGAAGAAGAAAGGCACATTAGTGTTGCATAGGAAACAAGATGTAATGGTGTTCCCTCCACAATACTAACATGACAATCCCGGAGGTCAGTGGTTAGTGGTGAAGTGTTTGTGATAGGTGTGAGTGGTGATTAGAGGTCAGTGTCATCCTAGATGCATACTTTGGTTATGCTATGGCTCAGAATGCTCCTGTGTTAGAGTGGACGGATTTACAAAATTGGGTCAGGGGGTTTGATACACAGTTTAATTCTCCAAACTTTGATAGAGGATTCGTAGCTCTTAGAACTAAAGACAGGTGAAGATTTCTGGATGAGAGTGTGATGTATTTGGGACCTTTTGGGTACCCATTTCGAGACATTCCTAGGGTTGATTGGAGTGGAGACAGTGAGAGGTGTAGGTATCTTTTCATTTTCTGAATTGTTGGCCACGAGTGCTTGTGAAAGTTGCTTCATCCTAGTGCCTGAAGGTGAAGTAATTTGGGCTTGTAAGCAGGCCTTGGGCACCCATATCTGTCTAGCATTAGGGATGGCCTTCATTGACCGCTTAGGAACCCAAATAGAAATGGTATGCCTAGGAGTTATCCTAGGGGGCTTCTTCACTTTGTTCCTTGATGGTGAGGCTCGTGTGTTCTCTCCTCGAGAGTCTGCTATTAGAGTTGTGGGTTTTCCATCCTTGCGTATCCAGATCTGCTTCGCGCCACGAGGTGCTCCGTGTTGCACGGGTTGGCGCTCCTGCCTCTTGATCAGCGGCCTCCTTCGTGTCGAGTGATGTTCGATCTACCCGTTTAGAATCTTCTTTGGATGAGTTGGGAACTCCTTATTGGCTCCTGTACCTTCAGTAAGATTGACAATCCTCTGCACCATAGAAGTTTGGACAAGAACAACATTGTTATCTTCATGTGGATTCCTGGAGGGACCAGGAGTTGGTGCCTGTTCTATTGGTTTGAGTGCTTGATTTTCTAATTCAATCGTGAGACGGCTTTGGCCTACCCAAGCCTAAAGAAGTCCACTTCTTAGGTTGAGGTTGACTGCGTGATCATAGATCCAGTCTTGGCCTAAGACAAGAGGTTCGGTCAGATCCTCGTCTTCACACACTAGCACTTTTACTGGCATGAGGACCTCTTGTATGTAGAGGGGAAGATCCACCTCTCCCATGCAAGGGGTTTCAACACCTCCTAATCCTATCAGATATGCTTCTAGGGGTTTTACCTCCAATTGCAGCTGCTGGCAATAAGAAAGCCGAACTGCACTTGTGGCTGCTCCTGAATCAATTAAAGCTCTCACGCTTGTTGTGCTGTCTCTTTGTCCTATTTCTAGGGTCACAAAAGGTCGTCGATCCACTATCTTATGGGTACGTTCACCTGAAGCCTCACACATGGCCATGTGATAGCCTGGAGACTCTTGAGTGTCAATCATAGGCTGATCCCTCCCTTGTCTCCTCAACTTCATTCGTCTGATGCGCTCTAAGGCCTCTGCCTGTGCTTCTTCTCGAATTCGTTTTTCCTCCTCTTTACGTTGCTTAGCAGTATTGAGTCGACTTAGCATTTCCTCCGTGAGGGGTTCCTGATACAACTTGACTCTGCATCGGCTAATATAGTTTGGGAGAACATCACCCTCTAAAGTGGCTAGTTGTACTGCTCCACTCGTGGAGATCCTATTGATGATCATAGGTCCGTAGCCTCTCTTTTCTAGCTTCCTTGCGTGTTGTTTCAATGTGTAGACTAAAACTAGATCTCCTGCTTTCAAGCCCTTATCCTTCACATGGGCATCAAAGTATGCCTTCTGTCTCTTCTTAGCTGCATATATCCTTGCAGCTGCTCTCAGTCTTGTTTCTCCTAATCGTTCAAGGTCAAAAAGTCTAGAGGAGAGTTCATGACCCGTCCATTCGTGCTCTTGTGCTACTTTCAATGTAGGTATTAAGAAGTCCAACGGTAGCACTGCGTTTTGGCCAAATACCATCTGAAAGGGGGTGGCTTGGAGTACCGTTTTGTAGGCGATTCGGTATGCCCAAACAGCATGGTGTAGCTGTTTGTCCCAATCAGAGCGTTTATTGTTCACTAATTTTGTCAATACATTGCATAGGATCTTATTGGTGCTTTGGCTTGCCCATTGGCTTGAGGGTGATAGGGGGCAGACTTCTTATGCACTACCAAGAATTCTTGGAGCAGATTTTCAATAACTTCATTCAAGAAGTGAGTGCCTCTATCACTAACTAGCTCTATGGGTAGCCCGTATCTTGTGAATACATTCTCAAACAAGAATTTAGCAGTTGTCTGAGCGTCGTTCTTCGTTGTGGCTTTTACCTCTACCCACTTGGTTAGATAGTCCATGGCAACGATGATATACTCAGCATGGGAACCCTTAGCTAGGGGATTGATAGGACCTACAAAGTCTATTCCCCACTTAGAGAATGCACGTCCGCCCATCATGGGCTTCAGGGGCATCTCATCTTTGCATATAGGATACTGGGTTCGCTGACAAATCTCACACCTCTTCACATAGGTATGTGCATCCATGTGAAGGGTGGGCCACCAAAATCCTGCAAATAATATTGCCTTGATCACCCGATCTGGTCCAAAGTGTCCTCCTGCTACACCTTGGTGAGCAGTTTCCAAAATCTTTAGATATTCACTCTCATGAACACAAAGTCTCAGGTAACCATCCTTACCACGCTTGTAGAGATTATCACCAATGAGTGAGTACTCTAGGGCTTCTTGTTCTATACTTCTTTTCCTAACCAGAGTCATGTCTGGAGGGAATGTTTTCGTCCTCAGGAAGGATACTATTGGTTCACTCCAATCTGGCACTATGGACACTAGATAAAGAGTGGCATGTTCCACAGGTGGTTTAGTGCAACAGATTGGGCATTCCTTGCACAACTTTTGGACATCAGCTTCCATAGTTGGCCAATGCACTCCTAGTCTCCTCAGGGTCTGTAGGGTTCGTTGTTTTGAGTAGTGTTGCTCTAATGCACCTACATGTGCCAATTGCAACCACTTAGCGTACTCATCCTCTTCCACACAACAGGCCAAGATCCCTTGATCTGTGTGCTTGTACATACTTCCTGCCATGATGTGGTACTTTTGGGCTTTTACTACCTCTCTATCCTGCGTGTTTATTACTGGGTGGTTAGGCCCGTATGTCAATACTGGTACCAATGGCTTAGCCCACTGCGGTACAACTTCCAAATTAAACAAGTAAGCATCAAGAAGGTCATCTGACACTCCTTGTGGGGCTTCTCCTGATGTGAGCCTTGAGAGATGATCTGCTCTTAGGTGAGTTCTGCCTTTTCTCACTACTACCTCAAAGTCATACTCCATTAGTAAGAGAAACCATCTTACTAATCTGCCTGTATTACATGGCTTGTTTACCAGGTACAGTAGAGCTTGGTGATCAGTAAAAAATTTGAACTTATTTGCAAGCAAATAATGTCTAAACTTTTTAACTGCATATACCATGCCTAATCCTTCTCGTTCGGTGGTTGTATAGTTCCGTTCAGCAGCATTCAATTGTCTAGTGGCATAGGCAATAGGGAGATCCATGTTCCCTTCACCCGTAGGTTGTGCAAGTACACATCCAATAGCATAATTGGAGGCATCCACATGAACATGGAATGGCTTGCTCCAATCTGGTGTGGTCAAGATTGGTGCTGCACATAATCTTCGTTTAAGCTCTTGGAAGGAATTCTCACATTCCTCAGTCCACTCAAAGTTAGTTAGAAGTCCGTACATGGGCTTTGCGATGACAGCATACATGTGGATGAACCGACGGTAGTAACCACAATGTCCCATGAAAGCCTGTACTTCCTTGACGTTCTTTGGCCTAGGTAGTTCTGCGATGGCTCTCACTTTCTCTTCGTCAGTGGATATGCCGTTCTTAGACACTATGTGCCCTAGAATTTTCTTAGACACTATGTGCCTTGCCTGACCATGAAAACACACTTTTCTGGGTTCAGGCAGACTTGATATTCTCTGCATTTATCAAAGATCTGTCTGAGTTCGGGTATATGGGTCTGTCTAATGTTGGAATGAGCGCAAAGATCATCAACATAGACTTCCAAATTCTTCCTCAAGAACTCTTTAAACACGTGACACATTAATCTTTGAAAGGTAGCCGGTGCATTGGTAAACCCGAATGGCATTACCCGAAAGGCAAATATGCCCCACTCCGTGGCAAAAGCCGTCTTATGCTGATCTTCTGGAGCTATGGCTACTTGATTGTAGCCCGAAAATCCATCGAGGAAGCTGTACACTTCCTTGCCTGCTACTCTTTCTAAGAGATGCTCTGTGATGGGAAGCGGATAGTTATCTCGAATTGTGGATGCATTGACCTTCTTCAAGTTAATGCATACACGCAGCTTGCCATTCTTCTTGGGCACCACTACGATGGGAGATACCCACTCAGTGTGCTCAATTTCATAGATAAATCCAGCTTCAACCAGTCTATCTATCTCCTCTTTAATCTTGGCAGCGTAATTATCGTTATATGTATAGGGCTTTTGCTTAGAGGGTTTAGCATCTGAGGTCATGGGGATAGTGTGTGAGCATATGTTAGGGTCAACACCTTTCAAATCCTTATAACTCCAAGCGAATACATCTCTGTATTCTCTTAGCAAGGCTATCAATTCTTGCTCTTCTTCTTCCGTCAGGTCATGTCCTATGTAAGTGCATCTCTCTTCTCCTTCTTCTAGGGCCACTACTATTTTCTTGGTGGTTTCTTTGTTATCATAGGCCTCTCCTGATTGTGCCTCTCGTTTAGGCATTCTTATCATGACTCTCCTGTTGACTATCTCATACTTCTTAAAATTTTCCGGGACCTCAAACAAAGATTCTTCCTCTTCTGGTGAGACTTTTCTCTTCTTTCTTTTCTTTCCTTCTTCCTTCGGGGTCACATGTGTGGCTAATCTTACATCATTTGTAAGCTCTCCATGCCTCTGGGGTTGAAATTCTACTTCATGGAAGTATTCTTCATCTGATGCAAAAGGTGGGTCCATAATGATTGACTCTAGATCGGAGTCACTTGCATCCTCAAATGCATCAAGGATAGGTTCGCATTCTTCTAAAACTGCATCTCCCATGATTGGCTCTATTGAAAAGACTGAAATGTCATAGTCATCCTCATCACAGTGAGGTGTCCACTGCTCTTCATTGATGGCTACATCCATTGTTGCTAGGATTTCTGCCCAGCCATGGGGTTCAAATTCCTCATCAGGAAAGACTACAGGTGCATAGGCTGGGTCTTGAATTGATCTACGTGTTTCTTTTGCACCTATCTCTCTGGCTTTTTCTCTTTTCTCTTCTTCTACTGCCACTTTGCACATCCATAAGTGGGTGTCTTCATGCATCCACGAGGATCCGGATCCTATGGAATGCACAGACTCAGTCTCATCTTTGGCTTTATGGATGGGATTCCATTGAATAGGTGGTACGTCTCTATGAGAGTAATCCTTAAGATTCACTTTGGTCGTAACACCTAAGTGTTGTAGGTACAAGGAGTTGGTTCCCCAATCCTGTACCACTTGCAACTGTCGCATAAAAGGTCGTCCCAAGATCATCTCATAGGCATGATTTTTGCTGAAGTCACATATAGCAAATGTATGCTCAAACTCGACACCACAGGTGGTGAGAGTTATTCTTTCTAGCAATCCTAAGGGTCTCTCAATATGACCATCGGCCATCTGCAATTTCATTCTCGTTGGCCTGAGTGCTGGCTTGCCCCAACGCTTCCATAGGGAAGTGGTGGCAATTGCAACTCCTGCACCTGAGTCCAAAATTGCCTTGGTGGTGTGCTCCTGGTAGGTAATGGGAAGATAGGTATTCCCTTCTTCACCTTCACACATATCTCCTATCTTATCCAAGGGTATCTCTAGCACTGTCCTATGTGATCCTACCTGGGAATGAGGTTTCACTATCGCTGGTACTTGTTTGGCAACATGTTTCCATAATTCAGGTCTAACCTTGAGTAGCTCTTCTAACTTGAGATTGCACTACACTTTAGTGTTTTTCACTACCTCTGTGTTCCTAGGTAAGACTGAGTCCTCATTTCGTACCATGACCGTGGGTGCTCTCATACAGGCGGACTTTGCTTCCCATGGGCCTGTGAAATGGGGTAGTTCTTGTAAAGAATTAGACTCAAAGTCTAATCTTTCTTGAGATTGGGCACTCTCCTGCTCTCCATAAATGGAAGGAAGGTCTTGTGGGAATTGATCGTGTGTGTCATCCACCAGCTCAATGGGAGGAGGAACTTCACTCTCTTTAGCCCATTTCTCTTCTTGAATCTCTCGCAAGAATTCTGGTGTGTATTGATTCATAGAAGAAGAGGTGTCTGGCTCCGTAGAGTTAGGCACGTAGGCCTCAGGCACATAGGCTTTTTGGGTAGGAAGACCTGCTCTTTCACTAGCCTTGTCATGGTGTTGAGGGGCGAGTCCCTTTTGTGATTGTGCCATTAGATTCTCTATTCTTTCTAGGGAGGGGGGGTTGTCTGGTTCAGCGAAATTGGGCACATAAGCTTTCGGTGGGGGATGGGTCATGTTTTTGCTTGCTTTATCTCTTTCTTGATTTTTTTCTTCCTTGGCAGATCTTGCAATTATGCCCTCTAACTTCTCTAGAAGTCCATCCAAGTGTAATTGTGTCTTGGCTAAGCCCGAGTAATTCAAAAGGCGACTGGCTTCAAACATAGTCTGAGCCAATGCGACCATTTTCGCGCAAAGCTTGGTTCTTTCTATCTCTAGGTCAGCTCTAGGGTAGCACTTGTCATGATCCGTTACATTTGGCCCTTCTTGGATTCTGGCCTGATATGCTTTAAGCATCATGTCTATGTCTTCAGGAGTGGGATCAGCTAATACTGATCCTACTCGGGGTGGTGGGTGGGTTACGTGGGGTGTATTAGAGGGTGGAGGGATGGAGGGTGATGGGGATGGTAGCGGTGGGAATGTGTGAGAGTGCGGTTGAGATGTGATCTCTATGATTTTTGCTTTGGTTTCTCTCAAGCTTTCTTCAAGTTCGCTCATCTTTTTTGCCCATTGCCTTTTCATTCTTTCACGACTATCCTTCCAGGCTCTAGTCCTCTTTTTGGTTATGCTCTCTGTTTCACTCACCTCGGGGCTCTTTTCCTGACCAACACCTTGGTTTTGTTGTAGTGCTTGGGCTCTTGTGATCACTTGCACAGGTGCAGTGGAAGTCACACTCCCTGTGGAGTCTACAACTAACCCAACAACATTGATATGAGTGATTTTAGGCATGTTATTAGGGTTCTTTGGGCAATCTCGTAGGAGATGCTCTTTCCCGCAGTCTTGACAGAAACCCTGAATGGTTACTGGTTGAGGTTGTGTAGGGGTAGGCAGTGGACAATCACGTATAAGGTGATCTCCCTGACATCTGAAGCATGGTCCTCTAGGAAATGGGGGTCGTACCTGCCTAGGTTGAGGTCTAGAGTTGGGGTTTGTGTACATGACATTGGCATACTTAGGCTCCCCACTATTTTCACTTGGGTCCTCATAATAGTATGACTCGTTATGCTCGGGTGACTGCATGTAGTAAGCCTGTGGGCTATCAATATGTGTGGAGTCAAAACTATGGTCACTTGGATCACTGTCTGATAGCAATGGGGTGACTGGGACTATGGCTCTGCTCGGATTTTCTTCAGCAGATGCATATTTCACTAGGATCACATTGGTTGGAGCAGGGGGTTGCTGCACTAGGACTGGTTGAGGTCTCTGCTGCCCTTGATAAGGTGGCTGATAAGTTTGTTGTGGTGTGTTGTATTGTTGTGGTGGGTACTGATTCTGGTATCTACCCTGTTGTGGATATGGTTGAGGGTAATTTTGCCTAGCAGTTTGTTTGTTATATGGGCAGTCTTGTGCAGTGTGGTTGGTGTACCTGCGCTCTATGGTGCAGTACTGGCTACTAGGATTCGCCTAGGGTTGGGCCATAATGGGACATACACTTGCCATATGGTCACCGCCACAAGTGTAACACCGCTTAACTGGGGCAAATCTCGGAATTTGTTTGCTAGAGACACCTAGTTTTTGAGCTACCTTCTCTGCAAGTTCCTCAATGGATGTGGATTGACCAGATGTGAGGCTACTAGAGCTATCAGAATCCTTATAGATTTTTGATAGTTCTAATTCCTCACCTAGATTGTCCTCAATGTCTATGCACATGCGCACGCACTCTTCTATCGTTCTGGGGTCCTTCAGATACACATATGACCTGAGCTTGGTGCTCAACAATCCATCTAAGAACAAGGCCACTTGTTTGGCTGGTGTGGGTAACTCCGGCATCGGGCATCTCTCGAGGTACTGCCTAAATCTTCTTCCAGCTAGTCGGACCGTCTCTTGAGGTGTTTGTTTGAAGCTATGAATTAGTGAGGAAGTGTTGTGCCTGATCCCACTCTTAGAAAACTCAATGATAAATGCCTCTAAGAGCTGGTCTATGTTTCTAAAATGCCTCTCGTTCAGTGGTTGAAACCACGTAAGGGCAGTGTTCCTAAGGGTTAGACCAAAAGCATTATATTGTGTGAATAGGTCCTCTACCTATTCAGCTTTCAATACTTGCCGAAATTCTGCCACATGGTCATAAGGGTCTCCAGTGCCATCGAAGTAATTCTTCATGGACTTCACCAGTTGAGTTGTTCGCAGGGTCCTAGTGTGTTCTCTCGGCCTTGGCAAAGGAAAATCGTCAGCATTCCTTTGATTCCATGGGGTTCTATGTCTCTCAGGTTCCACTCTATTCCTTTCCGTTCCCGTTCTTTCTCTTCCCAGGGAGTTGGCAAAACTTACCTCAGGTTTGTCTCTACTTCTATCTCTTTGAGCTCCATGAGCTTGGGAGGTCCCAGCTCCTTGGTGACCAAAGGACATATTAGACCTTGGTTGGGGAAAAACAAATTCACCCTTCCATGTGTAGGCATGTCTGCCATGCTCAGTGACCATGAAGATTCTCTCTGATGCATTGTCTAGGTAGGTTACTTGGCCTGGGCTATCAGGGTCTTTAAACTCATAGATTGTGAGGGCACTCACTTCCTGAGGTTGAGCAGATTTATATCTCCAAAAAGCCTCATCGGTTTCTCGGTTTAAAAGCAGATCTATGCTTTTATTATCCTGTGGAATCCACTCTGGAGTCATGATTCTAGTCAAGACAGATTTACCACGGGGGGTTCTTGGCTCTTTCTCTAAGTTCCCTTGCTCTATATCACCCATGTCGGTCTCAGCAATCACATTTCCAAACTCATCAGTTCTATCAGGAAGAGTGGTGACTACATATATAGTCCCCTCTTTATCCAGGTATGCTCCATTCTCGAACTTGACTACCGGGTGTTCTAGTCCATGGGGTTGATCGGGGTTCTTAATCTGGACCACAGATCTTCTCAGTCCGTCTTCGTAGATGCGAGCACCTAGACGATTCGTCCTGATGTATTCCAATTGAGTCTTGTAAGGTCCCTCTGGCTTTTCTAGATAAGCCACCCCTGAACTACCTACTGGTCTCTCCATGTGATAGGACATCTCAGAATCACTTGTTTCTGATCTGGGAGTGTATGGGTAATCACTCAACTGCTGGGCCCAAGACCTGGCAGTGTGATTGACACTAGCTTCAGAAGATCTGAGGCTTTGTCTGTCTCGGCCTAAGTGTCTGCCTGATCTAAGGTTCATATGCCTGATTTATCTACCCCCTTGGACCCAAGCACACTCTCGTTGCAGGTTAACTTGCACCAATCACTTTGTTCTTTGAGTTGAATATTATGTTTATGATCTTGTCTGAAATCGCGTCGTCAGGAGTACTTAAGTGAATTTCGTACTTGATAAGTGATCGACTCCAGTTTACCCTTTGTCCCTTAGGGTTTTCGCACTTAAGACCTATTTAATTCTTGCACTTGATTGATTAATTCTCTTGGACTTGATTCGTGCCTAACGTTGCCCTAATTAATTACCACACCTAAGTCGTACTTAGCCTAGGCTAGGAATTGACAAAGGAGGGTTGAGAGATCTTCCAACCTCAATTAGCTGGTTGACCAGACTGCTACACAAGCCCAGGAAGCCTTCTCCCAAGCTTGGTACTCACCCTTGCTAGCTTGCTTTGGATTGCCTTGAGTGCACACAATGTTCTTGCAAAAGCTCACCAGTCAGTATTGCTCTATTACCACAAGTAATTGAAAGACACACATCAATATTTTCAGTCCCCCCCTGGAGTAACTCACTGTACCCCCTCAATCTTAGGACCATCTAGTCTCACCTAAAGGCCAACTTGAAAATACAAGCTTTCCAACGAGACCAAAATCTCATCAATCGGAGTTCGTATGGTGAAGTTATGACCCTTCAGGCACTTAGGGGTCCAAACAGGCTCTCAGGGTTCAGGAAATTCCTCCCTGGTTTCTAGGTCTTTTGCCCACTCCTAAGGCTCTTATATCCTCCCAATGTGTCCAAGATTAAGCCCAAAGATACCTTAATTCAGTCAATTAAATTACTCTAAATTTTCATGCGTTAAGCCCATGTATCGCGATAGGTCGGGTCGAAGTGTCGCGATAGCTCGTGAGTGTCGCGATAGCTCGTGAGTGTCGCGATAGCTCGTGAGTGTCGCGATAGGTCGTGAGGTGTCGCGATACTCCCAAGTGTCGCGATAGTCGTGAGGTGTCGCAATAACTCGTGAGGTGTCGCGATAGGTTGTGAGGTGTCGCAATACTCCCAAGTGTCGCGATAGGTCGTGAGGTGTCGCGATAGGTCGTGAGGTGTCGCGATAGGTCGTGAGGTGTCGCGATAGGTCGTGAGGTGTCGCGATAGGTCGTGAGGTGTCGCGATAGGTCGTGAGGTGTCGCGATACTCCCAAGTGTCACGATAGCTCGTGAGGTGTCGCGATAGGTCGTGAGGTGTCGCGATACTCCCAAGTGTCGTGATAGCTCGTGAGGTGTCATGATAGCTCGTGAGGTGTCGTGATAGGTCGTGAGTGTCGCGATACCTCGAGGTGTCGCGATAGCTCGGGATATGGTGAATTTTTCTGTTCTGTCTAGTGATCCTGGGAGCTCTAGGTCTGCGCAGTGTCGTGGTGCACTCAGAATCGTGATTGGGTGAAGTTTTCGGAGTGTCGCGATAGCTCGAGCTCGACGCCTCGGGGACTGTGCAGACAGATTCCGTACCTACTGAGCTTGCTGGAGATGATGATGGAGCTGCAACCTACAAGAAACATGCAAAAACACACAAAACAAGAACACACACGCTCGCTCTCTCTCAAACTCGCACACAACAAATGAGGGGAATGACAAGGAAGAGGGAATATGTAGTGGAGAAGGAGGTGGAGGTGGAGATGGAGAAGGAGGTGAAGATGGAGATGGAGATGGAGAAAAATCAGAAATTTACCGACTACTTACCATTCCAACGTGTCCTCTCTATGTCTTACCATCACACGCTCGTCCTCAAAGCTCGAATCCCCGGCAACGGCACCAAAATTTGGTGTAGCTCAGTGATGAGTAGCACCTCCTTTAATGTCAATCCGGGAAGACATGAGGATGGTATGAAGACCTCGAGCAAGTGAAGGCACAAATGTGTGAGTGAGAAGCACACTAACATGCACACACATACACACACACGCGCACACACGGCAAGAACAAAGAGAGTAAGACAATGGAATCACTTCTATTGCAACAAAGTTCTCATACAAGCTCAAAACTACCAGAAGCTAGCTCAAAAATGAGCTCTCTAGCTCTATTTATAGTTTTTGACTAGCTTTGGCCCTGTCCAGACCTAGTGTCCGGCCTAGTTAAAAATTAGGTTGCAGGGCTTATTTGAGGGCTCAAACGAGGTCTAAAAAATACGAAAATTGGTAGGCAACTACTTCTAAGGCTCCTCAAGCTCAAGGACTCCTCGGCTTGTACAAAATGGAGCTACAAAAAGGTGAAAATGGTATTTACAGGGGTTTTTAGTGATGAGAATCACTTTTAAATGGTGTAAGGGTTTTGAAAAAAATAAAGGGTTGCCTTAGTGCTAGATCTGCTTGTATGCTCGTACTTGCCTCTTCTCGTATACTGCCAACAGGAGGTAAACATAAAACTAAGTGCCCATGAAGGTGATGAAATTAATGACATTATAGGTTATCAAAGTATGGTGGGTAGCTTGAACTATGCTACCTTAACAAGGATAGACATTGCATATGGAGTTAGTGTGCTAAGTCAGTTTATGCACAAGCCAAGAATACCTCACTTAGAAGCTGCTAAGAGAATATTAAAGTATCTCAAGGGTACACAAAATCATGGTTTGTATTTTCCTTACACTTCAGACATTGATATCAAGATCTATTCAGATGCTGATTGGGCAGGATGCAAGGATGATAGGAGGAGCACTTCAAGATATATTTCATTTGCAGGTGATAAGCCAATATCATGGTCTTCAAAGAAGCAACCTACTGTTGCTTTGTCTTCTAGAGAAGCAGAGTATAGAGGACTAGCTAATGCCACACAAAAAGCCATATGGATCAAGCATTTGTATGCAGAATTTGGTTCATATACTAGGTCACCAATAATCTTTGGAGACAATACAAGCTCACTTCACCTTGCAGCCTATCTATCATGCTAGGACCAAACATATAGAAGTCCATTACCATTATGTGAGAGAGAAGTTATTAAACAACGACATTCAACTAACCTATGTATCAACCAACATGCAATGTGCAGATTTGTTGACTAAAGTTTTGGATGGAACCAAACTTTGCAGGTTCAAAGCAATGATTGGATTGGAGGATATACATGAAGATTGAAGATGAAGACCAATACAAAATGTTTGGCTTGAGGGGGAGGTATTGGTGTAATTCACAAGCCTACACATTTGGCTTGATGGATACATTAAAATCCATGCACATATGGAGAAGCATAGAAACTATTGCTAGTGGTTAATCCACTTTACTTCTTTGTAAAAGTCAGATTTGATTTTTGGAATCTTTGTAAACACCTACCAAGAGACAAATCATAAAGGAGTTAGCTTTGATTGATGGAATATCTCCTAGGATATAGGAGCTTGATCATAGGGAGCTGTTAAAGGTTAATTCGTCCTTTACGATTATCGTAACTGTTAATTGCCTACCGCGGTCGTTAATTACTACTTCAACGCAACAACCCTTCGGAGACTCCAGAATCTGGTTCCATACTTATGTACCAGATATTTCCGAGTCTCTCCCTTTTGCTCTGAATTCAATATTACCGCAGAAAATACACCGCCTCGAACCACGTGGGTCCTTGGGAGTGGTAGGGGTCTGTTAGACAGAGGCCCTGTACTATTTTCCCAATTCCTTACTCAACCGTAGTTGTGGCTATTCCGTCTTCGCTCAGGTTTCGCTCCTGAACAACTTCAATTAGACCAACATACTGGACTCAGAGTTCTCAGGCTGTTCTGCCATAGTGGTTGAGCAGTAGTCTGAGATTGCAGTCCAACACTTTTAGTAACTTAACACACAATCCTCCTTATCAGTTCACAAACTTACCGCGTGTCTACCTTTCAAATCGTAATATCTACGGATCATAAGACGTATCACAACCGTGTTGCCATACTACGCGTACTTAGGTATTACTGGCGTTACCTTGAACACAGACTACGATACCAACTCAATCCCTTGCAGAGAATCCTACCAGCTCAAGTCCATCCCTCACACTTACTTATTCCACCACAGGAATAGCAAATAGACAACACTCTAACACCTTACGCATAATCAAGTCACCTCAACTCGTTACCGAACAGACTCTCACAATCGCAGTACCGACTCGTAACACACAGTGTATCACACATACACAGTCGAATGATTACACAGAGAAGGTGCACAGACAGGACAGAACCAAGACACTCTACTCGTTTGCACACAGTAGAAGAAGTAAAGTAACCCCAAAAACGGGAACTCTCACAATATATTCGCAACTTCCCAAAAAACGGGGGGGGGGGGGCGGGGCTGGCGGGGCTCTTTCTGATGCCCTCTCTGATCGCTTTAAATAGAGTTTTGTTACAAGGCTTTTACGCGAATCTTTCTTTACCGCGTACTTTCAGAAGGGTTCTTTCTACATTAAAAACTTCTGTCTAAGTACAATTGTCCTTTGTTCGGCGGCCGTCTAACACTGGCACGCATGGTGGACTCGAACCCGCAAGTGCAATACTGTAGGTGATATCCTTTTGCCTGGGGCTATGCATCAGAAAGACTCTGGTTAATCGTTCATAATGTCCATATCCTGCGGGTGATTCTGCAACTATCTTCCAATCCCGAATATGTCGCTGTACGTGGTAGGTCGTCTCTTTCTCCATAATTTCCTCAAACTCGTATAGCTGGTCTAGTTGCCTCAAGGACTCAATACTTTAGATACTCGCAGCTCTTCCTTTAAATAGCTTTCTGAACATCTAAGCCCTTCTGAAAACATGTCGATTTATACATATAATAAGAATCTACTCTTGATTTCGTTGTTACCTGGGCCCTCTTTCTTGATCTTGTGCTTTAAGCGCTTCGTGTATGGAATCAAAGTACCCTCTGTGCTGTTGAATCCATGTCTTCTGCAGAAGTCATGTAACCATACAGTATCCTATCACCACCTGGCTGAGATATCCATTTATATTGTCTGTCGGTCCATGCCAGGAATTAACTCCCCAATCCTTTCTGATCGCACTTGTTCTAGTGGCGGAACAGGTCCACTGTCCCCAGGGTGACTTAGCAAACTGTAGGAGTCCCATCCTCTGGTGATGTTGTCGAAGTTCTTTGATATTCTCCATCAAATCCTCGTCATTATCCTGTTCGTTTCGCCTGTCGTCTTCCGAATCGCTAGCCATGATCACTTCTCTCGAGTCGCTGGAAATGATCAATTCTTCCCCGCAGTCGTATTCGCACTTCGTCACTTCCCGTCTTGCTTTCGTCTGCATCGGCACCATCCTTGACGCTACCTTGCTTCATCACCCTTTCCGGCCACCATGAAGAGCGTTGTCTTTCAGTCTTGTTCCACACTAAGTCACACAGCGTACGCCTAGTGTCTTGCCAGCTCGATCGAAGCCACTGTGATGTAGTATCGGTTGTAGTCTCAACACCGTTTGGTGTAAGTGTGCGTTCCCGGGTATTCGTATTTATAAGTGCGAGACCTTAAGCTGCCAGTCGCTAGAATGATGGTATTCCATTCTGATATGACATTTTAGGCTGCTTACCGAGATTCTCGAATCAAGAATCATCATTCTGGAGACTGGTGCTGGACTTGGAACGTCTTTTACATGTGTGAAAGTATTATGCACAAAAAATCGTGACTTCTAATACTAGCTTTCGGACTTAGTATTATCGGGTCTTCGGGACTCGTACCCGCAAGTACCTACGGTTCGGATACTATACCTTCTAAATACATACTTCTGGCAAGCCTAAATGTTCGGGTAATTTTCTTTTTGAGGGTTTCTAACATTTGTACTATGGTGGTAGGTTCTAATAATTGGGCGTCGGTTCTTACTGCACTAAGGGCTATGGCTTGATTTAACAAAATTTCAGCTTGGGTTTGAAGAAAAGCCTCCTGGAGATAGAAGTCGTTGGCTAGTGCCGCATCTCGGGCTGTCGTTATTTCCACTAGTTTGTTCTGCATTTCTCTGATGCACTCCTTCTGGTTGCGTATCTGGTTGTCGTTGCGTTCAAACTGTTGATTTTGGAATGCCAGACTTTTCTGCAGTGAATCTCGTTCTCTGCGCGTTCTTGCAATATCCTTTTGATATTGGCCTTCCTTTATTAATTGTTTTTTGAGAATGCTGTTGACCGCGTCGGCACATTCTTCGGCTCGCCGTAATCGTTCTTGAACTTCGGCAGCTTCTTTCTGTTGCTCCTGCATCGTCTGGGTGGTTTCTTGTAATTGACGCTTCGTGTCTGCGATCAGTTCTTCGAGAGAGACGTTGATATTTGCTTGTTCTTGAAGGGCGGCCTTCAGTGTCCGAATTTCCTCATGTGCATCGTGTATGAGTTTGTCTTTAGCAGCTATCTGGTCCAGGGCTTCATCTCGTTGTTGTACTAGCGTCTGTTCTATCGAAACTCGTGCTTCGAGTTCTGCTAGCTGTGCCCGCAGTTGATGATTTTCGGTTTTTACGGCATCAATTTCTTCCTGGAGGGGGGCGATGTCGGCTTCCAGGGTATCTACCTTGTGCTGGTATTCGCGTTTCAGGTGGTCCGTGGCTGCCGAAAATTGGGCGGGTAGCTGGTGTGATAACTGGATGAGGTACTGCCCCATGGCGGCAAGTTCCGAGAGTGCGTTCGGTGGTGGTGGTGGTGGACGACGAGGTTGAGAGGATGTGTCGGTGAGGAGTTGCTGGGAGTTTGGTGGAGAGTAGTTGGGGGAGGAAGAGGAAGATGCTGTGGGTTCATCGGTGGGGGGGAGGGGTGGTTCAGGTGGGGGTAGGGGTTTGGCAGGAGGTGATGTAGGGAGGACGGTGTCTGAGGGGTTTACCTTGGCGAGTGTTTCTGTCTGGTTGATGGCGTCGATGAGTTGTTCCAGAGCTTTGGTGGCCGATTCCTGTTCATCCTGGTGCTGCTCCGACTCTTTTTCTGTGGATACTAGTTCCGTCTCCGCTTGATCCGGCAAGTCTGGTTGCTCCGTCGATGTTTCGATGTGTGTGGTGGTGTCGTGGTACGTTTCTTCTTGGTCGTCTGGCTTGGTCTCCTGATCTTTTCCGGCGGATCCTTGGACTTCACTCTCCGAGGAACTGACCCGAATTCGCTTGGTACGGAAGAGCTGATTAATTTCTTCGTCTTCTTCTTCGCTGTCCTCGATTGGTTGGGCGGACTCTTCGTGTCGAAGTGTGGGGCCTGCGGGTGGGGGTTGCGCGGCGAGGATGGTCGGGAAGAGGAAGGAGATGATGTGTGGAAGGCGAGAGCGGGGGGAAGAACCCTTTTGGAGCTGTTTTACGATAGCTACACATTCTTTATGGATTCTATGGAAGAAATAGGAGGCAAAATTTACCGGTTCGCGGGCAGCTAAATCTAGGGCGGAGTAGAAGGGGCGAGAGATGCCATAAGTTCGTTTCTGCAGGTTAAGGATGGCTACAAGGAACTGGAGGGCGGATCGCTCGGGTTCGGGGCGACATAGGATGGCGTATTCGTTTGATGAGGAACGGGGAAAGAGTTCGGCCATACGGGCTACAGTGATGGTAGGGCCATTTTCGCGACCTTGCGGGGTGAGGCGGTAGGCGTCGGCGAAGGCTTGGAAGGTGATGACAGTTCTGTGTGGGAGGGAAAGGAAGGCCCACTGTCGTGCGGTGGCGGAGCTTTGGGCAATGGCTTGAATGATCTGTGCGGAGAAGGGATGGGTTTCCACTGAGTGCCAAGGCAACTCAGCGAAGTTGGCCAACCCTCTGCATCTCAGGTATTCGCCTACGTCTGTAGGGATGCCTTCGCGGAAAGAAGCGTAGTTGGCTAGAGCTTCCATGGCGTTCACAGTGCACAGAAAACACAGAATACACAATCACGAAAACACAATAGCGGTTTTTGGCGCAACTCAGGGGTTTAAATATGTAGAACACGGTGTGGAAGTGAGGATCATTGTGTGGTGCGGGAACGATATGGTTTGCATGCTGGCGTGCGTACTGAGTGATCGGTAGGGAGAGGCGGCTGGTATCATAAAGATCTGTACAAAAGACGGCTAAAAGCAAAACGTATAAATTTGTACAAAAACGTGGCTCGTCGCGGAATAATTAAGGCGTACTGGTAGTGGGATAATACGGTCGCAACTTCGATCCATTAATTACTTTTGGAAGTGGAATTTCGGTCAACGTAGTCAACCGAAAAGTTGCCGGACCTACTTGTGCTGAGATCTTGAAAGGGCCGAACCATCGTAGTTTGAATTTTCCTGCTGCTCTGTCCGATTTTGCATTATAGAAGAGTACAAGCTGTCCTACTGAAAAGATTGGCATCTTCAAATATCGATCGTGCGTCTTAGCCTGTCTTAGTTGAACTTCACGCATAGTTAAAAAACTGAGCCATCGGTGCTCATCGAGTGCTCTGAGTGCGTCCATTCGTTCTGTCAGTGAAGATTCTGGAAGCATCTTCTGAGTGATTGCTACCCGCAAACTTGGGATGACTATTTCCATGGGAGCGATAGCTTCTAAGCCATAAGCTAACTTGAAAGGTGTCAGGCCTGTGGTTACTTTATATGTAGTTCGGTATGCCCATAATACTGCAGGTAGTAGTTGATCCCATCTTTCCGGTGTTTCCATGATCAATTTCCGGAGGATATTTAACAGTGCTTTGTTTGTACTTTCAGCTAGTCCATTGGCACGTGGATAATAAGGAGAACTAAATTTATGTGTGACTTGGAAGGACTGTGTGAGAGCCTTCATTAAATTGTTTACAAAATGAGTACCTTGATCTGAGACAATTTCCAGTGGTAATCCAAATCGTGGAAAGACATCCGTGAGCAGGCATTTTGCTACCGTAACTGCTGTAGCAGATCGCAAAGCCCAAGCTTCTGCCCATCGAGTTGCGTAATCTGTGCAAGTCAGTATGTATCGATTGTTACTGGATACTGCTGGAGGTGTAATTGGCCCGATAAAATCTAAACCCCATTTCTGAAAAGGTTCTAATGGTAAGATGGGTTGCAGGGGAAAAAGATGCCGTTGTAAGGGCTGACCAGTTCTTTGGCAAGCATCGCATTGTCTAACAAACTGTGAGATATCTCTGTACATAGTTGGCCACCAGAGTCCTCCTTGTAAAATTTTCCGGTGAGTTAAGTCTGCTGCAAAATGGCCACCGGAAGGAATTGAGTGGGCCAAAGTGATAACTGAGTTAACTTCATGTGGTGGAATACAGCGAAGTAGGATTCCGGTATGATCTGTATAATACGGTTCTCCAGCAACTAACCGAAATCGGCGGCTAACAACTGCGATTTTTCTTCGAACTGCCTTGGCAGTCTCGGCTGGAAGGCGTCCTTCGGTGAGGAAAGTTAGAATCTGATCATAGTATGTAGGTGGTGTTTCTAAGTTGGGCGACTCATCCGGTAGTGGTTCAGCATTATAAATCGCAGGAGTCGTGTCATCTATTCCTATCGGAGCTTCACCGGAATCTAGGCGTGATAAGAAATCTGCTAAGGCGTGTGCATTTCCGGGTCGGTGAATGACATCATAATCGAATTCTTGTAAAAGTAGCACCCATCGTGCCAATCGTCCTCCTAAGTGCTGCTGTCTTACTAGATAAACAAGGGCAGCATGATCCACATGGAAGGTAAATTTACGACCTAGTAGATAATGTCTGAACTTTTTGATTGAGTAGATTAGTCCTAGACATTCTCTTTCCGTGGTGGAGTAGTTCTTTTCTGCAGGCGCAAGTCTTCTACTGGCGTAATAAACAGGGCGAAACCACTTGTCTGTTTGCTGCATCAGAATACTGCCTATTGCAATATCTGAAGCGTCAACAAAAACATGGAACGGATTGTCCCAGTCCGGTGGTTGTAAAATTGGAGCGTGCGTCAGGAGATACTTGAGTCGATCAAATGTAGTTTGACATTCTTCAGTCCATTCAAACTGTCGGGGAGTTTTTGTGATTAGCTTGTTCAGAGGTACTGCTAGGTGAGCAAGCCACCGTAAGTGTCTGCCATGCCATCGTATTTGACCCATAAAACGCATTACTCCCTTCGGAGTTGTGGGTATCGGGGCTTCTAAAATCGCTGAAATCTTATCGGGGTCCACTTGAATACCTTGAGCAGATACGATATGCCCAAGTAGTTTACCACACGAAACGGCAAATACGGATTTGCTAGGATTAAGGCAGAGTCTATATTCTCTACACTTCTGAAAGCAGCATCGTAAGTGAAACAAATGGGCTATCATCTTCCCAAAGATTGAGAAGTCGTCGAGGTAGACTTGCATGAATGAAGTGAGATAAGGAGAGAATATCTCCTGCATACATCTTTGAAATGTGCTTGGCGCATTTCTTAGTCCGAACCACATTACTGTACAGGCAAAAACACCCCAATTGGTAATGAAGGCAGTTTTTGGTATATCTTCTTCAGCCATTCTAACCTGGTTGTACCCGCTGTATCCATCTAAAAATGAATACATTTCATGACCTGCGACTCTATCGAGCATGGTATCCAAAAAGGGGATCGGGAAAGGATCTGGTACTGTTGCTGCATTTAGTTTCCGGTAATCCACACAGATTCGTAACTGCTTGTTTTTCTTTGGCACGATCACGATGGGTGAGATCCATTCAGCGTGTTCTACTGGTACAATGAATCCGACTTTTAATAGTCTATCAAGTTCAGCTTTTACTTGTGATGCATAATGGGGGTTCATTCTATAGCTGGGTTGTCTTTGCGGTTTCACTTCTGGTTTCAACATGACCCTGTGTTGATAGATGCGCGGATCTAATCCTTTCATGTCTTTGTAATCCCATGCAAAGACGTCTGCAAATTCGCGAAGAAGTTTAATCAAATCGGCCTTAAATGTTTCCGGTAAGTTCTGCCTTATCTTCACAGGTCGTGGGTGGTCTCTATCTCCTAGATTGTACGTGATCAGCTGATCTTCTGGAATATAAAATTGTTGAGGTTTCTCTTTATCATCTGTTGGCTTGAACAGTGGCTGTAATTCGTCGTCATGGGTTGAGGAAGTATTTTCCTGGACCGAATTTCCGGTGATAGCTACTACTGTACATATTGACGTGTTCCAGTTATCTATGACGGATTGTAGGTCAACATTTCCTAGAGTCATTAAATCGGCGTTACTCTTCAGAAATTGCTCTTCTTCATCGTCTGACAGTCCATCTAACATGTGAACTGGTTCAGCAAAGTACGGTCGGGCGTGAGGTTCGCAAGATTGCATAGCATCTAGTTTCACCACATATTTACGATGGGCATCCTTGAACGTAAGCTCTTGTGCAGACCAGTCCTGTATTACCTTCGCATGCTTCAGCCAAGGTCGGCCGAAAAGAAGATTGTAATCCAAAGTGGATTCGGGTAGATCTAGTATGACAAAAGTCATCTTGAAGGTTGTACCTTGTAGAGTGATTGGTACATTCCGCACAAGTCCTACAGGATGGACTCTCGATTGATCCGCCATTCGAACAAAGAATTGCACTGGTTCAATTTCGGTCCAGCCTAGCTTTTTGCATAATGCTGCGGTTGCAATGTTTACGCCTGAGCCTCCATCAATCAATACTTGCGTGATCTTTTGGTTCTTATACCATACTGTGATCAAGGGCACTGCGTGGTCAATCGCAGCATCAGGTTCCGGTTGAACGGCGGCTGTCGTAGCAATGCAAGAAGGTACTGGACTGAATTGTTGCTGAAACTGTTGTCGGATCCCAGGCACTAAGGCTAGAAGTTGGCCTAGAGGTAGCGTGATGGATGCCTTGGACAAAATTTCCCAGGCCTGTTGAGCTTGATTGTCTTGTTCTTTTGGACTTGCAGTCTCTACTGACGCAGAAATGTCTGCTGTTGTTTCTGCTGATGATGATGGCCCTACTGATGCATCCTTTTGTGTTGTGTCGTCCTTTGATGAAGAAGCCTGAGTCACCGGAATAGGTTCAGGGAACACTGGTGGTTCTGTTGTGGTCCAGTGATTGGCTTTGTTATACATCCTTCGTTGTTCTTGTATCCCTGGTTCAAAGATTTCTGCTGCCGACTGAAGTTGTTTACCAGAACGGGTCTGGATTGTAGCAGTCTGTGTCTCAAGCGGTGTAATTGTCACCATGTTGGCCATTGGATTCTGGCGTTCCTTCCTTCTTTGATCATACTCTATTGCGTCCTTACAAAACCTTCTAATGTGGCCGAATTCGCCACAAAAATGGCATCGTGGAGGTGGTAACTCAGGTTTTTCCGGTGGTGGTCCATTCTGCCATCGGTTGGCATTATAAGTGTTGTTTCTCTGTCCTCGATAGTTCCGATATCCTTGTTGTTGATTGTTTCTCTGTTGCGGAGGCACATAGCGATTTACTGGTTGGCCATGTTCTTGGATGACTGCATTGACGGTTGCTGTCCCTTGTATCCTAGCGTTGTAGATACAGTTTCCGGTGGTGTGTCCGGTAGTGTTGCAGATAGCGCAAAACACTTGGTTCAGTGCACAGTTGGTACTTGTATGCCCCGAATTTTTGCATGTGGTGCAATATACTTGCCTGGTGATATCTTCAGCCGTATTTTTGTTTGTTTTTAGCCATTCCAAGTCTTCCGAAAATCCACCAACCTTGGATTCTAGCTGTAGAGCCATTGCAATAACGGCATCCAAGGTCATAGCTCCGACACATCTTATGATCATGATCTGCTTCAGTTGTGGGGTTAATCCATTGATAAACCATTGAGAGATGACATCATCAGGTAGATTAGCGTGAGCCTGTGGTATCTGCCGTAAATGTGTTCGAAAGAGGGTAGCGTACTCTTGGACGGTCTGATTTACCTTCTGTCTGTTGTTCTGTAGATACTCAAAGATTTCAGCGGGATTCTTCTTCAGTCTGAATCGCTGTAAAAAGGCGTCTCGTACTGCATCGTAAGTACCGAAATGATTGATATCATATTCCGTGAGCCATCTCGCCGCTTCATTGATCAGTGTCGATTGAAAAACAATGGCCTTATACGCCTGATCTGGTGGGTGGTTAAGAACTGCATAACTTATCTCGAACGTCCGTACGTGGGCGTCTGGGTCGTCTCCTGGGAATCCACCGAATTTCGCGTAGGTTACTCCTGTTGGAGGTGGCCTTGGCGGTCCTAGTTGTTGTTGTTGATGGTGTTGTTGTTGGTGTTGCCCGCTCATTGTGAAGGGTTCAGGGTTTCCTTCTATATCTCGGGATTGATCGGGTGAACTATCGGGACTTGTATCGCCGGATGGTGCGTTTTCCGGTGTACTGTGTCGGCTTAAGATGCTTCGGATCTCTGTTTCGAACAGCTTTCCTTCCTTCTGGATGTCTAATATTCGAAATCTTTCTTCCAAACACGAAGGTCGAGTTGATGATTCCGCAAAAAAGGCTAAACCCTTGCCAGCGATCGGTGATTCTATTACCGGAATCTCACCGGAATGAACCGAAATTGGGCCAGAATGCCCTGTTTTACTACTTTTACCGAACTTTTCTAACGTATTTCTGACCGTGGATAACTCTAAATCTTTATCTGATATTGTTAGACTAGGTTCCAACGGCGTTTTGATAGAGTCTGGTCTTGCTATATCTTCGATATGCTGGGTCGAAGTAGCATCAGAATGTATCAAAGGCGTTGACCGTTCTACCGGAATATGACCGGAATTACTTGTAACGTTTCTACTTTCCTTGACCACTTGGTCAGATTTAATTAGGCCTACTTCTTCCGAGGCTATCTTTTGGGATTTTCGTGCTCCAGTCTGACGATTCTTAGGATATGTTTCGCCCGATCGAGTGACCGGCATGTATCATTGCCCAGTGATACTATTCGAGCAGTTCGCAACAATCTGGGTCTGTTGCTACTGTTAGTGAAGAAAATGTTGCTGGATGTTTGCTTCTTACAAACCGTTAGCACTCTAGTGCCACTGTCTCACAAGTGACTCGTAATCAAATGCTACTTCACCGTAGAGACTGGTAATCAGTTGCCATTTTCTCGCAGGCACCTGGGCCAGAGAGTTGGCAGGCGGATGCCACTTTCCCACAGACGGCGCCAAATGTTAAAGGTTAATTCGTCCTTTACGATTATCGTAACTGTTAATTGCCTACCGCGGTCGTTAATTACTACTTCAACGCAACAACCCTTCGGAGACTCCAGAATCTGGTTCCATACTTATGTACCAGATATTTCCGAGTCTCTCCCTTTTGCTCTGAATTCAATATTACCGCAGAAAATACACCGCCTCGAACCACGTGGGTCCTTGGGAGTGGTAGGGGTCTGTTAGACAGAGGCCCTGTACTATTTTCCCAATTCCTTACTCAACCGTAGTTGTGGCTATTCCGTCTTCGCTCAGGTTTCGCTCCTGAACAACTTCAATTAGACCAACATACTGGACTCAGAGTTCTCAGGCTGTTCTGCCATAGTGGTTGAGCAGTAGTCTGAGATTGCAGTCCAACACTTTTAGTAACTTAACACACAATCCTCCTTATCAGTTCACAAACTTACCGCGTGTCTACCTTTCAAATCGTAATATCTACGGATCATAAGACGTATCACAACCGTGTTGCCATACTACGCGTACTTAGGTATTACTGGCGTTACCTTGAACACAGACTACGATACCAACTCAATCCCTTGCAGAGAATCCTACCAGCTCAAGTCCATCCCTCACACTTACTTATTCCACCGCAGGAATAGCAAATAGACAACACTCTAACACCTTACGCATAATCAAGTCACCTCAACTCGTTACCGAACAGACTCTCACAATCGCAGTACCGACTCGTATCACACAGTGTATCACACATACACAGTCGAATGATTACACAGAGAAGGTGCACAGACAGGACAGAACCAAGACACTCTACTCGTTTGCACACAGTAGAAGAAGTAAAGTAACCCCAAAAACGGGAACTCTCACAATATATTCGCAACTTCCCAAAAAACGGGGGGGGGGGGCGGGGCTGGCGGGGCTCTTTCTGATGCCCTCTCTGATCGCTTTAAATAGAGTTTTGTTACAAGGCTTTTACGCGAATCTTTCTTTACCGCGTACTTTCAGAAGGGTTCTTTCTACATTAAAAACTTCTGTCTAAGTACAATTGTCCTTTGTTCGGCGGCCGTCTAACAGAGCCAAAAGTTTGAATTTGAATTCAAATTTTTACTCAATCATTATAAAAGAGATCATCAAAAAGTCGTGCTCAAGACTCATTATTCCTGAGCTCATTACTGTCAATTCTGAGTGTGTGTGAGGCCTACACTCTAACCCACACCTATCTACACCATTAGGCAATGATCTTCATGCCAATGGATTTATATACAAGTGTTCATTAATACATATGTCTTTATTGTTCATTTCTGAATTCTGTCATAGTACTTGAAAGTCTATCAACTTGTGGAGTGCATATCTCAATCATTTCTTCACCAAATTCAAAGATCTATAGCTTGTTGGAACCATCTCAAAGTTTTCTACATGCTATAAAAATTTGAAGAGATTCTATTCAGCCATTTCAGAGAAAAGCACGTCGAGGTGATCACTGGTCATTGACTGCAATAGTCCTAAAAAAGCGGGGTAAAGGTTTACTTGCTAAATTGATTTCTCTTAGCATAGTTAATTTTTTTATATCATTCCACTTGGAATAGTTAGATTGATAAGCTAATTAGATACCCCTAAAAGGAATGTTTCCAATTCGTACTGTGCTGGTCATACTAAGCAAAAGTTCCAGCAGGTGTCAAGACAAAAATAGAAGGTTTTCTTGAGATCTTGAAGTCCCAAGTTATCTGTTTTGATTTAATCATTACATGCATCATTTCCAAAGTACATAGGACATTTTATGGTGTCATTGGAAAGCTAAGGAGGTCCACGTATCAACTTTGAAGCATCAGAGGGCTGGTACAGAGCAGGATTTGGCAGTACCTACTCAATCTCTTGGAGTGTCCATCCATCTTTCCCAACAGGCTCTGCCTGTACTTCTTCTCGAACTAGTTTTTCTTCTTTATTGGTAGTTTTCTAGATGATGATCCAGATGTGCACAGTTGCACATTTGGGATTAACTACAATGTATTGGATAATCTAGATGATGACTTGTATAAGGCCCAAGTCTTTGAGTCAACCCTGGTGAATGAAGTAGCAAAAAGCTTAATGAAAATCGATTTAAATCATTTTTCAACAATACGATGAAGTTCATGATGCCTTTCTACAAATATTTTGGTTAAAGAAAAGACAAACATATATTTTTTTTGTTTTTTATAGAATAATAAGCAAAGTAGAATCAATGAGTACAAGAATATGTGACTATATTTTGAACTCATCTAAGGCAATTGCCTATAGCCAATGTTGCTCTACCCATGTATAGCATTACATAGTGGTTTATCCTTGGATTATACCCCAAATTGCACCAAATCATGATCATCACATGCATTGGTGGAATGACCCTAGTTGCTGTTATAGAAATGTCTTATAGTTGGAATACAAAATTGAAGGTTTCGTTGAAGACATAGACTGAATGCAAACCAGAGGATCCTTTGAAACATGTTTTTTGCAAAAAATGCAAGAATTGAGGACGTTGCTACTAATTATGCCCTGAATCAAGTATATTGCACCAAGTGTGAAAATACCAGTCATTCTACATATACTTTCCGTTATAATGTCAAAACCCAAAATCGGCTATCAACATTGGAAATTTAGAGTTAGCAACTACCTTATGGGCAATACAAGAACCAAGAGAGCCCTCTACCAATTATGCTCCTGCCCATCTTCATACCACAACATACCCTATGTATTCCCTAGGAGTAAATGCAATACAAGAACCAAGAGATCCCTCTACCAATTATGCTCTTGCCCATCTTCATAACACAACATACCCTATTTATTCCCATTTTCAAATGCAAAGACATGGATAATATAATTAACCACATTGGAATCAAGGATTTGCAAATGCCACTAATCGAGGATTACAGATGTGTTGGCACTTTTGTGGAGAAAAAGGCCATATTAGTTGACACTACCAAGATGCACAGGAGTATGATAAATGAAAGAAGGATATGAAAAACCCTATGATCACTATGATCATTATTACACTTGTTGAATTACCATAGGTAGCCACTATACAAACACGATCCCAAAAAAATGTTACAACCAGCTATAGAAGCATTTGCAATAGTCTTCAAAGAACAATATAGAATGGTAGCCAAAGCTACGAAGTGGGCTTAGGCTGAAGCCCCAATCTTCCCTACATCCAAACTAGTCAATGAGCATGTACTTAAAACACCACCGAAAAGCATATCAAAATTGACATCTCAACATAACACATGTCACAAGAAGAATCTACACATACTACAACATGGGACATTTTATCCCGAGCACCTTTCACCCTACCATTGGGTCAGCTATTAACACTAGTACCTGGTATCTGATAATAGTTTCAACAACATTTGGGAGCAAAACTAGTTTCAGCACCAATTACCATAGTGATTCATCTTGAACCAGACACAAGGATGGACCATGTTGTCTCCTTAATTACAATGTGGAATAAAAATCATAAAATCTCTATGGCCTTGATTGATGGTGGGCGGAGAGTTGATATAGCCACTTGTGTACTATGTAAGAAACTAGGGACTCATCATATTGAACCAATCAAAGTTTTTGTCCATATGGGTGATCAATCTCGAGTGCATCCAATAGGATTAGTTCAAAATATTCTGATTACATTGCCAAAAGTAGTCTTTCACATGACCTTTGTTGTTCTTGATTTACCTAGCTTGAGTTTGGACTATAACTTACTATTTGGTAGAATTTGGCCGAAACAAGCCAAAGTCTTGCAGGATTGGTCTTCATGGGAACTCATTTTTAAATGTGATCACTAGAAATATAGTGTCCCTCTTGATGAATTTATGCATTGTGAGATACATGCTCACCTTTATGTGGTAAAGAATGTTCACATGTTAGAGAGATTGTCTGATGACAAAGAAATAGCCTTTCATTTGGAAAATCAAGATCTATTATCATTATGAACAATTGACTTGCAACATGTGTTGGACCAATGGTCTCTTATATCCTGTGTAGTCCAACTGGGTGCTCATGAGGCTAGCGAATGTCGTGAGGGTCTAGTGGAGCTATCTAAATTCCAACAGAAATTATTTAAAGAAGCAGAAGATCACCTCAACCACCAATCTTATGTACTAGATGATCAATTGGTCACTTGTCATCTCGAGGATGACACCGATCCTCGACCTATCAAGATTATGGTTAATTTAGAAGAATCTTTCCATCGCAATCTACTAGCACTCTTAACCAAGTTCATAGATGTCTTTTTGTTAGAAGAACACTTTTTGGACATAGAAATGTTTTGTAAAATAGTATTTTTGGAATATAGAAAGTTTTGATTTTTGTAATATAGAAAGCTTTGATGGATACAAAATGAGGAAAAGTCTTCCGCATGGTTAGAGATAACTTATGTAATTTTTTAAAAAAAATTAGAGCTCTCAAGTGAGTAGAAATTTATTAGAAGTTTAAAGGATCAATTTACAAGTGTTAAATAGGACACTCGGAGAGGTATATAAGTTAAATTATGACTCGTTTATAGGGGATGCTCACTTTTTTACTTTTTTGTGATAAATGAGAACTTGAGAGCTCTTGTCTATCTTCTCTAAATCTCTTCATTTAGCTTTCATGGTGATTTAGTGATGATTTTGTGAGTGTTTATCATGGATTTGTTGTTGTGATCAGTTGTTCTTTGAGTAATGCATGCTATCCTAAGCCTATTGCATTATTATGAGTCTTTATAACCTTACAAATTGTTGTTCAACTTGGTTGTGTGGTTCCCTCTAAATCACAATTGTCTCATCTCTAGGGTACATGTATTGAAATTAAATTCTAATGTTATCAAAGTCTTTGTTATGAAAAATGGCACACTTTAAGCACAAAAATAATTTAAAAAGCATTCTTCTAGCTCTGTTTACAAGAAAACCAAAAATTTTCCATAACTTTTGTCAAATCTCTGTTGAAACTGATCTTGCATTACAAATCTTGGATTCCATTAATGAAGAAGGGGTTGTGATCTTAGTATACTTCCCGGATTGACAATTTAAAATGTTAAAGGTTGTTGTTTCCTTTATACTATAATGGTTTGAGAGGACGACTCCAAATTAGAACAAACATTTTTCGTGGCATTGTCGGGGAAGTATGCAAGGCTTTCAACCATTGGAGCTTTGGACCTTTGCTAGATCTTCCAAGTTGATGGTAACAAACACTTTTTCAAAATTATCATGAGTCCTCAAGTGTGCAAAGATGAAAAGGTGAGTGTGTATATCTTTGGGAAAGATCACTTCATTCATTTTGTTTTGAAGGAGAAGCAAATAGTTGCATGTTGTTCTCGAATCTCAGAGTACAAGATCTCCATCTTTCTTTATCAGTTTTATAGCTTCATTTTCATGAAACCCTAGACAAATTGTTTACTTTTTGTTCTGGTGGAAAAATGAAAAAATAGAAACTAGGGAAACCAAGGGGAAACAAATTTTTTTTGATAAAAAGATAACATCACTAAATTACCAATACTCAGAAGAGAAAATGAAAATTAAACAAAAATGAATTTGGAATGGAACTTCTTTTTTTGGAAGTGAAAAGAACATTATATTTTTGTTGAAAATCACTATTCATTTTTTTTTGTAGGTACATACGAGTGAGAAAGTAGTCTTAGACTTCAAACAAGATATTTCATCAAAAGAAATGAAAAAATTTGCAAAAACAAAGGTAAAACCCAAAAACATCATTCTTTGCAGAGAATTGTGATTTTTTGTTAATGGTAAGATCATTGAAATATTACCCCTTGGGATTTCAGGTTATTCTAGATTTTGATCCCATGCTCCTTTCTCTCAGATGAAGACATAGATATAGATAGTGATAGTAGATGACATGGAAAAAGAGGAAGAAGAGGCCTTAATCAAGCTAGTAAGAGAGTTTAGAGATATATTTGCCTATAGCTACAAAGATTTGAAGGGTATATATCCTAATATCTGTGTGCATAAAATACCTATTGCTCGAGATACAAAACCTAGTAAGCAAAGGCATTATACATACAATGACAAATACTCTGCAAAGATTAAAGAGGAAATAGATAATTTATTGGCTCTGAATTTCATTTATGAAATTTGGTGCACAGAGTGGAAATCTCCAATATTTGTGGTTCCAAAGAGGAATAGTAAACTTAGGGTTCACATAGATCTTAAAAAAGCGAATGCTCCAACTATCAGAGGCTACCTACATAAAAACGTTAATGCATAAATCTTCAAAAATGTCCGACTCAATATTGATTCTTACTTCACAATAGTATGTGTCAGTGTATGTGCATATGATCAGGAATTTAAAATATATTGTGATTGTTTGACTCAATATTAATTCCTATTTCACAATAGTATGTGTAAGTATATGTATGTGTAAATGTATATGTGTGTATGATTGAGAATTAAAATCTATTGTGATTGTTTAACTCAACAATGAGTTTTACTTCACAATAGTATACAATAGTATGTGTAATTGTATATGGGTGTATGATTGAGAATTAAAGTCTATCGTAATTGTTTGACTCAACATTGATCGAAATATCTTATTTCATATTGATTTATATTGTTTTTTTTAAGGTATAGTCTTCATAAAGCAATTTGCAAGCACTATGCGAAAGGGAAAAGAATGGTCATATGTGATTATTCATCAAGAGGGTAAAACAGTATCCATAATACAATGCAAATGTTGTGGCATCATTATGTAGGAAATGCAACTTGAATAAAAGAGCATCTTTTTAGTACATGTAATAATGTGGTAGGATGCTCTAATCCACATAGTGGTACATGGGTACATTTTGCAAGTTATGCAAATAAATGTAAATCTCAAGGTATCACATCAAAAAGATTCAAAAGCATGAGTATTTCACAGCACTTTCAAAGTAGCCCAAGCGTAGAGCAAGAATGAGTAGATGCACCAATGACAGTAGAGGATCATCAGGATATTTCTATTCAAGTCTCTCAAACTATTTTCGAGAATAACCACGATACATGTACTCCATTTTCTCCAACTACATCAAAAAAGAGTGGAGTTGGTGAATGTAGTAAAAATGGTGGATCTAATACTCTATCACCATGCTTTATCCGTAATAAATCACAAAATACTATACATGTAGCTTTTGAAAAGTAAACATGAGCTTCATCTCAAATGGACTCAAGCATTCTTAGCATGTGGGATTCCTTTCAATGTTATTTGTAATCCCATTTTCAAAGGTGCTTTGTCAATTGCACAAAAAGGATTCACCATGCCAGATTATAATAAAATGCGAACAGAGTATGTAGATAAAGTGATGTTAAAAGTGCGCTTCCATCACAGGCACTTTTAAGTTCTTTCGGGTTCTTGGGAGTGGTAGGGGTCTGATAAATCAGAGGCCCTGTATCTTAATTTTCCCAATTAACTTATTCAATGCACAGTACGTTAGTGTTCAATATTGAATCACTTACTGTCAAAATTCTGGTTAGCCTTTTCACAGTAAGTAACACCAGAGTTATTCATTACCATTGCATAGACTTATTATCTGTACTTAACCTCACTGTGTTAATCACAACTTAATGTAATTAAACAAAGGTAAGAGCAATAATACTCAGATCTTACAAATGCTGCACTACGACGACGTCTCCATAGGCCGCAATCGCCCAGACAGACAGTCTGGCGATCCTGCTTGTCATCACTGGAGAGTCATCGCAATGTCTTTTCATTAATTGATAAGCAGATACATCACTTCGCAACGACCTTTCGGTTCGTGCGGGATAGGAAAATATAGGAATTATGAAAATACAGAATGCCAATCCGGCGGCTCACACTGGCACGCACGGTGGACTTGAACCCGTAACGAAAAAAAATTTAGGGCTCATCTACTATGCCCTATATATACATGGTGCGAGCTAATTTAAAAGTTCTGGAAATCTTCTGCTTCAAAGAATCCAGCATTAACTTTAAAGTTTCTGGTTCGACTAACTGTGCGTTAGTACGAATAGAGCTTGTGGCAATCACTTGACTCATTAAAATGTCAGCCTGTGTCTGCAAAAATGCACCTTGTAGGTAAAAATCATTTGCCAAGGCTGCGTCACGGCTCAATCTCATATCTTCAATCTATTTATCTATTCTGGATAAATGCTCTGCTTGATAACCGAGCTGCTTTTCTCTTCTCTCCAGTTCTTTAGACTGGAACTGCATGGTTTTGTAGTAGGCTTCTCTTTCATTCTGCACTCCTTCCAATTCTTTCTTTAAACGGAGATACCTGCCAAGCTCTTCGTGTAACTCTTGATCACGCTTGAACAGGGTTTCGGTAGTCTTATGCAGCTCTGCTTCAGCTTTAAGTACATTGCTGGCCAGAGACTGAGAGGCTTCGTCTAATATGCTGGATGCTTCCCGCGTGCTATGCAGTTCATTGCCTATGGCAGTCATTGCATCTGTTTTATCAGTGATTTCTTACTTCAACGTGCTGATTTCTGTATCCTTTTGACACAGCAAAGCATCTTTCTGTGCTAGCTGATTTTGAAGCTGTTGAATTTGTAAGTATAGGCCATGATTTTATGCCTTAACTACATCGACTTCTTCCTATAGTGCAATAATATCTGCTTATAAGATATCGACTTTATGCTGCAATTCTTGACGAATATTATCAGTGACCATTCTGAGTTGCATCGGTAACTACTGTGAGAATTGGATTAGCATTCGACCCATGGACGCTAATTCAGTAAACATGGGAAGCGGAAGAGGAGGAGGAGGAAGTGGCTGGGATGAAGAGGCTGATAAGAGGTGAGGGGAAGATGGCGGGGAATAATTAGGTGAAGAGGATGAGGAATCCGGTGCTTCAGGGACAATAGGTTGATTTGGGACAATTGGTGCAGTAGAATGCATGATAAGTACCAGCACAATTCCGGTTGTCTACTGCATTGTGGTTTCAGTTCTGTTAATTAGCATATCCACCACAACGATCACTTCATTAACAATGTCGGCGACAATGGCTTGCACATCTTCGTGGGTCTGCTGCTGAGAATCCGCATGAGAAGAGCTTTCTTCGGAATCAACAGTAGATGTGCCTTGTTCCTGTTGCCAGATGGGAGAGGAGTGGGTGGAAGAATCAAGGTGGATCGAAGTTGTGGTGTCATGGAAGATCTCTTCTTCATTGGTTGCGGTGGAACCTTGCACTTGACTTTCAGACGGGCTTATGCGACTGCGTTTCCGACGAAGGAGTTGAAAGAAATTGGCATCATCATCCTCGTCTTCATCTTCAAGCACCCGAGTGGATTGTTCATGCAGTAAGAACGGTGCATTGGGTGGAGGTTTTGCGGCTTGAATGGTGGGAAAAAGGAACGTAAGGATGTGGGGAAGGCGTGATCGTGGAAGATCACCTTTGTTAACTTGCTTAATAACTGTAACGCATTCACGATGAATGCGCCGGAAATAAAACGAGGCGAAATTAACAGGCTCACGAGAAGCCATGTCAATCATCAAATAAAATGGGTGTGAAATCCCGTAAGTATGCTTCTGTAAATTAAGGATAACAACTAAGAATTCTAATGCAGTGCATTTAGGGTGAGGGCGACACAAAATGGCATACTCATTCGATGAGTGCCGGGGAAATAATTCTACCATAGTAGTAATAGGAAGGAGAGGACCATTCTCCACTCCTTCTATGGGCAGACAAAATGTTTCAGCGAACGACGCTAAGGTGATGACGACACGGTTTGGTAAACATGTGATCGGCCAACATTGCTCTGTGGCAGATGTGGCGGCTATGGCAGATATGATCTGCGCATAAAAGGGTTGACACTCCACTGAATGCCAAGGCAATTCAGCGAAGTTCAACAGGCCGCGGATACGCAAGAACTCACTCACATCTTGAGGGAGTCCATCACGGAAGGTAGCGAAATTGGCTAATGCTTCCATGATGCGCACGTGAAGTCATAAGAACATGAATACACAACAAACAAAAAAAACACAGAACACAGAACACACAGACACAATAGCGATTAACAGTGAATAGAAGAGGATTAAGTAGACACTTGGCAACGGGAGGCGATCGAAAACCCTAATCATCACGCGGTGTTGAGATGATAACCTTCATAATTACGACGTGCATGCATGTGCAGAATCAATAACACAAGGTGGTGATTAATCAGATATCAAAACGAGGAGTTTTACGGTATTTATTCAACCAAAATGCGGAAATAAAAAAAATAAATGAGACGCGGTGTTAAGTGTTAAATATTCAAACGTTAAATGTGTTACGGGTGTTAAATGAATCGCTTAGATCGGAACGTCTCTGACTATCCGAAAGTCGTTACCAGACCAAGTGGGTTCTTGGGAGTGGTAGGGGTCTGTTAGACAGAGGCCCTGTACTTATTTCCCAAATCTTTGTCACAACAACACAAGCCCTAATACGCGTCCTAGCTCAGTTACTAACATCCATTGGACAATACTCGATTTCTGTGTCCTGGGTGCCGAACTTCTTCAGACTGACCTGCTATTGGAACAGAGCAGTAGTCCGATCTACAGACTCAACAGTATGTAGTAAATCAACCAGAGATAACACTATAGCCGATAGATTCATCGTCACAACACTTTACAGTGATCTTCAGATAAAAGGTTCACGTTACCCGACGGTACTAGTTATTCCTCGTATTCGGAGTTAACAGATAATAACACCGAATGCAATGAATCAGGTAGAACAAACAGGATACACTACAACAACGCTTCAAATCGCCTATTCAAACTCACACCGTAATATCATTACTCAGACTGACTCAGTGTACTTGAACAAGTGAAGAACACACAACAACGCAACACGATGACAGTAATCAGACACACAATCTGTTACTCAACACTCGTTACGGTGACTACAGTATGAGCAGACGATGCAAAACATACTCAACACCAACAGTACTCAAGACTTCACAACAGTATTAACCAACGCTTTCACACATGTTCAGGCGACCAGTCTGGCAATTTCAGAAAAGATGTCTCTCTCGACCATTCTCTTTACATTGCTTTATATAGATTTTACAAGATGCGCGTACCAACTTTTCGCGCATATTTCAAAAAACTCCGTTACATCTGGCATTCGTTACATCTGTCCCACTCCGGCGGCCACTAACACTGGCACGCACGGTGGACTCGAACCCGCAAGCTTTTTACAGTTCGGCTACTAATCCTTCTAAGTACATGTTACGGGCTAGCCTAAAAGTTCGGATAATTTTCTTCTTAAGTGTTTCTAACATCTGTACTAAGATACTAGGCTCTACTAATTGGGCATCGGTTCTAGCCGAGCTTAACGCTATTGCTTCGGTTAATAAAATTTTGGCCTGTGTTTGCAAAAAGGCCTCTTGTAAATAAAAATCGTTGGACAGGGCAGCATACCGTGAAATCTTTAGATCTTCTAACTGTTTCTGCATGTTGATTACTCTCTCTTTTTGATTGATCAGTTGATTATCTATCCTTTCGATCTGTTGGTTCTGAAACTCTATTGTTTTGTAGTAAGCATCCCGTTCTCTGCGAGCATTTGCTAAGTCCTTCTGATATTTGGTTTCCCTGTTCAATTGGTGTTTAAGCATATTATTGATATCGTATAAGGATTCTTTTGTTCTATGTAGTTGTTCTTCTGCTTGCTTAGCTTCTCTCTGCTGCTCTTGGTTCTTCTCTACTGCTTCTTGCAGCTGGACTCTTGTTTCTTGTAGTAGATTTCCAAGTGCAATTCTGGCATCTTCCTTATCTTGCATATCTAACTTCAATTTCTTGATTTCGTCCTGTGCTTCGTTTAATAATTGGTCCTTTGCGGCGAGCTGTTCCAGTGTTGTATCTTTTTGTTGGATTAGCAGTTGCTGTTCTGCCAACTGAGCCTGGAGCTGGGAGACCTGCGCCTGGAGCTGGTGGTTTTCGGCCCTGACGGCGTCAACTTCCTCCTGGAGTGGTGTGATATCTGCTTCCAGTAAATCTACTTTATGATGCAGGTCATGTCGAATAGTATCGGTGACTTCGCGAATTTGGACAGGGAGCTGCTGGGAGAGATTAGTGAGCAATTGCCCCATTGAAGCAAGCTCAGAGAATACCGATATTGAGGGGAGGAGAAGAGGGTGCCGTGGTGGTGAAGAGGATGAGGGTGAATCTGTTGGGAGGTCGGTGGAGAATAATTGGGGGATGAAGTGGAAGATGCGGTGGGCTCAACAGGTGCTATGGGAGGTTCCAGCGGTGGAGTGATAGTGGTAGCGACAGATTGGATTACCTTTTGTTGCGTTGCTTCGGTGTTGTCTACGGCGGATTCTATGGCTTTGAGCAGTCTGTCCAAAGCTTCATGTTCCTCAGTTTGCTGTTCTTGCTCGGTATGTTGCTGAGAGACTTCTTTGGGGTCGAGATGGGTTCTGTTTCTGTTTGTCGTTCTTGTTCCTGGTGCTCGGACGATGTGGATTGTGCTGTCGAGTCGTGTTGTATGGACGTGGCCGTGTCGTGGAAAGTTTCATCTTCGGCTGTCTTGTCCGGCGGATTTCTGTACGTTACTTTCGGAGGAGCTGATTCTAATGCGTTTTCGACGGAAAAGCTGTTGGATCTCTTCTTCATCTTCTTCTTCATCGTCTGCTAATGGTCGGACAGATTCTTCGTGTCGTAGGACGGGGCCTCTGGATGGTAGTTGAGCTGCTAGAATGGCCGGAAAGAGAAAGGAAAGGATGTGGGGTAATCGAGACCGAGGGGTAGTTCCTTTATTAACCTGTTTCACTATGGCTACACATTCTTTATGGATCCGGTGAAAGAAATAGGAGGCGAAGTTAACGATTTCTCGGGAAGCTAGGTTGATGGCGGAGTAGAAAGGGCGGGATATGCCGTAGGTGCGTTTCTAGAGGTTCAGGATGGCGAGTAAGAACTGGAGTGCAGTTCTTTCGGGTTCAGGGCGGCAGAGGATGACGTACTCGTTTGATGAATAGCGAGGGAAAAGTTCTATCATGCGGGCTACGGGGATGCTTGGGCCATTCTCGCGGCCTTGTGGAGTGAGGCGGAAGGATTCGGAAAAGGCTTGGAAGGTTACTATGGTTCGAGATGGCAGGGAGAGGAAGATCCATTTTCGCTCAGTGATGGGGAATTGGGCGATGGCAGGTATGATCTGCGCAAAAAAGGGATGGGCTTCCACTGAGTGCCAAGGCAGCTCAGCGAAGTTGGCCAACCCACGGGTGCGCAGGTATTCTCCTACCTTGGTAGGGATACCATCACGGAAGGCTGCGTAATTCGTCAGTGCTTCCATGGCACACACAAAAACAGAACACAGAACACGGATACACAGAGCACAGTGGGCGCACAGATTACAAACACAAAAACACAATAGCGATTTTTGGCGCAACAGAAGAGATTAAGTAGAGACATTACGATGGGGGGGTAGGAAGTGATGGTTATCATTGTGCGGTGTTGGAATGATACTGCTTTCAATTTGGCGTGCATGCTCGAGTAACTAGTAAGGAGGGCGGCTTATGACATAAAGATTTTTGTGCTTTTAAAAACACGGTTATTTACAAAAAGAAAAGGAAAGAACAAAAGGAAAAGTAAAGTAAAAACCAAAAAACGCGGTCCACCGCCGAATGTTTTAATGCGGGCTAGCAGCGTGTTGATACGGCCGCAGCTTCGAACCGTTGATTGCTTTTGGAAGTGGGTTTCCGGTCAACGTAATCAACCGAAAAGTTGCTGGACCAATTTGCTCTGAGATCTTGTAAGGACCGAACCACTGTAATTTGAATTTGCCTGCGGATCTATTTGACTTTGCATTATAGAAAAGTACAAGTTGTCCCACCGAAAAAACTGGAGTCTTCAAGTGTCGATTGTGCATCCCAGCCTGTCTTAGTTGGACTTCGTGCATGGTTAAAAAACTGAGCCATCGATGCTCGTCTAACTCTCTGAGTGTGTCCAACCAAAATGACAGTGAGTCTTCTGGTAGCAGTTTCTGGGTAATGGCTACACGCAGACTTGGTATAACTACTTCCATTGGTGCTATTGCTTCTAAGCCATAAGCTAGTTTGAAAGGTGTCAATCCTGTTGTTACCTTGTAGGTAGTCCGGTATGCCCATAACACTGCAGGTAGCAGTTGATCCCATCTTTCCGATGCTTCCATGATCAATTTTCAAAGCATATTCAGCAGAGATTTGTTTGTGCGTTCGGCCAAACCATTAGCACGAGGATAATAAGGAGAACTAAATTTATGTGTGACCTGGAACGACTGAGTAAGTGCCTTCATTAAATTGTTTACAAAATGAGTGCCTCGATCTGAGACAAGTTCCAGTGGTAAACCAAAACGTGGAAAGACATCGGTTAGCAGACATTTTGCTACCGCAACTGCTGTAGCAGACCGTAAAGCCCAGGCTTCTACCCATCTGGTTGCATAGTCTGTACAGGTCAGTATGTAACGGTTGTTACTGAAGACTGCTGGAGGTGTAATCGGACCGATAAAATCTAGACCCCACTTCTGGAAAGGTTCTAATGGTAAGATGGGTTGCAGAGGAAAAAGATGACGTTGCAAGGGTTGTCCAGATCTTTGACAAGTATCACACTGTTTGACAAACTGTGATATATCTCTGTACATAGTTGGCCACCAGAGACCACTCTGCAGAATTTTCCGGTGAGTTAAGTCTGCTGCAAAATGGCCACCGGAAGGAATCGAGTGAGCCAAAGTAATAACTCAGTTAGCTTCATGCGGTGGAATACATCGAAGTAAGATTCCGGTATGATCCACATATTATAATTCTCCAGCAATTAATCGAAATCGGCGGCTAAAGACTGCAATTTTCTTGCGTACTGCCGTAGAAGTCTGAGATGGAAGACAGCCTTCGGTGAGAAAAGTCAGGATCTGATCATAATATGTAGATGGTGTATGTGGGTCTGTCATATCATCATTCATTAGTTCAGAGCTATAGATCGCTGGAGTTGTGTCATCTATACCTACCGGAGCTTCATCGGAATCTAAGCGGGATAAGAAATCTGCTAAGGCATGTGAACTGCTTGGCCTGTGAATGACTTCATAGTCGAATTCTTGCAAGAGTAAGACCCATCGCGCTAATCGACCACCTAGATGTTGTTGCCGAACCAGATAGACAAGTGCAGCATGATCTATGTGAAATGTGAATTTACGGTCCAACAAGTAATGTCTGTATTTCTTGACAGAATATACTAGCCCTAGACATTCTCTTTCTGTTACAGAGTAATTCTTCTCAGCAGGGGCTAATCTTCGACTTGCATAATACACTGGTCTAAACCACTTATCAATTTGTTGCATCAACACACTTCCTATTGCTATATCTGAAGCATCAACAAATACATGAAATGGGTGATCCCAGTCCGGCGGCTGTAAGATAGGAACTTGTGTTAATAAATTATTTAAACGATCAAATGCTATCTGGCATTCCTGGGTCCATTCAAATTGTCAAGGAGTCTTCGTGATTAGCTTGTTTAGTGGTATAGCCAGATGAGCAAGCCACCGTAAGTGTCGTCCATGCCATCTTACTTGGCCCATGAATCGCATAACTTCCTTCAGTGTAGTGGGCATCGGAGCTTCTAATACTGCTGAAATTTTATATGGATCCACATGTATACTTTGTGCAGATACAATGTGACCAAGTAGCTTACCACATGAAACCGCAAACACGGATTTGTTTGGGTTTAAGCAGAGTCTGTATTCTTTGCATTTCTGGAAGCAGCACCGTAAATGGAAAAGGTGTGCTATCATCTTACCGAAAATTGAAAAATCATCAAGGTAAACTTGCATAAAAGAGGTGAGATAAGGAGAAAATATTTCCTGCATACATCTTTGAAATGTGCTTGGTGCGTTTCTCAATCCAAACCACATTACAGTACAAGCAAATACACCCCAGTTGGTAATGAATGCAGTTTTTGGTATATCCTGTTCAGCCATTCTAGCTTGATTATAGCCACTGTATCCATCTAGGAATGAATACATCTCGTGGCCTGCTACTCTATCCAGCATAGTATCTTTGGAAAGGGATCCGGTATGGTTGCTGCGTTTAATTTCCGATAATCTACACAGATTCGCAGTTGCTTGTTTTTCTTTGGCACAATCACAATCGGAGAGATCCATTCAGCATGCTCTACTGGCACGATGAATCGACTTTTAATAACCTATCAAGTTCTGCCTTTACCTGAGATGCATAATGGGGATTCATCCGGTAGCTGGGTTGCTTTATCGGTCTTGCTTCTGGCTTCAGCATGACCCTGTGCTGGTAGATGCGGGGGTCCAATCCTTTCATGTCCTTGTAGTCCCATGCAAACACATCGGAAAATTCGCGGAGTAGTTGGATTAGATCAGCTTCAAATAATTCCGGTAAATTTTGCTTTATCTTTACAAGGCGCAGGTGATCTTCATCTCCTAAATTGTAAATGATCAGCTGATCTTCGGGGTCATAGAACTGTTGAGATTTCTCTGTGTTGTCTGTTGGTTTAAGAAGTTGCTGTAGTTCATCGTCATGTGTCGAAACAGTATCTTCCTTCTTAGCCTCTTCTCTGATGGGTATTACTGTACAGATTGAAGCGTTCCAATTATCTACAACGGATTGTAGATCAACAGTCCCTAAGGAAATTAAGTCAGCGTTACTCTTCAGAAACTCTTCTTCTTCATCATCTGACAATCCATCTAGCATATGGACTGGTTCAGCAAAATACGGTCTAGCGTGTAGCTCGCAAGGTTGTATAGCATCTAATTTTACCACATATCTACGATTGGCATCCTTAAACGTAAGCTCTTGTGCAGACCAGTCCTGTATTACCTTCGCATGCTTCAGCCAAGGTCGGCCGAAAAGAAGGTTGTAATCCAAAGTGGATTCCGATAGATCTAGTATAACAAAGGTCATTTTAAAGATCGTACCTTGTAAAGTGATGGGTACATTCCGCACAAGCCCTAAGGGATGGACTCTTGATTGATCTGCCATTCTGACAAAAAAATGAATTGGTTCGATTTCGGTCCATCCTAACCTTTTGCATAATGCCGCAGTCGCAATGTTAACACCAGAGCCTCCATCAATTAGTACCTGTGTAATCTTATGATTCTTATACCATACCGTAATCAAAGGAACTCAATGATCCACCGTAGAATCAGGTTCCGGTTGAACTGCTGCTGTCGCTGGAATACAAGAAGGCACCGGACTGAACTATTGTTGGAATTGTTGTCAAATTCCAGGCACTAATGCCAGTAGTTGGCCCAGAGGCAGGGTGATAGATGCCTTAGATAAGATTTCCCAGGCCTGTTGAGATTGGTTGACAGGCTCTATCGATGTTGAAGTTGATGCCTCTACTGATGCGGAGGTGTCTACTGTTGGTAATGTGTCTGCTACTGATGATGTTCCCACTGCTGACTCCCGTGGTTGTGTTCCTTCCTTTGTGAACGAGGGCTGGGTTACCGAAATAGGCTCTGGGAAGACTGGTGGCTCTGTTGTGGTCCGTTGACTAGCCTTGTTGTACATTCTGTGTTGTTCACGTATCCCTGGTTCAAATAATTCTGCTGCCGGCTGTAGTTGTTTACCGGATCGGGTCTGGACTGCAGCAGCCTGTGTTTCCACCGGTGTGATTTGTACCATGTTGGCCATTGGATTTTGACGTTCCTTCTTCCTTTGATCATACTCAGCTGCATCCTTGCAAAATCTCCTAATATGTCCATACTCATCACAAAAATGGCAGCGCGGTGGTGGTAAATTGGGATTTTCCGATGGTGGTCCGTTCTGCCATCGGTTTGTATTATAGTTGTTATTCCTCTGTCGTCTGTAATTTCGATATCCTTGCTGCTGGTTGTTTCTCATTTGCGGAGGCACATAGTGGTTGGCTGGCTGCCCTTGTTCCTGGATAATTGCATTGACAGTCGCTGTTCCTTGTACTCTAGCGTTGTATGCGCAATTTTCGGTGGTATGTCCGGCAGTGTTGCAGATAGCGTAGAATGTCTGATTAAGTGCACAATTGGCACTAGCATGTCTTGAATTTTTGGATGTGATGCAGTATACTTGTCTGGTCATATCTTCGGTAACATTTTTGTTTGTTTTTAACCACTCCAGATCTTCTGTAAAGCCGCCGACTTTGTTTTCCAGTTGCAGAGTCATTGCGATGACTGCATCGAGTGTCATAGCTTCGACACATCTTATGATCATGATCTGCTTAAGTTGTGGAGTCAAGCCATTGATGAACCACTGAGTGATAACGTCATCTGGTAAGTTAGCATGGGCCGGTGGTAACTGCCTTAAGTGCGTTCTGAAGAGGGTAGCATACTCCTGTACGGTTTGATTTGCCTTCTGTCTGTTGTTCTGTAGATAGTCAAAAATTTTGGCTGGATTCTTTTTCAGCCTGAATCGCTGCAGAAAAGCATCTCGTACTGCTTCATAGGTGCCGAAGTGATTAATATCATATTCTGTAAGCCATCTAGCTGCTTCATTGACTAGTGTAGCTTGAAAGACAATAGCCTTATAGGCCGGATCCGGTGGATGGTTGAGAACTGCGTAGCTTATCTCGAAAGTGCGTATGTGAGCATCCGGATCATCTCCTGGGAATCCACCGAATTTCGTGTATGTCACACCTGTTGGAGGCGGCCTGGGTGGACATAACTGTTGTTGTTGTTGTTGTTGCCCGTTCATCGTGAGTGTATTATACCTTCCTTCTGTATCTCGGGGCTGAATGTTTGAACTATCTGAATTCGTATAGTCGGATGGTGCACTTTCCGGTGCGATGATCTTGCTTAATATGCTTCGAATCTCTGTCTCGAATAACTTTCCTTCCTTCTTGATGTCCAGTGTAGGGGAACTCACTTCAAAAAGTGGTGGCTGGGCTGAAGATTCACCAAAAAATGGTAAACCGTCGCCGAAAAACTGTGATTCTGTTACCGAAATATCACCGGAATGTACCGAAATATCATCGGAATGTACCAAAATTTCGCCAAAATAAGGTTTTTTTTTTGTTTTCGTCGATTTCTTCGGCTAATGTGTTTCTAATCGTAGACAAGTTTGAATCTTTATCCAAGATTGTTAAACTAACTGCAGACTGCGTTTTGGTAGATTCTGGAGTTACTATATCTCCGACAGACTGTGCCGAAATAGTATCAGAATGTACCAGAGGCGTAACAAGTTCCACCGGAATATGACCGGAATCAGTTCTAACGTTCTTAACTTTCTTGACAACTGGGTCAGACCTAGTTGTACTTTTACTTCCCCGAGTTTTCTTTAGTACATTAAGTACTCCAAACTGATGGTTCTTGGGGTACGTTTCACCGGATCGAGTAACCGGCATGTATCATCTTTTGTACTAATCGCGTAGTATTACTATCAAAACAATTTGCAACAATCTAGTTCTGTTGCTACTTCCAATCGAACGATAATCTGGATGTTCGATTCTGACAGACGACTGGCAATCTTGATGCCACCTTCCCACAGACGGTGCCAAGTGTTAAGTGTTAAATATTCAAACGTTAAATGTGTTACGGGTGTTAAATGAATCGCTTAGATCGGAACGTCTCTGACTATTCGAAAGTCGTTACCAGACCAAGTGGGTTTTTGGGAGTGGTAGGGGTCTGTTAGACAGAGGCCCTGTACTTATTTCCCAAATCTTCGTCATAACAACACAAGCCCTAATACGCGTCTTAGCTCAGTTGCTAACATCCATTGGACAATACTCGATTTCTGTGTCTTGGGTGCCGAACTTCTTCAGACTGACCTGCTATTGGAACAGAGCAGTAGTCTGATCTACAGACTCAACAGTATGTAGTAAATCAACCAGAGATAACACTATAGCCGACAGATTCATTCGTCACAACACTTTACAGTGATCTTCAGATAAAAGGTTCACGTTACCCAAAGGTACTAGTTATTCCTCGTATTCGGAGTTAACAGATAATAACACCAAATGCAATGAATCAGGTAGAACAAACAGGATACACTACAACAATGCTTCAAATCGCCTATTCGAACTCACACCGTAATATCATTACTCAGACTGACTCAATGTACTTGAACAACTAAAGAACACACAACAACGCAACACGATGATAGTAATCAGACACATACCAACAGTACTCAAGACTTCACAATAGTATTAACCAACGCTTTCACAGATGTTCAGGCGACCAGTCTGGCAATTTCAGAAAAGACGTCTCTCTCGACCATTCTCTTTACATTGCTTTATATAGATTTTACAAGATGTGCGTACCAACTTTTCACGCGTATTTAAAAAAACTCCGTTACATCTGGCATCCGTTACATCTGTCCCACTCCGGCGGCCACTAACACGCTGAAAAACGAAGAATACGTCAACGGCGATCAGGCGCTTGGTGATATGGACGCAACTTTGAACCATTGATTACTTTAGGAAGAGGAATTCCGATCAAGGTAGTCAACCAAAAAGTAGCTGGTTCCACTTGCTCACTAATCCGGTAAGGACCGAACCACCGTAATTTAAATTTCCCAGCAGCATGATTTGCTTTAGCATTGTAAAAGAGCACAAGTTGGCCCACCGTAAAAACTAGAGTCTGGAGAAAGCAATCATGGGTACGGGCTTGCCGCAACTGAACTTCTTGAAGAGTCAGAAAACTTTCCCAGTGATGTTCATCCAAGGCTCTTAGTGTGTCCAACCAAAATGGCAAAGAGTCTTCAGGTAACAGCTTCTGAGTTATGGCCACGCGTAAGCTTGACACGACAATCTCCATCGGCGTGATTGCTTCTAACCCATAAGCAAGCTTGAAAGGGGTCATTCCGGTTGCTTTTGTAAGTAGTCCGGTATGCCCATAAGACTGTGGGTAGTAACTGATCCCAACGTTCTGGTGATTCAACAACCAATTTGCGAAGCATACTCAATAGAGTCTTGTTGGTACTTTCAGCTAAACCATTAGCAAGGGGACAATATGGGGAACTGAATTTATGCAGAATTTGAAAAGTATGCATTAGTACGCGCATTAAATTGTTAGCAAAGTGTGTTCCTTGATCTGTCACAAGTTCTAGAGGTAATCCATAATGCGGGAAGACGTCCTTCATCAGGCATTTTGCCACCAAAACAGCTGTGGTAGACCGTAAGGCCCAAGCTTCTGCCCACGTGGTAGCGTAATCTGTACAAGTTAGGATGTAGCGAGTGTTGCTAAGGATCGCTGGTGGTGTTATTGGCCCAATAAAATCAAGACCCCACTTCTGAAAAGGTTCCAAAGGTAATACAGACTGCAGAGGAAAGAAGTGGCTTTGTAATGGCTGTCTAGATCGTTGACAACTGTCACACTGCTGCACAAACTGCGTCACATCTTTGTACATGGTAGGCCACCAAAGCCCACTTTGCAAAATTTTCCGGTGCGTAAGATCTGCTGCAAAATGTCCACCGGAGGGTATTGAATGTGCCATAGCAATAACCGAGTCTGCTTCATGTGGGGGAATACAATGAAGTAAGACACCAGTATGATCCATGTAGTATAGCTGTCCTACAATCAACCGGAATCTGCGACTGTAAACTTCAATTTTCCACCGCATAGCAGGATTCGTATGAGGAGGAAGATATCCATCAGTCAAAAAAGTTAACAACGTATCATAGTAGGTAAACAGCACAGGAGGTTCTGCCGATTCATCACGAGCTGTTTCAGTAATATAAATTGTTGGTGTGCTGTCATCAACACCCACCGAAGCTTCACCGGAATCCAATCCAAAGAGAAAATCTGCTAATGCATGTCGATGCTGGGTCCATGAATCACTTCATAATCGAACTCTTGTAATAATAAAATCCAACGAGCCAAGCGACCACCTAAATGTTGCTGCCGGACCAGATATACAAGCGCAGCATGATCCACGTGAAAGGTGAATTTTTGGTCGAGTAAATAATGCCGGAATTTCTTCACAGAATACACCAACCCGAGACATTCTCTTTCGATCACTGAATAGTTTCTTTCAGCAGGAGCTAATCGGTGACTTGCATAATATACAGGCCAAAACCATTTATTTGTTTGTTGCATTAAGACACTGCCAATGGCTATATCCGATGCATCTACAAAGATATGGAATGGGCGGTCCCAATCAGGAGGTTGCAAAAATGGAGCCTGTGTCAATAATCCTTTTAGACAATCGAATGCAGTTTGACATTCCGGAGTCCATTCGAACTGTCGTGGAGTACTAGTCATTAGCCGATTAAGTGGTGTTGCTAAATGGGCTAGCCATCGTAGATGCCTGCCATGCCACCGGATTTGACCCAGGAAACGCATAACTTCTTTCGGTGTTGTAGGGACGGGTGCTTCCAACACAGCTGCGACTTTGTCTGGATCGACTTGGATCCCTTGTGCAGATATAATATGTCCAAGGAGTTTACCACAAGAAATCGCAAAAACAGATTTTGTAGGGTTCAAGCAGAGTCGGTATTCACGGCATTTCTCTTGTATCGACTCTTTCTCCTTGATGCTCTAAAGTAAATAGTGAATTTCTTTGCACTTATCGCATGCCTATAAGGTCTATTTGAGTCTCCATAAGCTCAAGGTCTAGTCTTATGCCGGTTGGCGAGACCAAACTTCGTCGCTTTGAAACACACTTTTCTACCTACTACAAGCTTCTCCAAGTTCTTTCAGTGGTATCAGAGCTACAACAAGATGGGTGACGACTTTCCCTCAATGATCGAGAATCTTGATCGACACAGCTATGCGGCTTGGCAAATCAGAATGGAGGCCTATTTGCAAGTAGAAATCTTTATGGAATTGTAGCAGGTGATGAAGTTATGCCTATTCCAAGATCCAAAGGAGGACCTACACAAGAGGAGATAGATATGCTCACACTTTGGTGCACAAGGGATGCTCAAGCAAGGTTGTACATACTAAACTCTATCTCTGACTTTCTATTACCACATATTAGAGGATGCAAGACATCTCAAGAGACTTGGGATGCCCTCGAGACTTTCTTTTCTGCTAGTACCAAAGCAAGAAAGAATCATCTTTGGAACAAGTTCAGCCAAATGAAGAATACACCTAAACAAACTATCACAGAGTTTGTTACCAAGGTCAAGGAGGTTGCGGATCAATTAGCATCCATTGGAGAGATGATTGAAGAAGAGGCTATCGAAGAGATGATTGAAGAAGAGGCAAATTCTCAACGGCATTCGAAGTGATAAGCAATGGCAATCCTTCACGACGACTTATGATCTCATCATGGATGTGCAAACTCCAAACTTCAACATCTTTCTTGGACAACTCTTTAATCAAGAGGCCAACAATAGCACAAAGCAAGGTAACTCATATCATGGTAATTCAACTAGTGCTCTATATGCAGATAAGAAGGATAAGAAGCAGAAAGGCAAGAAGAAGGAAGAAGATGAAGAAGAGATTTCCCAAGCCAACTTTGCAAGCAAGAGCAAGTGGAAAGGGAAGAAGAAAGGACCAAAGCAAGACAAAGCCAAAGGTCAGAATGTTCAACCTCTTGTGCCATCTGCAATAAGACCAATCACACCACTCATAATTGATGGTTTAATGGGAAGACCCAGAAAGGAAGTGGAAGAGGTGGATATGGCAGCAATAGAGGAAGAGGTGGACACAACTTCAACAATAGCAATAGAGGCTATGATAGAAGGGACTACAACAATTTTGCAGAAGATCAACCACATGAAGACTCATTACTTCTCATGAATCTAAGCCACAAAGAAGGTAAAGAAGATGATCATTTGTTGTACATAGATTCAGGATGTTTGAATCATGTTGCAGGCAACATTGCTCTTCTATCTCATTTGGAAAGTCCAAAGCATAGACACGAAGTGCAAATAGGGGATGACACAAAGCACAATGTGGAGAAGATTGGTAATGTCAAAGCTTCCAATGGCAGGACAAACATTCTGAGTAAGGTCCTCTATGTACCCACTATCACTAAAAACCTAATAAGTCTAGGCCAAATAGTTGAAAAAGGCTTGCAAGTTAGGTTCACCCAACATGGAGCTTTTTTCGAAGATCTACGTCAAGGCTTCAAGAAGATAGCCAGAGGTGAGAAGCATGCTAGGCGCTTTACTTTTGAAGTGGGAGAAAAGAGGAACATAGCTCTATTCAACTTTGGGTCTCAAACTCTAAGTGAGCTTGAAGTGTGACATAAGAGACTTGCTCATGTGAATGAAAGAACCTTGAAGGATATATGTAGGGATCAAACTGTTCTAGGACTACCGAACATATCAAAGCAACACATGATCAATAGGTGTGATGCATGTTAGATTGGAAAGGCACAAAGACAACCATTCAACCACAAAGCCTATATCCACAACAACTTATTGGACTTAGTACATACAGATGTATGGGGACCAAGACAAGAACCTTCATTGGCAGGATCAAGGTATTATGTATCATTTATTGATGATCATAGTAGATGGACTGTTCTATACTTTATCAAGAGTAAGAATGAAGTGTTTGATTGCTTCAAAAAGTATCTCGCACATGTGGAGAATCGTACACATACATCACTCAAGAAGCTCAGATCTGATGGAGGGGGAGAATACTTCTCCAAAGTGTTTGATGAGTTCTTGCATAATAAAGGTATCAAAAGGAAAGTGACTACTAGGTTCTCTCCTCAACTAAATGGAATCGCGGAGAGGAGAAACAAGACATTGGTTGGATCAGCCAGAACAATGCTTGAAGAGAAGAAGTTGTCACATTATCTATGGGCAAAAGCTATTTCAAATGCTGTGTACCTTGTCAATAGACTACCATCCAAATCACTTCAAGGTATGACTCCTTATGAAGCATGGCATGGAAGAAAACCCAATATTGGACATTGTAAGGTTTTTGGTTGTTTAGCGTATGTTCATGTACCATCACAAATAAGAGGTAAGCTAGATGAAAGGGAAACAAAGGCAGTGTTTATTGGATATGATTCAACTTAGATGGGTTATAGGTTCTATAATCCTTCAACCAAGCAATTCACTACAAGTAGAGATGTTGTGTTTGAAGAACACAGGTCTTGGTATGATGAAGATAAACAAAAGGTAACTCTACCATATGATCTTGATTCTGATTCTCATCAATTAGGAAGCAAGCATGATACAGAGGTCCAGGATCCAAGAAGTGATACAGACGATGACCAAGATGAAAGAGAAAAGGATTACAAGCTATGGAAGTCAAGAGGCAAAGCAAAGATGCAAGAGGTTGGAGAATGCTCCAAACAGGCACTTAGAAGATCTGCAAGAGAGAAGAAACAAATAGAAAGGTATGGATACGATTCCATAGTTGTTACGAAGCATTCAATCTACTTCGCAAAAGACTCTATTTCAGAGGAACCCTCAACCTATGAAGAGGCGAAGGGAAACCGTACTTGGGAAAAGGACATGAAAGAAGAAATAGATGCATTGAAGGAGATGGACACTTGGGATTTGGTTCCAATGTCATGGAATCAAAAGGTAATTGGTTGCAGATGGGTGTATACAGTTAAAAGAAATTCATATGGATCAGTTTGCAGGTACAAGGCAAGATTAGTTGCCAAAGGATGCTCTCAAACTCATGGTATAGACTATGAGGAAACATTCTCACCAGTTGCAAAGACGACTACAAGCAAGACATTGATAAGTGTAGCTACTGCAAGGAATTGGAGACTCCTCCAACTTGATGTGAAAAATGCATTCTTAAATGGTTGGATAAGTGAAGAGGTATACATTTCATAACCACCAAGTTTTGATAACCCTAATCATCCATCTTATGTTTGCATACTTAAGAAAGCATTGTATGGATTGAAACAAGCTCCTAGACCTTGGAATTATAGGTTGGTTACATACCTTCAAGATGAAGGGTTCAGACCAAGCAACTCAGATCTTTCTCTATTCATCAAACGGGATCATGATAAGGTCATCTATCTATGTGTATATGTAGATGATATTATTGTGATAGGTGATGATCTAAATGGCATTCAAAGGATCAAGAGACACATGCAAGAGGAGTTCAAAATCAGTGACCTATGTTAGTTCATATATTTCCTAGGTATGCAGGTGATATACACAGATGAAGGAATGTATTTGACTCAGAGAAGATACATTCAGGATCTACTTCTCAAGTTCAAAATTGAGAACACAAAACCTGCAGGTACACCTTTGGAGATGAATCATAAACTTAGTGTTTATGAAGATGAGAAAATTGAAGGCATAAAAGAATATCAAAGCTTGGTAGGTAGCTAGATATATGTTACTCATACAAGGGCAGATATCTCATATAGTGTGGGAGTGCTTAGTCAGTTCATGCACTCGCCAAGAAGACCACACATGGATGCAACTAAGAGAGTACTTAAGTATCTCAAAGGTACAATCAACGAAGGTATATTCTATCCTTACTCTTCAAATTTGGATATCAAAATCTATTTAGATGCAAATTGGCCAGGAGCTAAGGATGATAGAAGAAGTACTTCTGGTTACTTAGCATTTGTAGGTTCGAAGCTAGTGTCATCGAGTTCCAAGAAGCAACCAATAGGCGGAGTACAGAGGCTTGACCATAGCAACTCAAGAGGCAATATGGTTAAAGGCATTGTATACAGATTTGGGACTTGTGAGTTCCAAACCTCACATATTTGGAGATAATGTAAGTTCCATGCATCTAGCACCAACCCCTATTTTCCATATAAGAACCAAACACATACAGGTTCATTAACACTTCATCAGAGAGAAGCTCATGGCAAAGGAGATTGACATTTCTTTTGTTCCAACTGAAAAGCAAGTAGCAGATATGATGACAAAGGCACTTGATGGAATAAAGCTTTGTAGATTCAAAGCTATGGCAGGTATTCAACCTATCAGAGAATGAAGACTCAAGCATACTTTAGCTTGAGGCGGAGCTATTGGAACATCAAGCTCACATTATGCTTAAGGTGGATTTGATCTACATTATAGGCTATCGCGTCGAAAGAATATCCATTGGAGAGTTCTTCTATTTATGCTCACTTATTGTACTTTTTGAAAAAAGATTTTTCATGGATCTTTTACCATTGTAAAAGCCTTGAGCTTTACACATGTAAAAGTAGAAAGATAGAGCCTAAATCTCATGAATTTTTGGTGGTTGAGTTGCATTCAATTAAGCAATCAATCACCTTAAAGTAGATCAAACTAGATCTTCATTTTTTCCTAGATTGTAGGAAAGTGAATTGATTACCTCAAACAACCATTCCCACCTTCATTTGAATTCAAGAATTCATGGAACACTCCTAGAGTCTATATAAGTACTTGAAATCACTTATACAATACATGGAAGCAATATACATACACTTGTGACCATCATTGCCTTGCTCCTTCAATTTCTACATCATCTTCTTCGCCAACAATAATCTTGCAGAGGCTGCTGCTCTCTCTCCAGAGCTCCAAATTGCATGCGAATGCTCATTGGAAATTTATTAGTGCCTAGTTTATGCCTATAGATTTTCATAACATTTGGTTTAGTAGATTGGGAGAAATCTCAAATTTTCATGTCTCGGGTTCAATCTCTACGTATTCCTGAAAAATAGGAAGTACCATTAGTGAATGTCTGATTCATACCTATAGAATATTTTGCTTATTCATTATAATTTCATGCATTCTATACACTAAACCCTATGCGTATCACTCCCATAAAAGGATTTTTTCTAATTGTAATCATGCTGGTCACTATGGGCATTTGAAGTTCATTGTCTCTTCCATAGATAGTAAGTTTCTTGAGGTAGTCGACCCACGAACCTATTTGTTTTGTATCGACTGTTTCTCCTTGATGCTCCAAAGTACATAGTGCATTTTTTTGCACTTATCACATGCGTATAAGGTCTATTTGAGTCTCCATAAGTTGAAGGGCTGGTCTTGTGCCGGTTGGCTAGACCAAACTTCGTCGCTTTGAAACACACTTTTCTACCTTCTACAAGCTTCTCCAAGCTCTTTCAAATGTAACAAGTCTATGATTCCAAGCTCTAGGAGCTTGCTTTAGTCCATAGAGAGCTTTCCTAAGTTTGCATACATACTCAACGTGTGATTCATCCACAAATCTAGGAGGTTGTGCCATACACTTCCTTTGAAATCCAACCATTCAAGAATGCATTTTTGACATCCATCTGATAGATGTTCCAGTTCTTTGAAGCAACTATACTCATGAGAACTATGATTGTTGGCATCTTTGCCACACGAGAGAAAGTGTCCTAAGAATCTATGCCTTGGGTTTGAGCAACCCTTTGGCCACAAGCCTTGCTTTATACCTGTTTATTGAACCATCTGAGTTCTTTTTTAGCTTATAGATCCACCTAGATCCAATGATCTTCATGGATGGCTTCTTAGGAACTAGGTCCCATGCGTGATTCTCTTGAAGAGCTTCTATCTCTTCCTCCATGCTTCTCTCCATTCTGATTTCTTGTTGGCTTATTCAAATGTTGATGGTTCCTCTGAGTTGATATCTTGAGCAATATAGATTGAATGCTTAGTGACACAGAGGTGTCAAATCCATATAGTTCTGGCTTCTTCTTTTCCCTAGTTGATCTGCTTGTTGTTTCTTGAGAAGATTTTTCAATATCTCTCAACTCCTGCATCTCTCTGTCTTTATTGTTCCATGTCTTGATGTTCCTCTTTGATGTTTTTTTATCATCATAAAAATCACTTGTACCTTCATGTAGTTGATCATTTACCTTTTGTAATGATGGAAAGTCCTCCTCTAGGTCATAAGGTAGCTTGACTTTCCTACAATCATCTTCAAACCAAGAGTTGTGATGGAACATGTGCATAGGCTATGCATCCAAATATCATTCAATGATCAAGGCTAGGTCTTCTTGCATTCCAAGCTTCATAGGGTGTCATTCCATCTAGTTCCTTTGATGGGAGTCTATTAATGAGATAGTTGGCTCTGGACACAGCCTCTGTCCATAGATAAATGGGTAATTTTTTCTCATTAAGCATCAAGCTTGCAGCTTCAACTATGGTTCTATTTCTTCTCTCTACCACTCCATTTTGCTCTAGAGTGTACTTCGTTGTGATTTCTCTCTTGATGCCTCTATCTTGGAGATAGGCATCAAATTCATGAGAGAAGTATTCTCCCCCTCCATTTGACCTTAGCCTCTTTAATGTTTTTCCTATTTGATTTTCAACAAGAGCAAGATATTTCTTGAAACAATTGAATACTTCATCCTTGTGCTTCATAAAATATAGGATGGTCCTTCTGCTTACAATCATCAATAAAAGATACATAGTACGTGGATCCTGCAATTGATGGTTCTTTGCTAGGCCTCCAAACATTTGTGTGGACTAGCTCCAATAGGCCACCATGGATATATTAGGTAGGACAAGCACACTTTGATCCTTGCATATTTTCTTCAAACTTCTTTCTCCAATGTGAGCTAATCTTTTGTGCCACATCTCTAATTCTGGTAGAGTTTGTTCTCTGTAATTGAATCTCTTGCGTCCTTGTTGAGGATCTTCAGCAAATGCTCCGTTCCTTGTGAACCTTATCTACAATCCTTTCTCTACAATTTTTCCAACACTTATCAAGTTCTTGGTTATGGTATGTACATACAATACCTTATTGAGTAGATTCATATTTCCACATGGGGTCTTCACATTTTTTATCTTTTCAACTGAGTGCCTAGTGTCATCTCCTGTTTGAACCTCATGTCTATTCCTTGGGTCTTCCAAGTCTGATAATAGAGCCACATTCCCTACGATATGATTGGAACAACCAAAATCTATATAGAATACATCCTCATTTGCTTTACCTTGTTTCATGGTCATGTTCATCAATACAAGTGATCCTCTTGTGTGTGCTATTAAGTGTAATTCTTTTAATCTCGTCTTTCTCTATATCCTCCTTGGTTATTTGTATTGTTGTAGTTGCTTAATCTTCCTCTTCCATAACTTCTTTTATTGAAGCCTCTTCCTCTCTGATTTGTGGGATTCTTGAAACAATTCTTAGTTGTATGGTTAGTCAAGTGACATATGGCACATGGCGAAGAACTTTGGAATCTCCCCATGCCTTGTCTACCTCGTCTACCTCTTCCTCTTGTACCTCTACCTATTCCTATCAATTTAGCTTGGAAGGTACTAGCTTCATCATTAGATCTTTTGCTTTTGCCTTTGCTATCCTTACTCTTATTCTTATCAATGTATAGGGCAGAGGATTGGTTGCATTTTGAGTTGTCATTGTTCTTCGCAAACTTGGATTCATGAGTGAAGAGTTTCCCCATAAGAGTATTGAAGTCAGGTACCTGCATATCCATGTATAGGTCCATTGCTATGGTGAAGGCTTCCCATTTATCATATGCTTTGATTCCATTGATCACTTGTCTCACAATCTGCTCCTCTTCAATGATTTGTCCAATGCTTCCAAGTTGGTCAGCTAGGTCCTTCATTTTGGTGACATAATTAGCCACACTTTGCTTGGGCATCTTCTCGAGTGTGGTGAATTCCATCCACAGTTGATTATTTCTTGCTCCAATGCTTCAAGAGAAGGATACTTCAAGAGCATTCCATGTCTCTTGTGATGCATGAAAATTCCTAATGTGTGGAAGTAACAAATCAAAAATTGACTTCAGCATATAAGATTTGGCTAAAGAATCCTTTCAAAACCATGTCGTTAACCTTTCTTGTTCTTCTTGAGTAGGTTGACCTTTGCTTCAGAGTATTGCCATCAGCCCATCTCCAGATATGTAACCATAGAGATTTATACCTTGAAGATATGCTTTCATTATGACCAATCACAATTAATTACCTCGATCCAATTTGTGAATAGATGATGGGAATCCATCTCCCATGTTGAGTTGATGATAGCTCTGATACCACTGTGAGGAGATGGTTTGATACACTCCAAAGATGAGGTGGTGCTACACAAATCCTTCTCTACACCTACCAATGTAGCTTCAGAGTACCTTAATAGACACCTTTAGCTTCCCAAATATGTATTTGGACCCACTATGTGCCTTGGAGCATCATCCTCACATAGTTATAGCAAAATAGATAACTTTCAGATTTGAAGGACTCCAAAAACTTGCTATTTATGGACTAGGTTCTTCTCACCGGCGAGCCTTTAGACATAGCTAAATGAAGACCTTTGATGACTATTAGAAGTTATCTCACTAATTGAGGATGCTAATATGATGAAAAATGATATTAAGAAGTTAGGGGTGTAATCTCGACTTTTTAAGAAGTTGTGACTCTTGTAAAGAACTTTTTGCCATTGTGAGAATTGAAGAAGATTTTCCAATTTGCCTCGTTATTGCTGATATCCTTCTTTTCCAAGAGCTTTTGTGTGATGCTTGAAATGTGTGTAGGACTGTTGTCTAACCCTTCCCATCGCTTTTGAGCTACTATAGTGTGTGTGTGTGTGTGCTATAACAAGTTTTGAAGTAGGTGTTAGTGTTTCTCACCATTCACTATTTTGCTCATGACTTGAAGCACTTTTGTCAAATTTGACTTAAAATATGACGATTAGATGCGTCTCATCAAGAGCTTCGAAAAGAACCTGCTATTCACCATATTTGTAGTTCGAAGCTGAGAGAAAAGTTTGAATTTGTTCTTATTGTTGTAAATGGTATCGCAACCTGCATTTTTAGAGAGTTAGTGAGTTGGAGAGGTAGTTGATTCCAGCCACATGCATTGTCACTTAGATACTTCACTTACCATCATGTGTGAACATGTCTTCATACACTTGGTATGTCTAATTCCATGGATTGATAATTAAACGTGTATTAATCCACCACTATATGCACTTGTGGGGCAATCGAGGTACAATTGCATTGACACAAGTCCCTAATGTTGGTGAAAATGCCAAGCCTTCACAGTTGGCTCTGCTTTGTGAAAAGATATGTGTGATTGTTTAAAGAACCACATGAACCATTGCTTATGGTTTTCACCATTAACCTTTGTAAAATTCACTTGACTTACATGAATCTTGTAAAGCCACCAAACTCGTGGAGCTAGGAGACCTTTATGGTACGAGTTTTCTCATGAGAGAATGTCTCCTCATTTAGAGGAAGAACTTTTAGGTGGATCTCTATTTGAATTTCAAAATTCAAAGTTGGAGAAAAGTCACTATATAAGATAGTTAAAAACTTGCGACTTTTAGAGCGCCATTACTGAGCTTATTGCTGATCATTTGTATATGTTGAGTGGCCTACATCATAGCCCAATATTAGCACTATCATTGGGCATCATATTCATGCCAATGATCATGTACAACATTGTCCTATAATACATTATACTATTGATCATCTTTGTTGGTCTCTCTGTCATTGTCACTCAAAACACTGTACTTGTCTTGATCATATCTCCGTGATACCTACATCATTTTCAATGTTCTAAAGCTCATTGGAACCAGCTCTAATTCTATTACAAGTTTTCAAAGTTTAAGGAAGTTTAATTGAGCCAATTGGGAGAAAAGCATCTCCAAGTGGTCACTGGTCATTCTCTACAGAATTCCCAAAATATCGGGGGTAAGCTTCTACTTGCTAAAGACATTGCTCAGAGTATAGTCTATCATTTTAAGTGATTACAATTGGAATAATTAGCTCTCTAAGCTAATTAGATACCCTTAGAAGGAATTTTTCTAATTGCTTCTGTACTATGAGTATTGAGCAAAACTTCCAATAGGTACCAAGACCAAAATAGCAACTTTTTGGTCACTAGCTAGTTGCAAACTTATCTGTTTTGATCCTATTGGTTGAAGCATCATCTCCAAAGCACATAGGCACTTATTTAGTGTCATTGGAAAGCTAAAGGGTCCTACAACACAACTCGGAAGTAAAATAAGGCAGTTACCAAGCACGGATTAGCAGTACCAACTCATTTCTTGAGGTGTCCATCCATCTTTCCCTACAGTGGTATCAGAGCGATTTGAGGTAAAATGGGAGATGATTCCCCTTCTTTTATTGATAAATTGGACAGGAAAAACTATCAAGCATGGTCTTTGAGGATGAAGACATACTTACAAGGAAAAGTCTCTATGGATACATATCAAGAGATGAGGAGATGCCCATTTTCAGGAGCAAAGGACAATCTACAAGAGAGGAGCTTGAAAGACTCAACTCATGGTGTGCCAAAGATGCATTAGCAAGGTCATATCTTCTTAACTCTATCTCTGACTTCCTTCTTCCACATATTAGGAACTGTAAAACATCAGAGACATGGGATACATTTTCATCATACTTTTCTTCCAATACAAGAGCAAGAAGAACGAATTGTGGATTAAGTTTACCACTCAAAGGAAGCAACCCAAGCAAAGTATTTCAGAGTATGTGACCAAAGTCAAAGATTTGGTTAACCAATTGGCAAGGATAGGAGAGGAGATTGAAGAGGATCAAATAGTGAGACAAGTGATCAATGGCATCAAGGTAGATGACAAATGGGAAAGCTTCACAGCTGCCATGGGCTTATACATGGACATGCAGATTCCATATCTTACCACACTCATAGGGAAACTCTTTACCCATGAAGCCAAGCTCAACAAAAATGGAGATTCATCAAGAGGTTAATAACTCTTCTACCCTATACACAGATAAAGGCAAGTCTAAAGAGAAAGGGAAAAGTAAAAAGATTGAAGATGAAGGTACTACTTCTCAAGCTAACTATGCAGGGGGAGGTAGGAACTCAAGAGGTAGGGGAAGAGGAGGTAAGCAAGGTAGGGGGAGACCTTTCAACTCTTCCCCATGCAACATATGTGGATTGTCTAATCACACTACAGATGAGTGCTATAGGAACTACAAGAATTAGAGAGGATGAGGATATTAAAGAGGTGGTTACTCACAATCAAGAGGAAGATTCAATCATACTCAAAGCTACAACAACAATAACTAAAACAATAACTACAAAAATAACTACAACAATAACTACCAAGGAGGCTACAAATCAAGGAAAGGCTACAACAATTACACAGAGGATCAAGAGGATTCCCTTCTAATTATGAACATGACTTCAAAGCAAGGTATGAATGATGAAAACCTCTTCTATATTGACTACGGATGTTCAAACCATGTGGCAGGCAATGTAGCTCTTCTCTCTGATCTTGAGGAACCTAAGGGAAAGCACCAAGTACAAACAGGTGATGACACCAAGCATTCTATGGTCAAGGTAGGAAATGTTAGAACTTCTTATGGGAATAGAAATCTGTTGAGCAGGGTTCTTTATGTACCTACAATCACCAAGAACTTGATGGGTGTTGGAGAGACTGTGGAAAAGGCTTTGAAGGTTAGGTTCAACAAATATGGAGCATTTGTGGAAGATCCCCAACATGGATTCAAGAGAATAGCCAAGGGAGAAAAGATAGGTAGATTATTAGGATCAAACATTGTCAGAGCTTGAGATTTGACATAAAAGATTAGGGCATATTGGTGAGAGAACCTTAAAGCAAATATGTACAAATCAATGTGTGCTTGGGATACCTAATGCATCCAAGCAACACATGATCTATCTCACAGGTTACGCTTCTCAAAGAAATGCTACATGCATGAGGATTACTTGGAGCTTGTCCACAGAGATGTGTGGGGACCAAGTAAGGACCCCTCAATTTTTGGCTCAAGGTACTCTGTGTCTTTCATTGATGATTTTAGTAGGTAGACTATCTTGTACTTTATGAAGCACAAAGATGAAGTGTTCAGTTGCTTTAAGAAGTATCTTGCACTTGTTGAAAACCAAATAGGAAGAAGTCTAAAGAGAGTAAGGTAAGATGGAGGAGGTGTGTAGCTCAGTGATGAGTAGCACCTCCTTTAATGTCAATCCGGGAAGACGTGAGGATGGTATGAAGACCTCGAGCAAGTGGCGGCACAAGTGCGTGAGTGAGAAGCACACAAGCATGCACACACATACACACACACGCGCACACACGGCAAGACAAAGAGGGAGAATCAATGGAGTTCTTTAGATTACTTTCAAAAGCTCTTACAAGTTTGTTTCAATTACAATCCCACCTCAAAAATGAGCTCTCTAGCTCTTTTTATAGTTTTTGACTAGGTTTTGGCCCTGTCCAGACCTAGTGTCCGGCCTAGTTAAAAATTAGGTTCCAGGGCCAATTTGAGGGCTTAAACGGAGTCTAAAAAATATGAAAATTGATATGTAGGTACTTCTAAGGCTCCTCAAGCTCAAGGACTCCTTGGCTTGCACAAAATGGAGCTACAAAAATATGAAATGGTATTTACAATGATTGTTAGTGATAAGAATCACTGTTAAAAGATGTAGATTTGGAAAAATTGAAGGGCCTATCTGCCAGATTTGCATCGACTGCTTTGTCTACTTACTCCTTCACCTTGTTCTGACTCTCTCCGTTGGCTTCCTTGTCTAGTCAATCCTTGGGTGCCCTGGCTTCCTTGTCTAGTCAGTCCTTGGGTGCCCATACTGCTCTCAACACCCCCCCCTCTCTCGCGTCTGTCGTCCCTGACAGACCCTTGTTGCTGGGAGTGTTGGATGTAATATTCCACAACCTGAGTGGCAAGCTGATGTTCTTGTAAGCGTAGTCCTCTGGCCAAATCTGTCATCATACGATCCCAATCGATTGGTCCTGGAATGTCCGGATGTGGCAGACGTAACTGATCTGCATGGATCGCTTGTTCTACTGCGAATAGATGTAGCAAGTGTGTGGGTCTGGAATGAAAATTTCGGAATTGTATTCCCAGAATCCCGTAGAGAACATTTCCTCAAATGTCTGCTTGAAGCATGCGGGCAAGTACTTTATTCGTGCATGCCAAGCAAAGATGATAGTGACCAAGGGGGTTTGGCTCATGTCGTAGACTAGATCCTTGTTGCCTTGAGCGAATCCAGGGGCGGAGATGTATGGAGCTTGGACATTCCGAAAGGTTTTGAAGACAATGGTCATGAGCTCGAATATCTTCATACACATTTTCGCTGCTATATCAGGTACATTATTTAGGCGTGCGGACCAGTGCCGAATGGTTGATATCATGTAGGCTACGGTTGGAGGTCCTCGAGGTGGAGCAAAATATGGATAGTTAACCCAAGCCGAGCACTCTTTATTGTTGCGTACCTTGATTGCAAATGCTTGCCAGGATCTGCGACGTACCACTGGACAATAGCATGGATTATACTTGATATAGAGTGGCATGGTAGCCCAGGTACTCATCATCTCTGGGTAATCGGTGAGTAAACGTGCACGCCAATTAGGTTGGAAAATCGAGCCAGCACGTGCATCGGTCGGTAAATCCCCTATCTCAAATTGAGTAGCGAATGTGGGCTCCTTCCCTGTATGTCTTTTGACTTCTGCATTATAATCATGTAGTAAGACAAAATAAGGCATGTATTGCGATTCTGATGTTGTGATTAACCGTTGATGGGATAATTGTTGAAAGTAGGAAGACCGAAGGACCGTTTCTTCCAGATTCGTGAGAGATTGCATTTGCACGGCCACACGATCATCATGTGTCTTACCCACTTTCTCGACCCTTCTGACCCAATCTGGAACTTGAATTTCTAACGTGTCTTGTCCTTCGTCTGTAGTTCGACCACCAGGCGTCGGCATAGGCTCGTATGGCTCTTCGTAGCTGTCCTCGACGGGGATTTCCACTACTGTTTCAGGTTCTGGTTCTTCAATGGGCGAGGGTGGTCGTTCATATGGTAAGAGGCGTGCTTGGAGTTCTGCCACCTGTTTCCGAAGGGTCTCCATTTCTTCTGTAGATTGTTGCAAGATTACCGGCTCCTGTTGAGCAGTGGGTACACTGGCTAACTGTTTCTTTAGATCGGCACATTCAGTCTCTAGTTTTTCATATGACTCCAGGAAATTTGCATGCTCCTCAAGTAGGATGCGGATGTCTTCTGATGGAACTACTCTATATCTGGTAGGGCTAATGGTTGCTCCTACGGTTCCTTCCATAGCCGCTTCAAAGTTATCTTGGTTTTGTGTTGAAGTCGTTTGTTCTCTTCTAATGCTGCTGCCATATGCTTTCTTAGTAGCCCAATGTTGCGTCTGAGTGTAGCGTTAGATATCATTTGCGCTTGAAGCACTGTTTCTAGTTCCTTGACTGCTTGGTCATCTACAGTTGATGCCTTTGATTCCAATTCGGAGTGAGCCTGCTGTAGTGTGGTATGCTCGTCTAGGAGCGTCAGGTAGTCAGCTTCAAGAGTGGTGACTCTAGCTTGGAGACGTTGAGATTCTGCCTGGAGGGCAGCAGTGCGTTCTTCCAATTGATGGTAGTCTTGTTGTAGCTGATGTGCACACTGAAGTAATGTGTTGAACGTGCTATTTACATTATGAGATGCAAGGGGAAAAGTTTGAAATGCAGAGGAGGTGGGATTGGGTAGGGGGGTAGTGAATGCTGTGTGTGCCAATGATGTGAGTGGTGAGGTGGGGGGCAAGGGAGGGGAAGGTGGGGAAATCGTGGGGAGAGGTGCTGTGGTTGGTGAAATGTCCATTGGGTCAGACAAGGTGGTGTGTGCAGGGGCTACCATATAGGTGGGTATGGTAGGTGAAGTGAGTGTGGTGTTCGTGTAAATTGATGTCGTTGCGAACATCGGAGGAAGGTGCCTTTGAAACATTGGAGAGCGGAAGAACTGCTCCACAAAGGACGGGTATTGGGGTGGCGCGGTCAGGTTGAAAGAGGTGTGGGGACCAGATGGGAAGTGAGGGTCATGGAATGGAGGTACCCGTATTGGGGGATAGGTCGGGAAACACAGGGTGCCTTCTGTGGGTGCTGGGTTTCCAACTACACTTGTAATTATGGGATGGCCAGTCATGGGTTCAGAGGATAGACGGGATGAAGTGTACAAGGGATTGGTGACGAAGGAGAAGAGGGTGTCTTGTGAGGTGGGTTCTCGAAATGAGAATGATTTGAATGAGGATGGGTTATAAGTGAATGTAGAGGTGATGACTGTCGTTTCTTCCGAGGTGGGAGGTGGTGGTGGGGGTGGAGAAGGTGGTGATGGAGGACGCTGGGGTGAGATGGGTGATGTCTGAACGAAGGTTTCAGCGAAGAGGTCAGTGGTGGTTGTGGGAGTGGCTGTGGTCTCAATAGGTACTTCTGGTTCTGTGACGGGTATCCTGATAGTCTTACCTGCTCGTGGTAACGTGTCCACTCTGCGTTTGTCATATCTTACGGACTGGCGGACTGCGGTGTGGACAGCCTCTGGAACTCCTAAAGAGTCTGACACTAATTTGAGGGTGTCAATGAAGTGTTGGTCCACCCCTTCATCTGATAGCATTTCTTGCATCAAAGCTTGACCTGATACCAGAGAGAGTTGATGTCTTTCTTGTACTGCTTTGATAGTGTCATATAGCCTTCGTAGTTGAGCTGTATATGCAGGTGCACCTACAAGTTCTGGCACTTCTTGTTGCTCCTCTTGTTGCTCTTGATCATACTCCTCCTCATCATCCTCCTGTTCTTCATCTCCGTCCTCTTCTTCCTCCACGTCAACAGGTGTGACAGGTGCTTGGGAGGTTGTGGCCTGCGTTTGTACATTCTCCGCTTGTTGTGCCTCTTCTGCCTCCAGCTCTACATCTTGTAATAGTTGTTCGAAGTCTTCATTAGTGAGTTCTTCTAAAGGTGCACCACTAGGAAATTCGAGATCCGTTGGGATGGGAGGGAATATCAAGGTGGAACCATCCGTGCTGCGTCTTGGAAGTCGGAGTGTGAATGGTCGGACTCTTCGGGGTGGCGGGGTGACGTCTGGTGTTAGGGTGGCTCCACGTGGTTGAGCACATGGGACTTGGACCGTGCCTCTCATCTTCTTAGAAGGGGGTCCAATGGATGTCCTGCCTCGAAACTGCTCTACCCGATTCCACATCAGGGCTCGTTGGATTGGAATGTCATAAGCCAAACACCTATAAATGATTCTTGTCAGAGCACAGCAACCATATAAAACCTGTTTCCGCGGCCAGCGTTTGTGAGCTAAGTGTATTTGATCAATTATCCAGTGGGGTAGGTTGATGGTGAGGCTCTGTGTCTCTGCCAGATACAGGCTAAACCAAATCTTTTTGTGCGGCATGGTGAATCTATCCTGCGCCGGGAAAGCAAAGTGTTGCATGCACATGCGAAGGTGTATTGCAATATTAGGCGTCATGGATACCATGTCCTTGAGTTTGGTGAGACTTCGATTCTTCATGTAGTCCGGTACTAGGGTTTCCTTCTCTGTAGGAATATGCATGCCGCGCATATCCAGAGCTTCTCTCACCAAATTGTTTGATAGCCTAAACCTCTTGAGCTCATTCCCCTTTGTCAGAGATGGAATCACAAATGAGCTTGCACCTTTTGGGTTCGGATTTGGAGTCAAGGTGTTGATGAGATAGTAGCATCGCATGAAGTCAGGTTTTGGGAGTCGGGCACTGAAATAGGCACTCAATCCGGCTTTTTCCCATATCGGACGTAGACCTTCCGCATTTTGTAACTTCTCAAATTCTCTTGTAAAGAAATGGTATCTGCCTTGCTTTCCATTGTAGTCCAACTCTGATTCCCATAGATACGTTCCTTCCCCCAAAGGTCCTGCTACCTCGGTAAACCAATGTGAAGTCTTTCCCACGGGCATGGTGTGGCCACGCGGAGGGTCCGCAATAGGTATGATTTTGACGGCCTGCAATTCTTCTGGTCTTTCAACTGTCTCAGGCAAAACGGGTAAACTGTCCAAGTCCACCACTTGCGGGTTTGTTTCTGTGTGAGAGCTAGTTCCTGCTGCCTCCGCCATGTTGAAAGTGTCGCAGCTGATTCTGTGAGAATATATGAATAAACGTTAACATTGCAATGGACACAAAAATGACATGGTGTCCCTTGTTACAATATTAACTTAAAGTTCTGGAGTGGTTAGGAGTTAATAAGTGCTCGGTGCTGGTGTGTGTAGTTAGGAGTTAGGTAGACCTAAGAGCTAAGCGAAATGATGTGAAGCGGTTAGTAGGTGGTCATGGATTTACAATAGGGTCAGGGGGTTTGTTACAAGTCTTGGGCTGCCAAATGCAGTGGATGGGTTTTACTCGTGGTTCCGTAGAGATTCTCGAGAGCTTTATAGGTGTGTCAGCTTTAACCTGAGGCCTTTTAGGGGCCCATTTACAACTGATTCTGTTTGTGTTCATGTGCCTTGGTGTTGAAAATGAGTGGATGTAGGCTGTGCGAGTGAATGGATCATGCTGTGTAGGGTGTGTTCTTGGTGTAGCTATCTGAGCCCGCAAACAAGCCTTAGGCACCCAAATTTGTCTTGATTGTGGGCTAGCCTTCATCGACCTTTTGGGCACCCAAATAGATTTCACGTTAGCAGAAGAATTTCCGAAAGACTTCTTATTAGTGACGTGTTGTTGGTTACTAACAAGAGGCTTTGCCCGTGCGGTTGGCGTGGGTGCAACCGGTTGTTCACCTTTTCGCACCCACACTTGGTTCACTTGTTGAGACATTCTGCTGCGCAGGTTCTTTTGATGTCCGGCATAGGTAGTACTCTGCTTCTTCTGCCTTTGCTCCACCTTTGGTTGTTGCCTCCTTCTGGCCTTTGGAAAAGAAGGGAATTCCTTTGCATCCCTGACTCCTTTTTTGCGAACATCATTCCTCTGCAACACATAGTTTTGGACAAGAACAGCATGGTCAACTTCATGTGCACCCCTGGAGGGACCAGGAGTCTGTGCCTTTTCTAGTTCCTTGAGTGCTCCCTTATCCAACTCTATTGTAATTCGACTATGATTGACCCATACCTGAAGAAGTCCACTTCTTAGGTTTAAGTTGACTGCTTGGTCATAGATCCAGTCTTGACCCAAGACAAGAGGTTCAGTGAGATCCTCATCTTGACACACTAGTGCTTTAACTGTCATTGCCTCATCATGAATGTAGAGGGGAAGTTGCACCTCGCCCATGCAAGGGGTTTCCACGCCTCCCAATCCTATGAGATATGCTTCCACAGGATTGACAGTTAACTGTAACTCTTGACAGTAAGACACTCTAACAGCACTAGTGGCTGCACCTGAGTCAATCAAGGCTTTTACAGTCCTTGCACTCTTTTCTTGTCCTATATCTAGGGTTACGAAAGGACGTCGATCAGTTATCCTAGGTGAGCTGGTTCCTGCGACTTCACACATTGCCATATGATATCCTTGATCTGCATAGTCATTTGTCCTAGGCTGCTCTCTACCTTGCCTTCGTAATTTCATCCTTCTGATGCGTTCTAAAGCTTCTGCTTGAGCTTCTTCTCTAATTCGCTTCTCTTCCTCTTTGCGTTTCTTAGCAGTGTTGAGTCGGCTGAGCATTTCCTCCGTGAGGGGTTCCTGATACAACTTGACTCTGCATCCGCTAATATAGTTAGGGAGAACATCGCCCTCTAATGTGGCTAATTGTACTGCTCCACTCGTGGAGATCCTATTGATAATCATAGGTCCGTAGCCTCTCTTTTCTAGCTTCCTCGCGTGTTGTTTCAGTGTATAGACTAGGACTAGATCTCCAGCTTTCAAGCCTTTATCCTTCACATGGGCATCGAAGTATGCCTTCTGCCTCTTTTTAGCTGCATATATTCCAGCAGCGGCTCTCAGTCTTGTTTCTCCTAATCGTTCAAGGTCAAAGATCCTAGAGGAAAGCTCATGACCTGTCCATTCATGCTCTTGTGCTACTCTCAATGTAGGGATCAAGAAGTCCAAGGGTAACACAACGTTTTGGCCGAATACCATCTGAAAGGGGGTGGCTTGGAGTACCGTTTTGTAGGCAACTCGGTATGCCCAAACAGCATGGTGTAGCTGTTTGTCCCAATCAGAGCGTTTAGTGTTCACTAGTTTCGTCAGTACATTGCATAAAATCTTATTAGTGCTCTCAGCTTGTCCATTAGCTTGAGGGTGATAAGGGGCAGACTTCTTGTGTATTACCAAGAATTCTTGGAGTAGATTTTCAATCACTTCGTTCAAGAAATGAGTGCCTCTATCACTTACAAGCTCTATAGGTAGTCCGTATCTCGTGAATACATTCTCAAACAAGAATTTGGCAGTTGTTTGAGCATCGTTCTTTGTCGTAGCCTTTACCTCTACCCACTTGGTGAGATAATCTGTTGCAACAATGATGTATTCCGCATGAGAACCCTTGGCTGGGGGATTAATAGGACCTACGAAGTCTATTCCCCACTTAGAAAATGCACGTCCACCCATCATAGGTTTCAGTGGCATCTCATCTTTGCGTATAGGATACTGAGTCCTCTGACAGACATCACACCGTTTCACATAGGTATGTGCATCCATGTGAAGGGTAGGCCACCAAAAGCCCGCAAATAGGATTGCCTTGATCACCCGATCCGGTCCAAAGTGTCCTCCTGCTACACCTTGGTGAGCAGTTTCTAAGATCTTAAGATACTCACTTTCATGGACACACAGTCTCAGGTAACCATCCTTACCGCGCTTGTATAGATTATCACCAACGAGTGAATAATCCTGGGCTTCTTGTTCCAAACTCCTTTTTCTAGCTAGAGTCATGTCTGGAGGGAATGTGTTTGTCCTCAAGAATGATACTAGAGGTTCACTCCAATCTGGCACAATGGAGACTTGATAGAGAGTGGCATGTTCCATAGGTGGTTTAGTGCAACAGATTGGGCATTCCTTGCACAACTTTTGGACATCAGCTTCCATAGTTGGCCAATGTACTCCGAGTCTCTTTAGGGTCTGTAAAGTTCGTTGCTTTGAGTAGTGTTGCTCTAACGCACCTACATGTGCTAATTGCAACCATTTAGCGTACTCATCCTCTTCTACGCAACAAGCCAAGATCCCTTGATCTGTGTGCTTGTACATGCTTCCTGCCATGATATGGTACTTTTGGGCTTTTACGATCTCTCTATTCCGTGTGTTCACCACTGGATGATTAGGCCCGTATGTCAATACTGGTACTATTGGCTTGGCCCACTGCGGCACCACTTCCAAATTAAACAAGTAAGCATCAGGAAGGTCATCTGACACTCCTTGTGGGGCTTCTCCTGATGTGAGCCTAGAGAGGTGATCTGCTCTCAAGTGAGTCCTACCCTTTCTTACCACAACCTCAAAATCATATTCCATTAGCAAGAGAAACCATCTTACTAATCTTCCTGTATTGCATGGCTTGTTTACAAGATATAACAATGCCTGATGATCAGTAAAAAATTTAAACTTATTTGCAAGCAAATAGTGTCTAAATTTCTTGACTGCATATACCATGCCTAATCCTTCGCGCTCTGTAGTGGTGTAATTCCGTTCAGCCGCATTCAATTGTCTACTGGCATAGGCAATTGGAAGATCCATATTACCTTCACCAGTAGGTTGTGCAAGCACACATCCAATAGCATAATTGGATGCATCCACATGAACATGGAATGGCTTATTCCAATCTGGTGTGGTCAAGATTGGTGCTGAACATAATCTTCGTTTAAGCTCTTGGAAGGAATTCTCACATTCATCCGTCCACTCAAAGTTTGTCAGAAGTCCGTACATGGGCTTTACAATGACAGCATACATGTGTATAAATCGTCGATAATAACCACAATGCCCCATGAAAGCTTGTACTTCCTTGACATTCTTTGGCCTAGGTAGCTCTGCTATGGCTCTCACTTTTTCTTCGTCGGTAGATATGCCATTCTTTGACACTATGTGTCCTAGAATCTTGCCTTGCCTGACCATAAAAACACACTTTTCTGGGTTCAGGCAGACTTGGTATTCTCTACATTTGTCAAAGATTTGTCTGAGTTCAGGAATATGGGTTTGTCTAACATTGGAATGAGCACAAAGATCATCAACATAGACTTCTAAACTCTTCCTCAGGAACTCCTTAAACACATGGCACATCAGCCTCTGGAAGGTAGCTGGTGCATTGGTAAGCCCAAATGGCATTACTCTAAAAGCAAAAATGCCCCATTCTGTGGCAAAGGCTGTCTTATGCTGATCCTCTGGAGCTATGGCCACTTGATTGTAGCCCAAAAATCCATCAAGGAAGCTGTACACTTCCTTGCCTACCACTCTTTCTAAGAGGTGCTCTGTGATGGGAAGCGGATAGTTATCTCGAATTGTGGCGGCATTAACCTTTTTCAAGTTAATGCACACACGCAGCTTGCCATTCTTCTTGGGCACCACTACGATGGGGGATACCCATTCAGTGTGCTCAATTTCATAGATAAATCCAGCTTCGACCAATCTATCTATCTCTTCCTTGATCTTAGCAGCGTAATTATCATTATATGTATAAGGCTTTTGCTTAGAGGGTTTGGCATCTGAGGTCATGGGGATAGTGTGTGAGCATATGTCAGGGTCAACACCTTTCAAGTCCTTGTAACTCCAAGCGAATACATCTCTGCATTCTCTTAGCAAGGCAATCAATTCGTGCTCTTCTTCCGCTGTTAGGTCATGACCTATGTACGTACATCTCTCCTCTCCTTCTTCTAGGGCCACTACAATTTTCTTGGTAGTTTCTTTGTTATCATAGGCCTCTCCTGCTTGTGCCTCTCGTTTAGGCATTCTTATCATGACTCTCCTATCATCTATCTCATACTTCTTAAAATTTTCGGGGACCTCAAACAAAGATTCTTCCTCTTCTGGTGAGGCTTCTCTCTTCTTTCGTTTCTTCCCTTCTTCCTTCGGGCTCACATGTGTTGCTAATCTTACGTCATTTGTCAGCTCTCCATGCCTCTGGGTTTGAAATTCTACTTCATGGAAGTATTCTTCATCTGATGCAAATGGTGGGTCCATAATGATTGACTCTAGATCGGAGTCACTTGCATCCTCAAATGCATCAGGGCTAGGTTCGCATTCTTCTAGAACTGCCTCTCCCATGATTGGCTCTATGGAGAAGACTGAAATATCATAGCCATCCTCATCACAGTGAGGTGTCCATTGTTCTTCGTTGATGGCTACGTCCATTGTTGCTAAGATTTCTGCCCAACCGTGAGGTTCAAATTCTTCGTCTGGAAAAACTACAGGTGCATAGGCTGGGTCTTGGATTGATCTATGGGTTTCTTTCGCACCTACCTCTCTGGCTTTCTCTCTCTTCTCTTCTTCTACTGCTACCTTGCACATCCATAAGTGGGTGTCTTCATGCATCCATGAGGATCCAGACCCTATGGAATGCACCAATTCTGTGTCATCTTTGGCTCTATGGATGGGATTCCATTGGATAGGAGGGACATCTCTGTGAGAAAAATCCTTGAGATTGACTTTGGTTGTAACACCCAAGTGTTGCAGATACAAAGAATTGGTTCCCCAATCCTGTACCACTTGCAACTGTCGCATGAATGGTCTTCCCAAAATCATCTCATAGGCATGATTTTTGCTGAAGTCACATATAGCAAAACTATGCTCAAACTCGACACCACAAGTGGTGAGAGTTATTCCTTCTAGCAATCCAAGGGGTCTCTCTATGTGACCATTGGCCATTTGCAATTTCATTCTCGTTGGCCTGAGTGCCGGCTTGCCCCAACGCTTCCAAAGGGAAGTGGTGGCAATTGCAACTCCTGCACATGAGTCCAAAATTGCCTTAGTGGTGTAGTCCTGGTAGGTAATGGGAAGATAGGTGTTCCCTTCTTCACCTTCACACATATCTCCTATCTTATCCAAGGGAATTTCTGGCACTGTCCTATGGGATCCTACCCGGGAACGTGGTTTTGCAATTTCAGTTACTTGACTAGCTACATATTTCCGCGCTTCTGGTCTATCCTTGGGCAGTTCTTCCAAAGTGAGATCGAGCTGCACTTTGGTGTTCTTTACTATCTCCGTGTTCCTAGGTATGACTGAATCGTCGTTCCTTACCATGACTGTGGGTGCTCTCATACATGTGGACTTTGCTTCCCATGGGCCTGTGAAGTGGGGTAGCTCCTGTATGGAATTAGACTTAAAGTCCAATCTCTCATGAGACTGAGTACTCTCATGTTCCCCGTAAATGGATGGGATGTCTTGTGGGAATTGGTCGTGTGCATCGTCCACAAGTTCAAATGGAGGGGCGACCTCACTTTCGTTATCCCATTTGTCTTCTTGAATCTCTCGTAGGAAGTCTGGTGCAAACCGATTCATAGAAGAAGAAGTGTCTGGCTCCGTAGAGTTAGGCACATAAGCAACCTGGGAAGGAGGGCTTATTCTCTCGTTGGCTCTTTCCTCGTTCTCATGGGTGGCTGGAGCACAAGCTTCCTAGGGAGGGTTACTTATTCTATTACTTTTCCGAACAGGCTCATACGCTCTCTGAAAAGGAATGTGGGTCACCTGTGGAGGTACATAAGCTTTCGGGGGAGGCCCATCTGCCTTTTGGGGAGGAAGATAGGCTCCTTGAGGAGGCACATGGGCTTCCTGAAGAGGCTGGCTTATCCGTTCTCTTGCCCTTTCCCTTCTTTGAGGGGCAGGTTCCCTTTCTGATTGTGCAATTAGCTTCTCTATTCTTTCTAACAGTCCATCAAAGTGTAATTGCGTCTTAGCTGAACTAGAGATGTTAAACAGGCGACTGGCTTCAAACATGGTCTGAGCCAATTCCACCATTTTGGCACAAATTTTGGTTCGTTCAAGCTCTAGCTCGGCTCTAGGGTAGCATTTTTCATGATCAGTTACGTTTGGCCCTTCTTGGATTCTGGCCTGATAAGCTTTCAGCATCATATTAAGGTCTTCGGGAGTGGGATCAGCTAGGACTGATCCTACTCTAGGGGGTGGTGGGATTTGATGAGGCGGTGGGGAAAGTGGTGGGTTGGATGGAGGTGGGAGTGGTGGAGGCGGGGTAATGTGAGAGGGAGTTGGAGCTGTGAGTTCAGTTATCCTCGCTTTGGTTTCTCTTATGCTTTCCTCAAGCTCACTCATCTTTTTAGCCCATTGTCTTTTCATTCTTTCTCGACTATCTTTCCACGCTCTAGTCCTTTTCTTTGTCACGCTCTCGGTTTCACTAGCCTCTGGGCCCTTTTCCTGGCTTGCCTCTTGGTTTTGCTGCAATGCCTGAGCTCTAGTAACCACCTGCACTGGTGCAGTGGAAGTGACACTTCCTGAGGCATCCACAACCAACCCAATCACATTGATAGGAGTGATTTTTGGCATATTATTGGGGTTCTTTGGGCAATCTCGTAAGAGATGCTCTTTTCCACAATCTTGGCAAAAGCCTTGGATCGTCACGGACTGATTTTGTGTAGGTGGAGGTAAGGGACAATCACGAATGAAGTGATCCCCCTGACATCGGTAGCATGGTCCTCTAGGAAAGGGTGGTCGTACCTGCCTAGGTTGAGGCCTAGGGTTGGGGTTTGCATACATGACGTTCGTGTAATCCGACTCCCAACTAGGTTCACTTGGTTCTTCACTATAGTAGGACTCACCATGTTCTGGAGACTGCATGTAGTAAGCTTGGGGACTATCGACATGTGTAGAATCAAAGCTATGGTCACTCGGGTCACTTTCTGAGATCAATGGGGTTACTGGTACTATGGCCCTATTCAGGTTTTCTTCTGCCACATCATACTTTACTGGAATCACGTTAGCGGGGTTTGGAGGCTGTTGAGCTAGCACCGGTTGGGGTCTCTGTTGGGCCTGATATGGTTGCTGATAGGTTTGTTGGGGTCTAGCATATTGTGGTGGTGGATTTTGGTTCTGGTATCGGCTTTGTTGGTAGGGCTGCGGATAGGGTTGCCTAACTGCCTGCTTGTTGTATGGGCAATCTTGTGCGGTGTGATTGGTGTATCTCCGTTCCATGGTGCAGTACTGGCTACTAGGGTTTACTTGGGGTTGAGCCATAATAGGGCAGACATTCGCCATATGGTCACCACCGCATGTATAGCATCTTTTCACAGGGGCAAACCTTGGGATTTGTTTGCTAGTTACACCTAATTTCTGAGCTACTTTTTCGGCAAGTTCCTCAATTGATGTGGACTGCGTGGAAGAGTGACTAGATGCACTATCTGAATCTTTGTAGATTTTGGAAAGCTCTAGTTCTTCCCCTAGGTTATCTTCAATGTCAATGCACATGCGTACACACTCTTCTATAGTCCTAGGGTCCTTCAGATACACATAGGATCTCAATTTCGTACTCAGCAATCCATCAAGGAATAAGGCTACTTGTTTAGCAGATGTGGGTAGTTCCGAAATAGGGCACCTTTCAAGATATTGTCTAAATCTTCTTCCGGCCAATCTGACAGTCTCTTGGGGGGTCTGTTTGAAGCTGTGAATCAATGAGGAGGTATTGTGCCTTATGCCGCTCTTAGAGAACTCTACAATGAATGCCTCTAGGAGTTGGTCTATGCTCCTGAACTGACGCTCATCTAATGGCTGAAACCATGTAAGTGCTGTGTTCCTAAGGGTTAGACCGAAGGCATTGTATTGCGTGAACAGATCTTCCACTTGTTCAGCTCTCAAGACTTGCTTGAACTCCGCCACATGATCATAGGGATCTCCTGTGCCGTCAAAGTAATTCTTCATGGACTTAACTAGTTGGGTGGGTCTCAAAGTTCTTGTGTGCTCTCTAGGCCTCGGCAGAGGGAATCCATCTACATTTCTTTGGTTCCTGTGGGCTCTATGCATCTCAGGTTCTACCCTATTCGTCTCTGTTCTCGTTCTTTCTCTGCCCACTGGGTTGGCAAAACTTACTTCTGGTCTATCTCTACTTCTGTCTCTTTGCATACCATGAGCTCGAGATGTTCCAGCCCCAGGGTGACCATAGGACACATTTGATTTTGGTTGGGGGAAAATGAATTCACCCTTCCAAGTCTAAGCAAGCCTATCATTTTCTGTCACCACAAAGATCCGTTCTGAAGCATGATCTAAGTAGGTCACTCTGCCTGGGCTATCCGGATCCTTAAACTCATAGACCATGATATTTCCTATGTCTGTTGGCTGATTAGACTTATACCTCCAAAAGGCTTCATCAGTTTCTCGATTGAGGAGCAACTCTATGCTCTTGTTGTCTTGGGGGACCCATTCAGGCGTGATAATCCTAGTGAGAACTGATTTACCTCGAGGGGTTCTAGGTTCCGCACCCATGTTCCCTTGTTCCAGGTCACCTAAGTCTGCTTCTGAGATTACATTCCCAAAGTCATCGGTCCTATCAGGGTGACTAGTGACTACATATATAGTTCCTTCTTTGTCCAGGTATGCACCATTTTCAAACTTGACAGCTGGGTGTTCTAGTCCAATGGATTGATCAGGGTTTTTAATCTGGACCACAGATCTTCCTAAGCCGTCCTCATAGATGCTAGCACCTAATCGGTTGGTCCTAAGGTACTCCAGCTGCGTTTTGTAAGGGCCTTCTACCCTGTACAGGTAAGGCACTCCTGAACTTCCCGTAGGTCTGTCCAAGCCTTGAGACATCTCTGACTCACTGGTCTCAGATCTAGGGTAGTTCGAGTGGTGGCTCAACTGCTGGGCCCAGGACCTAGCAGTGTGGTTGACACTAGCCTCTGAAGATCTAAGGCTTTGTCTTTCCCTTGCTAAATGTCGTCCTAATCTAAGGTTCATATGCCTATCTAAGTAGCCCAATTCTTTGCCCAGAGTACAACCTCGTTGCCGCTCAATTGGTATCAGTCACTTGATTCTTTTTAGTTATTTTATCACGTTTGAGTTCTTGTCTGATATCACGTCGTCGGAATACTTGAGTGTTCTTCGTACTTTCAGGTTGATCGTTCCACGTTAGGTTCTTTCCTTTATGTTACCGACAGTACAGAGATTAGATTTTTATCTTGAACTTGAGTTTTTAGGTAGTCTTCAACTTGATAACTGCCTATCGTCGCTCTGACTTACTCCTACCTCTCGTCGTTCTTAGCCTAAGCTATGAATTGACAGAGGGGGTTAAAAGTGTCCAACCTTTTGTTTCCTGCTCGGTTGCCCTTGAGTGCCCAGGAAATGTGTTCCCAAGCTCGCACTTACACTTGCTTAGAACGCCTCTCGATGCTCTGTAAGAGTTTCAAAGTTAGCTTTGAAATTTACATTCCAAAGACAGAACCAATTATTTTCATTCATGTAGCACAAACACAAACTTGCATAGTGATTTTCAAGAAAACAATCCTAAGGACCCCTGACTTTGATCCCCCTGGGTATGGTCAACTTCAAAATACCCTATCTAAAAATCAATGCATTATCTTTATAAAAAACAGTTGAGGGCGTGTAGTATATGCTACGAGCTTTCCAACAAGCCCTAGAGCTCAAAAAATGGATCTCGTATGAAAAAGTTGTGACCGTTCAGGGTTCTAGGGTTACGACAGGGTTCAAACAGGATCACTGTGCAACAGGTTTTCCCCAAGTTGTTTTCCTAAGGCTTCCCCATGTGCTCAAGAGCATAATATTTGTGCCCAAAATTAGCCCAACTTTTCAATTAACAAACCCTAAAAAATTTGGCTAAAATTGGCTGTCAATCGCGATGGATAGGGCTGTCAATCGCGATGGACACTCAGTCAATCGCGATGGACAGAGAGTTCAGTCGGTCGCGATGGACACCCAATTCAATCAATCGCGATGGACAGGGGGTTGAGTCAATCGCGATGGACAGGCAGTCAATCGCGATGGACAGGCAGTCAATCGCGATGGACAGAGACTTCAGTCAATCGCGATGGACAGGGGGTTGAGTCAATTGCGATGGACAGGGGGTTGAGTCAATCGCGATGGACAGGGGGTTGAGTCAATCGCGATGGACAGGCAGTCAATCGCGATGGACAGAGACTTCAGTCAATCGCGATGGACAGAGACTTCAGTCAATCGCGATGGACAGGGGTTCAGTCAATCGCGATGGACAGGCAGTCGGTCGCGATGGACTAGCAGTCAATCACGATGGACAGAGCTGTCAATCGCGATGGACAGGGCTGTCAATCGCGATGGACTGAAATTTTGCAAGATTTTCAAAAATTTTAGAGGGAATGTGGTGTGCAGGGTCTCTAGTCCACTGTGGTGCACTCAGATTTACCAACAAGTGAAAATTTCTGTCAATCGCGATGGACAGAAGGCGGCGACTGCGAGACAGTTTCGTTGAGTTCCGTACCTGCGCGGGAAGCTGGAGATGGTGATGTGACCTGTACCTGCAAGATAGCTCAAGAAGCATGCAAAAACAGCACATGCAATTTCGCTCTCTCGCTCTCTCTCACAAGTGAAATGAGGGAAATGAGGTGGAGGTGGGGATATAGTCAAAAAACTGAAATTTTCGCGATGATGGAGATGGAGGTGGGAGATGGTGATGATGATGATGGAAATGAAGATGGTAAAGAAAGTAAAAGAAAATCGATGAGAGTGAAGAAAATACCTACAACTCCAACGCGTCAACTCTACATCTTACCATCACACGCTCGTCCTCAAAGCTCGATCCCCGGCAACGGCGCCAAAATTTGGTGTAGCTCAGTGATGAGTAGCACCTCCTTTAATGTCAATCCGGGAAGACGTGAGGATGGTATGAAGACCTCGAGCAAGTGGCGGCACAAGTGCGTGAGTGAGAAGCACACAAGCATGCACACACATACACACACACGCGCACACACGGCAAGACAAAGAGGGAGAATCAATGGAGTTCTTTAGATTACTTTCAAAAGATCTTACAAGTTTGTTTCAATTACAATTCCACCTCAAAAATGAGCTCTCTAGCTCTTTTTATAGTTTTTGACTAGGTTTTGGCCCTGTCCAGACCTAGTGTCCGGCCTAGTTAAAAATTAGGTTCCAGGGCCAATTTGAGGGCTTAAACGGAGTCTAAAAAATATGAAAATTGATATGTAGGTACTTCTAAGGCTCCTCAAGCTCAAGGACTCCTTGGCTTGCACAAAATGGAGCTACAAAAATATGAAATGGTATTTACAATGATTGTTAGTGATAAGAATCACTGTTAAAAGATGTAGATTTGGAAAAATTGAAGGGCCTATCTGCCAGATTTGCGTCGACTGCTTTGTCTACTTACTCCTTCACCTTGTTCTGACTCTCTCCGTTGGCTTCCTTGTCTAGTCAATCCTTGGGTGCCCTGGCTTCCTTGTCTAGTCAGTCCTTGGGTGCCCATACTGCTCTCAACAAGGTGAGTTCTTCTCAAATGAATTTGATGCATTCTTGTAGGATAGAGAAATTAAAAGGGAGATTACAACAAGGTATACCCCTAAGCAAAATGGGGTGGAAGAGAGGAGAAAAAGGTTGATTGTTGAAACAGCTAGGTCAATGCTAAATGAGAAAATATTACCTAATTATTTGTGGGCAGAGAGTGTATCTACTTCCACTTATCTTGTTAACAGGTTGCCATCCAAATCACTTGATGTGATGAACCCATATGAAGCATGGCATGGTAGGGAGGCCATCACTTGATCATTGCAGGATCTTTGGATGTGTAGCTTATGTACATATCCCATCTCAGATCAGAGGTAAGCTAGAGCCTAAGGCAGAGAAGTGCATCTTCATAGGGTATTATTTCAATAAAAAAGGGTACAGATTCTATAATCCATCCAACAAAGGTTTTATGGTCAATAGAGATGTTGTGTTTGATGAGAATGGTTCTTGGTTTGAAAGTGAATGCAGGAAGGTTAAGTTGCCATATGACTTGGAAGAGGATTTTCCAAGTCTCACCAAGGAAGAACCAAATCAAATTGAAGACATCAAATTAGATGATGAGGACACCATCAACTTGGAGGAGTTCAAAGCATGGAAATCAAAGGCAAAGTCAAGATGAAGAGATTGGAAGTCATACCTGAATCATCCAACCAAGCAATTAGAAGATCACAAAGGGAGAGCGAGAAGCCAATCAAATATGGGTATGCCACTTCTTTAGTAACTAAGCATTCTACTTATCTTGCTAAGGATTTATCATGTGAGGAACCTACCTCATATGAAGAGGCAAAGACCAAGGGAGAACGGAAGGAAGCTTGGATGAAGAAATAGAACCACTCAAGCATAATGATGCTTGGTAGCTAGTGCAAAAGAAGGAATCGATGAAGGTAATTGGATCTAGATGGATTTACAAAGTCAAGAGAAACTCAGATGGAACCATTAAAAAGTATAAAGCTAGACTTGTGGCTAAGGGTTTTGCACAAATGCAAGGAATAGATTATGAAGAGAACTTCTCACATGTGGCCAAAATGCCAACCATCAAGGTATTGGTAAGTGTGGTTGCATCAAGTAATTGGAATATGTACCAATTGGATGTAAAAAATGCTTTTCTTAATGGCTGGATTTCAGAGGAGGTTTACATGGCTCAACCTCTTGGTTATGAAGACCCAAGCAAGGTAAATTATGTATGCAAATTGAACAAAACTTTGTATGGATTAAAGTAGGCACCTAGGGCATGGAACCATAGGTTGACTACATACCTTCAAGATCAAGGATTCATCATAAGCAAAGCACATACTTCTCTGTTTGTCAAGAGAAGTAATCTAGAAGTGATATACCTATGTGTGTATGCTGATGATATTATACTTATAGGTAGTGATGCCAATGGCATCAAACATATCAAGAATCAAATGATGTAGGAGTTCAAAATAAGTGATCTAGGGTTTCTAAAGTATTTTCTTGGACTTGAATTGGTCTATACAAATTCTAGAATTTATATTACTCAAAGAAAGTATGTGCAGGACATGTTGAAGAAGTTCCACTTGGAGAATGCCAAGATATCTAGCACTCCTATGGAGGTAAACCAAAAATTAAGTGCTCATGAAGGTGATTTTCTTGAAGACATTGCAGGATATCAAAGCATAGTAGGAAGCCTAAACTATGCCACATTGACAAGGATTAATATTTCTTATGGAGTAAGTGTCTTAAGTCAATTTATGCACAAACCTAGAGTAGCTCACTTGGAAGCAGCTAAGAGGATTTTGAAATATCTTAAGGGTACTCAAAATCAAGGCTTATACTTTCCATACACTTTAGATTTGGTTATCAAACTATACTCAGATGCAGATGGGGCAGGTTGTAAGGATGACAGCAGGAGCACCTCAGGTTATCTTTCTTTTGCAGGTGATAAGCCCATTTCATGGTATTCCAAGAAGCAACCTACTATTGCTTTATCTTCAACAGAGGCATAATATAGAGGATTAGCCAATGCTACTCAAGAAGCCATATGGATTAGATTGCTACATTCCGATTTGGGACTTCACACTAACTCACCAATGATTTTTGGTGACAATACTAGTTCTTTACATCTTGTAGCAAATCCTATCTATCATGCAAGAACCAAGCATATAGAGGTTCACTATCATTATGTGGGAGAGAAGCTATTGAGCAAGGAGATTCAACTTGCATATGCTTCCACTAATATGCAATGTGCAGACTTATTGACCAAAGCACTTGATGGTACTAAACTTTGCAGGTTTAAAGCTATGATTGGATTGTACGACATTCAAGAGGATTGATGAAGAAGACCAAGCCAATATTTTTGGCTTGAGGGGGGGCTGTTAGAGTGAATTCCAAGCCTTCACACTTGGCTAGGCTTTGGAAAAAGCTATGTGCAATTGTTTAAAGAACCACATGAACCATTGCTTATGGTTTTCACCATTAACCTTTGTAAAAGTCACTTGACTTAGAAGAATATTGTAAATCCACTAAACTCGTGGAGTTAGGAGAACTTTATGGTAAGAATTTTCTCAGGAGAGAATATCTCCTCATTTAGAGGAAGAACTTTCAGGTGGAGCTAGAAGAAAAGTCACTATATAAGATAGTTAAAAACTCGTGGCTTTTAGAGCCCTATTACCGAGCATATTGCTGATCATTTGTGTATGTTGAGTGGCCTACATCATAGCCCACTCTTAGCACTATCATTGGGCATCATATTCATGCCAATGATCATGTACAATATTGTCCTATAATACATTATACTATTGATCATCTCTATTGGTCTCTCTGTCATTATCACTCAGAACAGTGTACTTGTCTTGCTCATATCTGAGTGATCCCTCCATCATTTTCAATGTTCTATAGCTCATTGGAACCACCTCAAAGACAGTTACATGCTGTCAATTTTGAAGAAGTTTCATTGAGCCAATTGGGAGAAAATCATCTCGAAGTGGTCACTGGTCATTCTCTGCAGAATTCCTAAAATATCGAGGGTAAGCTTCTACTTGCTAAAGACATTGCTTAGAGTATAGTCTATCATTTTAAGTGATTCCACTTGGAATCATTAGCTCTCTAAGCTAATTAGATACCCTTAGAAGCAAGTTTTCTAATTTCTACTCTACTGTGAGTACTGAGCAAAATGTCTAGGAGGTATCAAGACCAAAATAACAACTTTTTGGTCACTAAGTAGTTGCAAACTTATCTGTTTTGATCCTATTGGTTGAAGCATCATCTTCAAAGCACAGAAGCACTTATTTAGTGTCATTGGAAAGCTAAAGGGGCCTACAACACAAGTATGAAGTAAAATAAGGCAGGTACCAAGTAGGGATTATCAGTACCAACTCATTTGTTGAGGTGTCCATCCATCTTTCCCTACACCTAAGACTTCACGACTTAGGTACACACGTTTTTGGCACTGTTGCTGGGGAAAGCTTAACCAAGGTGCCTTTGTGATGGTTATAGCTATGGAGTGAATGAATCGTACTTGTAGAGGTGAATTCAATTAGTGGCTAGTCATTAAGTATATCAGCACTTGTTACTTCACACTTTAGGAGTGCACGTAATGAGTTTTTAGGGTTAGGGTCAGGAGTGAGGAAGTGAGGAAAGAGTTAGGTTTAGGGAAGAGAGAGAAGTGAGGAGAGGAGAGTAGGGCACCTTAAGAAAATCTCAAAAAAATCTAGTATAGTTTAGTTCAGCCACTTGGTTAACCAAGGCCATAAAACCCTAAAAAATTCATTTCTTCAATCACTTGTTTGAACAAGTATCATGGAGAGCAGCGACTAGTATCGCTTGAGTGCTATCATGGCAAGCAAGCACATAGTTGACTTTGTGAGCACAAGGCTTAGGCAAGACACTCTTGAAGGTGAGTTCTTCAAATCTAACACCTCAAAAACATCAAAAGGGCACTCACAAACGTGATTAACTTTGCATTCGGTATCATGGAGTAGGAGAGAAGGTTTTGAGGGAGTTTCTGAGTGATACAGTGGGCTAAGTGAAGGAAGAGATAAATTTACATACATTTTCATTCAAGGATGTGCCCCCACTGCAATGGAATCCTATGCATAAATTGGAGGATGATTTATCAATTCACGCTGCAGGATCAAGTGACCAATCATGGATGCACAAAGATGCTCAATTATGGATGTGCAAAGAAGCAAAACGAGAGGAGAATAAACTCAATTATGGCCTAGATGGATTCTCCGGGTATAACCAAGTAGCCATCACAACAGAGGATCAACATCCAATAGCATTCCCAACTAAATGGGGAGTCTATGCTTTTTGGGTGATGCCATTCGGGCTCACAAATGCCCCACTACTTTCCAAAGGTTGATGTATCATGTATTTAAGGATTCCTTAAGCAAGAGTATGGAAGTATACGTAGACGACTTGTGCACATACTCAAGATGGAGAAGTGAACACATTCTAGAATTACGAAGGGTATTTGAGAAATGTCGACAGTATTGAGTGTGTTTGAATCTTGAAAATGCATCTTTAGGGTGAGACAAGGAATGATCCTAGGACACATTGTATCTAAGAATGGAATTTCCATAGACAAGGATAAGATTAATGTAATCCTATAGTTACCTAGACCAAAAAATTCAAAGGAAGTACAATCCTTCATGGGTCATTGTGGATACTATTGTAGATTTATCCACATGTATGCCATTATTGCTAAGCCACTATATGGATTATTAACTCAATTCACGTGGATGGATGAATGTCAAAAAGCATTTAATGAATTGAAACGACGATTAAGTACAACACCTATGTTGAAGATACCGAATTGGAATAAACCTTTCCATATCCATCTAAATGCTTCTAATTATGCAATAGGATGTATCCTAATGCAACCTATAGATGAAGGAAAATCAGACCATCCAATTGCATACGCGAGTAGACAACTCAACCAAGCAGAAAGAAATTATACCACCATGGAGTGAGAGGGTTTAGGAATGGTTTACACAATCAAAAAATGTAGACACTACCTTCTAGCTAACAAGTTCAAGTTCTTCATTGACCACCAGGCCTTATTGTACCTAGTCAATAAACCCTATAATAGGGGAAGGCTAGTGAGATGGTTTCTATTACTATGGAGTTTGAATTTGAAGTACTGGTCAAAAAAGGAAACACTCATGTGAGAGCTGATCATCTCTCTAGGTTAACACATGGAGAACCACCCAACTGAGTGGAAAATGACCTACCAGACACATAGAAAAGTTGGGTAGAAAAGTTGATTCCGATACTCACCCAAGGATCACATCATAGAGTCAACAAACATGATAGAAAAGGATTTCTACAATCACATAATTTGCACATTGTGGCAGGAAGTGTGTACAATAAAGAACCAAACGGCATATTGTTAAGGCTTGTAGAAGAGGCTAAACAGAAGAACTTAATTGAGAAAGCTCATGTTAATCGATGGAGAATGCATAAAGGAGCTCATGGAACACTAAGGGAATTAAAAACATTGGGAGTGTACTGGCTAGGTATGCCACAATATGTACATGAGTACGTTGGCAATTGCCCAGAATGCCAAGAAAATACTTCAGAGGACCATACATCACTACAGTTCTCTACAATAGCACCAGAGTGGAGTAGGGCATTGTTTAAGTTCTTGAAAACACGCGAGCATGAGGAAGGAGCGAGTCTAGCAAGAAATCGATCCCTAGAAGAAATGAGCAAGGACTACACTATAGTGGGAAGGCAATTATTCAAAAGAGGAAAGGACAATCAACTATGGCTATGTGTCCATGAAGGAGAATACTTACCTATATTAGAGATGGCACATGCAGGTGCCACGAGAGGACATTTTTTAGTTGAAAGAACCGTAAAAATGATTCTCTTGGTGGCCAACTCTACATATGGATGTAGACACTTATGTACAGAGTTGTGAGGTGTGCCAAAGATCCAAGTACCCTATTAGAAGAGATGACATGCCTCTAAGACCCATGATTTGTGCGAGAGCCTTTTCAAAATGGGGCATTGATTTCATAAGAATGATTAATCCTAGAGCCAAAGGATCACGTGCTGAGTATATAATCGTGGCAATGCACTATCTAATGAAATGGGTAGAAGCGAAAGCAACAAGAAAGAATGATGCACAAACTACATCGAAGTTTCTCTTTGACAACATCTTGACTTGCTTTGGACAACCTATAGAGATAGTAAGTGATAGGGGGATGCACTTCATCAATGAAGTAATAGAGTCTTTGATGAATGAATTCTTAGTAATTCATAAAAAATTAGCCCCCTATCACAAACCTAGTTTACAGACAGAATGCGATCTTACCAATTGACTTTTTAGTACCTACTCTACGTGTAGCACAATAGTATGAGTGGATATGCCATGAACTATCCAAACAATTAGATCAAATTGAGAAATTGCACAAAACAAGACTACAAGCCATTGCAGTAATTTATGTTGCTAAACGAAGGCAGAAAGCATATTATGATGCACATATCAAGGACAAAGGCTTGAAGGAAGGAGATTTAGTCCTCGTACATACATTGAAGCAACATGCCAAGAAATTGCAGCAATGTGGATACAAACCATTATTGATTAATTGAATCTCAACAAGCGGAACATTAAATCTAGCTACATTGGATGGAGATGTACTTCCCAACTACATAAGTGGATGTAGAGTGAAACGATATATGTTGCCATTAACGAATCAAATGTTAGCATGACTCATAGGAGCAAAGAATCGAAAGAAGGAAGAAGACAGGATTAGAGAAGAAGCAGGCCATGAAGCCTTAGAGCATATCAAGAGACGAAAAGAGTGGATACGGCAAAGGTATGAATGATATCTACAAGGAAAAGTACCTATACCCATGGCCAACTACCAAGTCAGCAATACAAGTAATACAAGCTATAGCATCTTCCAACCATACTTAAACCTAGGAATCGGAAACACGGAGTATCAACTAGTGGATGCTTTGATTGACTCAGGAGCGGCCCTAAGTTGTATATGAGTGTCATTAACCCTGCATCTCCAAATGACCATAAGTCCCACTAAAGCATGTATGATAGGAATTGGAGGTCAAGTTATAGAATGTGTCAGAGAAGCCCTAATATGCCTTCACTTAGGAAATTTCACTATGGAGCAAAACGTTTTAGTATGCAGAGACGAAGACCTAATTGAAAATCTGATCCAAGGGTGAGAATCCATCTCGCACAAGGATATATATCAGCCAAATAGGGCATAAAGAAATCTTTCATTTGCTGGAAGAAAGCCCATCTCAAATCCATAAGGTTATCAAACCTAAAGAAGAGAACTTAGAGGAGGAGAAGGAAAATGATTCAATAATGGGTATATCCCAAGAATGCCTTAATCTAGAATTGCTTGCAAATAGGAAAGTGATGCATGATAATGCAACTACCACAACCATGATAAATAAGCCTAAGAGAGAGAGTGAGGATAGTACTGCTCCACCTATCAACACTCTGAGAAGAAAACCCACTTGGATGTCTACTGTTCGAACATCACATCCATATAATACTTATCTACAATGGGTACGGAAGGATCAAATGACTCAACCAATCAACTCAACATAGAATTAGATCAACCATTTAGTGAAAATACAAAGGGACAACCACCATGCGCAATCAAAATCGGATCCACGAAGACTTCTTTGTGTATGGCTTCCAAAGTCATTGGTAGAAGCCCAAAGGACTCAACAATGCATATGGATCCCGAAGAAAGTCCGACAAACTTCAAAACAAGAAATAGGAAAGCTTAATAAGGTATCATGCCTACAGCACGAAGCAAAGAAGTCTATAAAGACTCACCAAGGGTACCAAAAGAACATGGCACCTAAAACTTAGACCGCGAGTAGGAAGGAGACAAAAACCAAAGAACGAGCAGCTCGACAGAAACGAATGCCCCATGCACCAACTACAAAGTGGATATGGAAACCTAAAAGGCAGCAAGGACAAAAACAATAGACTCAACAAGATTCTACTTGCACTCATGAAGAGTACATTGCATCCAAAGTATGCATGATAGGGCCACATTACAAGGCCATGCATTCAGCACATTGGTTCTTCAACAAAACTAGTGGTGCACATTTCCATCATTGGAATAGATGTTAAAAAGATACATTAATGGAGTTTGCAAAGTGTTTCATCCTATCTTGGGGAGAGAGCAATATTACACATTACATTGTAAGTTTTCTTATTTTTTCAATTTTCTTGTTGATAAGATTGTGTTATATGTACTTATATCATTTCAGCATATTTTATTTGCACATGGATCATTTTTTATGCATCGATATGGTTCATTGGAGATTTTTAGTACACAAGGAATGGAGAAGTCACATTACAAGGCTAGAGGTTCACTTCAAGAACACACGACATGGTGGTGGTGCAATGCAATCAAACTATATGGAAGAGATGTTTAATTGGTTTTATCGTACTGCATTTTCAAGGACATATGCAATGGAACGAGCCAAGGAGTCGAAAGTTGCAAAACTTGCAAGATTTAATCAACACAACTTAGCTAGTAAAAAATGGAAGTCATCATTGGGACCTTTACGTCATGCTCAATGGCGGGCTACAAGAACACGACAGGGTTCGTCATGGAAGTGAAGTCATTTAATACATTATTGGCATTTTTTGAATAATTCATAAGGTTTGCTACACACTAATCTCTTGTTTGCAATTTTTTAAGTTAATTTTTAATTTTTAAACTATTTTTTGTCCATTCAAATGTGAACAGAACCTTTTCAAGTGAAACATTATAAAAGGAGACTCATTGTCTCATTTAAACATTCTAGCACTATAGAGGATGGCACGAACAAAGCAAACTGCAAGGAAGGATCCCATTAACTTTCCTACCTACGTGCAAGGCACTCAGAAGCCACCATGGATGGATCACCACAAAAGGCAACGTAGTGTCTCGCGCTCTGCATCCCATCGCAAAACAGGTGGTGGCCATACCTCTGGGAGTGAACAGTTGCATGAACAAGTGGAACATGAGCAATCCAGGGAAGAGGCCATAAATCAACCCCAATCACCATCATCATCATATGATGAGCCTCCATCACCAAAGAGACCAACAAAGACAAGGGTGAAGGAGCGTGCTCATAGAAAGGTAGTTTCTGATGATGATTTTGATGAATCGCATGAGGATGTGTCTCAACAACGTTCACAATCAAGTGATGAGAGTCAAACATTGCCACCATGGGGTAACAAAGAAATACCTACAAATCATAGGGTTACTGTAGCGGGAAAGACACTACCATCAAATCACGGGGCCATACCCAATGATCAAGAGAGGGAGCCAAGCCAGCAACAACATCCTGAACAAGGAGAAAGCTCAAGACGCGTGCAACGGAAGAAGAAAGTCTTTCAACCTCGTCGTAGACCACCCCAACCAAGACCACAAGAAAATGTCCAACGAAGACCACCACCACCACAAGCTAGAGCACCACAACGAAGAAGAAGATATACGAAGGCATTTGCAGAGATAAGGCACTATCAAAAGACAGCTGAGCTTCTCATACCTAGAAGACCCTTTGCAAGGGTGGTCAAAGAAGAGTTACAAAGGTATTGTGCAGGGTTAAGGATCCAAGCTCTAGCTTTAGAAGCTTTACAAGAGGCAGTTGAAGCATTTTTTATATCAATGCTAGAGGATTCGAACCTGTGCGCCATCCATGCTAAGTGAGTCACTATACAACTGAAGGACATACAGTTAGCTAGGAGAATTAGGGGTGATCGTAGCTAAAATTTGTAACTGATCTCTACGGACAAGATATTTTTTGTAAATATTGCCATTTTCAATGAAACATTAGCACTTTTCCTCTATTCCATTTAATATCTCATTATTTAGAATGAAACATGAGCAGTCATTTTACATTTCCATGTGTTTTCTTGTGATAATCTCTCATATATCAGTGATTGTTTTCTTATCTTGTCATTTTGATCTAGTGATAATATCCATGTACTGAAATTTCTTTCTCATTTAGGTCATGTAGGTCTTCTAGGGCATTGGGAGGCCAAATAAGGCCCTGCCACAGAAACGCGGGAGAAGGCCCTGCAAACATTTTGCAGGGCCTTCTCCCGCGTTTCTGTGGCGGGGCCTTATTTGGCCTCCCAATGCCCTACAAAACCTTTGAAATATGAAAGAAGGATCATGAGTAGTAAATCTAGTTCATGGGTAGTTAATATGAACAAATTTTGACCTCCCTATACCTTTGAAACATATGAGCAGAGCATTTTGAAACTTAGAACATTTGCATTCTTGAAAATATCCATCTAGTGAAGTTTCAGTCTCATGTAAGGTCACCTAGGGCATGTAAGGATCTTTAGTTTCTCTCTTTTGGACCTTCTTTCTCTCATTTAAGGTCATGTAGGGCTTTGTGAGGCCAAATAAGGCCCTGCCACAGAAACGCGGGAGAAGGCCTTGCAAACGTTTTGCAGGGCCTTCTCCCGCGTTTCTGTGGCAGGGCCTTATTTGACCTCACAAAGCCCTACATGACCTTAAATGAGAGAAAGAAGGTCCAAAAGAGAGAAACTAAAGATCCGCCCAATGCCCTACATGACATCAATACATCACATGCAGGTCCAAAAGAATTTTAGATAATATACTCAAAAAGAAATACTTGAGACAATTGTAAATAAAGCAAAGTGAAAATTTGATATTAATTCAATTGTTTACATCAATTGGCTTTGAGTTTCTCAATGACTCTCTTTCGACGCTCCAAAGCCATGGGTAGGGTGTAAGTCAAAATTGAGTTTGCTATTTCATCAACATTTCTAACTCCTAGACCTAGAGATATACCTATTTGACCTAAGACCTTTCCATGGAAGTTGGAACCTAAGGTTGTATTTACAAGGGATTTCTTAACTAAAAAGATACAATTACTCCCCTGTGTAATGGTTGATAAACAAAGCAATTTACTTAAGGCCTTTAGACACCATGTCATGAAGTGGCCCTGAGGACTGAACTCTTTATGGATAATTACAAAATGGTCTTTGGGAAGTTTCCCAATGTAGTTTGCAAGGGATGAGCCACCTCCACGAGCCACTCGATCACCTCCACTCCTTGCTACAAACTTGTCGACTTCAATCACCTCCTGCACAAAGTTTTATGATTAGTAGCTGCATGTGTTTGTAAGAATGAATGACATGAATTGAAGATACTCTATCTTCTTCTCCTCCTCTCTCTTGAAGTTGTAAATTAATGCTGGAGTGGGACATCCCACTCTACTCGATTACTGGTGAGGCGGGAACTTTTGATTCCAATATCCTTTCTTGTGCATTACTAAATTGTTCTTCTATGATATGTTCATGTTCACTTATGAGTATGTCATTGCAAACCAATTTTATTGTGTCGGCCACTGAGTCACCAAATGGCAAACACTTTTTCTCCAACAAGTCAGAGGTACTATCCAAAGGACACTCTGACAAAGTACAAAACAAACTTAGGCATTCATCCAGCCGTAGCCCAAATGCCTTCTCTACATCATGTAAAAACAAATATTCTTGTCCCTCTACAAGAACCACTGAAAAAGTTTCAATCTCCACCTCTGGAATAGTTGCTTCTGGCTCCGAAGAGGTGGATGGCTTAGGCACTTCTTTCAACTTATCATCCACACCAAGAGGATAAGTTTTCTCAATAGCTTCTCTCTCTAATAGGAGATTCAAGGGTTCTTGAGGTGGTTCCTTTTTATCCTCGACAAAAACACCTGTAAGAACATGAGGGATCTCATGAGGAATTGGTTATGGTTCCTCATTCACAAAGAAAATTGTGGCAGCAATGAATGAAATTGTGGCAGCAATGAATGAAAGCTATTTTGCACCCATCTTGCGTTTCCTATTCAATTTCCTTATAAGTGGCACAGTTTCATCAAGAAGGTGCTCTGCTTCCTCTGCAATTACCTGGAACCGTTTCAATCGTTTTGCAAATGCCTCATCACCTTTGTGAATGTAGGTGAGAAGGTCACATGGAACCCAAGTTCCATCATATGGTGGTATTTCGATGGAGAAACGCAATATATGAACTTGCATATATTGAAGTAGCTCCTCCAAAGAATCGGCATTCATTTGCACGGTTCCATGGAGGTCAGGAACCTTGGAGAGAAGATCATATAGGTCATGTTGACCTTTATAATCTGAATCCTCCAAAAATTCTAGAAACTTGTGGCGTGCACTCTTAGTAGGTACAAAGGTGGAAGCCATAGCTTGCAAATGCAGACTGCTCTAACACTCAATGTAGTTGCAAAAGTGAGAAATGAGGAGAGAGGACTCCTATTTATAACTTTTCTAGAATTTTTAAGTGATGGGTCCCACGTTTTCATAGAAGTGACTTTTCCTTAAATTAAAACATAAGAGTCTTGGAAAGGAAAACTTTGACATTTGAGATCACATCAAAGAAAATAAACAATAAGAATGCTCTTTCAAGAAAAACCTTGAGAATGTACAGATACAAGTGGAATGTGGCCAAAATATCCTTGAAGCAAATGTGAAAAATTTTTCATTGCAAAAATAGGTTTGTTGACAGGTTTCACAGTATCTTTACAAAAAAGAGTTATGACAATGAAATTTCAGTTCCATCCATGCTCCAATTTGCAAGAACCTTGATTTTTTCTTCCAATCTGTGGACAATTCATAAAAGAGTAAAACATTTTCAAATCATGAACAATAGTGATAGAATAAGATATATATATATCTATATGTATATATGGAATACAACTCTTACATTGTTCCCTCGTATTCGAAATTTGAAATCATGAAGATCATCATATCCCATGATAAGTAAGTGCTCTCTCAAGTTGGCCAAGTTCCAATGTTGATTAACTAAAACCACCTCCATATCATTGTTTGGTAACTTCACATTAATTTCAAATGAAGCTAAAGATCCCTCCGAGCTTTGCAAAGGTATCCACTCTCGTAGTTTACACATCCAACGATCATAATAAAATCTGATGTACAATGAGGTTCGATGTTTTAAATAGCGAAACCCTATACCTGTGTCACCAATTCTACAACGATATCTATCCCCTTTTGACAATCCTTCTACATAACCCCAGTTTTCCCCAAACAATCCTTCTACTGCTTCGTATGTAATATCTTTACATAGGAACATTGTAGGAGTTTCTACAAAAGGAATGCCTTGAAATATGAAAACAAAGCAATGGATTGGTAGAGTCCAATGAAGACCTATTGATCTAGACACTCGTGTGAATTTCAAAGAGTTAATGTATGTCCATCACCATCTTACGCTTGAAAGATGATATGGACCAAAAATCAGGTTTTGGCCACTCTAAACTAAGAAGAGAGTCAACTTTGATAATCTCCAACCTTCCATATTCACCATCTGTGGAAGGAACAATGTACTTGTGAGTGTAAAAGAAGATCCTTTCACGAATAATTTTTGCAGGAGGTACATCTGGAAACACTAATGCCCCAATGTCTGCATGTAATGCTTTGAAAGTTCCTGTAAGACTATGAAGTGGTTGCTCTTCCACTAAACTAGAAGGAAATATGACTGTAGCAATGAAAAACATATGAGATGAGTAATTAAGACATTTAACACCATGAAGCATTGAAAAAGTAGAAATACTCACAATGGATTGGATATCTAATTCTATTGGAGTTTTCTAACTTCATGGTTGAAACTGTGAAGACATGTTGTACAATAGCAACCATCCCACCATGTGTTTGCTGCTTGAAGCCTAAGAGCTTACCTTTCCAATGAAGATCCAAATTTCCACGATCTCGAACACGATGAGGACCAAGTCCAGATGGCTGCATGTACACCCATGCACCTTTGCAAAACTCTTGTGGTAGCCAACTTCCTTCCATTGTTTTGATGTTGTGGCACGTCATTGTGTGAACTTCGTCTTTTGGTCTCCTACGAGCTCTGGAGCTTTCCATGGGAGTAGGAGTTGTTGTCATTGCTGCAGAAGTTGGGAGAATGGTAGGAGGAGAAACAAAGCTTCTGTTGTATGGTATGGAGGGAATAGAGGTGAAAAATATGACTTTTTGGGTTTTGGGTATGAAAATGGGAGTTTGAAGAGGGAAAATAGAGTTTTTTGAGTTATTTTGAAAAAAGTCACTTTTTTAGTTCACAAACATGCACGGATTTTGAATTAGAAGTCAAAAATAGCACTTTTGACCCTAAAAAGTGATATGGAGGTCATTTAATGGTATTATGATGAGTTTTACAACTTTTAAAAAATTTTGAATTTTTGGGCCCAGCCTGATTACGAGATTTCTTCTCTCTCTAGAAGACAACCCTGAACATAGAGGAATCTTGTCCCCTCTTCCCCCTTCAGCCTAGTATTTTATAGGGTATAGACTGTGGCCACCACCCTCTTCTGATTGGTCCATCACTATCACTCCTTAAGCTAAAAGGCCCATCCAGGGTTCACCTTTTTTCCTAATGGAAAAGCTCAACACATGGTGTGCCAAGGATGCATTAGCAAGGTCTTAACTACTCAACTCCATTTCTGATTTTCTTTTGCCACATATTAGAAACTGTAAGACATCCCAAGAGACTTGGGAAACCTTGTCATCTTATTTCTCTTCCAACACAAGGGCCAAAAAAAACCAATTGTGGATTAAATTCACCACACTAAAGAAGCAACCTAAGCAAGCTATCTCAAAGTATGTGACTAAGATTAAAGATGTAGCAGATGAGTTAGCAAGCATAGGAGAAGAGATTGAAGAAGAGCAGATAGTAAGACAAGTGATCAATGGGATTAAAGTTGATGACAAGTGGGAAAGCTTCACCACTGCCATGGACCTATACATGGACATGCAAATTCCAAATCTTACAACTCTCATGGGACAATTGTTCACTCATGAAGCCAAGCTCAACAAGAATGGAGACACATCCAAAGGTAATAGCTCTTCTGCCCTATGCACTGATAAAAGTAAGTCTAAAGACAAAGGCAAGAACAAGAAGATAGAAGATGAAGGCACTACCTCCCAAGCCAACTATGCAGGGAGAGGTAGATCATCAAGAGGAAGGGGCAGAGGAGGTAAGCAAGGTAGGGGGTGATCTTATAACTCCTCACCATGCAACATTTGTGGTTTATCAAATCATACTATAGATGAGTGTTTCAGGAATTACAAGAACCAGAGAGGAAGAGGATATCAATGAGGTGGATACTCACAGTCAAGAGGCAGATTCAACCATCATCAAGGGTACAACAACAACTACAAAAACAACCACAATGGCAACTACCAAGGAGGATTCAAATCCAGAAAGGATTACAACAACTACACAAAAGAACTAGATGATGCACTTTTGATCATGAACATGACTTCAAAACCAAGTACAAATGATGACCATCTCTTCTACATTGACTCAGGATGCTCAAATCATGTGGCTGGCAATGTAGCTCTACTCTCTAACCTTGAAGAACCAAGAGGTAAGCATCAAGTACAAACAGGTGATGACACCAAGCACTCAGTAGTTAAAGTTGGAAATGTTAAGACTTGTGATGGAAATCAAAACTTGTTGAGTAGGGTACTATATGTACCAACCATTACAAAAAACTTGATAAGTGTTGGACAGATTGTGGAAAAAGGTTGATCATATCTCACTCATTTCTTACCAAATTCAAAGATCTATAGCTTGTTGAAACCAGATCAAAGTTATCTACATGCTATCAAAATTTGATAGATTTCTATTCAGCCATTTCAGAGAAGAGTCCATCGAGGTGATCACTGGTCGAAGTCTGCAACAGTCCTAAAATATCGAGGGTAAAGTTTTACTTGCTAAATTGATTTGTCTGAGCATAGTTAATCTTTTTAAGTCATTCCACTTGGAATAGTTAGCTTGCTAAGCTAATTAGATACCCCTAAAAGGAAGTTTTCCAATTCCTACTGTGCCCATCATACTGAGCAAAAGATACAGTAGGTGTCTAGTAAAAAATAGAAGGTTTTCTTGAAGACTTGAAGTTCAAAGTAGTCTGTTTTGATTCAAATTTTTCACACATCATTTACAAACTATAGGCCATTTTATGGTGTCATTCGAAAGCTAAGAAGGTCCACTTATCAACTTTGAAGCATCTAAGGGCTGGTACAAAGCAGGATTTGGCAGTACCTACTCATCATCTTGAAGTATCCATCCATCATTCCCAACAATTGAACCACACATAAAACACATGAATTGGTTTCTCCTGTAAGCTAATTCTTTCCCGTATTACAAGTGCAGATGGCTTCGGATGATTCCGAGCCAACCATTCAAGAAGAAGTACTGGAATTTCCACTACAAAGTGTAACCAAAGCCAAGGGTCACTAGTTTTGAGAAGAACAACCTACTCACGAGCATTTATTATTCATGACCATAAAGATCATGGACATTGATCATCAGTTCCCCGTGATCTCCCAGGATTTTAAATTCTTACATGAACTCCCATCAACCATGGATGTAATGACAAAAGTAGGAATTAATAAGTACTTCGAGCTACCCATTTATAAGCGGGATTTTCAATGATGCACTCAAGTTATGAACACTCTTCAACAGGCTCTACATAATCCTTTAGAACTAGAAGCAAAAGTTATCGATGCGGAAGGAGAATGGGTGATCATTCAATTCACTCCCAAATTGATTAAAGAAGCATTTGGATGGGAGAGAGATGGGAGCACTGACCTAAAGGATGAAAGCCATGGAAAAAAAACCTGCACCTTCATGGATATTAATCGTGTGGATATTGAAAAGAGGTCTGACGCATTCATCAACATTTCTGTTTTCCCAACATGCACCACTACACAACACCTCAAAAGATTATAGTACAGCTATTATCTCATGCCACCAAACAAATTGGTAATCAAGTGAATCTGATGCCCTACGTCTAAGAGTGCTTATTGAAAGCCAAGAAGCAACTAGGCCAAAAGAAGTTCCTAAATGGAAGTGTGGCATTGACAATTCTAATCTATCATGCCTCAGGTATTCGGGAGTATCTTAAAGAGGAAGGGAGTAAAAGTGACTGAAGAGGTGGGAACAAGCTCTCAGCCTAGAATGGGAGTGGTGAGTATTGGGTATGCACACATCTTCATTTCTGCATAGGAACCCTCTTTTTGTATATACTTAGAGTTTCACATGAGAACTACCTCTTAGACACTTTTTAATATTTCTCCTAAAGTAAGGCTTTTGGAAGCATGTAAATATCCATCCTTTTGGTAGAAGTCAAGAAAAATCCCATGCACGTATTCTTTTGGAGATTTGGTTGTTAGGGAATATTTAAAAAGATCCTTTTTGAGATATGGTAGTTAGGCATGTGCTCCTTTTTGACTAGTCAAAAAGAGCACATGGGAGAATGTGCTTAGCCTATATATAGAGGCTCATTTCTTGTAAAAGGAGAGCTTTTGGTCGTGCTCTCATGTAAAATCCTTTCAATGGAAAAACTCTCTTTTCTCTTAAGGATTTGTACATATATGTATTTAGTCTTGGAGTGTGAGAGAGTGAGGTGTGTGTGCATGCTAGCAATTTCTATGTGTGTAAGTAGAGTGTTGCTATTATCTTGTATTTTACATATGTGACTAGGATCCTTGACTCCCATTGCTCCATGTTTTCAAGCATGTGGCATAGCTGCGGGCTGATGGCCAATGGCTTGAACATGATGGAGGATGGGGTGGATGAAAGGAGAGTCTTTCTTGGGCCTTCGTTCTTGCTTCCATGCAAGGTGGTGTGGGTCTTGGCTCCCAAGGCCATAGTACAACAACAAATTTTGGTGCTGTTGCTGTGGAGAATGGCCTTTCATCACTTGGAGAGCTCAAGAGCATGTGGTAAGATATTGATTTGTTTAACTTGCATTGATTATGCCACTCGTTGGGCAACAATGTGGGTTCTCACGAATGCCACTATAGTTTGGGTAGCTCGATGTTTAACACGTGACACTTTTCCCTGATTTGGTTTGCCTCTTGAAATCATCTCTGATCATGGTTCCCATTTTGTTAATGATCTCATTGAAGCTTTAACCACTAATTTTTCCATCCTACATAATTTTAGTACTCCCTATTATCCACGTGGGAATGGTCTCGTCAAGAGTACTAACAAATCTTTATTAACTATGCTGAAGAAGTTGATTTACTTCTCATCGGAAATATGGGACTAGTTCCCACCCTCTATTTTATGGGCTTAATGTATGACCTATAAAGTCACTATCGTATTTACTCCATTTAAGTTGGATTATGGAATTGAAGTAATTGCACCCATGGAGTTAGTCGTTCCAAGTTTATGGGTCGCTATTGACCATAAAGTCCTTGCACAACCGATTTATGATCATTTAGATGTCCTTCGCACTTTAGAAGAAGATCACTTTGCGAGTTTCCTCTTGATGGAAGAGTTAAAAATCCATCACGTCCAAACTCATGGAAAATTCTTAAAGACCCTTGTGTTTACGATCGACCAACTAGTCCTAGTCAATAATTCCAAAGCTTATCATACGACTAGAAAATTTAAAGTTTAATGGTTTGGGCCATATCGCATTTCGGCCCAATTAGGTTCGAGTACTTTTCAAGTGGAAACACTCACCAAAGAACCCTTACATAGACCTATCAATGGCTTTAAATTATGCACCTTTTGTTCTCCACCAATGCATAATTACTTCACAGCGGCCACTTGTAGCGCATACTCTCAACTTACTATATATTACTGATTGGGTCCATGCATTATGTTACATAAAATGAAAGGCATAATGGCTTGCATTATGATATGATCTTACTGATGGTGATTAATTATCCTCCTTCATTGTTCCTACATGATACTATGGGCAACCAATGCCATTCAGCTATTTTTCTCCCTTTAATTTTTATTAGGGTGTTTTTCCAAGTCTACGCATTTACTTCCTCGCTTGTGTTGGTCTGCATTCTACATTGCAATCGTAATCTGCCATGGAAACTCTCTCGCACTTGGAAGGTTTTAGGGACTTCATGACTCTGGAGCTTGTTGGGTATGTCCAGGCACGTGGGATCCTACATTATGCCAAGATCCCATGGCATGCCATTCATCCACATGGTTATGTCAAAACCCTTGTCCATGCCATTGTCGATTGCCTTGTTGCATCCTCAACATGGCCTATGTTACCCTTAGTGTCCATATGAAAGGCCAAATTGCCATCGAACACTTATTTGTATATGTTCTTTAATAAAACATATAGTGGCCTAGTCAGTCACAGAATGTAAGTTTGACCACATTTGTAAGACCTAAGAAGTCTGTCTGGTGCTCCCTGTGTACTGTGTTTTTCCGCATATTTTGTAGCCTCTATGCGAAGTATTGTGTGCGGCCTTAGGAGCTCCATTTTCTACTCCGAGGATATTGTCGTGGAGCTCTCGACAAGGATAGCGCACCATGGTGCATCACCATTGAATCCCTTCATTGGTATCAGAGCCATTCAATGCAAAAGCTTTGTTCCTTTTGTGTGAGCGAAGTGAGCACCCCCCTTGGCTTTCTCCAAGGCTTATGACTAAGGTGGCGACCAAGGCATACCTTGTCATCCAATTCACTGAAGTCACCATTGGTGCCGTCGGCTACACGCGAGGGAGGACATCAACAATCAAGGAAGATAGAGGTTCTCAGTACTTCCCAAGAGGTCACCCATCCCAGTATTGTTCCCCCTAGAGTGCACTTAACCATGGCAATCTCTTGCCACTAAGCTACACTCTTGTGGTGTCTGAAGAAGGGGAAAGACTAATGTTGACATTACCTTGAACATGTTTTGGTCCCTCAAAGCTTCATTCTTTGCTTTCAAAGCCTATTTTTGAAGCATTTTTGGGGTGTCTTTTGGAGCCATTTTGGAGTAGTTTTGCACATAGTTCTCTTCACACAGGTCTAAGAACATCAAGAAGAGTGTTCTTTGTACTTCTCCGATAATAAATATCAACCTTTGGGGCTATGTTTTCAGCCACACTCATAAAAACTATAGGTTTCTCGAAAGGTTTTTAGTTTTTGTGGGAGCAGTCGTTGCAAATTTATGCAGGATTTTTGAGCTTCAAACGTCAGAGTTGACAAACACTTATAGGTGTTGTTGGCTAGTTTTTGGGCTGTGTGCATTCAGCCTTTTGGTGTCATTTTACTGCATATATTGAGCACATACACACCATGTACGCTTCTGTGGATATTGTTTATGTATGTCCATGTGGTCATAGATATAGCAGTTACGTGTTTTGCATAAAGCCTTTTACATTTGATAAAGAGGGTCATGGTGAGGTTTTCTTAACTGGGAGACATCTAGATGTCGGGGTCTCTTTGGTGATGCAGGTGGAGGACTTACCCAGCCTCACCATAGGAGATGTGTGATATTTGTTCATAGGTGCTTGATAAGCCTAGTTGGCTTCTATTGGGTAACTGATTATATGCAATGGAGTCAATGATTCACTATGCAGGTAAACATGTCAGTACTTGCAGTTTTATGATAGCTTGACACTAGTCATATGCTCATTTTGCAGAGGATACTCTAGCAAAATTTTCCCAGATTTTTGGCTTAGTCAACTATACAGTGGTCGATTTACTCCTTGATACACTTATTCATTGGTGTTTGGACTTTTCTAGCTCCATTATCACTCTATTAAGTTCTCTACCATCATGGCATCCAAGATCTCAGACACATCTAGTGGATTCGGGTCTAGTGCTAGTGTTCCAAGGAGGAGCTATAACTTGTAGGGCAAAGACCATTTTGAGATCCAAAAATTTGATGGCACAAATTTTGCTCTATGGAAGAATCAGATTAAAGATGTGTTGATTCAAAGGAGGCAATGGAAGCTAGTAAATGGGATTTCAAAGAAGCCTGCTGACATGGATGAAGATGATTGGGATGACTTAGATGAAATGGCTAGGTCTACCATTCGCTTGCACCTGGAAGATAATGTTTCCTTTATAGTATTAGACTATGAAAGTGCAGAGGAGCTTTGAAAAAAGTCATGCAATACATATGAAAAAGAGACAACATCAAATAAAGTGTATCGGATGAGAAAATTATATGGCCCTCGCATGAAGGACATAGATAGTGTTGCTGCTCATCTAAATGAGTTTGATGCTATATTCTCCAAGTTACAGGCTCACAAAATGGATATGGATAATGAAACAAAAGCAGTATTGCTTTTGTGCACCTTGCCATCATCATGGGATACGTTTTGCATAGCTATTAGCAATAGTGCAATTGGTGGTAAACTCGTCTATGATGACATATGTGGAGCACTCTTGATTGAGGAGATTCGTAGAAAATCTATGGTTGGCACTCAGAGTGGAGATGCATATAATGTTTGTAATTCCTACCAAGGAAAGAATCAACAATGTGGCAAGAGCAAGAACAAGGAAAAGAATGGTCAACGGAATAAGAGTAGAAGTAAATCAAGGAGGAGGGATATCGAATGCCATTATATTCATAAGAAAGGACATATGAAGAAAGACTGTTATGCATTAAAGAATGCTAAAGGTAAAGGACAAAATGTTGATGGGCATGTGAAGGAGTTACTTGCACCATCTACTTTGACTGTGAAGATTGAAGAAATTAATGCTATTTCTGATGATGCTGATGTGCTGACACTTGATTGTACTGTGCCAACTAAGGCCCTTATGGCTGATTATCTTTCCCACACATGGCTGCTAGATTCTGGTGCTTCTTTCCATGTGACACCACACAGAGAATGGTTCTCTAATTATGCAGCAAAGTCTCTTGTTACCGTGAGACTTGGTGACTCTTACCATTGTGATGTTGTGGGGATTGGAGATATGGTTGTGCAGTTCATTGATGGTTCAAAATTTACTATGCATAATGTATGCCATGTACCTCCGTTATCACATAGTTTGATGTCAGTTGGTCAACTTGATGACCTTCCTTACAAGGTGCTCTTCTATGCTCAGTCCTTTTGTATGTCAAAGGGCAATACGGTTATTGCAAAAGGAAGAAAAGTTGGCTCACTTTATCCTTTATTTGTATCACAGAAAGAACACTTGTTAGCTGTTACTGAACAACCTCTGGCTTGTATTTGGCATGGTCGTTTGGGCCATATATCTCGTAGTGGAATGGAAAATCTTTCTCTTTTCTAGCTACTTACCTGTGTTATCTTTCTCTTATTTTTCATTTTGTGAGCATTGTCAATATGTAAAATGTGCATAGAACACACATTGACTCTTCAATTCAGCCTTTAGATCTCATTCATATAGATGTGTGTGGTCCTATGCCCACTAGGTCTTTAGGTGGTTCTCTTTACTTTGTCACTTTCATAGATGATGCTACTAGAAAATTCCGGGTATATCCTATCAAATCAAATGATGAGGTATTCCCTACTTTCAAAAAATGGCTTGCTTCAGTTGAGACTGAAAAAGGAACTCAACTTAATGCTTTATGTTCAGATAATGGGGTTGAGTATACCTCACATGAATTCAGCCTTTTCTGTCAGTCTAGAGGGATTCGTAGAGAGAATGGTGTAGCTCCTTATACCCCAATACAGAATGGTGTAGCTAAAAGGATGAATAGAACTATTCAAGATAGAGTAGTTTCTATGTTGCATCATGCAAACCTCTCACAAGGCTTTTGGGCAGAAGTAGTATTGACTGCAGTTCATGTGATTAACCTTTCACCTAGTGCTGCCAAAGGCCTAAAAGTGGCACAAGAGTTATGGATAGGGAAGCCACCATATTATGATCATCTTCGAGTTTGTGGGTTTGAAGCATATGTTCATATACTCAAGAATCTTAGACAAAAGTTGGACCATAAGTCAAAGAAATGCATTTTTCTTGGATATGTTTGAGAAGAACAATTTGGATATCGCTTATGGGATCCTCAAACATGGTCAGTGATCAAAAGTGGTGATGTCATTTTCAATGAGTCTAAGATGCATAAACAACCCATGAAGGAGGTTGAAGTGAGAAGAGTGGTGTTTGATGATACTAGTCCTCCGGTTAGCATGCATAAAAATGTTGCACATAGGGATGTTCAAGAGAATGTTCGATCATATTAGTCTACACATGTTCCTGTTCAGCAACCATTGAGACCCTCTACACGTGTCTCACATCCACCTGATAGATATGTTCCAGGTTTAGATTTTATTATGCTATCAGATGTCGGTGAGCCTTCTTGCTACAAAGAAGCTATGCAGATAGAGGATCATTTCAAGTGGGAGCGTGCCATGAAGAGTTCGATTCTATTCACAAGAATGGTACTTGGGATTTAGTACCTCTGCCAAATGGCAGGAAAGCTTTACCATGTAAATGGGTATATAAGTTGAAATTCACATTAGATAGTGCGTCTCCAAAGTATAAAGCATGACTTGTTGCAAAGGGTTTTAAGCAACAACATGGTGTTGATTTCGAGGAAATCTTCTCTCCATTGGTCAAGATGACTACCCTATGCATGTTGCTTGGATTGGTTGCAATAGGGGACTTAGAGCTAGTCCAAATGGATGTGAAAACTAATTTCTTGCATGGAGATCTTATAGATGAGATCTGTATTGAACAACCTAAGGGTTATGCAGGTCCTCGCAAGGAAAGTCTAGTTTGTAAGCTCAAGAAGAGCTTGTATGGAATTGAACAGTCCCCTAGACAATGGTGCTCAGATGACAGCTTGATATACTTGATACTTTATGTCGATGATATGTTGATTGCTGGGAAGTCCTCTTATGACTTGTCATTTCTCAAAAAAAAGTTGAGTCAGACATTTGATATGAAGGATTTGGGGGACGGCAAACATATACTTGGCATGCACATTACTCGTGATAGGAGTAAAAGATGCATATACTTGTCTCAAAGTGAGTACATATCCAAAGTACTTCACAAGTTCAATATGCAGGGTGGACAAGCATTGAGTACACCTTTACCCACATATGTGAAGTTGAGCAAGGATGATTGCCCCAAATCAGATGAGGTCGTGTATCGCTAAGTATTTCTCGCGATACTTGGGGCATATCGTGTATCGTGGAGCTCTGAAAGCGATATTTGGCGAGTATCGAATATCGTGAGATTTTTCTTGGTTGAATATCGAGTATCGTCAAAGTTTTTTGCGACATTTATTGAGTATCGTGTATCGTGAATTTCTTTTCTCGATACTTGTTCCATATCGTGTATTGTTGAACTTTTCACGATACCTCACAGATATCGAGTATCGTTGATTCGGCTCTGGCAATACTTGTGCAATATCGTGTATCATTGAATTTTACTCGCGGCACCTAGCGCATATCTTGTATCGTGAGATTCTTGTCACGACATCTGTCGGATATCGAGTATCGTGGACCTACTCCTGTGTCAAGTATTGTGTATCGTCTGCTTCCAAGTATCGCGATACTTGATAAGTATCGTGTATCGCCTGTTCTATAGTAATCCCAGAGAGGTTCTGTTTCCCTGTTTTAAATCCCAGAACCCTGAACTGACATAACTTTCTCATACGAAATCCGTTTGCTGTGATTTTGGATTTGTTGGAAATATTAGATATAGTATTTTGAAGTTGACGCTCAGGTGGACTAGGAAACCAAAGAGCTCCAAAGGATTTTGAACAATACCAAGGGGAAATTTTGAACTAGAAGACAAGGCTTATGAACCTAAAATCTGGCAGACACTTACGCAAGGATAGACAAAGCATTAGATCATCTGAGGCTAGTGTCAACCATACAGCTAAGTCTTGGGCACAACAACTAAGTGGTTATCCCTATGTGCTAAGTTCCGACACAAGTGACTCAGAAATGTCCTTCAACATGGAAAGACCCACTCGTAGCTCAGGTACTACTTATTTACAGACACCAGAAGATCCCTATAAGACACAATTGGAGTATATCAAGACCAACCAATTAGGTGCTTGCATCTATGAGGATGGTCTAAGACGATCAGTAGTCCAACACGAAAATCCTGATCAACCCTTTGGACTTGAACACCCAGTGGTCAAGTTTGAAGAGGGTGCATACATTGATAAGGAAGGAACCATGTATGTGGTTACCAGCCTACCAGACAGGACAGATGAGTTTGGAAACATCATTCCTGAGAACGAGATAGGAGACTTAGAGCAAGGAGACCTAGGACGAGAACCCAAGACCCCTAGAGGAAAGTCAGTCTTGACTAGAGTGATCACTCCAGAATGGATTTCCCAAGATAACAAAAGCATAGAGCTATTCTTGAATAGAGAAACAGAGGAAGCCTTTTGGAGATTCAAGCCAGATCAACCGAGCCCTATAGTCACCATATATGAGCTCAAGGATCTAGAGATACCATGCAAAGTTGTCTATCTAGATCACATGTCAGAGAAAATGTTCTTGGTAACAGAGCAGGATAGGCATGCATACACTTGGCAGGGTGAGTCAATTTTCCCTCCATCAAGATCTAATGTTTCCCAAGGCCTCCAAGGAGCAGGATCATCCAAGACTCATGAAACCCAGAGGGAAAGAACTAGAGAGAGACCTGAGGTAAGCTTTGCACACACAGTGGGTAGAGATCGAGCAAGAATTGAAAATGAAAGACCTGAAAGAGGGAGACGTCGCATACATAGGCATCAAAGAGACGAACATAATTTCCCATTGCCTAGACCACGAGAGCACTCAAGAACCCTTAGACCCTCTCAAGTGGTTAAGACAATGAAGAACTATTTTGATGGGCCAAGAGATCCTTATGATCATGTGGCCGAGTTCAAACAAGTGTTAAGAGTTGAACAGGTCGAGGACCTGTTCACTCAGTTCGAGGCATTTGGTTTGACTCTTAAAGGTACTGCCTTAGCTTGGTTTCAACCCCTAAATAGTCGCAACTATTGAGGCATAGGCCAACTGCTAGAAGAATTCATTGTAGAGTTTTCCAAGAGTGGTATCAGGCATAACACATCATCCTTGATCCACAGCTTTAAGCAGACACCCCAAGAAACAGTGCGACTTGCAGAAAGAAGGTTTAGACAGTACTTGGAAAGATGCCCTATGCCAGAATTACCCACAGTAGCCAAACAAGTGGTGTTGTTTTTAGACGGTTTACTCAGCACAAAGTTAAGGTCATACGTGTACTTGAAAGAGCCTAGATCCATAGAAGAGTGTGTGCGCATGTGCATTGACATAGAAGACAACTTGGGTGAGGAGTTAGGACTATCTAAACTCTATAAAGATTCTGATAGTTCTACTAGTCATACCTCTAGAGCCTCCAATGAGATAGATGAGATAGCGGAGCAGGTTGCCAAGAGGCTAGGAGATCAAAATAGACAAATGCCAAGGGTCACCTCATTGAAATGATGTTACAACTGTGGAGGAGACCACATGGCTAATGTTTTCCCAATGATGGCTCATCCCCAAGGAAACCCTAATGCTCTATATTGCACTATTGACAGAAAATACACGAACCATACGGCTCAAGATTGTCCCTATAACAAGTAGGCTGTTAGAAAAAATTATCAGCAACCTTACCAGCAGGGTAGGTATCAGAACCAGTACCAACAGCCATATTATAGGCCACAACAACAATATCAACCTCAATACCAGCAGCAGTATCAAGCACCACACACGCTCAACCAGTTGTTGAAAAAGAAAGCTTACCACCAAGAAAAGCTTATCTTCCTGATCCCGTGGATGATGGAACACCTCTTTCAATGCAACAGTACTCTCAAGAGTTCTTGCGGGAAATACAAGAAGAAAAATGGGCCAAGGAGAAGGGTAATCCCCCTCCTATTCCTGAGATTGATGACCTTCATGATCAATTTCCCCAAGACATTCCATCTATCTATGTAGATCAAACAGAGCAACAAGAGGATGAGAGATTAGATTTGGAATCTAATTCTTTACAAGATTTGCCGCAATTCACAGGCCCATGGGAATCTGAATCTCTTCAGATTAGAGCTCCCACAAAATTGGTAAGAAATAAAGACTCAATAGTTCCAAGGAACACTGATGTCGTGAAGAACACTAAGGTTCAGTGTCATCTCATTGTGGAAGAGCTGCTCAAAGCAAAACCTGAGCTATGGAATCATGTGAAGGATCAGGTTCCAGAACTTGATTCCAATATGCCAAAAGTAGGCTCTAAGCAAAAAGTTCTAGAAATACCCCTTGATAAAATAGGAGACATGAGCGAAGGTGAAGAAGGTAATACTTATCTTCCAATCACCTATCAAGGTTACACAACCAAAGCAATCGTAGACTCGGGTGCTGGTGTTGCTATTGCGACCACCTCCTTGTGGAAGCGATGGGGCAAACCCACATTAAGACCAACTAGAATGAAGCTTCAAATGGCAGACGGTCATTTTGAAAGACCTCTAGGATTGCTCGAAGGGATAACTCTAAGTACTTGTGGTGTAGAGTTTGAACACACATTTGCTATATGTGACTTTGAGAAAAATAATGTCTACGAGATGATCTTGGGAAGACCCTTCCTATGACAATTGCAAATAGTACAGGATTGGGGCACCAACTCACTGTACTTACAGCACTTAGGGATCACAACCAAGGTCAATTTGAAGGATTACACCTTCAAAGATGTACCACCCCTACAGTGGAATCCTATCCACAAAGCAAAAGAAGATTCTATCTCTGTGCATTCTGAAACTACACCTGATCCATCATGGCTACATGAAGATACTCATTTGTGGATGTGCAAGGTCGTAGAGGAAGAGGAAAAGCGCCTAAAAGCAAGGGAAGAAGGAACTTCTCCAGGAGATAAATAAGTTAAAGACCCTGCCTATACACCAATGATATTTCCAGATGAGGAATTTGAGCCTCATGGTTGGGCAGAAATCTTAGCTACCATGGACATTGCAGTCAATGAAGAACAATGGACACCTCATTGTGATGAGGAGGGTTATGATATTTCCGTGTTCATGTGTCAGCCCTTGTTGGAAGAGTGTGATCCTAGTGAGGTCATAGAAGAAGAAGAGAATGACGATGATCTAGGAACATTATTTAGAAGACATAGGAGTGTTAACCCAAAAAGAAGAAGAACCCCTCACAAGCATCAAAACTGTAAATTCAAAGGAAGGAGGGAAGGAGGTCAAAAGAAAAAGAAGAGAAAAGCCGTGAAACAAGAAGAGGAGGTACCAAAAAATTTCAAGAAATATGAAGTTGAAGACCGAAAAATTTTGGTACGAATGCCTAAGAGAGAGGCCATTATAGGAGAATCATATGATAAAAAAGAAAAGACCAAAAAAATTGTAGTAACCATTGAAGAGAATGAAGAACGATGTACATACATAGGAGACGACCTAAGTGCAAAAGAAGAAGCAAAGCTTGTAGCTCTATTAAGGGAATATAGGGACGCGTTTGCAGGGCACTATAGAGATTTGAAGGGAGTAGATCCAAAAATTTGCTCTCATATGATCCCCATGACTGCTGATGCCAAACCCACCAAACAAAAGCCCTACACATATAATGACACTTATGCAGCTAAAATAAAAGAAGAAATTGATAGGTTGATTGAAGTTGGATTTATTTATGAGATTGAGCATACTGAATGGATATCCCCCATTGTAGTGGTGCCCAAAAAGAATGAAAAATTGCGGGTGTTTATTAAACTTAAAAAAGTTAATGCCGCTACGATCCGAGATAGTTATCCACTTCCAATCACTGAACATTTATTGGAGTGTGTTGCAGGCAAGGAAGTTTATAGCTTCCTTGATGGATTTTCAGGCTACAACCAAGTAGCCATTGCCCCCGAAGATCAACACAAAACGGCTTTTGCCACAGAATGGGGAATCTTTGCATTTCATGTGATGCCATTTGGTCTCACTAATGCACCTGCAACATTCCAAAGGCTCATGTGTCATGTCTTCAAAGAGTTCTTGCGGAAGAACTTAGAAGTATATGTGGATGATTTATGTGCGCATTCCCAACAGAGAAGATATCACATTCCTGAGCTCAGGCAAATTTTCAACAAGTGTAGAGAATATCGAGTTTGTCTGAACCTAGAGAAGTGTGTGTTCATGGTATGACAAGGTAAAATCTTAGGTCACATTGTTTCTAAAAATGGGATATCAACAGATGAAGACAAGGTGAAAGCCATAGCAGAGTTGCCAAGACCAAGGAATGTTAAAGAGGTACAAGCCTTTATGGGCCATTGTGGATATTACCGTAGGTTTATCCACATGTATGCCATCATAGCTAAACCTCTTTATGGGTTGTTGACAAATTTTGAGTGGAACGAGGAATGCGAGAATTCCTTCAATGAGCTGAAGAGACGTTTGTGCTCAGCACCAATACTGACCACACCTGATTGGAATAAACCCTTCCATGTCCATGTGGATGCATCCAATCATGCTATAGGATGTGTGCTAGCACAACCCACAGGCGAAGGAAACCTAGATTTGCCGATAGCATATGCTAGTAGGCAATTAAATGCGGCTGAACGAAATTATACCACAACAGAAAGAGAAGGCTTAGGCATGGTATATGCCGTAAAGAAGTTTAGACACTATCTATTGGCCAACAAGTTCAAGTTTTTTACTGATCATCAAGCTTTATTATATTTGGTCAATAAACCTTGCAATACAGGACGCTTAGTAAGATGGTTCCTCTTACTAATGGAATACGATTTTGAAGTGGTTGTCAGGAAAGGTAGGACCCACCTTAGGGTGGACCATCTTTCTTGCATCACTTCAGGAGAGCCACCGCAAGGAGTGTCTGATGAATTACCGGATGCTTATTTGTTCAATTTAGAGGTTGTTCCTAAATGGGCAAATAAGTTAGTACATGTCCTAACCTTCGAACCCACAAATAAGAACGTAAAAACAAGCAAAGAAGAAATTATAAGGTCACAAAAGTATCAAATTATCAAATATTGTTGGTCACTAAAGAAGAACAATTGCAAAGGCACGTAGACCTTCCTTCTCTTTCAAGGAGTAAAGCATCCATAGTGGTTCAACCACAGAGGCAAGCACAACAGTACAAGACAACGGCTATATCAAATAGACAAAGAGATTTCAAGAAAAAAGTAGTTCCGGGCATGAAACGGATTTGGGTATGAAAAGGAGAGCAACCACCAGCCTTGCCAAGACAATTCCCACCCAGGCAAGCTAACCATGTGAAGACAAGAGCCAAACCACCAGGACCAGCTCAACGAGAAAGCATATGACAAATTTGGGTGCCTAAGAAATTAGTTGCAGTTCAACAAGGACAATCACATATGTGGGTGCCCAAGGTGCTCTTACACGTGTTAAGGCCTATGCTCCCCACCATGCAAAAGGTCTCAACAAAGAAGCCAAGGAGAGAAAAGGGTAAGAACAGAGCACAAAGACCAAAAGAAGATAAACTCAACCCTTCTCCAAAAGTAAGCAGGCAATCATCAAGGATATGGGTTTGGAAGCCAAAAGCACTAGCAACATCCACAGAACCAAAGAGCCAACCACACTGGATACCAAAGTTTGGAAAGCATCCAAAGATGAAATGGCCTGAGGTGATCTCTAGAGGGCTAAATCCTATTCTAAAATGGGTTCCAATTAGGAGGATTACATCCTCACGTACTTGTGCCATCACTTGCTCGCGGTCTTCATACCGGTCCTGACGTCTCCACGGATTAACATTTATGAGGTGTATCTCCTCATGTTGGTACTCACCATTGTGCTAGAGTGACAATTACTTTGGCCATATTGGCCTTGAGTGGGCGACACTTCTTTGTATATGTTCTTTAATAAAACATATAGTGGCCTAGTCAGTCACAGACTATAAGTTCGACCGCATTTGTAAGAGCTAAGAAGTTTGTGTTCATGCTCCCTGTGTACTATGTTTTTCTACGTATTTTGTAGCCTCTGTGCAGAGTACTATGTGTGGCCTTAGGAGCTCCATTTTCTGCTCCTAGGATATCATCGTGGAGCTCTCGATAAGCAGAGTGCACCGTGGTGTTATCGCCATTGAATCCCTTCAGCCTATTGTGGCACCATGGCTTTGTATAGTCATAACCATCGAGATGGTTACCCATCACCTCCAACTATCCCAGATTGGATGCACAAAATCCACTGCACTCACACTCGCAATCATGAATGCCTTATTCCCTGAATGTTCATCCAATTAATATGCTATCATGTGTCGTCTACCACTGGAGCGCCATGCCTCGCAGTTTTTTGTGTTTAACCTTAACCTCCTGAAGCAATCCTATAGCATCTCCTAGAAAATGTATTTGGTTATTCACCTCATCACCATTGAAACCATCAATTGTGCTGCTTTCTATTTCCATGGAATCCACAAGTGAACAAGTTAAGCAAAGGAGAAGTTCCCTGCACTCGCCTCCCCCGTGTCTTTTCTATGCTCTTGTCCGATCCTTCCATCAGTGTGCCCCAACCACTTGATGTTCTTCCCCCCACCATCAGTAGTGTCTTCTCCCATGGATGATGATGAGGAGGATTCCATTATGCCATGTTTCCCTTGCTCTAAATGTTGCTGCACGGATGTTGTCATGGCCCCTTCTTGCAATTCGTCTCCAGAGAAGGATGAGGCATGTGTTGTGTTAGAGGATGTATTTTTGGAAGCCTTTTTGAAGAAAAATAATTGTAAAATGATAAAAATTTGTAAAAATATTTATGCAATTGTTGTAAAAATAAGGAAGAGTCTTCCTTATGTAGGATGGAATCTTATGTAATTTTTCTAGAATTTTTGGAAACTCCTAGATAGCATATTTTTAGAATAACAGAGGAAAGGACCAAAATTCAAGTGTGAAAAGGGACACTTGAAAATGTATATAAGCTAATTTCCTCTACTATGAGGGGGTTGGTTAATCATTTGTTTACATGCTATCCAAGTGAATAGAGAAGGAGTTTTCTGCTGAAAATCGTGTTTTCACCTCTTTGTGTGGTTTCTTTGATTTGTGAGTCTAGTTCTTGTGTATCCATGGAGATTTGTGAGCTTCTATTGTGTAAATCTGTTGAATGTGTATGAAGAGAGTTGAATACTGATGTGTTGAGTGATGAGTTGATGAAGAATGGTGCTGGAGATGAAAATCGTCTGTTTTCACAGAATCGCGATTGTCTCATCTGTATGATACAGGTGATATTTTTTGATTTTGACTTCATAATTGTATTCTGCTGATAAAATAGCATGCATTAGACCCCAAGATTGTGGAAAATGGTGGAGATTTGCTCAAGATAATCCAAACCCTAGAAATTTCTCTTCATTTTCACTATTCTCAGAAATCCAGCCATTATTCTCTTATTTCTTGGATTCTATCATCTTGAAGGGGCTGTGGTCTCAAGAATACTTCCAGGATTGACAAAATAAAGATGTCTTGTTGATTCTTTATGCTAAATGATTGGAGAGGAAAACTCCAAAGATCAATAACAAACATTTTTTGGCGCCGTTGCCGGGGAGTATTTCAAAAACTTCATTGAAGTTGGACCTTGCTGGATCTTCTATTGATGATGGTAACAAACACAAGGAAAAGGTAACACTCTTTAATCAAGAAATGTGAACATGAAAAGGTAGATGTCCTTGTTTGTCTTTTGGGAAAAGAAAGCAATAGATCATCTTTTAGAATTGGAAGTGCTGAAATTTTTGTAAATTGATAGTTGCTCATTACATTGCTGAAGTAAAAGTGCAGGTGTGTGGAAAAGTTGAATCAAGAAAGCTGAAGATGAGGTAACATGTGTCTATTCTTGCATTTTTAGAGTTGTTTTTGACCAAATACTAGGCAATATTGTTATCTTGGGAAGATAACAAATTTCTTTTCTTCTTAGGAAGTTGGACTGAAGCCTTGAGGATAAGAGCAATAGGGACCGAGTAAGAGAAAAGCAAAAAATTTGTCAAAAAATTAGCAGATTTGAAAAAACACGATTTTTTGTACAACATCGCGATTTTCTGATTGATGTTGTGACTATGAGGTAAAATTGCAGGTGATTGTGGAATTGGAGTTGGTAAAGGGTACTGAAGGGGAACAAGAGAGAAAAATACTCAAATTTAGATAAAATCAGAAGTATAGAAAAAGCACGATTTTCTGCACAAAATCGCGATTTTCTGAGTAAGGTTGTGATTTTGATACAGGAGTCTGGTGAATTGCATTGGGTAGAAGGTATTGAAAGAAGACAAGAGAAAAGAACACTCAAATTGACACAAAATAAGTATAGAAAAAACACGATTTTCTGCACAAAATCGCGATTTTCTGTAAGGGAAATTTTCTAGAATTTCTAGCATATTTGGGTTTTTTGAGAAAGATAATTGCAAAGAGATGTCATCAAGATTGGGTAAGTAAAGATTGGACAAGTGAAAGAGTGAAGAACAGTGGAAATCACACAAAATTGCGATTCTGTGGACACTATAAAAACCTGGAATTCAAAGAAAAATTCATTTGAGTGAGTGAGAGAGAGAAGGAAAAATCACGACTTTTTGCAAATACAGGTCTTGAGGAGCTTCTTTGAGTCAAGCAAGCAAGGTGAGTGGTTTCTATATCACCTCAATTACATGACTTTAAATTTTTATGATCAATAAGTACAAAAAAGTAGGAAAATAGCAAAACTACGAAATCGCGATTTTCTGAGTTTTGAATTTTTAGTGAGAAAATATTATTTTTTGGTTAAGATGTTTCATTGCATGTTAAAAACTTAATAAAGCGATTCTATTAGAAGAAAGAAAAATTTGAAAATCAACACTTCAAAAAATTCAAAAAAGTGTTCAGAATCGCGATTCTGTAGTCAAACACAAAATCGCGATTTTCTGAGCTAAGGACAAAATCGCGATTCCCAGAACGCGATTTTCATAAGAAAATCGTGTTATTTACGATTGTGAGCAATCACGATTGTCTGGGAATAAAATCGTGAAAAACACGATTTTGGGCACAGAATCGTGAAAAACACGATTTTGGGCACAGAATCGTGAAAAACACGATTTTGAGCACAAAATCGTGAGAAACACGATTTTGAGCACAGAATCGTGAAAAACACGATTTTGGACACAAAATCGTGAAAAACGCGATTTTGAGTAGAAAATCGTGAAAAACGCGATTTTGGACACAGAATCGTGGAAAACACGATTTTGAGCACAGAATCGTGAAAAACACGATTTTCAACACAAAATTGTGAAAAAACACGATTTTGGGCACAGAATCGTGAAAAACACGATTTTGAGCACAGAATCGCGAAAAACACGATTTTAGTCATAAAGTCGTGAAAAACACGATTTTCAACAGAAAATCGTGAAAAAACACTAATTTGAACACAAAATCGTGAAAAACACGATTTTGAGTATAAAATCGTGAAAAATACGATTTTGAGCAGAAAATCGTGAAAAACACGATTATAGTCATAACATTGTGAAAAAACACTAAGTTAGAAAAGCGTGAGAAACACGATTTTGAGCACAAAATCGTGAAAAACACGATTCTAACCATAGAATCGTGAAAATTAGGTGAATGATCCTTAGGTCTGGGAAGAAACTAAATTCACATACTAAGCAAGACCTAGGTAGGAAGGAGATAGAGTTAGTAGTAGGGGAAGTGCAAAAAAGAAATTTAGGGCAAGAAAACAACATGGAAAATTTAAATGAAACAAATGAGCCCATTGAAACTGGGGATTATAGAAATATCCTCAAATACATGTATACAAATAGATTTGGCACCTATGTATATCAGGATGGAATGCATAAGTTTCTCATTAGATTGAGAAACTTAGAAGTTCCCCTAAACATAACACTAGTAGCTCAGTTCAAAGATGGTAGGTATGAGGATAGGCAAGAGTGTGTGTACATCTTCTCCCAAGACCCAGAAAATTCAAATGACTTAGGGCAATGTGCTGACAAAGGACCTTGGGAACATAACATGGGACAAGCAGATTTACCTAGACCACATGAGAACTACACTAGTACTGAGCAACAACAAGGGAGGAGGACACATGCTTCCCGAAATCCCTTTGACAAAGAACCAGAAGGATATAATGAATTCTCACTCAGAAGAAGACATCATTGGAAAACTCAGGGTAGAATGCTTAGACCATATCAAGCAGCCAAATGCATGAAAAATCAATATGAAGGGTATTCTGATCCTCATGCTCATGCTGCAGAGTTTAGACAATTAATTAGAGCTGAGGAGGTGGAAGATTACAAAGTTCAATTTGAGGCATTTGGTCTAACCCTAACAGGACCAGCATTATCTTGGTTCATCCCTTTGAGAAAAGAAATGTACCTAGATATTGAATCCTTCCTAGAAGCCTTTATTGGGGAATTCTCAAAGACCGGAATAAAACATAGCACAGCCACTCTGATACACAGTTTTAAACAACAAAAAGATGAAAATGTCAGAGAGGCAGCCAGGAGATTTAAGCAATATATTAACAGATGTCCTAGAGAGGAAGTACCTTCCATGGCTAGACAAGTATCCCTATTCATAGAAGGGTTAAGAAGTGCTCAATTAAGAACCCTAGTGTACTACAGGAGATGCCCTGACCTAGGAGCTTGTGTAAAAGAAGCAATAGATTTGGAAGATAACAGAGGCCAAGATCTGTTAGCATTTGATCAACCCAGATCAAATGAAGATAAAATTCCTCCAGCAGAAGAATTGGCTCAGGCCATTGCTAAAGCCCTAGAGGTAAACACTAAAACCAATTTGATAAACTCCAGGATAAACACAAATAAAAAATGCTACAATTGTGGAGAAAGTCATCTGGTACAACATTGCCCATATCAAAAACCTCCACATTTGCAAGATAGAAAAACACTCAAATATTGTACACTAGAGAGGAAATGGACAAATCATACCAGGGAGGAATGCTTCTATAATAAACAACCCATAAAGGAGAGAGACTATGGGAGCCAAAGAGAATCAGTGTATATTGAGCAACCAAGACCTGTGCTTGGGCAACAAACTCCTATACCAACAAATGTGGTACCAATCAAATACACACCAATAGAGGAGGGAAACTCAAGAACAAAGTCACCATACAAGGAAGATTATCAATGGAATGAAGGATATCAAGAAGAATGGGAAGGCTATGAATCAAGAGAACCAGAATTACATGCCCTAGACTTGGGAAATGGAAGAATTGAGATGGACACTGCCACTTTCATGTATATAACCAATAATTATATGTCCAATCAAAAACCTCAATTCAAAGGAGGACCAAAGATAACTTGTTATAGGTGTGGGGGAGATCATTTCATTAGAGACTGTCCACAACCTCCTACATTAAGAATAGAAGGAGCATATTGCAAGGATTGTGGCAGGGAGCATTTGATTAAAGATTGCCCAAAGAATCCTCAAAAACAACAAAACACACCTAATAACATACCACTAAAAGCAGTCAGTATCATGGAACACGAAGAATTGAGTGATGTTGGCAGTAGCCTTGGTACACCAGGACTTACAAGACGTGAAAGTCAAAGAAGGGAGTCAGAGCGAAGGGACAGCACAAGCAAACAGGGCAGTCAAAGAAGATCTGGCAAGTAGGCCAATATTTTTCCAAGACATTAATGCAAATCAAAGAGATGGACATGCAGGGAGGAAGAGCAAGTAGGGAGCTCGAAGATATGTATGGCAGATCACTAGAAGAAATCCCTACAACAATAGTGATTTTTATCACTAACAATCATTGTAAATATCATTTCACATTTTTGTAGCTCCATTTTGTGCAAGCCAAGGAGTCCTTGAGCTTGAGGAGCCATAGAAGTAGTTGCGTACCAATTTTCGTATTTTTTAGATCTCGTTTGAGCCCCCAAATAAGCCCTGGAACCTAAGTTTTAACTAGGCCGGACACTAGGTCTGGACAGGGCCAAAACCTAGTCAAAAACTATAAAAAGAGCTAGAGAGCTCATTTTGGGGGTTAGATTGTAATTGAAACAAACTTGTAAGAGCATTTTGAAAGTAATCTAAAAACTCCATTGATTCTCACTCTTTGTCTTGCCGTGTGTGCGCGTGTGTGTGTATGTGTGTGCATGCTAGTGTGCTTCTCACTCACGCACTTGTGCCGCCACTTGCTCGAGGTCTTCACACCATCCTCACGTCTTCCCGGATTGACATTAAAGGAGGTGCTACTCATCATTGAGCTACACCAAATTTTGGCACCGTTGCCGGGGAACGAGCTTTGAGGACGAGCGTGTGATGGTAAGACGTAGAGTTGACGCGTTGGAGTTGTAGGTATTTTCTTCACTCTCATCGATTTTCTTTTACTTTCTTCACCATCTTCATCACCATCATCATCATCACCATCTCCCACGTCCATCTCCATCATCGTGAAAATTTCAGTTTTTTTTTACTATATCCCCATCTCCACCTCATTTCCCTCATTTCACTTGTGAGAGAGAGCGAGAGAGCGAATTTGCATGTGCTGTTTTTTGCATGTTTTGTGAGCATTCTGCAGGTACAGGCCGCATCATCGTCCCCAGCACTCCGCGCAGGTACGGAAATCTGTGTAACTGTCTGTGTGTCGCCGAGCTCGGTCAATCGCGACCGACTGAGAACTTGCTCTAATTGCTAAACAAAGTGCATATCCATGACCTACAGGCCTAGAGCTTTCCAAAAATGTGTTTAGTTTTTTGAAATTCCACAGATTTCTGTCAATCGCGATCGCTCTGTCAATCGCGATCGACAAACCACGACGGACAGACCTGTCAATCGCGATCGACACGTCAATCGCGACCGACAGCCCACGACGGCTCTGTCAATCGCGACCGACAGAGTCAACGACCGATTGACCACGACCGACTGACCATACGCGTGACACGTGTCAATCGCCATCGAGTCATCAATCGCGATCGACTCATCAATCGCGACCGACACAGTCAACGACTGTTTGACCACGATCGACAGACCACGACGGCTCTGTCAATCGCGACCGACACGGTCAACGACTGTTTGACCACGATCGACAGACCCTCGCGACCGACCTGTCAATCGCGATCGACTCATCAATCGCGACCGACAGAGTCAACGACGCTTTGACCACGATTGATGGACTTTTCGGTCACGTGTCAATCGCGACTGACCAGTCAATCGCGACTGACAGCCACGACGGACCTGTCAATCGCGATCGACACGTCGATCGCGACTGACCTGTCAATCGCGACCGACAGACTTTGCGAACGCGTTAGAAGGGCAAATTAGGTCAAATTTTCAAGGCAAAATTATTGGTCTAAATTTTGATTGAGTGTGAGACAAACACTAGGGTGTAGTATTGCATCGCGAGGCCGTGCCACAAGCTACTCGAGTATTCCTGTTTGACTGTTAGCTTGTGTTGAATTCTGATCTAACTCCCTAAACCCTGAACAGTCCTAACTTTTTCATACGAAATCCAATTTTTGAGCTCTTGGGCTTGTCGGAAAGCTCGTGGCATATACTACACGCCCTCAACTGATTTTTATAAAGATAATGCGTTGATTTTCAGAGAGGGTATTTCGAAGTTGACCATACCCAGGGGGATCAAAGTCAGGGGTCTTTAGAATTATTTTCCTAAAAGTCACAATGCACATGTGTGTTTATGTTACATGAATGCAAGTGGTTGGTTTTGTCCTTTGAATCTAAGCATTGAGCTAACGGTGGGACTTCTATAGGTCCATTGAGAGCAACTGAGAGCGTACAAGCAAGGTTTCTTTGCAAGCTTGAGAACCGGGTTCTTGAGCACCATAAAGCAAGGGATCAACAAGTAAGGTTGGAATATTCTCAACTCCCTCTGTCATTTCCTAGCTCAAGCTAAGAACGAGTAGAGGTAGGAGTAAGTCAGGTTGACGATAGGCAGTTATCAAGTGAAGACTACCTAAAAACTCAAGTTCAAGTTAGAAACATAATCTCTGTACTGTCGATAACCTAAAGGAAAAGAACCTAACGTGGAACGATTAATCTGAAAGCACGAAGAACATTCAAGTATTCCTGACGACGTAATATCAGATAAGACCTTAAACACGGGAAATAACTAAGGTCACCCTGGGGCTGGAACTTCCCAAGCTTATGGTACGCAAAGAGACAGAAGTAGAGATAGACCAGAAGTAAGTTTTGCCAAACCAGTGGACAGAGAAAGAACGAGAACAGAGACGAATAGGGTAGAACCTGAGATGCATAGAGCCCACAGGAACCAAAGAAATGTAGATGGATTCCCTCTGCCGAGACCTAGAGAGCACACAAGAACTTTGAGACCCACCCAGCTAGTTAAGTCCATGAAGAATTACTTTGACGGCACAGGAGATCCCTATGATCATGTGGCGGAGTTCAAGCAAGTCTTAAGAGCTGAACAAGTGGAAGATCTGTTCACGTAGTACAATGCCTTCGGTCTAACCCTTAGGAACACGGCACTTACATGGTTTCAGCCATTAGATGAGCGTCAGTTCAGGAGCATAGATCAACTCCTAGAAGCATTTATTATAGAGTTCTCTAAGAGCGGCATAAGACACAATACCTCCTCATTGATTCACAGCTTCAAGCAAACCCCTCAAGAGACTGTGAGACTTGCAGGAAGAAGATTTAGGCAATACCTTGAAAGATGTCCTATTTCGGAGCTACCCACACCGGCTAAACAAGTAGCCTTATTCCTTGATGGATTGCTGAGTACGAAATTGAGATCCTATGTGTATCTAAAGGACCCTAGGACCATAGAAGAATGTGTACGCATGTGCATTGACATTGAAGATAACCTAGGAGAAGAGCTAGAGCTTTCTAAAATCTACAAAGATTCAGATAGTGCTTCTAGTCACTCTTCCACGCAGTCCACATCGATTGAGGAACTCGCAGAGAAAGTGGCACAAAAACTAGGCGTCTCTAGCAAACAAATTCCGAGGTTTGCTCCTGTGAAAAGGTGCTACACATGCGGTGGTGACCATATGGCGAATGTCTGCCCTATTATGGCTCAGCCCCAAGTAAATCCGAGTAGCCAGTACTGCACCATAGAACGGAGATACACCAATCACACCGCACAAGATTGCCCATACAACAAGCAGGCAGTTAGGCAACCCTATCTGCAACACTACCAACAAGGCAGAAGCCAGAACCAAAATCCACCACCACAATATGCTAGACCCCAACAAACCTATCAGCAACCATATCAGGCCCAACAGAGACCCCAACCGGTGCTGGCTCAACAGCCTCCAAACCCCGCTAACGTGATTCCAGTAAAGTATACTGTTGCAGAAGAAAACCTGAATAGGGCCATAGTACCAGTAACCCCATTGATCTCAGAAAGTGACCCAAGTGACCATAGCTTTGATTCTACACATGTCGATAGCCCCCAGGCTTACTACATGCAGTCTCCAGAACATGGTGAGTCTTACTATAGTGAAGAACCAAGTGAACCTAGTTGGGAGTCAGATTACACGAACGTCATGTATGCAAACCCCAACCCCAGGCCTCAACCTAGGCAAGTAAGACCTCCATTCCCAAGAGGACCGTGCTACAGATGCCAAGGAGATCATCTCATTCGTGATTGTCCCTTGCCCTCACCTACACAACCCCAGTCAGTGACTATCCAAGGTTTTTGCCAAGATTGCGGAAAAGAACATCTCTTACGAGATTGCCCTAAGAACCCCAATAATATGCCAAAAATCACTCCTATCAATGTGATTGGTTTGGTTGTAGATCCCTCAGGAAGCGTCACTTCCACTGCACCAGTGCAGGTAGTCACTAGAGCTCAGGCATTGCAGCAAAACCAAGAGACAAGCCAGGAAAAGGGCCCAGAGGCTAGTGAAACCGAGAGCGTAACAAAGAAAAGGACTAGAGCATGGAAAGATAGTCGGGAAAGAATGAAAAGACAATGGGCTAAAAAGATGAGTGAACTTGAGGAAAGCATAAGAGAAACCAAAGCTAGGATAACTGAAATCACCTCTCAAACCCCCTCTCACACTATTCCACCACCACCACCCCCTTCGCCCTCCGAACCGCCACCTTCCAACCCACGCCATGCGATTCCACCACCCCCTAGGGTAGGATCAGTATTAGTTGACCCCACTCCTGAAGACATAGACATGATGCTCAAAGCATATCAGGCCAGAATCCAAGAAGGGCCGAACGTCACGGATCATGCCAAGTGCTATCCTAGAGCTGACCTAGAGATAGAAAGAACCAAACTGTGCGCAAAAATGGTCGCATTGGCTCAGACTATGTTTGAAGCCAGCCGCCTTTTCAATTACTCGGGCTCAGCCAAAACGCAATTACACTTGGATGGATTCTTAGAGAAGTTAGAGGAAATAATTGCAAGATCTGCCAAGGAAGAAAAAAATCAAGAAAAAGATAAAGCAAGCAGAAACATGAAGCATTCCCCGTCAGAAGTGTATGTGGCCAATTCCACTAAACCAGACTCCTTCCCCTCCTTAGAAGGATTAGAGAGGCTAATTGCACAGCCAGAAAAGGAACCTACCCCTCAAAGAAAGGAAAGGGCAAGAGAACGGATAAGCCAACCTCTTCAGGAAGCCCACGTGCCTTTCCAAGAAACTTATTCTCCCCCCCAAAGGTCACAGGAGCCTCCCTCGAAAGCTTATGTACCTCCACAGGTAACCCACATTCCTTCCCAGAGAGCGTACGAGCCTGTTCGGAAAAGTAATGGCATAAGTAATCCTTCCCAAGAAGCTTGTGCTCCAGCCACCCATGAGAACGAGGAAAGAGCCAACGAGAGAATAAGCCCTCCTTCCCAGGTTGCTTATGTGCCTAATTCTACGGAGCCAGACACTTCTTCTTCTATGAATCGGTTTGCACCAGACTTCCTACGAGAGATTCAAGAAGACAAATGGGATAACGAAAGCGAGGTCGCCCCTCCTTTTGAACTTGTGGACGATGCACACGACCAGTTCCCACAAGACATCCCATCTATTTACGGGGAACATGAGAGTACTCAATCTCACGAGAGATTGGACTTTGAGTCTAATTCCATACAGGAGCTACCCCACTTCACAGGCCCATGGGAAGCAAAGTCCACATGTATGAGAGCTCCCACAGTCATGGTAAGGAACGACGACTCAGTCATACCTAGGAACACGGAGATAGTAAAGAACACCAAAGTGCAGCGCAATCTCACTTTGGAAGAACTGCCCAAGGATAGACCAGAAGCGCGGAAATATGTAGCTAGTCAAGTAACTGAAATTGCAAAACCATGTTCCCGGGTAGGATCCCATAGGACAGTGCCAGAAATTCCCTTGGATAAGATAGGAGATATGTGTGAAGGTGAAGAAGGGAACACCTATCTTCCCATCACCTACCAGGACTACACCACGAAGGCAATTTTGGACTCAGGTGCAGGAGTTGCAATTGCCACTACCTCCTTATGGAAGCGTTGGGGCAAGCCAGCACTCAGGCCAACGAGAATGAAATTGCAAATGGCCGATGGTCACATAGAGAGGCCTCTAGGATTGCTAGAAGGAATAACTCTCACCACTTGTGGTGTCGAGTTTGAACATAGTTTTGCTATATGTGATTTCAGTAAAAATCATGCCTATGAGATGATTTTGGGAAGACCGTTCATGCGACAGTTGCAAGTGGTACAGGATTGGGGGACCAATTCTTTGTACCTGCAGCACTTAGGTGTTACAACCAAAGTCAATCTCAAGGATTATTCTCATAGAGATGTCCCTCCTATCCAATGGAATCCCATCCATAGAGCCAAAGATGATACAGAATCGGTGCATTCCATAGGGTCTGGATCCTCATGGATGCATGAAGACACTCACTTATGGATGTGCAAAGTAGCAGTAGAGGAAGAGAAGAGAGAAAAGGCCAGAGAAATAGGTGCAAACGAAACTCATAGACCCGTTCAAGACCCAGCCTATGCACCTGTAGTTTTTCCAGATGAAGAATTTGAACCTCACGGTTGGGCAGAAATTTTAGCAACAATGGACGTAGCCATCAATGAAGAACAATGGACACCTCACTGTGATGAGGATGGCTATGACATTTCAGTCTTCTCCATAGAGCCAATCATGGGAGAGGCAGTTCTAGAAGAATGTGAACCTAGCCCTGATGCATTTGAGGATGCAAGTGACTCCGATCTAGAGTCAATCATTATGGACCCACCATTTGCATCAGATGAAGAATACTTCCAGGAAATAGAATTTCAATCCCAGAGGCATGGAGAGGTTACAAATGATGTAATATTAGCAACGCATATGACCCCAAGGGAGGAAGGAAAGAAGAGGAAGAAGAAAGAAGTCTCACCAGAGGAGGAAGAATCTTTGTTTGAGGTCCCAGAAAATTTTAAGAAGTATGAGATAGATGACAGAAGAGTCATGATAAGAATGCCTAAACGAGAGGCACAATCAGGAGAGGCCTATGATAACAAAGAAACCACCAAGAAAATAGTAGTGGCCATAGAAGAAGGAGAGGAGAGATGCACGTATATAGGCCATGACCTGACAGAAGAAGAAGAGTACGAATTGATTACCTTGCTAAGAGAATACAGAGATGTATTCGCTTGGAGTTACAAGGATTTGAAAGGTGTTGACCCTGACATATGCTCACACACCATCCCCATGACCTCAGATGCCAAACCCTCTAAGCAAAAGCCTTATACATATAACGATAATTACGCTGCTAAGATCAAGGAAGAGATAGATAGACTGGTCGAAGCCGGATTTATCTATGAAATTGAGCACACTGAATGGGTATCCCCCATCGTAGTGGTGCCCAAGAAGAATGGCAAACTGCGTGTGTGCATTAACTTGAAAAAGGTTAACGCCGCCACGATTCGAGATAACTATCCGCTTCCCATCACAGAACATCTCTTAGAAAGAGTGGCAGGCAAGGAAGTGTACAGCTTCCTTGATGGATTTTCGGGTTACAATCAAGTAGCCATAGCTCCAGAGGATCAGCATAAGACAGCCTTTGCCACAGAATGGGGCATTTTTGCCTTTAGAGTAATGCCATTTGGGCTTACCAATGCACCAGCTACCTTCCAGAGGCTGATGTGCCATGTGTTTAAGGAGTTCCTAAGAAAGAGTTTAGAAGTCTATGTTGATGATCTCTGTGCTCATTCCAATGTTAGACAAACCCATATTCCTGAACTCAGACAAATCTTTGACAAATGTAGAGAATACCAAGTCTGCCTGAACCCAGAAAAGTGCGTTTTTATGGTCAGGCAAGGCAAGATTCTAGGACACATAGTGTCAAAGAATGGCATATCTACCGACGAAGAAAAGGTGAGAGCCATAGCAGAGTTACCTAGGCCAAAGAATGTCAAGGAAATACAAGCTTTCATGGGGCATTGTGGTTATTATCGACGATTTATACACATGTATGCTGTCATTGCAAAGCCCATGTACGGACTTCTGACTAACTTTGAGTGGACTGATGAATGCGAGAACTCCTTCCAGGAGCTCAAACGAAGATTGTGTTCAGCACCAATCTTGACCACACCAGATTGGAATAAGCCATTCCATGTTCATGTGGATGCATCCAATTATGCCATTGGATGTGTGCTTGCACAACCTACTGGTGAAGGTAATATGGATCTTCCAATTGCCTATGCCAGTAGACAATTGAATGCGGCTGAACGGAATTACACCACTACAGAGAGAGAAGGCTTAGGCATGGTATATGCAGTTAAGAAATTTAGACACTATTTGCTTGCAAATAAGTTTAAATTTTTTACTGATCATCAGGAATTATTATATCTCGTAAACAAGCCATGCAATACAGGAAGATTAGTGAGATGGTTTCTCTTGCTAATGGAATATGACTTTGAAGTTGTGGTAAGAAAAGGTAGGACTCACTTGAGAGCAGATCATCTCTCTAGGCTCACATCGGGAGAAGCCCCACAAGGAGTGTCAGATGACCTTCCTGATGCTTACTTGTTTAATTTGGAAGTTATACCGCAGTGGGCTAAGCCATTGGTGCCAGTATTGACGTACGGGCCCAACCATCCAGTGGTAAACACACGGAATAGAGAGATCGTAAAAGCCCAAACGTATCACATCATGGCCGGAAGCATGTACAAGCACACAGATCAAGGGATCTTGGCTTGTTGCGTAGAAGAGGATGAGTATGCTAAATGGTTGCAATTAGCACATGTAGGTGCACTAGAGCAACACCATTCAAAGCAACGAACGTCACAGACTCTAAGGAGACTCGGAGTGCATTGGCCAACTATGGAAGCTGATGTCCAAAAGTTGTGCAAGGAATGCCCAATCTGTTGCACTAAACCACCAGTGGAACATGCCACTCTTTATCAAGTATCCATTATGCCAGATTGGAGCGAACCACTAGTATCATTCCTGAGGACAAACACATTCCCTCCAGACATGACTCTGGCTAGGAAAAGGAGTTTAGAACAAGAAGCCTTGGATTACTCACTCATTGGTGATAATCTATATAAGCGCGGTAAAGATGGTTACCTGAGGTTATGTGTCCATGAAAGTGAATATCTCAAGATCTTGGAAACTGCCCACCAAGGTGTAGCAGGAGGACACTTTGGACCAGATCGGGTGATCAAGGCGATATTATTTGCGGGCTTCTGGTGGCCTACGCTTCACATGGATGCACATACCTATGTGAAACGGTGTGATGTCTGTCAGAGGACTCAGTATCCTATACGCAAAGATGAGATGCCACTGAAACCTATGATGGGTGGACGTGGGTGGGGAATAGACTTCGTAGGTCCTATTAATCCCCCAGCTAAGGGTTCTCATGCGGAATACATCATTGTTGCGATAGATTATCTCACCAAGTGGGTAGAGGTAAAGGCTACGACAAAGAACGACGCTCAAACAACTGCCAAATTCTTGTTTGAGAATGTATTCACAAGATACGGGCTACCTATAGAGCTTGTAAGTGATAGAGGCACTCATTTCTTGAATGAAGTGATTGAAAATCTACTCCAAGAATTCTTGGTAATACACAAGAAGTCTGCTCCTTATCACCCTCAAGCTAATGGACAAGCTGAGAGCACTAATAAGATCTTATGCAATGTACTGACGAAATTAGTGAACACTAAACGCTCTGATTGGGACAAACAGCTACACCATGCTGTTTGGGCATACCGAGTGGCCTACAAAACGGTACTCCAAGCCACTCCCTTTCAGATGGTGTTCGGCCAAAACGCTGTGCTACCTTTGGACTTCTTGATTCCTACATTGAGAGTAGCACAAGAGCACGAATGGACAGGTCACGAACTCTCCTCTAGGATCTTTGACCTTGAACGATTAGGGGAAACAAGACTAAGAGCCGCTGCAGGAATATATGCAGCCAAGAAGAGACAGAAGGCATATTTCGATGCCCATGTGAAGGATAAAGGCTTGAAAGCAGGCGATCTAGTCCTAGTCTATACACTCAAACAACACGCGAGGAAGCTAGAAAAGAGAGGCTACGGACCTATGATCATCAATAGGATCTCCACAAGTGGAGCAGTACAATTGGCCACATTAGAGGGTGATGTTCTCCCAAATTATATTAGCGGTTGTAGAGTCAAGTTGTATCAGGAACCCCTCACGGAGAAAATGCTTAGCCGACTCAACACTGCTAAGAAACGCAAAGAGGAAGAAAAGCGAGTGCGAGAAGAAGCTCAAGCAGAAGCTTTAGAACGCATTAGAAGGATGAAATTACGTAGGCAAGGTAGAGAGCAGCCTAGGACAAATGACTATGCAGATCAAGGATATCATATGGCAATGTGTGAAGTCGCAGGAACCAGCTCACCTAGGATAACGGATTGACGTCCTTTCGTAACCCTAGATATAGGACAAGGAAAAAGTGCAAGGACTGTAAGAGCCTTGATTGACTCAGGTGCAGCCACTAGTGCTGTTAAATTGTCTTACTGTCAAGAGTTGCAGTTAACTGTCAATCCTGTGGAAGCATATCTCATAGGATTGGGAGGCGTGGAAACCCCTTGCATGGGCGAGGTGGAACTTCCCCTCTACATTCATGATGAGGCAATGACAGTTAAAGTACTGGTGTGTCAGGATGAGGATCTCACTGAACCTCTTGTCTTGGGTCAAGATTGGATTTATGACCAAGCAGTCAATTTAAACCTAAGAAGTGGACTTCTCCGGGTTTGGATCAATCATAGTCGAGTTACCGTAGAATTAGACAATGGAGCACTCAAGGAACTAGGAAAGGCACAGACTCCTGGTCCTTCCAGGGGTACACATGAAGATGACCATGCTGTTCTTGTCCAAAACTATGTGTTGCAGAGGAATGATATTCGCAAAAAAGGAGTCAGGAATGCAACGGAACTCCCTTCTTTTCCAAAGGCTAGAAAGAGGCAGCAACCCAAGGTGGATCAAAGGCAGCAGAAGCAGAGTACTACCTATGTCCGAGATCAAAAGTACCTGCGCAGCAGAAGGTCCCAGCAAGTGAAACAAGTGTGGGTGGGGAAAGGCGAACATCCGGTTGCTCTCAAGCCAACCACACGAGCAAAGCCTCTTATTAGTAACCAACAACACGACACTAATAAGAAGTCTTTCGGAAATTCTTCTACTAACGTGAAATATATTTGGGTGCCCAAGAAGTCGATGAAGGCTAGCCCACAATCAAGACAAATTTGGGTGCCTAAGGCTTGCTTGATGGCACAAGCAGCTACGCTGAGGACACAACCTAAACAGCATAACGCAGCTACGCATACTGCCAGTATTCACTCGTTCTCAACGCTCAAGAACACACCAAGACCCAAGAGCGTGCATGTAATCAATTGTAAATGGGTCCCAAAAAGGCCTCGTTTTCAAACCACGACACCAAGAAAGCTCTGTAGAGACTCTTCGAAACCGAAAGCAAAGCCCATTCACTGCATTTGGCAGCCTAGGGCCTGTAATAAACCCCCCGACCCCAATTTGTAAATTCATACCCACTTACTAACTGCAATAGTCTCCTAGGACAACACAAGCACTAACTACACACACTGTCTTCATGCACTTACTAACCACTAACTCACCATCCACCTCATGTTAATGTTGTAACGGGGACAACAACGGATTTATTCTGTCCATTATGATGTTAACACTTGGTTCTATATTCTCACAGAACCAGTCAGCAAACAGGGCCATGGCAGAAGCAGGTACCAGTTCTCAAGCCGGATCTGGTGCCCAGATTGTGGACATAGAAACACTTCTCCTTGAGCCACGTCTCACAGCAAGGCCGCAAGAACTTCAAGCCGTACATGTGCTCCCCATTCAAGATCCTCCTCAAGGGCACACTTCTCAAGTAGGTAAGCATGCGCATTGGTTCAGTGATGTTGCTGGACCACTAGGCGATGGAACCTATTTCTGGGAAGCAGAATTGGAATTCAATGGCAAATGGGGTCGATACCACTTCTTCACACGCGAGTTTGAAAGCTATCAAAACGCCGAAGTCATGAGATCAGTTTGGATCAAAGCGGGTGTGGACAGTTATTTCAGGGCCCACATACCAAAGCCGGATTTTTTACGATGTTCATATCTGATCAGTACAATCACGCCAAGCAGGACCAAGGGAGGCGACAGCACCTTTGTGTTGCCATCACTGCTGCCGGGTAATGAGCTTAAAAGGTTCAAGTTGAACCTCAATCTGGTAAGAGAAGCATTGGGTATGTATGGCATGCACATCCCAACAGAAAAGGAAACCATGGTTCCAGGTCGAATGAAGCACAAAGATCTTAATAAGTTGAAGGACATGGTAGCGATGACACCTACCATTGCGCTTCACCTGCGAACCATCATGCAACATTTTGCTTTTCCCGCCCAAGAACGATTCACCATGCCTCCGAAGAAAATATGGTTCAGCTTGTATCTAGCAGAGACAGAAAGCCTGCCCATCAATGTGCCACACTGGATCATAGATCAGATCCACCTAGCGCATCAAAGATGGAACAAGAAACAAAAGAATGTGCTCCACGGGTGTTGTGCTCTGACCAGAATAATCTATAGATGCTTGGCTTATGACGTGCCTGTTCAGCGGGCACTCGTATGGTCCCGAGTCCAAGAATTCCAGAGAAGACTATCAGCAGCAGGTCCCCCATCAAAGAAGATGAGGGGGGGAGTCCAATTACCCTGTGCTCAACCAAGGGGAGCTACCACTACACCAGAAATCACCCCTCCCCAGACACGACGAGTTAGGCCATTCACAATCCGGCTACCAAGACCAAGCACAGAGGGGCCTAATCTAGTGTTTCCACCCATTCCATCAGATTTGGAATTTCCACAGGGATTTACTCTTGAGGACCTCACGGATGAAGAAATTGCCAGATTAATCTATGACTCTAACCTCGAAGCTGAAGCAGAGCGAGCTCAGGAACCACAACCCCAAACAACAACATCGGCCCCCACCCAACCACAAGTGGTAGAAGTCGATGTAGATGAACAAGAGGCAGGAGGAGACGACGAAGAAGCCGACGAAGAACAACATCAAGAATATGACGAACTCTCCGAGTTAGCAAGTGCCCCAGCATATTCGGCACAAATCAAGAGACTATATTGAACCATGCGACTGGTTCAGGAACAGCATCAGATGTCTCTAGAATAGGGCAAAAGACTCATGAACGACTTGCTAGCTGAGGAAGGTGTGGACGAGTTGTTCATTGAGTCCATGAACCTTCATGCCGACGCTGTAGGACTGGATGAGGCCATTCATGAGGCAGTGGCCTACATTCATAGGTTTTAAAAAAGGGTTCCCGTTCGTCCCAGGAGGTCCGGGAAGCAAATTCACATCAATACATCAGCACCAGGCGAGTCAGCGCAAGCAGAAGAATATCACGAAGCACCGTTGTCACCACCATCCCCACATCACACTACACAATCCACTCCACCACAGGACACTAGCACTACCACATCCACTACCACTACCATTGTCATGGGCATCCCACTCTCTCCGGGAATCCAATTCGGGGGAGTCACCATGCCCACCTTCACCACCCTGTTCACCGATGTCACATCCACTCCACCCACGATTCCCATCTACACCGTCACTCAAACAGTTGACACGATGGAAACATCACCTGCCACAGCACCGCTCCCTCCCCCCATGCCACCTTCATCACCCATACCCCCTCCACCCACATCTCCACTTACATCCACATCATTCACATCTCCCATTCCCGCCCCCATTCCCCCTGCATCTTCACCCCTCCCAGCATTATTTAATGTAAATAACATATTTTTAGCATTAAATCAATGTGTATACCAGCTCCAGAATGAGTACAAAGCTCTGGACAATGGGTATCAACAACTGGCAACGCACCATCAGAACTTACAAAGACAATTTCACATTCTACAAACAGAAAATGCAGAACTGAATCAACGCTACACGACGCTTGAGCTGGCTCACCAAACATTATTGGAGGCACCCCAACCATCGACAGAATCAGGTGTCAAACAACTAGAAGCTTTGCTCGAAGTATACCAAGCCGATAATCTCAAAGTCCGGCGTAACCTGGCACTTCTCAGAAAACACATGGCGGCCGCCCTTGAAGAGAACAAGAGACTGCAGCAGCAAAATGAAGCAAATCTAGAAGCAGCAATGGAAGGCTCTCCCCATGAAATTGATCCAGAGCAGTTTAAAGCTGTGCCCTCAGAGACAATGAAGACCATCTTGGACAGCTATGCAGGTCTATTTGAAGCTCATGATGACTTGGAAAGGGAACGTGATGCGCTGCGCAATCAACTCCAAGAGCAACAGACAGCACCCAGAGTCACAGAAACGACCACGACTTCTGAGGAAGTCAAGACATTGAAAGAGCAGGTGGCCGAATTACAGGCAAGATTACTCACACACGAAAGGCAGCCCTCTCCAGTTGTCGAACCAGAACCCGAGGATTTGGTACCCATCGAGGTAGATGAGACGTATGAGGAACCATACGTTCCTATGCCAATGCCAGGTGGTGAGCAAACCGCAGAAGGAATGGATACGTTAGAAATTGAAGTATCTGAGTGGCTCCAAACACTAGAGAAAACAGCATCAACTCATGAAGATCGAGTGGCAGTTCAAATCCAATCTATGGCAAAGATAGAGGACACTATTATTAAATCAGAATACTTCCGCAGCATGTCCCACCATAGATGGATCGGAACCAATGATGATCAATACGTGCCATATTGTATACTCCTGGCGGACTACAATGCAGAAATCCAACAAAGATGTGGCAAACCTCCAACGTTTGCTACACAATTTGGGCCAGATGACATCCCAGAGAGCGCTCAAAAAGGATCCATTCATCAACCCACTTGGAGGATCCGACTCCTCGAAACCTACCCGGAGATGGTTCGCACCTGGACGAATATGCCTCTTTTTATTAAATATAACCCTTGTTATGTTCCTGTACTCCGCAGACGCACATGGCCAGAGTTTACCATTGCAGTCAAGAATATCAAGGGATGCGCCAAATGGTTAAACTACGTCTATATAGCACCCCCTCAAGGGCCTCCCACCGTCAATTACATGATTTCCACTATACGGCACTGGAGCATCCGATTAAGGAATACCCCTGATGTAATGGCCCAGATGTGCATGAAAATTTTTGAGTTAATGCTTATTACATTCAGGACATTCAAGAACATCAAGGACCCCCACTTCTCAGGCGTCGGATTCCTTACAGGAAACCAGGATTTAGTTTATGACATGAGCACCACTCCTTCCATAGAGGTGATATATGCTTGGCACGCCAGAATAAAATACCTCCCAGCCTGCTTTAAACAAACATTCGAGGAGATGTTCATAACAGGGTTCTGGGAATACCACTCAGAAATATTTGTACCCAGACCCTCACATCTCCTCCATTTATTTGCTGTGGAGCGAACCATTCACTCAGAACAGCTACGGGTGCCACATCCAGATGTCCCAGGGCCAGTCAATTGGGAGGCATTGCTGACAGATCTAGCAAGGGGACTCAGGTTAGAAGAACACCACCTCGCCGCCGATGTTGTACAATATTACGTCCAAAAAGCAGCTAGACAAGGGTCTGTCAGGGGCGACAGACGCGAGAGTGGGGGGGGTGTTGGCAGTAGCCTTGGTACACCAGGACTTACAAGACGTGAAAGTCAAAGAAGGGAGTCAGAGCGAAGGGACAGCACAAGCAAACAGGGCAGTCAAAGAAGATCTGGCAAGTAGGCCAATATTTTTCCAAGACATTAATGCAAATCAAAGAGATGGACATGCAGGGAGGAAGAGCAAGTAGGGAGCTCGAAGATATGTATGGCAGATCACTAGAAGAAATCCCTACAACAATAGTGATTTTTATCACTAACAATCATTGTAAATATCATTTCACATTTTTGTAGCTCCATTTTGTGCAAGCCAAGGAGTCCTTGAGCTTGAGGAGCCATAGAAGTAGTTGCGTACCAATTTTCGTATTTTTTAGATCTCGTTTGAGCCCCCAAATAAGCCCTGGAACCTAATTTTTAACTAGGCCGGACACTAGGTCTGGACAGGGCCAAAACCTAGTCAAAAACTATAAAAAGAGCTAGAGAGCTCATTTTGGGGGTTAGATTGTAATTGAAACGAACTTGTAAGAGCATTTTGAAAGTAATCTAAAAACTCCATTGATTCTCACTCTTTGTCTTGCCGTGTGTGCGCGTGTGTGTGTATGTGTGTGCATGCTAGTGTGCTTCTCACTCACGCACTTGTGCCGCCACTTGCTCGAGGTCTTCACACCATCCTCACGTCTTCCCGGATTGACATTAAAGGAGGTGCTACTCATCATTGAGCTACAAGTGACATTGACCAAGTGAATGTAAATGCTATAACAAGGTCACAAACAAAACAACAAAGAACAACTAAGGAACAAAATGAAGGTTCAATCTCAAAGGTAAAGAAAAATAGACAAAAAGGGAAATGGGAGAGGAAACAAAAAATGAGTAAAAATATTGAGGAAGAAAATAGGGAACAATCAAACAGTACTTCTCCTCAAAAGACACAAACTCAGTTGGAAATAGGAAATTCACAAAGTCTAGATACTCTGATAAAAGCATACAAAGGAAGAATTCAAGAGGGACCGAGCCCTGCTGATCATACAATGGCTTATCCTATGCCAGACTTAGAACATGAAAGAATGCATAAGTGTAAACAGATCATACGGGAAGTACAACTCAAAATGGGGAAAGAAGACAATTCTCAAAAACCAGTTGAGGAATCTGAGACAACAACGACAAGAGGAAAGAGTATCAAGGAAGAAAACCCACAAGTAACACTCCAAGTGAATATAGATAAATAATGCACAATTCTGTATCATACCACATGGGAAGATTTAATGAAACAAAATCCTCACCTACAGAACCAAGTGAAAAAATGGGAGACAACACCAGAAAATCTTCACCCACAACTACAGGAAATGGAGGAGTTGTGGTATATTCCCATTGATAAGATAGGGGGATATTGTGAGGGAGAAGAGGGAAACTCAACTTTAAAAATACAATTTGGTAAAAACCAGGCCAAAGCTATTTTGGATAGTGGATCAGGAGTGGCCATCATGACTAAACAAACTTGGGAGAAATGGGGAAAAAATGAATTATTACCCACAAAAATGAGATTGCAACTTGCAGATGGACACATAGAAAAACCCCTAGGAATATGGGAAAAAGTGATTGTGGACATATGTGGGATAGAGATAGAACATACATTTGCTATAGTTGAATTCCCACAATCCACTTCATATGAAATTATCCTAGGAAGACCATTCATGAGACAAATGCAAATTGTGCAAGACTGGGGTAATGATTGCTTATACCTGCAGAGCAAAGGAAGAATAACCAAAGTGAATCTAAGAAATGGGCACTACTGTGACATATCTCCTCAAGAATGGTATAAAATTCATCAGAATCAAGAGTTGAGTGAGGAATCAGAGATGGAAGATCAGGATGAGGCTGAATCATCAGTATGGAAGTGCAATATGATAAGAAATCTGACCAATAGGAAAAGGAGATTAAGAAGAGAGGATTGTGTGGAAGAAAGGAGGATACAAGATGAGAATTATGTACCACAACAATTCAAGGATGAGGAATTCGAGCCCTATGGGTGCAATCAAATCTTGGCTACCATGGATCTAGCTAGTGATGAATATGTAGGAGTGGAATTTCAAAATGAAGAAGGATATGATGTTTTTCACATTGGAATACAAATGATAAAGGTATCCAGAACAGAAGAGGACATAGAAGAATAAATGATATTAGAAAAAGGGAAGACACAATTTTTGGAGGAAGTAAAAGCTGAAGATGCTATTAAGGATAAAATCTCAGGCAAATACAAGAAAAACAAACACAAGGAATTAGAAGAAAATCAAGGGGATGAGAAGAAAACAAGGGAAATGAACAAAGATCAACAGTTTAATGTACTAGAAAATTTCAAGACTTATGAAGTAGAAAACAGAGTACTTCTCAAGAGGAAACCGAAGAGGGAAAAGAAGAAAGGAGAGGCTTATGATAATGAGGAAGAAACCAAAAAGATCATGATCACTCAGGAGGAGGGAGAAGAAAGATACATTGTAGTGGCTGATGACATGACCACTCAAGAAGAGGAGGCACTAAGAAACTTAGCAAGAAACTATAGGGATGTGTTTGCTTATAGCTATAAGGATTTGAAAGGTATTGATCCTAAAATCTGTGAGCATAAGTTTCCTATTACACCTGAAGCAAAACCCAGTAAACAGAGACATTACATATTTAATGATAAATACTCTGCTAAGATAAAGCAGGAAATTGACAAGCTATTAGCTACCAATTTCATCTATGAAATTGAGTATACAGAATGGATATCTCCTATAGTTGTGGTACCAAAAAAGAATGGGAAACTTAGGGTATGCATTAACTTGAAAAAGGTAAATGCAGCAACTATAAGAGATAATTATCCATTGCCAATAACATATCATCTTCTAGAAAGAGTTGTAGGGAAGGAGGTTTATAGTTTTTTAGATGGTTTTTCAGGATACAACCAAGTTCCTATAGCATTGGAAGACCAACATAAAACTGCCTTCTCCACAGAATGGGGAATTTTTGCCTTTAGGGTTATGCCCTTTGGATTAACTAATGCTCCAGCAACTTTTTAGAGATTGATGTGTCATATCTTCAAAGAATTCCTGAGAAAGGTAATGGAAATCTATGTAGATGATCTTTGTACTTTTTCATTAAAAAGACAAGATCACTTGCAGGATTTAGAAAATATATTCAGTAAATGCAGAACCTACAGAGTATGTTTAAATCCAGAAAAATGTGTATTCTTTGTGAGACAAGGAAGAATGCTAGGTCATATAGTCTCTAAAAATGGAATTTCAACTGACGAGAGGAAAATAAAGGCCATAATAGAGCTTCCAAGACCAACAAGTGTAAAGGAACTTCAAACTTTCATGGGACATTGTGGGTACTATAGGAAATTTGTACACAAATTTGCTGACATAGCAAAACCCTTATATGCCCTAATTACAAAGTTTGAGTGGACTAAGGAGTGTGACCAAGCCTTTGAAACTCTAAAAACTTGTTTGGTAACAGCCCCAATTCTGAAAACACCTCAATGGGACAAAATTTTTCATGTTCATGTGGATGCTTCAAATTATGCTTTGGGATGTGTGTTAGCACAACCAATAGAAGGAAGCAAGTTAGATTTTCCAGTGGCCTATGCTAGTAGACAATTGAATCTAGTAGAGAAAAATTACACAACCACTGAAAGAGAGGGATTGGGCATGGTATTTGCTGTAAAAAAAATACAGAAATTACCTTTTGGCCAACAAGTTTAAGTTCTTTGTAGACCATCAAGCTTTGTTATATTTGGTAAATAAACCTTGTCACACAGGGAGAATAGTCAGATGGTTTCTTTTGCTAATGGAATTTGAGTTTGAAGTGGTTGTCAGACAAGGGAAAACACACTTGAGAGCAGATCATTTATCTCGAATCCAGTCTGACAATCTGCCAGACACTTATCTGTTTAAGGTAGAGAGCGTTCCTGAGTGGGCCATGACTTTAGTACCAGTATTAACCATGGGACCTTGTAGAACAGTTGGGAACAATGCAAACTTAGTGTTACAAAGCAGAAACTTTATGTTACTAGCTGGGCATTTGTACCATCTCAACCACACATGCATATTAGAATATTGCACTCCTGAGGAGGAGCAACAAGAATATCTGAGGAGAGCTCATCATTGGAACCCTTGCACTCATGCTTCTAGGGTAGTCACCCTAAGTAATCTCAATAGGATGGGGGTACATTGGCCTAATAAAATTCAAGGTGTATCAAAATACATTGCCAATTGCAGGAAGTGCCAAATATTGCAAGATTTAGAATTCATAACTCTATATTGGTTCCAGAAAAATCCAGATTGGAGTGAAAATATCATTGAAGAATTGAGAAGGAAGGAGAAAGGAAAACAAGTGATAGCTGGTACAGATTCAAAAAATTTGCAAGTAATCTCTGAAGAATATCAATTGATAGGAGAACAATTGTATAAGAGAGGAATGGATGGATACCTAAGAATTTGTGTTCCTGAGAATAAATATCTGGAAATGTTGGAAATGGCACACTCTAGAGTGGCGAGAGGAAACTTTTCAAGTGACAGAACTGCCAAACTCATTTTATATTCTGGCTTTTGGTGGCCAACGCTATTTCGTGATGCAAGAACCTATGTACAAAGGTGTGATGTCTGTCAAAGGGTAAGTCAACCAAATAGAAGAAATGATACGCCATTGGTTCCATTAATTTCAGCCAGAGCCTTTAGTAAATGTGGATTGGATTTCATTGGACCAATACATCCTCCAACAAAACAATCCCATGCTGAATACATCATAGTGGCTACAGACTACCTGACAAAGTGGGCTAAGGCCAAAGCCACAAAAAGAAATGATGCTAATACCACTGCCAGATTCCTATATGAAAACATTATCACCAGATTTGGACTTCCAATTGAACTAGTAAGTAATAGGGGGACCCATTTTGTAAACCAAATCATAGAAAACATCACTGAATATTTTCTGATCAGTCATAGAAAGTCAGCCCCATATCACCCACAAGCCAATGGGTTAGCAGAAAGTACTAATAAAGTACTTTGTACTGTACTATCAAAATTAGTGAACACAAACAGGAATGATTGGGATTTACAACTTAATCATGTCCTATGGGCTTATAGAGTGGCTTATAAAACTGCAATAGGGAACACACCATTCAATCTAGTATATGGACAAAATGCAGTTTTACCTATGGAATTCCTTATTCCAACATTAAAAGTAGGAAGTCACTATAATTGGACTGGACATGAACTATCAGAGAGAGTAATGGAATTGGAAAAGTTGGGAGCATCTAGACTCCAAGCCATAATGAGTTTATATGTGGACAAGAAAAGGCAAAAAGCTTATCATGATGTTCACATAAAAGAGAAAGATCTACAGGTAGGAGATCTAGTGTTGGCTTACACAGTCAGAGAACATCAGAAAAAGTTCTAGAAAAAAGGACATGGACCATATATTATACATCAAATAAGCAACAGTGGAGCCATTCAACTAGCTAACATAGACGGAGAAATCATGCCAAACTTTATAAGTGGATGTAGAGTTAAGAGGTATGATTGCCCATTAAGTGTTGATGAATGGAGAAGGTTGCAACAAGCTCAAAACAGAAAAAGAGAAGAGAAAGACGCTAGAAAAGAAGCTCAACAGGAAGCTATTGAAAGGATAAGAAAAATCAATGAGCTTAGGGAAGTCTGTCTGTGTGAAACTCCTCTCAAACCAAAGGAACATATCCCGGTGATGATGATGGATTTTCAAAATGAAAGCATTAGGGTTTTGATAGATTCTGGAGCACAAATAAATCTGATTAGTTCAGCTTTGGTAAGTAAATACAACATAAAAAGAACTAAAAGCAGAACCCTAATCAAAACTTTGGAAGGTCAAATAGTACAGAATATGTCTTCACTGTCTATTGAAGTAAAGTTCAATGAAGAATATATGAAAATAGACTGTGAAGAATGGCCAGATGATTTGATGGCTGAAAAAGTGATTTTAGGAGAACCATGGCTTCAAAAAGGTAAAGTGATCTTGGATTTTGAAAAAATGAGGCTTAAATTGAACATAAATGACAAAAGGTTTTTAATATTTTTATTGAGTAATGAAAAACAGGAAATTCAATCAGATGTTCATGATATACACATGGAAGGATTCACTTTTGCATTTGAAGATACAAAGGCATTACCAATACAAATGTTAAATGATCAAGCTTCATGTAATCAAAATCAGCAAAAGATTGGAAGAACAAAGAAGGGTGGTGAGATAAGAAGAAGATGGCAATCATGGCATGGTTCAAAGAATCAAAGCATCAGAACAAGAAGCACATGGAATCAAAGGCTACAGGAGGTCTACTCATCAAAACAGAAATCAAGGACAAAATGGATATGGAGACCAAAAACTCCTACAAAATGCTTATCCAAGGGGAAGGGTTGTTTGCCTGAAATCAGAACAATTGGAGTCAGGAAGTATTGGGTGAAAAAATCAGAGGTGTTCCAATGGAAAAAAGATCATCCAGATTTGATCTATAGTTAGAAAAATCATAACAATGTTGAAAAAATTATGAAAAATATATATTTGACCTGATTTTTTTTTCTAGAAAAGAGAATTAGGAGGGGAAGAAAAGAAATAGAAAAAATTATTATTAAAAAAAAAAAGAGAAGAAAAGTTGAGAAAAATTTGTTTATTTTCCTTTCTTTTTTACAGAAAAATTATATAAGCACAAAGCAAGATCTAGGTAGAAGAGTAGGAGAGAACTATTTATTTTTTATTAATTAATTTTTGTTTTTATCATTGATAAATGTTTTGTTTTTTCTCCAAAAGAGTGGTTAGGAAAAGGGACTGCACTCGACATCTTGCTACACCTGTAATGATCACTTTTTGAGTCTTTCTGAAGTAACAGAATTTATTTGGGATTTTATTTTCATTCTTATGTCATGACATCTCAAAATAAATATTACTCTTTGATTTCTTGTGACTTATGTGGGAAGAGTTTTTCTTTGTACATTTTCTTTTCTTCAGAATGGTGAATACAAAGGAGTTATCAATTCATGACTTCAAGGCAGAATCAGTAACTCTGTCAAGAGGCCATTGGTTCCTAGACAGTGAAGCTGTGGAAGAACAGACTTAGAGTCAGATGAAGAATCAGAAATTCCAGAGGCTGAGAAGGTGGTGAAGGAACTCAAGGAGACCTTAAGCATCATTGGTCAGCACATATTCACAGTGGGAGTAGGAGGATATAAGTATACAATGTTGTGCCAGGAGTTCTACAGGTTCCAAAGAGTGGCAGTCAATATGAAAAGATGGAAGGCAGTAGGACTGCACAGAATATTGGAGGAGCCTATCTTTTTCATTGATTTGAGAGAGTAGCACAAGTAATGAGCAGTTTGATGGAAATAGGAAGAGGGAATGATGCCTATTTCAGGTGCAAAGTAAAAAACAAGGATAATCAGGAAGTAGGTATCACTATCAAGGCGGAACATATCAGGGCAGCATTGCAATTCTACACAATGGGAACCAAACTTGACCCGAGCTTTGTCAAAAAGAATAAGGAAACTTATACAGGATATGCAAGATTCACTGACTTTAAAGGAAGGGAGAATGAAGAATATGCCATAAGGATGTTCTTACAGTACTTTTGCTTTCCAAAACTACCAAGGTATACCATGCCACATAAGTCAGTGACACTATTGATGTTCAACAACAAGGATAGAACCAAACCCTTTGGAGTAATGGATGTCTCATCATACATCCATGAACAGCTGAAAGAAGAAGCAAAACACTGGGAACATAAGAAGTTCATGAATGGAGCCCAATTCTTAACAAGAATCATTTATCATGTTCTAGGGATGGAAGATCAATTGAAATTGGCTCCAGAGGCACAGTATTTCAGAAGCCTTATGTCTAGAATCAAGAGTCCTCCAAGGAAAATGGCTGAAAGGGATATAGAAGGACAAACACGCATGAGGGGAACAGGAATGAAAAGAAAGATGATATCTGAGGAAGTGATTCCTATAAAGAAAAGGAGGTTGGACACAAGGAAGGTTGAACTAGAAATGGAGGAAGCTACAAAAGAAGAACATGAAGAGGCACAAAAGCAGGTTCAATCCTCAAATGAACCTCATCCACCCCAAACAAGCAAAGAGCAATTGTACACTTATTTAACCCAAGGAAATAACAAAAGAGCTATGTATGAGGCACAATATTAGAAAATGCTGGAAGATTATTCATGCAAAGCTACATATTGGGTTCAGGAGGAGGTGGAGCACTATGAAGCACTCCATGATCAAATGATGACAGCTGAAACAGAAGAAGTGTTTGTCAGAAAAGAGGTTGAGTTGCTAGCCTACTTCAAGGAATTGCAAGGACCTCCAGAGACCAGAACCACTATTGTGGTGAAAAAGAAGGTTCCAAAAAAACCAGTACAAAAGAAGAAGTTGACCAAGAAGGGGAAGGGCAAATCAGTGGTTGAAGCTGTTATCACCAAAGAAAGGGAGGAAGTAATAATGGAAGAAATACAGAAGCCATCCACTATGGAAGAAGTATCAAGACCCATAGAACCAGAAAGAGGAGGACCTTCACATTTTTCATTTGATTCGGAAAGTGATATTGAGAGCTTTTTGCTAAAGAGTCTAAATTTGTCAATACCAAATACTCCTAATGTAATTACAAAGGCCTCTGAGAAACAGAAAACACCTGAAGAATTGAAGAAGAAGTCTCAGGAGAAGCCGATTCAAGAACAAGCAAGAAAACAGCTCAGTATTGAAGATGAAAGAAGGTTGATGAAGGGAAAAGCAGCTATGATAGAACAGGCAAGTGAAATAAGGGAAGAAGTTAGTTGTGGACTAGTGCATACTGGGATGAAATCCATATGGACAAAACCCTCACAAACCTACTTCAAACTAGATGAGAGCATAGAAGAAATAGCCAAGAAGGCACAAATTAGCAGCTCAGTCATAAATAAAAAAGGTACAGATCAAGATCCAATTCAGGAAGAAGAGGAAATAGTTGTGAAAGGCAATATTCAAGAAGTCACAGGGGGAGTAGTGGAAAAGGAGATCATCCAGAGTATAAAGGATGTACTGCATGATTTGAAGAACAATGAAGAATTTACATCCAATGAGGATCAAGAACAAGAGGTAGCAATGGACCTCATGAACATTGATGAGCAGGAAGAAGAATACAAAGAGGAAAGAAGTAATGATCAGGTCAAAGATTTTGAAGTAGCTGAATCAGTTCTAGCCCAGGAAAAGGAAAGACAGGAAGAACAAACAGGTGAATGTCAGGGAAACTCTGGTAGGGAAACTGAATATACTCTGTTCCAGGAAACTTTAAGCCAGGAAAAGGAGATACAAATAAAGGAAGGACACCTCTCCGAAGGGAAGCAATAGGTGATGGAGAAGGAAAAGATACAGGAAATAAAACTGATTTCAGATGTTCTGGAGCAAAAGAATTCAGGTGTTCAAGAAGACATGGTAGATTCAGAAACATTGGACACTCATCCAAGCAATGAAGAAAACAAGGCCAAGATTATAGAATATGAAGAGGAAGAGGAGAGTGAATGCAAAGAGGACAAACAACTAGAAACTAAACAAATGGAAATGGAAGGGGGATTGGAAAGAATACCAAAGAGTATAAGATCAGCATGTCAGATCATTATGAATAACATTGAACAGTTCAGACCTTCTAGCCGGAACATGATCATTTTAGGGATGGTAGCAGAGTCAGAATTTGAGAAAGGCAGTATGATTATTAAAGAGCATAAAAGGGAGAAGGAGCAGATGTCAGAGCAACTGAGGAAGGTACAAGAGAAAAATGAGGAGTTTACCAACAAAATAATTGCTTTGGAAGAGCTGGAAGTGCAGAAGCAAAATAAGATTCAATATCTAGAAGAAAAGAGTGTAAAACTAGCAGAGCAGAATACTAAATTGGAAAAGGAGTTAAGAAAGATTGAGGGAAGATATAGAACTCTGCAAACCTCTTATCAAATTTTGACTAAAGCAAATGAAGAAATCAACAAGCTACTATTGGAGGAAGGGCAATTGAAGGAGGAAGGTCAGACAGTTCAGATGACAGAGGAAGAAAAGGAAGGATTACACAAAGAGATTCAAAAATTACAAAGAGAATTGAAAGAAGCCAAGGAATTAGAAAAGCAGGCTAGTATACATGCTGCTACATCTATGAGAGGATATAATAAGTTACACATGGATATGGAAAAGGAAAGAAGTGATTGGCAGACAAGGAGAGAAAAGGAATAGAATGAATGGAAAAAAGAAAGAGAGCTATGGGCAAAACAAAATGGAAGTCTGATGATGACGATAGAGGAATTACAGAAAAATTTGGATAAACCACAAATTCAGGAAGAAACACATGTGGAGACCACATATACAGAAGAATATGGGGTAGAAAATAATGAGGGAATACAAGATGATAGTGAACCGGCAGATAAAAGATCAGAAGGAGAATATTCAGAAGATTTTGTAAAAAAAATTACTGACAAATAGAGAATCAAGAATGGAGTTTATCAGGAAGATGCATGATGAGTATGAAGAACAAATTGTCACATTTGCATTAAATAAGGGGATTAATCCAGATCAGCATCACTGGGCCGTAGATGGATTGGGAATACCACTGTGTATGATTATGGAGAGTATAAAGAACTATCAGATGGCCAGAGTTGGGTTACCTTCAAACAAATATCTTGAGTATGAAGAGGACATCAATGTAACTAAAGAACTATTTGAAAGAGCCAATCCAAAGTGGAGAAACAAATGGTTGGATGCCAACAAAGAATGTAGGAAAATTTGGAAGGAGGCACCTCTTCATCTAAAAATCAATCCAGCTTACTATCCAGTGGCACGAAGGAGAGAATGGACAATTTTTTGGGAAAAGACGAAGCAAAGGACAAATTCCACCTAAGTGGTTGAATTTCCCAAAAATAACAGGCCCAAAGGCAGGCACATGGCCTACAAAGAGTTACATGGTGAATACTGCTGAGTCCGTAATAGCTACATACAAAGATGTAAACGACCCTGCATGCATTCTACTTATCAGAATAATGAGATTAATTCTGGCCTGTATAGAAACATACACCGACACAAATATCAGAACTTTGAATTATATTGGCTTTAATTCTCCAACAGATGCATTATTGTTTGATCTGAGCGAAACACCTGACAGAATCTGCTTAATGGCATATTACAGCAGAGTGATATTTTTGGGCAGTCATTACTTACAAATTTTTGAAGATGCCTTTGATTACGGGTTTTTTGAAAGAGAGTCAGAGATTTTTGGAAATCTGTCAGTTGTTACTAAGTCCAGACTTACAGCATATGAAGCCGCCTATACAGAGTATTTAAAAAAGGATGTCATTGATAAACCAGAAGCTGCAGTACAGTGGAGAAAGGCATTATTTGAAATGGTCAATAATCTAAATGTTACAGAAAGGAAAAGTCATGATTTGCTATCACAAGTATATCAAAGAAAGAAGAAGTGAAGAAAAGTGATCAGTGCAGAAGAGCAGGAAAGTCTTTTGTCAGGAGCCAAAAGGTTTAGGAGGGGAAGGATGTTAGAGGATGTCTTTTTGGAAGCCTTTTTGAAGAAAAATAATTGTAAAATGATAAAAATTTGTAAAAATATTTATGCAATTGTTGTAAAAATAAGGAAGAGTCTTCCTTATGTAGGATGGAATCTTATGTAATTTTTCTAGAATTTTTGGAAACTCCTAGATAGCATATTTTTAGAATAATAGAGGAAAGGACCAAAATTCAAGTGTGAAAAGGGACACTTGAAAATGTATATAAGCTAATTTCCTCTATTATGAGGGGGTTGGTTAATCATTTGTTTACATGCTATCCAACTGAATAGAGAAGGAGTTTTCTGCTGAAAATCGTGTTTTCACCTCTTTGTGTGGTTTCATTGATTTGTGAGTCTAGTTCTTGTGTATCCATGGAGATTTGTGAGCTTCTATTGTGTAAATCTGTTGAATGTGTATGAAGAGAGTTGAATACTAATGTGTTGAGTGATGAGTTGATGAAGAATGGTGCTGGAGATGAAAATTGTCTGTTTTCACAGAATCACAATTGTCTCGTCTGTATGATACATGTGATATTTTTTTATTTTGACTTCATAACTGTATTCTGCTGATAAAATAGCATGCATTAGACACCAAGATTGTGGAAAATGGTGGAGATTTGCTCAAGATAATCCAAACCCTAGAAATTTATGTTCATTTTCACTATTCTCAGAAATCTAGCCATTATTCTCTTATTTCTTGGATTCTATCATCTTGAAGGGGTTGTGGTCTCAAGAATACTTACAGGATTGACAAAATAAAGATGTCTTGTTGATTCTTTATGCTAAATGATTGGAGAGGACAACTCCAAAGATCAATATCAAACATGTTGCCATAACTTCACAAGACACTACGGTAATCTCTATGGCGGTTGAAGTCCTTTGATTATTCTTCGGCACTGGCATCCAGGATCCCTATCTTTGATAGCTTGATGGGTCCACAGATGGCAGCCATTCTTCTGCTTTCAGCACCCATGGAGTGTTGAGATACCAAGCTCAACATGTGGTGATCCAAGATGACACGTATCATTAGGGAAAAAATGAACCCTGCATGGGCCTTTTGGATTAAGGAGTGATTAGTGATGGAGATTAGTGATGGACCAATGAGAGGAGGGTGGTGGACACAGTGTATAGCCTATAAATCACTAGGTTGAAGGGGGATGAGGGGATAGGATTCCCCTATGTTGAGGTTTTTCCTCTAGAGAGAGAAAGGAATCTCGTAACTTACCTGGGTCCAAAAATTCAAAATTTTCAAAAAGTTATAAAACTCATCATGACACCATTTAATGGTCCCCCAACCACTTTTTAGGATCAAAAAGTGCTATTTTTCAATTCTAAATCAAAATCTGTGCGTGAACTAACCTAAAAAAGTGACTTTTTAAAAAATAATTCAAAGTACAACTTTCTCCCTCCAAAACCTCACATTTTCATACCCAGGTCCCAAAAAGTCATCTCTTTCCACTACTTTCTCTCCCTAGCACACCATTGCAGCTCTTGCATCTCCATTTCTTTCTCTGTGCATCTTCTTCTTTGAATTCATACTGTCACTTCCATAGCCTGAACTCCAATGGAGAAAACTAAATCTCATAGACGTCCAAAAGATGAGGTTATCGCGATAAAATGTCACAATGTCAAGGCTACAGAAGGAATTTGGTTAGTACATGAGTTCTGCGAAGGTGCATGGGTGTACATGCAACCCTCTGGTGTTGGTCCTGACTGTGTAAGAGATCATGGAAACTTGGATCTTCATTGGAAAGGGAAGTTATTAGGCTTCAAAAAGCTCAAAAATGGTGAAACTGTTGCCATTGTACAACATGTTTTCACAATGTCAAGCATGAAATTGGAAAACTGAAACAAAATGAGATATCCTAGCAACAGTTAGTATTACTCATTGAGTTTTGTCCAAATTTCATAATATACCTAGCTAAGTTGTGTAGTTTTTTGTTGTAGACATATTTCCTTCTACCTTAATGGAAGAACAACCACTTCATAGTCTTACAGGTACTTTCCAAGCATTGCATACAGATGTTGGGTCGATAGTCTTTCCACAAGCCTGCCCTGCTCAGCTATTACATGAGAGAGTTTTCTTTTACACACATACATATGTTGTACCCTCTTCATCAAATGATTTTGGTAGGTTAGAGATGATTAAGGTAGATTCTTTTTTAAAGCTCGAGTGGCTGCAACCTAATATATGGACATTAACATCCTTGAAGCATAAGATGGTGATGGACATACACAACTCTTTGAAATTTACAAGAGTTTCAAGATCTATAAAATTACATTGGTGTGTTCCTGTTCATTGTTTTGTACATTTATTTCAGATATTCACAATTCTAGAGACTTCAACAATGTTCATGTTAAAAGATATCACGTATGAGCAGGTAGAGGGTTTACTAGGTGAAAATTGGGGACTTGTAGAAGGATGCACCAAAGGGGATAGATACTTTTGTAAAATTGGTGCAACAGGCATAGGATTTCGATATAAACATCGTGCTTCATTGTACATTCTTGGAAGAGGGGAGGAAGAAGGCAAGCTTCATGATGTAAGTGGTACTTCAATTAAATAAATGGATAATTTAAGTTAACAAAGTAAGAGCTTGAATTCTAATTTTTTCTTAACAGGAAGCAATTGAGCTCGACAAGTTTGCAGCAAGATCAGGTGGGGATCAAGCTTCTCGTGGGAGTGGTTCATCCTTGGCAAACTACATCAAAAATTTGCCAAAGGATGATTTTGTTATCATCCTTAACAAAATTTTGTGTCTATTTACAATTACCCAAGGCACTAATTGTGTCATTTTGGTTAGGAAATCCTTAGTTGTAACTACATTAGGACTTAATTTTAGAGGAAAAGTACTAGGGCTATTGCCATGGGTCTGGGAATGCAAGACCCCCACGTAATATCAAGATCTGTATTGACTTACCAGCTGCCTCAATCTCTCCAAAGGAGAAAGAAAGTTGTAGAGAAATTGAAGGCAGCTGAGAAATGATGTAAATGTTTGGATAATACAACCTTTAGTTTTTCCTTATTTGTCTAGTCCTATGTATGAAATGTGCTTCATAAATTGAACCTTCCATTGTCTCCACAAATTGTATGTAATTTTAAGTCTTTTTAATCATGGTGTATGGTCTATCTATTGTGCCTATGGTCTGTAGGATATCATAAAAAGCATAAAAAAGTCCAAAAAAGCCCCAGCCACTAAAACGCTAGAATCAACCCTGCAAAAATTTTTTAGGGTTGATTCCCACGTTTCTATGACTGGGGCTTTTTTGGCCTTTTCTAGTGTTTATAGGGGCTCCAATGTATGGGAAAGTATGATATTGTTCAATTTCTCTTGGTAATGGTAGCATCAAGTTTACACTAAAGTCAGATCAAGCCAAAGATTACCTGTAGTGAATAGCCTCTGTATTAAACACACCCAACATCTCATCTTTACATATTATGCATACAAAAGGCCAAAAAATGCAAAAAAAAAAACCCCAGCCATAGAACCGCGGGATTCAACCCTGCAAAAAATTTGCAGGGTTGAATCCCACGTTTCTGTGGCTGGGGGTTTTTTGGCAGCAAAATGACATGTGGGGCATAATTAGGTACAACATGATATATAACTGACTAAAATGCTTCGTGCGTGCCATTCTCTTGAGTTACAAAAAGTGTGAAATGAAGTGAGTTCTCTCTATTTATAGAGTTTCTTTTTTAACTATTGTTCACACTAGAATGGACAAAACATGTTTAAAACCATGCAAAATATTATAATATAAACAATAACACATTGAAACCAAGATTACAACAATCATAGGTTTTACCACATAATGGGAAATAATGAATTCACTTTACTTCCAAGCTGAGCCTTTTCGTTGTCTCCTAGCACGCCACTGAGCATGATGGAGAGGTCCTAATGATGACTTCCATTTCTCATTGACAATGTTGTGTTACATCGTTCTCGCAAGTTTTGCCAATTTTGAATCCCTAAGTCATTCCACAAAAAACTTTCTCGAGAATGTAGTGCGGTAAAACCAATTAAACATCTCCTCCATGTAGTTTGATTGCATTGGACCACCACCATGTCGCGTGTTTTTGAAGTAGACAACCCTCGCTTTGTAGTGTGACTTTTCCATTCCTTGGGTACTGAAAATCTCTAGTGACCCATATCAATGCATGAAATAAGCTCCATGTGCAAACAAAATATGCTAAAAATTGTTAAGTACATTGGAAAAAGGTAAGTGCAATGAACACTTGTAGAAGAAGATTACACTTACAATATAGTGTGTTATATTGCTCTCTCCCCAAGATTGAATGAAACACTTGGTGAACTCCACTAATGTTTTTTGAAACAATTGATGTTGAATAGCACTAGACCTAGTCATACCCATTAAGCCTACCAACTTATCAAAGCTCGACCAAACCTTCTTTCTCTTATTACAAAGATCAACTTGAGAGTCATTTTCTATTGTGATCATGCATAGGTCTTTCCACAGCTCATAATGTTCATTATTTTGAGTGCTAGTACCTCTTCTAAAAAAATGTCTTGCTTTATTCCCTGTCATTGACACTTGTTGCCAACTATCTTGAGATTCTCCAACTTTCTTAACAACTAGGGTTACGTTTCCACCATGATAACCATTTGGATTAAGAAGTTCCTCCAATTTCTTTATAGCTTGAATAGATTTATCAACTGGCTTCATGGCAAATGCATATTCTATATGGAGCTTCAATAGTCTATCGAAAATTCTCATGAAGGCATGCAAGGTGCAAAAGTGGACATTGACTAAAGGGAATGGAATAATGGGATTCCAATCCTTATCTAACATGTCACGATTAGGTGTATCTAACATGGGACACCTCATCAAAGGTATATCCCATTCAGTAGATGGAGATGCATCTGTGTCATCATCTAAATCATCTATGTTGTTTTGTTTTATCTTTGTTCATTTATAACCTCGTGTGCAATATGGACAAGGATAGAGAGTAGATGCACCTTGTTTGCACCCTAACATGCATTTGATAGTCTTTAAGTCTCCACCTAAGTGCCACTCTACGTCAAAATCACCTAGGCCTTCTACAGTGATTTTGCACCACGAATTTGAGAAGTTATCACCTCTATGATCCATGGGGTCCTACTGAAAATCCATGTAAGAACATCATTGGATTCTTTAGGTACTCCAATAGCACCTAACCACCATATACCTTTCTCGGATTGGACATTATATGTAAAGTGATGGGTAGATTCTTCACTTTCATCAATAATGGCATGGGCCATAGCTTTGTTCATGAGTGTCACACTAAGTCTCTCCAGACGTCGTCCATTTATGATTTGACATTCGTCTAGCTTCAATACAAACTTGAGTTTGGAGCCACAATCTACATCAAATAACAAACATTATATTTGTAAAATTTAACCATTTCCTTTTGAAGCCTCTCCAAATTGACAAATATATTGTTGTACTTTTTGTAGATGAATCCCTTTCTAGATGTGTTTTTCAACTCTTTCTTTGAAGTAGATGAATGATAAATGGATGGAGGCATAACATCTTCTATATGCAGGTAATTGCCAAGAGTATTGGCTACATCCTCATTGGTCATCTTCTTCTTCAGGGATACCTTGTAAAGGCATGGAAAAATCCTTTGGAATATACTTATGTTTTGCAGAGCCTGCTTCAAAAGATTGTACAATGCAGTGTATGCTCTAGTACTAACACCTGCTTCATCACATACCATCTGTACCTCACTAGGAATAATAATATCTTCTAAGTTGCCTACAAAATCTTTAATCACTTGGGTTTTGATGTGATTTCCTATTGGTGAATCCAAAATCATAAGCACATGTTTGTTGCTAAGACAAGAATTCAGAAACTTCAATTGATCCTCCATTGTTGAGAAAGCACTCACATCTTCAACAAATGAACTGCACAATAAGAAACTCAATCTAAAAGTCTTTTAACATAAATAAACAAGCAAAACACATACCTAAGTGCGTAAACACATCGCTTCCATGCTCCACCACCAATTGAAAGAGCTTGAAAGGATGCTAATGGTCATTTCCTATATCTCATCCCAAGTGGAGGCTCTTTTAGTTGTGTAAGATTGGCTTTTAACTTTGTAATTGTGTTTATCTTGAAATGTTTGTGATGAAATTGTTGCATCCAATAATTTGCTATAGATGTAGAATGGTTAGACAATCGCTTGCAATAGCCTAGCAGTCCATCTTCACTACTACCAAGGAATTGTAGAAATGTGGAGATACTATGGAATCTAGGATGAACATAAGCCATTAGATCTAAGGGATACAAAGCACCATTGACCCAAAGATCAATATTCTTCTCTCCAGCTGCACGTCATTCATTTTGAGAATCTATGTCATTGCTACCTCTAGTTGTTGGTGCAAATTCTGTTGGAACACGAACATGTACACTCTTTGTGTGAGGAGCACGCACTGGTGTTGGTGTCATGTTCGTAATACATGTGAGCACCATGATGTTCCAAAACTCCAACATTGAATGGGGAGAAGCACAGAGATGGCTAGAATGGCTTGTACAGTAGCTGTGTGCAAGAAAAAAAGTATGTTTTGGTATGTGGATAGGTCAAAATGACTTTTTCAGTGTGTTAGAGGGAAAATGAGCTTTTTTTTTTAAATTCATGTTTTGGGGCAACCAAAGCTACGAATTTGATGATGTGGCACTTAACTTTTGGAGTAATTTTGAAAAATATGTTTTTTTTAGTATTTTTTATAAAAACAAGACTAAAAAAAATAAGTTTTGACATATGCATAAAAGTATGGGCCATTTTGAATAAAGAATAGCTGAAAAAGAGACTTTTTTAGAAAATTCATTTTTTTATTCATAAAGATGGATGGATTTGATGAAGTGGAAAGTGGCTTTTCTCTCTTTCTATGTGTAGAAGAGAGAGAAGGTCCTAGCTCAGCCTAAAAGAAGCCTACTTCAGCCTACCAAAACGTGCTCTATTAAATGCACTTTGTCCCCTTAACAATGTACAAGATTAAGCTTAATCCCTAAAAATTAAAAATCCTTACAAGGCCCATGCAGGGTTCACTTTTTTTCTTAATGTCACTTTTTCATTTCTCTGACATGTATAATGTTCACGTTGGTATATGTTAAGGACACTTCATTGAGATTTATTAGATTTATCTACCGAGAGTGATGGCACATTTGTTTCTTGCCAACTCACTCATTCCTGGACATTAGGTTTTTCCTTATGTACTGGTCTTTATATATTGCACTTGTTGTATTCTTGTTTTAGGTCATTCTTGTACATTCCTTTTTATGTAATAGAAGAAGAAGAAGATCATTCTCTTCCTTGCCTCAATCTGAGTGTGTGCTTCTCTTTGATTGTGAGAGTGTGTGTGTGTGAGCTCTCTTCCTTATCTCCTTCCTTGTGACATGGAGATCATAGATTCAATTATACTGCACTAGTGTCCCAGTGTCACTTCCATCATCAATAAAATTATGTAGGATATGATCGATCATATCATTGCAATAATTGATTCAACGGTTGTGGAGGAGAATAGGTAGTGTGAAGTGCAGACCCTGCAAGTTGCTCTTGAAAGAACTTGGAGAAGCTTGTAGAAGGTAGAAAAATGTGTTTCAAAGCGATGAATTTTGGTCTAGCTAACCAGCACATTCGTGTTCTGCAGCGTCTAGTAGTTGTTTCCTAGAGATGTGAATTCCTCTCGTACTTGAGTCATGCAAGCGAACATCTATAGAAATGCGGTATCTACAGTGGGAGATAATATTACAGATGTTCCGAGTAAAGATGCAGTGGATGTAGATGCAATGGGGATGGGGAATGGGGGTGGGAGAATGGATGCGGTGGTGATTGTGGAAAATTGTGATGTGCCTAAATATGGGTGTGCCGTGAATGAAGTGAGTGGTCGTGCGGTGGGCGGTGAGATGTCCATGTCATTGGACGTGTCAAGTGCGGTGACTGTGAATAATGGTGTGATTGTGGGTGCTTGTGATGGTGTAAGTACTGGATTTACAAATGTTGATGACTAATTTACAGGGGGGTTTTCTTGTACTCCTTGGGGGAAAGGGGGAAACGGAAATACAGTAGGTCGGGGGGGGGGGGGGTGAGACAGGGGAAAAAGTTAATGGGGGTAGATATAAGAAAAGGTGTCGTGGAGGTGTGGGGAAGGATGGGAAAGATGGAGGGGGAAAGGGAGTAGATGGAAAGGTGGATAGGTTAGGGGGTAGACTAGGTTGAGTGGGTGCGGGAATTGTGGGCTGAGTGGGAGTAAAGACGACTTGTGCTACTCCGCCGGAGAAGGAAGATGTTGTTCTGGGAGAAGGGAGATGTATGGGGGAGACTGGATGGATGGGAGGTGATGTGGGAGCGGTTGGGGTGGTCAGTACTTCTGTAACTGTGGTGGTATGTACAGTGGTAGCATGGGATGGGGAGTCGGCGAGGATAGCTTCTTCAGTCGCAGGTCTTTCAGGAATCAGGCGTGCTTCTCGCGCCTGCTGGGATGACTGAGCACCTGTCGGTACTCGAATATATTCACCAGGTTTAGATAATAAGCGAACTCTGCAAGGGTCATACTGCGGTAACGGTTTCCTCTGCAAATACCTTAAGGCTTCGGTAGGTCCGACTGATTTGACAAGCTCTCTGAAACCGCCGATATATACTTCTTCGAATCCTCCTGAGACGAGTTCTTGTTCGATGATTGTTTGGCTCTCTTCATCAGTTAGCTTCTTACGCGCCCAAACCTTTTCCATAGTACGGTATAACTTTTTAATGGCCAGTGTATAAGCTGCAGCTTCAAAGGTTTCCTCTTCATGTGTGCTTGTATCACCCTGGGTGTCCCTTTGTCATCCATGTTCATCTGTCTGTCCATGCTCTTGGGATTCATGTGTTCCCTGACTGGCTTCATCGTCGTCGTCGTCTTCATCTGTCTTTGTTCTTTCCTCTTCAGAGCTAGACACTATTTGTCCTTGTGGGTGATCTCGCGGTGTGGTAGGGTAGCTGGGCCTTTCATATTCCTGTGAAAAGATATGGCCTTCTGAAAACTGAAACTCATTGGAGAACGCATCTTGCATTTCAAAATCAAAAGTTGTATCTAGTGGCACTGTTTGTTCTGTTTCTAAATGGGGTATTGGAAAAGAGAAAGCTTTCGCACCAATAATGGTGGGAACTTCTGCTGTCGTGGTTGTAGGTTCTGGAGCAGTGGCTGCTTGAGGGGCAACTGTGCTTGTAGTGCCCTCCGGTGTAACTGGTCTTGATAACCTTATGCGAATGGGTTGAACGGGGGCTTCTGTTGGAGACTGTTCAGGAGAGGCTTGAGGTGAGGGAGATTCTGGGACCTAAAGGTAGGGAATAGTTCCTCTCATTCTTTTTCCTGCTCGTCCTCTGCTAGGCTTCCTAGCTTTCTTCGATGTCCCTTTGAAAGCCTTCAACTCTTCGCTTGTCATTGCACGTTCGATCGGTAAGTCATATGCTAGGCACATATACACAATGCGCGTGAGGGCACAACATCCATTGATGACTTTCTTTCTTTCCCAATGGTGCTGTGCCAAGTAAAGCTGATCAATGATCCAGCTTGCTAAATCTACCGTCTAGGGTCCAGTACATGCTAGATATAAACCAAACCAAATTCTTTTGTGGGGCATCGTAAATCGGTCCTGCGCGGGAAAAGCAAAGTGCTGCATACATATTCTCAACGGCTTAGATAACTTAGGGGTTATAGCTGAAATATCTTCCCACTTCGTAACATCGCCACGTTTCATGGGTTCTGGGATTAGTCTTTCACGCTCTGTTGGAGTATGCGTCCCATGGATTTTGATAGCTGCACGAATTAAATCTTTGGACAAATAAAACCTTTTATATGGTGGGTCGTTTACCAAAGATGGCAAAATGAATGTTCCTGGAAAATCTTTGTTCTCTGAAGCTATCAGTGTTGTGACCAAATAATAAAATCTGTAGAATTCTGGTTTAGGCAGAGGATCACTGAAGTACTCTATGAATCCTGCTCTTGCCCAAACATGCGTTAAATCTTCTGTGTTTTGGAGCCCTTCGAACTCTCTTGAGAAGAACTGATATTTTCCCCATGTACGGTCATCAAAAGTTAAATTAGCCTCAAATATAAACTCAGCATCCGCCAATGGTCCTGCTAGCCCTTGAAACCAGTGAGAATTGCGATGAATCTTCTCATTATACACTCTAGGAGGGTCATCTATTGGCATCGGGCCTGGGAAACCTTGAAATTCTGGCGGTGGAGCCGTCGGATGGGACTCTACGAGTAAAACACCGATAGGTGCTACAAGTGCGCTGGGGCCTGCTTCTGATGGTCCTTCTTCGGTTTGCATGATGATTGTCGTGCGAATGGAAAAGATCTGCTACAAAAGATTAGCACATTAGTATGGAAATTAATTATGATCCCATTAAGGTGAGACCGCAATCCCTTTCCATAGCCGATGTGTAACCCGTGTAGCCAAGTGTTGTGCTGTGATTGATGCAATACCTCTTGCAGAACTAGTGCAGGTCTCTAGACACCTACATGCGTTCAGATGATACATACATTTCTTGATGAGGTATTATTACAAATGATGTGGGTTATGGTGTGTGGATTTATACACGGTTTGGTCATGAATGAGTTATTACATGGTTGTAGATTAGTCGGGGTGGGAGTTATGTTAGACAAGGGGTTAGGAGAAGACTTCTGGATACGTTTCGGTATCCACTTCCTAAGAGTTTGTGATCGGCTGATAGGTCTCTGTGGAGGGACAAAAGATGATATCGGATTTGGTGATATGGAGGGCTGAAAAGCTGTCCGAGGGTTGTATTTTACATGGCTTGAGGGTTGAGCTATAATACATGGTTTGGGTACCCAAATTTGCGTGGGTGTGGGTCGATTCATCAGGTACTTCTTGGCGATCCAAATTTGTCGAATGTTCGAACTTGTAGAAGAAGGTCGAGGGGATGTTGAATACTGATTCTGCTTCTGCCTTAACTTCTTCTTGTCATTATCCGCATTGTTGAAATCTGTCGGTGCTTCTTGTTCTTTTGGCACCCATATTTGTCTAGTGCCTCCTGCTTTGTGTTGCTGAGACTGCTTTCCTCTTTGCGTTGTCTGATGTTGTCGTCGGTCTGGGTTCCTTTGTAGTGGTTGATTCCTTTGTGGTTGAGGTTGAGAGGTCGGATGGACACTCTGCTTTGGAAAAGAAGGGAGGTCCAACACTTGCGAAACCTCCCCATTAGGAATTGCTCCGTTTCGTATCTTTAATCTAGGCCAGTCCGCAGTAAGTGTGGAAGGATGGGCACCGCAGGGTGTTTTGCCCATGTGTCCGCTGATGCAACCCACCTGACCGGTGATTGTGTGCATCTGCCCTAGCGGTTGGGTAATTGCCCCTTCTAGTTTGCAAGAAGCCCCAAGGAAAATCTCCTGATGTCCTTCTGATTGACAACTATCTATAGCCAAGCCCGAGTGGGTTGGTGTAGACGTAAAGTGACTGATCTGACCAAAGATCTTCCGGTCTTCTGTTGCCTGCATTTCATAGGGCCTAGGGTTACAAACCTCAGTTGGAACACCATTAGGGAAGTCAAGCGGTATCACTCGCTTCCGATCTAAGGTTCCAATCTGTAAGGAGCCTTGTCTAAGATTTAGGTCCACTGAGTGATCGTATAGCCAATCTTGGCCAAGGATTAGGGGTTCTATCAGGTCGTCATCATGGCACACTAGTAGTTTTACTGTCAAGGTCACTTCGTTTATGAGGATAGGAAGGTCCACCTCACCCATGCAAGGGGTTTCCATGCCTCCTAGCCCTATGAGGTATGCCTCAATGGGCCGCATTTCTATTCCTGAATCCTTATAGTGGGACCATCTAATCGCACTAGTCGCAGCACCTGAATCAATTAAAGCCCTGAGCTCTTGGCAAGGGTTGCCGTGCTCTAGCCTGACTGTAATGAATGGTCTCCTGTCCACTATGCTAGGATGAGTGGTTGATTTTACTTGACACATGGCCATGGGATATCTGGGTGATGTTTCCAGATGGTTATAATGTTCTCTCCCTAGTCATTGTCTTCTTAACTTCACGCGCTTAATTGGTTCTATAGCTTCTGCCTGAGCTTCAGCTCGTATTCTATTTTCTTCCTCCTTACACTTCTTTGCCAATGTGAGTCGTCTCAGCATATCCTCAGTAAGAGGTTCTTGGTATAACCTGACTCTACAGCCACTAATGTAATTAGGCATTATATCTCCTTCTAAAGTGGCTAATTGTACTGCTCCACTTGTCGAGAGTCTGTTAATCATCATAGGTCCATAACCTCGCTTTTCTAACTTCCGTGCGTGCTGTTTCAGCGTATATACGAGAACTAAATCTCCTTCTTTTAGGCCTTTATCTTTCACATTTGCATCAAAATATGCTTTCTGTCGTTTCTTTGCCGCGTATATTCCTACTGCTGCTTTTAGCCTGGTTTCTCCTAATCGTTCCAAGTCCATTATTCTTGCTGATAATTCATGGCCGGTCCACTGATGTTCTTGTGCAACCTTAAGGGTCGGTATCCAGAAGTCCAAAGGAAGCACAACATTCTGACCAAAAACCATATGAAAGGGAGTTGCATTGAGTACGGTCTTGTAGGCCACTCGATATGCCCAAACAGCGTGGTGTAACTGTTTGTCCCAATCTGAACGTTTGTTGTTCACGAGTTTCATCAGTACGTTACAAAGAATCTTATTAGTGCTTTCAGCCTGACCATTGGCCTGAGGATGATATGGTGCGGATTTCTTGTGAATCACCATAAAATCCTGTAACAAATATTCAATGACTTGGTTTAGAAAGTGAGTGCCTCGATCGCTCACTAACTCTATAGGCAATCCATATCTTGTAAAGACATTCTCAAATAAGAATTTTGCAGTCGTGTGAGCATCATTCTTTTTCGTGGCTTTTGCCTCTACCCATTTGGTAAGATAATCTGTGGCAACAATAACGTATTCCGCATGTGTACCTTTTGCAGAGGGGTTAATGGGTCCTACGAAGTCTATGCCCCACTTAGAAAATGTGTGTCCGCCCATCATGGGTTTCAATGGCATTTCATCTCTGCGAGTAGGAAATTGAGTTCTTTGGCACACATCACATCTCTAAACATAGGTATGTGCATCCATGTGAAGAGTGGGCCACCATAATCCTGCAAAGAGGATAGCTTTGATTATCCTGTCTTGTCCAAAGTGACCTCCTGCAACACCTTGGTGTGCAGTCTCTAGTATGCTCAAGTAATCGCTTTCATGAACACATTGTCTTAAGTATCCATCTCGTCCTCGTTTGTATAGATTATCGCCAATAAGTGAATAGTCTTGAGCTTCCTGCTCTAGACTGCGTTTTCGTGCTAAAGTCATTCCTTGAGGGAATGTTTTCATCCTCAAGTATGTCACTAGAGGTTCACTCCAGTCTGGTGTGAGAGACACGTGGTATAATGTAGCATGTTCTACAGGTGGTCTTTCACAACAAACATGGCATTCTTTACACCATTTGTAGACATCTACTTCCATTGTAGGCCAATATTTCATGTTTTGAATGATGTTGCTTTAATGCACCTATGTGTGCTAATTGCAACCAATTTGCATGTTCTGATTCATCTACACAACAAGCAAGAATCTTTCGATTATCCTGTTTATATATGCTTCCTGCTATGATTTGATATCTCTGAGATTTGGTAATCTCTCCTTCCTTGATCCTTATCCTAGGATTCTTGGGTCCATATGTTAGAATAGGGACAATAGGCTTAGCCCATTCTGGTGCTATCTCAAGGTTAAACAAATATGCGTCTGGTAACTCATCCACTACTCCTTGAGGAGCTTCTCCTGAGGTTAGTCTCGAGAGGTGGTCAGCTCTAAGATGTGTCTTTCCTTTCCTAACTACTACTTCAAAATCATACTCCATGAGTAATAGAAACCAACGTACTAGTCGTCCCGTGTTACATGGCTTGTTGACTAAATACAATAGTGCTTGATGATCTGTAAAGAATTTGAATTTGTTTGCCAACAAATAGTGTCTGAATTTCTTTACCGCGTAGATCATCCCTAATCCTTCTCGTTCCGTAGTGCTGTAATTTCTTTCTGCTGCGTTCAATTGTCTGCTCGTGTAAGCTATGGGGAGATCTATGTTACCTTCACTCGTGGGTTGTGCTAACACACATCCTATGGCGTAATTGGATGCATCCACATGTACATGGAATGGCTTACTCCAATCTGGGGTTGTCAATATAGGTGCTGAGCACAAACATCGTTTAAGTTCGTTGAATGAATTCTCGCATTCATCTGTCCATTCAAAATGAGTCAAAAGAGAGTACAATGGCTTGGCTATGATTGCATACATGTGTATGAATCTCCTATAATAACCGCAATGGCCCATAAATGCCTGTACCTCTTTCACATTAGTTGGTCTAGGTAATTCTACAATTACTTTCACTTTTTCTTCGTCTGTAGAAATTCCATTCTTTGACACAATGTGTCCTAGAATTTTACCTTGTCTGACCATGAAAACGCATTTTTCTGGGTTCAAACAAACCTGATATTCTCGACATTTGTCAAATACTTGTCTTAACTCAGGGATATGTGTCTGTCTTACATTTGAATGTGCACATAAGTCATCGACATAAACTTCCAAATTCTTGCGTAAGAATTCCTTGAAAACATGACACATGAGTCGCTGGAAAGTGGCGGGTGCATTTGTTAAGCCAAACGGCATCACACGAAATGCAAATATGCCCCATTCCGTGGCAAAAGCCGTCTTGTGTTGATCTTCTGGAGCAATGGCTACTTGATTATAGCCTGAGAATCCATCAAGAAAGCTGTAAACTTCCTTGCCCGCAACTCTTTCCAATAAATGTTCCGTGATAGGAAGAGGATAACTGTCTCTAATTGTGGCGGCATTAACTTTTTTAAGGTTAATACACACACACAATTTTCCATTCTTCTTGGGCACAACCACAATGGGGGATACCCATTCGGTATGCTCAATCTCGTAAATGAATCCTGCTTCTATCAAACGATCTATCTCCTCTTTAATCTTTGCAGCGTAATTATCATTATACGTGTATGGCTTCTGTTTCGTGGGTTTTGCATCTGGAGTCATAGGGATTCTATGAGAACATATGTCTGGATCTACTCCTTTCAAATCTTTATAACTCCACGCAAAGACATCTCTATATTCGCGCACTAGGGCAACTAATTCTTCTTCTTCTTCATTCGTCAAATCATGCCCAATGTATGTACATTTCTCTTCTTCTCCTTCTATGGCAACTATTATTTTCTTGGTTTTCTCTCTATTGTCATATACTTCGCCAACTTCAGCTTTTCTATTAGGCATCCGTACCATGATTCTTCTATCTTCGATCTCATACTTTTTGAAGTTCTCGGGAACCTCAAACAAGGGTTCTTCTTTTTCTGACATGGTTTCTTTCTTCTTCCTTTTCTTGGCTTCACTCTTGCTATTCACTTGAGTGGCCAACCTCACCTCATTCGTAATTTCTTCGGGTCTCTGAGGGTGAGTGTTGAAGCTCAAGGTCAAGGACAAAGCATGGAAGCACATCAAAGAAGTGGACATAGAAGAAGAGAGAGCAAGTAGGGAGCTCCAAGAAGTGTATGTCAAATTTTCAGAAGAATCCCTTACAAAAATAGTGATTTTCATCACTAGAAACCATTGTAAATACCATTATCTTTTTTTAGTAACTCCATTTTGTTCAAGCCGAGGAGTCCTCGAGCTTGAGGAGTATTAGAAGTACCATCGTACCAATTTTCATAATTTTTAGACTTCGTTTGAGCCCTCAAATAAGCCCTGGAACCTAATTTTTAACTAGGCCGGACACTAGGTCTGGACAGGGCCAAAACTAGTCAAAAAACTATAAAAAGAGCTAGAGAGCTCATTTTTGAGGTTAGCTTGTTAGAGAATAGAACTTTTGTAAGAGAACTCTTTTGCAATCTAAGCTTTCCATTGTTCCTCTCTTTGATCTTACTTTGTGCGCGTGTGTGTGTATGTGTGTGCATGTTTGTGTGCTTTCACTCACGCACTTGTGCCTTCACTTGCTCGTGGTCTTCATACCGGTCCTCACGTCTCCGCGGATTGACAAGTAAAGGAGGTGGTGCTTACGCTTGAGCTACACCAAATTTTGGCGCCGTTGCCGGGGAGAGAGCTTCGAGGACGAGCGTTGTGATGGTAAGATCGTAGATTTGCGACGTTGGAAGGTAAAAAAAACTATCATTTCAGTTCATTTTCTGTTTTTTCCTCTTCATCTTCATCATCATCATCATCTCCACCTTCTTCCATCTTCTTCTTCATAGAAATTTCTTGTTTTTAGTGCATTTTCACCATTTTCATACCATTTTTCATGCATTATTGTGTGGGAAGGAGTTAGGAGGTGCAAGGGAGAGCAAGCGCTGCATTTTTTTATGAATTTCTGCTCATACGGAGCTCGCCATAGCCGGCGCTCAGAAATTTGAATTTCCCGCCAAAAAACGCGATTCTGTGATGAAAATCGCGATTCTGTGAAAATTCAAAATTTTTTGAAAAATCACGATTTTCAGTTTTCCCGCCTAAAAGTTGGTTGAAAAAAATCGCGATTCTGTGTTTTTCTCAAAAAAACACGATTCTCTGCTCAAAATCGCGATTCTCAAAAAAACACGATTCTCTGCTCAAAATCGCGATTCTCACCAATCACGATTTTCAGCAAAAACACGATTTTGTGAAAAAGGCGATTCTGTGAAAATACGATTTTCTGCTCAAAATCGCGATTTTCAAAAAAAACACGATTTTGTGCTCAACATCGCGATTTTCATGTGAAAAATACGATTTTCAAAAAAACACGATTCTCTGCTCAAAATTGCGATTCTCACCAATCACGATTTTCAGCAAAAAACACGATTTGGTGAAAAACACGACTTTCTGCTCAAAATCGCGATTCTCACAAATCACGATTTTCAGCCAAAAATACGATTTTGAGAAAAACACGATTCTGTGGGACAAAATCGCGATTTTCAAGTCAAAAACACGATTTTGAGAAAACACGAATTTTTGCTCAAAATCGCGATTTTCATGTCAAAAACACGATTTTGTGAATCACGATTCTCTGAGTCAAAATCGCGATTTTCAGAAACACGATTTTGTGATCAACATCGCGATTCTCTGAAACACGATTTTGTGACCAACATCGCGATTTTCAAATCACGATTTTCTGCTCAAAATCGCGATTTTCAGAAACACGATTTTGTGATCAACATCGCGATTTTCAGAAACACGATTTTGTGATCAACATCGCGATTTTCAGAAACACGATTTTGTGATCAACATCGCGATTTTCAAATCACGATTTTCTGCTCAAAATCGCGATTTTCAGAAACACGATTTTGTGATCAACATCGCGATTTTCAGAAACACGATTTTGTGATCAACATCGCGATTTTCAAATCACGATTTTCTGCTCAAAATCGCGATTTTCAAAAACACGATTTTGTGCTCAACATCGCGATTTTTTTTACTTCACAGCATCGCGATTTCCAGAAAGTTCACAAAATCGCGATTTTCTCCAAAGGTCCTGTTTGCCTGTTTTGACCCCCAGGAGCCTGATTTGACATAACTTTCTCATCCAAAGTCCATTTTTTGAGCTCTATAGCTTGTTGGAAAGCTCGTTTCAAATCCTACACGATCTCAACTGTTTTTTTCAAGAATAATGCGTTGATTTTGAGATAGGATAATTTGAAGTTGACCCTCAGGTGGGACTAGGGAACCAAGGGGGCTCTAAAGAATTGTGAACCATACCAAAGGGAAAATTTGGACTCTTGACTAAAGCTTATGAACCTGAGATCTGGTAGACACTTAGGCAAGGATAAACAAAGCATTAGATCTTCTGAGGCTAGTGTCAACCATACATCCAAGTCTTGGGCACAACAACTAAGTGGTCATCTTTTACTCAGATCAGACACAAGTGATTCAGAAATGTCTTTTAGTATGGGAAAACCCGCAGGTGGCTCAGGGACTGCCCATCTACAAACACCGGAAGGTCCCTATAAGACACAGTTGGAATATATTCGGACCAACCAATTAGGTGCTCGCATCTATGAGGATGGTCTGAGGCGATCAGTGGTCCAACTCAAAAATCCAGATCAATCCTTTGGACTTGAACACCCGGTGGTCAAGTTCAAAGAGGGTTCATACATTGATAAGGAAGGAACCATGTATGTGGTTACCAACCAACCAGATAGGACCGATGAGTTTGGAAATATCATTCATGAGAATGAGATAGGAGACCTAGAACAAGGAAACGTAGGACAAGGACCCCAGACTCCTAGAGGTAAGTCAGTTTTGACCCGAGTGATCACTCCGGACTGGATCCCTCAAGACAACAAAAGCATAGAACTATTTTTGAATAGAGAAACAGAGGAAGCCTTTTGGAGGTTCAAGCCAGATCAACCTAGCCAATTGGGCATAGTTATCATCTATGAATTCAAAGATCCTGAGATACCAGGCAAAGTTGTCTACCTGGATAACACATCAGAGAAAATTTTCTTGGTAACGGAACATGATAGACATGCATATACATGGAAGAATGACATGATTTTCCCCCCACCAAGATCCAATGTTTCCCATGGCCTCCAAGGGGTAGGATCATCCCAGGCTCATGAAGCCCAGAGAGAAAGAACTAGAGAGAGACCTGAGGTAAGTTTTGCACACACCATGGGCAGGAATAGGTTAGGATTTGAAAATGAAAGACCTGAAAGAGAGAGACATCAAGCACATAGGCAACAAAGAGATGAACAGGATTTTCCATTGCTTAGACCCCGGGAGTACCCAAGAACCATTAAACCCAGTCACGTGATCAAGGCAATGAAGAACTATTTCGATGGGACAGGGGATCCTTATGATCATGTGGCCGAGTACAAACAAGTGCTGAGAGCCGAACAAATTGAGGACTGGTTCACCCAGTACGAGGCATTTGGTTTGACCCTTAAAGGCACTGCCTTAGCTTGGTTTCAACCATTGAGTAGAAGCAGCTATCGCGATATAGGTCAACTGTTAGACGAATTCATTGTAGAATTTTCCAAGAGTGGTATCAGGCATAATACATCGTCCCTGATCCATAGTTTCAAGCAGACACCCCAAGAAACAGTGCGACTAGCAGGTAGAAGGTTCAGACAGTACCTAGAAAGATGCCCTGCTCCAGAGCTACCCACACCAGCCAAACAAGTGGCTTTGTTTTTAGATGGCTTACTGAGCACAAAGTTAAGATCCTATGTATACTTGAAAGATCCTAGATCTATAGAAGAGTGTGTGCGGACGTGCATAGACATAGAAGATAACTTGGGTGAGGAGTTAGGATTGGCCAAACTCTACAAAGATTCGGATAGTTCTACTAGTCATACTTCAAAGATCTCCACAGAAATAGAAGAGATAGCTGAGCAAGTTGCCAAGAAGCTGGGAGTCCAAAATAAACAAACACAGGGAGTCACTTCATTGAATCGGTGCTATACTTGCGGAGGTGACCACATGGCTAACGTATGCCCAATGCAAAACCAAAACATTAGAGAAAGGAATGCTCCATATTGCACTATTGAGAGAAAATACACAAACCACACGGCTCAAGATTGTCCCTACAATAGGCAGGCTGTTAGACAAAATTATCAGCAACCTTACCCACAAGGTAGGTATCAGAATCAATACCAACAGCCATATTACAGACCACAACAGCAATATCAGGTACCATATAGGCCACAACCTGTCTTGGTAAACCAACCACCAGCTCCAGCCAATGTGATTCCAGTCAAGTATGCTGTGGGAGAGGAAAATCCAAATAGAGCTTTGGTGCCACTAACCCCATTAATACCAGATAATGACTCTCATGCTCATAGTTCAGACTACTCCCATGAAGGTAGTCCACATGCTTATTACACAGAGTCACCTGAACATAGTGAGATTTACTCGTATCAATATGAGGCACCACCTATGGAGCAAAATTGGGAGCCAGGATACTCCAATGTCATGTACACAAATCCTAACCCTAGGCCCCAGTTGAGACAAATGAGACCACAAGCCCCTAGAGGATCTTGTTTCAGATGTCATGGTGACCATTTCATTCGTGACTGTCCCCACCCACCATCTCCGAGTCAAGGACAGGCTATCACAATACAGGCTTTTTGTCCTGATTGTGGCAAAGACCATCTCCCCAGAGATTGTCCAAGAAACCCCTCTTGTGCACCCAAGATTACACCCATTAATGTGGTAGGCTTAGTGGCAGATCCAAGTTCAAGTAGTAGCAATGTGGCTCCTATACAAGCTGTCACTAGAGCACAAGCCTTAAAACAGGATAAACCAGTAGAACAATCAGAGTCGAGTGAATCGGGAGAGCCTAGTAAGAGGAAAACAAGAACATGGAAGGATACCAGAGAGAAGGCCAATCGTAAGTGGAATAAAAAGTTATCGGAACTAGAAGAAAGCTTAAAAGAAGCGAAAACAAAAATAGAAGACATTGCATCTCAAAGCCCCTCGCATGCCGAAACTCCATCCACTCCACCTCATCCCACCCCACCACCCATTGTAAATAGACCGCAACCAGGGTCTGTTCTTGCAGATCCAACCCCAGAAGGCTTGGACATGATGTTCAAGGCCTACCAGGCTCGACTTCAAGAAGGGCCTACAGCGGCAAATCTAGACAAGAGTTACCCTAGAGCAGATTTAGAGATTGAACGGATGAAAATGTGCATGAAAATGGTAGAACAAGCTCAAGCCATACTTGAGACTAGTCAAAAGTTCAATCAGACAAACTCTATCAAATCAGATTTGCATTTCCAGGGCTTACTAGAACGATTAGAGCAGTTGGTAAACAAACCACAAGTTTCTTTACCTCCACAGGCTCAACCAGTTATTGAAAGAGGAAGCTCACCACCCAGGGGAGCTTATGTTCCTAATTCCACGGATGCTGGAATACCTCCTTCTATTCAACAGTACTCTCAAGAATTCTTGCGGGAAATACAAGAAGAGAAATGGGCCAAGGAGAAGGGTAATTCCCCTCCTATTCCTGAGATTGATGATCTTCATGATCAATTTCCCCAAGACATCCCATCTATTTACGAAGATGAAGCAGAACAACAAGAGGACGAAAGGTTAGATTTTGAATCTAATACCTTAGAAGAACTGCCTCAATTTCCAGGCCCATGGGAATCTGAATCACTCCAGATTAGAGCTCCCACAATACTGGTAAGAAATGAAGACTCAGTGGTTCCAAGGAACACTGATGTCGTGAAGAACACTAAGGTTCAGTGTCATCTCACTGTAGAAGAGCTGCTCAAAGCAAAACCTGAGCTCTGGAATCATGTGAAGGATCAGGTTCCAGAACTTGATTCCAACATGCCAAAAGCAAGCTCCAAGCAAAGGGTACCAGAGATACCTCTAGACAAAATAGGGGACATGTGTGAGGGTGAAGAAGGTAATACTTATCTTCCCATCACCTACCAAGGTTACACAACCAAAGCAATCATAGATTCAGGTGCTGGTGTTGCTATTGCGACCACCTCCTTGTGGAAGCAATGGGGCAAGCCCACATTAAGACCAACTAGAATGAAGCTTCAAATGGCTGATGGTCATTTTGAAAGACCTCTAGGATTGCTAGAAGGGATCACTCTAACCACTTGTGGTGTAGAGTTTGAGCACACATTTGCTATATGTGACTTTGAGAAAAATAATGTCTTTGAGATGATCCTAGGAAGACCCTTCCTACGACAATTGCAAATAGTACAGGATTGGGGAACTAACTCCTTGTACTTACAGCACTTAGGGGTCACCACTAAGGTCAATTTGAAGGATTACACCTTCAGAGATGTACCACCCCTACAGTGGAATTCTATCCACAAAGCGAAAGAAGATTCCATCTCTGTGCATTCTGAAAGTTCACCTGATCCATCATGGCTGCATGAAGATACTCATTTGTGGATGTGCAAGGTCGCAAAGGAAGAGGAAAAACGATTAAAGGCGAGAGAAGAAGGAACTTCGCTAGGAGATAGACTAGTTAGGGACCCAGCCTACACACCGATGATCTTTCCAGATGAGGAGTTTGAGCCTCATGGCTGGCCAGAAATCTTAGCCACCATGGACATTGCTGTCAATGAGGAACAGTGGACACCTCATTGTGATGAGGAAGGTTATGATATCTCAGTGTTCATGTGTCAACCCTTGCTAGAAGAATGTGACCCTAGTGATGTCATAGAAGAAGAAGAGAATGACGATGATCTGGAGTCTATTGTGATGGATAGTTGCTTTAACTCAGAGCAGCACTATCTAGAAGATATAGGAGTGTTCACCCAGAAAGAAGAAGAACCTCTCACAAGTATTAAAACAGTAAACTCAAAGGATGGAAGTGAGAGTAGTCAAAAGAAAAAGAAAAGAAAAGCAGTGAAACAAGAAAAGGAGGAATCATTGTTTGAAGTACCAGAAAACTTCAAGAAATATGAAGTTGACGACCGCAAAATTTTGGTACGAATGCCTAAGAGAGAGGCCATCATAGGAGAATCATATGATAATAAAGAAAAGACCAAGAAGATTGTAGTGACCATTGAAGAGAACGAAGAGAGATGCACATATATAGGAGATGACCTAAGTGCAAGAGAAGAAATGGAGCTCATAGCTCTATTAAGGGAATATAGGGATGTGTTTGCATGGCATTATAGAGACTTGAAAGGGGTAGATCCAAGAATTTGCTCTCATACTATCCCCATGACTGCTGATGCTAAGCCCACCAAACAGAAGCCCTACACATATAATGATACCTATGCAGCCAAAATCAAAGAAGAAATTGATAGGTTGATTGAGGCTGGATTCATCTATGAGATTGAGCATACCGAATGGGTGTCCCCCATTGTTGTGGTACCCAAGAAGAACGGGAAGTTGCGAGTGTGTATTAACCTTAAAAAAGTTAATGCCGCTACGATTAGAGATAGTTATCCACTTCCAATCACGGAACACCTATTGGAGCGTGTTGCAGGCAAGGAAGTTTATAGCTTCCTTGATGGATTTTCAGGTTACAATCAAGTAGCCATTGCCCCAGAAGATCAACACAAAACAGCTTTTGCTACAGAGTGGGGAATCTTTGCATTTCGGGTGATGCCATTTGGGCTCACCAATGCACCTGCAACATTCCAAAGGCTCATGTGTCATGTCTTCAAAGAGTTCTTGCGAAAGAGCTTAGAAGTGTATGTGGATGATTTATGTGCTCATTCCCAAGAAAGAAGATTTCACATCCCTGAGCTCAGACAGATCTTCAACAAGTGTAGAGAATATCGAGTGTGTCTGAACCCAGAAAAGTGTGTGTTCATGGTGCGTCAAGGTAAAATCCTCGGTCATATTGTTTCTAAGAATGGAATCTCAACGGATGAAGATCAGGTACGAGCCATAGCAGAGCTGCCAAGGCCAAGGAATGTTAAAGAGGTACAAGCCTTTATGGGCCATTGTGGATATTACCGTAGGTTTATCCACATGTACGCGATCATAGCTAGACCCCTTTATGCCTTGTTGTCTAATTTTGAGTGGAACGACGAATGCGAGAATTCTTTCAATGAACTGAAGAAACGTTTGTGCACAGCACCAATATTGACCACTCCTGATTGGAATAAGCCATTCCATGTCCATGTGGATGCATCCAATCATGCCATAGGATGTGTGCTAGCACAACCCACAAGTGAAGGGAATTTAGATTTGCCCATAGCATATGCTAGTAGACAACTAAACCCAGCCGAAAGAAATTATACCACAACCGAGCGAGAAGGGTTAGGCATGGTATATGCCGTAAAGAAGTTTAGACACTATTTATTGGCCAACAAGTTCAAGTTTTTCACTGATCATCAAGCTTTGTTATATTTGGTCAATAAACCTTGCAATACTGGACGCTTAGTAAGATGGTTCCTCTTACTAATGGAATATGACTTTGAAGTTGTTGTCAGGAAAGGTAGAACCCACCTTCGGGCAGATCACCTTTCTCGCATTACTTCAGGAGAGTCACCACAAGGAGTGTCTGATGAACTACCTGATGCTTATCTGTTCAATTTGGAAGTTGTTCCTAAATGGGCAAATAAGTTGGTACCAGTCCTAACCTTCGGCCCTGTAAATAAGAATGTGAAAACATCACAAGAAGAAATTGTAAAATCACAAAAATATCACATATTGGCAGGAAGCATGTACAAACAAGATACTGAGGGTGTATTAGCTTGTTGTGTCGAGGATGATGAACATAGTAGTTGGTTGCAGCAAGCTCATGAGGGATTGCTAGGAAATCACTATTCTAAACAACGAACATTGCAGAATTTGAAACGTTTAGGAGTGTATTGGCCTAGCATGGACAAAGAAATACATGAGTGGATCAAGAATTGTCCAATGTGTAGAGAGAAACCACCAGTGGAGCATGCGACCCTTTATCAAGTATCATTAATTCCAGATTGGAGTACTCCATTGGTAGAATTTATGAGATCGGGAAGATTACCCAAAGAGGCCAGTCTAGCAAGAAGACGAAATATGGAGCAAGAGGCTCAAGGCTATGCCTTAGTAGGAGAAAACCTATACCGAAGAGGTAAAGATGGTTACTTAAGACTGTGCGTTCATGAATCAGACTATTTAAGGGTCTTAGAGACTGCACACAGTGGTGTTGCAGGTGGACATTTTGGCCCTGACCGAGTGATTAAAACCATTCTATTCTCAGGACTTTGGTGGCCCACTCTTCATATGGATGCACATACCTATGTGAAGAAATGTGACACATGCCAACGTGCACAATATCCAGTGAGAAAAGACGAGATGCCCTTGAGGCCAATGATGGGAGGACGTGCATTTTCGAAGTGGGGCATAGACTTCATAGGTCCTATTAACCCCCCAGCTAGAAACTCCCATGCAGAATACATCATTGTAGCCACAGATTACCTTACAAAGTGGGTAGAAGTCAAAGCCACAACAAAGAATGATGCTCAGACTACGGCTAAGTTCTTATTCGAGAATGTGTTCACGAGATATGGACTACCAATAGAGTTGGTGAGCGATAGAGGCACACACTTCTTGAATGAAGTCATTGAAAATCTTCTCCAAGAATTCTTGGTGATACATAAGAAATCCGCCCCCTATCATCCACAAGCCAACGGACAAGCCGAGAGTACCAATAAGATCCTCTGTAACGTATTGACAAAATTGGTAAATAATAAACGCTCTGATTGGGACAAACAACTTCATCATGCTGTTTGGGCTTATCGAGTTGCCTACAAAACGGTACTCAACGCCACCCCATTTCAGATGGTCTTCGGACAGAACGCTGTGCTACCATTAGATTTCTTAATCCCTGCCTTAAAAGTAGCACAAGAGTATGAGTGGAATGGGCATGAATTGTCCTCTAGGATCTTTGATCTCGAACGCTTGGGTGAAACGAGGCTACGAGCGGCAGCAGGCATCTACGCTGCAAAGAAGAGGCAAAAGGCATACTTTGATGCACACATCAAGGATAAGGGATTGAAAGAGGGAGATCTAGTGTTGGTATACACACTAAAACAACATGCCCGTAAGTTGGAAAAAAGAGGTTATGGACCCATGATCATTAATAGAATTTCCACTAGTGGTGCAGTTCAGTTGGCCACTCTAGAAGGAGATATCTTGCCAAACTATATTAGTGGCTGTAGAGTCAAGCTATATCAAGAACCTCTTACTGAGGATATGCTAATGAGACTCAACACTGCGAAGAAGCGAAAAGAAGAAGAGTTAAGAGTGAGAGAAGAAGCACAGGAAGAGGCCAGAGAGCATATTAGGCAAAATAAGTTAAGGCGATTAGGCCTAGATGTCAACTCAAAAGCCCCAAAATATCACATGGATATGTGTCAAAAGTCAGGCATTGCGACTTCTCAGGTCATTGACCGAAGACCCTTTGTGACCATAGAGATAGGACAAGGGAAGGGTGCAAGGACGGTGAAAGCATTGATTGACTCAGGTGCAGCAAGTAGTGCAGTTAAACTTTCCTACTGCCAAGACTTGGGGTTGAACATCAATCCCATAGAAGCTTATCTCATAGGATTGGGAGGTGTGGAAACCCCTTGTTTGGGCGAGGTGGAACTTCCCATCTACCTTCAAGATGTTCCAATGAAAGTCAAAGCGCTAGTATGTCAAGATGAGAACCTTACAGAACCACTTGTCTTGGGTCAAGATTGGATCTATGACCATGCAGTTAACTTAAACCTAAGAAGTCAAATTCTTCAAGTTTGGGTACATGAACAATGCATTACATTAGAATTAGAGAACTGCATGCTCCTAGATCATGGCACCACACACTCTCTTAGTTCTTCCAAGACTAATCATATGAAAGAAGATGTTGTATGTGTCAAAAGCTCTATGATGCAGAAGGAGTCAATCGTGGAAGACCAGGTTCGAAGGCGGGTGGATCTTTCTTCTTCTCCAAAGACTCAAGTAGCCACAGTAGTGAGCCCACCACACAAGCAAACACAACCGTTCATGACAACTGCTACATCAAATAGAAAGACACCATTCGATAAAAAAGCGGTTCCGGGCATGAAGCAGATCTGGGTACGCAAAGGAGAGCAACCACCAGCCTTACCCCCACAAATCCCATCCATGCACACTAACCAAGCCAGAAGACGAAGGAAGCAGCTCAGACAAGCTCCGTCACAAGATATCCAACAAGTTTGGGTGCCTAAGAAGTTAGCTGCAGCTCAACAAGGGCAATTACAGATGTGGGTACCTAAGAAGATCCTACACCCACAACAACCATTGTTCTCCCACATGCAAAAGGTTTCAACAAAGAGGCCAAAAAGAGAAAAGGGTAAGAACCACGTACAGAGACCAAAGGAAGATCAAATCAGCTCTTCAACATTAGTAGGAAGACATGCAAAAAGGATATGGGTTTGGAAGCCAAAAGTGCAAGTAGCCTCCACCGAACCAAAGCATCAACCACACTGGATACCACAGTTCAGAAAGCATCCAAAGAGAAAGACGCCTGAAGTGACCTCTACAGTGCCAAATGATGTTCTAAAATGGACTCCAATAAGGAGGATTACATCAGTTCGAGACTCAATGGATACCCCCACTAAGGCCGGCATCAACCTCCACAAATAACATCGAAAGCCTCGAACGAGCAACAACCATGTGCTCCTTGCACAACCCTGTCTTTTGCACCATTTAGGTCATGCATTTCCAAAGTATGCATTAATATAGGGCCACATTACACGGCCGTGCATAGACACACTTGAGATTCCCATGCACAAGAGCACAGTGACATATGTCGAACATTTCTATTGATACTAACTGTTGTGTTCTTATTTTGTGATATCCTGTTCCAAAAAAAAAAAAAAAAAAAAAAAAAAAAAAAAAGAGAGAAGTGGGAGAGAGCTTGTTCCCAGTGTGTCTCGGCCAGCAGTGAGATTATTGCTGCCTTGTCTGGTAGAGGACAAGCATTTGGCATGAACATGGCATCTACAGCTATGATTTCCTCTTACCATGGTAGGAATGAAGAGCTTGAAGGTCTGCAACTTGCGCGATGCTTAACTACTTCATGTACCAGAGCATCCAAGGAGATATCTGCAAAAGGTAGTTCTGGAGGAGAAGACTCCTGCATATGGTGAGCTAAAAGAGTATATGTGAAACACAGCTTGGTGTAGTTACCCGATGTTGCTTGCCAAGGAATATAAAGCAATTCCATTCTCAGTATTTCCTGAACCAGTATGGAACAGTAGCACTGGTGAATGGTCTATGTCAATCAGCATGGTAATCTCTTAGAAACCGGCACGTGTCCAATATTCCTCTGAGTGTCAATATAGGGAAGTGAACGTGCATGAGCCCAAGCTCAGAAATGCACATTGTTAGTGACAAATGTTGCTTTGAAAAGAGGAGAGGGGATCCACCACTCAAAAGATCTCATCAGTGGACAATCAACATGGACATTCATCAACAAGGTTCCATCCCAAAGGCCGAGTGTACCACACGAAGAGGCAAACATCCATCAACCTTCGCCATGGTAAGTATCTTTACTCTAGAAACACCATAACCATGATAGTTTAGGAAACCTCTTCGTCAGCATACCCTTGAGCACTTAGCTCAAGACCCGCAATTTTTGCACCATACTTCTTCCAATGCATTTTCCAAGTAAGCATGCGTAGGGCTACATTACAAGGCCGTGCACAAGGCACATACTTTTTTCAACCCATGCACGAACACACTTACCCATCACTCAATATGGGTTATGAGTACTTGGCTTGACTACTATGAAGATCAACTTTGGAAGATCTAGAAAACATCAACGGAGACTCACAACGACACAGTCATGCTGGGATACAAGGCAGAAGCACATACCAAGAGACTACAACCTGCAAAGACTCACAGTGATAGATGAAGAACGTCGGACGACTTGTGTTCATACAGAAGGGACACTCCCTCTCAAGGCACTACTTGGAACAATCACTACAACAAGGGTCTGTCAGGGACGACAGACTCGAGAGTGGGGGGAGTGTTGAAGCTCAAGGTCAAGGACAAAGCATGGAAGCACATCAAAGAAGTGGACATAGAAGAAGAGAGAGCAAGTAGGGAGCTCCAAGAAGTGTATGTCAAATTTTCAGAAGAATCCCTTACAAAAATAGTGATTTTCATCACTAGAAACCATTGTAAATACCATTATCTATTTTTAGTAACTCCATTTTGTTCAAGCCGAGGAGTCCTCGAGCTTGAGGAGTATTAGAAGTACCATCGTACCAATTTTCATAATTTTTAGACTTCGTTTGAGCCCTCAAATAAGCCCTGGAACCTAATTTTTAACTAGGCCGGACACTAGGTCTGGACAGGGCCAAAACTAGTCAAAAAACTATAAAAAGAGCTAGAGAGCTCATTTTTGAGGTTAGCTTGTTAGAGAATAGAACTTTTGTAAGAGAACTCTTTTGCAATCTAAGCTTTCCATTGTTCCTCTCTTTGATCTTACTTTGTGCGCGTGTGTGTGTATGTGTGTGCATGTTTGTGTGCTTTCACTCACGCACTTGTGCCTTCACTTGCTCGTGGTCTTCATACCGGTCCTCACGTCTCCGCGGATTGACAAGTAAAGGAGGTGGTGCTTACGCTTGAGCTACAGTGAGTCTCTACCTCATAAAAATATTCTTCTTCTGATGCGAATGGAGGGTCCATAATAATTGATTCTAAATCAAAATCGCTCGCATCCTCAAATGCATCAGTGTTAGGTTCACACTCTTCTAAAACTGAATCACACATGATTGGCTCTATAGTGAAAACTCAAATGTCATAGCCATCTTCGTCACAGTGGAGCGTCCATTGTTCTTCGTTGATGGCTATATCCATGGTTGCTAGGATTTCTGCCCAACCATGGGGTTCAAACTCTTCATTGTTGGAGCAAGTCTATGACAAACCTAAGTATTGGCTTGAGTCTCACAAAGTCTTAGAAGAAGCTTTAAAAACAAGACTATGTAAAGTTCACTTGTGAACTACCTCTTGTAACTTTTGAAGAGTTTACTTAATGTAAAAGTAAGAGAATCTTAAGTGGTTGAGTCCACTTGATCAAGAATGGAAAGAGGAGCCACGAATTCGTGATTTGTGGTAGGTAGAGAATCAAATCAATCATTGATTGATTGGAGAGTGATTAAGAGAAGTTAGCCTCCCAAACTCAACTATAAATAGATGGCAGTTTTAGTCGTGGTTAGAGAGACCTATGTGAAGACCTCCAAGAGCTGAGCTTTATGCCATATCAAGGTGTGATTACAAGGCACACACATGTATCAGTAATTCATTGTATTGTACAAGCAATATACTTTCATTTTCATGATTATTTGAGTTCATCTTTCCATGTTCTTGTGAAGTGTACTACTCACTGCCATTACTCTCAGTTTTCTCAGTCAGCTTGCAGAGATGTTTTTTCTGAGCTTGGTGCATCATTTTCAGTGATTTAACTTGGTAAAGTTAGCTCTATAATTCTACTATATGCTCACAAACTTTCATGTCATTTGGATTTTGCAATCTTCAGTTATGTTCAGTTGAAGTTAACAGGGTCTGTTCATCTTCACTTCTCTGTCAGGTACCCAACTTTTTCACTCATCTTGTCAGAGCCATTTCTCAGTGGTTACTTATCCAAATTCCATGATTTAAATCTTGTTGGATTCAGCTTACTGTTTATTATAACCACACAAATTTTCATAATCATTGGATTCCTACATTTTGAGTTATGTGGATTTTTCTACTCACTGTTCTATTTCTGTAGCAGCCCGTGAAAATCGGGATGATGTCATCACTTGTTAAAACTCATTCTCAGTGTGTGGTTCATTATTTTTGATGAGATTACTCTTGAAAGTTAGCTCTTTAAGTTGCAATAAGAAGATCTATGAGGGAAAAGAAAAAACCAGAAAGGTATGGGTTTGACACCTCATTAGTAACTAAACATTCTATCTACATAGCACAGGACATAAACCAAGAGGAGCCATCATCATTTGAAGAGGCCAAAGCAAAAACAGAATGGAAGCATGCAATGAAGGAAGAGATTGAAGCACTTGAGGAAAACAACACTTGGGATTTGGTGCCCAAGACTTCATCCATGAAGGTAATAGGCTCAAGATGGGTCTATAAACTCAAGAAGAATTCTGATGGTTCCATTAACAGGTATAAGGCAAGGCTTGTAGCAAAAGGCTTTGCACAAACTCAGGGAATTGATTATGAGGAGACCTTCTCTCCTGTGGCAAAGATGCCTACTATTAGGGTTTTGCTTAGTATTGCCTCTTCCAAGAATTGGAAGATACTTCAACTAGATGTAAAGAATGCATTCTTGAATGGTTGGATAACAGAAGAGGTATATATGGCACAACCACCTGGTTTTGAGAATCAAGTTTATCCTGATTATGTGTGTAGACTTAACAAAGCATTGTATGGTCTCATGCAAGCTCCAAGAGCTTGGAATTTCAGGCTTGTTTCATTCTTGCAGGACAAAGGCTTTCAACCAAGCAAGGCAGATCCTTCACTCTTTATTAAAAAGAGTAATTCTGCGGTCATCTACCTATGTGTATATGTAGATGATATTATATTGACAGGAAATGATGCAGATGGTATGAAGAAGATCAAAGATCAGATGAGAGAAGAGTTCAAGATAAGTGATTTGGGTTCACTTACCTACTTCCTAGGTTTGGAAGTTGTCTACAAAGATCATGGTTTGTTTCTCACTCAAAGGAAGTACATTAAGGACATGTTGGCAAAATTCAAGATGCAAGATTGTAAGATTGCAGGTACTCCAATGGAGGTCAATCACAAATTGAGCTCACATGAAGGTGAACTCATAGAGGACATCACATCATATCAAAGTCTAGTGGGTAGTCTCAACTATGCCACATTGACAAGAGTAGATATATGTTACAATGTGAGTGTGCTAAGCCAATTTATGCACACACCAAGGAAACCACATATGGATGCTGCCAAAAGGATTCTCAAGTATCTCAAAGGAACCATAAATGAAGGACTTTATTATCCTTATGTATCTGATTTAGGTTTGAAGCTATTTTCTCATGCAGATTGGGCTGGCTCCAAGGAAGATAGAAGGAGCACTTCAGGTTATCTTACCTTTGCAGGTTCAAAGCTTATTTCATGGTCATCCAAGAAGCAACCCACAGTTGCTCTCTCTTCTACTGAAGCTGAATATAGAGGTCTTGCCATAGCTACACAAGAAGCTATGTGGATGAAGACATTATTCAAAGATCTTGGATTGGAGTTTGGAACTCCAACTATTTTTGGTGACAATATGAGTTCTATTCATTTGGCTGCTAATCCTATTTTTCATGCAAGGACTAAACATATTGAAGTTCATTATCACTATGTACGAGAGAAGGTTCTAAGCAAAGAGATTCAAATATCATATGTGTCCACTCATCAACAATGTGCAGATATTCTAACCAAAGCATTGGATGGTACAAAGCTTTGCAAATTCAAGGCTATGATAGGTTTGCAGGTAATCTTGGAAGATTGAAGACCTCAAGCATACTTGGTTGAGGGGGAGCTGTTGGAGCAAGTCTATGACAAGCCTAAGTATTGGCTTGAGTCTCACAAAGTCTTAGAAGAAGCTTTAAAAACAAGACTATGTAAAGTTCACTTGTGAACTACCTCTTGTAACTTTTGAAGAGTTTACTTAATGTAAAAGTAAGAGAATCTTAAGTGGTTGAGTCCACTTGATCAAGAATGGAAAGAGGAGCCACGAATTCGTGATTTGTGGTAGGTAGAGAATCAAATCAATCATTGATTGATTGGAGAGTGATTAAGGGAAGTTAGCCTCCCAAACTCAACTATAAATAGATGGCAGTTTTAGTCGTGGTTAGAGAGACCTATGTGAAGACCTCCAAGAGCTGAGCTTTATGCCATATCAAGGTGTGATTACAAGGCACACACATGTATCAGTAAGTCATTGTATTGTACAAGCAATATACTTTCATTTTCATGATTATTTGAGTTCATCTTTCCATGTTATTGTGAAGTGTACTACTCACTGCCATTACTCTCAGTTTTCTCAGTCAGCTTGCAGAGATGTTTTCTCTGAGTTTGGTGCATCATTTTCAGTGATTTAACTTGGTAAAGTTAGCTCTATAAGTCTACTATATGCTCACAAATTTTCATGTCATTTGGATGTTGAAATCTTCAGTTATGTTCAGTTGAAGTCAACAGGGTCTGTTCATCTTCACTTCTCTGTCAGGTACCCGACTTTTTCACTCATCTTGTCAGAGCCATTTCTCAGTGGTTACTTATTCAAATTCGGTGATTTAAAGCTTGTTGGATTCAGCTTACTGTTTAGTATAACCATACAAACTTTCATAATCATTGGATTCCTAAATTTTGAGTTATGTTGATTTTTCTGCTCACTGGTCTATTTCTGTAGCAGCCCGTGAAAATCGGGATGATGTCATCACTTGTTAAAACTCATTCTCAGTGTGTGGTTCATTATTTTTGATGCGATTACTCTTGAAAGTTAGCTCTTTAAGTTGCCTAAACTTCCCCAAGAGGAATTGAGCTAATTGCTGCTGTGCTCAGAGAAGTATGTAAAACACTGGACAGGTGTATGAACCAAGAATAACAAGTTTTCACCTCTGAGCTAACTCCAACTTATCTGTTTTGATCTATCTTTTTGAGAGTGATCTTCCAAGGTACATAGGGTGTCTAATACATCCATTGGAAAGCTAAAAGGGCCCACCATATACTTCTGGAGTTCATTTGGCTGATGTAGATCAAGGATTTTGCAACACCTCTTCATCTTCAAGCACATACCTATCCATCTCTTCACATTCATCTGGAAATACTACTGGTGCATATATTGGGTCTTGAAGGGTTCTTGGATGTTGTTCTGCACCTAAGGTCCTGGCTTCTATCCGTTCTTCCTCTTGTTTTGCTACTTTACACATCCATAAATGAGTGTCCTCGTGCAACCATGAGGGGTCTGACTCCAACGAGTAAACTGATTCCGTTTCTACCTGTGTCTTATGGATGGTGTTCCATTGTATTGGGGGTACATCCCTATGTGAATAGTCTTTAAGATTGACTTTGGTAGTCACTCCTAAGTGTTGCAAGTACAAAGAATTAGTTCCCCAATCTTGTACAATTTGCAACTCACGCATGAATGGTCATCCCAATATCATCTCATAAGCATGATTTTTACTAAAATCACAAATGGCAAAGGTACGCTCAAACTCCACACCACAAGTGGTGAGAGATATGCCTTCTAGTAAGCCTAATGGTTTTTCTATGTGTCCATCAGCCATTTGTAGCTTCATCCTGGTGGGTCTTAATGCTGGCTTACCCCAACATTTCCATAAAGCGGTGGTAGCGATGGCTACTCCGGCTCCTGAATCTAAGATGGCTTTCGTGGTGTAGCCCTGATGGGTTATTGGAAGATAAGTGTTACCTTCCTCTCCTTCACTTACATCTCCAATCTTTTCTACTGGTATCTCTGGTACCTTCTTATGTGATCCTATCTGTGAGGGAGTAGTAGCAAGCTCAGGGAATTGATTTGCTACATGCTTCCACAATTCTGGTTTAACCTTTAACAACTCCTCTAGAGTGAGATTACATTGTACTTTAGTGTTCTTGATCACTTCCGTGTTTCTTGGGATCACTGATTCTTCATTCCTCACTATTATCATGGGTGCTCTCATACTAATAGAGTTTGCTTCCCAAGGTCCTGTGAACTGAGGTAATTCTTGTAAAGAATTGGATTCAAAACCTGTGTGTTCGCTCAGTTGTTCTTCCTCTACATCATCGTAAATATAGCGGATATCTTGGGGAAATTGTTTCTGCAAGTCGTCTATTTCTTGAATAGGAGGATGGGTTCCTTGTTCTTTTCTCCACTTTTCTTCTTGGATTTCTCTCAAAAATTCATGTGAGTACCTATGTATGGAAGACAAGTTGTCTTGACTTTCTGTATTGGGTACTTGAGACAGGGATGGTGCATTCCTTTCCTGTGTCTCTGGGACAATAGGGTTCCTATGCTGATCCTTTTTCTCTTTGCTTTCTATCAAGTATTCTAGCCTCTCCATTAGTCCTTGAAAGTGTAGTTCAGGTTTTGCCATGTTATTCCAATTAAGATATCTAGAGGCTTCGAACAAAGCTTGTGCTAATTCTACCATCTTCATGCAAAGTTTAGTTCTCTCAGTTTCTAGATCTGCTCGAGGGTAGTTTTTGATCATTTCAGCCACCTGAGGTCCTTCGTTTAATCTAGCTTGATATGCACGAAACATCTTGTCGAGATTTTTTGGTATGGGTTCCGCTAAAACCGATCCTGATTTTTGAGCTGGGTTTTCTTGATTCAATTCCTGTGAAGTCAATGCTAGAATTTTGGCTCTAGATTCTTTTAAACTTCCTTCCAACTCAGTTATCTTTTTACTCCATTTTCTCTTGATCCTTTCTCTAGAATCTTTCCAAGATTTCATTTTTTTACTGCTAGATTCTGCAACTTCACTACTTCCGGGTACTTTCTCCTGATTCAGCTGTTGGTTCTGTAAGAGCGCCTGGGCTCTTGTTATAGCTTGGATAGGCACGTATGTAGGGTTGGATCCATCTGCGTTGTTTACAATGCCTATCACGTTGATCGGTGTCACATTTGAAGCGTTAACTAGGCTCTTAGGACAATCTTTGATTATGTGCTCTTTGCCACAATCGGCACAAAAGCCTTGGATGTTATAGTACTGTGATTGTCCTGCCATCGGAGGATGTGGACAATCCTTTATGAAGTGATCTCCTTGGCACCTAAAGCATGGTCCTCTAGGGCCCTGTGGTCTTTGCTGTCTTAATTGGGGCCGTGGATTTGGGTTTGTGTACATCACATTAGCATAGTCTGGCTCCCAACTAGGTTCCACTGGTGGACTATCATAATGATATGTCCCCACATGTTCTGGTGACTCCGTGTAATATGCGGGTGGACTATCTACCTGTGTAGAGTCAAAATTGTTTGAATTCGGGTCACTCTTTGTGATCAAAGGTGAAGAAGGCACTAAGGCCCTACTTAGGTTCTCTTCTGCAGTAGCGTATTTGACAGAGATGACATTCGCTGGTGGGGGTGGCTGCTGAGCTAAGACAGGTTGAGGTCTCTGTTGAGCCTGATATGGGTAGTTCTGAGGAGGCCTATAGTAATATGGTTGAGCATTGTATTGGCCTTGATACCTACCTGGCTGTGGGTATGCTTGCAAGTAGTTCTGTCTTACTGCTTGTTTGTTGTATGGGCAGTCCTGAGCTGTGTGATTTGTGTATCTTCTCTCAATTGTACAATATTGGCCACTAGGGTTGGCTTGTGGTTGTGTCGCATTGGGGCACACATTTGCCAAATGATTTCCACCACAAGTGTAACAACGTACGTTAGTTGTTAACTTGGGCACCTGTTTACTAGAAACTCCTAGTTTCTGGGCCACTTTTTCTTCTAGGTCCTCTATCGAGTTAGACAATTTCGTGGATGCTAGAGATGAACAGTCTGAGTCCTTATAGACCTTTGAGAGTTCCAATTCATGTCCTAAGTTGTCCTCAATGTCTATACAAATTCTTACACACTGCTCTAGCGTTCTGGGTTCTTTTAGGTACACATAGGAGCGTAGTTTAGAGCTCAACAAGCCATCTAGAAACAATGACACTTGTTTGGCTTGTGATGGTAGCTCTTGCATTGGACATCTTTCAACATATTGTCTAAACCTACGTCCTGCCAGTCTTAATGTTTCTTGAGGGGTCTGTTTGAAGCTATGAATCAACGAAGACGTGTCATGTCTAATCCCACTTTTAGAGAATTCAGTGATGAATGACTCTAAAAAGTGATGGATGTCTCTAAATTGCCTTTGTTGCAAAGGTTGGAACCAAGTTAAAGCCGTTGTAGCTCAGTGATGAGTAGCACCTCCTTTAATGTCAATCCGGGAAGACATGAGGATGGTATGAAGACCACGAGCAAGTGGAAGCACAAGTGCGTGAGTGAGAAGCACACAAGCATGCACACACATACACACACATGCGCACACACCGTAAGAACAAAGAGAGTAAGACAATGGAATCACTTCTATTGCCAGAAAGTTCTCATACAAGCTCAAACTACAAGAAGCTAACCCAAAAATGAGCTCTCTAGCTCTATTTATAGTTTTTGACTGACTTTGGCCCTGTTCAGACCTAGTGTCCGGCCTAGTTAAAAATTAGGTTCCGGGGCTTATTTGAGGGCCCAAACGAGATCTAAAAATTATGAAAATTGGCAGGCAACTACATCTAAGGCTCCCCAAGCTCGAGGACTCCTCGGCTTGTACAAAATGGAGCTACAAAAAGGTGAAATGATATTTACAAGGGTTTGTAGTGATGAGAATCACTTTAGAATGATGTTGGGGTTTCTGAAAAAAATGAAGGGTAGCCTCAGTGCTAGATTTGCATGTGTGTCCATACTTGCTTCTTCCCGCATCCTGTCAACACTCTCCCCCCCCTAGGGTCTGTCGCCTCTGACAGACCTCTTTTCCGCCGTTTGATCAATGTATTTTTGCAGGAGGTCGGTGGCCACTTCGTGTTCTTTGATTTTTAAACCTCTGATTAGATCTCGTTGCAAGGCCTCCCAATCCACTGTACCAGGCATGTCAGGTTGTGGCATCGTGTAAAGCTCGGAGTGCATCGTTTGCTCACATGCAAAGAGATGGAGTAGATGCGTAGGCCGTGGTGCAAATACCTCTGAATGTGCTTCCCAAAACCCCGTGGTGAACATGTCGTCAAATGTTTGCTTGTAGCAGGCAGGGAGATATCTTATGCGTGCATGCCATGCGTAAGCCACTCGTATGCTCGGGGTTGTGCTCATATCATATAGCAGGTCGTAGTTACCATTGATAAACCCTGGAATAGGAGGTTGAATATGGCATACATTGCGAAAAGTTTTGAGTACGACCTGCATCATGTCGAGGATCTTGAGCATCATCTGGGCAGCGACATCTGGCATCGGGTGGAGGCGTGGTATCCAATGTCTGATGGTTGCAATCATGTATGACACTGTAGGAGTACCGGTTGGGGGGGCGATAGCGGGGTAATTGAGCCATTCTTTACAGTTTGCGTTATTCTGAACCTTGATGGCAAAAGCTTTCCATGATCTGCGTCTTTGCACTGGCCCAAAACACGGATTGTACTTCAAATGCATGGGGGCATGATCCCATGTTCGAAGCATTTCTGGATAAGTTTCGAGTAACTTTTGCCTCCACGTTGGTTGGAATATGGCCCCCTTTCGTGCCGCTTCTGGTATGTCTTCTGGTTCGAACTGTGTGGCAAATGTTGGGCACTTGTTGGTGACTCGTTTGATTTCTGCATTGTAGTCAGCCAACAATACAAAATAGGGCTTGTATTGCAGTTCTGAGCTAGTGATCAGGCGTCTAGGAGCGAGGTGCCTGAAGTATTCTGAGTGAAGGATGGTGTCCTCAACGGCCTTCATTGCCAGCATCTGAGTGGATATCCGCTCCTGATGAGTTTTCCCCATCTCCTCTACTTGTTTCATCCATGCCGATGGGGGTTCCTCATAGGTATCTTGACCTTCTTCTGTTACGCGTCCACCTGGAAGTGGTTGAGGCTCGTAGTTGTCGTCGAATGCTTCCTCCACTGGGATGGTAACTGCTTCTTCTTCTGACGGTTGCTCTGGGGGGGAAGGGGGTCGTTCGTACTGCATCAACTTCAGCTTTAATTCTGCGATCTGCTGCTGTAACTCCAGCACGTCATTGGGCGTTGAATGTTCAGGTTCGGTTGAAGTAGCAGCGTCTGTCATTTCTTTATGTTCTTGTCGGTGTGGTGTAGACTCTTGGGGTCTCTGTACGTCCTTTAGCTGGTCGGCAAGCTGATCATGTGCTTCTAATAGATTGGCATACGTTTCCAATATTTGTTGTATGCTTTCTGAGGGGACCGCTTGAAATTTGACCGGGTCTATGGGAGCCCCCGGGGTGTTCTCCATGGCAGCCTCGAGGTTCTCTTGGTTTTGTTGTTGAAGCCGTCTATTCTCTTCTTGCGCTGCCGCCAGATGTCGTCGTAGCAAAGCCATGTTTCGTTGAAGCCGTGCATTGCGGCCCATTTGATCGCGCAGCTGTTCCTCCATGGCTTTGCTCTCTTCCATATGCTCCGCTTTGAGTTGCGCATTTACCTGTTCGAGGGCGACTATCTTGCTTTGTGACTCCGTATGAATGAACTCCAAAGCAGTGACACGCTCTTGGAGTGTTGCTGTGAGGGTGCAAAGCCCTTTGTTATTTTCTTCCAATAATGTATATTCTTGCTTAAGCTGAGTGGCAGCTTCAAGCATCGTGTCGAGTGCAAGACTAAATGAGGTGGAAGATGCAGGGGGTTGGGAAGTGGGAATGGGAAAAGTGGATGTTGTGCCTACCATGTGGGGAAGTGGTGATGAGAGTGTAATAACCTGTGATGGTGTTGTGAGAACAGTGGTGGTGGGTGATCCCGCGGATGGTGAGATGTCCATGGGATCGGACATGAGTGAGTGTGATTCGTGAAATGTGAACACCGGGACGGTGGGTGGTGTGATAGTGGTGGCCGTGAATGTGGGGGAGTGAATTTGGGGAAGGGACTTTTTCTTATGTTCTTCAACCTGTTGAAGAATGTTTACAAGGTAGGTCCAGAAGGAGGGTTGGGTGGTTAGTGTGGTGCTCGAGGCAGTTACAAGGGACGGGATAGGTAGAGTTTGGGGGGAAGGAAATGGGGGGATGGAGGGCAAAGAGATGGAAAGAGTCTGACTAGTGACAGATGGTTGTCCAACGGCATGGGGGAAGAAAGGGTGACCTAATTGAGGTTCAAAAACTTGAGTGACAGAGGTGGACGAGGATGAAGGAAGGAGAGTGGAAATGGGGGTGTGTACAATGGTCTCACTATAGGAGGAGAATGGTTGTGTAGAAAGACACGTGGAGAGAGGCTCTGATGGTGGGATAGGAGATGATGGGGGAGATGGGGCATGCGTAACTTCCTCCGGTTCATCATTGTGCCTAGGGCTAATCATGTGCACATCTTCTGATGTGGACGTAGCTAACACGGTAGATACTTCCATCTGAATCATCTTTCCTTGTCGCGGCCGTGTATCAATTCTTCTTTGATCATAAGCAGGATTCTCTTGACAGACCAAGGTTCTTAATGCTTCACTGATGCCACAGGTGTCCGCCAAAAGATTTAGCGATTCTACAAATTGGGGGTCGATATGCTCGGACTGTAACATCTGGTTTACTAGGGCCCTATTTGCTTCTTCTGACATTTTATGGCGGCGTTGTACCTGCTTGATTGTCTGGTATAATCGTTTGAGCTGTGCCGTATATGCAGGGGCTTCGTCTTCACTCTCTTCTGGGTTATTCCTTGGTGCCTGCTCCTGGGCTTGTGTGTTTGGACTTGGGGGAGGTTGTGTCACTCCTAGCTCCTGTACGCTGCTTGTCTCACCTCGTGCATATTCTCTTTGGGTTGATGTCCCCGGATCGACATTGTCAGGACAACCTTCACTGTCTGATAGGTGAGCCGTCTGCTGAAATGTTTCAAAATCAAAATTTGGGTCTTCGGTGAAAGTGGCCATCGCTGCAAATTCTGCATCGGTAGGTAGCGGAGGGGCAGAGGGAGTGGGCTGTACCACCTCTCTTGGTTGAGACTCCTGGAGATGAATTGTGATTGGTGCCACCGGGGCTTCCTCTCTAGTGGAGACTTCGGTAGTGGTTGCTGGAGGGATCAGGACTTGTGAAAGGGATCCACGCATTCTTTTTGCAGGCTGACTCCCTGACTTTCGCCCTTTAAACAACTCCAGATGTGCATACTTTAGGGCTCGAGCAACTGGCACATCATACGCCAGACATCTGTAGATGATTCTAGTCAACGCACAGCAACCATGTAGGGTGGGTTTCCTCACCCCCCGCTTGCCTGCCTCATATACCTGATCTAAGATCCATACTGGCATCTTAATGGGCAAGCTGCCGGTCTCTGCTAAGTACAGTCCGTACCATATCTTCTTGTGAGGCTGAGTGAAACGGTCTTGAGCTGGAAATGCGAAGTGCTGGAGGCACATCCGCAGGGGTATGGCGATGTTGGGGGTGAGGGCGCACATGTCTTTGAGCTTCTTGACTCTATTGCTTTTCATTGATTCTGGTATCAGGGGGTCGCGATCTGAAGGCACATGAGTGCCATACATTTGAAGGGCTTCCCTGATTAATGTTACATTTAGTTCAAACTTCCTCATCTCCTCCAGATTAGATAAGGAGGGCACCCAGAATGTGCCTGAATGATCTTTATCCCCGGTAGGTTTCATCGTAGCAATCAAGTAGTAACACCTGAGGAAGTCAGGTTTTGGTAGAGCTGCACTGAAGTAAGTTTGCAGTCCTGCCTTTCGCCAGATCTCTTGAAGGGGAGCTGCATTTTGTAAGGCCTCAAATTCTCTTGAAAAGAATTGGAAGGTCCACCAAACCCCTCCACACTCCATCTTGGACTCCCAGATGTGGTCCGCGTCTCCCAAATCCCCTGGCATTTCATTGAACCAATGGGAGTGCCCTTTTACTCTTTCGGTTAGTCCACTGGGTGGATCTGGAATAGGGATTCTTCGCACATTCAAGAATTCTTCAGGTCTAGCCGTTGGTGGAGCTTCCACTGGCATGGCATCCCAGTTGATGGGGGCACCAGATCCTGCCTGAGAGCTTGTGCCTGCCGCGGTTGCCATGAGAGTAGGTCGCTTATCTGCTGGAAGACGAAAGGCACATTAGTGTTGTATAGGAAACAAGATGTAATGGTGTTCCCTTCACAATACTAACATGACAATCCAAGAGGTCAGTAGTTAGTGGTGAGGTGTTTATGATATGTGTGAGTGGTGATTAAAGGTCAGTGTCATCCTAGATGCGTACTTTGGTTATGCAATGGACTCGAAATGCTTCTGTGTTAGTGTGGACGGATTTACAGAAGATGGTCAGGGGGTTTAGTACACAGTTTAACTCTCCACACTTTGATACAGGAGTCGTAGCTTTTAGAGCTAAGGACAGGTGAAGACTTTGGTCTGAGTGTGTGATGTGATTGGGACCTTGTGGGTACCCATTTCCAGACATTCCTGGGGTTGATGGGAGTGTGGACCGTGAGAGGTGTAGGTATCTTGTCACTTCCTGAGTTGTTGGCCAAGAGTGCTTGTGAGAGCTGCTTCATCCTTGTGTCTATAGTTGAAGTAATTTGGGCTTGTAAGCTAGCCTTGGGCACCCATATCTGTCTAGAATTAGGGATGGCCTTCATTGACCGCTTAGGGACCCAAATAGAGATGGTGTGCCTAGGGGTGATCCTAGGGGGCTTCTTAGCTTTGATCCTTGATTGTGAGGCTCGTTTCTTGTCTCCTTGAGAATCTGCAATTGGAGCTGTAGGTCTCCCATCCTTGCGTATCCAGATCTGCTTCACGCCACGAGATGCTCCATGATGCGCAGGTTGGCGCTCCTTCCTCTTGATCAGCGGTCTCCCTCGTATAGAGTGATGTTCGGTCCGTTCGTTTAGAATCTTCTGTGGATCAATTAGGAACTCCTTCTTGGCTCCTGAACCTTCAGTAAGGTTGACATTCCTCTGCATCATAGAAGTTTGGACAAGCACATCGTGGTTATCTTCATATGGATTCCTGGAGGGACCAGGAGTTGTTGCCTGTTCTATTGGTTTGAGTGCTTGATTTTCTAATTCAATCGTGAGACGACTTTGGCCTACCCAAGCCTGAAGAAGTCCACTTCTTAGGTTCAGGTTGACTGCGTGATCATAGATCCAGTCTTGGCCCAATATAAGCGGTTCGGTCAGATCCTCGTCTTCACACACTAGCACTTTTACTGGCATGCGGACCTCTTGTATGTAGAGGGGAAGATCCACCTCTCCCATACAAGGGGTTTCAACACCTCCTAATCCTATCAGATATGCTTCTATGGGTTTTACCTCCAACTGCAGCTGCTGGCAGTAAGAAAGCCGAACTGCACTTGTGGCTGCTCCTGAATCAATTAAAGCCCTCACGCTTGTTGTGCTGTCCTTTTGTCCTATTTCTAGGGTCACAAAAGGTCGTCGGTCTACTATCTTATGGGTGCGCCCACCTGAAGCCTCACACATGGCCATGTGGTAGCCTGGAGACTCTTGAGTGTCAGTCATAGGCTGGTCCCTTCCTTGTCTTCTCAACTTCATTCGTTTGATACGTTCTAAGGCCTCTGCCTGTGCTTCCTTTCGAATTCGTTTTTCCTCCTCTTTACGTTGCTTAGCAATATTGAGTCGGCTTAGCATCTCCTCCGTGAGGGGTTCCTGATACAGCTTGACTCTGCATCCGCTAATATAGTTTGGGAGGACATCCCCCTCTAAAGTGGCTAGTTGTACTGCTCCACTCGTGGAGATCCTATTAATGATCATAGGTCCGTAGCCTCTCTTCTCTAGCTTTCTTGCGTGTTGTTTCAATGTGTAGACTAACACTAGATCTCCGGCTTTCAAGCCCTTATCCTTCACATGGGCATCAAAGTATGCCTTTTGCCGTTTCTTTGCAGCATAGATACCTGCTGCTGCTCGTAGCCTCGTCTCACCTAAGTGCTCTAGATCAAAGATCCTCGAGGACAACTCGTGTCCATTCCACTCATGCTCTTGTGCTACTCTTAAAGCTGGAATTAGAAAATCTAAGGGTAGCACCGCATTTTGTCCGAAGACCATCTGAAATGGGGTGGCATTGAGTACCGTTTTGTAAGCAACTCGGTATGCCCAAACAGCATGATGAAGTTGTTTGTCCCAATCAGAGCGTTTATTGTTTACAAGTTTCGTCAATACATTACACAGGATCTTATTCGTGCTCTCGGCTTGTCCGTTAGCTTGCGGGTGATAGGGTGCAGACTTCTTATGTACCACCATGAATTCTTGAAGGAGATTTTCAATGACCTCATTCAAGAAGTGCGTACCTCTATCACTAACCAACTCTATTGGTAACCCATATCTAGTGAACACATTTTCGAATAAGAATTTAGCCGTCGTTTGAGCATCATTCTTTGTCGTGGCTTTTACTTCCACCCACTTTGTAAGGTAGTCTGTGGCTACAATAATATACTCTGCATGGGAGTTCCTAGCTGGGGGGTTGATGGGACCTACAAAGTCTATACCCCACTTTGAAAATGCACGTCCTCCCATCATTGGCCTCAAGGGCATTTCATCTTTTCTTGTCGGATATTGGGCACGTTGGCATGTGTCGCAACTCTTCACATAAGTATGTACATCCATATGAACAGTGGGCCACCACAGTCCTGAGAATAGAATGGTCTTAATTACTCTGTCAGGCCCAAAGTGTCCACCTGCAACACCGCTGTGTGCCGTTTCTAAGACTTTCAGGTAGTCTGATTCATGTACGCACAGTCTTAGGTAACCATCCTTGCCTCTTCTGTATAGGTTATCCCCTACTAAGGCATAGTCTTGAGCCTCTTGCTCGATGCTCCGTCTTCTTGCAAGACTAGCCTGATTGGGTAATGTTCCCGATCTCATGAACTCGACCAGTGGAGCACTCCAATCTGGGATTAATGACATGTGATAAAGAGTGGCATGCTCCACTGGGGGTCTCTCCTGGCACACTGGACAATTGTGGATCCACTCTTGTATTTCTTTGTCCATGCTCGGCCAATACACTCCTAAGCGCTTTAGATTCTGCAATGTTCGCTGTTTAGAGTAGTGATTCCCTAGCAGTCCTTCATGGGCTTGCTGCAGCCAACTAGCATGTTCATCCTCCTCGACACAACAAGCTAACACCCCTTCTGTATCTTGCTTGTACATACTTCCAGCCAAGATTTGATACTTTAGTGATTTTACAACTTCTTCTTTGCTGGTTTTCACATTCTTATTTGCAGGCCCGAAGGTTAGGACTGGTACCAACTTATTTGCCCATTTAGGAACAACTTCTAAATTGAACAGATAAGCATCAGGCAATTCGTCAGACACTCCTTGCGGTGGCTCTCCTGAAGTGATGCGAGAAAGATGGTCTGCCCTAAGATGGGTTCTACCTTTCCTGACAACAACTTCAAAGTCGTATTCCATTAGTAAGAGGAACCATCTTACTAAGCGACCTGTGTTGCAAGGTTTATTGACCAAATATAGTAACGCTTGATGATCAGTGAAAAATTTGAACTTATTGGCCAATAGATAGTGTCTAAACTTCTTCACAGCATATATCATGCCTAAGCCTTCTCTCTCCGTTGTGGTGTAATTTCGTTCAGCTGCATTTAATTGCCTACTAGCATATGCTATCGGCAAATCTAGGTTTCCTTCACCTGTGGGTTGTGCTAGCACACATCCTATTGCATGATTGGAGGCATCTACATGGACATGAAAGGGTTTGCTCCAATCCGGAGTAGTCAATATTGGTGCTGTGCACAAACGTTTTTTTCAGCTCGTTGAAAGAATTCTCGCATTCCTCGTTCCATTCAAAGTTTGTTAACAACCCATAAAGAGGTTTAGCTATGATGGCATACATGTGGATAAACCTACGGTAATATCCGCAATGGCCCATAAAGGCTTGTACCTCTTTAACATTCCTTGGTCTGGGCAACTCTGCTATTGCTCTTACTTTGTCTTCATCTGTTGAAATTCCATTCTTAGAAACGATGTGACCTAAGATCTTACCTTGTCGTACCATAAACACACACTTTTCTGGATTCAGACACACTCGATAATCTCTACACTTGTTGAAGATTTGCCTGAGTTCAGGGATGTGGTAACTTCTCTCTTGGGAATGAGCGCACAAATCATCCACATATACTTCTAAGCTCTTTCGCAAGAAATCTTTGAAGACATGACACATGAGTCTTTGGAATGTTGCAGGTGCATTGGTGAGCCCAAATGGCATCACACGGAATGCAAAGATTCCCCATTCTGTGGCAAAGGCCGTTTTGTGTTGATCTTCGGGGGCAATGGCTACTTGGTTGTAACCTGAAAATCCATCAAGGAAGCTGTAAACCTCCTTGCCTGCAACACGCTCCAAAAGATGTTCGGTGATGGGCAGTGGATAACTATCTCTAATCGTAGCGGCATTAACTTTTTTAAGGTTAATGCACACTCGCAATTTCCCATTCTTCTTGGGCACCACTACAATAGGGGACACCCATTCAGTGTGCTCAATCTCATAGATGAATCCGGCTTCAATCAGCCTGTCAATTTCCTCTTTTATTTTGGCCGCATAATTGTCATTATACGTGTAGGGTTTTTGTTTGGTGGGCTTAGCATCAGCGGTCATCGGAATCGTATGAGAGCAGATCTCTGGATCTACTCCTTTCAAGTCTCTATAATGCCATGCGAACACATCCCTATATTCTCTTAATAGAGCTACAAGCTCTGCTTCTTCTTCTGCACTTAGGTCGTCACCTATGTACGTACATCTCTCTTCGTTCCCTTCAAGGGTCACTACAATTTTTTTGGTCTTTTCTTTATTGTCATATGCTTCTCCTATTATGGCCTCTCTCTTAGGCATTCGTACCAATATTTTCCGGTCTTCCACTTCATATTTCTTGAAATTTTCTGGTACTTCAAACAATGATTCTTCCTCTTCTTGTCTTACTGCTTTCCTTTTCTTTTTCTTTTGACTTCCTTCACTTCCTTTCTTTGAATTTATCGTTTTAATACTCGCAAGGGGTTCTTCTTCTTTTTGGGTTAACACGCCTATGTCTTCTAAGTAGTGTTCCTCTGAGTCAAAGTAAGTATCCATCACAATGGATTCTAGATCATCGTCACTCTCTTCTTCTTCCATGGACTCACTAGGATCACACTCTTCCAACAAGGGCTGACACATGAACACTGAAATATCGTAACCCTCCTCATCGCAATGGGGTGTCCATTGTTCCTCATTGACTGCAATGTCCATGGTAGCTAAGATTTCTGCCCAACCATGAGGCTCAAATTCCTCATCAGGAAATATCATCGGAGTATAGGCTGGGTCTTTGATTGGTCTATCTCCTGGGGGAGCTCCTTCTTCTCTCGCTTTTCGGCGCTTTTCCTCTTCCTCCGCAACCTTGCACATCCACAAGTGAGTATCTTCATGCAACCAGGATGGTTCAGGTGAACTTCCAGAATGCACGGAGATAGAATCTTCTTTCGCTTTGTGGATAGGATTCCACTGTAGGGGTGGTACATCTCTGAAGGTGTGATCCTTCAGATTGACCTTGGTGGTGACCCCTAAGTGCTGTAAGTACAAGGAGTTGGTTCCCCAATCCTGTACTATTTGCAATTGTCGTAGGAAAGGTCTTCCTAGGATCATCTCGTAAACATTATTCTTCTCAAAGTCACATATAGCAAACGTATGTTCAAACTCCACACCACAAGTGGTTAGAGTTATCCTTTCAAGCAATCCGAGAGGTCTTTCAAAATGACCATCTGCCATTTGAAGTTTCATTCTCGTTGGTCTTAAGGTGGGTTTGCCCCATCGCTTCCATAGGGAGATGGTCGCGATAGCAACTCCGGCACCCGAATCCACGATTGCTTTGGTTGTGTAACCCTGATAGGTGATCGGAAGATAAGTGTTACCTTCTTCACCTTCGCTCATGTCTCCTATCTTGTCGAGAGGTATCTCAGGAACTTTCTGCTTAGAGCCTACTTTTGGTATATTGGATTCAAGTTCTGGAACCTGATCTTTCACATGATTCCAGAGCTCCGGTTTTGCCTTGAGGAGTTCCTCTACAGTGAGGTGACATTGAACCTTAGTGTTCTTCACCACATCAGTGTTCCTGGGAATCACTGAGTCTTCATTTCTTACCAATATCGTGGGCGCTCTGATCTGGAGAGATTCAGATTCCCATGGGCCTGTGAAATGAGGCAACTCTTGTAAAGAATTAGATTCAAAATCTAATCTCTCATCCTCTTGTTGCTCTGCTTGATCCCCATAGATAGAGGGAATGTCTTGAGGAAATTGATCACAAAGATCATCAATCTCAGGAATCGGAGGGGAATCACCCTTCTCCTTGGCCCATTTCTCTTCTTGTATTTCCCGCAAGAACTCTGGAGAGTACTGTTGTATTGAAGGAGGTATTCCAGCATCCGTGGAATTAGGAACATAAGCTACCATTTGTGGTGAGCTTCCTCTTTCAACAATTGGTTGAGCCTGTGGAGGTAAAGAAACTTGTGATTTGTTTACCAACTGCTCTAATCTTTCTAGTAAGCCTTGGAAATGCAAATCCGGCTTGACAGCGTTCGTCTGATTGAACTTTTGGCTAGTCTCAAGTATAGCTTGAGCTTGTTCTACCATTTTCATGCACATCTTCATCCGTTCAATCTCTAAGTCGGCTCTAGGGTAACTCCTGTCTAGGTTTGCAGCTGTTGGCCCTTCTTGAAGTCGAGCCTGGTAGGCTTTAAACATCATGTCCAAGCCTTCAGGAGTGGGGTCAGCTAATACTGATCCTACTCGGGGTGGTGGGTGGGTTATGAGGGGTGTGTTAGAGGGTGGAGAATTGGAGGGTGATGGGGATGGTAGTGGAGGAAGTGTGTGGGAGTGCGGATGAGATGTGATTTCTATGATTTTTGCCTTGGTTTCTCTCAAGCTTTCTTCAAGTTCGTTTATCTTTTTTGCCCATTGCCTCTTCATCCTTTCACGACTCTCCTTCCAGGCTCTAGTCCTCTTTTTGGTTATGCTCTCTGTTTCACTCACCTCGGGGCTCTGTTCGGGCCCTGCACCTTTGTGTTGTTGAAGTGCCTGGGCTCTTGTGATCACCTGCACAGGTGCAGTGGAAGTCACGCTTCCTATGGAGTCTACCACTAACCCAACGACATTGATAGGAGTGATTTTAGGCATGTTATTAGGATCGGGCAATCTCGTAGGAGATGCTCTTTCCCGCAATCTTGACAGAAGCCCTGAATGGTTACTGGTTGAGGCTGTGTAGGGGCAGGCAGTGGGCAATCACGTATAAGGTGATCTCCCTGACATCTGAAGCATGGTCCTCTAGGAAATGGGGGTCGTACCTGCCTAGGTTGAGGTCTAGAGTTGGGGTTTGTGTACATGACATTAGAATACTCCGGTTCCCCACTATTTTCACTTGGGTCCTCATAGTAGTATGACTCGTTATGCTCGGGTGACTGCATGTAGTAAGCCTGTGGGCTATCAATATGTGCGGAGTCAAAACTATGGTCACTGGGGTCACTGTCTGATAGCAATGGGGTGACTGGGACTATGGCTCTGTTCGGATTTTCTTCAGTAGATGCATACTTCACTGGGATCACATTGGTTGGAGTAGGGGGTTGCTGCACTAGGACTGGTTGAGGTCTCTGCTGCCCTTGATAAGGTGGCTGATAAGTTTGTTGCGGTCTGTTGTATTGTGGTGATGGGTACTGATTCTGGTATCTACCCTGTTGTGGATATGGCTGAGGATAATTTTGCCTAACAGTTTGTTTGTTATATGGGCAGTCTTGTGCCATGTGATTGGTGTACCTGCGCTCTATGGTGCAGTACTGTCCACTAAGGTTCGCCTGAGGTTGAGCCATAATGGGGCATACACTTGCCATATGTTCGCCGCCACAATTGTAACACCGCTTAACTGGGGCAAATCTCGGAATTTGCTTGCTAGAGACGCCTAGTTTTTGGGCTACCTTCTCTGCAAGTTCCTCGATGGATGCGGATTGATCAGATGTCTGTGTGCTAGCGTTATCAGAATCCTTATAGATTTTTGATAGTCCTAATTCCTCACCGAGATTGTCCTCAATGTCTATGCACATGCGCACGCACTCCTCTATCGTTCTAGGGTCCTTCAGGTACACATATGACCTGAGCTTAGTGCTCAACAATCCATCTAGGAACAAGGCCACCTGTTTGGCTGGTGTGGGCAACTCCGGCATAGGGCATCTCTCCAGGTACTGTCTAAATCTTCTTCCAGCTAGTCTGACCGTCTCTTGAGGTGTTTGTTTGAAGCTATGAATTAGTGAGGAGGTGTTGTGCCTGATTCCACTCTTAGAAAACTCAACAATAAATGCCTCTAAGAGTTGGTCTATGTTTCTGAAATGCCTCTCATTCAGTGGTTGGAACCACGTAAGGGCAGTGTTCCTAAGGGTTAGACCGAAAGCATTATATTGCGTGAATAGGTCCTCCACTTGTTCAGCTTTCAACACTTGTCGAAATTCTGCCACATGGTCATACGGGTCTCCCGTGCCATCGAAGTAATTCTTCATGGACTTCACAAGTTGGGTTGGACGCAGGGTCCTAGTGTGTTCTCTCGGCCTTGGCAAAGGAAAATCATCAATGTCCCGGTGATTCCATGGGGTTCTATGTCTCTCAGTTTCTACTCTATTCCTTTCTGTTCCCGTTCTTTCTCTTCCCAGGGCGTTGGCAAAACTTACCTCAGGTTTGTCTCTACCTCTATCTCTTTGAGCGCCATGAGCGTGGGAGGTCCCAGCTCCTTGATGACCAAAGGACACATTAGACCTTGGTTGGGGAAAAACTAATTCACCCTTCCAAGTGTAGGCATGTCTGCCCTGCTCAGTGACCACGAAGATTCTCTCTGATGCAGTGTCTAGGTAGGTTACTTGGCCTGGACTATCAGGGTCTTTAAACTCGTAGATTGTGAGGGTGTTCCCCTCCTGAGGTTGAGAGGTTCTATATCTCCAAAAAGCCTCATCGGTTTCCCGATTTAAAAGCAGATCTATGCTTTTATTATCTTGTGGAATCCACTCAGGAGTCATGATTCTGGTCAAGACAGACTTACCACGGGGAGTTCTTGGCTCTCTCTCTAAATTCCCTTGCTCTATATCTCCCATGTCGGTCTCTGCAATCACATTTCCAAACTCATCAGTTCTATCGGGAAGAGTGGTGACTACATATATAGTCCCCTCTTTATCTAGGTATGCTCCATTCTCAAACTTGACTACCGGGTGGTCTATTCCATGGGGTTGGTCGGGGTTCTTAATCTGGACCACTGATCTTCTCAGTCCGTCTTCGTAGATGCGAGCACCTAGACGATTCGTCCTGATATATTCCAATTGAGTCTTATAAGGCCCCTCTGGCTTTTCTAGATATGCCAACCCTGAACTACCTACTGATCTCTCCATGTGATAGGACATCTCAGAATCACTTGTCTCTGATCTGGCAGTGTATGGGTAATCACTCAACTGCTGGGCCCAAGACCTGGCAGTGTGATTGACACTAGCTTCAGAAGATCTGAGGCTTTGTCTGTCTCGGCCTAAGTGTTTGCCTGATCTAAGGTTCATATGCCTGATTTATTCACCCCCTGGAACCCAAGCACACTCTCGTTGCTGGCTGATTTTGCACCAATCACTTTATCCTTTTTAGTTGAATAGTATGTTTATGGTCTTGTCTGAAATTGCGTCGTCAGGAGTACTTAAATGAATTTCCGCACTTGATGAGTGATCGATTCCCGTTTACCTTTTTGTCCCTTAGTGTTTTCGCACTTAAGACCTATTTATTTTCTTGCACTTGGTTGATTAATTCTCTTGGACTTACTTCGTGCCTAACGTTGCCCTAGTTAATTACCACACCTAAGTCGTACTTAGCCTAGGCTAGGAATTGACAAAGGAGGGTTATAAGATCTTCCAACCTCAATCAGCTGGTTGACCCGACAGCTATGCAAGCCCAGGAAGCCTTCTCCCAGGCCCGGTACTCACCCTTGCTAGTTTGCTTTGATTGCCTTGAGTGCCCACAAAGTTCCTGCAAAAACTCACCAGTTAGTATAGCTTTATTGCCACAAGTATTTGAAAGACCCGCTTCAATAATTTTAACCCCCTTGGGTAGCTCACTGTACCCCCTGTCTCTGAGAATCACTTAGTCCCACCTATCTCGGGTTTCTATGCTTTTTGCCCCCTACCACGGTTCTAAGTTTTACCAATGTGTCAAACACCAAGCTCACTACCCTTCAACCACTCAAAAATTATCTCTCAATTTTCATGCGTTAATGGCCGTGTATCGCGATAGGTCGGGTCGGGGTGTCGCGATAGCTCGGAGTGTCGCGATACCTCGGAGTGTCGCGATACCTTGGGGTGTCGCGATAGCTCGGAGTGTCGCGATACCTCGGGGTGTCGCGATAGCTCGGAGTGTCGCGATACCTTGGGGTGTCGCGATAGCTCGGAGTGTCGCGATACCTTGGGGTGTCGCGATAGCTCGGAGTGTCGCGATACCTTGGGGTGTCGCGATAGCTCGGAGTGTCGCGATACCTTGGGGTGTCGCGATAGCTCGGAGTGTCGCGATACCTTGGGGTGTCGCGATAGCTCGGAGTGTCGCGATACCTTGGGGTGTCGCGATAGCTCGGAGTGTCGCGATACCTTGGGGTGTCGCGATAGCTCGGAGTGTCGCGATACCTTGGGGTGTCGCGATAGCTCGGAGTGTCGCGATACCTTGGGGTGTCGCGATAGCTCGAGATATGGCGAATTTTCCTGTTCTATCTAGGGTTTCTAGGAGCTCTAGGCCTGCGCATTGCCGTGGTGCACTCAGAATTGTGAGAGGTCGAGCTTTTCGGAGTGTCGCGATAGCTCGAGCTCAACGCCTCGGGGACTGTGCAGGCAGTTTCTGTACCTGCTGAGCTTGCTGGAGATGGTGATGGAGCTGGTACCTGCAAGAAACATGCAAAAAACACACAAATGCAAACACACACAATCGCTCTCTCTCAAACTCGCACACAACAAATGAGGGAAAGAAAGGGAAGAGGGGATATGTAGTGGGGAAGGAGGTGGAGGTGGAGATGGAGAAGGAGGTGAAGATGAAGATGGAGATGGAGAAAAATCAGAAATTTACCTACTACTTACCATTCCAACGCGTCCTCTCTACGTCTTACCATCACACGCTCGTCCTCAAAGCTCGATCCCCGGCAACGGCGCCAAAATTTGGTGTAGCTCAGTGATGAGTAGCACCTCCTTTAATGTCAATCCGGGAAGACATGAGGATGGTATGAAGACCACGAGCAAGTGGAAGCACAAGTGCGTGAGTGAGAAGCACACAAGCATGCACACACATACACACACATGCGCACACACCGTAAGAACAAAGAGAGTAAGACAATGGAATCACTTCTATTGCCAGAAAGTTCTCATACAAGCTCAAACTACAAGAAGCTAACCCAAAAATGAGCTCTCTAGCTCTATTTATAGTTTTTGACTGACTTTGGCCCTGTTCAGACCTAGTGTCCGGCCTAGTTAAAAATTAGGTTCCGGGGCTTATTTGAGGGCCCAAACGAGATCTAAAAATTATGAAAATTGGCAGGCAACTACATCTAAGGCTCCCCAAGCTCGAGGACTCCTCGGCTTGTACAAAATGGAGCTACAAAAAGGTGAAATGATATTTACAAGGGTTTGTAGTGATGAGAATCACTTTAGAATGATGTTGGGGTTTCTGAAAAAAATGAAGGGTAGCCTCAGTGCTAGATTTGCATGTGTGTCCATACTTGCTTCTTCCCGCATCCTGTCAACAGCCGTGTTCTTTAACGTTAGTCCAAATGCGTTGTATTGCGTGAACATGTCTTCGACTTGTTCTGCTCTTAGTACTTGCTTGAATTCTACGACGTGGTCATAGGGATCTCCTGTCCCATAAAAATAATTCTTCATTGATTTTACTAATTGAGTGGGTCTCAATATTCTTGCATGTTCACGTGGTCTAGGTAGAGGAAAATCATCTCTACCACCTTGTATTCCATGTTCCCTTTGTCTATCCGCTCTATTAGTGTCCGTGGTTGTTCTATCTCTCCCTATGGGGTGATTAAAGCTTACTTCCGGTCTCTCTTTATTTCTCTCTCTTTGATTACCATGGGCTGAGGATGTTCCTGCCCCTTGTTGGTTCGCGTTTACGTTTGTTCGTGATGGAGGGAATACCAATTCACCTCTCCATGTGTATGTATTTCTAGCATGGTCTGGCACCACAAAGACTCTTTCTGAAGTCTCATCCAGGTATACAACCTTTCCAGGCGTATCCGGGTCCTTGAACTCGTAGATTATAATGGAACCTACCTCACTAGGTTGTTCTATTCTGTACCTCCAAAATGCTTTGCCTGTTTCTTTATTTACAAACAACTCTATGCTTCTGTTGTCCTAAGGGGTCCATTCTGGAACTAGTACTCATGTCAGTACAGATTTCCCTCTAGGTGTTCTAGGTTCTTCTAATGGTTCCTTTCCTTGAGATTTTGCTTCTGTTTTTAGCTAAATCATGCCAAACTCATTCGTATTGTTTGGCTGCGTACTTAAGATGTACATTGTTCCTTCCTTGTCTATGTATGCGTCTCTCTCGAATTTCACCACTGGACGTTCCAATCTAATGGGTTGATCGGGGTTGTGCATTTGCACCACTTGTCTTCTCAAACCATCCTCATAGATGCGGGCACCTAAGCGGTTGGTTCGAAGAAACTCCAATTGAGTCCTATAGGGTCCTTCAGGCCTTTCTAAGTATGCAACATTCGACCCTCCTTCTGGTCTTTCTGTGCTAAATGCCATTTCTGATTCACTCGTGTCTGAGTTCTCGTAGGGGTAATTAGTGTTCCATTGTTGAGCCCACGATTGGGCAGTAGTTCCTACACTTGCCTCTGATGATCTAAGGATTCGTCGGTCTGACTTACCTATGTGTTTGCCCGATCTAAGGTTCATTAATTTCCTTCCTTGCACACTCAGTACACGCTTAGATCGTCAATGATTCTTTGATCTTTACTTGATTCTTTTGAAGTTTCTTTAGATTCTTGTCCAATTGTATGCATCAGGAATTCGACTTTCTGTGGTACTTTGAGTTCTCGTTCCGTCAGACTTAGATTCTTTCCTTTTAAGTTTTCGTATCTCACACCTTTACTTTAGTCTTAAACTTGATAAATTTAAGTCTCTTGAACTTGAGGCGTTCCTATCGTCTTGAATCCACAATGCTACCGTTTATCCTAAGCTAAGAATTGACTGAGGGGGTTGAGTAATCTTCCAACCTCAAGTCAGCTTTTCTGGTTGCTCGGTTGCCCAAGAAGCCGCGCTTCCCAAGCCTTATGCCCTTCACTGCCTTGCTTTGGTTGCCCTTGATTGCCTTTGCTAGACCTAGAAAAATCCAATATTAGACCAATATCACAACTGGATGATCAAGCACTTGAGTTTATACACTTTTAAAGTCCCTTAACTTTTGGCAAAAATTTTTCTTCCCAAGGTCCCTTTTCTTTCCTAGTCCCACTGATGTTCAACCTCAAATTATCTTATCTAGAAATCAACGTATTCTTTATGAAAAAACAGTTGAGGTCACGTAGTACTCGTAAAGAGCTTTCCAATGAGCTATAAAGCTCAAAAAACAGACTTCGGATGAAAAAGATATGAGCGTTCAGGCTCTCGGGGGTAAAAAACTGACAAACAGGTTCTTCTTCAAATATGAGCTAAGGGGTCTCCTATGAGTCTAATCACCCAAAATTTCCCAAAAATAGCCCCAAAATTGGCCAAAAATTGAAACCCTAAAATTTGCGTTTGGGGTGAGCAATCGCGATGGTCTGAGATGATCGCGATGGTCTGGGACTGTCGCGATGGTCCAGGTGAACCGTCGCGATGGCGTGGCACTATCGCGATGGTCCGATGGAGCAAACTATCGCGATGGCGTGAAAGTGGATGATTGCGATGGCGTGAATGTGAACCGTCGCGATGGCTCGATTGGTGGACAGTCGCGATGGCGTTAGTCAACGGTCAACGTGAACAATCGCGATGGTCCAAAGTGAACCGTCGCGATGGTCAGAGATGCGATGGCGTGAGCCAATCGCGATGGTCCGGGCGCAATGGCGTGAGCCAATCGTGATGGTTCAATCTTCGAGGTGTTGTGATGGTCTGAGGGTGTCGTCGCGATGGTCCAAAAATGAATCGTCGTGATGGTCTAGCTTGCCACATGGCAGCGTCGGCGTGATGGCGTGAGCCGATCGCGATGGTGTGGGGTCGACGAGATCGTCGCGATGGTCAAGGACCGTCGCGATGGTTCAAGTGAACCGTCGCGATGGCGTGGGACCGTCGCGATGGTCCGGCCGAGCCGTCGCGATGGCGTGAGCCAATCATGATGGTGTGACACAATCGCGATGGCGTGAGCCAATCACGATGGTCCACCAAAATGATAATTTTGCAGATGCGTCTGTGGATTCCTAGAGGCGCAAGGGTCGCCTACACGCCTATGAACTCGCTTACCAAAAATACCAAAGGTTGCAGACCATCGCGATGGTCTGACACACTCGGCAGATCTCTGACAGAAAGTGAATTTTTACCTTTTCCAAGCTTTCCTGATGCATCGGAGCTCTGTACCTGCAAGAAAACTCAAGAAAACAAAAGTACACACAAGCACAAAAGCTCTCTCTCACTCTCTCGCATGCACAAATGAGGGGAAATGAGGAGAATGGGTGGATATGGTGAATTTTCTGATTTTTTTGGAGATGAAGATGATGATGCGGTGATGAAGATGGAGTGTGGGGGAAGTGAAAAACACTAAACACTAAGTTAAAACAACAACAAAAACTGAAATTTTTACCTTCCAACGCCACTTCTTGCTATACTCTTACCATCACACATTCGTCCTAGACTCGATCCTCGGCAACGGCACCAAATTTGGTGTTGCTCTAGCGCAATGGTGAGAACCACGTTAAGAAGCTCCACCTCCTTAATGTCGATCCGCGGAAGAGATAGGAGTGATATGAAGATCGTGAATGTGAGATGAAGTGAGAGTGAAGGTGAGAAGCATAGAGATGCACACACACATACACACACACTACGAAGAAACAAGCAAGACACAATGGAAGGTGAGAAATCAACTCTATTGCTCAAGATCTCAATTACAAGCTCAAAATAGCTCTAAGCTCACACTAACCAACCTCCAAAATGAGCTCTCTAGCTCTTTTTATAGTTTCTAGACTAGTTTTGACCGGTTTCACATCTAGTGACCGGCATAGTTAAAAAATAGGTCCTATGCACTATTTGAGAGGGTAAACGGTGTCTAAAAATAAGCAAAATTGATACGCTCATTCTACCTAAGCTCCTCAAGCTCGTGGACTCCTCGGCTTGCACAAAATGGAGCTAGAAATTAAGAAAAGGGGTTTTCTATGTTACATATGTTACAATAGTGATAAAAATCACTGTTGGAGGTTTTTGAAAAGTATTTTAAAACATAATTCTTTTGAAAAAAGATCCGGCTGACTCCCTGCTCCGTCATTACATGCTTCCGCGTCTTCTATGCCTCTGGCTACTGCCAATGGTGTGGCTCAGATGCCTTATGGCTGATTTGGGTGTTGGTCAACCTTCTACACCACCATCTTCACAGATAGTCAGAGTGCATTAGCAGTTGTGAAGAACCCTGTGTTCCATGCTCGCATTAAGCACACTAAGGTTCATTATCATTTAGTCAGGGAGAGGTTCTCTGCTAGAGAGACGAGCTTGGCATATGTGCCCATGTAGGAGAACATTGCAGACCTTTTCATGAAGGCTCTGCCTAAGGAGAAGTTTGAAGCTTTCTACAAAGCTTTGGGCTTACTTGATTTTGTGGGTTGATTCCACATGGCTTGGCACTTCCTTATACATGAGTGCCAGCTCCTTTTTCACCGCATCACTCCCAGGGTGAATTTGTTGATATATTTAGGCTATGATGTGTGTGAACTCACTAGGACCTTCGGGGCACTTTTTTCCCTCTTCAGGAGATTTTTTCCCCCCGGCATGTATATATGCCTATTGCCCTAACAGATTACTTATCTTTGTACATTCTAGTGGTAATATATTCAGTATTCTGTGTTGTGCTCCAAGCTTCTTCTTCTTCCTTGTGTTGTTTGCGTGCTTTCACAAACCTCAAACTCCAACATCATGGGGGAAGGAGAATATGGAATGATCCATAAAGTCAGAATAACCCACCCGAGATTCATCAACGAAGTATTTGCAGCCCAGTTATTCAAATTACATGGTGCAGACATACACACATGAAAGAACGAAGCCATGAATGAAGCCACAGTTATATATGTTATGCATAGTGGAATTATTAGTGCACTTGGATTAGCTAGGCACCATAGCAAGGTACATTAGACACGTGGCTAGAGAAAATGAAGGAGCACCTAAATGCACCATGAAGTAGAGGTATTAAAGTTACAGAAGGAGACATAACAACCTTGAAGACAAACATTCGGAGTTTGAACAATGGATTATTGCAAACAATATCATTTTTACACATTTATAATACATCCCGCAAAAATCTCCATCTAGGCAACATTTTGTTGCATTTTGAAGCTCAACATGCTTATAATGGGTTATGTGATTTTGGTAGAGCAGCATATTTACCAATAAAAAAATGTTTTCCAAAAACTACCTAGTTTAGAAATATTGACTAGAAATGAGTGGAGTCTAAAGTACTAGTGGATTGCACCCGAATGTATATCCACTAGTCCTCCATCTTTTAATAAAAGTTAGGAAACATTTATGGTTTCAATACTAATATTGCAACTTTTGAAATATATAGATTTAAATAGTTATGCCATTGCTAGAAATGGGATTTACAATTTCAAATATGCTTTAGAACTAGCTTCTAATGGAGATGTATCAAAAAGAGTAGACACACATGAACTACTTCGAGTATTCTGAAACCTAAGTCGATATGATTTAAAGATATCCATGATGGATGAATTAAGACCATATTGAAAATGATCTTTATTCAAATCAACTATGTGGATTAAATGATATAGATTCGTTTGCATTAAATGGAGTAATTGTTGTGGATTCATTTGAATTATGTGGCTTACATGAAGTGATATCATTTGAGTTAAGTGGATTAAATGAGGTGGTATCATCTAAATAATGTGGATTAAATGAAGTGCCAACTTTTGAATTATGTGGATGAAATGAAGTGGATTTATTTGTAATATGTGGATTAAATGATGTGGATTCATTTGAATGAAGTGCTATCTTTTGAATTATGTGGATGGAATGAAGTGGATTCATTTGTAACATGTGGATTAAATGATGTGTATTCATTTAAATGAAGTGCTATCTTCTGAATTATGTGGATGAAATGAAGTGGGTTCATTTGTAATATGTGGATTAAATAATGTAGATTCATTTAAATAAAGTGCTATCTTTGGAATTATGTGGATGAAATCAAGTGGATTCATTTGTAATATGTGAATTAAATGATGTGGATTCATTTAAATGAAGTGCTATCTTTTGAATTCTATGGATGAAATAAAGTGGATTCATTTGTAATAGGTGGATTAAATGATGTGTATTCATTTGAATGAAGCGCTAACTTTAGGATTATGTGGATGAATTGAAGTGGATTCATTTGTAATATGTGGATTAAATGATGTGGATTCATTTGAATGAAGTGGATTAAATGAAGTGGTATCATTTGAGTTAAGTGGATTAAAGGAGGTAGTATCATCTGAATAATAGGGATTAAATGAAGTGGTATCATTTGAGTTAAGTGGATTAAGTAAAGTGGTATCATTTGAGGGGATTCATTTAAATTATGTGAATCAAATGAAGTCAATTCATTTGAACTATGTGGATTAAATGAAGTGCTATCATTTGAGTTATTTGAATTCTTCTGAGGTAAAACTAGTGTTTTTGTTTTGTAGATTTGAAAGTAAAACATGGCAAGAATGCCATATGCGAATAATGATCTTGATCATGTTGAATCTCAAAGGATTTTGTCTGAGCAAAATGCTCAATTTACACAATCAGGATAAGCATTTTTATTCCACCAAGATTTAGAACGAGAAGGATTAGAAGGAGAACCATTATCCATGAAAGAAGTCAGAAAGCTATGTCCAAATCATTTTTTCGTGATGTTCTCTTTCGGGTTACAAGAAGGGCAAAAGAGATAGCATCCTTAAAGCTTTCTGACTCACAACATAAAGGATTAGCAAAAATTCTACTTTGATGCTTTGTGCAAGTTGAGAGATCATTACCAAATAATAATCAAATAGCATTATATTTCGTTCAAAAAGTTTTTGTACAAATTCGATTGGGTTGATCGCCCAAAGAATGCAAGTATAGGTTTGGGTCGTCCTCAAAATCGGGCAGAATTTTGTAATCAAGGAAACAAAGGCCCTCTTCCTCGAAAGCGACCCTACATTTTGCTACTTAAACAACACACTCTTATCCATGATTTATCGTCACATGGAGCAGAATTATATAGTGAAGATTTAACAATTCTTGGATTACAAAGAACAATTGATGATAAAAAAAAAGAGGATTGATCATCTAGAAAATCAAGTAAAAAGTTTACAAATATCTATGGATGCATATTAGAGAAGATACGGAAGACTCTCACAGGCATCATCATCTTTTGATCGGTTCGCAATCGATGAATTATTCGATCAACAAAACACTGAATAGAAAAGCTTCTTTTTGTAATTAAAGACATCACTATAAAGCCATCAATTTTGCAATTAAATCTAATCAAAGTATTCAAAGTAAATCATTTTCTTCATTTTGAATATCATCATCTATGATAGGTACCATGTCATGTATTTCTTCCATGTCTAAACCATCGTTGTGATCTACATCTAAATCATTATCACTCCTTGAATTATTTGTTAAACTTTCATTAGTTTGAAATTCTCCAAAAGTTTGTTGTGTTGTTGTAGAAGCTATCTTGGTTGGAGCATGTAACAAATGCATATTACAAAACACATATACCAAATCATTGGCACATGATACATTTGAGTGATTTCTTCATTTTGAATGAAGAAAATCACATGCACTCCAATTATGTTCACAACTACCACTTGAAGCTATTACTGAAAGCACCCTCATAGCTATATGTTGCAACTCCACTACTTCACCTCCATACTCTTTTGACCATATAGGAGGTGGATGCTTTTGAATTGCTTCAATGTGCCATTGACCTTCAAAACATCCTTCTCAATTTACATAAGCTACTCTTTGATGGAGTACATCTTGACCATCTGTACTTGGAAGTAATAACTCACATGTGGTTTTGAAATTTTCCATGACTTCTTTGTTTGACACTTGACCATTGAGTTGAAGTGTTGGATCCCAAACAAACATTGTTCCATGTAAAATAGTATGCATTTGTTCATCTTTTCTCTGCTTCTGACATAATCCAATAAACTTTTCCTATCACAAACTTATCAGTATCAACAATTCATAAAAGTTCCACAAAAGGTTTGGTGATACCGATGATTTTTTCAAGATTATGCCAAAAATTTTGTGACTGGATTGAAAACGTACACTTTGAGGTTGCAACTTGATAAGAAGGAGACTTCTCTAGCCATGCCTCCCCTCTTCGATCAGCAATCATTTCTAGAAGGGTGGCTTGACTTCCAATAATCCACTGAGCACAATATAGGCAATTGCAAATTGTGTAGCACAAAAGATATGAAGTGCTTTATAGGGAGATTTTGAACGAAAGAGCGAATATGAAAACTGATGCTTTCTGATAAATTTGACCAAATGATTTGCATCTAATAAGATTGTTTTAATGAAAGATAATCTACTTATATCTTTCAATAATAGATTTAGTGTATGAGTTGCACATGAAACCCAAGTAATGCCTTCATACTTGTTTTGAATTGCAATTCTAGCACTTCAAAAATTAGATGCATTATCAGTCACTATCGTAGTCACATTCTTCAGACCACCCATGCATGATATAGCATGTTCATATATCTTTACAAGAAAAGCTAAACTTTTCTCTTTAAAAGAAGTATCAATAGCTTCCAAAAATGTGCTTCCTTTTGGACATATAACCATGACATTAATCAATGGCTTCTTTTGACAACTTTTCCATCCATCCAATGCTATTTTACATCCATACATGGGTACATAATGAAGCACTATTCACTTTAAAATAGCTTTAGCACTTCTTTTCACTTTATCTACATCCTCTATTTGCATTTTATTGTAATCTGGCATGGTGAATCATTTCCGTGTAGTTGACATCAAAGCATCTTTGAAAATAGGATTAAAAATAACATTGAAAGGAATCCCACATGCTAAAAATTCTTGATTCCATTTAAGATGAAGCTCGACACAATATTGCTTTTCAAAAGCTATAGGTATTGTATTTTGTGATTTAGTATGGACAAAGCATGGTGACACATTATTCGATCCACCATTTTTACTACATTCATCGGGTCCACTCTTTTATTATGTCGCTAAAGAAAATGAAGTACATGTATCTTGATTATTCTCAAAAATAGTTTGAGATAGTTGAGTAGAAATATCACGAGGATCCTCTTTTGTCACTAATGCATCTACTTGTTCTTGCTCTACACCTAGAATACTTCGAAAGTGTTGTGAACTACTCATGCTTTTGAATCTTTTTTATGTGATACCTTGGGATTTATGTTTATTTGCATAACTTGCAAAGTGCACCCATATATCACTATTTGGATTAGAGCATCCTGCCACATTATTACCTATACTAGAAAGATGCTCTTTTATCCGAGTTGCATTTCCTACATAACAATGTCCACAACATTTGCATTGCAGTTTGGGGACTGTTTTACCCTCTTGATGAATAATCACATATGACCATTCTTTTCCCTTTCCCATAGTGCTTGCTTTATGAAGACTTTATATCTACAAAAAGACAACATAAATCAATATCAAATAAGATATACATTTCACTAAATATGTATCTTAAAATATATATAAAGTACTTTTAATCTCTCTTAAAGTTTTTAAATCTATCAATTTATGTATTTACATTTTTTATCTATTAAAGTTCTCAATCATACACATGCATACTATTGTGAAGCAAGAATCAATATCGAGTCAAAAAATCATAATATATTTTAATTCTCAATCACACACACATAGAATTACACATATTATAGTGAAGTAAGAATCAATGGTGAGTCAAAAATTTACAATAGATTTTAATTTTCAATCATACTATATACACACACATACAATTACACATACTATTGTGAAATAAGAATCAATGTTGACTCAATCAATTACAATAGACTTTAATTCTCAATCATACACCCACATACAATTACACATACTATTGTGAAATAAGAATCAATGTTGAGTCAAACAATTACAATAGACTTTAAATCTCAATCATACACACACATACATTTACACATACTATTGTGAAGTAAAAATCAATGTTGAGTCAAACAATAACAATAGTTTAATTCTCAATCATATACACACATACATTTACACATACTATTGTGAAGTAAGAATCAACGTTGAGTCCGAGAATCACAATATATTTGAAATTCTCAATCATATGCACATACACTTACACATACTATTGTGAAGTAAGAATCAATGTTAAGTCAAGCAATCACAATAGATTCTAAATTCTCAATCATATGCACGTACACTTACACATACTATTGTGAAGTAAGAATCAATGTTGAGTCAAACAATCGCAATAGATTTTCATTCACAATTATACACTCATATGCACATACACATGCTATCAAATGAAACTTTGTTGGATCCCTTTACAATTCAAGGTTCTAAGAAAGTGTTAATAAGTCTACAAGACAAAGCCATCTCGAGGCCAATAAACATTGGTTTTCCGATCACAATCAACACACACATACACATGTGCATACACAATCACATTAAATTTTCACTCACAATTGTATGACATACACACACATACACATACACATACTATTGTGAAGTAAGAATCAATATTGATTCAAACAGTCACACTACAATTTTACTCAACATCATAGACACACATACATATACTATTGTGAAGTAAGAATCGATGTTGAGTCAAACAATCACAATAGTTTTTAACACACAAAAAGAATATATTTCTATTTAGTCTTAATACTAAAATACTTAATATTTCTAACAAGAGCTTATACCTTGTTCTTTGTACAACACTTTAAGTTTGTAAAAAACAAAGTAACTCTTATGGAAAAATGATCCAAAGTGTGTTCTTTTATAATATTATATTCAAGCAAATTTGTTTTTATTGAAAACCTTTTCGATCGAAAGCTTTTCAATCAAAAATGTTTTCGATCAAAAAAGTTTTCGATCGAAACTGCTTTTGATTGAAAAGTGCCGAATTACCATGCAAAAAGTATTCAGCCATGCCTGAATAAGCTGACATGGCACTGAATAATTTGGTCGAATAATAAGAGCTTGGTGTAAAATTCCATAATTATTCACGAATAAACAAATTGTGGAATAACAAATAATGCAACCTAGATAAAAAAAAACCACAATGTCCCATGAATGTTTGTAATTCCTTCACATTTATTGGTTTTTGAAAAATTCACTATAGCTTTTATCTTCTCTTCATCACTTGATATTCCATTCTTGGATATGATGTGTGCTAGCATTCTTCCGTATCTAACAAAAAAGACACATCAGGGTTTAGACACACTCTATAAGTTCTGCAAGTTTTGAATATATTTTCCAAGTCTTGTAGATAATCTCCTCTTTTATTAGAAAAGTGCATAAATCATCTACATAAATTTCCATCATGTTTCTTGGAAAATCTTTGAATACATGACACATCAACGTTTGGAATGTGTCTCGTGCATTTGTTAAGCCCAAAGGCATAAGCTTAAATGCATAAACTTCCTATTAAGTTGCAAAGGCATGCTTGTGTTGATCTTCTAATGCAATAGGTGTTGAAAATGTGAACTATGCAAGCTCTAGCTGGATAAAGGAGTCAAAAGACCTTAATGTGGACAAAATTCATGAATCAAATCACCTAGGGCCATCTCAAGGTTTGGCAAAGTTAGGCAAGCAAGTCCTAAGTGGTCAAAAAGTTGAGAGAGGCATCCAAAAGCTATAAAAGGAGGTGAAGAGTCATCAAATGCATGGAAGTCATGTAGGTCATTGAAGACCAAGAGACATATACTCAAGGAGGCTCAAGGAGAGAGTCATCCAAGGCTCAAGGAGCTGAAATGCAGTTGTCCAAGCTAAAAAAAATGTAGAGTAGGGCATTACATGCACAAAGGAGGAGCAAGCAAGAGCTATCAATCCCACAACCCCTCTAGTCTCTTGTAGGTATAGACATAGTGTGCTTAAAATGATTGTAACTCCTTGTGTACATATCCAATTCAAGATATTTAAAGTGCATATGAAATCTTAGTTTTTGTAAGAGGACTTCTTGAAATCTGCTTTATGTGCAAAGAAAATTGGTATATCTCTATAACCCTATTTTTTGCATATCCTACATCTCTGCATAGTCTATTTGTATAGAGTTGTTGACTGACCTAAACAGATCCATTTGAGGTGTTCTATAGCGTTCTGGAAATCTTATGAACGTAGATGAGGAAGACCTTGTGCAGATTACTCTCAATGGTTTGAGAGGGGAAGATAAGTGGAAAACCCTCATTACTACCATCTGATGGAGAGTGTTAATCTCCAAAAGAACAAGCTACTCTTGAAGTTAGAGCACCTCTATATCAAAAGTAACTCAAATCATTCACCAATTTAAAGGATCAATGATCAATTGTCAAAATTTTGATCAAACTGTGAAGAAGGTGATTTCACACAAAATCTGCTGCACATAACTCTCTCATTGACTTACCAAATGTGTAAAGTCTTTTATAAAACTTTGCACACGGTGTCGTTTATAGTTTTTGCGCACCTTCTCCAAGTTAAATCATTTTAAAAGACTTAGTAGATCTTGAGAAATGATCTCAACAAGTCACCTATGTCTAAAACTGCTCTTCCGAGAAGTCGATTCTGACACCTGTAACTTCTAACACTTGATTCTCTCAATGTAGAACCCGTTTATGCAAATGCTTTTAGTCATAGGTAGCTTACCTTCCAACTTAAGGATTAAGTGCTTGCTTGCTCAAAACTTTATACCATGGAGGGAGAACTGACCAAAACATTAGCATCAAATTTTGTGCCTATTTCAGGAACCAGTAAACACTTCTTCACATATGAATGCTCCTACTCATAATTCTCACAGCCTGTTTACAATTAGGCTCTCAAACTTTAACCATAGACTCATTAACTATGGACTTAGATGTGTACAAAAGGATTCTTGAAAATGATCAAGCACAGAAGGAGAATGCATAGAAATATCGGGCGCAACATTTTCATTTCTGAGAAAATTCTTACATCTGAGTAATGAGAGAGATTCTACTCACTTCTAAAAATCTAATGACATCTAGTTCTCCTCAGTTCTTATTCTTACATAATCTCTCTACTTCGTCCCGACATTTTCTTTGTATATATAGGCAAATTTTTACAAGCTCATGACCATACAAAAGTATATGATGAATTGACTCTAAAATAATGTATATATGTATACACATTTTTATCTCCTAGATATGCACTTCCTTCATGCTTCATGACTTGGTCTTTTCTTTAGTCCTTGACTTCAATTCTTCATCCAAAACTTCAATTGTTGATTGCCCTGCACCAACAGCTCGCCCTCAATCATCAGTTGAGGTTTTCTCTATCTTCTTTATGCCTGCCATGTCTTTGAATCTCTGTAGCTTTGGTCCATCCAAACTTTTGGTTAACATATCAGCTATCTGATCTTTTGTTGATGATCAACAAGTTTCTCAAATACCTTTCTTGAGTTACATACACTCCATGTTGGGTGTATGAGATCTCCATGCCCAAGAAATATGACAAGTCTCCCAAATCATTGATTTTGAATTCTTTCTCCATTTGCTTCTTTAGGCTTTGAATGTCTTTCTCATCTGTACCTGTAAGAGTTATATCATCAACATATATGCACATGTAAATGAACCCATCATCACTTGCTTTGACAAGCAAGCTACTATCTGCTTTAGATACTTGGAAACCAAGTTCTTTCAAGAACTTCACAAGTCTATAATTCCATGCCCTTGGGGCCTGCTTCAAACCATACAAAGCTCTCTTGAGCTTGCACACATGATCTGGATCTAAATGACATAACTTCCAACCTTTACATGCAGCAATAGCTATGAGTGTCCTGATGGTTGTCATCTTTGCCACAGGACTATAGGTCTCATCATAATCAATACCATATGTCTGAGCAAACCCTTTCACAACAAGTCTAGCTTTTTCCTAGACACACTTCCATCTGCATACCTCTTTGTTTTGTAGACCCATTTGCATCAAATGATCTTCTGACTATGTTTAGGACAAATCCCATGTCTGATTTTCTATCAATGCATCATATTCTTCTTGCATAGCTTTCTCCCAATTTTCCTTACCTTTTGCCTCTTCATATGTAGAAGGGTCTTCATCTGCCTTTATCATATAAGCATAATCTTTGGTAGCCATTTCAAGCCTCATATGAAGTGATAGACTGCAGTGCTTTAGTGGGACACCTGTTCACTACATATGCTGCACACGTGACAACCTCAAGCCAGAAACTATGTAGTAAAGCCTGATTCTTGACCATACGCCTCGCCATCTCCATGAGTGACCTGTTCTTTCGTTCAACAACTCCATTCTATTGAGGTGTATACGGCACTGTACACTTGGTGTTTTATCCCACGTTCAGCCAGAAATGCATTAAAATCAGAAGACATATATTCCCCCCCTCGATCAGAACGGAGAGTGCCCATTTTACATGCTGACAGATTTTCAGTCAAAACCAAAAACTGTTCGAAGCACATGAACACTTCGGACTTTGCCTTCAATGGATATACCCATGCATGCCTAGAAAAATCATCGATGAAATTCACGAAGTAAAGATAATTCCCAAAAGAAGGTGTCTGCATAGGACCACAGACATCACTATGTACAAGCTACAATTTCTGAGTAGCCCGAACTGAACCATCTTTTGGAAAGGGCGAATGCTGCACTTTGCCCAAAATACAGCCTTCACAAACATGTTTTCAAGGTGCCTCAATTTTGGGCAAAGAGGACACCATTTCAGATTTCTGCAGGCGTAGCAAACTAGAAAAATTTAGATGACCAAAGCATGCATGCCAAAGCTTTGCATTTGACATAGCCTGAGAATCATTTACTGCACATGCCAAATCATTTACAGATCTTTCATAGTCTATGAGCTTATACAGCCCATGACATAAAATGCCAGAAGCAATAATTACATCGCCATTTGAGAGATCATGAATTGTACACCTGTCATCAATAAATTTCACAACCAAGCCAATCTTGGCTAATGCAGAAATTAATAACAGGTTCTTTTTTATCCCTGGCACAAATAAAGCATCTGACAAAGTGAAAGAACTACCATCAGCAGTAGTCAAAATGATCTTACCAACTCCCATAACAGGATAAGAGGAGTTGTTGGCACATGTAACAGTATTCCCTGTAGGGGCAGGCTCGAGTGAAGAGAAGAAACTACGCTGCAAGGTAATATGTTTGGTCGCCCCACTGTCAAAGTACCAAACATCTGAGTCTACTGCAGACATGCGCTGCTCAGGAGAAGATGGGTCAAAACTACAAACAGTAGTAAACGCCCATTCTTCTTCCTGCACAAGATTAGCAGACTCTACTTTTGGTGTAGAGGCTTCTGCAACAACCATTCCAGCATCTTTCTTCTTTGCCTCTTTCGCAGCCAATTTTGGACAGTTCTTTATAATATGATCATTCCCTTTACAGTACTTACAAAACAATTTCTGCTTTTCTGATTTTTTCTCGTCTTTGTCTTGGTTCTTCCAATGTGCAGCATTTGCAGATTTCTGCTTACTAGTAGAAGAGACCCATTTTCCTTTGCCCTTCTCACTAGCCCGGAAAGCTTGATTTGCAACACGCATACTGGACCCGTTCTGCCTAGACTAATCTTCCTGCAACAGAACAGAGATTAACTCCTCAAATGACAAGGCATTTGGATCGCCTTTCATCGTCAACCGAAGAGTAGAAGCAAAACTCTGATATGAATCAGGAAGACCATTCAGAACGGTCTGCACAAGTGAGCTATCTGGTATAACCTCATCAGTAGAAATCAATTGTTCCTTCAAGTCTTTGATCTTTGTTCGAAAACTGTCAATAGAATCACATGTTGATATATTTAGGTAGTGATGTGTGTGAACACACTAGGACTGTCGGGGCACTTTTTTTCCCTCTTTAGGAGGTTTTTTTCCCCCGGCTTGTATACCTATTGCCCTAATGGGCTACTTATCTTTGTACATTCTCTAGTAATACATTCAGTATTGTGTGTTGTGCTCCAAGCTTCTTCTTCTTCCTTGTGATGTTCGTGTGCTTTTGCAGACGTCTAACTCCAACAATTGGTATCAGAGCAGGTCATTGCTTCATCTAGGGCACCAACGACACTCCTCCGTTTGCAGTCTCAGATTCGCACGAAATTTGGTGAGCTTGTTTCGGCCTCCAAACGCACTATCGCAACGCTTGTGCAGGCTATTTCGTCTTTTTGTGCTAAAGGTATAGACCTGTTTCTATTCGCCAATATAAGCGTCTCGAAGTCTGCTACAGGTTTAGCAGAACTCATCTAGGTAGTTCTGTTCAACGTTTTGAGATACAGTCAATTTTTTGCATCAAGGTATTTTAGTCATCGGCCATGGCTGCAAGCAGTGATGTATTCCGTATGTTGGTTGTTGAGGATAAGTTGGATGGTATCAACTACCCATTATGGGCTTATATGATGCGACATGTATTGGTTGCAAAAGGATTGTGGAACATTGTGCAGGGTGTTGAAAGACGTTATGTTACACTTGTAACAACAAGTACTGTGAATACAGATGTTGGAGCTGATGAAGATGGTGTCGAAGATGATATTGTGCAAATTCATGTTCGTACTACTGTTTCTGCTGCACCTACTGCAGAGCAGATTCGTTGGGATGGCAGAGATGCCCATGCACATGCATTGATAGCTTTGTCTGTCAAACATGCCATTATTCCTCATATTCGCTCTTGCAGAACAGCTAAAGATGCTTGGGATACACTTAACACATTGTACCAAGCTAGGAATGAGGCTCGTGTTGCTTACCTCCAAAAACAGTTGGAGAGTGAGCACATGAATGAAGGTGATTCTATGGACAGTTTCCTAACAAAGATCAAAGATTTGAAGGAACAGTTGATTTCTATTGATGAGGTTATACCAGATAGCTCACTTGTGCAGACCATCCTGAATGGTCTTCCTGATTCATATCACAGTTTTGCTTCTACTCTTCGGTTGATGATGAAAGGCAATCCAAATGCCTTATCATTTGAGGAGTTAGTCTCTGTTCTGTTGTAGGAAGATCAGTCCAGGCAGAACAGGTCCATTATGCGTGTTGCAGATCAAGATTTCTTGGCTAGTCAGAAGGGCAAAGGAAAATGGAGCTCTTCTACTAGTAAGCAGAAATCTGCAAATGTTGCACATTCAAAGAACCAGGATAAAGATGAGAAGAAATCAGAAAAGCAGAAATTGTTTTGCAAGTATTGTAAAGGGAATGATCATATCATAAAGAACTGTCCAAAACTAGCTACAAAAGAGGCAAAGAAAAAGGAGGCTGGAATGGTTGTTGTAGAAGCCTCTACACCAAAAACAAAGTCTGCTAATCTTGTGCAGGAAGAAGAATGGGCGTTTACTACTGTTTGCAATTTTGACCCATCTGTCATGAGCAGTGTATATCTGCAGTGGACTCAGATGTTTGGTACTTTGACAGTGGGGCGACCAAACATATTACCTCGCAACGCAGTTTCTTCTCTTCACTCAAGCCTGCCCCTACATGGAATACTGTCACATGCGCCAACAACTCCTCTTATCCTGTTATGGGAGTTGGTAAGATCGTTCTGACTACTGCTGATGGTAGTTCTTTCACCTTGTCAGATGCTTTATTTGTGCCAGGGATCAAGAAGAATCTGTTATCAGTTTTTGCATTAGCCAAGATTGGCTTGGTTGTGAAATTTGTTGATGACAGATGTACGGTTCATGATCTGTCAAATGGCGATGTTATTATTGCTTTTGGTATTTTATGTCGTGGGTTGTATAAGCTCATAGACTATGAAAGATCTATGAATGATTTGGCATGTGCAGTTCATGATTCTCAGGCTATGTCAGATGCAAAGCTTTGGCATGCACGCGTTGGTCATCTGAATTTTGCTAGTTTGCTACGCCTACAGAAATCTGATATGGTGTCTTCTTTGCCCAAACTTGAGGCACCTGGAAAACATGTTTGTGAAGGCTGTATTTTGGGCAAAATGCAGCGTTCCTTCTTTCCAAAAGATGGTTCAGTTCGGGCTACACAGAAATTCCAGCTTGTACATAGTGATGTATGTGGTCCTATGCAGACACCCTCTTTTTGAAATTACCTTTACTTTGTGACTTTCATTGATGATTTTTCCAGGCATGCATGGGTATATCCACTCAAAGTAAAGTCCGAAGTGTTCATGTGCTTTAAACAATTTTTGGTTTTGGCTAAAAATCTGTCAGCATGTAAAATGGGCACCCTCCGTTTTGATCAAGGGGGGGAATATATGTCTTCTGATTTTAATGCATTTCTGGCTGAACGTGGGATAAAACACCAGTGTGCAGTGCCGTATACACCTCAACAGAATGGAGTTGCTGAACGAAAGAACAGGTCACTCATGGAGATGGCGAGGTGCATGATCAAGAGTCAGGCTTTACCACATAGTTTCTGGCTTGAGGCTGTCATGTGTGTAGCATATGTACTGAACAGGTGTCCCACTAAAGCGTTATAGTCTATCACTCCATATGAGGCTTGGCATGACCGCAAGCCATCTGTTGCTCATCTGCGTGTTTTTGGTTGTTTGGCATATGCACTAGTGCCTGAACAACATCACAAAAAATTGGATGATAAGGTAGTAAAATGTATTTTTGTTGGGTACAGTTCTGAAAGTAAAGGCTATCATCTATATCATCCACAGACTAAATGCATTCTGGTTAGCCGTGATGTTGTTTTTGTGGAAGATGCTATTCAGCCATTGCTTTCATGTACTAAGGAGACATCTGTTAGCTCCAAAGACATGTATGATACTTTGATGCCTCTTTTTACAGGTGGACAGTCTACTGCTGGTCCTAATGAGGCAACTTCTCAGCCTTTGCAGGTTTCATGTGATGATGCAGATCATCCCATTTCTGATGTAGATTTACATGATGCACTTGTTGATGAGAGAGTTGATATTGAGGAGGCAAAAACTATCCCAAAATGGCTGGTGCAGACTTTGCGTGACAGCAAATTAGATGCACCTTTGTCATATCGTACTCGTTCAGGCTCTCATAGTGCCTCTTTTGCATCAGATTGCTATGCTATGGCTGCATCTAGTCTCTGTGATGAGAATGAGCCTGTTTCTTTTGATGAAGCACAAAATTCAGAAAATTGGATGGCTGCTATGCAATCTGAATATGATGCTATAATGAAGAACGGTACATGGTCTTTATGTGACTTGCCTCCTGGCAAGAAGGCCATTGGCACTAAGTGGGTATACAAGCAGAAGCGTAAACCTGATGGTACAGTTGACAGGTATAAGGCTAGGCTTGTTGCAAAAGGTTATGCATAAGAAAGAGGCATTGACTTTGATGAGACCTTTGCACCCACATGCCATATGACTACTGTTCAGAGCATTTGTGCACTTGCAGCCCATCATGGTTGGAATGTACATCAGTTGGACATTAAAACAACATTTTTGAATGGTGACTTGCATGAAGAAGTGTATGTTTTTTAGCCCCGTGGCTTTGTGCAGAAAGGGCATGAAAACCAGGTGTGGAGGTTAAAGAAGGCATTATATTGTTTAAAGCAAGCACCATGTGCTTGGTATGAGAAGATACATGGCTATCTGGTTGCACATGGTTTTGAGAACAATCCAACTCAAAGCACCTTATATGTTAAGCGTGCTAATGATGTGCTTCTGATCATTGTTGTCTATGTTGACGACATGCTGCTCACTGGTCCTATTGAGAAGCATATAATTGATTTCAAGGCTGATTTGCATGCCTCATTTGAGATGTCTGATTTGGGGCATTTGCATCACTATTTGGGTATTCATTTTATGCAAGTTGATGGTGGAATGGTTTTGTGTCAAACGAAATATATTGACACATTATTGCAGCGTTTTGGCCTTGAAGACTGTAAGCCTATTGCCACTCCTATGGAGACAGGTTTACGATTGAGTCTTCATGATGCTGGAGATGCATTTGATGTTGTTCGCTATCAGCAAGCTATTGGATGCTTGATTTACTTATGCATTACTCGGCGAGATATTTAGTTTGCTGTCTCACAGATGAGCAGGTTTATGCATTGCCCAGAAGTCATGCATTGGAAGGCGATTAAGTGCATCTTTTGCTAGTTGAGTGGTACTCGGCTACTTGGGTTGTTTTATCCCAAGGTGGGATCACTACCGCCAGACTTGCATGCTTTTTCTGACTCAGATTGGGCTGGTTGCTATGACACTCATGTGTCCACTAGTGGTTTTTGCTTCATGCTTGGTAGCTCATGTATATCTTAGTTGAGCAAGAAGCAGCCTATTCTGGCCACTTCCAGTTGTGAGGCTGAGTATAAGGCAGCTTTCACAGCGACTGTTGAGTGTGTGTGGCTCAGACGCCTTATGGCTGATTTGGGTGTTGGCCAGTCTTTTGCCACCACCATCTTCACTGACAGTCAGAGCGCATTGGCAGTTGCGAGGAACCCTGTGTTCCATGCTTGCACTAAGCACATTGAGGTGCATTATCACTATGTCAGGGAGAGGTTCTCTACTGCGGAGATCAGGTTGGCATATGTGCCCACGCAGGAGAACATTGCAGACCTTTTCACGAAGGATCTGCCTAGGGAGAAGTTTGAAGCTTTCCGCAAAGCTTTGGGCTTACTTCCTTTTGTGGAGTGATTTCCACATAGTTTGGCACTTCCTTATACATGAGTGCCAGCTCCTTGTTCATCGCATCACTCCCGAGGGGGATTTGTTGATATATTTAGGTAGTGATGTGTGTGAACACACTAGGAACGCCGGGCACTTTTTTTCCCTCTTTAGGAGGTTTTTTTCCCCCGACTTGTATATACGCCTATTGCCCTAATGGGCTACTTGTCTTTGTACATTCTCTAGTAATACATTCAGTATTGTGTGTTGTGCTCCAAGCTTCTTCTTCCTTGTGTTGTTCGCGTGCTTCTGCAGACGTCTAACTCCAACATCACCTTCATTCATGTGCTCACTCTCCAACTGTTTTCGAAGGTAAGCAACACGAGCCTCATTCCTAGCTTGGTAAAATGTGGTAAGTGTATCCCAAGCATCCTTAGCTGTTCTGCAAGAGCGAATATAAGGAAGAATGGCACGTTTGATAGACAAAGCTATCAATGTGTGTGTCTGGGCATCTCTGCCATCCCAACAAATATGCTCTGCATTAGGTGCAGTAGAAACCGCAGAACGAACAGGAATATGCAGAATATCATCATCTTCGACACCTTCTGCATCAGCTTCAGTACCTGCAGTTGTAACAGTTGCAGGTGTGATAGGACGTTTTTCGACACCCTGCACAATGTTCCACATTCCTTTTGCAACCAACACATGTCGCATCATATAAGCCCATAACGGGTAGTTGGTACCATCCAACTTATCCTCAACAGCCAACATATGGAGTACATCACTGCTTTTAGCCATGGCCGGTGACTAAAATACCTTGATGCAAAAAATTGACTGTATCTCAAAAAGTTGAACAGAACTGCTTAGACAAATTCTGCTAGACCTATAAACAGACTTCGAGATGCTTATACTGCGAAATAGCATGCACAAGCATTGTGATAGTGCATTCGGAGGCCAAAACGAGCTTAGATCGTGATTTTTGCACCACCTAGCGAAGCTATTTTGATCTCGAAAACACACTGAGTATGCTCACCAAAATTCGTGCGATTCTGAGACTGCAAACAGAGGAGTGTCGATGGCACCCTAGATGAAGCGACGACCTGCTCTGATACCAATTGTTGGAGTTAGACATCTGCGGAAGCACACAAACAGCACAAGGAAGAAGAAGAAGCTTGGAGCACATCACACAATACAGAATGTATTACTAGAGAATGTACAAAGATAAATAGCCTATTAGGGAAATAGGCGTATATACAAGCCGGGCAAAAAAAACCTCCTAAAGAGGGAAAAAAGTGCCTTGGCGGTCCTAGTGTTCACACACATCACTACCTAAATATATGAGTTTAATGCTTTTCTTTGTGAAAGAGGTATTTCACACCAATGTACGGTGCCATATGCACCTCACCAAAATGGTGTTGCTGAGCATAAAAATAGAACACTTCTTGAAATGGCACGATGTATGGTTAAAGGAAAGCATCTTCCTGATAAGTTTTGGATGGAAGCAGTAATGTGTGCAAATTATGTGTTGAATCGCTACCCTACGAAAGCATTGAGAGTCATCACTCCTTATGAGGCTTGGAATGGTTATAAGCCTATGGTTAGTCATATGCGTGTGTTTGGTTGTTTGGCATATGCTCTTGTGCCATCAAAACAACATCACAAACTTGATGACAAGGAAAAGAAATGTATATTTGTTGGTTATAGTGCTGAAAGTAAGGGATATTGTTTGTACCATCCATTGAAGAACACAATTATTGTGAGTCGAGATGTGCTATTTGTTGAAAATTCAGTTTTCCCTCTACTTGAATGCAAAAAACAGCCAACGCTTAGCTCACAAGATGTGTTCAATACGCTCATGCCTTTGTTCCAAAATGGTGCACTTGACTATGGCCATGTAGAGCAGCCAACTTAGGCTCAAAGGGCTGAAATATTCCAACAAAATAGTGCTGAAATTGTAGAGAATTTCCAGCCAAACATGGCTGAAAATTTTTAGCCAAAATTTGTCAAAACTGCTGGAAATTTCCAGCCACATATGGCTGAACAGTTGCGATAAAATATGGGTGAAAGTGAGCATGAAATTCAGCCCACACATGATGTACATATTGAAGATGTTTTACATAATGAACACATGTCTATCAAGAGTGCACAAACTATGCGAAAGTGGCAGAAATAAACTTTGCAGGACAACAAATTGAGTGCACCTATGCAATCAAAAATGGATTCCATACAGAGGAATGGTACTTGGGAGTTATGTGAATTGCCAAAAGGAAAGAATGCCATTGGTACAAAGTGGGTTTATAAGATTAAGAGAAAATCTGATGGTAGCATCAATCGCTACAAAGCTAGATTGGTTGCCAAAGGATCTGCGCCTTAATATGGCATTGATTATGAGGAAACATTTGCATCTACTTCACACATGACTACCATTTGTACTATGGTTGCATTGGCTGCCCAACGAGGTTGGAAAGTGCATCACTTGGACATAAAAACAGCCTTCTTGAATAGTGATTTGCAAGAAGAGGTTTATGTGAAGCAACCTCTTGGATTTTCTATGAAAGGGAAAGAGCATATGGTTTGTCGCTTGCATACAGCCTTGTATGGTCTCAAGCAAGCTCCACGTGCATGGTATGACAACAAAATCCATAAGCACTTGATTGCTCTTGGATTCACATATAGTCCGATTGAAAGCACACTCTTTGTATGCAAAAATGGGGCTGATCTTATAATACTTGTTCTTTATGTGGATGACATACTCTTGATTGGGTCATGTGATGCAAAACTTGACATTCTTATGGTTGATTTGTAGCATACTTTTTTATGGCACTTATCTTGGTCTTTTGAGCTACTCTCTTGGCATCTAGTTTGTATCTGTTGAGGGGGGAATTGTTATGCATCAAGCGATGTAGCTCAGTGATGAGTAGCACCTCCTTTAATGTCAATCCGGGAAGACATGAGGATGGTATGAAGACCTCGAGCAAGTGAAGGCACAAATGTGTGAGTGAGAAGCACACTAACATGCACACACATACACACACGCACACACACGGCAAGGACAAAGAAAGGAAGACAATGGAATCACTTCTATTGCAACAAAATTCTCGTACAAGCTCAAAATTACAAGAAGCTAGCCCAAAAATGAGCTCTCTAGCTCTATTTATAGTTTTTGACTAGCTTTGGCCCTGTCCAGACCTAGTGTCCGGCCTAGTTAAAAATTAGGTTCCAGGGCTTATTCCAGGGCTCAAACGATATCTAAAAAATATGAAAAATGGCAGGCCACTACTTCTAAGGCTCCCCAAGCTCGAGGACTCATCGGCTTGTACAAAATGGAGCTACAAAAAGGTGAAACGATATTTACAAGGGTTTTCAGTGATGAGAATCACTTTTAACATGGTGTAAGGTTTGGAAAAATTTAATGGGTTGCCTTAGTGCTAGATCTTCATGTATGCTCGTACTTGCTTCATCTGCCAACACTCTCCCCCCCTAGCGTCTGTCGCCTCTGACAGACCCTTGCTCTGTGGTTTGGTCAATGTAGTTCTGGAGAATGTCGGTTGCCAAGTCATGTTCTTTGATCCGTAGCCCTCTGATCAGGTCTCTCTGAAGGGCATCCCAATTGACTGCTCCCGGTATGTTCGGTTGTGGCGTTGCGTAGAGCTCTGAATGCATCGTTTGTTCGCATGCGAAGAGCTGTAGCAAATGAGTGGGCCGTGGCGCGAACACCTCTGAGTGTGCCTCCCATAACCCCATGGTGAACATATCATCAAAAGTTTGCTTGTAGCAGGCAGGGAGATATCTAATTCGTGCATGCCATGCATAAGCAACTTGTATGCTCGGGGTTGTGCTCATATCATATAGTAGGTCATAATTACCGTTGACGAACCCAGGAATAGGAGGCTGAATGTGACATACATTGCGGAAGGTTTTAAGCACTACCTGCATCATATCCAATATTTTGAGCATCATCTGGGCAGCTACGTCTAGCATGGGGTGGAGGCGTGGAAGCCAATGTCTGATAGTAGCCATCATATATGCTATTGTAGGTGTGCTTGTTGGGGGTGCAATGGAGGGATAATTTAGCCATTGTTTACAATTTGCATTGTTTTGAACCTTGATGGCGAATGCTTTCCATGATCTCCTTCTTTGAACTGGCCCAAAGCAAGGGTTATATTTTAAATGCATGGGAGCATGGTCCCATGTCCGTAGCATTTCCGGATATGTTTCCAATAATTTCTGCCTCCAGATAGGTTGGAATATGGCCCCCTTTTTGGCTGCCTCTGGGATATCCTCTGGTTCAAACTGAGTTGCGAAGGTGGGGTATTTGTTGGTGAGGCGTTTGATTTCAGCATTATAGTCAGCCAACAGTACAAAATATGGTTTATACTGTAACTCTGAACTAGTTATCAGTCTTCTAGGGGCCAGATGTCTGAAGTATTCTCATTTAAGTATGGTTTCTTCAATGGTCTTCATGGCCAACATCTGGTTGGAGATACGTTCTTCATGAGTCCGCCCCATTTCTTCTACCTGTTTCATCCATGCCGATGGGGGTTCCTCATATGTATCCTGTCCCTCTTCAGTGATTCTGCCTCCTGGAAGAGGTTGTGGCTCATAATTATCTTCAAATGTTTCTTCCACCGGAATGACAATGGTCTCCTCTTCGTTTGGCTGATCAGGTGGAGAGGGGGTCGTTCATATTGTAATAGCTTAATCTTTAATTCAGCCACCTGCTGTCGTAGCTCTATTGATGATTCAGGCTCTGCTGAGGTTGCAGCATTGACCATCTCTTTCGCTGTTGGTGGTTGTGGTGTATGCACTTGGGATCTTTGTAGGTCCTTTACCTGGTCTACTAACTGGTCGTGTGCCTCCAAGAGGGTAGCATATTCTTCTAATGCATGTTGAATGTGTGCTGAGGGAATAGCCATGAATTTGGCGGGGTCTATAGGTGCTCCAGGGGTATTTTCCATGGCTGCTTCTAGATTCTCCTGGTTTTGTTGCTGTAGCCTTCTGTTTTCTTCTTGAGCCGCTGCTAAGTGGCGACGAAGTAGAGTCATGTTTCTTTGTAGTCTAGCATTGCGGCCCAACTGATCTCTGAGTTGTTCCTCCATAGCCTTACCTGTCTCCATATACTTGACTTCCATCTCTGCATTCAATTGTTGGAGGACAGTCACTTCGTGTTGTAATGTTGTATTACTTAGCTCCAAGGCATTGACACATGCCTAGAGTTGAGCTGAGAGGTTGCATAGCTCTGTGTTATTTTCTTCCAGTAACTTATATTCTTGCTTAAGTAGAGTGGCCGCTTCCAACATGGTGTCTAGTGCATTACTAAATGATGTGGATGCAGGGGTAGAGGTGGAAAATGCAAAGGGTCGGGAAATGGGGAAGGGAAAAGTGGATGATGTGCCTATGAGTGAAGTGAAATGTGATGATGCTGGAACAACCGTGGTGGTGGGTGCTCCTGTGGGTGGTGAAATGTCCATGGGCTCGGACGTGATAGTGTGTGAAGTGTGAATTGTGAACACGGGAATGGTAGGTGGTGTGTTAGTGGTGGCCGTGAATGTGGGGGAGTTGGGTCGGGGAAGGGACTTTTTATTATAATTCTCAACTTGTTGGAGTATATTTACAAGGTTTGTCCAGAATGAAGGTTGGGTGATTTGGGTTGATTCCGAGGGGGTTAAAAGGGGTGCAGTGGATAGGGGTTGGGAGGGAGGAAATGTATTGGTGGATGGAAATGGGTGTGGTAAGGTTTGGCTAGTGGCAAGTGGCTGTCCGAGGGCTGGGAGATATGAAGGGTGACCTATTATAGTTTGATCGGTGGCAGGATGACCTATATGGGGCTCAGAAAATTGGGTGGAAGTGGTGGATGAAGGTAAAGGGGAGGATGGAGAAAGGGTGGTGTCTGAGGGCTAGATGGGAGGTGATGGTGGAGATGGTATCTGTGTATTTACATCTGGTTCCTCACTTGGAGTTGGGCTGGCCATGTGAACATCTTCTGAAGTTTTGGTAGGCAGTGCGGTAGAGACTTCCATTTGAATCATTTTTCCCCGTCGTGGTCTTGTATCGATCATTCGTTGGTCATATGGAGGGGTATTACGATAGACCATGGTCCTCATGGCCTCCCCTATTCCGCATGTTTCCGCCAAGAGATTCAATGATTCTACGAAATGCGGGTCGACATTCTCCGCTTGCAGCATCTGGTTCACTAGTGCTCTATTGGCCTCTTCTGATAACTTGTGTCTTTTCTGTACCTGCTTGATTGTCTTGTAGAGCCGTTTGAGTTGTGTTGTGTAGGCAGGAGCTTCCTCTTCACTCTCCTCTGGTTCATTTCCCCGTGCTTCTTCCTGATTCTGTGTGCTTTGAGCATGAGGATGTTGTGTCTCATCTTCCCAATGTACCCTTCTTGCCTCACTCTGTGGCTGTTCTCTTTGGGATGATGATCCGGGATGGGCATTGTCAGAAAAACACTCACTATTAGATAAGTGAGCAGTCTGCAGGAAGTTTTCAAAGTCAAAATTTGGATCCTCTGCTAATGTGGCCATGGATGCAAACTCAGCATCGGTGGGTAGTGGAGGGGCAGATGGAGTGGGTTGTACCATATCCCCTGATTGTGTTCCTTGGAGATGGATAGTGAAAGGGTCTACTTGGGCCTCTTCTCTAGGGGAAGCTTCTGTTGTGGCCTCACGAGGGATCAGAACCTGTGAAAGTGATCCACGCATTCTTTTCGCAGGTTGAACTCCTGACTTCCGCCCCTTGAAGAATTCCAGTTGTGAGTATTTAAGGGCCCTTGCGATCGGCACATCATAGGCAAGGCATCTATAGATAATTCTTCTAATCGCACAACAGCCATTTAAGGTATGCTTCCTCACACCTCGCTTGCTTGCTTCATATAACTGGTCCAGAATCCATACGGGCATTTTAATTGGCAAGCCTCCAGTCTCTACTAGGTATAATCCATACCATATTTTCTTATGAGGTTGGGTGAAGCGGTCTTGAGCTGGAAATGCGAAGTGTTGAAGGCACATCCGCAGTGGTATGGTGATGTTGGGGGTGAGGGCACACATTTCTTTCAACTTCTTGATTTTGTTGTTCTTCATTGACTCTGGTATCAAGGGATCTCGATCGGAGGGTACATGGGTGCCATACATCTGAAGGGCTTCCCTGATTAAAGTAATATTCAATTCAAACTTCTTCATTTCTTCCTGGTTTGATAGAGAGGGCACCAGGAATGTGCCTGAGTGATCTTTGTATCCTGTCGGCTTCAGTGTGGCAATCAAGTAGTAGCACCTAAGAAAATCCGATCTAGGCAAAGCTGCACTAAAGTAATCTTGCAATCCCGCTTTCTGCCAGATATCCTGAAGAGGAGCTGCATTCTGTAATGTTTCAAATTCTCTTGAGAAGAATTGGAATGTCCACCATACTCCTCCGAATTCCAACTTGGATTCCCAGATATGATCTGCATCTCCCAAGTCTCCTGGCATCTCATTGAACCAATGAGAATGCCCCTTTACTCTTTCTGTTAGGCCACTTGGTGGATCCGGAATGGGAATTCTTCTCACGTTCAAAAACTCTTCAGGCCTAGCTGTCAGTGTAGCCTCCACAGGCATGGTATCCCAATTGCTTTGAGTGCTAGTGCCTGCCTGAGAGCTCGTGCCTGCTACTGCTGCCATGGGAATCGGGTGCTTATCTGCTAGAAGAAGAAAGGCACATTAGTGTTGCATAGGAAACAGGATGTAATGGTGTTCCCTTCACAATACTAACATGACAATCCCGAAGGTTAGTGGTTAGAGGTGAAGTGTTTGCGATAGATGTGAGTGGTGATTAGAGGTCAGTGTCATCCTAGATGCATACTTTGGTTATGCAATGGACTCAGAATGCACCTATGTCAGAGTGGATGGATTTACAAAATTGGGTTAGGGGGTTTGATACACGGTTTAAGTCTCCAAACTTTGATAGAGGATTCGTAGCTCTTAGAGCTAAAGACAGGTAGAGATTTATGAACTAGAGTGTGATGGATTTGGGACCTTTTGGGCACCCATTTCCAGACATTCCTCGGTTGGACTGAGTGTGGGTCAGGGTGGTATTTAGGTAGAGTTCCTGCGTTGTTAGTCGAGAGGACTTGTGAGTGTTGAATTATGCCAGTAACTAGAGTTGGAGCTATTTGGGCTCGTAAACAGGCCTTGGGCACCCATATGTGTCTAGCATTGGGGCTAGCCTTCATTAACCGCTTAGGGACCCAAATAGATGTGGTGCGCCTAGGAGGTTGCCTAGGGTACTCCTTCAATTTTGTCCTTGATGGTGTGGCTTGTTTTTTGGCTCCTCGAGAACCTGCTATTAGAGTTGTGGGTTTTCCATCCTTGCCTATCCAGATCTGCTTCGCGCCACGAGGTACTCCGTGTTGCACTGTTTGGCGCTCCTGCCTCTTGATCAGCGGCCTTCTTCATGTCGAGTGATGTTCGGTCTGCCTGTTTAGAATCTTCTTTGGATCAGCTGGGAACTCCTTATTGGCTCCTGTACCTTCGGTAAGATGGACACTCCTCTGCACCATAGAACTCTGGACAAGAACAGCATTGTTATCTTCATGTGGATTCCTGGAACGACCAGGAGTTGGTCCCTTTCCTACTGGTTTGAGTGCTTGATTTTCTAATTCAATCGTAAGATAGCTTTGGCCTGTCCAAGCCTGAAGAATTCCACTTCTTAGGTTGAGGTTGACTGCGTGATCATAGATCCAGTCTTGGCCCAAGACAAGAGGTTCGATAAGATCCTCGTCTTCACACACTAGCACCTTTGCTAGCATGAGGACCTCTTGAATGTAGAGGGGAAGTTCCACCTCTCCCATGCAAGGGGTTTCAACACCTCCTAATCCTATCAGATATGCTTCTAGGGTTTTTTCCTCCAATTGCAGCTGCTAGCAGTAAGAAAGCCGGACTACACTAGTGGCTGCACCTGAATCAATTAAAGCTCTTACGGTCCATGTACTGTCTCCTTGTCCAACTTCTAGGGTCACAAAAGGTCGTCGATCCACTATCCTATGGGTACGTTCACCTGAAGCCTCACACATGGCCATGTGATAGCCTGGAGACTCTTGAGTGTCAAGCATAGGCGGATCTCTCCCTTGCCTCCTCAATTTCATTCGTCGGATGCGCTCTAAGGCCTTTGCTTGTGCTTCCTCTCGAATTTGTTTTTCCTCCTCTTTACGTTTCTTGGCAGTGTTGAGCCGATTTAACATCTCTTCCGTCAGGGGTTCTTGGTATAACTTGACTCTACATCCGCTTATGTAGCTAGGGAGAATATCGCCTTCCAAAGTGGCTAGTTGTATTGCCCCACTAGTTGAAATCCTATTTATGATCATAGGTCCATAGCCTCTTTTCTCTAATTTTCGTGCATGCTGCTTCAATGTGTAGACTAAGACTAGGTCTCCTACTTTCAAGCCTTTATCCTTCACATGTGTATCAAAATATGCCTTTTGCCTCTTCTTCGCTGCATAGATTCCTACTGCAGCTCTCAATCGTGTCTCGCCTAGACGTTCAAGATCAAAGATTCGAGAGGAGAGTTCATGGCCTGTCCAGTCATGCTCTTGTGCTACTTTCAATGTAGGTATCAAAAAGTCCAAGGGTAGCACCGCATTCTGATCGAACACCATCTGAAAGGGTGTGGCTTGGAGTACCGTTTTATTGGCCACTCGGTATGCCCAAACAGCATGGTGTAGCTGTTTGTCCCAATCAGAGCATTTGTTGTTCACTAATTTTGTCAGTACATTGCATAAGATCTTATTTGTCCTCTCAGCCTGGCCATTAGCTTGGGGGTGATAGGGGGCAGACTTCTTATGTACTACCAAGAATTCTTGGAGCAGATTTTCAATAACTTCATTCAAGAAGTGAGTCCCTCTATCACTGACTAGCTCTATAGGTAATCCATACCTGGTGAACACATCCTCAAACAAGAACTTAGCTATTGCTTGTGCATCGTTCTTTGTTGTGGCTTTTACCTCTACCCACTTAGTTAGATAGTCAGTGGCCACAATGATATACTCAACATGTGAACCCTTAGCTGGGGGATTAATAGGACCTACAAAGTCTATTCCCCATTTAGAGAATGCACATCCACCATCATAGGTTTCAGTGGCATCTCATCTTTGCGTATAGGATATTGAGTTCTCTGACACACATCACACCGTTTCACATAGGTATGTGCATCCATGTGAAGGGTCGGCCACCAGAAGCCCGCAAATAGTATTGCCTTGATCACCCGATCTGGTCCAAAGTGTCCTCCGGCTACCCCTTGGTGAGCAGTTTCCAAGATCTTTAGATATTCACTCACATGAACACAAAGTCTTAGGTAACCATCTTTTCCACGCTTGTATAGATTATCACCAATGAGTGAGTAATCTAGGGCTTCTTGTTCTAGACTTCTTTGCCTCGTCATAGTCATGTCTGGAGGGAATGTTTTCATCCTCAGGAAGGATACTAGGGGTTCACTCCAATCCGGCACGATGGACACTTGGTAAAGAGTGGCATGTTCCACAGGTGGTTTAGTGCAGTAGATTGGGCATTCCTTGCACAACTTCTGGACATCAGCTTCCATAGTCGGCCAATGCACTCCCAGTCTCCTCAGGGTCTGTAGAGTTCATTGTTTTGAGTAGTGTTGCTCTAATGCACCTACATGTGCTAATTGCAACAACTTAGCGTACTCGTCCTCTTCTACACAACAAGCCAAGATCCCTTGATCTGTGTGCTTGTACATACTTCCAGCCATGATGTGGTACTTCTGGGCTTTTACTACCTCTCTATCATGTGTGGCTATTACTGGGTGGTTAGGCCCGTATGTCAATACTGGCACTAATGGCTTAGCCCACTGCGGCACCACTTCCAAATTAAACAAGTAAGCATGAGGTAAGTCATCTGATACTCCTGGTGGGGCCTCTCCAGATGTGAGCCTAGAGAGATGGTCTACTCTCAAATGAGTCCTGCCTTTCCTCACTACTACCTCAAAGTCATATTCCATTAGTAAGAGAAACCATCTTACTAATCTGCCTGTATTACACGGCTTGTTTACCAGGTACAGTAGAGCTTGGTGATCAGTAAAAAATTTGAACTTATTTGCAAGCAAATAGTGTCTAAACTTTTTAACCGCGTACACCATGCCTAATCCTTCTCGTTCGGTGGTTATAGTTCCGTTCAGCAGCATTCAATTGTCTACTGGCATAGGCAATAGGGAGATCCATATTACCTTCACCCGTAGGTTGTGCAAGTACACATCCAATAGCATAATTGGAGGCATCCACATGAACATGGAATGGCTTGTTCCAATCTGGTGTGGTCAAGATTGGTGCTGAACATAATCTTCATTTAAGCTTCTGGAAGGAATTCTCACATTCATCAGTCCACTCAAAGTTAGTCAGAAGTCCGTACATGGGCTTTGCAATGACAACATACATGTGAATGAACCGGCGGTAGTAACCACAATGCCCCATGAAAGCCTGTACTTCCTTGACATTCTTTGGCCTAGGTAGTTCTGCGATGGCTCTTACTTTCTCTTCGTCAGTGGATATGCCGTTCTTAGACACTATGTGTCCTAGAATTTTGCCTTGCCTGACCATGAAAACACACTTTTCTGGGTTCAAGCAGACTTGATATTCTCTGCATTTATCAAAGATCTGTCTGAGTTCAGGTATATGGGTCTGTCTAATGTTGGAATGTGCGCATAGATCATCAACATAGACTTCCAAATTCTTCCTCAAGAACTCTTTAAATACGTGACACATCAATCTTTGAAAGGTAGTAGGTGCATTGGTAAGCCCAAATGGCATTACCCAAAAGGAAAATATGCCCCACTCTGTGGCAAAAGCCGTCTTATGCTGATCTTCTGGTGCAATGGCTACTTGATTGTAGCCAGAGAACCCATCTAGGAAGTTGTACACTTCCTTGCCTACTACCCTTTCTAATAAATGCTCGGTGATAGGAAGCGGATAACTATCCCTGATAGTGGCTGCGTTAACCTTCTTCAAGTTAATGCATACACAAAATTTGCCGTTCTTCTTGGGCACCACTACAATGGGGGATACCCATTCAGTATGCTCAATTTCATAGATAAACCCGACTTCCACCAGACGATCTATCTCTTCCTTGATCTTGGCAGCGTAGTTGTCATTGTATATGTAGGGCTTTTGCTTAGAAGGTTTGGCATCTGAGGTCATGGGGATTGTATGTGAGCATATATCAGGATCTACCCCTTTCAGGTCCTTGTAGCTCCAAGCGAATACATCTCTGTACTCCCTCAGTAAGGCTATCAATTCATGCTCTTCGCCTTCCGTCAGGTCATGGCCTATGTATGTGCATCTCTCCTCTCCTTCTTCCACAGCTACCACAATTTTCTTGGTGGTTTCTTTGTTATCATAGGCCTCCCCTGATTGCGCCTCTCGTTTAGGAATTCTGATCATGACTCTCCTGTCATCTATCTCATACTTCTTAAAATTTTTCGGAACCTCAAACAAAGATTTCTTCCTCTTCTGGTGTGACTTCTCTCTTCTTTCTTTTCTTTCCTTCCTCCTTCGGGGTCACACGTGTGGCTAGCCTTACATCGTTTGTAAGCTCTCCATGCCTCTGGGGTTGAAATTCTACTTCATAGAAGTATTCTTCATCTGATGCAAAGGGTGGGTCCATAATGATTGACTCTAGATCGGAGTCACTTGCATCCTCAAATGCATCAGGGCTAGGTTCACACTCTTCTAACACTGCCTCTCCCATGATTGGCTCTATGGAGAAGACTGAAAGGTCATAGCCATCTTCATCACAGTGAGGTGTCCATTGTTCTTCATTGATGGCTACATCCATTGTTGCTAGGATTTCTGCCCAGCCGTGGGGTTCAAATTCCTCGTCAGGAAAGACTACAGGTGCATAGGCTGGGTCTTGAATTGATCTATGTGTTTCTTTTGCACCTACCTCTCTGGCTTTTTCTCTTTTCTCTTCTTCTTCTGCCACTTTGCACAACCATAAGTCGGTGTCTTCATGCATCCAAGAGGATCCTGATCCTATGGAATGCACAGATTCCGTATCATCTTTGGCTCTATGGATGGGATTCCATTGGATAGGAGGGACATCTCTATGAGAGTAATCTTTGAGATTCACTTTGGTCGTAACACCTAAGTGTTGCAGGTACAAGGAATTCGTTCCCCAGTCCTGTACCACTTGCAACTATCGCATAAATGGTCTCCCCAAGATCATTTCATAGGCATGATTTTTGCTAAAATCACATATAGCAAATGTATGCTCGAACTCAACACCACATGTAGTGAGAGTTATGCCTTCTAGCAATCCCAAGGGCCTCTCAATATGGCCATCGGCCATCTGCAATTTCATCCTCATCGGTCGGAGTGCTGGCTTGCCCCAACGCTTCCAGAGAGAAGTTGTAGCAATTGCAACTCCTGCACCTGAGTCCAAAATTGCCTTGGTTGTGTATCCCTAATGGGTAACTGGGAGATAGGTATTTCCTTCTTCTCCTTCACTCATGTCTCCTATCTTATCCAATGGTATTTCAGGCACTGTTCTATGAGATCCTACCTGGGAACGCGATTTCGCTATGTCTGGCACTTGTTTGGCTACGTGTTTCCACACTTCTGGCTTAACTTTGAGTAGCTCTTCTAAAGTGAGATTGCACTGTACCTTAGTGTTCCTTACTACCTCTGTATTCCTAGGTATGATTGAATCTTCGTTTCTTATCATGACTGTGGGCGCTCTCAGGCTTAACTGGGGCAAATCTTGGAATTTGTTTGCTAGAGACACCTAGTTTTTGAGCTACCTTCTCGACAAGTTCCTCAATGGATGTGGACTGACGAGATGTGAGACTACTAGAGGTATCTCAATCCTTATAGATTTTTGATAGCTCTAACTCCTCGCCTAGATTATCCTCAATGTCTATGCACATGCGCACGCATTCTTCTATAGTTCTGGGGTCCTTCAAATACACATATGACCTAAGCTTGGTGCTCAACAAGCCATCTAAGAATAAAGCCACTTGCTTGGCTGGTGTGGGTAACTCAGGCAGCGGGCACCTCTCTAGGTATTGCCTAAACCGTCTTCCTGCTAGTCTAACCGTCTCTTGAGGTGTTTGCTTGAAGCTATGAATTAGTGAGGAAGTGTTGTGCCTCATACCACTCTTAGAAAACTCAATGATAAATGCTTCTAGGAGATGGTCTATGTTTCTGAAATGCCTCTCGTTCAGTGGTTGAAACCATTGTAAGGGCAGTGTTCCTAAGGGTTAGACCAAAAGCATTATATTGTGTGAATAGATCCTCTACCTGTTCAGCTTTCAAGACTTGCCTAAATTTTGCCACATGGTCATAAGGGTCTCCAGTGCCATCGAAGTAATTCTTCATGGACTTCACCAGTTGAGTTGGTCTCAGAGTCCTAGTGTGTTCTCTCGGCCTTGGCAAAGGAAAATCATCAGCATTTCTTTGGTTCCTTGGGTCTCCAAATCTCTCGATTTCTTCTCTATCCGTCCCCGTTCTCCTTCTTTCTCTTCCCTGGGGGTTGGCAAAGCTTACTTCAGGTCTATCTCTACTTCTATCTCCTTGAGCTCCATGAGCCTGGGAGGTCCCGGCTCCTTGGTGATCATAGGACACATTAGACCGTGGTTGGGGAAAAACAAATTCACCCTTCCATGTGTAGGCATGTCTGCCATGCTCGGTGACCATGAAGATTCTCTCCGATGTATTGTCTAGGTATGTTACTTTGCCTGGGCTGTCAGGGTCTTTAAACTCATAGATTGTGAGAGCACTCACTTCTTGAGGGTGAGCAGGTTTATATCTCCAAAAGGCCTCATCGGTTTCTCGGCTTAAAAGCAAATCTATGCTTTTATTATCTTGTGGAATCCACTCTGGAGTCATGATTCTGGTCAAGACAGATTTACCACGGGGAGTTCTTGGCTCTCTCTCTAAATTCCCTTGCTCTATATCACCCATGTCGGTCTCTACAATCACATTTCCAAACTCATCAGTTCTATCAGGAAGAGTGGTGACTACATATATAGTCCCCTCTTTATCTAGGTATGCTCCATTCTCAAACTTGACTACCGGGTGTTCTAGTCCATGGGGTTGATCGGGGTTCTTAATCTGGACCACAGATCTTCTCAGTCCGTCTTCGTAGATGCGAGCACCTAGACGATTAGTCCTGATGTATTCCAATTGAGTCTTGTAAGGTCCTTCTGGCTTTTCTAGATAAGCCACCCCTGAACTACCTACTAGTCTCTCCATGTGATAGGACATTTCAGAATCACTTGTTTCTGATCGTGGAGTGTATGGGTAATCACTCAACTGCTGGGCCTAGGACCTAGCAGTGTGATTGACACTAGCTTCAGAAGATCTGAGGCTTTGTCTGTCTCGGCCTAAGTGTCTGCCGGACCTAAGGTTCATATGCCTGGTTTCTCTACCCCCTTGGTTCCAAGTACACTCTCGTTGCAGGTTAGTTGGCACCAATCACTTTGTTCTTTTTAGTTGATTATTATGTTTATGATCTTGTCTGATATCACGTCGTCAGGAATACTTAAGTGAATTTCGTACTTGATAAGTGATCGATTCAAGTTTACTTTTGTCCCTTAGGGTTTTCGCACCTAAGATCTACTTAATGCTTGCACTTGGTTGATTACTTCTCTTGGACTTTATTCGTGCCTGACGTTGTCCTAATTAATTACCACACCTAAGTCTTACTTAGCCTAGGCTAGGAATTGACAAAGGAGGGTTGAGAGAACTTCCAACCTCAATCCTCTGGTTGCTCAGACCGTTGCACAAACCCAGGAAGCCTTCTCCCAAGCCTAGTACTCACCCTTGCTAGCTTGCCCTGGAATACCTTGAGTACACACACAGTTCCTGCAAAATTTCACAAGTTAATATAGCTCATTGACCACAATGAATTGAAAGACACACATCAACAATTATGGGCCCCCCTTGGAGTAATTTACGGAACCCCCAAAATCTTAGGACCTCTCAGGATTCAAGAGATCTCTCCCTGGTGTCTAGGTCTTTTGCCCACTCCTAAGGCTCTAATATTACCCCAATGTGTCCACAATTAAGCCCAAATATAACTCACTTCACTCCATTAATTTACTTTAAAATTTTATGCGTTAAGCCCATGTATCGCGATAGGTCGGGTCGAGGTGTCGCGATGGGTCGAGGTGTCGCGATAGGTCGGAGTGTCGCGATACTCCGGTGTGTCACTATAAGTCGAGGTGTCGCGATACTTGGGAGTGTCGCGATAGGTGGGGTCGGTGTGTCGCGATACTTCGAGGTGTCGCAATAGGTCGGAGTGTCGCGATACTCCGGTGTGTCGCGATAAGTCGAGGTGTCGCGATACTTGGGAGTGTCACGATAGGTGGGGTCGGTGTGTCGTGATACTTCGACGTGTCGCGATAGGTCGGAGTGTCGCGATACTCCGGTGTGTTGCGATAAGTCGAGGTTTCGCGATACTTGGAGGTGTCGCGATAAGTCGTGGGTATCGCGATACTTCGAGGTGTCGCGATAGGTCGAGTTATGGCAAATTTTGTTGTTCTGTCTAGTGATCCTAGGAGCTCTAGGCCTGCGTAGTGTCTTGGTGCACTCAGAATTGTGATAGGGTGAAGTTTTCGGAGTGCCGCGATAGCTCGAGCTCGACGCCTCGGAGTTTGCGTAGACAAAATCCGTACCTGTTGAGCTTGCTGGAGATGATGATGGAGCTGCAACCTACAAGAAACATGCAAAAAACACACACAAGCAAGAACACACACTCGCTCTCTCTCAAACTCGCACAAAGCAAATGAGGAAATGGTTTGGAAATGAGAATATAAGGTGGAGAAGGAGATGAAGGTGGAGATGAAGATGGAGATGGAGATGGAGAAAAATCAGAAATTTACCTACTACTTACCATTCCAACGCGTCCTCTCTACGTCTTACCATCACACGCTCGTCCTCAAAGCTCGAATCCTCGGCGACGGCGCCAAAATTTGGTGTAGCTCAGTGATGAGTAGCACCTCCTTTAATGCCAATCTGGGAATACATGAGGATGGTATGAAGACCTCGAGCAAGTGAAGGCACAAATGTGTGAGTGAGAAGCACACTAACATGCACACACATACACACACGCGCACACACGGCAAGGACAAAGAAAGGAAGACAATGGAATCACTTCTATTGCAACAAAATTCTCGTACAAGCTCAAAACTACAAGAAGCTAGCCCAAAAATGAGCTCTCTAGCTCTATTTATAGTTTTTGACTACCTTTGGCCCTGTCCAGACCTAGTGTCCGGCCTAGTTAAAAATTAGGTTCCAGGGCTTATTCCAGGGCTCAAACGATATCTAAAAAATATGAAAATTGGCAGGCCACTACTTCTAAGGCTCCCCAAGCTTGAGGACTCCTCGGCTTGTACAAAATGGAGCTACAAAAAGGTGAAATGATATTTACAAGGGTTTTCAGTTATGAGAATCACTTTTAACATGGTGTAAGGTTTGGAAAAATTTAATGGGTTGCCTTAGTGCTAGATCTTCATGTATGCTCGTACTTGCTTCATCTGCCAACACAAAGTATGTTGAAAAACTACTTCAGCATTTTGACTTTGAGGATTGCAAGCCAGTTTCCACACTATTTGAGACAGGATTCAGGTTCTCAGTTCAGGTATCCAGTGATGCATTTGACACTTCTCTTTATCAGCAAGTTGTGGGATGTCTTATATATGCATGCAACACAAGGCTGAATATATAGTATGCAGTTTCCCAGTTGAGTCGATTCATGCATAGCCCTGGCACTAAGCATTGGCAAGCGGTGAAACGTGTGTTTAGATATCTCCGAGGCACTTTGAGCTTAGGTCTCTTTTATGGCAGAGATATTCAGCCATCCTTGCATGCTTTTATAGATAGTGATTGGGCTAGTTGTTATGATACTCGTGTGTCCACTAGTGGTAATTGTTTTTTCCTTGGAGACTCATGCATATCTTGGTTGAGTAAGAAGCAACCTACAGTGGTGACATCGAGTTGTGAAGCTGAGTACAGGGCAGTTTTCACAACTACAGTGAAATGTATATGACTGAGATGCCTATTGATGGATCTTTGCATGGAGATTGATGCTGCTACGCATATTCTCACTGATAGTCAGAGTGCTTTGGCTATTGCATGAAACCCAATGTTTCATGCACGGACCAAACATATTAAGGTGCATTATCACTATGTGAGAGAGCACCTTCATGCAAGAGATATTGATTTGGTATATGTGCCTACACAAGATAATGTGGCATACATATTCACCAAAGCTCTTCCATGGGAAAAGTTTGAAGCTTTTTGTAAAGCTTTAGGCTTATTACCTTGTGGGGGCTGATCTCTCACTCCCTGTATGTGTTCACATCATTCGCTTCAGGGGGTTTTGTTACACTTATGTGTTCCGCGAGTAGCTTTGATGTGAACCTTTTCCCTATACATGGGCACTTTTTACTCTAGTGCTGGCTAGAGGTTTTTTCCCCATCTTACCACATACTTGATACTCTCATATGTGGTGGTACTTTGTACTTAGGGATATTATTCAGCTCTTACTTTAGTTCAATTCATTGTCAATAGAGAGAGCTATTCTAGCCATCGTCTTCTCCGTGTGTCTTCCTGTGTTTGTGCTCCTTGTGGGTCTCTTGCACTTCTACACACACCCAATATTTCTGTTAATGGTAAGATCATTCAAATTTTGGGCAAATTGAAAATTTTTGAGTGAAAAGTAAAGAAACGATGAGAGCAAGTCCAAATTAAGAGGAAAATTTGAAATTTCATAAGAAAGAGTGTAAATCGCAATTGTGAGCTCAAACTGTAAAAGAAGGACTTGGAAAATTTTGTTCATTTGTGACAGAGAGAGAGTGAGAGAGAGAGAGAGAGAATCGCGACTTTATGAGCTAAGCACAAGAAAGAACTAGCCATCACGTTTTTGAGCAACCAACATAGGAAAATCTCTTTGAGTTTAATATTCATGTAATTTGACAGATTTTTCTTGCAAAAAATGATAAAAATAGGTGAAATATAGAATTGTGATTTTTGAGAATGCCCATTTCAATTAGAAAAAAATAGTTTTTGTTCAAAGTTCTTCATTGCATGTTGATAAAATAATAAGGTTCTTTTGGTGTATTAAAAAAAAGAAGAAAAACAATAGACTAAAAACTTTGAACATACACAAGGTTGAATGGGGTAGTTCCAATGGTAGTCTTGTAAGCAACCCGGTAGTTCCAATGGTAGTCTTGTAAGCAACTCGGAAGGCCCAAATTGCATGATGCAATTGTTTGTCCCACTCTGACCTTCCACTATTGACTATTTTTGTCAATATTGTGCATAACACCTTATTGGAACTTTCCGCTTGACCATTCACTTGAGGGTGATATGGGGCTGATTTTTTATGGATCACTAAGAATTCATTCATTAGGGACTCTATGACTTCATTGATGAAATGCGTTCCTCGGTCACTCACAATCTCAATTGGTAATATGAAACAAGTGAAAATGTTCTCAAAAAGAAACTTAGCAGTGGTCTGAGCATCATTCTTTATAGTAGCCTTTGCCTCCATCCATTTTGTCAAATAATCTTTGGCTACTATGATGTATTCGGCATGTGACCCTTTGGCTGGTGGGTTAATGGGTCCTATGAAATCAATGCCCCATTTAGAAAATGCTCTAGCACAAACCATAGGTCTCAATGGCATGTAATCTCACCGAATCGGGTATTTAGCCCTTTGGCATGTCTCACAACTTTGAACATAAGTGTCAGCATCCATATGTAGAGTTGGCCACCACAAGCCGACAAAGAGGATCATTTTTATAGTTCTCTCGGCTGAAAAATGACCTCCTGTGGCACCTGCATGTGCCATCTCTAATATGGGTAAGTATTCTCCTTCATGCACACATAGCCATAACTGATTGTCTTTCCCTCTCTTAAACAAGTGTCTTCCCATGATTACATAATCCTTACTTATTTCTAGGGACCGTTTCCTTGCTAAGCTGAATCCTTCCTCGTGTTCTCATGTCTTTAGGAATTTCACTAATGTCTCACTCCATTTGGGTGCTATTGTAGAGAAGGGTAAGGATGTGTGATCCTCTAGTATGGTTTCCTGACATTCTGTGCAATTACTGACATAATCATGGACATCTCTAGGCATATCAGGCCAGTATACTCCTTGTCGTTTCAATTCTCTTAGAGTTCCATAAATTCCTTTGTGCATCCTCCATTTGTTTACATGGGCTTGTTCAATCAACTTCATTTGTCCGTCTTCCTCAACACATCTCGATGATACACCGTTGGGTTCCTTATAGTACACACTTCCTGCAATAATGTGCAAGTTTCGTGATTGCAGAATTTCCTTTTTACTCTCTTTATTAATTGGGTGCTCTGGGCCATGAGTGAGGATTGGGATTAGCTTCTCTGCCCACTTTGGACACACTTCCAAATTAAACAGATAAGTGTCTGGCAAATCGTCTGGTACTCCACTTGGTGGTTCTCCATGTGTTAATCTAGAGAGGTGATCTGCTCTTACATGGGTATTTCCCTTTTTCACAATTACTTCAAAGTCGAACTCCATCGATAGTAGAAACCATCTCACAAGTCTACCCATGTTACAAGGCTTATTGACTAAGTACAATAAGGCTTGATGATCTATGCAAAACTTGGATCTTTTGGCTAAGAGATAATGTCTGAATTTCTTTAGAGCATACACCATTCCTAATCCCTCTCGCTCTGTAGTTGTATAGTTTCTTTCAGCTTGATTCAGTTGTCTACTCGCATAGGCAATTGGGTGATCTAACTTTCCTTCATCTGTCGGTTGAGCTAAGATGCATCCTATTGCATAATTTGAAGCGTCCACATGAATATGGAAAGGCTTGTTCCAATTCGGTGTTTTCAAGATTGGGGCCGTGCTAAGTCACCTTTTTAACTCGTTAAATGCCTTTTCGCATGCATCAGTCCAAGTGAATTGGGTCAATAGTCCATACAACGGTTTGACCATTATGGCGTACATGTGGATAAATCGACGATAGTGTCCACAATGTCCCATAAATGCTTGCACTTCTTTTGCATTCTTCGATCTAGGAAGTTCTAAAATGACCTTAATCTTGTCTTCATCTGTAGATATTCCACTCCTAGACACTATGTGCCCCAAAAACTTCCCCTGTCTTACCATGAAGACACACTTTTCAAGGTTCAGGCAGACTCTATATTGTCGGCATTTATCAAAGATTTTCTGCAATTCTCGAATGTGGTCTTGCCTTTGATTTGAATATGTACATAGGTCATCTACATACACTTCCATACTTTTCTTTAGGAATTCTTTGAAAACATGACACATCAACCTTTGGAAAGTAGCAGGTGTGTTAGTGAGTCCAAAGGGCATCATTCTAAAAGCATAAACTCCCCATTCAGTCGCGAATGCAGTCTTATGTTGATCCTCAGTAGCAATAGCTACTTGGTTGTATCCAGAGAATCCGTCCAAGAAGCTATAGACTTCTTTTCTTGCAACTCTTTCCAATAGGTGGTCGGTGATGGGTAATGGGTAGCTATCACGAGTCGTGGCTACATTGACTTTTTTCATATTAATGCATACTATGAGTTTTCTGTTCTTTTTAGGCACAACCACTAATGGTGACACCCATTCAATATGTTCTATTTCATAAATGAATCCAGCCGCTAATAGCTTGTCTATTTCTTCTTTTATTTTAGCAGCATAGACCTCGTTATAGGTGTAAGGGCATTGTTTATATGGTTTTGCCTCTGATATCATGGGTATTCTATGAGACAAATGGAGGATTCCGCACCCTTGAGCTCCTTATAGGTCCAAGCAAATACATCTCGATATTCTCTGATCCATTGTATAAACTCTTCTTCTTCCTCGCTTGACACGTCTTTTCCTATGTATGTACATCTTTCTTCTCCATCTTCTACTGTTACTATGATCTTTTTTGTTTGTTCCTTGTTGTCGTACGCTTCTCCTTCTCTTTCCTCTCTCTTAGGCATTTGAATAGCTATTTTTCTCTCTTCTACTTCATATCTTTTAAAATGCTCCGAAACCTCAAAAAGGTCAGGCTTTTGTTCGATCTTACTCACACTTTCCTCCTGCTTTGGTACTATGGGGGCTGCTTCTATTGCTAACACTTTGGTCATTCCATTCTTGTCTTTGGTTCGAATGGCTTCTAGGTATCGTTCTTCTAAATCAAATTCCGGTTCCATTTCTATGCTCTCATATTCTTCTTTCCACTCCTTTTCCAATATTTCCCCAGCTTCTACTTCTTGAAGGACAACCATGTACAAATTTACATCGTAGCCTTCTTCGTCCACACATTCATTCATCGTCAGAACTTCTTCATTCACACATACATCTAAGGTTTCTAGGATTTCCATCCATCCATGCGGTTCAAACGTTTCATCAGGGAAGTTTTGAGGCATGTACATTGGATCTTCAATGGGCCGATGATTAGGATGTCCTATTGGCCATATGTAGCTCAGTGATGAGTAGCACCTCTTTTAATGTCAATCCGGGAAGACGTGAGGATGGTATGAAGACCTCGAGCAAGTGGAGGCACAAGTGCGTGAGTGAGAAGCACACAAACATGCACACACATACACACACACGCGCACACACGGCAAGACAAAGAGTGAGAAGCAATGGAGTTCTTAGATTACTTTCAAAAAGCTCTTACAAGTTCATTTCAATTACAATCTACCCTCAAAAATGAGCTCTCTAGCTCTATTTATAGTTTTTGACTAGGTTTTGGCCCTGTCCAGACCTAGTGTTCGGCCTAGTTAAAAATTAGGTTCCAGGGCCAATTTGAGGGCTTAAACGGAGTCTAAGAAATACGAAAATTGATATGTAGGAACTAAGGCTCCTCAAGCTCAAGGACTCCTTGGCTTGCACAAAATGGAGCTACAAAAATATGAAATGGTATTTACAATGATTGTTAGTGATAAGAATCACTGTTATAAAGATGTTGATTTGGAAAAATTTGAAGGGCCTATCTGCCAGATTTGCGTCGACTGCTTTGTCTACTTAATCCTTCACCTCGCTCTGACTCTCTTCGCTGGCTTCCTTGTCTAGTCAGTCCTTGGGTGCCCATACTGCTCTCAACACCCCCCCCCTCTCTCGCGTCTGTCGTCCTTGACAGACCCTTGTTGCTGGGAGTGTTGGATGTAATATTCCACAACCTGAGTGGCAAGCTGATGTTCTTGTATGCGTAGTCCTCTGGCCAAGTCTGTCATCATACGATCCCAATCAATTGGTCCTGGAATGTCCGGATGTGGCAGACGTAACTGATCTACATGGATCGCTTGTTCTACTGCGAATAGATGTAGCAAATGTGTGGGTCTGGGAATGAAAATTTCTGAATGATATTCCCAGAATCCCATAGAGAACATTTCCTCAAATGTCTGCTTGAAGCATGCGGGTAAGTACTTTATTCGTGCATGCCAGGCAAAGATTATAGTGACCGAGGGAGTCTGGCTCATGTCTGTTGCTCTAGCACAATGATAAGTACCACGTTAAGAAGCTTCACCTCCTTAATGTCAATCCACGGAAGAGATAGGAGTGATATGAAGATCGTGAATGTGAGATGAAGTGAGAGTGAAGGTGAGAAGCATAGAAATGCACACACACATACACACACAGTACGAAGAGACAAGCAAGGCACAATGGAAGGTGAGAAATCAACTCTATTACTCAAGAACACTATTACAAGCTCAAAAGAACTCTAACCTCAAACAAGCTGACCTCAAAAATGAGCTCTCTAGCTCTTTTTATAGTTTCTAGACTAGTTTTGACCGGTTTCACATCTAGTGACCGGCATAGTTAAAAATTAGGTCCTAGATGCTATTTGGAAGGGTAAACGATGTCTAAAAATAACAAAAATTAATACGCTTGTTCTACCTAAGCTCCTCAAGCTCGAGGACTCCTCGGCTTGCACCAAATGGAGCTATGGATTACAAAATGGGGTTTTCTATGTTACATATGTTACAATAGTGATAAAAATCACTGTTGGAGGTTTTTGGAAAGTATTTGAAAACATAATTCTTTGAAAAACGATTCGACTGGCTCCCTGCTCCGTCATTACATGCTTCCGTGTCGTCTGTGCCTCTAGCTGCTTCCAACACCCCCCTCCCTCTCGCTTCTGTCGTCCCTGACAGAACCTTGTTGTGAGGTCTGCCGGATATAGTTCTGTAGGAGGTCTTGAGCAAGGGTGTGCTCGGAGATACGAATGCCTCGGGCCAGATCTGCCTCGAGTTTCTCCCAGTTGATTGGTTGCGGTTCTTCCGGTGGCGGGAGCTGATAGTGTGTGGAGTAGACCATTCGTTCACAGGCAAATAATTGTAATAAATGTGTAGGCCTGCTTATGAATACCTTTGAATGGTATTCCCAGAAGCCGGTTGTGAACATCTCTTCGAATGTCTGCTTGTAGCACGCCGGTAGGTACTTTATTCTGCAGTGCCAGGCATAACACACCCGTAGCGATGGCGTTGTACTCATATCATATACCAGATCGAAATTGCCATGCTCAAAGCCCGGGGTGTTGACATGTGGTCTCTTGACGCGTCGGAAGACTTTAAAAATCATTTGCATCATGTCAAAGATTTTGACAATCATATGCGCCGCTATATCATCCATATGCTTTAATCTAGGGAGCCAGTGGCGAATTGTAGCCATCATGTAGCCAACAGTTGGTAACTCAATGGGTGGCTTAAAATAGGGGTAATTCAACCAGTCTTGGCACTGCTTATTGTTTTGTACCTTAATAGCAAAGGCAGTCCAGGAGCGGCGTCGTGGCACTGGTCCCCAACACGGATTGTACTTCAAATGCAAAGGTGCCTTTACCCATGTACTGATCATCTCTGGATACTACTGTAGTAAATCTTTTCGCCACTCTGGCTGATAGATCCTTCCTTGCTGTGCATCTAGTGGCAAATCATCCGCCTCGAATTGAGTTGCATGCGATGGTTTCTTACCTGTCTCTTTTTCAATGGCTAACTGGTATTCAGCCATTAACATAAAATACGGTTTATACTGTAGCTCGTGCCCAAATATGTATCGTCGCGGGGCCAAATGAGCAAAGAATGGAGACTGTAATATTCTTTCTTCTATCATCGCCATGGCGTGTAATTGTGCCTCTACTCTCGCTGAGTGCGTTGTTCCAAGTTCGTACGTCATCTGACCTTCGGCCGTGACGCGTCCGCCTGGGATGGGTTGTGGCTCGTATGCTTCTTCAAACGTTTCCTCCACCGGGATGGTGACCGTTTCTTCCTCAGCTGGAAGCTCAGGTGGGGAATCTGGCCTTGGTGGTGCTTCATATACTGCGATCCTTGATTCAAGGTGTGATACCTGGGCTCGTAATGAGTTGAGTTCCTCTAGGAGGTCAGGAGAGGGGTCCACAGGTGCTGGTATGTCTTGGTGTGCCGGTTCTCGTAACTGGAGTAATTTGTGATCTTCTTTGAGTTTCTGTAACTCCTCGTTCATGCGGTCGTATTCATCTAGTAATCTTACATGATCGTCTAGCAGCATCCTCATCGAGTCTGAAGGAATGGCTTTGAACCTGCTAGGACTGAGTGGTTGGTCTGGGTGGTCGAGCGCTGCTTCTAAGTTTTCTCAGTTCTGATCCTGTAAGCACTGATTTTCTTCCTTGGCGGCTGCTAGGTGTCTTCGTAGTAAGCCCATATTTCGTATTAGCGTTGCATTGCAGACTGTCTGGGCTCTTAATAAGTTATCCAGGTCAGTAGTGGCTTCCTTGGTCTTTTCTTCGCTTTCTAGTTCCAATTTGTGATAAGCCTCGCGTAATTCCTGGTAGCGGGTGTTCAGAGAGGCATTCTCAATAGTCAATAAATTAAGCTGCGACTGTAAGTCATTGGTTGTCCTCTGCAGCTGCTGATAATTATCACCAAGAGATGTGAACTCATCTCTTACTTGCGTCATACACATGAACATCTGTCGGAATGCATTATCTACAGTGGGTGATAGTATTAATGGGGTGCTAAATGAAGATGCAGTTGGTGTAGATGCAACGGGAATGGGGAAAGGGGGTGGGAAGGTGGATGATGTAGTGATTGTTGAAAATTGTGATGTGCCTAAAAATGTTTGTGCCATGAGTGAAGTGAGTGATGGTGCAGTGGGTGGTGAGATGTCCATGTCAGTGGACGTATCTAGTGCGGTGACCGTGAATATGGGTGTGATCATGGGTGCTCGTGCTGGTGTAAATACGGGATTTACAAAGGTTGAGGGGTAATTTACAGGGGGGCTGGCTAGAGCAGCTTGGTGAAAAGGGGAAAGAGGGGTTACAGTGGGTCGGGGAGGTGAGACGGGGGAGAAGGTTAAGGGCGGGGGGAATGGGAAAAGGGGTCTTGGAGTTGTGGGGAAAGATGGAAAAGATTGATGAAGGAATGGGTTGGATAGAAAGGTGGGTGTGGGAGGGGGTAGACTAGGGCTAATGGGTGCGGGAATTGCGGGGTTAGTGGTCGTGAAGACGATTTCTGCAACGCCACCGGCGAATGAAGATGTTGGTCTGGGGGAAGAAGGGTGAAGAGGGGAGGCTGGATGGACGGGCGGTGAGAGAGGAGCGGTTGGGGTGGTCGGTACTTCAGTGACTACTGAGGTTTGTACAGCTGTAGCGCGGGGTGGGGAATCTACAAAGATGGTTTCTACAGCCAACGAACTTTCGGGGACGAGGCGTGCCTCCCTGGCTTGTTCTGAAGATTGTGCTCCGGTTGGTACACGAATGTATTCGCCGGGCTTTGAAAGTAGTCGTACTCTGCGGGGGTCAGTGGCTTTCTTTGCAAGTACCTGAGTGCTTCGTTGGAGCCTACTGATTTGACTAACTCTTTGAATCCTTTGATGTATGCGTCTTCGAATCCGCCTGAGACAAGTTCTTGTTCTATTATTGTTTGACTCTCTTCCTCTGTCAGCTTTTTGCGTGCCCAAACTTTTTCCATAGTTCTATACAGCTTCTTGATAGCTAGTGTGTAAGCCGCTCCTTCGTAAGTTTCATCTTCATGGGTGCTTGTATCGCCATGTGTGTCTGTTTGTTGGCCTTGGCCATCTGTCTGTTCATGCTCTTGGGATTCATGTGTTCCCTGGCTAGCTTCGTCGTCTCCTTCGTCATCATCGGTTGCTGTTCTTTCGTCATCAGAGCTGGACACGATCTGTCCTTGTGGCTGATCCCTGGGTGTGGTAGGGTAGCTAGGCCTTTCAAATTCTTGAGAAAACATTTGTCCTGAAAACTGGAACTCATTGGAGAATGCATCGGGCATCTCAAAATCAAAAGTTTGGTCCAGTGGCTCTGCTTGTCCTGGTTCTAAATGTGGTATTGGAAAGGAGAAAGCTTCCGCACCAATAGTGGTGGGAAGTTCAGCTGCTGTGGTGATAGGTTCTGCGGTTGTGGCTGCTGGGGGTGCAACAGTACTGGTGGTGCCCTCCGGCGTAACTGGTCTTGATAACCGTATACGAATTGGTGGTACCGTGGGAGTGGCTGCTGTTGGTGACTGCTCTGGAGATGGTTGTGGAGAGGGTGATTCTGGGACTTGTAGGCATGGTATAGTACCTCTCATCCGCTTTCCGGCTCTGCCTTTGCTAGACTTTCTAGCCTTCCTAGTGGTGCCTTTGAATGCTTTCAGTTCCTCACTGGTCATGGCACGCTCAATTGGTAAGTCATATGCCAAGCACATATATATGATCGTGGTGAGGGCGCAGCACCCATTGATTACCTTCTTTCGCTCCCACCTATGTTGTGCCAAGTAGAGCTGATCAATGATCCAGCTGGCTAGATCAACCGTTTGAGGTCCAGTACATGCTAAGTACAATCCAAACCAGATTCTCTTGTGAGGCATGGTAAAACGATCCTGAGCTGGGAAAGCAAAGTGCTGCATGCATATCCGTAATGGCTTGGAAAGCTCAAGGGTTATAGCTGAAATATCCTCCCACTTAGTTATGTCACCACGTTTCATCTGCTCTGGGACTAGCCGTTCTCTCTCCGTCGGAGTGTGTGTTCCATGTATTTTCAGAGCTGCACGAATTAAATCCTTAGACAAATAAAACCTTTTGAATGGAGGATCATTTACCAAGGATGGTAACATGAATGTGCCAGGTAGATCCTTGTTTTCTGAAGCTGTTAAGGTGGTTACCAAGTAAAAACATCTGTAAAAATCGGGTTTAGGTAGAGGGTCGCTAAAATACTCTGTAAATCCCGCTCGTGCCCAAACGTGCGTTAAATCTTGTGTATTCTGCAGTCCTTCAAATTCTCGTGAAAAGAACTGGTACTTGGCCCATGTGCGTAAATCAAATGCCAAATTGGCCTCAAATATGAAATCAGCATCAGCTAATGGTCCTGCTAGGCCTTGAAACCAATGAGAATTACGATGAATCTTCTCAGTATATCCGCTAGGAGGATCGTCGATTGGCATGGGTCCTCAAAAACCTTGAAACTTTGGTGGTTGCATCGTAGGATAAGATTCCGCGAGTAATTCTCCAATAGTGGCCATCGGTGCACTGGGGCCAGCTTCTGATGGTCCTGCTTCGGTTTGCATGATGACTGATGAGCTAATGGAAAAGATCAGAAGACGTTTGGATACGTTTAGGTATCCATTTCCTAAGAGTCTTGGAGTGGGTGGTATGTTTCTGCTGAGGGACAAAGAGTGGTATCGGGTTTGGTGGTATTGAAGGATGAAAAGATTTCGGAGGGGTATATATTACATGGCTTGAGGGTTGGGCTATAATACATTGTTTGGGTACCCAAATCTGCATGGGTGTGGGTCGATTGATAAGATACTTCTTGGCGATCCAAATCTGTCGAGTATTTGTACTTGGGGAAGAAGATCGAGGGGACTTTGGATGTTGACTCTGCTTCTGTTGAAACTTTTTCCTGCTCTCGTCTGCAGTGTTGCCAATAGCCTGTGGTTGCTGTCCTTTTGGCACCCATATTTGTTTCGTGCCACTTGTTCTGTGATGTTGATACTGCTGCTTTCCTTGCCTTGTCTGGTGGTGTCGTCGGTCTAGGTTCCTCTGTTGTGGTTGACTCGTTCGTGGTTGGGTTTGAGAGGTCCATTGGACGCTCTGCTTTGGAAAAGAAGGGAGATCCAACACTTGCGTGACCTACCCATTAGGAAGTGGTTCGTTATGTATCTTTAATCTAGGCCAGTCCGCAGCAAGTTTGGAAGGATGAGCACCGCAGGGTGTTGTGCTCATTTGGCCGCTGATGCAACCCACCTGACCGCTGATTGTGTTCATCTGCCCTAGCAGTTGGGTAGCTGCCCCTTCTAGTTTGCAGGAAGCCCCAGGGAAGATCTCCTATCGTCCTTCTGATTGACAACTATCCCTAGCCAAGCCCGAGTGGGTTGGAGTAGACGTAACGTGACTGGTCTGACCCAAGATCTTCCGGTCTTCCGTCGCATGCGTTTCATAGGGTCTAGGGTTACAAACCTCAATCGGAATGCCGTTAGGGAAGTCAAGCGGTATCACTCGCTTCTGTTCTAGGGTTCCAATCTGTAAGGAGCCTTGTCTAAGATTTAGGTCCACTGAGTGATTGTATAGCCAATCTTGGCCAAGGATTATGGGTTCTATCAGGTCGTCATCATGGCACACTAGTAGCTTCGCTGTCATGGTCACTTCCTTAATGAGGATAGGAAGGTCCACCTCACCCATGCAAGGGGTTTCCATGCCTCCTAGGCCTATGAGGTATGCCTCCATTGGCCGCATTTCTATTCCTGAATCCTTATAGTGGGACCATCTAATCGCACTAGTCGCAGCACCTGAGTCAATTAAAGCCCTGAGCTCTTGGCAAGGGTTGCCGTGCTCTAGCCTAACTGTAATGAATGGTCTCCTGTCCACTATACTAGGATGAGTGGTTGACTTTACTTGACACATGGCCATGGGATGTCTGGGTGTAGTTTCCAGATGGTTATAATGTTCTCTCCCTAGTCCTTGTCTTCTTAACTTCATGCGTTTAATGCGTTCTATTGCTTCTGCCTGAGCTTCCGCTCGTATTCTATGTTCTTCCTCCCTACGCTTCTTTGCCAACGTGAGTCGTCTAAGCATATCCTCAGTAAGAGGTTCTTGATATAACTTGACTCTACAGCCACTAATATAGCTAGGCATTATATCTCCTTCTAAAGTGGCTAATTGTACTGCTCCACTTGTTGAGAGTCTGTTAATGATCATAGGTCCATAGCCTCGCTTTTCTAACTTACGTGCGTGTTGCTTTAGCGTATATACTAGAACTAAATCTCCTTCTTTTAAGCCTTTATCTTTCACATGTGCATCAAAATATGCTTTCTGTCGCTTCTTCGCTGCATATATTCCTGCTGCTGCCTTTAGCCTAGTTTCTCCTAATCGTTCCAAGTCCATTATCCTCGCTGATAATTCATGGCCGGTCCACTGATGTTCTTGTGCAACCTTAAGGGTCGGTATCAAGAAGTCCAAAGGAAGCACAGCATTCTGACCAAAAACCATCTGAAAGGGAGTTGCATTGAGTACGGTCTTGTAGGCCACTCGATATGCCCAAACAGCGTGGTGTAACTGTTTGTCCCAATCTGAACGTTTGTTGTTCACGAGTTTCGTCAGTACATTACAAAGGATCTTATTAGTGCTTTCAGCCTGACCATTGGCCTGAGGATGATATGGTGCGGATTTCTTGTGAATCACCATAAAATCCTGTAACAAATATTCAATGACTTGGTTTAGAAAGTGAGTGCCTCGATCGCTCACTAACTCTATAGGCAATCCATATCTTGTAAAGACATTCTCAAATAAGAATTTTGCAGTTGTGTGTGCATCATTCTTTTTTGTGACTTTTGCCTCTACCCATTTCATAAGATAATATGTGGCAACAATAATGTATTCCGCATGTGTACCTTTTGCAGGGGGGTTAATGGGTCCTACAAAGTCTATACCCCACTTAGAAAATGCACGTCCGCCCATCATGGGTTTCAATGGCATTTCATCTCTGCGAGTAGGAAACTGAGTTCTTTGGCACATATCACATCTCTTTACATAGGTATGAGCATCCATGTGAAGAGTGGGCCACCATAATCCTGCAAAGAGGATGGCTTTGATTATCCTATCGGGTCCAAAATGACCTCCTGCAACACCTTGGTGTGCAGTCTCTAGTATGCTCAGATAATCGCTCTCATGAACACATTGTCTTAGATATCCATCTCGTCCTCTTTTGTATAGGTTATCGCCAATAAGTGAATAGTCGTGAGCTTCCTGCTCTAGACTACGTTGTCGAGCTACGGTCATGCCTTGAGGGAATGTCTTCGTCCTCAACTATGTCACTAATTGTTCACTCCAGTCTGGTAGACATCTTGTAGACACAATGTTCCATTCCTTACACAACTTGTAGACATCTGCTTCCATCGAAGGCCAATATACTCCTAATCTATGCAGAGTCTGTAATGTTCGATGTTTTGAATGATGTTGCTTTAATGCACCTATGTGTGCTAATTGCAACCAATTCGCATGTTCTGATTCATCTACACAACAAGCAAGAATCTTTTGATTATCCTGTTTATATATGCTTCCTGCCATTATTTGGTATCTCTGAGACTTGGTAATCTCTCCCTCTTTGATCTTTATCCTAGGATTCTTGGGTCCATATGTGAGAACGGGGACTATTGGTTTAGCCCATTCTGGTGCTATCTCAAGATTAAACAAGTATGCATCTGGTAGATCATCCGCTACTCCTTGAGGAGCTTCTCCTGAGGTTAATCTTGAAAGGTGGTCAGCTCTAAGATGTGTCTTTCCTTTCCTGACTACGACTTCAAAATCATACTCCATGAGTAATAGAAACCAACGTATCAATCGTCCGGTGTTACATGGTTTGTTGACTAAGTACAATAGTGCTTGATGATCTGTAAAGAACTTGAATTTGTTGGCCAACAAGTAGTGCCTAAACTTCTTTACTGCGTAGATCATCCCTAATCCTTCTCGTTTCGTTGTGGTGTAATTTCTTTCTGCTGCGTTCAATTGTCTGCTCGCGTAAGCTATAGGGAGATCTATGTTACCTTCATTCGTGGGTTGTGCTAACACACATCCTATGGCATAATTGGATGCATCCACATGTACATGGAATGGCTTACTCCAATCTGGGGTTGTCAATATAGGTGCTGAGCACAAGCGTCGTTTAAGTTCATTGAATGAATTTTCACATTCATCTGTCCATTCAAAGTTGGTTAAAAGAGAGTACAAAGGCTTGGCTATGATTGCATACATGTGTATGAATCTCCTATAATAACCGCAATGGCCCATAAATGCTTGTACCTCTTTCACATTAGTTGGTCTAGGTAAATCTGCAATTACCTTCACCTTTTCTTTATCCGTAGAGATTCCATTTTTTGACACAATGTGTCCTAGAATTTTGCCTTGTCTGACCATGGAAACGCATTTTTCTGGGTTCAAACAAACCTGATATTCTCGACATTTGTCAAATATTTGCCTTAACTCTGGGATATGTGTTTGTCTTACATTTGAATGTGCACATAAGTCATCGACATAAACTTCCAAGCTCTGTGCGTAAGAATTCCTTAAAAACATGACACATGAGTCGCTGGAAAGTGGCGGGTGCATTTGTTAAGCCAAATGGCATCACACGAAATGCAAATATGCCCCATTCAGTGGCAAATGCCGTCTTGTGTTGGTCCTCTGGAGCAATGGCTACTTGATTATAGCCTGAAAATCCATCAAGAAAGCTCTAAACTTCCTTGCCCGCAACTCTTTCCAATAGATGTTCTGTGATAGGAAGAGGATAACTATCTCTAATCGTTGTGGCATTAACCTTTTTAAGGTTAATACACACACGCAATTTTCCATTCTTCTTGGGCACAACCACAATGGGGGATACCCATTCGGTATGCTCAATTTCGTAAATGAATCCTGCTTCTATCAAGCGATCTATTTCCTCTTTAATCTTCGCAGCGTAGTTATCATTGTACGTGTACGGTTTCTGTTTTGTCGGTTTTGCATCTGGAGTCATAGGGATTCTATGAGAGCATATATCTGGATCTACTCCTTTCAAATCTTTGTAACTCCACGCAAAAACATCTCTATATTCACGCAATAGGGCAACTAGCTCTTCTTCTTCTTCAGTTGTCAAATCATGCCCTATGTATGTACATTTTTCTTCTTCTCCTTCGATAGCAACTATTATTTTCTTGGTTTTCTCTCGGTTATCATATACTTGTCCGTCATTCGCTTTTCTATTAGGCATTCGTACCATGATTCTTCTATCTTCGATTTCATATTTCTTGAAATTCTCGGGTACCTCAAACAAAGATTCTTCTTTTTCTGACATGGTTTCTTTCTTCTTTCTTTTCTTGCCTTCACTCTTGTTAGTCACTTCAGTGGCTATTCTCACATCATTCATTATTTCTTCGTGTCTTTGAGGATGAGTCTCTACTTCGAAAAAATATTCTTCCTCTGATGCAAAGGGTGGGTCCATGATAATTGATTCTAAATCAAAATCGCTTGCATCCTCAAATGCATCAGTGTTAGGTTCACATTCCTCTAAAATTGCATCGCACATGATTGGCTCTATCGTGAAAACTGAGATATCATAGCCATCCTCGTCACAGTGGGGTGTCCATTGTTCTTCATTGATGGCTACATCCATGGTTGCTAGGATTTCTGCCCAACCATGGGGTTCAAACTCTTCGTCAGGGAATACTACAGGTGCGTAGGCTGGATCCTGAAGGGTTCGTGGATGTTGTTCTGCACCTAAGGTCCTGGCTTCTAACCTTCCTTCCTCTTGTTTTGCTACTTTACACATCCATAAATGAGTATCCTCATGCAACCAAGAAGGATCTGATTCTAATGAGTGCACGGATTCCGTCTCTACCGGTGTCTTATGGATGTTATTCCATTGTATTGGGGGTACGTCTCTATGTGAATAGTCTTTAAGATTGACTTTGGTAGTCACTCCTAAATGTTGCAAGTACAACGAATTAGTTCCCCAATCTTGTACAATTTGCAACTGACGCATGAATGGTCGTCCCAATATCATCTCATAAGCATGGTTTTTACTAAAATCACAAATGGCGAAAGTATGCTCAAACTCCACACCACAAGTGGTGAGAGATATGCCTTCTAGTAAGCCTAATGGTTTTTCTATGTGTCCGTCGGCCATTTGTAGCTTCATCCTGGTGGGTCTTAATGCTGGTTTACCCCAACGTTTCCATAAAGCGGTGGTAGCGATGGCTACTCCAGCTCCTGAATCTAAGATGGCTTTCGTGGTGTAGCCCTGATGGGTTATCGGAAGATAAGTGTTACCTTCCTCTCCTTCGCTTACATCTCCAATCTTTTCTACGGGTATCTCTGGTACCTTATTTTGTGATCCTATTTGTGAGGGAGTAGTAGCAAGCTCAGGGAATTGATTTGCTACATGTTTCCACAATTCTGGTTTTACCTTCAACAACTCCTCTAGAGTGAGATTACATTGTACTTTAGTATTCTTGATCACTTCCGTGTTTCTAGGGATTACTGATTCTTCATTCCTCACTATTATCGTGGGTGCTCTCATACTTATAGACTTTGCTTCCCAAGATCCTGTGAACTGAGGTAATTCTTGTAACGAATTAGATTCAAAGCCTGTGTGTTCACTCAGTCGTTCTTCCTCTACATCATCGTATATAGAGGGAATGTCTTGGGGAAATTGTTCTTGCAAGTCGTCTATTTCTTGAATAGGAGGATGGGTTCCTTGTTCCTTTCTCCACTTCTCTTCTTGGATTTCTCTCAAAAATTCATGTGAGTACCTATGTATGGAAGGCAAATTGTCTTGACTTTCTGAGTTGGGTACTTGAGACAGGGATGGTGCATTCCTTTCCTGTGTCTCTGGGACAATAGGGTTCCTAGGCTGATCCTTTTTCTCTTTGCTTTCAATCAAATATTCTAGCCTCTCCATTAGTCCTTGAAAGTGTAATTCCGGTTTTGCCATGTTATTCCAATTAAGATATCTAGAGGCTTCGAACAAAGCTTGTGCTAGTTCTACCATCTTCATGCAAAGTTTAGTTCTCTCAATTTCTAGATCAGCTCGAGGGTAGTTTTTGTTCATTTCAGCTACTTGAGGTCCCTCCTTTAATCTAGCCTGATATGCACGAAACATCATGTCTAGATTTTTTGGTATGGGTTCCGCTAAAACTGATCCTGATTTCTGAGCTGGATTCTCTTGATTCAATTCCTGTGAAGTCAATTCTAGGATTTTGGCTCTAGATTCCTTTAAACTTCCTTCCAACTCAGTTATCTTTTTACTCCATTTTCTCTTAATTCTTTCTCTAGAATCTTTCCAAGATTTCGTCTTTTTACTACTAGATTTTGCAACTTCACTACTTCCGGCTACTTTCTCTTGATTAAGCTGTTGGTTCTGTAAGAGCGCCTGGGCTCTTGTTATAGCTTGGATAGGCACGTATGTAGGGCTGGATCCATCTGCGTTGTTTGCAATACCTATCACGTTGATCGGTGTCACATTTGAAGCATTAACAGGGTTCTTAGGACAATATTTGATGATGTGCTCTTTGCCACAATTGGCGCAAAAGCCTTGTATGTTATAGTACTGTGATTGTCCTGCTATCGGAGGATGTGGACAATCCTTTATGAAGTGATCTCCTTGGCACCTAAAGCATGGTCCTCTAGGGCCCTGTGGTCTCTATTGTCTTAATTGGGGCCGTGGATTTGGGTTTGTGTACATCACATTAGCATAGTCTGGCTCCCAACTAGGTTCCACTGGTGGACTATCGTAATTATATGTCTCCACGTTTTCTGGTGACTCCGTGTAATAAGCGGGTGGACTATCTACATGCGTGGAGTCAAAACTGTTCGAATTTGGGTCACCCTCTGTGATCAAAGGTGAAGTGCACTAAGGCCCTACTTAGATTCTCTTCTGCAGCAGCGTATTTGACTGAGATGACATTCGCTGGTGGGGGTGGCTGCTGAGCTAACACAGGTTGAGGTCTCTGTTGAGCCTGGTATGGGTAGTTCTGAGGAGGCCTATAGTAATAAGGCTGAGCATTATATTGGCCTTGATACCTACCTGGCTGTGCGTATGCTTGCGGGTAGTTCTGTCTCATGGTTTGTTTGTTGTACGGGCAGTCCTGAGCCGTATGATTCGTGTATCTTCTCTCAGTTGTACAATATTGGCCACTAGGGTTGGCTTGTGGCTGTGGTGCATTGGGACACACATTTGCCATATGGTCACCACCACAGGTGTAACAACGCTTGTTCATTAGTACCCTAGGTTTGCTAGAAACTCCTAATTTCTGGGCCACTTTTTCTGCTAGGTCTTCTATCGAGTTAGACAATTTTGTGGATGCTAGAGATGAACAGTCTGAGTCCTTATAGACCTTTGAGAGTTCCAACTCGACTCCTAAGTTGTCCTCAATGTCTATACAAATTCTTACACATTGCTCTAGCGTTCTGGGTTCTTTTAGGTACACGTAGGAGCGTAGTTTAGAACTCAATAAACCATCTAGAAACAATGACACTTGCTTAGCTTGTGAGGGTAGCTCTTGCATTGGACATCGTTCAACATATTGTCTAAACCTACGTCCTGCCAGTCTGACTGTTTCCTGAGGGGTCTGTTTAAAGCTATGAATCAACGAAGACGTGTCATGTCTAATCCCACTTTTAGAGAATTCAGTGATGAATGACTCTAAAAAGTGATGGATGTCTCTAAATTTCCTTTGTTGCAGAGGTTGGAACCAAGTTAAAGCTGTATTCTTTAACGTTAGTCCAAATGCGTTGTATTGCGTGAACATGTCTTCAACTTGTTCTGCTCTTAGTACTTGCTTGAACTCTGCGACGTGGTCATAGGGATCTCCTGTCCCATCAAAGTAATTCTTCATTGATTTTACTAACTGTGTGGGTCTCAATATTCTTGCGTGTTCACGTGGTCTAGGTAGAGGGAAATCATCTCTACCACCTAGTACTCCATGATCTCCTTGTCTATCCGCTCTATTAGTGTCCGTGGTTGTTCTATCTCTCCCCATGGGGTGATTAAAGCTTACTTCCGGTCTCTCTTTATTTTTCTCTCTTTGATTTCCATGGGCTGATGATGTTCCTGCCCCTTGTTGACTTGTATTCATGTTCGTTCTAGATGGAGGGAATACCAATTCACCTCTCCATGTGTATGTGTTTTTAGCGCGGTCAGGTACCACAAAGACTCTTTCTGAAGTCTCATCCAGGTATACAACCTTTCCAGGTGTATCCGGGTCCTTGAACTCATATATAGTGATGATACCTACTTCACTAAGTAGTTCTGTCTTATATCTCCAAAAGGCTTCATCCGTTTCTTTATTTACAAACAACTCTATGCTTCTGTTGTCTTGAGGGATCCATTCCGGGATTAGTACTCGTGTCAGTACAGATTTCCCTCTAGGTGTTCTAGGCTCTTCTAATGGTTCTTTTCCTTGAGATTTTGTTTCCGTCTCTGGTTGAATCACGCCAAACTCATTCGTATTGTTTGGCTGCGTATTTAAGATGTACATCGTCCCTTCCTTGTCTATGTACGCGTCTCTCTCGAATTTCACCACTGGATGTTCCAATCCAATGGGTTGATCGGGGTTGTGCCTTTGCACCACTTGCCTTCGCAAACCATCCTCATAGATGCGAGCACCTAATCAGTTGGTTCGGAGAAACTCTAGTTGAGTCCTATAGGGTCCTTCTGGTTTTTCTAAATAGGCTACATTCGACCCTCCTTCTGGTCTTTCTGTGCTAAATGCCATTTCTAAATCACTAGTGTCTGAGCTCTCGTAGGGGTAATTACTATTCAATTGCTGAGCCCACGATCGTGCAGTAGTTCTTACACTTGCCTCTGATGATCTAAGGCTTCGTCGGTCTGACTTACCTATATGTTTGCCCAATCTAAGGTTCATTAATTTTGTTCCTTGCACACTCAGTACACGCTCAGATCGTCAATGATTCTTTGTTATTACTGTCTTGATTCCTTTTAAATTTCTTTAGATTCTTGTCTTAATGTATGCGTCAGGAATTCGACTTTCCGTTATAATTTTGAGTTCTCGTTCCGTCAGACTTAGGTTCTTTCCTTTAGGTTTTCGTGTCACACACCTTTACTTGTAGTCTTAGACTTGAAAGAATTAAATATCTTGAACTTGAGGCGTTCCTATCGTCGTTAATCCACAACACTACCGTTTAGCCTAAGCTAAGAATTGACTGAGGGGGTTGAGTAATCTTCCAACCTCGAGTCAACTGTTCTGGTTGCTCTGTTGCCCAAGAAGCCGCGCTTCCCAAGCTTTATGCCCTTCACTGCCTTGCCTTGGTTGCCCTCGATTGCCCTTGCTAGACCTGGAAAAATCCAATATTAGACCAATTCACATTTGGATGATCAAGCACTTGAGTATATACACCTTTTAAGTCCCTTCCCCTTTGCCCAAATTTTCAATGCTTGCCCCCTGGCTTTCTAGTCCCAAACTAGGTCAACCTCAAAATAGCTTATCTAAAAATAGACGTATCCTTTAAGAAAAAAACAATTGAGGTCACGTAGTACTCGTAAAGAGCTTTCTAACGAGCTATTAAGCTCAAAAAACGGACTTCGGATGAAAAAGTTATGACCGTTCAGGCCCTGGGGGGTAAAAACTGACAAACAGGTTTTTCTCCAAATATGAGCTAAGGGGTCTCCTATGAGTCTAATCACCCAAAAATTTCCCAAAAATAGCCCCAAAATTGGCCAAAAAATGAAACCCTAAAATTTGCGATGGGGGTGCACAATCGCGATGGCGTGAGACAATCGCGATGGTCTGGGACCGTCGCGATGGCGTGAGGGTGAACAATCGCGATGGCGTGATGCGCGAACCGTCGCGATGGTCTGAAGTGCACCGTCGCGATGGCATGAAAGCGGACAATCGCGATGGCTCGATCAGGCGGACAATCGCGATGGCGTCAGTCAACGGTCAACGTGAACAATCGCGATGGTCCAAAGTGAACCGTCGCGATGGTCACAGATGCGATGGCTTGAGCCAATCGCGATGGTCTAGGCGCGATGGTGTGAGCCAATCGCGATGGTCCGAATTTTTGAAGTGTCGCGATGGTGTGAGGGTGTCGTCGCGATGGTCCAAAAAATGAACCGTCGCGATGGTCTAGCTTGCCACGTGGCACGGTCGGCGCGATGGCCTGAGCCAATCGGGATGGTGTGGGGTCAACCGAACAGTCGCGATGGTCCGCGAACCGTCGCGATGGTCCAAATGAACCGTCGCGATGGCGTGAGACCGTCGCGATGGTCCGGCCGAGCCGTCGCGATGGCGTGAGCCTATCGCGATGGTGTGACACAATCACGATGGTCTGAGACCGTCGCGATGGTCCACCAAACTGATGATTTTGCAAATGCGGCTATGGATTCCTAGAGGCGCAGGTGTGCTCTTCACGCTGGTGTGGTCGCCTTCTTCAAATTCCGAACTTTGCAGACCATCGCGATGGTCTGACACAGTCGGAAATTTCTGACAGAAACTGAAGTTTTTACCTTTTCCAAGCTTTCCTGATGCATTGGAGCATTGTACCTGCAAGAAAACTCAAGAAAGCAAAAGCACACACAAGCACAAAAGCTCTCTCTCACTCTCTCGCATGCACAAATGAGGGGAAATGAGGAGAATGGGTGGATATGGTGAATTTTCTGATTTTTTTGGAGATGAAGATGATGATGCGGTGATGAAGATGGAGTGTGGGGGAGGTGAAAAACACTAAAAACTAAGTAAAAACAACAACAAAAACTGAAATTTTTACGTTCCAACGCCACTTCTTGCTATACTCTTACCATCACACATTCGTCCTAGACTCGATCCCCGGCAACGGCGCCAAATTTGGTGTTGCTCTAGCACAATGGTAAGTACCAGGTTAAGAAGCTTCACCTCCTTAATGTCAATCCGCGAAAGAGATAGGAGTGATATGAAGATCGTGAATGTGAGATGAAGTGAAAGTGAAGGTGAGAAGCATAGAAATGCACACACACATACACACACACTACGAAGAGACAAGCAAGGCACAATGGAAGGTGAGAAATCAACTCTATTACACTATTACAAGCTCAAAAGAACTCTAACCTCAAACAAGCTGACCTCAAAAATGAGCTCTGTAGCTCTTTTTATAGTTTCTAGACTAGTTTTGACCGATTTCACATCTAGTGACCGCCATAGTTAAAAATTAGGTCCTAGATGCTATTTGGAAGGGTAAACGATGTCTAAAAATAACGAAAATTGATACGCTTGTTCTACCTAAGCTCCTCAAGCTCGAGGACTCCTCGGCTTGCACAAAATGGAGCTATGGATTACAAAATGGGGTTTTCTATGTTACATATGTTACAATAGTGATAAAAATCACTGTTGGAGGTTTTTGGAAAGTATTTGAAAACATAATTCTTTGAAAAATGATTCGACTGGCTCCCTGCTCCGTCATTACATGCTTCCGTGTCGTCTCTGCCTCTGGCTGCTTCCAACAATGTCGTAGACTAAATCCTTGTTACCTTGGGAGAATCCAGGGGCAGAGATGTATGGAGCTTGTACCATCCGAAAGGTTTTGAAGACAATGGTCATGAGCTCGAATATTTTCATACACATTTTTGCTGCTATGTCGGGTACATTATTTAGACGTGTAGACCAGTGCCGAATTGTTGATACCATGTAGGCTACGGTTGGGGTCCCTCGAGGTGGAGCAAAATATGGAGAGTTAACCCAAGCCGAGCATTCTTTATTGTTGCGTACCTTGATTGCAAATGCTTGCCATGATCTGCGACGTACCATTGGGCAATAACATGGATTATACTTGATATACAGTGGCATGGTTGCCCAGGTGCTCATCATCTCAGGGTAATCGGTTAGTAGACGTACACGCCAATTAGGCTGGAAAATCGAGCCAGCACGCGCATCTGCCGATAAGTCCTCTAGCTCAAATTGAGTGGCAAATGTGGGCTCCTTCCCTGTATGTCTTTTAACTTCTGCATTATAATCATGTACCAAGACAAAATAAGGCATGTATTGCGACTCTGATGTTGTGATTAACCGTTGGTGGGATAGGTTCTGAAAATAAGAAGACCGAAGGACAGTTTCTTCGAGATTTGTGAGAGATTGCATTTGCACGGCAACACGATCATCATGTGTCTTACCCACTTTCTCGACACTTTTGACCCAATCTGGAACTTGAATTTCTAAAGTATCCTGTCCTTCCTCTGTAGTCCGACCACCGGGTGTTGGCATCGGCTCGTACGGCTCTTCATAGCTGTCATCGACAGGGATTTCCACTACTGTTTCAGGTTCTGGTTCTTCAGTGGGCGAGGGTGGCCTTTCATATGGTGCGAGGCGTGCTTTGAGTTCTGCCACCTGCTTACGGAGGGTCTCTAATTCTTCTGTGGAGCGTTCCAAGATTATTGACTCCTGTTGAGCTGTGGGGGCACGGGCTATCTGTTTCTTTAGGTCTGCACATTCAGTCTCTAACTTTTCATATGACTCCAAGAAATTTGCATGCTCCTCTAGTAAGATGTGAATGTCTTCTGATGGGACTACTCTATACTTGGTAGGGCTAATGGTTGCTCCTGCAGTTCCTTCCATAGCCGCTTCAAAGTTGTCTTGGTTTTGTTGCTGAAGCCTCTTGTTCTCTTCTAGTGCTGCTGCCATATGCTTCCTTAATAGCCCAAGGTTGCGTCTGAGTGTAGCATTAGATATCATTTGCACTTGGAGCACTGTTTCTAGTTCCTTGACTGCTTGATCATCTACTGTCGATGTCTTTGATTCCAATTCGGAGTGAGCCTGCTGTAAGGTGGTATGCTCGGTTAGGAGCGTTTGGTAATCGGCTTCAAGAGTGTTGACTCTAGCTTGCAGACGTTGAGATTCTGCCTGGAGGGCAGCAGTGCGTTCTTCCAATTGATGGTATTCTTGTTGTAGTTGATGTGCACACTGAAGTAATGTATTGAACGTGCTAATTACATTATGAGATGCAAGGGGAAAAGTTTGGAATGCAGGGGAGGTGGGATTGGGGAGGGAGGTAGTGAATGCTGTGTGTGCCAATGATGTGGTGAGTGGTGAGGTGGGGGGTAAGGGAGGGGGAGAGGGTGGAATTGTGGGGAGAGGTGCTGTGGTGGGTGAAATGTCCATTGGGTCAAACAGAGTGGTGTGTATAGGGGCTACCATGTAGGTGGGTATGGTAGGTGAAGTGAGTGTGGTGTTAGTGTAAATTGATGTCGTTGCGAACATCGGGGAAATGTGCCTTTGAAACATTGGAGAGTGGATGAACTGCTCCTCAAAGGACGGGTATTGGGGTGGTGAAGTGAGGTTGAAAGAGGTGTAGGGGCTAGATGGGAAGTGAGGGTCATGGAATGGAGGTACCCGTATTGAGGGATAGGCTGGGAAACACAGGGTACCTTCTGTGGGTGCTGGGTTTCCAACCACACTTGGGATTATGGGATGGCCAATTATGGGTTCGGAGGATAGAAGGGTTGAAGTGTACAAGGGATTGGTGACGAAAGAGAAGAGGGTGTCCTGTGAGGTGGGTTCTTGGAATGAGAATGATGTGAATGAGGATGGGTTATAAGTGAAGTTAGAGTTGATGACTGTCGTTTCTTCCATGGTGGGAGGTGGTGGTGGGGGTGGAGAAGGTGGTGATGGGGGATGCTGGGGTGAGATGGGTGATGTCTTAACGAAGGTTTCAGTAGAGAGGTCAATGGTGGTGATGGGGGTAGCTGTGGTTTCAATGGGTACTTCTTGTTCTGTGACGGGTATCCTGATAGTCTTACCTGCTCGGGGTAATGTGTCAACTCTGCGTTTGTCATACCTCACGGACTGGCGGACTGCTGTGTGGACAGCCTCCGGAACTCCTAAAGATTCTGACACTAATTTGAGGGTGTCAATGAAATGTTGATCCACCCCATCATCTGATAGCATTTCTTGCATCAAAGCTTGACCTTACACAAGAGAGAGTTGATGCCTTTCTTGCACTGCTTTGATTGTGTCGTATAACCTTTGTAGTTGAGCTGTATATGCAGGTGCACCTACAATTTCTGGCACTTCTTGTTGCTCATCATGATGCTCTTGATCATAATCCTCCTCATCTTCCTCCTGTTCTTCATCTTCATCATCCTCTTCATCCACTTCAACTGTGGTGACAGGTACTTGGGAGGTTGTTGCTTGCCTTTGCACATTCTCCACTTGTTGTGCCTCTTCTGCCTCTAGCTCTACATCTTGTAATAATTGTTCGAAATCTTCATTCGTGAGTTCTTCCAAAGGTGCACCACTGGGAAATTCAAGATCGGTTGGGATGGGAGGGAATATCAAGGTAGAACCATCGGTGCTGCGTCTTGGAAGTCGGAGTGTGAATGGTCGGACTCTTCGGGGTGGAGGGGTGACGTCTGGTGTTAGGGTGGCTCCACGTGGTTGAGCACATGGGACTTGGACAGTGCCTCTCATCTTCTTAGAAGGGGGTCCAGTGGATGTCCTGCCTCTAAACTGCTCTACACGATTCCACATTAGGGCCCGTTGAATAGGGATGTCATAAGCCAAACACCTATAAATTATTCTCGTCAGAGCACAACATCCATATAAAACCTGTTTCCACGGCCATCGTTTGTGAGCTAGGTGTATCTGATCAATTATCCAGTGGGGTAAGTTGATGGTTAGGCTCTGTGTCTCTGCTAGATACAAACTAAACCAAATCTTTTTAGGCGGCATGGTGAATCTATCTTGGGCAGGAAAAGCAAAGTGTTGCATGCACATGCGAAGGTGTATTGCAACATTAGGCGTCATGGACACCATGTCCTTGAGTTTGGTGAGGCTTCGATTCTTCATGTAATCCGGCACTAGGGTTTCCTTCTCTGTAGGAATATGCATTCCACGCATATCTAGGGCCTCTCTCACCAAGTTGTTGGATAACCTAAACCTCTTGAGCTCATTTCCTTTTGTTAGAGATGGGATCACAAATGAGCTTGCACCTTTTGGGTTCTTGTTTGGGGTCAAGGTGTTGATGAGATAGTAGCATCGCATGAAGTCAGGCTTTGGGAGCCGTGCACTGAAATATGCATTCAATCCTGCCTTCTCCCATACCGAACGTAGACCTTCTGCATTTTGTAACTTCTCGAATTCTCTTGTAAAGAAATGGTATTTACCTTGCTTCCCATTGAAGTCCAACTCTGATTCCCATAGGTATGTTCCCTCTCCCAAGGGTCCTGCCACTTCACTAAACCAGTGGGAAGCTTTTCCTACGGGCATGGTATGGCCACTGGGAGGGTCTGCTATAGGTATGATTTTGATGGCCTGCAATTCTTCTGGTCTTTCGTTTGTTTCAGGCAAAACGGGTAAACTATCTAAGTCCACCACTTGCTAGCTCGTTTCTGTTTGAGAGCTAGTTCCTGCCGCCTCAGCCATGTTGAAAACTTCGCAGCTAGTTCTGTGAGAATACATGAATAAATGCTAACATTGCAATGGACACAAAAATGACACCGTGTCCCCGTTACAACATTAACATGAGGCTTGGGAGAGGTTAGGGGGTTAGTAAGTGCTCGGTGCTTGTGTGTGTAGTTAGGAATTGGGTAGACCTAAGAACTAAGTGGAATGATGTAGTGTGAGAGTGACGTAGTTAGTAGGTGGACATGGATTTACAACTGGGGTCCGGGGGTTTATTCCAAGTTTTAGGTTGCCAAATGCAATGGATAGGTTTTGATCTTGACTTTGTGGAGACTCTGGAGAGTGTGTAGCTCAAGCGTAAGCACCACCTCCTTTACTTGTCAATCCGCGGAGACGTGAGGACCGGTATGAAGACCACGAGCAAGTGAAGGCACAAGTGCGTGAGTGAAAGCACACAAACATGCACACACATACACACACACGCACACAAAGTAAGATCAAAGAGAGGAACAATGGAAAGCTTAGATTGCAAAAGAGTTCTCTTACAAAAGTTCTATTCTCTAACAAGCTAACCCCAAAAATGAGCTCTCTAGCTCTTTTTATAGTTTTTTGACTAGTTTTGGCCCTGTCCAGACCTAGTGTCCGGCCTAGTTAAAAATTAGGGTCCAGGGCTTATTTGAGGGCTCAAACGAAGTCTAAAAATTATGAAAATTGGTACGATGGTACTTCTAATACTCCTCAAGCTCGAGGACTGCTCGGCTTGAACAAAATGGAGTTACTAAAAATAGATAATGGTATTTACAATGGTTTTTAGTGATGAAAATCACTATTTTTGTAGGGGATTCTTCTGAAAATTTGACATACACTTCTTGGAGCTCCCTACTTGCTCCCTTTCCTTGTGTGTCCACCTTTTGATGTGCTTCCATGCTTTGTCCTTGACTTTGAGCTTCAACACTCCCCCCCCTCTCGAGTCTGTCATCCCTGACAGACCCTTGTTGGAAGGGCTGTTCTATGTAGTGCTTTGAGAGGTGGTGTCCATCCGTTGTATGAGCTGGTTCCTTGGATTCGAGCAAGAATGTGTCGTTGTGAGCTTTCAAAACTGCAAGTTGCTCAAAAGAGGTTGTCAAGAGTGATTTGGAGCAACTACTGGCTTCAATTTGCTTCCGAGATATGGATGTTGTTCCCATGACGTCTGCTAGCTCTTCCAAAGATGATGTTGAGAGCAGTCATGCCAACTACTCATAACCCATAATGAATGATGGGTAAGTGTGTTCGTGCCTGGGTTGAAAAAAGTATGTGCCTTGTGCACGGCCTTGTAATGTAGCCCTACGCATGCTTACTTGGAAAATGCATTGGAAGAAGTATGGTGCAAAAATTGCGGGTCTTGAGCTAAGTGCTCAAGGGTATGCTGACGAAGAGGTTTCCTAAACTATCATGGTTATGGTGTTTCCAGAGTAAAGATACTTACCATGGAGAAGGTTGATGGATGTTTGTCTCTTCGTGTTGTACACTCGGCCTTTGGGATGGAACATTGTTGATGAATGTCCATGTTGCTTGTCCACTGATGAGATCTTTTGAGTGGTGGATCCTCTCTCCTCTTTTCAAAGCAACATTTGTCAAATACTGAGAATTGAATTGCTTTATATTCCTTGGCAAGCAACATCGGGTAACTACACCAAGCTTAGTTTCACATATTCTCTTTAGCTCACCATATGCAGGAGTCTTCTCCTCCAGAACTACCTTTTGCAGATATCTCCTTGGATGCTCTGGTACATGAAGTAGTTAAGCATCACTCAAGTTCCGGACCTTCAAGCTCTTCATTCCTACCATGGTAAGAGAAAATCATAGTTGTAGATGCCATGTTCATGCCAAATGCTTGTCATCTACCAGATAAGGCAGCAATAATCTCACTACTGGCCGAGACACACTTCTATCCAAATTGATAAATGCCTAGTAATCAACAGTTCCACCTTCAACTAAGCATGACTCATTCATGTTTCATAAGCCAAACCTGGGAACAAGCTCTCTCCCACTTTTCTTTCTCCCCTTTTTTTTTTTTTTTTTGAGGAAAAGGATATCACAAAACAAGAACACAAAAGTTAGTATCAATAGAAATGTTTGACATATGTCACTGTGCTCTTGTGCATGGGATTCTCAAGTGTGTCTATGCACGGCCGTGTAATGTGGCCCTATATTAATGCATACTTTGGAAATGCATGACCTGAATGGTGCAAAAGACAGGGTTGTGCAAGGAGCACATGGTTGTTGCTTGTTCGAGGCTTTCGATGTTATTTGCGGAGGTTGATGCCGACCTTGGTGGAGGTATCCATTGAGTCTCGAACTGATGTAATCCTCCTTATTGGAGTCCATTTTAGAACATCATTTGGCACTGTAGAGGTCACTTCAGGCGTCTTTCTCTTTGGATGCTTTCTGAACTGTGGTATCCAGTGTGGTTGACGCTTTGGTTCGGTGGAGGCAACTTGCACTTTTGGCTTCCAAACCCGTATCCTTTTTGCATGTCTTCCTACTAATGTTGAAGAGCTGATTTGATCTTCCTTTGGTCTCTGTACGTGGTTCTTACCCTTTTCTCTTTTTGGCTTCTTTGTTGAAACCTTTTGCATGTGGGAGAACAAAGGTTGTTGTGGATGTAGGAGCTTCTTAGGTACCCACATTTGTAATTGCCCTTGTTGAGCTGCAGCTAACTTCTTAGGCACCCAAACTTGTTGGATACCTTGTGATTGAGCTTGTCTGAGCTGCTTCCTTCGTCTTCTGGCCTGGTTGGTGTGCATGGATGGGATTTGTGGGGGCAAGGCTGGTGGTTGCTCTCCTTTGCGTACCCATATCTGCTTCATGCTCGGAACTGCTTTTTTATCGAATGGTGTCTTTCTATTTGATGTAGCAGTTGTCGTGAACGGTTGTGTTTGCTTGTGTGGTGGACTCACTACTGTGGCTACTTGATTCTTTGGAGAAGAAGAAAGATCCACCCGCCTTCGAACCTGGTCTTCCACGATTGACTCCTTCTGCATCATAGAGCTTTTGACACATACAACATCTTCTTTCATATGATTAGTCTTGGAAGAACTAAGAGAGTGTGTGGTGCCATGATTTAGGAGCATGCAGTTCTCTAATTCTAATGTAATGCATTGTTCATGTACCCAAACTTGAAGAATTTGACTTCTTAGGTTTAAGTTAACTGCATGGTCATAGATCCAATCTTGACCCAAGACAAGTGGTTCTGTAAGGTTCTCATCTTGACATACTAGCGCTTTGACTTTCATTGGAACATCTTGAAGGTAGATGGGAAGTTCCACCTCGCCCAAACAAGGGGTTTCCACACCTCCCAATCCTATGAGATAAGCTTCTATGGGATTGATGTTCAACTGCAAGTCTTGGCAGTAGGAAAGTCGAACTGCACTACTTGTTGCACCTGAGTCAATCAATGCTTTCACAGTCCTTGCACCCTTTCCTCGTCCTATCTCTATGGTCACAAAGGGACGTCGGTCAATGACTTGAGAAGTAGTTATGCCCGATTTTTGGCACATATCCATGTGATATTTTGGGGCTTTTGAGTTGACATCTAGGCCTAATCGCCTTAATTTATTTTGCCTTATGCGCTCTCTGGCCTCTGCCTGTGCTTCTTCTCTCACTCTTAACTCTTCTTCTTTTCGTTTCTTAGCAGTGCTGAGTCTCATTAGCATGTCCTCTGTAAGAGGTTCTTGATATAACTTGACTCTACAACCACTAATATAGTTTGGCAAGATATCACCTTCCAAAGTAGCCAATTGAACCGCGCCGCTAGTGGAAATTCTGTTAATGATCATGGGTCCATATCCTCGTTTTTCCAACTTACAGACATGTTGTTTTAGTGTGTAAACCAACACTAGATCTCCCTCTTTCAGTCCCTTATCCTTAATGTGTGCATCAAAGTATGCCTTTTGCCTTTTCTTTGCAGCGTAGATGCCTGCAGCTGCTCGTAGCCTTGTCTCACCTAAGCGTTCTAGATCAAAGATCCTAGATGACAATTCATGTCCATTCCACTCATACTCTTGTGCTACTTTTAAAGCAGGGATCAAGAAATCCAGTGGTAGCACCGCATTCTGTCCAAAGACCATCTGAAAAGGGGTGGCATTGAGTACCGTTTTGTAGGCAACTCGATAAGCCCAAACAGCATGATGAATTGTTTGTCCCAATCAGAGCGTTTATTATTTACTAGTTTTGTCAATACGTTACAGAGGATCTTATTGGTGCTCTCGGCTTGTCCATTAGCTTGTGGATGATAGGGGGCAGACTTCTTATGTATCACCAAGAATTCTTGGAGAAGATTTTCAATGACTTCATTCAGGAAATGTGTGCCTCTATCGCTCACCAACTCTATTGGTAGTCCATATCTCGTGAACACATTCTCGAATAAGAACTTAGCCATAGTCTGAGCATCATTCTTTGTTGTGGCTTTGACTTCTACCCACTTTGTAAGGTAATCTATGGCTACAGTGATGTACTCTGCATGGGAGTTTCTAGCTGGGGGGTTAATAAGACCTATGAAGTCTATGCCCCACTTCGAAAATGCACGTCCTCCCATCATTGGCCTCAAGGGCATCTCGTCTTTTCTCACTGGATATTGTGCACGTTGGCATGTGTCACATTTCTTCACATAGGTATGTGCGTCCATATGAAGAGTGGGCCACCAAAGTCCTAAGAATAGAATGGTCTTGATCACTCGGTCAGGACCAAAATGTCCACCTGCAACACCGCTGTGTGCAGTCTCTAAGACCTTTAAATAGTCTGATTCATGAACGCATAGTCTTAAGTAACCATCTTTGCCTCTTCGGTATAGGTTGTCCCCTACTAAGGCATAGTCTTGAGCCTCTTGTGCCATGCTTCGTCTTCTTGCCAGACTAGCCTCTTTGGGTAATCTTCCCGATCTCATAAACTCTACCAATGGAGCACTCCAATAAGGAATTAATGACACTTGATAAAGGGTGGCATGCTCCACTGGTGGTCTCTCTTTGCATATTGGACAATTCTTAATCCACTCATGTATTTCTTTGTCCATGCTAGGCCAATACACTCCTAAACGCTTCAGATTCTGCAATGTTCGTTGTTTAGAATAGTGATTTCCTAGCAATCCTTCATGAGCTTGCTGCAACCAACTACAATGTTCATCATCCTCGACACAACAAGCTAATACACCCTCAGTATCTTGTTTGTACATGCTTCCTGCCAATATGTGATATTTTTGTGATTTTACAATTTCTTCTTGTGATGTTTTCACATTCTTATTTGCAGGGCCGAAGGTTAGGACTCGTACCAACTTATTTGCCCATTTAGGAACAACTTCTAAATTGAACAGATAAGCATCGGGTAATTCGTGAGACACTCCTTCCGGTGACTCTCCTGAAGTGATGCGAGAAAGGTGATCTGCCCGAAGGTGGGTTCTACCTTTCCTGACAACAACTTCAAAGTCATATTCCATTAGTAAGAGGAACCATCTTACTAAGCGTCCAGTATTGCAAGGTTTATTGACCAAATATAACAAAGCTTGATGATCAGTGAGAAACTTGAACTTGTTGGCCAATAAATAGTGTCTAAACTTCTTCACAGCATATACCATGCCTAAGCCCTCTCGCTCAGTTGTAGTATAGTTCCGTTCAGCTGCAGTGAGCTGTCTACTAGCATATGCTATGGGCAAATCTAAGTTTCCTTCACTTGTGGGTTGTGCAAGCACACATCCTATGGCATGATTGGATGCATCCACATGGACATGGAATGGTTTATTCCAATCAGGAGTGGTCAGTATTGGTGCTGTGCACAAACGTTTCTTCAGTTCATTGAAAGAATTCTCGCATTCATCGTTCCACTCAAAATTAGACAACAAGGCATAAAGGGGTCTAGCTATGATCGCGTACATGTGGATAAACCTGCGGTAATATCCACAATGGCCCATAAAGGCTTGTACCTCTTTAACATTCCTTGGCCTTGGTAGCTCTGCTATGGGTCGTACCTTATCTTCATCTGTTGAGATTCCATTCTTAGAAACAATATGACCTAAGATTTTACCTTGAAGCACCATAAACACACACTTTTCTGGGTTCAGACACACTCGATATTCTCTACACTTGTTGAAGATTTGTTTGAGCTCAGGGATGTGAAACCTTCTTTCTTGGGAATGAGCACATAAATCATCCACATACACTTCTAAGCTCTTTCGCAAGAACTCTTTGAAGACATGACACATGAGCCTTTGGAATGTTGCAGGTGCATTGGTGAGCCCAAATGGCATCACACGAAATGCAAAGATTCCCCACTCTGTAGCAAAAGCTGTTTTGTGTTGATCTTCTGGGGCAATGGCTACTTGATTGTAACCTGAAAATCCATCAAGGAAGCTATAAACTTCCTTGCCTGCAACACGCTCCAATAGGTGTTCTGTGATTGGAAGTGGATAACTATCTCTAATCGTAGCGGCATTAACTTTTTTAAGGTTAATACACACTCGCAACTTCCCGTTCTTCTTGGGTACCACAACAATGGGGGACACCCATTCGGTATGCTCAATCTCATAGATGAATCCAGCTTCAATCAACCTATCAATTTCTTCTTTTATTTTGGCTGCATAGGTATCATTATATGTGTAGGGCTTCTGTTTGGTGGGCTTAGCATCAGCAGTCATGGGGATAGTATGAGAGCAAATTCTTGGATCTACCCCTTTCAAGTCTCTATAGTGCCATGCAAACACATCCCTATATTCCCTTAATAGAGCTACCAGATCCATTTCTTCTCTTGCACTTAGGTCATCTCCTATATATGTGCATCTCTCTTCGTTCTCTTCAATGGTCACTACAATCTTCTTGGTCTTTTCTTTATTATCATATGATTCTCCTATGATGGCCTCTCTCTTAGGCATTCGTACCAAAATTTTGCGGTCGTCAACTTCATATTTCTTGAAGTTTTCTGGTACTTCAAACAATGATTCCTCCTCTTCTTGTTTCACTGCTTTTCTTTTCTTTTTCTTTTGACTACTCTCACTTCCATCCTTTGAATTTACTGTTTGAATACTTGTGAGAGGTTCTTCTTCTTTCTGGGTGAACACTCCTATATCTTCTAGATAGTGTTGCTCTGAGTTAAAGCAACTATCCATCACAATAGACTCCAGATCATCGTCATTCTCTTCTTCTTCTATGACATCACTAAGGTCACATTCTTCTAGCAAGGGTTGACACATGAACACTGAGATATCATAACCCTCCTCATCACAATGAGGTGTCCATTGTTCCTCATTGACAGCAATGTCCATGGTGGCTAAGATTTCTGGCCAGCCATGAGGCTCAAACTCCTCATCTGGAAAGATCATCGGTGTGTAGGCTGGGTCTCTAACGGGTCTATCTCCTAGCGAAGTTCCTTCTTCTCTTGCCTTTAAATGTTTTTCCTCTTCCTTTGCGACCTTGCACATCCACAAATGAGTATCTTCATGTAGCCATGATGGATCAGGTGAACTTTCAGAATGCACAGAGATGGAATCTTCTTTCGCTTTGTGGATAGAATTCCACTGTAGGGGTGGTACATCTCTGAAGGTGTAATTCTTCAAATTGACCTTGGTGGTGACCCCTAAGTGCTGTAAGTACAAGGAGTTAGTTCCCCAATCCTGTACTATTTGCAATTGTCGTAGGAAGGGTCTTCCTAGGATCATCTCATAGACATTATTTTTCTCAAAGTCACATATAGCAAATGTATGTTCAAACTCCACACCACAAGTGGTTAGAGTTATCCCTTCAAGCAATCCTAGAGGTCTTTCAAAATGACCATCAGCCATTTGAAGCTTCATTCTAGTGGGTCTTAATGTGGGCTTGCCCCATTGCTTCCACAAGGAGGTGGTTGCAATAGCAACACCAGCACCTGAATCTATGATTGCTTTGGTTGTGTAACCTTGGTAAGTGATTGGAAGATAAGTATTACCCTCCTCACCCTCACACATGTCCCCTATTTTGTCTAGAGGTATCTCTGGTACCCTTTGCTTGGAGCCTGCTTTTGGCATATTGGACTCAAGTTCTGGGACCTGATCCTTCACATGATTCCATAGCTCAGGTTTTGCTTTGAGCAGCTCTTCTACAGTGAGGTGACATTGAACCTTAGTGTTCTTCACGACATCAGTATTCCTTGGAACCACTGAGTCTTCATTTCTTACCAGTATTGTGGGAGCTCTAATCTGGAGAGATTCAGATTCCCATGGGCCTGGAAATTGAGGCAGTTCTTCTAAGGTATTAGATTCAAAATCTAACCTTTCGTCTTCTTGTTGTTCTGCTTCATCTCCGTAAATAGATGGAATGTCTTGGGGAAATTGATCATGAAGATCATCAATCTCAGGAATAGGAGGGGAATTACCCTTCTCCTTGGCCCATTTATCTTCTTGTATTTCCCGCAAGAACTCTTGAGAGTACTGTTGAATTGAAGGAGCTATTCCAGCATCTGTGGAATTAGGAACATTAGCTCCCCTTGGTGGTGAGCTTCTTCTCTCAATAACTGGTTGAGCCTGTGGAGGTAAAGAAACTTGTGGTTTGTTTACCAATTGCTCTAATCTTTCTAGTAACCCTTGGAAATGCAAATCTGGTTTGACAGAGTTTGTCTGATTGAACTTTTGACTAGTCTCAAGTATAGCTTGAGCTTGTTCTACCATTTTCATGCACATCTTCATTCGTTCAATCTCTAAATCCGCTCTAGGGTAACTCTTGTCTAGATTTGCAGCTGTTGGCCCTTCTTGAAGTCGAGCCTGGTAGGCCTTGAACATCATGTCCAAGCCTTTTGGGGTTGGATCTGCAAGAATAGACCCTGGTTGCGGTCTATTTACAATGGGTGGTGGGGTGCGATGAGGTGGAATGGATGGAGTTTTGGCATGCGAGGGGTTTTGAGATGCAATGCCTTCTATTTTTGTTTTTGCGTCTTTCAAGCTTTCTTCTAGTTCCGATAACTTTTTATTCCACTTACGATTGGCCTTTTCTCTGGTATCCTTCCATGTTCTTGTTTTCCTCTTACTAAGGCTATCCTGATTCACTCGACTCCGATTGCTCTGCTGGTTTATCTTGTTTTAATGCTTGTGCCCTAGTAACTGCCTGTATAGGTGCCACATTACTGCTACTTGAACTTGAATCCGCCACTAAGCCTACCACATTAATGGGTGTAATCTTGGGTGCACTGGAGGGGTTTCTTGGACAATCTCTAGGGAGATGGTCTTTGCCACAATCAGGGCAAAAAGCCTGTATTGTGATAGCCTGTCCTTGACTCGGAGATGATGGGTGGGGACAGTCACGAATGAAATGATCACCTTGACATCTAAAACAAGATCCTCTAGGGGCTTGTGGTCTCATTTGTCTCAATTGGGGCCTAGGGTTAGGATTTGTGTACATGACATTGGAGTATTCTGGCTCCCAATTTTGCTCCATAGGTGGTGCCTCATATTGATACGAGTAAATCTCACTATGTTCAGGTGACTCTGTGTAATACGCATGTGGACTACCTTCATGGGAGTAGTCTGAACTATGAGCATGAGAATCATTATCTGGTACCAATGGGGTTAGGGGCACCAATGCTCTATTTGGATTTTCCTCTCCCACAGCATATTTGACTGGAATCACGTTGGCTGGAGCTCGTGGTTGGTTTCCCAAGATAGGTTGTGGCCTATATGGTACCTGATATTGCTGTTGTGGTCTATAATATGGCTGTTGGTATTGGTTCTGATACCTACCTTGTGGGTAAGGTTGCTGATAATTCTGTCTAATAGCCTGCCTATTGTAGGGACAATCTTGAGCCGTGTGGTTTGTGTATTTTCTCTCAATAGTGCAATATGGAGCATTCCTTTCTCTAATGTTTTGGTTTTGCATTGGGCATACATTAGCCATGTGGTCGGCCCCACAAGTATAACACCGATTCACTGGAGTGACTCTCTGTGTTTGTTTATTTTGGACTCCCAGCTTCTTGGCAACTTGCTCAGCTATCTCCTCTATTTCCGTGGAGATTTTTGAAGTATGACTAGTAGAACTATCTGAATCCTTATAGAGTTTGGATAATCCTAACTCCTCACCCAAGTTATCTTCTATGTCAATGCATGTCTGCACGCACTCTTCTATGGATCTAGGCTCTTTCAAATATACATATGATCTTAACTTTGTGCTCAGTAATCCATCTAAGAACAAAGCCACTTGTTTGGCTGGTGTGGGTAACTCGGGAGTAGGGCATCTTTCTAGGTACTGTCTGAACCTTCTACCTGCTAGTCGCACTGTTTCTTGGGGTGTCTGCTTGAAACTGTGGATCAAGGATGATGTGTTATGCCTGATACCACTCTTGGAAAATTCTACAATGAATTCGTCTAGCAGTTGACCTATATCGCGATAGTTGCGACTACTCAATGGTTGAAACCAAGCCAAGGCAGTGCCCTTAAGAGTCAAACCAAATGCCTCGTATTGGGTGAATAAATCCTCAACCTGTTCAGCTCTTAACACTTGTTTGAACTCGGCCACATGATCATAAGGATCTCCTGACCCGTCAAAATAATTCTTCATTGCCTTGATCACTTGAGTGGGTCTAAGGGTTCTTGGGTGCTCTCGGGGTCTAGGCAATGGAAAATCATGTTCATCTCTTTTTTGCCTATGTGCTTGATGTCTCTCTCTTTCAGGTCTTTCATTTTCAAATCCTGATCTATTCCTGCCCACGGTGTGTGCAAAACTTACCTCAGGTCTCTCTCTAGTTCTTTCTCTCTGGGCTTCATGGGCGTGGGATGATCCTACTCCTTGGAGGCCATGGGAAACATTGGATCTTGGTGGGGGGAAAATCAATTCATTCTTCCAAGTATATGCATGTCTATCATGTTCTGTTACCAAGAATATCTTCTCTGATGTGTTATCCAGGTAGACAACTTTGCCTGGTATCTCAGGATCTTTGAATTCATAGATGATAACTATGCCCAATTGGCTAGGTTGATCTGGCTTGAATCTCCAAAAGGCTTCCTCTGTTTCTCTATTCTATGCTTTTGTTGTCTTGAGGGATCTAGTCCGGAGTGATCACTCGGGTCAAAACTGACTTACCTCTAGGAGTCTGGGGTCCTTGTCCTACATTTCCTTGTTCTAGGTCTCCTATTTCATTCTCAAGAATGACATTTCCAAACTCATCCGTCCTATCTGGTAGGTTGGTGACCACATACATGGTTCCTTCCTTATCAATGTATGAACCCTCTTCGAACTTGACCACCGGGTGTTCAAGTCCAAAGGATTGATCTGGATTTTTGAGTTGGACCACTGATCGCCTCAGACCATCCTCATAGATGCGAGCACCTAATTGGTTGGTCCGAATATATTCCAACTGTGTCTTATAGGGACCTTCTGGTGTTTGTAGATGGGCAGTCCCTGAGCCACCTGCAGGTTTTCCCATGCTAAAAGACATTTATGAATCACTTGTGTCTGAACTTAGTCCGTAAGGATGACCACTTAGTTGTTGTGCCCAAGACTTAGCTGTATGGTTGACATTGGACTGAGAAGATCTAATGCTTTGTTTATCCTTGCCTAAGTGTCTACCAGATTTCAGGTTCATAAGCTTTAGTCAAGAGTCCAAATTTTCCCCTTGGTATGGTTAAAAAATTCTTTGGAGTCCCCTTGGTTCCCTATTCCCACTTGAGGGTCAACTTCAAATTATCCTATCTCAAAATCAACGCGTTATTCTTGAAAAAAACAGTTGAGGTCGTGTAGGATTTGAAACGAGCTTTCCAACGAGCTATAGAGCTCAAAAAATGGACTTTGGATGAAAAAGTTATGCCAATTCAGGCTCCTGGGGGTCAAAACAGGCAAACAGTACCTTTGGAGAAAATCGCAATTTTGTGAACTTTCAGAGAATCGCGATTTTGTGAACTTTCAGAGAGTCGCGATTTTGTGAACTCAGAAAATCGCGATGTTGAGCACAAAATCGTGTTTCTGAAAATCGCGATGTTGAGCACAAAATCGTGTTTCTGAAAATCGCGATTTTGACTCAGAGAATCATGATTTACAAAATCGTGTTTTTTCACAAAATCATGTTTTCTCAGAATCGTGTTTTTGGCATGAAAATCGCGATGTTGAGCACCAAATCGTGTTTCTGAAAATCGCGATTTTGATCACAAAATCGTGTTTCTGAAAATCGCGATTTTGATCACAAAATCGTGTTTCTGAAAATCGCGATGTTGATCACAAAATCGTGTTTCTGAAAATCGCGATGTTGATCACAAAATCGTGTTTCTGAAAATCGCGATGTTGATCACAAAATCGTGTTTATGAAAATCGCGATTTTGACTCAGAGAATCGTGATTTACAAAATCATGTTTTTGGCATGAAAATCACGATGTTGAGCACCAAATCGTGTTTTTGAAAATTGTGATTTTGAGCAAAAATTCGTGTTTTCACAGAATCGCCTTTTTCACAAAATCGTGTTTTTTTCACAAAATCGTGTTTTTAGAAAATCGTGTTTCTTTTGATATGAAAATCGCGATTTTGAGCACAATCACAGAATCGCGATTCTGAGAATGACCACAGAATCGTGATTTTTTTTAGCCAACTTTTCGGCGGGAAAACAGAAAATCGTGATTTTTCAAAAATTTTGAATTTTCACAGAATCGCGATTTTCATCACAGAATCGCATTTTTTGGCGGGAAATTCAAATTTCTGAGCGCCGGCTATGGCGAGCTCCGTATGAGCAGAAAATCATGAAAAAAACACAGCGCTTGCTCTCCCTTGCTTCTCCTAACTCCTTCCCACACAATAATGCATGAAAAATGGTATGAAGATGGTGAAAATGCACTAAAAAACAAGAATTTTCTATGAAGAAGAAGATGGAAGAAGGTGGAGATGATGATGATGATGAAGATGAAGAGGAAAAAACAGGAAATGAACTGAAATGACAGTTTTTTTACCTTCCAACGTCGCAAATCTACGATCTTACCATCACAACGCTCGTCCTCGAAGCTCTCTCCCCGACAACGGCGCCAAAATTTGGTGTAGCTCAAGCGTAAGCACCACCTCCTTTACTTGTCAATCCGCGGAGACGTGAGGACCGGTATGAAGACCACGAGCAAGTGAAGGCACAAGTGCGTGAGTGAAAGCACACAAACATGCACACACATACACACACACGCGCACAAAGTAAGATCAAAGAGAGGAACAATGGAAAGCTTAGATTGCAAAAGAGTTCTCTTACAAAAGTTCTATTCTCTAACAAGCTAACCCCAAAAATGAGCTCTCTAGCTCTTTTTATAGTTTTTTGACTAGTTTTGGCCCTGTCCAGACCTAGTGTCCGACCTAGTTAAAAATTAGGTTCCAGGGCTTATTTGAGGGCTCAAACAAAGTCTAAAAATTATGAAAATTGGTACGATGGTACTTCTAATACTCATCAAGCTCGAGGACTCCTCGGCTTGAACAAAATGGAGTTACTAAAAATAGATAATGGTATTTACAATGGTTTTTAGTGATGAAAATCACTATTTTTGTAGGGGATTCTTCTGAAAATTTGACACACACTTCTTGGAGCTCCCTACTTGCTCCCTTTCCTTGTGTGTCCACCTTTTGATGTGCTTCCATGCTTTGTCCTTGACTTTGAGCTTCAACAGAGTGTGATAGGGGTATTTACTTGAAAAATGGGGCTTTTAGGGACCCATTTACAAGTGATTCTACTTGTGCTCATGGAAGAATACGTGTTCGTGCGTGATGTGTAAGAGTGGGCCTCAGATGTTCGAGTGAGTGAAACATGTTGTACATGGTTTGGCCTTGGTGTAGCTATTTGAGCCCGCAAGCAAGCCTTAGGCACCCAGATTTGTCGTGATTGTGGGCTGGCCTTCATTGACTTCTTGGGTACCCAAATAGACTTCACTTTCGCAGAAGAATGTATGAAGGACTTCTTATTAGTGTCGTGTTGTTGATTACTAATAAGAGGTTTTGTCGTGGTGTTGGCCCTGTCCGAACAAGGTGTTCGCCTTTTCGCCTCCATACTTGTTTCCTCGGCTGAAACAATCTGCTTTGCTCCTTTTTTTGGCCTCCAGTATAGGTAGTGTTCTGCTTCTTCTGTATTCGATCTACCTTTGGTTGCTGCATCCCTCTGGCCTTTGGAACAGAAGGGAGTGCCTTCTTATCCTTGACTCCGTTGTTGAGACAATCCTCTTTCTGCATCATACATTTTTGGACAAGAATAGCATTGTCAACTTCATGTGCACCCTTGGAAGGACCAGGAGTTCGTGCCTTACCTAGTTCCTTGAGTGCCTCATTTTCCAATTCAACTGTAATTCGACTATGATTTACCCATACCTGAAGAAGTCCACTTCTTAGGTTTAGGGTGACTGCATGATCATAGATCCAGTCCTGACCCAAGACAAGAGGCTCAGTGAGGTCCTCATCTTGACACACTAGTACTTTGACTGTCATTGCTTCGTCTTGAATATAGAGGGGAAGTTCCACCTCGCCCATGCAAGGGGTTTCCACACCTCCCAATCCTATGAGATATGCTTCTATAGGATTAACAGTTAATTTCAACTCTTGACAGTAAGACAATTTTACAGCACTAGTGGCTGCACCTGATTCAATCAAGGCTCTTACAGTTCTTGCACCCTTTCCTTGTCCTATATCTAAGGTTATAAAAGGACGTCGATCAATTATCCTATGAGAGCTGATACCTGAAACTTCACACATAGCCACGTGATATCCTTGGTCTGCATATGCACCTAGCCTAGGTTGCTCTCTGCCTTGTCTTCTTAATTTCATTCTCCGTATGCGCTCTAAAGCTTCTGCTTGAGCTTCTTCTCGAATTCATTTTTCTTCTTCTTTGCGTCTCTTAGCAATGTTGAGTCGACATAGCATCTCTTCCGTCAGAGGTTCCTGATATAACTTGACTCTGCACCCGCTTATATAGCTAGGAAGAACATCACCTTCGAGGGTAGCGAGTTGAACTGCTCCACTGGTTGAGATCCTATTAATGATCATGGGTCCGTAGCCTCTTTTCTCTAGCTTTCTCGCGTGTTGTTTCAAAGTGTAGACTAGTACTAGGTCGCCTGCCTTCAAACCTTTATCCTTAACGTGGGCATCAAAGTATGCCTTCTATCGTTTCTAAGCTGCATATATCCCTGCAGCCGCCCTCAGTCTTGTTTCTCCTAATCGTTCAAGGTCAAATAGTCTAGAGTAGAGTTCATGACCCGTCCATTCATGCTCTTGTGCTACTTTCAGTGTTGGTATTAAGAAGTCTAATGGTAGCACTGCATTTTGGCCAAACACCATCTGAAAGGGGGTGGCTTGGAGTACCGTTTTGTAGGCGACTCGGTATGCCCAAACAGCATGGTGTAGCTGTTTGTCCCAATCAGAGCGTTTATTGTTCACTAATTTCGTCAACACATTGCACAGAATCTTGTTGGTGCTCTCAGCCTGGCCATTCGCTTGAGGGTGATAGGGGGCAGACTTTTTATGAACTACCAAGAATTCTTGGAGCAGATTTTCAATAACTTCATTCAAGAAGTGAGTGCCTCTATCACTAACTAGCTCTATAGGTAGCCCGTATCTAGTGAACACATTCTCAAATAAAAACTTAGCTGTTGTTTGAGCATCGTTCTTCGTTGTGGCTTTTACCTCTACCCACTTTGTTAGATAGTCTATCGCAACAATGATATATTCTGCATGGGAACCCTTAGGTGGGGGATTAATAGGACCTACGAAGTCTATTCCCCACTTAGAGAATGCACGTCCACCCATCATAGGTTTCAGTGGCATCTCATCTTTACGTATAGGATACTGAGTTCTTTTACAGACATCACATCGTTTCACATAGGTATGTGCATCCATGTGAAGGGTCGGCCACCAGAAGCCCGCAAATAGTATTGCCTTGATCACCCGATCTGGTCCAAAGTGTCCTCCTGCTACACCTTGGTGAGCAGTTTCCAAGATCTTGAGATATTCACTTTCATGGACACATAGTCTCAGGTAACCATCCTTACCACGCTTGTAAAGATTATCCCCAATGAGTGAGTATTCTTGGGCTTCTTGTTCTAGACTTCTTTTCCGAGCCAGAGTCATGTCTGGAGGGAAGGCTTTCGTATTCAAAAAGGATACTAATGGTTCACTCCAATCTGGCACTATGGATACTTGATAAAGAGTGGCATGTTCCACAGGTGGTTTAGTGCAGCAGATTGGGCATTCCTTGCACAACTTTTGGACATCAGCTTCCATAGTCGGCCAATGCACTCCGAGTCTCCTTAGTGTTTGTAGGGTTCGTTGCTTTGAGTGGTGTTGCTTTAATGCACCTACATGTGCTAATTGCAACCATTTAGCGTACTCATCCTCTTCCACACAACAGGCCAAGATCCCTTGATCCGTGTGCTTGTACATACTTCCTGCCATGATGTGATACTTTTGGGCTTTTACTACCTCTCTATCCTGCGTGTTTATTACTGGATGGTTAGGCCCGTATGTCAATACTGGTACCAATGGCTTAGCCCACTGCGGTACAACTTCCAAATTAAACAAGTAAGCATCAGGAAGGTCATCTGACACCCCTTGTGGGGCCTCTCCAGATGTGAGCCTAGAGAGATGATCTGCTCTCAAGTGAGTCTTCCCTTTCCTGACCACTACCTCAAAGTCGTATTCCATTAGTAAGAGAAACCATCGTACTAATCTACCTGTGTTGCAAGGTTTGTTTACCAGGTACAACAATGCCTGATGATCAGTAAAAAATTTAAACTTATTTGCAAGCAAGTAATGTCTAAACTTTTTAACTGCATATACCATGCCTAATCCTTCTCGTTCGGTGGTTGTATAATTTCGTTCAGCTGCATTCAATTGTCTACTAGCATAGGCAATTGGAAGATCCATATTACCTTCACCAGTAGGTTGCGCGAGTACACACCCAATAGCATAATTGGATGCATCCACATGAACATGGAAAGGCTTATTCCAATCTGGAGTGGTCAAGATTGGTGCTGAACATAATCGCCGTTTAAGCTCATTGAAGGAATTTTCACACTCATAGTCCACTCAAAGTTAGTCAAGAGTCCATACATGGGCTTTGCAATGACAGCGTACATATGAATGAACCGGCGGTAATAACCACAATGCCCCATGAAGGCTTGCACTTCCTTGACGTTCTTTGGCCTAAGTAACTCGGCTATGGCTCTCACTTTCTCTTCATCGGTGGATATGCCATTCCTTGACACTATGTGTCCTAGAATCTTGCCTTGCCTGACCATAAAGACGCACTTTTCTAGGTTCAGGCAGACTTGATATTCTCTACATTTGTCAAAGATTTGTCTGAGTTCGGGAATATGGGTTTGCCTAATGTTGGAATGAGCACAAAGATCATCAACATAGACTTCTAAGTTCTTCCTCACGAACTCTTTAAATACATGGCACATTAGTCTCTGGAAGGTTGCAGGAGCATTGGTAAGCCCAAATGGCATTACATGAAAGGCAAATATACCCCACTCAGTGGCAAAAGCAGTCTTATGCTGGTCTTCTGGAGCTATGGCTACTTGATTGTAGCCAGAGAATCCATCCAGGAAGCTGTACACTTCCTTGCCTGCTACTCTTTCTAAGAGATGCTCTGTGATAGGAAGCGGATAGTTATCTCGAATTGTGGCTGCATTAACCTTCTTCAAGTTAATGCATACACGCAGCTTTCCATTCTTCTTGGGCACCACTACTATGGGGGATACCCACTCAGTGTGCTCAATTTCATAGATGAATCCAGCTTCAACCAGTCTATCTATCTCCTCTTTGATCTTAGCAGCATAATTATCATTATATGTGTATGGCTTTTGCTTAGAAGGTTTGGCATCCGAGGTCATGGGGATAGTGTGTGAGCATATGTCAGGGCCACTCCTTTCAAATCCTTGTAACTCCAAGCAAATACATCTCTGTATTCTCTTAGCAAGGCTATTAGCTCTTGTTCTTCCTCTTCTGTCAGGTCATGGCCTATGTACGTGCATCTCTCCTCTCCTTCTTCCAGAGCTACCACAATTTTCTTGGTGGTTTCTTTGTTATCATAGGCCTCCCCTGATTGCGCCTCTCGTTTAGGCATTTTGATCCTAACTCTCCTGTCATCTATCTCATACTTCTTAAAATTTTCCGGGACCTCAAACAAAGATACTTCCTCTTCTGGTGTGACTTCTCTCTTCTTTCTTTTCTTTCCTTCTTCCTTCGGGGTCACATGTGTGGCTAGCCTTACATCATTTGTAAGCTCTCCGTGCCTTTGGGGTTGAAATTCTACTTCATAGAAATATTCTTCATCTGATGCAAAAGGTGGATCCATAATGATTGACTCTAGATCGGAGTCGCTCGCATCTTCAAATGCATCAGGGCTAGGTTCGCATTCTTCTAGAACTGCCTCTCCCATGATTGGCTCTATGGAGAAGACTGAAATGTCATAGCCATCTTCATCACAGTGAGGTGTCCATTGTTCTTCATTGATGGCTACATCCATTGTTGCTAGGATTTCTGCCCAGCTGTGGGGTTCAAATTCTTCGTCAGGAAAAACTACAGGCGCATAGGCTGGGTCTTGAATTGATCTATGTGTTTCTTTTGCACCTATCTCTCTGGCTTCTTCTCTCTTCTCTTCTTCTACTGCTACTTTGCACATCCATAAGTGGGTGTCTTCATGCATCCATGAGGATCCTCACCCTATGGAATGCACCGATTCTGTATCATCTTTGGCTCTATGGATGGGATTCCATTGGATAGGAGGGACATCTCTATGAGAGTAATCTTTGAGATTCACTTTGGTCGTAACACCTAAGTGTTGTAGGTACAAAGAATTGGTTCCCCAATCCTATACCACTTGCAACTGTCGCATAAAGGGTCTTCCCAAAATCATCTCATAGGCATGATTTTTGCTAAAATCGCATATAGCAAATGTGTGCTCGAACCCTACACCACATGTGGTGAGAGTGATTCCTTCTAACAGCCCTAAGGGTCTCTCTATGTGACCATCGGCCATTTGCAGTTTCATCCTCATGGGCCTGAGTGCTGGCTTGCCCCAACGCTTCCATAGGGAAGTGGTAGCAATTGCCACACCTGCGCCTGAGTCTAGAATGGCCTTGGTGGTATATCCTTGATGGGTGATAGGAAGATATGTGTTTCCCTCTTCGCCCTCACTCATGTCTCCTATCTTGTCCAATGGTATTTCGGGCACTGTTCTCTGGGATCGTACCTGGGAACGAGGTTTTGCTATCTCTGGTACTTGTTTGGCTACATGTTTCCATAGCTCAGGCCTTACTTTGAGTAGCTCTTCTAAGGTGAGGTTGCACTGTACTTTAGTGTTTTTCACTACCTCTGTGTTCCTAGGTATGACTGAGTCTTCGTTTCTTACCATGACCGTGGGTGCTCTCATACAAGTAGACTTAGCTTCCCATGGGCCTGTGAAGTGGGGTAATTCTTGTAAAGAATTAGACTCAAAGTCTAGTCTTTCCTGAGAGTGGGTGCTCATTGCTGGGATTCTTTGAGATGCTCCTTTCCACATTCTTGGCAAAAGCCCTGGATCGTCAGTGACTGGGGTTGTGTAGGTGGAGGCAAGGGACAATCACGAATGAGATGATCTCCCTGACATTTGTAGCATGGTCCTCTAGGGAATGGGGGTCTTACTTGTCTAGGTTGAGGTCTAGGGTTGGGGTTTGCATACATGACGTTTGTGTAATCTGACTCCCAACTAGGTTCATTTGGCTCTTCACTATAGTAGGACTCACCATGTTCAGGAGATTGCATGTAGTAAGCCTGGGGACTATCAACATGTGTAGAATCAAAGCTATGGTCACTGGGATCACTTTCTGAAAGCACTGGTGTTACAGGGACTATAGCTCTATTCAGGTTTTCTTCTGCAGCAGCATACTTTACCGGAATCACATTAGATGGAGCAGGTGGTTGTTGTGCTAGTACTGGCTTGGGTCTCAGTTGGGCCTGATATTCCGGTTGGTAATTTTGTTGAGGTCTAGTATACTGTTGTGGTGGGTATTGACTCTGGTATCTGCCTTGTTGAGGGTATGGTTGAGGGTACGTCTGCCTAACAGCTTGCTTATTGTAGGGACAATCTTGCGCGGTGTGATTGGTGTACCTCCGTTCTATGGTGCAGTATTGGCTACTAGGATTTACTTGGGGTTGAGTCATAATGGGACATACATTCGCCATGTGGTCACCACCACAAGTACAACATCTTTTCATAGGGGCAAACCTTGGGATCTGTTTGCTAGTGACACCTAATTTTTGAGCTACTTTCTCTGCAAGTTCCTCAATTGATGTGGATTGCGTGGAAGAGAGGCTAGAGGCACTATCTGAATCTTTGTATATCTTGGAAAGCTCTAACTCCTCCCCTAGGTTATCCTCGATGTCAATGCACATGCGTACACACTCTTCTATAGTCCTAGGGTCCTTCAGATACACATATGACCTCAATTTGGTACTTAGCAATCCATCCAAGAATAAAGCCACTTGCTTAGCTGGCGTGGGTAGCTCAGGGACAGGGCATCTCTCCAAGTATTGCCTAAATCTTCTTCCAGCAAGTCTCACGGTCTCTTGAGGGGTTTGCTTGAAGCTATGAATCAACGAGGAAGTGTTATGTCTTATGCCACTTTTAGAGAATTCGATAATGAATGCCTCTAGAAGTTGGTCTATGCTCCTGAACTGCCTCTCGTTTAGTGGCTGAAACCATGTCAGGGTAGTGTTCCTAAGGCTTAGACCAAAGGCATTGTATTGGGTGAACAGATCTTCCACTTGTTCAGCTCTCAAGACTTGCCTAAACTCAGCCACATGATCGTATGGATCTCCAGTGCCATCGAAGTAGTTCTTCATGGACTTAACTAGCTGAGTCAGTCTGAGAGTCCTTGTGTGCTCTCTAGGTCGTGGTAGAGGGAACTCATCCACATTTCTTTGATTCCTGGGAGCTCTAAGTACCTCAGGTTCTACTCTGTTTGTTTCCGTCCTCGTTCTTTCTCTGCCCCCTGGGTTGGCAAAGCTTACTTCTGGCCTATCTCTACTTCTGTCTCTTTGAATTCCATGAGCTTGGGATGTTCCAACTCTAGGGTGACCATAGGACACATTCAATCTTGGTTGGGGGAAAACCAATTCACCCTTCCAAGTGTAAGCATGTCTGTCATGTTCTGTAACCACAAAGATCCTCTCTGAAGCGTGATCTAAGTAGGTCACTCTACCTGGGCTATCTGGATCTTTAAACTCATAGATCATGATTGTTCCTATATCATTTGGTCGATCAAATTTATACCTCCAAAAGGCTTCGTCAGTCTCTCGGTTCAGAAGCAGATCTATGCTCTTGTTGTCCTGGGGAACCCACTCGTGATTGAGGATTCTAGTAAGAACAGATTTCCCTCGAGGGGTCCTGGGTTCCACTCCTACGTTCCCTTGTTCTAGGTCATCTATGTCCGTCTCAGGGATCACATTCCCGAATTCATCTGTCCTCTCTGGGTGACTAGTGACCACGTATATGGTTCCCTCTTTATCAAGGTATGCACCCTTTTCAAACGTGACAGCAGGGTGCTCTAGCCCAATAGATTGGTCTGGGTTTTTTATTTGGACCACAGATCTTCCTAGGCCGTCCTCATAGATGCTAGCACCTAATCGGTTGGTCCTAAGGTATTCCAGCTACGTCTTGTACGGGCCTTCTACCCTGTGTAAGTATGGCACTCCTGAACTTCCCGTAGGTCGGTCCATGCCTTGAGACATCTCTGATTCACTAGTCTCAGAGCTAGGGTAGTATGAGTGGTGGCTCAACTGCTGGGCCCAAGATCTAGCAGTGTGGTTGACACTAGCCTCTGAAGACCTAAGACTTTGTCTATCTCTCCCTAGATGTCGCCCTGATCTAAGGTTCATAAGCCTAATTGAATAGCCCAAATTTGCCCAAGTACAACCTCGTTGCTGAGTTCTTTTGTATCAGTCACTTGATTCTTTTTTAGTCGATTATCATGTTTATGCTCTAGTCGGAAATCACATCGTCAGGAATATTTGAGTCAATTTTCGCACTGTAAGTTGATCGTTCCACGTTAGATTCTTTCCTTTAAGGTTATCGCATCACGAAGAGATTATGTTTAATCTTGAACTTGAGTGCATAGGTAGTCTTCAACTTGATTGATTCCTATCGTTTCCCTGACTTACTCCTAGCACTAGTCGTTCTTAGCCTAAGCTAGGAATTGACAAAGGGAGTTGAGGATTTTCCAACCTTGAGTTTCTTTCCTTGTGTTGTTGCCCTAGTGTGCCCAGGACGTGTGTTCCGAAGCTTGCACTTACTCTTGCTTAGAATGCCCTCAAGTGCTCTTACTGGACCTGTAAAAGTCCCACGGTTAGCTCAAGACTTCGATTCAAATGACACAATAGACCACTTTCATGCATGTAACTCACAGACCAAATTATCCTTTGCCTTTATGGAAAACAATCCCAAGGATCCCTCACTTTTCCTACCTCCGGGTATGGTCAACTTCAAAATACCCTATCTAATAATCCTGATAACGAAACAAGAATCACAGCAAACAGATTTCGTATGAGAAAGTTATGTCAGTTCAGGCTTCAGGGATTAAAACAGGGTTCAAACAGGCCAACAAGGCAACAAGTTTTCCTCGGGTTATTTGCCTATAGCCTCCTTATGTGCTCTAGAGTCCATGATCCATGTCCAAAATTAGCCAAAATCTTCAAATTAAAAAAACCCCTAAAAAATTGGCCGAAATTGGCTGTCAATGGCGATCGACTGGGCTGTCAATCGCGATGGACAGGTGTCAATCACGATGGACTGGTGTCAATCGCGATGGATTGGTGTCAATCGCGATGGACTGGTGTCAATCGCGATGGACTGGTGTCAATCCCGATGGACTGGTGTCAATCGAGATGGACTGGTGTCAATCGCGATGGACTGGTATCCGTCGCGATGGACTGGTATCAATCGCGATTTTTCTGTCGGTCGCGATGGACAGGGGTGTCCGTCGCGATGGACACGTGTCCGTCGGGGTCTGTCAATCGCGATAGACTGGCTGTCCGTCGCGATGGACAATGTCAATCGCGATGGATGCTATCAATCGCGATGGACTGAAATTTTGCAATTTTTTTCAAAAATTTTTGTGGATCTGTGCTGTGCAAGGCCTCTAGTCTACTGTGGTGCACTCAGTTTTACCAAAAGATGAAAGTTTCTGTCAATCGCGATCGACAGAAGCTGGCGATTGCGAGACAGTTCTGCACATTTCCGTACTTGCGCAACGTGCTGGAGGGGATGATGCTGCTGGAACCTGCAAGAAACTCAACAAACATGCAAAAACAACGCACACAATATCGCTCTCTCGCTCTCTCTCACAAGTGGAATGAGGGAAATGAAAGGAGGAAGAAGATATGATAAAAAAACTGAAATTTTTGCGATAATGGAGATGGAGGTGGGAGATGGTGAGGATGATGATGGTGATGATGTAAGGAAGAGAAAAACAAGAAGAGTAAAGAAATTACCTACGACGCCAACATCTCAACTCTACGTCTTACCATCACACGCTCGTCCTCAAAGCTCGATCCCCGGCAACGGCGCCAAAATTTGGTGTAGCTCAGTGATGAGCAGCACCTCCTTTAATGTCAATCCGGGAAGACGTGAGGATGGTATGAAGACCTCGAGCAAGTGGAGGCACAAGTGCGTGAGTGAGAAGCACACAAACATGCACACACATACACACACACGCGCACACACGGCAAGACAAAGAGTGAGAAGCAATGGAGTTCTTAGATTACTTTCAAAAAGCTCTTACAAGTTCATTTCAATTACAATCTACCCTCAAAAATGAGCTCTCTAGCTCTATTTATAGTTTTTGACTAGGTTTTGGCCCTGTCCAGACCTAGTGTCTGGCCTAGTTAAAAATTAGGTTCCAGGGCCAATTTGAGGGCTTAAACGAAGTCTAAAAAATACGAAAATTGATATGTAGGCACTTCTAAGGCTCCTCAAGCTCAAGGACTCCTTGGCTTTCACAAAATGGAGCTACAAAAATATGAAATGGTATTTACAATGATTGTTAGTGATAAGAATCACTGTTATAAAGATGTTGATTTGGAAAAATTTGAAGGGCCTATCTGCCAGATTTGCGTCGACTGCTTTGTCTACTTAATCCTTCACCTCGCTCTGACTCTCTCCACTGGCTTCCTTGTCTAGTCAGTCCTTGGGTGCCCATACTGCTCTCAACACCATAACTGCCTTTTATTATCCTCTTTCTTGGCTTCTTTACACATCCATAATTGGGCGTCCTCATGCATCCGTGATTGATCGCTTGATCCAGCACTATGGATAGACAAATCATCCTCTTCTTTATGTATGGGGTTCCATTGTAGTGGTGGTACATCTCTGTACGCAAAGGTATGCAAGTTTATTTTGGTGGTGTTTCCTTGATGTTGAAGGTATAAAGAGTCTCGTCCCCAATCTTTCACTACCCGAAGCTATCTCATGAAGGGTCGTCCTAATATCATCTCATAGTTATTTGCTTTTCAAAATTGACAAATGGCTAAAGTATGCTCAAATTCAACTCCACAAGTGGTTAATTTGATCTTTTCTAATATTCCCAATGGTTTTTCAACATGACCATCTGCTAACTGAAGCTTCATGTGAGTGGGTCATAAGGCAGGCTTTCTCCATTTCTCCCAAATCTCTTTGGTAGCAATACCTACTCCCACTCCTATGTCTAGTATGGCTTTGGTCATATAGCCATTGTAAGTGACAGGTAGACACGTGTTACCTTCATCTCCGTCACTAAATTCTCCAACCTTATCCACTGGAATTTGTACCTTAGGTGGGTTTTCATTTCCCTTGCTTTCCTTTTCATTCTTCTCCTGCCCTAACTCTAGTTGACCTGCTAATTGTTTCCATAATTGCGATTTAACACGAAGTAGTTCTTCCATAGTCAATTGGTGTTGTAATTTTGTCTTTTTAAGTTCTATTAGACTAATTGAATTCTTATCTGAGTTTCCCTTTCCTTTTCCTCGTACTCTGGGTGCTTGAAAGATCATGGATTCTTTTTCGTACTCTCCCATGTAATTTGGTAGGGTCGAAATGCTTTGAGCTTCTTCTCTATTTTAGTCTAGTCTCGATATTTCCTCATATACTTCTTCCATGTTGGGATTTGGTTGATAAACTTCCACATCTAATTCCTCAAAAGGAGGTTTAGCCAGTCCATTCCTTTTCCATTGTTCTTCTCGGATTCTATTCCACAATTCTTTTGGCCAGTCAGCCTCCAAATCTCCTTTTCTAACTCTCCTTGTGGGTAAAGCTTTTCATGTTTCTCCACATTCGGTCCAGTCTTAATTCTAGCTTGGTATGCTTTCAACCACATGTCCAAATCATCCGATTTTGGGTCAGCTAGAATTGGTCTTGGCTTTTCTGATTCCCGGATAGGCAGTCGAATGGGAACTTCTTCCCAAATTTCTGATTCTTTAGGCTTTTTATTGCTTTGTGTATGTTTCTTGTCTTCCTGATTTTTGTTTTTCATCCATTTTTCTTTGAGCTTCTCTCTTCTTTCCTTCCATTTTTGGTTTTTCGTTGCTTGAGTACTCTCACGTGGGTCTTCTGAATCTTCCACTACTTGACTTCTGGGGTCTATAGTTTTACAGTTTTATTGTTCAAGGTCCGGTTGTTTTCCTTCTTGTTCCTTCGTTCGTGCTCATGTAATGGCTTTTAATGGTACGGTGTATTCCTTATCACTTCCAGATGCTTCTATCACCTCAAACACATTAATAGGTGCAGTGTCTTGAGCCTTGTTGGGATTTCTTGGGCAATCCAGAAAGAGACGTTCCTTTCCACAATCACTACAATACCCTTCCCAAGTCCTAAGAGGTGGTGGGTTGTACGGCCGAGTGCATTCTCTGATAAAGTGGTCTCCTCCGCATCTATAACACGGTCCTCTTGGCACAGGTGGTCTGATGGGTGGTCTTACAGGTGTTTGTGCTTTAGTAAAAAAATGCGGTGTACATTAATGTCGCCACTTCTGATCCATAGGTATTATCATACCCTTCGTATCCATAGTATTGCAGATCATAAATTTGCTTGTACTCCATTATACTAGCATCATAGGAATAGTACTCCCCTTCAGATTGCTCGTATCCTGGGTTCGTTGACTCTACACTAGCTATTGGTGATGCTGGCACTATGGCTCTTTCTAAGTTTTCCTCTGGTTGAGTATACTTGACAAGTACCACATGTTGGGGATGTGACAGTTATGGTCCTAACACTGGTTGGGGTTGTGTATATTGTGCTTGCTCGTATGGCCTAGGTGCTCTTGGTGGTGCTGGATAGGGATTGTACCTCGGCATCTCTCTGCCTGGCTCTCTAGGAGGATATCCATATGGCCGATACTCAGGTGCTTTTAGAGGCCGTGTCTGCCTATTGAATGGGCAATTTTTTGTGGTGTGATTGGTGTACTTTTGTTCTATGTGATAATACAAGGTCGTTCCATGATGGAGCTGCCTATTATAAGGGTACGCTTGTGGTACGCCTATTCCTCCTCATACACACATGTGAGTGGGGTGATCACCTCCACATGAGCTACATCTTCGTAACATAGGTATTCTCAGTGATGGATGTTGGTAGTTCCTTTGCCTGAGGACTCCTAACTTCTTCCCTACTAGATCCGCTAGCTCTTCCACATTGCTTGAGTTGGAGGTTACTGTGCTTCGAGTGTCATCTGATTTAGTAGGACTGGTCGCACTCTTGAGATCCTCTACTAGGTTGTCCTCAAGGTCAATACACTCTTGGAGACATTCACTCAATGTCTATAGTCTCTTTACATAGACTAATGTTCTTAGAGTTCTGTTCACTAATCCGTCCAAAAATAATGATATCATTTTTTGCTACGTAGGTCTTTTAGCTACATGACATCTATCAACATACTGATTGAATCTTCATGTAGCTGTTTTTATAGTTTCATTGGGGTTCTGCTTAAAGCTATGGATTAAAGATGAAGGGTTGTGTTTAATCCCTCTTTTAGTGAATTCCCCTATGAATTCTTGAAATAATTGTTCAATATCTCCAAATTGATTGGGATCTAATGGTTGGAACCATGTCAGAGCCATTCCTGTGAGAGTGAGCCCAAAAGACTCATACCGCACAAAGAAGTCATCCACTTGTTCAACTCTTAGAACTTGTTTAAATTCAGCAATGTGGTCGTAAGGTTCTCCCAATCCATCGTAATGATTTCTCATGCATTTGGCAACTTGAATAGGTCTTAATCTTCTCATGGGCTCTGGCTGTCTAGGTATTACAAGGACTGCTGGTCTAATTGGGGGTATTCCAGGTTGCACTCCTAGTGGGGGTCTTGGTCTTACTGGTGGTCGGTGTTGGTTGCCTAATCCTGGGTGTGTCTGATTGTGTGCTTGCATTCCAGGCACTGTAAATTGTACATGTGTTCTGTTTGGAACACTTCGATGGCTTCTTTGTCCCGACATAGTATGCTCCGTCTCTTGTTGTGTCCCAAAAGGGTTCTGAGAGGTAGTTGCTTGCTCTCTCTGGGGAAATACAGGCAAGCCCATATACTTTAGTCGAGCTCTATCTAAGGCATCGACAAGCCAATACCTTCTTTGGTTCTTGTCTAGGTATGTTACTCTAGACTTGTCTTCAGGATCTTTTAACTTGTAAAATGTCATCGTGCTTTCTTCCCGTCCTTGTGTAGGTGAGTCAGTTACATTCTTCAGGGATCATGCATCTAGAGGACTCCTCTAGAGCAATTACAATGCTTCTCAAAGTTTTACAATGGATTTTGGAAAAAGAAAACGAGCCATCTTTTGAAAACTTTGAGGCCTGCTTTTCTTTACTTCTTTCTTATGCTTTCTTTTCTTCAATCCTATGCAATACTCTCCCCCCTTAGTCTCTTTCATCCCTTGATAGGCTTCTATAGGTTTTCATAACGTGCAACTATTCATTAGAGATGGACCAATTGTCTCAGCTCTTGCCAACTTGTTCTTCTTCAATGTGATGTTATAATTTCCTTGTGTATATTTCTTTTAATTGCATGCAACCAGCAGTCGAGGAAGCCTTCAAGACTCAAAGGCAATTTGTCACCTTATCTAAGCGGCAGTCTAATGGTTTCGTTTCACCCTTGGTATTCCTTATCTTCATACACTAGGGTTGTTGCATTAATTCTGGTTTCCATGCACACTACCAATAGGTAGCATATCTCAAATGTCCTGTAGCTAAGCTTGAATTTTCCTTGTCCTTCTTCTTTGATTGCATCCTCTAGGGACTGAAGCATTCTTTTAGCTTGTTTATCATTTTGGCTTGATCTGTGCCCCTACGGGGCTATCGACAAAGAGTAATAATTTAATGAATTATCTTTTTCTTTGTTTTTCTTCTTCTTTTTATTTTTCTGGTTTCTCCCTCCACATGTCCCTCTTCCTGAACTCTATCATCCCTGGAAGGATTTTTTTGGAAATGTGAAATAGGTCTGGTATATGTGTTGTTCCTTTTTTTATTGGTCTGGTATATGTGTTGGAAACTGTGTTGTCCTCGTAGCACAGTTTCTTCACTTCACTCAAGCCTACCCCAATAGGGAATACTGTCACATGTGCCAACAACTCCTCTTATCCTGTTATGGGAGTTGGTAAGATCATTTTAACTACTATTGATGGTAGTTCTTTTACATTGTCAGATGCTTTATTTGTGCTAGGGATCAACAAAAATCTAATATCAGTTTTAGCATTAGCCAAGATTGTCTTGGTTGTGAAATTTGTTGATGATAGATGTGTGGTTCATGATATATCAAATGGCAACATGATTATTGCTTCTGGCATTTTATGTCATTGGCTGTATAAGCTCATTGACTATGAAAAATTTGTGAATGATTTGGCATGTGATGTACATGATTCTCTGACTATGTCAAATGCAAAGCATTGGCATGCACGCTTTGGTCATCTGAATTTTGCTAGTTTGCTACGCCTACAGAAATCTGAAATGGTATCCTCTTTGCCCAAACTTGAGGCACCCAGTAAACATATATGTAAAGGCTATATTTTGGGCAAAATGCAGCGTTCCTCATCCCAAAACATGGTTCAGTTAGAGCTACTCAGAAATTGTAGCTTGTTAGTGATGTTTGTGGTCCTATGCAGACACCCTCCTTGGAAACTATCTTTACTTTGTGACTTTCATCGATGATTTTTCCAAGCATGCATGGGTATATCCATTGAAAGTAAAGTCCAAAGTGTTTATGTGCTTCAAACACTTTTCGATTTTTCCTAGAAATCTGTCACCATGTAAAATGGGCACCCTCCTTTCTAATCGAGGGGGGGAATATATGCCTTCTAACTTTAATGGATTTTTGGCTGAACATGGAATAAAACATTAGTGTAAAGTGTCATATACACCTCAAAAAAATGGATTTGATGAATGGAATAAAAGGTCACTCATGGAGATGGTGAGGTGTATGGTCAAGTTAGGCTTTACCACATAGTTTTTGGCTTGAGGTTGTTATGTATGCAACATATGTACTTAACAAGTGTCCCACTAAAGCATTGCGGTCTATCACTCCATATAAGGCTTAGCATGGTCCCAAGCCATCTGTCGCTCATCTGCGTGTTTTTGGTTGTTTGGCATATGAGTTAGTCGCTAAATAACAACGCAAAAAATTGGATGATAAAGCAGTGAAATGTATTTTCGTTGGGTACAATTTTGAATGTAAAGGCTATCATCTGTATCATCCACAGACTAAATGCATTTAAGGCTAATTTTTATGCCTCATTTGAGATGACTCATTTGGGGCATTTGCATCATTATTTGTGCATTCAGTTTATGCAAGTGGATGGCAGAATAGCTTTGTGTCAAACGATATATATTGACACATTATTGCAGCACTCTGGCCTTGAAGACTGCAAACCTATTGCCACTCCTATCGAGACAGGTTTAAGATTGAGTCTTCATGATGCTTGAGATGCATTTGATGTTGTTCTCTACAGTAGATTGTTGGATCCTTTATTTACTTATGCATTACTTGGCTAGATATTCAGTTTGTTGTCTCACAGATGAGCAGGTTTATGCATTGCCCAGGTGTCAAGCTTTGGCAGTCGGTTAAGCACATCTTTCCCTACTTAATTCATACTCAAGTACTAGGATTGTTTTATCCCAAGGGGGGAGCACTACCGCCAGATTTCCATGCTTTTTCTGACTCTAAGTGGGCTAGTTGCTATGACACTCGTGTGTCCACTAGTGGATTTTGCTTCATGCTTGGTAGCTCATGCATATCTTTGTTGAGCAAGAAGCAGCCTTTCTGGCCACTTCCAGTTGTGAGGTTGAGTATAGGGCAGCTTTCACAACAATTGTTGAGTGTGTGTGGCTCAAATGCCTTATGGCTGATTTGGGTGTTGGTCAGTCTTCTACCACCACCATCTTCACTAACATTCACAGCACATTGGCAGTTGTGAAGAACCTTGTGTTCCATGCTCGCACTAAGCACATTGAGGTGCATTATCATTATGTCAGGGAGAGGTTCTCAGTTGGAGAGATCAGCTTGGCATATGTGCCCATGTACGAGAACATTGTAGACCTTTTCACGAAGGCTCTGTCGAGGGAGACGTTTGAAGCTTTCCACAAGCTTTGGGCTTACTTCCCTTTGTGGATTGATTCCACATAGCTTGGCACTTCTTATACATGAGTGGAAGCTCCTTGTTCACAGCAACACTCCTAGGGGGGATTTGTTAATATGTTTAGGTAGTGATGTGTGTGAACACATTAGGACCGCCGGGGTACTTTTTCCCCTCTTTAGGAGGTTTTTTTCTCCTGGCTTGTGTATATGCCTATCACCCTAATGGGATACTTATCTTTGTACATAGTGATAATACATTCAGTATTGTGTGTTGTGCTCCAAGCTTCTTCTTCTTCCTTATTCTATGTGTGTGCTTCTGCAGACCTCGAACTCCAACATGGGTTTGGTAGTTTAGCATGTGCTCTTTTTCTATCACAACAATGTCACAAACTTGATGAAAAGGTAGAGAAATGTATACTTATTGGTTATAATTCTAAAACCTTTGTAACATCCATTAATGAGCACAATTATTGTCAATCAAGTTGTGTTGTTTGCTAAAATTTAGTTTTCCTTCTAGAGTGCCAAAAAAAACAACACTTAGCTCACAAGATGTGTTGGATACACTCATGCCTTTGTTCCAAAGTGGTATGCTTGATTATGGCTATATAGTCCAGCCAACTCAGCCTCAAAGGGCTAAAAAGTTCCGAAAAATTAGAGCTAACAATGCTAAGAATTTTTAGCCAAACATGGCTGAACATTTTCAGCCAAGAATTATGAAAACAGCTAGAAATTTCCAGCCACATATGGTTGAACATTTGCATCAAAATATGCCTGAACATTTGCATCAAAATATGGCTAAAAATGAGCATGAAATTCAGCTTGCACATCATATACATGTTGATGATGTATTACATGATGAATGCATGTCTATCAATAGTGCACAAAGTATGCCAAAGTGGATGAAACAAACTTTACAGGATAACAAATTGAGTGCACCTTTACTTGATAGAACAAGATCAAGCTCTTGCCATGCATCAAGTAAATTTGTGGATTATTCTCTTATTGCAACAACATGTAATGAAGAGCCACTTCCTTTTGAAGATGCATGTGACAATCCACATTGGATGAGTGCTATGCAATCAGAAATGGATTCCATATAGAGGAATGGTACTTGGGAGTTATGTGAATTGCCAAAAGAAAAAAATGCCATTGGCACAGAGTGGGTTTACAAGATTAAGGAAAGTCAGATGGTAGCATTGATCGCTACAAAGCTAGATTGGTTTCCAAAATATATGCACAACATGATTACCATTCGTACCGTGGTTGCATTGGCTTTCCAACGAGGACATAAAAACAACTCCCTTGAATGGGGATTTGTAAGAAGAGGTTTATATGAAGAAACCTCTTGCATTTTCCATGAAAGAGAAAGATTATATGGTTTCTCACTTGCATAAAGCGTTGTATGGTCTCAAGCAAGCGCCACGTGCAGGGTATGAAAAACTCCATAAGCACTTGATGGCTCTTGGCTTCACATGTAGTCCAATTGAAAGCACACTCCATGTATGCAAAAATGGGGTTGATCTTATAGTGCTTGTTATTTATGTTAATGGCATACTCTTGGTTGGATCATGTGATGCAAAACTTGATATCCTTATGGCTGATTTGCATCATATTTTTCTGTCAGTTATCTTGGTCTTTTGAGCTACTATCTTGGCATCTAGTTTGTACCCATTGAGGGGGGGATTGTTATGCATCAAGAAACGTATGTTGAAAAACTACTTCACCATTTTGACTTTCAGAATTGCAAGCCAGTTTTTGCACCAATTGAGACAAGATTTAGGTTGTTAGTTGAGGATCTCATTGATGCATTTGATACTTCTCTTTATCAACAAGTTATGGGATGTCTTATATGTTGGTGCAAGACAATCAACAATTTATGATTTGAACAAGTATTGAAGTCAATAACTAAAGCAAAGATCACCATATGAGGCTTGAAGATGAGTATATGATCAGAAGATAAAACTTGTATATACATGTATATTACTCTTGTAATTAGTTCATGAAAAACTTAGTATCTATGATCACTCGAGATGTAGATGGCTATATATATACTTGAATATAGATATAATACAAGTGAGAGATGATGAGTGACAAGTTTTAGAAGTCATTAGAGACTTTAGAGAGTGAGAAGAATATGGATTATCAATTAGATGTATGATTTCTCTGAGTAGAAGAAAGTTGCACCTGAATCTTCTCAATGCTCCTTTTGTGTTTATCTTCTTGATGAATGCTTTTGTCCAAGTATAATTCTATAATTAAGTGACCTCTGTACAAGTTTTGAGAACCTAATTGTAATCACCTAAGAGAATTTTAAGTAGGAACATTTACATGTGTAAAGAGAAGAAGTGAAGGTAGGTAGAGGTGCAAATTCGATGGTTAATGTTTTGATCAGATCTCCCTCCACAGTGTGAAGTTTTGGGCAACTAAGCACTCATTCTTTAAGTTGAGAGGTAAACTACTTGTGGCTAGAAGTATTTGAATAAGTGGGGTCTAATTTGGGAGAACCATGCATTAGAAGTTGCAGGTGTCAAAGTCGACTACACAGAAGAACAGTTTCAAACATAGGTACATTGTTTGGAGGAAATCTCAAGATCTACTGATTCATTCGGAGAGATTTAACTTGGAGAAGGTGTGCAAACATTAGAAAACACATTGTATAAATCTTCATTTAAAACGTTACACATTTGGTCAGTCAATGAATGGATTAAGTGTAGCAGACTTTTCTATGTAATGAGTTTCTTCACAGTTAACTCGTCTTGATAATTTGGCATTAGTTTTTAAAATTGGTTGGGCTTATGAGTTGTTCTTGATATAGAGGTGCTCAAACATCAAGGATAACTTGTTCTTTTGGAGATTAATCATCTCCATCAGTGGTATCAGAGCAGGAGTCATCAGATTTGAAGAAAGGAGGACCTCGACTATTGTAGATATACAAAAATCAATCTTTGAAGAATCAAAAGGTGAAAGTTTGAAGTGAAAGCTAGAGAAAGAGGCTTGAAATCTATCAAAAGAATCAAAAGGAACTACGTTCGAATTAAAGGTACATTCATTATTCACAAAGCCTGAAGAACATATTGCATAGGTGAAGAAAGGACGGGAGATTCTCTTCAGATAGAGAAATTGGATAGAGAAAACTATCTTGATTGTTCAATGAGGATGGAAGCTCATCTTATGAGCAAAGATCTGATAGGATATATCATAGGTGAAGAAGAAAAACCAGAATTTAGGGATCTTAGTGTTCCAACTAGGGAAGAGCTCTCAGATTTGAAGACATGGATGAAGAAGTATGCTCAAGCAAGGAGTGTTATCTACATGGGAGTCAATGATTACTTGCTACATCATATTAGAGGACTTGAAAGTGCAAGTGACATATGGAATGCTTTGGAAGAGCATTTCCAAAACACTACAAAGTCAAGGAAGGCATCTTTATGGGCAGAATTCACCACATTCAAGAAGAAGGCTTGTTAATCCATTTCTGATTATGTAGCAAGGATGAAGGATATTGCAGATGCATTAGGAGTAGTTGATGAAGACATTGAAGAGGACAAATTGGTAAGACACATTGTCATAGGTTTGAGAGGAGATCATAAGTGGAAGCCATTCATTCTATCCATTGAATTGTCATTAGATCATTTCACTCTTGATTTGAATCAATTGGTAGGACATACCCTAACTTTTGAGCAGCATATCAAAGGTGATGTTGATAAGAGTATAGGTTAAGCAATGTATTCAAAGGGCAAGAAGAAGATTTACAAAGGCAAGCAACAATTGAATGAAGATGAAGGCACTATGATTCAACTATACTTCCTAAGAGGAAGAGGAGTTGGCAAAGGAAGAGGAAGAGGTGGAAACAATAAAGATGGTGTTAAAGCATGCTGGATTTGTGGTAAGACTAATCATTTAGCTCATGAATGTTGGCATAATAATCAGAATGCCGGAGGATATAATCAAAACTTTAATTCAAGAGGAAGAGGTGGTAGAAATCAGAGAGGTAATTTCAAAGGTAGAAGTAATAGAGGTTTCTTTGGAAGAAATGTAGGAAGAGGCTTTCAAAGTCAATCCTACAATAATACCTACTACAATTATGCTTCAAATCAGAAAGAGGATTCAACCTTAGTTATGAATGCAACTTGTGAAAGACAAAGTGAAGATCAAAGAGCCTACATTGACTCAGGGTGTAGCAATCACCTGAGTGGCAACAGAGCTTTGATGAATGATTTGGAGAAGAAGGTGAGTAATCATATAGCTCGAACAGGTGATAACACAAAGCACAATGTGAAGTCCATTGGATCAGTAAAGGCTAAGGATGGAAGCACGCTTTTGAGTAAGGTTATGTATGTCCCTACAATTCCAAAGAATTTGATAAGTGTAGGGAAAATTGTAGAGAAAGGATATGAAGTAAGGTTCAATAATGATGGAGTTTATGTTGAAGACCCTAGCCATGGGTATAAACAAATTGTTTCCGAGAAGAAAGAAGGAAGCCTCTTCACATTGAAGATTCAAGGGAATGTTGGTCATGCCTAACAATGGTTCAGTGCTTGGATTGCCTAACATTGCAGGTCAACACATGACATACAAGTGTGAGGCATGTCAATTGGGTAAAACTCACAAGAATACTTATGGTAAGAAAGGGTTTATGTATTTAGAGAAGCTTGAATTGGTGCATACGGATGTGTGGGGTCCATCAAAGGACTTTAGCATTAATGGTTCGAGATATTATGTGATTTATGTTGACGATGCTACCAGGTGGATCACTGTATATGTGATCAAGGATAAATCAGAGGTGTTCAACACATTTAAACATTATCATGTGTATGCAGAGACAATCACAGGGCAAAAATTGAAGAGACTAAGGTCAGATGGAGGGGGAGAGTATTTCTCTAATGAGTTCAGTGATTACGTATGGAATGCAGGTATAAAAAGGGAAGTTACTTGCACGTACTCTCCTCAACAAAATGGTGTAGCAGGAAGGAGAAATAGAACTCTTGTTGAGTTTGCAAGGTCAATGATCAAGGAGACAAAATGCCCTAATTATTTGTGTTAAACGTTGTGTTCTAGCTGTCAGAAGCGCATTTAAATAGAAATCGGGTTCTTGGGAGTGGACGGGGTCTGTAAAGACAGAGGCCCTATGCTTTTTTCCCAAAATTACATCACAACACACAATATACCAACACTCAACATGTTATCAAGAATTGGTATCTCATTCTCATTCTTTACAGTTCCTCATTTTAACTCTATTAGAGTCTACCAAACACATTGTACCAGACTATCAGTATCGTAATACCGAATTACCTCAAAACCCTTTTTCCGAATACACACGACTGCAATATTTAACAATAGTTCAACCTTCACCAAACAGCGCTCACAATCAGACAAACTGAAAACACAGAAGGACTCAACAGTTTCAAACATACAGTGCTGAAGCCTAACACACACTGGAGATAACCATTACTGTAGCCAAATCTCACCGTACAAGTACAGATCTCAATACTGAGAACAACACAATCTTGCACAGCATTTTTAGGAACACTACCACAGTTACACAGACTTCATCAGCAATTGGCACATCAGTCAAGAAGAAGGACACCACGATATACGTACTTAACAGAACAATCGTCACAAAGATCCGCAGAACAACTCTCTCAGACAACAGTCCGACAATCTATTGGATGTAAATAAAACTCACAGCCGCAACAGAGATCGATAGACAACGAACACGGATACGTACAGTATACTCGGAATACTCAGGAATTAGACAAGCAACGCTATAGCAGCTCGAACAAGTGTCGATAATACCACACAGAAATGAACACAGTACTCCAAATTAGCCAACTTGACACACAGTAACGACCACAACAATCACCCAGACAGACAGTCTGGTGATTCCACAAATCGTCACTGAGCATCTCTTTTCATTGCTTTATATAAAAGATTACAACTGTCAGTATAACAACTTTTCGCGCGTGCGAACAAAAGATTCAGTTTTACAACTTCCAATCCGGCGGCCGATAACACTCTGGCATGCACGGTGGACTCGAACCCGTGGGCTAATCAAAATTACTGTTCTTCTATAATGCCGTCTAAATACATGTTTCTAGCTAATCTAAAGGTTCGGGCAATTTACTTCTTTAAAGTTTCTAACAGCTGTTTGAGAGTATCCCGTTCTACTAGTTGTGCATCTACTCTTACAGAACTTAAAGCTATAGCTTCGGTTAGCAAAATTTTTGCTTGCGTCTGCAGAAAGGCTTCTTGTAGGTAGAAATCGTTCGATAGGGCCGCATCTCTAGAAACTTTCATTTCTGCCACTTGTTTCTCCATCTTGCTTACTCTTTCTTTCTGATTGTCCATGGTACTCTCCCTTCTTTCAATCTGTTGATTCTAAAACTTTATGGTTCTGGAATATGCATCCCTTTCTCTTCGGAGATCTGTTATTACTTTTTGTAACTATGCTTGTAATGTCAGTTGCTATTGTGCTTGCGTGATTTGTGTGACCGTGTATACCCTGTGCGTTTGTGTTTTGTGCTTGCTGTCATCGTTTGCGCCATGAAAGCTCTGGCAAACTATGCCGCTTTCTGTGACGGACTCCCTACCGAGGTAGGAGAGTTTCTACGCACCCGTGGGTTATCCAATTTCACTAAACTACCGTGGCATTCAGTGGAATCCCACCCGTTTGTTGCACAGATTATCGCCGCTATCGCTAAAACACCTGCCAACGAGCAAAGTTGGGCGATCACATCCCTACCTTCACGAACCGTAATCACCTTCCAAGCTTTTGCTGAGGCGTTTAGACTCCCTCAGCAAGGTCGGGAAAGTGGCCCGAATCTGCCAATAGCCACCATGAACCAACTATTCCCTAGGAGTTCCTCTAACGAATACGCCATCCTCTGCCATCCTGAACCTGAGAGATCCACGCTACAATTCTTAGTAGCCACCCTCAATCTCCAAAAGCGCACATATGGAATATCTCGACCCTTCTACTCCACCATAGACTTAGATACGCGAGAACCAATAAATTTTGCATCCTACTTCTTCCACCGCATTCACAAGGAATGCGTTTCAATAATTAAACAGGTAAACAAAGGAGGAATGCCAAGGTCCAGATTGCCGCACATTATTTCTTTCCTTTTTTCGGCCATTCTTGCAGCACAACCACCACCCAGAGGCCCGGTCCTGCACCATGAAGAATCGGCCCAATTATTAGAAGATGATGAAGAAGACGAAGAGAAACTGAATCAACTCTTCCGCCGGAAACGAATTAGAATCACTTCCTCTGAAAGTGAAGCACAGGGTTCAGCCAAAGGAAATACAGAAGATGACAAAGAAGAAGAGAAGCAGGATGAAGAAACTTTCCATGACACCGCAACGTCTATGCAGCACGAATCATCTGCACAGTCTTCAGAAGGACAACAAGAACAAGAAGATCACACTGAATCCGAAACAAGCTCGTCACAAGAGACATCACAGCAACAATCAGAGCAGGAAAACCAAAGAAATGAAGACCAGATCGTTAAAGAAGTTTTCAACGAACTTCTAAAAGCAATTGAGTCCACAGTTGCCGACAATGCTGAAACACAACAAACAACAGAAAAGGTAACAGCACCTCACTCTGTTCTCCCCACTCCACCCATCCTGACCGAAGAACCCACTGCCTCGTCTTCCTCATCCCCAAACTATTCTCCACCGAACTCACAACAACTTCTAACAGAATCCTCTTCTCAACATCGTCCTATTCTTTCGCTTCCAACACTCCCGGTATTTTCAGAGCTTGCAAATATGGGACAAATGTTGATCAATCTATCGCAACAATTACCAATACAATTGAAAGAGGCAACCAATACTATCAAAAATGATTTCCAACATAAGGTCGATATGCTAGAAGCAGACATCACTCCACTACAGGAAGAGATTGGTTGCAGTCAAATCAGAAAACCATATTCTACATGAACAGATTAGAGAATTACAGGCCAGAATTGCCGAACAGGAAGTGATTACCAGTCAGAGAGATGCAACGCTGGCGGAGCTCAAAGAACAAGATAAGTTAATAGATGTTGCAAATGCCGAAATAATTCAGCTGAAGCAAGACCTACAAGATAAAGAAGATGCCAGAATCCCATTAGGAAATCTGCTCGAAGAAACCAGAGTTCAACTAGACAAAGTGGTACAAAAAGGCCAAGAACAGTACGATCTGGCGATGAAAACAACCGAAGAACTCCAGAAATGTAAGATAGAATTCGACGAGGTAAACAACATTCTACGGCGAAAACTGACATTAGAAGCACAATTACAAAAAGTAATAACAGCTCTCCGAAGAGAAAGGGATGCATATTCCAGAACCATACAGTTTCAGAATCAAGAGATCGAAAGAAGGGAGAATCAGCTGGACAATCAGAAAGAAAGAGTAAGCAAGATGGAGAACAAGTGGCAGAAATGAAAGTTTCCAGAGATGCGGCCCTATCGAACGATTTCTACCTACAAGAAGCCTTTTTGCAGACGCAAGCAGAAATTTTGCTAACCGAAGCTATAGCTTTAAGTTCTGTAAGAGTAGATGCACAACTAGTAGAACCGGATACTCTCAAACAGCTGTTAGAAACTTTAAAGAAGAAAATTGCCCGAACCTTTAGATTAGCCAGAAACATGTATTTAGATGGCATTATAGAAGAACAGTAATTTTGATTAGCCTGTGGCTTCGAGTCCAGCGTGCGTGCCAGAGTGTTATCGGCCGCCGGATTGGAAGTTGTAAAACTGAATCTTTTGTTCGCACGCGCGAAAAGTTGTTACACTGACAGTTGTAATCTTTTATATAAAGCAATGAAAAGAGATGCTCAGTGACGATTCGTGGAATCACCAGACTGTCTGTTTGGGTGATTGTCGTGGTCATTACTGTGTGTCGAGTTGGCTAATTTGGAGTACTATGTTCATTTCTGTGTGGTATTATTGACACTTGTTCGAGTTCGTGTAGCGTTGCTTGTCTAATTCCTAAGTATTCTGAGTATACTATACGTATCCATGTTCGTTGTCTATCGATCTCTGTTGCGGTTGTGAGTTTTATTTACATCCAGTAGATCGTCGGACTGTTGTCTGAGAGAGTTGTGCTGCGGATCTTTGTGACGATTGTTCTGTTAAGTACGTATATCGTGGTGTCCTTCTTCTTGATTGATCTGCCAATTGCTGATGAAGTCTGTGTAACTGTGGTAGTGTTCCTAAAAACGTTGTGCAGGATTGTGTTGTTCTCAGTATTCAGATTTGTACTTGTACGGTGAGATTTGGCTACAGTAATGGTTATCTCTAGTGTGTGTTAGTCTTCAGCACTGTATGTTTGAAACTGTTGAGTCCTTCTGTGTTTTCGGTTTTTCTGATTGTAAGCGTTGTTTGGTGAAGGTTGAACTACTGTTAAATATTACAGTCGTGTGTATTCGGAAAAAGGGTTTTGAGGTAATTCGGTATTATGATACTGATAGTCTGGTACAATGTGTTTGATAGACTCTGATAGAGTTAAAATGACGAACCGTAAAGAATGAGAATGAGATACCAATTCTTGATAACATCTTGAGTGTTGGTATATTGTGTGTTGTGACGTAATTTTGGGAAACAAGCATAGGGCCTCTATCTTTATAGACCCCTTCCACTCCCAAGAACCCAAGTCCCGTTTAAACGCGCTTCTGACAGTTAGAACACAGCGTTTAACACAGAGTGTTATCGGCCGCCCGATTGGAAGTTGTAAAATTGAATCTTTTGTTCGCACGCGTGAAAAGTTGTTACACTGACAGTTGTAATCTTTTATATAAAGCAATGAAAAGAGATGCTCAGTGACGATTCGTGGAATCACCAGACTGTCTGTCTGGGTGATTGTCGTTGTCGTTACTGTGTGTCGAGTTGGCTAATTTGGAGTACTGTGTTCATTTCTGTGTGGTATTATCGACACTTTTTCGAGGTGCTGTAGCATTGCTTGTCTAATTCCTAAGTATTCCGAGTATACTGTCGTATCCGTGTTCGTTGTCTATCGATCTCTGTTGTGGCTGTGAGTTTTATTTACATCCAGTAGATCGTCGGACTGTTGTCTGAGAGAGTTGTTCTGCGGATCTTTATGACGATTGTTCTGTTAAGTACGTATATCGTGGTGTCCTTCTTCTTGATTGATCTGCCAATTGTTGATGAAGTCTGTGTAACTGTGGTAGTGTTCCTAAAAATGCTGTGCAGGATTGTGTTGTTCTCAGTATTGAGATCTGTACTTGTACGGTGAGATTTGGCTACAGTAATGGTTATCTCCAGTGTGTGTTAGTCTTCAGCACTGTATGTTTGAAACTGTTGAGTCCTGTGTTTTCGGTTTGTCTGATTGTGAGCGTTGTTTGGTGAAGCTTGAACTAGTGTTAAATATTACAGTCGTGTGTATTCGGAAAAAGGGTTTTGAGGTAATTCGGTATTACGATACTGATAGTCTGGTACAATGTGTTCGGTAGACTCTGATAGAGTTAAAATGACGAACCGTAAAAAATGAGAATGAGATACCAATTCTTGATAACATCTTGAGTGTTGGTATATTGTGTGTTGTGACGTAATTTTGGGAAACAAGCATAGGGCCTCTGTCTTTACAGACCCCTTCCACTCCCAAGAACCCAATTCCCGTTTAAACGCGCTTTTGACAGTTAGAACACAGCGTTTAATACTGGCGCCGTCTGTGGGAAGGTGGCAACAGATCAGATTGTTGCAAATAGATTGTGGTAACGCGACTATAGATTGTAAATCGACAGTAATAGTACGCGATTAGTACAAAAGATGATACATGCGGGTTACTCGATCCGGTGAAACGTATCCGAAGAACCGACAGCCTGGGGTACCTAATTTGCTAAGGATGCCTCCAAGAGGTAAAAGAGCAGATAGGTCTAACCCAATTGTCAAGAAAGTAAAGAACGTTAGTAAGGATTCCGGTTATATTCCGGTGGAACAAACTAAATCTCTGGCAGATTCCGGTGCGATTTCGTCACAATCTGTCGAAGATATAGTAACTCCAGAATCTAACAGGACGCAGTATGAAGTTAATTTAACATCATTGAGTAAAGATTCGAACTTGTTTACGAATAGAAACGTCTTATTCAAAGAAATCAGCAAGGGAGAAAAAGCACCCTCTATTGGTGGAAAATCGACACATTCCGATGATATTTCGGTACCAGTTGCTGAAAGATCGCAGTTTTTCGGCGGAGGTTTACCATTTTTTGGTGAATCATCAGTCTAGTCACCGCGATTGGGAGTAAGCTTTCCTACATTTGACATCAAGAAGGAAGGTAGCTTGTTCGAAACCGAGATTCGAAACATACTAATCGACCCGAAAAGTGCACAGGCTGACGATACAGATTCCGACGATTCAGATATTCAACCTCGGGGTACAGAAGATAGTCACAATACAACCATCAGCGCCATGAACGGGCAACAACAATAACAGCAACAACAACAACCATGCCCACCAAGGCCGACTCCAACTGGAGTAACGTACACTAAATTTGGTGGATTTGCAAGAGATGACCCAGATGCTCATGTACGCACATTTGAGATAAGTTACGCAGTGCTCAACCATCCACCTGATCCGGCATATAAAGCTATTGTCTTCCAGTCGACATTGGTTAATGAAGCAGCCAGATGGCTTACAAAATATGATATTAACCATTTCGGCACCTATGAAGCAGTAAGGGATGCATTTTTGCAAAGATTCAGGCTAAAGAAGAATCCAACCGAAATTTTTGATTACCTGCAAAACAATAGACAGAAGATAAATCAAACAGTGCAGGAATATGCCACTCTATTCAGAACCCATTTGAGGCAATTACCACCAGCACATGCCAACCTACCGGATGACGTTATCACTCAATGGTTTATCAATGGATTGACTCCGCAACTTAAACAGGTTATGATCATACGCTGTGTAGGAGCTATGACACTAGATGCAGTGATTGCAATGGCTTTGCAGCTGGAAAACAAGGTTGGAGGATTTACAGAAGACTTGGAATGGTTAAAGGCAAATAAAAGTGTTGCAGAAGACCCAACCAGACAAATGTTCTGCACCACATGCAAGAATTCAGGGCACACTAGTGCCATGTTGGAACTGAAGGACTCACCAGGCAAGGAAGCTTACGAAGGGAGTCAGAGAGAAGAGAAAGTACAAGCAGACAGAGCAGTCAACGACGATCTGGCAAGTAGGCCAATATTTTTTCAGGACACTTACACATATAAGAGAGGTGGACACACACGGAGAAGGAGCAAGTAGGGAGCTCCAGGAAATGTATGTCAAAATGTTAGAAGAAATCCCTCCAAAAACAGTGATTTTCATCACTAAAAACCATTGTAAATACCATTTCACATTTTTGTAGCTCCATTTTGTGCAAGCCAAGGAGTCCTTGAGCTTGAGGAGCTTTAGAAGTATCTATCTGTCACTTTTCACATTTTCTAGACTTCGTTTGAACCTCCAAATAGGGTAGAGAACCTAATTTTTAACTAGGCCGGACACTAGGTCTGGACAAGGCCAAAACCTAGTCAAAAACTATAAATAGAGCTAGAGAGCTCATTTTTGAGGTTAGCTTGTGATTGATTTGAACTTGTAAGAGCTTTTTGAAAGTAATCTAAGAACTCCATTGCTTCTGACTCTTTGTCTTGCCTTGTGTGCAGGCGTGTGTGTATGTGTGTGCATGTTAGTGTGCTTCTCACTCACGCACTTGTGCCTTCACTTGCTCAAGATCTTCATACCATCCTCTTGTCTTCCCGGATTGACATTAAAGGAGGTGCTACTCATCACTGAGCTACACCATATTTTGGTGCCGTTGCCGGGGATCGAGCTTTGAGGACGAGCGTGTGATGGTAAGATGTAGATTTGAGACGTTGGCGTTGTAGGTAATCTCTTTACTTTTCTTCTTTTTCTCTTTCTTATCTCACCATCATCATCACCATCATCGTCATCACCATCTCCCACCTCCATCTCCATCATCGCGAAAATTTTCAGTTTTTGATTATATCACCTTCTCCACCTCATTTCCCTCATTCCACTTGTGAGAGAGAGCGAGAGAGTGATATTGTGTGCATTGTTTTTGCATGGTTCTTGAGCTTTCTTGCAGGTACTGGCAGCATCATCATCTCCAGCACTCCGTGCAGGTACGAAACGTCACGAAACTATCTCTGTGTCGCAGACCTATGTCGATCGCGATCGACAGAAAAATCGCCCATTTGGTAAAACAAAGTGCACCACCATAATCCACATGATGAGCACATTCTAAATCACTAAAGACAGTAAAAAAATTCCGACACCATCGATCACGTTTCTCTGTCAATCGCGACCGACACCATCGATCGCGATCGACAGCCACGATCGACAACATCTGTCAATCGCGACCGACAGACCCTGTCAATCACGACCGACAGACCTGTCGATCGCGACCGATAGACCCCATGACCGACTGACTGCCACGTAGGACCCTGTCAATCGCGATTGACACCGTCGATCGCGATCGACAGCCACGACCGACACCTCTGTCAGTCGTGATTGACACCGTCGATCGTGAGCGACTGAATTTCATCGATTGATTGACTTATTCGCGTAGCCACGTGGCCATCGCGACGAACACATCCCCGATTGACTGAAATCATGGCGAAAATCCCGGAAAAAGTGTCGATTGTGATTGACACCATCGATCGCGATTGACAGGGCTCACGACCGACTCTGTCGATCGCGATTGACACTCTCAATCGCGACTGATGTGTCGATCGCGACCGACAGGCCCCGACGGACACCGCTGTCAATCGCGATTGACAAATCTGTCGATCGCAATTGACAAGCTTTTTCGGCCAAATTTCTAGGGTTTTTTCTTACATCTTTTTGGGGTAATTTTGGGCATAATTAGCAAGCCATTAGTGATTTGTGAGGTCCCCACACATGTGATTTTGAGAAAAATCTTGTGATCTGTCAGCCTGTTTGAACCCTGTTTTAACTCCAAAACCCTGAATCGACATAACTTTCTCATACGAAATCCGTTTGCTGTGATTCTTGTCTTGTTGGAAAGCTCGTGGGGAGTACAACCAAAACCTAGGGTTAAATTAAGATCAGGATTATTAGATAGGGTATTTTGAAGTTGACCATACCTAGGGGGAACAAAATTCAGGGATCTCTAGAATTGTTTTCCAAAAACAACCAGTGTACAAATTGGTGTTTGTGTTACATGAATGAAAGTGATTGGTTCTGTCTATGGAATCTAAGTCTTGAGCTAACTTGGGAACTCTTACAGATATATTGAGAGCATTGAAGGGCATTCTAAGCAAGAGTAAGTGCAAGCTTGGGAACACGCTTCCTGGGCATTCAAGGGCAACCAAGAAGGAAACAAAAGGTCGGAATATTCTCAACTCCCTCTGTCAATTCCTAGCTTAGGCTAAGAACGACTAGTGATAGGAGTAGGCCAGGGTAGCGATAGGCATTTATCAAGTTGAAGAATACCTAAACAATCAAGTTCAAGCTAACGACATAATCTTTGTACTGTTGAGAACTTTAAAGGAAAAGAACTTAATGTGGAACGATCAACTTCAAGTGCGGAAATACACTCAAGTATACCTGACAACGCGATATCAGACAAGAGTATAAACACGATAATCAACGTAAGCAGGAATCAAGTAAGTGGTACAAAGGAACTCAGCAACGAGGTTGTACTTGGGAAAATTTAGGCTATTCGATTAGGCTTATGAACCTTAGATCAGGGCGACATCTAGGGAGAGATAGACAAAGTCTTAGGTCTTCAGAGGCTAGCGTTAATCATACTGCTAGGTCTTGGACCCAGTAGTTGAGCCACCACTCACATTACCCTAGCTCTGAGACAAGTGAATCAGAGATGTCTCAAGGCATGGACAGACCTACAGGAAGTTCAAGAGTGCCATATCTGTATAGGGTGGAAGGCCCCTACAAGACGCAGCTGGAATACCTTAGGACCAACCGACTAGGTGCGAGCATCTATGAGGACGGCCTAGGAAGATCAGTGGTCCAGATTAAAAACCCTGACCAATCCATAGGACTAGAGCACCCAGCTGTCAAGTTTGAAAACGGAGCATACTTGGACAAAGAAGGAACCATATACGTAGTCGCCAATCACCCAGATAGGACAGACGAATTCGGAAATGTGATCTCAGAAGCGGATTTAGGTGACCTGGAGCAAGGAAACATGGGTGTAGAACCTAGAACCCCCCGAGGCAAATCTGTTCTTACTAGAATCCTCAATCCCGAGTGGGTTCCCCAGGACAACAAGAGCATAGATCTGCTTCTGAACCGAGAGACTGACGAAGCCTTTTGGAGGTATAAATTTGATCGACCAAATGATATAGGAACAATCATGATCTATGAGTTTAAAGATCCAGATAGCCCAGGCAGAGTGACCTACTTAGATCACGCTTCAGAGAGGATCTTTGTGGTTACAGAACATGACAGACATGCTTACACTTGGAAGGGTGAATTGGTTTTCCCCCAACCAAGATCGAATGTGTCCTATGGTCACCCTGGAGTTGGAACATCCCAAGCTCATGGAATTCAAAGAGACAGAAGTAGAGATAGGCCAGAAGTAAGCTTTGCCAACCCAGGGGGCAGAGAAAGAACAAGGACGGAAACAAACAGAGTAGAACCTGAGGTACTTAGAGCTCCCAGGAATCAAAGAAATGTGGATGAGTTCCCTCTATCACGACCTAGAGAGCACACAAGGACTCTCAGACCGACTCAGCTAGTTAAGTCCATGAAGAACTACTTTGATGGCACTGGAGATCCATACGATCATGTGGCTGAGTTTAGGCAAGCCTTGAGAGCTGAACAAGTGGAGGATCTATTCACACAGTACAATGCCTTTGGTCTAACCCTTAGGAACACAGCCCTTACGTGGTTTCAACCATTGAATGAGAGACAATTCAGGAGCATAGACCAACTCCTAGAGGCTTTCATCACTGAATTCTCTAAAAGTGGCATAAGGCATAATACTTCCTCATTGATACATAGCTTCAAGCAGACCCCTCAAGAGACTGTGAGACTTGCAGGAAGAAGATTTAGGCAATACTTAAAGAGATGCCCTGTCCCTGAGTTACCCACGCCAGCTAAACAAGTGGCTTTGTTCTTGGATGGATTACTAAGTACCAAATTGAGATCATAGGTGTACTTGAAGGACCCTAGGACCATAGAAGAGTGTGTACACATGTGCATTGACATCGAGGATAACCTAGGGGAAGAACTAGAGCTTTCGAAAATCTACAAAGACTCAGATAGTGCCTCTAGCCTCTCTTCCTCGCAATCCACATCAATTGAGGAACTCGCTGAGAAAGTAGCTCAGAAATTAGGTGTCACTAGCAAACAGATCCCAAGATTTGCCCCTGTGAAAAGATGCTATACTTGTGGAGGTGACCACATGGTGAATGTATGTCCCATTATGGCTCAACCCCAAGTAAATCCTAGTAGCCAGTACTGCACCATAGAACGGAGGTACACCAATCACACCGCACAAGATTGCCCCTACAATAAGCAAGCCGTTAGGCAGACGTACCCTCAGCCATACCCTCAACAAGGCAGATACCAGAGTCAATACCCACCACAACCGTATACTAGGCCTCAACAAAATTACCAACCGCAATATCAGGCCCAAATGAGACCCCAGCCAGTGCTAGCACAACAACCACCTGCTCCTACTAATGTGATTCTGGTAAAGTATGCAGCTGTAGAAGAAAATTTGAATAGAGCCATAGTCCCAGTGACTCCATTGCTTTCAGAAAGTGACCCGAGTGACCATAGCTTTGATTCTACACATATTGATAGTCCCCAGGCTTACTACATGCAATCTCCTGAACATGGTGAGTCCTACTACAGTGAGGAACCAAGTGAACCTAGTTGGGAGCCAGAGTACACAAATGTAATGTACACAAACCCTAACTCTAGACCCCAACCTAGACAGGTAAGACCCCCATTCCCTAGAGGACCATGCTATAGATGTCAGGGAGATCACCTCATTCGTGATTGCCCCTTACCTCCACCTACACAACCCCAGTCAGTGACAATTCAAGGCTATTGCCAGGAGTGTGGAAAGGAGCATCTCTTACGAGATTGTCCAAAGAATCCCAGCAATATGCCAAAAATCACTCCCATTAACGTTATTGGGTTAGTTGTAGACTCCACAGGAAGTGTGACTTCCACTACACCAGTGCAAGTGATCACTAGAGCTCAGGCATTGCAGCAAAACCAAGGGGTAGGCCAGGAAAAGAGCCCAGATGTTAGTGAAACGGAGAGCATGACAAAGAAGAGGACTAGAGCTTGGAGAGATAGTCGTGAAAGAATGAAAAGGCAATGGGCAAAAAAGATGAGTGAACTCGAGGAAAGCCTCAGAGAAACAAAGGCAAGGATAACCGAACTCACAGCTCAAACTCCCTCTCACACTGCCCCACCTCCACCATTCACATCTGCATCCAACCCGCCTCACCAAAGCCCACCACCCCCTAGAGTAGGATCAGTCCTAATAGATCCCACTCTTGAGGACCTTAATATGATGCTTAAAGCCTACCAGGCCAGAATCCAAGAAGGGCCAAACGTAACTGATCATGAAAAGTGTTACCCTAGAGCAGAACTAGAGCTAGAACGAACCAAAATTTATGCTAAGATGGTGGAATTGGATCAGACCATGTTTGAAGCCAGTCGCCTATTTAACATCTTTAGTTCAGCGAAGACACAGTTGCACTTTGATGGACTGTTAGAAAGAATAGAGAAGCTAATTGCACAATCAGAAAAGGAACCCGCCTCTCAACACAAGGACAAGGCAAGTGAAAGGGAAGGTCTTCCGGCCTAGGAAGCCTATGTGCCTAACTCTACGGAACCAGACACATCATCTTCTATGAATCGGTTCACACCAGAATTCTTACAAGAGATTCAAGAAGACAAATGGGCTAAAGGAAGTGAAGTCCCTCCTCCCATTGAACTTGTGGATGATGCACATGACCAATTCCCACAAGACATCCCATCCATTTATGAGGAGCAGGAGAGCACCCAATCTGAGGAAAGATTAGACTTTGAGTCTAACTCTCTACAACAATTACCCCACTTCACAGGCCCATGGGAAGCTAAGTCTACTTGTATGAGAGCACCCATGGTCATGGTACAAAATGAGGACTCAGTCATACCTAGGAACACAGAGGTAGTGAAAAACACTAAAGTACAATGCAACCTCACCTTAGAAGAGCTACTCAAAGTGAGGCCAGAGCTATGGAAACATGTAGCCAAACAAGTACCAGAGATAGCAAAACCTTGTTCCCAAGTAGGATCCCAGAGAACAGTGCCAGAAATACCATTGGAAAAGATAGGAGACATGAGTGAGGGCGAAGAGGGAAACACATATCTTCCTATCACCCATCAAGGATACACCACCAAGGCCATTCTAGACTCAGGCGCAGGTGTTGCAATTGCTACCACTTCCCTATGGAAGCGTTGGGGCAAGCCAGCACTCAGGCCCACGAGGATGAAATTGCAAATGGCCGATGGTCACATAGAGAGACCCTTAGGGTTGTTAGAAGGAATAACTCTCACCACCTGTGGTGTTGAGTTCGAGCACACATTTGCTATATGTGATTTTAGCAAAAATCATGCCTATGAGATGATTTTGGGAAGACCCTTTATGCGACAGTTGCAAGTGGTACAGGATTGGGGAACCAATTCCTTGTACCTGCAACACTTAGGTGTTACGACCAAAGTGAATCTCAAAGATTACTCTCATAGAGATGTCCCTCCTATCCAATGGAATCCCATCCACAGAGCCAAAGATGATACGGAATTGGTGCATTCCATAGGATGAGGATCCTCATGGATGCATGAAGACACTCACTTATGGATGTGTAAGGTAGCAGTAGAAGAAGAGAAGAGAGAGAAAGCCAGGGAGGTAGGTGCAAAAGAAACACATAGATCAATTCAAGACCCAACCTATGCACCTGTAGTCTTTCCTGACGAAGAATTTGAACCCCATGGCTGGGCAGAAATCCTAGCAACAATGGATGTAGCCATCAATGAAGAACAATGGACACCTCACTGTGATGAAGATGGCTATGACATTTCAGTCTTCTCCATAGAGCCAATCATGGGAGAGGCAGTGTTAGAAGAGTGTGCACCTAGCCCTGATGCATTTGAGGATGCAAGTGACTCCGATCTAGAGTCAATCATTATGGACCCACCTTTTGCATCAGATGAAGAATACTTCTATGAAGTAGAATTTCAACCCCAGAGGCATGGAGAGCTTACAAATGATGTAAGGCTAGCCACACATGTGACCTGGAAGGAAGAAGGAAAGAAAAGAAAGAAGAGAGAAGTCACACCAGAAGAGGAAGAATCTTTGTTTGAGGTCCCGAAAAATTGTAAGAAGCATGAGATAGATGACAGGAGAGTCATGATCAGAATGCCTAAACGAGAGGCGCAATCAGGGGAGGCCTATGATAACAAAGAAACCACCAAGAAAATAGTGGTAGCCGTGGAAGAAGGAAAAGAGAGATGCACATACATAGGCCATGACCTGACGGAAGACGAAGAGCACGAATTGATAGCCTTGCTAAGAGAATACAGAGATGTATTCGCTTGGAGTTACAAGGATTTGAAGGGTGTTGATCCAGACATATGCTCACACACTATCCCCATGATCTCAGATGCTAGGCCCTCTAAGCAAAAACCATACACATACAATGACAACTATGCGGCCAAGATCAAGGAAGAGATAGATAGACTGGTTGAAGCTGGATTCATCTATGAAATTGAGCACACTGAGTGGGTATCCCCCATTGTAGTGGTGCCCAAGAAAAATGGAAAGCTCCGTGTATGCATTAACTTAAAGAAGGTCAATGTAGCCACAATTCGAGATAACTATCCGCTTCCTATCACAGAACATCTCTTAGAGAGAGTAGCAGGCAAGGAAGTGTACAGCTTCCTTGATAGATTTTCGGGCTACAATCAAGTAGCCATAGCTCCAGAAGATCAGCATAAGACAGCTTTTGCCACAGAGTGGGGTATATTTGCCTTTTGTGTGATGCCATTTGGGCTCACCAATGCACCAGCAACCTTCCAAAGATTGATGTGTCACGTATTTAAAGAGTTCCTGAGGAAGAACTTGGAAGTCTATGTTGATGATCTTTGTGCTCATTCCAACATTAGACAAACCCATATTCCTGAAGTCAGACAAATCTTTGACAAATGTAGAGAATATCAAGTCTGCCTAAACCCAGAAAAGTGCGTTTTTATGGTCAGGCAAGGCAAGATTCTAGGACACATAGTGTCAAAGAATGGCATATCCACTGATGAAGAGAAAGTGAGAGCTATAGCCGAGTTACCTAGGCCAAAGAATGTCAAGCAAGTACAAGCTTTCATGGGGCATTGTGGTTATTACCGACGGTTTATACACATGTATGCCATCATAGCAAAACCTCTGTATGGACTTTTGACTAACTTTGAGTGGACTGATGAATGTGAGCATTCCTTCAATGAGCTTAAACGGCGATTATGTTCAGCACCAATTTTGACCACACCAGATTGGAATAAGCCTTTCCATGTTCATGTTGATGCATCCAATTATGATATTGGGTGTGTACTCGCGCAGCCTACCGGTGAAGGTAATATGGATCTTCCGATTGCCTATGCTAGTAGACAATTGAATGCAGCTGAACGAAATTATACCACTACGGAGAGAGAAGGATTAGGCATGGTGTATGCAGTTAAAAAGTTTAGACATTATTTGCTTGCAAATAAGTTTAAATTTTTTACTGACCATCAGGCACTGCTATATCTCGTAAACAAGCCATGCAATACAGGAAGATTAGTAAGATGGTTTCTCTTGCTAATGGAATATGATTTCGAGGTTGTGGTAAGGAAAGGGAAGTCTCACTTGAGAGTAGATCATCTATCTAGGCTCACATCGGGAGAAGCCCCAAAGGAGTGTCAGATGACCTTCCTGATGCTTACTTGTTTAATTTGGAAGTGGTGCCGCAGTAGGCTAAGCCATCAGTGCCAGTATTGACATACGGGCCTAACCACCCAGTAATAAACACACAGGATAAAGAGGTAGTAAAAGCCCAAAAGTATCACATCTTATGGCAGGAAGTATGTACAAGCACACCGATCAAGGGATCTTGGCTTGTTGTGTGGAAGAGGATGAGTACGCTAAATGGATGCAATTAGCACATGTAGGTGCATTAGAGCAATACTACTCAAAACAATGAACCCTACAGACACTAAGGAGACTCGGAGTACATTGGCCTACTATGGAGGCTGATGTCCAAAAGTTTTGCAAGGAATGTCCAATCTGCTGCACTAAACCACCTGTGGAACATGCCACTCTTTATCAAGTGTCCATAGTGCCAGATTGGAGTGAACCACTAGTATCCTTCCTGAGGACGAAAACATTCCCTCAAGACATGACCCTGACTAGACAAAAAAGTCTAGAACAAGAAGCCCTAGATTACTCACTCATTGGTGATAATTTATACAAGCGTGGTAAAGATGGTTACCTAAGACTATGTGTTCATGAGAGTGAATATCTAAAGATCTTGGAAACTGCTCACCAAGGTGTAGCAAGAGGACACTTTGGACCAGATCGGGTGATCAAAGCAATACTATTTGCGGGTTTCTGGTGGCCGACCCTTCACATGGATGCACATACCTATGTGAAACGGTGTGATGTTTGTCAGAGAACTCAGTATCCTATACGCAAAGATGAGATGCCACTGAAACCCATGATGGGTGGACGTACATTCTCTAAGTGGGGAATAGACTTTGTAGGTCCTATTAATCCCCCAGCCAAGGGTTCACATGCTGAATACATCATTGTGGCCACGGATTATCTAACCAAGTGGGTAGAGGTAAAAGCCACAACGCAGAACGATGCTCAAACGACAGCTAAGTTTTTATTCGACAATGTGTTCACCAGATACGGGTTACCTATAGAGCTAGTCAGTGACAGAGGCACTCACTTCTTGAATGAAGTTATTAAAAATCTGCTCCAAGAATTCTTGGTAGTACATAAGAAGTCTGCCCCCTATCACCCTCAAGCTAATGGCCAGGCTGAGAGCACCAATAAGATCCTATGCAATGTACTAACAAAATTAGTAAACAATAAACGCTCTGAGTGGGACAAACAGTTACACCATGCTATTTGGGCATACTGAGTCGCCTACAAAACAGTACTCCAAGCCACCCCCTTTCAGATGGTATTCGGCCAAAATGCAGTGCTACCGTTGGACTTCTTAATACCTACATTGAAAGTAGCACAAGAGCATGAATGGACAGGTCATGAACTCTCCTCTAGACTTTTTGACCTTGAACGACTAGGAGAAACAAGACTGAGGGCGGCTGCAGGGATATATGCAGCTAAGAAACGACAGAAGGCATACTTTGATACCCACGTTAAGGATAAAGGTTTGAAGGCAGGCGACCTAGTACTAGTATACACTTTGAAACAACATGCGAGGAAACTAGAGATATATATATATATAAGCAGAAATGTCACAGGTTCTGCCTCGTCCGGGACCATCGCAAGGAAAACTGTAACCAAATTCTTTCCCCTAGTTTTTCTAGCAATGCGAACATACTTGAGTAATTGTCGTTCTGTTAATCCGTAATTAAAGCGCAATCATCTTTATTTCTCTTTTTTTTTATTGATAAAGATAAAATTAATTTTATTTTTTTTTTGTGATTGATTATCACATTGGAATGCTCAGATCCATGTCGAACAAATAAATACATTTATCCGCCAGTCAACTACAAGCAAGTAGTCATCAGATTCCTCCCATTCTCATTTTCAAAAAATCTATATTTTAGTTCAGAACCGAAGCGGAAATACGGTTGGCCGCAAAAAGAGCGTCAAAACCGTTATCAGTTATAATTATGTTGTTCCCCTTCCATAACTTATTTCCACTAAGTAATCCGGTCTCGAGATCCACGTGCCGATCCACTACACTAGTAGTTACAGGGGTAAAATCATTAGAAAGTTTGGGAATAGTTATGGTACTCTTCTTTCTCAGAAAATGTCGAAACCCGTGAAAGGGGCTAAAGTTTACTCGTCTCCGTTCTTGGAAACTACTAATCGGTTATAGGATTTGAAAAATCTATATTTTAGTTCACCTACTTACTCATTGTTATTCAGTAGTTCGTTAGGTTGCCAAATCATCAAAAAAGAAAAATCTTGCAATTCAATTATCTTACTACTAATGTCCGTAGGTAATGTTCGCACACTTCTCGATCCAATTGGTAGATAGATATGTTATATATGTATATAAATAGAAAGTCTTCGCCGAATATCCGTAGCCGTAACCTTAACTTGTTCCAGGAGGAAAAGACTTTTATTTTATTTTTAGTTGGGAGTCCGGGTAAAACTCAACTTAAGCTACTGGAATAAAACACCTTAGACACCAAGTTGTTTCACACAAAAATAGAGGAATAAAATTATCAATCTTTGTCGTAGCAGGCTTTAGTCCCCATGGCAATGATGGGTCAGCTACACAATTAACGTATCAGAACAACTGATACGGAATCATTGCGATGATACAAATTGTGACAATGTTCTGCAACGCACTAGAACGCCCCTTTTTACGACCCTTCACTCCTACAACATCTAAGGTTCCTCTCACGATGTGATATCTAACGCCGGGTAAGTCTTTGACCCTTCCGCCTCTCACAAGGACCACCGAATGTTCCTGCAAATTGTGGCCAATACCTGGTATGTAAGCCGTTACCTCAAATTTGGAGGTTAATCGAACTCTGGCGACTTTACGTAGGGCAGAGTTGGGTTCTTTTGGTGTAGTTGTGAAATAGTCGACAGCTACAACGTCGCTACACAGAACCGTACGTGAGACTTCCACCTCATACGGCTCCTCGTCATTCAATTATTGTTAAGAAAAGAACTTTTCTCAGTTGTTTCCAACTAGGAAGACAAAAATCAATTTCTAGAAATCTCAATTTTTCTTTTGCAAATTCATTTGAAAATTTTTGAATTTGCGCCCCACTACGCTACTGTGTTTGCCAGATTGCAAAAAAGCAACGTAGATAGATAAATGAAAACTCTATCAAATTGATGCATGGGTTTACCAAAACGCACTGAGTTTTCTGCTTTCGTGTCAGTAATATAAAGAAATAGAAAGAAGATCAAATACGGAGGAGATTGACGAGTCGGTATCAGCGTATCCAAAGTATTAATCATTTTTTGAAAAGGAATTCATTTTGAAATGAAGGCAGCTTCAATTTTTCACTCTCGTTCTTTATTTCGTTCCGACGAGATTCCCTGAGGATGATTTGGCAACCTAACGAACTACCGAATAACAATGAGTAAGTAGGTGAACTAAAATATAGATTTTTTGAAAATGAGAATGGGAGGAATCTGATGACTACTTGCTCGTAGTTGACTGGCGAGGAAGGCCTTATGTTGTTTCAAAGTGTATACTAGTACTAGTATACACTTTGAAACAACATAAGCGGATGCAGGGTCAAGTTATATCAGGAACCTCTCACAGAGGAAATGCTAAGTTGACTCAATACTGCTAAGAAACGCGAAGAAGAAGAAAAGCGAATTTGAGAAGAAGCCCAAGCAGAAGCTTTAGAACGCATCCGGAGAATGAAGTTGAGAAGACAAGGTAGAGAGCAACCTAGGACAGATGCATATGAAGATCAAGGATATCACTTGGCTATGTGTGAAGTTTCAGGTATCAGGTCTCATAGAATAATTGATCGACATCCTTTTATAACCTTAAATATAGGACAAGTAAAGGGTGCAAGGACTGTAAGAGCCTTGATTGACTCAGGTGCAGCCACTAGTGCTCTTAAATTGTCTTACTGTCAAGAGTTGAAATTAACTGTCAACCCTATAGAAGCATATCTCATAGGATTGGGAGGTGTGGAAACCCCTTGCATGGGCGAGGTGGAACTTCCCATCTACATTCAAGATGAAGTAATGACAGTCAAAGTACTAGTGTGTCAAGATGAGGACCTCACTGAGCCTCTTGTCTTGGGTCAGGATTGGATCTATGATCATGCAGTCAACCTAAACCTAAGAAGCGGACTTCTTCAGGTATGGGTAAATCATAGTCGAATTACAGTTGAATTGGAAAATGAGGCACTCAAGGAACTAGGTAAGGCACGAACTCCTGGTCCTTCCAGGGGCGCACATGAAGTTGACAATGCTATTCTTGTCCAAAACTGTATGATGCAGAAAGAGGATTGTTTCGACAATGAAGTCAAGGATAAGATGGCACTCCCTTCTTTGCCAAAGGTCAGAGGGATGCAACAACCAAAGGCAAATCAAATACAGAAGAAGCAGAGCACTACCTATACTGGAGGCCAAAAAAAGGAGCAAAGCAGATTGTTTCAGCCGTTGAAACAAGTATGGATGCGGAAAGGCAAACACCCTGTTGCGACCAGGCCAACCCCACGGCCAAAAGCTCGTATTAGTAGTCAACAACACGACACTAATAAGAAGTCTTTCATCTTGTGCGAAAGTAAAGTCTATTTGGGTACCCAAGAAGCCGATGAAGGCCAGCCCACAATCACGACAAATCTGGGTTGCCTAAGGCCTGCTTGGGGGCTCAAATAGCTACACCAAGGCCACACCCGGTACAACATGTTTCACTCACTCAAACATCTGATGCCCAGTCTTACACAACACGCACGCACACACATTATTCCATGCGCAAAAGTAGAATCACTTGTAACTAGGCCCCGAAGAAGCCTCATTCTCAAGTAGATACCCCTATCAAACTCTTCAGAGTCTCCACAAAATCAAGATCAAAGCCCATCCACTGCATTTGGCAACCTAAAACTTGTAATAAACCCCCGGACCCCAGTTGTAAATCCATGTCCACCTACTAACTACGTCACTCTCACACTACATCATTCCACTTAGTTCTTAGGTCTACCCAATTACTAACTACACACACAAGCACAGAGCACTTAATAACCCCCTAATCTCTCCCGAACCTCATGTTAATGTTGTAATGGGGACAAAAACGGTTCTATCTTGTCCTTTACAATGTTAACACCTGTTTCTATATTCTCACAGAATCAAGAGGCAAGAAGCAACATGGCAGATATGGCAGGAACTAGCTCCCAGGCAGGCACCAGCCCCCAGGTCGTGGACATTGAAAGCCTTCCCGTTGAGGAGGAATTGAAGGAACACCCAGTGGCATTGAGGGCATTACACGCCATACCGGTTCAGAATCCTCCACAGGGGCACACAATGCCTGTCAGCAAAAACTCACATTGGTTCAGTGATGTGGCAGGACCCCTAGGAGAAGGCACTTACATGTGGGAGGCCGAGATAGAATTCAATGGGCGCTGGGGCAGATATCACTTTTTCACCAGGGAATTTGAGAGACTGCAGAATAATGAAGGACTGAAACCTATATGGAAGAAGGCAGGACTCTATGAGTACTTCAAATTCCAATTGCCAAAGCCCAATTTTCTAAGGTGCTCTTATTTGATTAGCACCCTCACTCCCAGCAAAGACAAGAAGGGATACAGCTCCTTTGTCCTCCCATCTCTCACAAGGGGCAATGAACTGAAACGTTTCAGGTTGTCTATCAACTTGGTGAGGGAAGCTCTATACATGAAAGGTATGCACATTCCTATGCAGAAAGAGACAATGGTCCCCGACAATATGAAGAACAGGAATCTGACAAAATTAAAGGACATGGTGGCAATGACACCTACAATTGCCATTCACTTGCGAATGGTCATGCAACATTTTGCATTCCCCGCTCAAGAGAGGTTCACAATGCCACCTAAGAAGATATGGTTTAGTCTATACTTGGCTGATGCCTTTGATTTGACAATCAATATGCCTCACTTATCGACCAAATCCATTTGGCTCATCAAAGGTGGTATAAGAAACAAAAGTCTGTACTGTATGGATGTTGTGCCCTCACCAGGATTGTGTATAGATGTTTGGCTTATGATGTGCCAGTGCAGAGGGCATTAAATTGGACCAGGGTACAAGAATTCCAACGTAGACTATCAACCGCAGGACCGCCATCTAAAAAAATGAGAGGCGCAGTTAAGATGCCCTGTGCACAACCCCGCGGTGCGACATTGACACCAGAGACAACTCCACGACTTCCAAGGCGGGTACAACCCTTCACTATCAGATTACCAAGACACAGCACTGACGGACCAAATCTGGTGTTCCCACACGTACCAACCGACCTAGAGTTCCCTCACGGATTCACTTTAGAAGATCTAACTGATGAGGAGGTAGCCAGAATAATCGAAGCTGTTAATGCGGAAGTCGAGGCAGAGCAAGCTAGTGGACAACAAACTCCTACAGACCAACCCCATCCCAGACAACCAGATGTCGTCGATGTGGAGGGTGAAGAAGAAGAAGAACAAGAGGAGGAACATGATGGACAATCCGAGGAAGAAGAGTAGGAATATGATCAGGAAGCTCTGCAGGTACTTGAGAGTGCCCCAGCTTATACGAAGGCATTGAAAAAGCTCTATGATACCATGAACAGAGTTCAAGAGCAACATAGACTGTCCCTAGCAGCAGGTAAGGCCCTCATGAATCAAATCCTTGAGGAGGAAGGCGTAGGCGAGCAATACCGCACCACTCTTGACATGATATCTGAGGCTTTAGGCATACCTGAGACGGTGCATACCGCCCTTGCACAAGCACGAAGAACGGAGCGGAGATACGGCAGACGTCCCCCTCGATCAGGAAAGCAGATGAATGTATTAGTATCAGAACCACAAGGCACATCCACAACCACGGGCACCACACACACTGTCCAAGATACTGAGGAAACCCATGTATCAAGTGCACCTCCGTCACCCCCTTTGCCACCCCTGCCTCCAACTCCACCACATTCACCTCCCACAACCAGTGTAACCACTACCCATACCGAAGCACAGACCATCACTCAAAACACACGACCCACACACCCTATCTCCACTTCTTTTGTCTATACGGCCACTGAAACAGTAGTTCTAACCGCTGCCACAGAAAAATCTCAACCCCCTGATCACACTTCCGGGCAGTTCATATTCACAGTTGCACTCACCACTGTACACTTTCACCACTATCACCGCACCCACAATTCCAATATTCACCATCACTCCCACTACTACCTCCACTGTTGATTTTTATGGACATCTCACCCACCTCCGCACCTCTCCCTCCCCCCATACACCCACCATCTCCCATTCCCCCATCTCCCACTTCACCATTTTCCAGCACTACATCCACACTTCCATTCCCCTTCCCCTTTCCCTTCCCTTCTGCATTCAACACCCTTCCCGCATCCACCCCTATTAATAATGTATTTAATAATATGTATCAGTGTATGTCGCAACTACAACAGCACTACCAGCATCTTGATGACCAACATACGCGACTCTTTCGAAGTCATGAGGAACTTCAACTACGCTTCATTGATCTCGAAAGGGAAAAGCGGCTACTACAACAACAGCATGCCACCTTACAGGAACAACATGAACAGTTAGTAGCCAACCCACCCCAGTCAGATGCAGAAGAAAGGAAACAAATGGATGATTTGCTGCACTCCCAGATAACGGAGAATCTCAAGCTCAGACGCAATCTAGCCCTCCTACGAAAACACATGTCTACAGCACTCGAAGAGAATAAACGGCTGTAGAAACTGAATGAAGAGAACTTGGAAGCAGCAATGGAGGGTTCCCCGCAGGAAATCGACCCAGAGAAATTCAAGGCCATTCCCTCAGAGAATATGCAAATTGTGTTAGAAACCCATGCCGACCTCCTGGAGGCCCATGCAGCATTAGAACGAGAAAGAGATGACCTACTTAAGCAACTGGCAACTCAGCAGCAGTCACCAAGCAAAGTCACTGCCACAGACGACACATCCAAAGAAGTCACAAAACTCAGAGCAGAACTCGAAGAATTATGCAGTAAAGTCATGCAATATGAGCGTCAACCCTCTCCACTTGTAGAACCGGAACCTGAAGACTTAGTACCCATTGAAGTAGAGGAAACCTTCGAAGACCCATACGTTCCCATGCCTGCACCAGGGGGCAAGCAAACAGAAGAGGGTATGGACACCATCGAGATCGAGGCTCCTGAATGGATGCAGAGGTTAGAGAAAGTGGCCACAACCCATGATGATAGAGTGGCAGTTCAGATAGCATCTATGTCACGCTTGGAAGAGGTAGTCATAAAGTCGGATTACTTTAGGAACCTCTCCCATCATAGGTGGATCGGCACATCCGACGATTTGTATGTTCCTTTTTGCGTCTTAATGGCGGACTACAATGCCGAATCAAGCAACACACCTCAAAAGAACCAACCTCGGCTACACAGTTTGCACCGGAAGACATCCCAGCAAGTGCCAAGCAGGGCAATATACATCAACCGTGGAGGATTCGTCAACTGGAAACCTACCCAGAGATGGTAAGAACATGGAATAACATGCCTTTGTACATCAAATACAACCCATGCTACTGCCCTGTATTTCGAAGAAGGTCATGGCCGGAATACACAAAAACTATGCTGACAACCAAAGGATGCGAGAAATGGCTCAATTATGTTTACTTACCACCACCCAAAGGCCAACCTACCATAGGATATATGATCTCGACGATTCGGCATTGGGGCATCAGGTTTAAAAATGTACCAGATGTCATGGCCCAAATGTGCCTTAAAATTTTTGAACTCATGTTGGTCACCTTCAGGACTTTCAAAAATGTCAAGGAACCTCATCTGTCAGCTATTGGATTTAATGAAGGTAATCAGGACCTTGTCTATGACATGAGTGCAACCCCATCTATTAATGTTGTATATGCATGGCACACGCGTATCAAGTATCTACCAGCCTGCTTCAAACAGACGTTTGAAGAAATGTTCGTCACAGGATTCTGGGAATATCATTCAGAGATATTCATTCCCAGACCATCACATTTATTGCAGTTGTTTGCAGTGGAACAAGCTCTCCATTCATAAAAGTTACGTATACCACATCCAGAGGTTGCGGATTGCAGAACATCACTTAGCACAAGACGTTGTGGAGTACTACATCCAACGACCCACCCAACAAGGGTCTGTCACGGACGATAGACGCGAGAGAGGGGGGGGGGGAATATGGTGTAGCTCAGTGATGAGTAGCACCTCTTTTAATGTCAATCCGAGAAGACAAGAGGATGGTATGAAGACCTCGAGCAAGTGAAGGCACAAGTGCGTGAGTGAGAAGCACACTAACATGCACACACATACACACACACGCGCACACAAGGCAAGACAAAGAGTCAGAAGCAATGGAGTTCTTAGATTACTTTCAAAAAGCTCTTACAAGTTCAAATCAATCACAAGCTAACCTCAAAAATGAGCTCTCTAGCTCTATTTATAGTTTTTGACTAGGTTTTGGCCTTGTCCAGACTTAGTGTCCGGCCTAGTTAAAAATTAGGTTCTCTACCCTATTTGGAGGTTCAAACGAAGTCTAAAAAATGTGAAAACTGACAGGTAGATACTTCTAAAGCTCCTCAAGCTCAAGGACTCCTTGGCTTGCACAAAATGGAGCTACAAAAATGTGAAATGGTATTTACAATGGTTTTTAGTGATGAAAATCATTGTTTTTGTAGGGATTTCTTCTAACATTTTTGTTGATATATTTAGGTAGTGATGTGTGTGAAAACTCTAGGACCGCCGGGGCACTTTTTTCCCTCTTTATGAGGTTTTTTTCCCCCGGCTTGTATATACGCCTATTGCCCTAATGGGCTACTTATCTTTGTACATTCTCTAGTAATACATTCAGTATTGTGTGTTTGTGCTCCAAGCTTCTTCTTCTTCCTTGTGCTGTTCGCGTGCTTCCGCAGACGTCTATCTCCAACAACTGGTATCAGAGCAGGTCGTCGCTTCTTCTAGGGTGCCGTCGACACTCCTCCGTTTGTAGTCTCAGATTCGCACGAAATTTGGTGAGCATACTCAGGGTATTTTCGAGATCAAAACCGCTTCGCTTTGTGGTGTCGAAATCGCGATCTAAGCTCGTTTCGGCCTCCGAACGCACTATCGCAGTGCTTGTGCAGGCTATTTCGTCCTTTTGTGCCAAAGGTATATACCAGTTTCTGTTCGCCAGTTTAAGCGTCTCGAAGTCTGCTACAGGTCTAGCAGAACTCGTCTGGGCAGTTCTGTTCAACTTTTTGAGATACAGTCCATTTTCTACATCAAGGTATTTTAGTCACCGGCCATGGCTGAAAGCAGTGATGTATTCCGTATGTTGGCCGTTGAGGATAAGTTGGATGGTACCAACTACCCATTATGGGCTTATATGATGCGACATGTACTGGTTGCAAAAGGATTGTAGAACATTGTGCAGGGTGTTGAAAGACGTCCTGTTACACCTGTAACGATAGGTACTGCAAATACAGGTGTTGGAGCTGATGAAGATGGTGTCCAAGATGATATTCCCTAGATTCCTGTTCGTGCTGCTGTTTCTGTTGCATCTACTGCAGAGCAGATTCGTTGGGATGGCAGAGATGCCCAGGCACATGCATTGATAGCTTTGTCTGTCAAACGTGCCATTATTCCTCACATTCGCTCTTGCAGAACAGCAAAGGATGCTTGGGATACACTTACCACTTTGTACCAGGCTAGGAATGAGGCTCGTGTTGCTTACCTCCGAAAACAGTTGGAGAGTGAGCACATGAATGAAGGTGATTCTATGGACAGTTTTCTTACAAAGATCAAAGACCTATTAAAGGCAATCCGAATGCCTTGTCATTTGAGGAATTAGTCTCTGTTCTATTGCCGGAAGATCAGTCCAGGCAGAACAGGTCCATTATGTGTGTTGTAGATCAAGCTTTCCTGGCTAGTTAGAAGGGCAAAGGAAAATGGAGCTCTTCTACTAGTAAGTAGAAATCTGCAAATGCTGCACAATCGAAGAACCAGGATAAAGATGAGAAGAAATCAGAAAAGCAGAAATTGTTCTCCAAGTACTGTAAAGGAAATGATCATATTATAAAGAACTGTCCAAAACTGGTTGCTAAAGAGGCAAAGAAGAAAGAGGCTGGAATGGTTGTTGCAGAGGCCTCTACACCAAAAACAGAGTCTGCAAATCTTGTGCAGGAAGAAGAATGGGCGTTTACTACTGTCTGCAGTTTTGACCCATCTTCTCATGATCAGTGCATGTCTGCAGTAGACTCAGATGTTAGGTACTTTGATAGTGGAGCGACCAAACATATTACCTCGCAGCGCAGTTTCTTCTCTTCACTCGAGCCTGCCCCTACAGGGAATACTGTCACATGCGCCAATAACTCCTCTTATCCTGTTATGGGAGTTGGTAAGATCATTCTGACTACTGCTGATGGTAGTTCTTTCACTTTGTCAGATGCTTTATTTGTGCCAAGAATAAAAAAGAACCTATTATCAGTTTCTGCATTAGCCAAGATTGGCTTGGTTGTGAAATTCGTTGATGACAGGTGTACAGTCCATGATCTCTCAAATGGTGATGTGATTATTGCTTCTCGCATCTTATGTCGTGGGTTGTATAAGCTCATAGACTATGAAAGATCTGTGAATGATTCGGCATGTGCAGTTCATGATTCTCAGGCTATGTCAGATGCAAAGCTTTGGCATGCACGCTTTGGTCATCTGAATTTTGCTAGTTTGCTACGCCTGCAGAAATCTGAAATGGTGTCCTCTTTGCCCAAACTTGAGGCTCCTCGAAAACATGTTTGTGAAGGCTGCATTTTGGGCAAAATGCAGCGTTCTTCCTTTCCAAAAGATTGTTCAATTCGGGCTACGCAGAAATTGCAGCTTGTACATAGTGATGTCTGTGGTCCTATGCAGACACCCTCTTTTGGAAATTACCTTTACTTCGTGACTTTCATTGATGATTTTTCCAGGCATGCATGGGTATATCCACTCAAAGCAAAGTCTGAAGTGTTCATGTGCTTCAAACAGTTTTTGGTTTTGGCTGAAAATCTGTCAGCATGTAAAATGGGCACCCTCCGTTCTGATCGAGGGGGGGAATATATGTCTTCAGATTTTAATGCATTTCTGGCTGAACGTGGGATAAAACACCAATGTACAGTGCCGTATACACCTCAACAAAATGGAGTTGCTGAACGAAAGAACAGGTCACTCATGGAGATGGCGAGGTGCATGGTCAAAAGTCAGGCTTTACCACATAGTTTCTGGCTTGAGGCTGTCATGTGTGCAGCATATGTACTGAACAGGTGTCCCACTAAAGCATTGCAGTCTATCACTCCATATGAGGCTTGGCATGACCGCAAGCCATCTGTTGCTCATCTGCGTGTTTTTGGTTGTTTGGCATATGCATTAGTGCCTGAACAACATCGCAGAAAATTGGATGATAAGGCAGTAAAATGTATTTTTGTTGGGTACAGTTCTGAAAGTAAAGGCTATCGTCTGCATCATCCACAGACTAAATGCATTCTGGTTAGCCGTGATGTTGTCTTTGTGGAAGATGCTATTCAGCCATTGCTTTCATGTACTAAGGAGACATCTGTTAGCTCCAAAGACATGTATGATACTTTGATGCCTCTTTTTACAGGTGGAGAGTCTAGTGCTGGTCTTAATGAGGCAACTTCTCAGCCTTTGCAGGTTTCATATGATGATGAAGATCATTCCATTTCTGATGCAGATTTACATGATGCACTTGCTGATGAGAGAGCTGATATTGAGCAGGCAAAAACTGTGCCAAAATGGCTGGTGCAGACTTTGCGTGACAGCAAATTAGATGCACTTTTGTCATATCGTACTCGTTCAGGCTCTCATAGTGCCTCCTTTGCATCAGATTGCTATGCTATGGCTGCATCTAGTCTTTGTGATGAGAATGAGCCTGTTTCTTTTGATGAAGCACAAAATTCAGAAAATTGGATGGCTGCTATGCAATCTGAATATGATGCTATAATGAAGAATGGTACATGGTCTTTATGTGACTTGCCTCCTGGCAAAAAGGCCATTGGCACTAAGTGGGTATACAAGCTGAAGTGTAAACCTGATGGTACAGTTGATAGGTATAAGGCTAGGCTTGTTGCAAAGGGTTATGCACAAGAAAGAGGCATTGATTTTGATGAGACCTTTGCACCTACATGCCGTATGACTACTGTTCGGAGCATTTGTGCACTTGCAGCCCATCATGGTTTGAATGTACATCAGTTGGACATTAAAACAACATTTCTGAATGGTGACTTGCATGAAGAAGTGTATGTTTTTCAGCCCCGTGGCTTTGTGCAGAAAGGGCATGAAAACCAGGTGTGCAGGTTAAAGAAGGCGTTATATGGTTTAAAGCAAGCACCACGTGCTTGGTATGAGAAGATACATGCCTATCTGATTGCACATGGTTTTGAGAACAGTCCAACTGAAAGCACCTTATATGTTAAACGTGCTAATGATGTGCTTCTGATCATTGTTGTCTATGTTGATGACATGCTGCTCACTGGTCCTATTGAGAAGCATATTGCTGATTTCAAGGCTGATTTGCATGCCTCATTTGAGATGTCTGATTTGGGGCATTTGCATCACTATTTGGGCATTCAGTTTATGTAAGTTGATGGTGGAATGGCTTTGTGTCAAACGAAATATATTGACACATTATTGCAGCGTTTTGGCCTTGAAGACTGTAAGCCTATTGCCACTCCTATGGAGACAGGTTTACGATTGAGTCTTCATGAGGCTATAGATGCATTTGATGCTGTTCTCTATCAGCAGGCTGTTGGATGCTTGATTTACTTATGCATTACTCGGCCAGATATTCAGTTTGCTGTCTCACAGATGAGCACGTTTATGCATTGCCCAGGAGTCACGCATTGGAAGGCGGTTAAGCGCGTCTTTCGCTACTTGAGTGGTACTCGGCTACTTGGGTTGTTTTATCCCAAGGGGGGATCACTACCGCCAGATTTGCATGCTTTTTCTGACTCAGATTGGGCTGGTTGCTATGACACTCGTGTGTCCACTAGTGGTTTTTGCTTCATGCTTTGTAGCTCATGTATATCTTGGTTGAGCAAGAAGCAGCCTACTGTGGCCACTTCCAGTTGTGAGGCTGAGTATAGGGCAGCTTTCACAGTGACTGTTGAGTGTGTGTGGCTCAGACGCCTTATGGCTGATTTGGGTGTTGGCAAGTCTTCTGCCACCACCATCTTCACTGACAGTCAGAGCGCATTGGCAGTTGCGAGGAACCCTGTGTTCCATGCTCGCACTAAGCACATTGAGGTGCATTATCACTATGTCAGGGAGAGGTTCTCTGCTGGGGAGATCAGCTTGGCATATGTGTCCACGCAGGAGAACATTGCAGACCTTTTCACGAAGGCTCTGCCTAGGGAGAAGTTTGAAGCTTTCCGCAAAGCTTTGGGCTTACTTCCTTTTGTGGAGTGATTTCCACATAGCTTGGCACTTCCTTATACATGAGTGCCAGCTCCTTGTTCACCGCATCACTCCGAAGGGGGATTTGTTGATATATTTAGGTAGTGATGTGTGTGAACACTCTAGGACCATCGGGGCACTTTTTTCCCTCTTTAGGAGGTTTTTTTCCCCCGGCTTGTATATACGCCTATTGCCCTAATGGGCTACTTATCTTTGTACATTCTCTAGTAATACATTCAGTATTGTGTGTTTGTGCTCCAAGCTTCTTCTTCTTCCTTGTGCTATTCGCGTGCTTCCGCAAACGTCTATCTCCAACAATTTTGACATACATTTCCTGGAGCTCCCTACTTGTGTGTCCACCTCTCTTATATGCGTAAGTGTCCTGAAAAAATATTGGCCTACTTGCCAGATCGTTGTTGACTGCTCTGTCTGCTTGTACTTTCTCTTCTCTCTGACTCCCTTCGTAAGCTTCCTTGCCTGGTGAGTCCTTTAGTTCCAACATGCCACTTGTGCACTTAATCAGTTGTTTTGTGCCATCTGCAACACGACTGGACATACTACCGAAAACTGTGCATACAACGCCAAAGTGCAGGGAACCGCAACTGTCAATGCTATTATACAGGAACCAGGACAGCCAGCCAATCATTATGTACCTCCGCAAATGAGAAACAACCAGCAACAAGGCTATCAAAATTACAGAGGACAGAGAAATAATAACTACAATGCAAATCGCTAGCAGGCCGGACTAGCACAAGAAAATCCCAATTTGCCACCACCGCGCTGCCATTTTTGTGGTGAATTTGGTCACATTAGAAGATTTTGTAAGGATGCAACTGAGTATGATCAGAGGAAGAAAGAACGAAAAACCCAATGACTAATATGGTACAAATCACACCCGTAGAAACGCAAGCTGCAGTAATTCAGACCCGATCCGGTAAGCAACTGCAACCAGCGGCAGAAGTATTTGAACCAGGCATACGTGAACAACAAAGGATGTATGATAAGGCCAGTCAATGGACCACCGCCGAACCTCCCGTGTTTCCAGATCCTATTTCGGTGACCCAGGCTCCGCTAACCAAGGAAGGAACACAAAAACAAGATTCTAATTCAGTAGCAAGCACATCATCTTCAGCAGATACATCCTCTTCAGCCGGCGCATCATCTTCAGAATCCGTGGAAAGCACAATTCAATCACATAAGGCCTGGGAGATTTTATCTAAAGCGTCCATTACTCTTCCTCTTCGCCAATTACTTGCACTAGTACCAGGAGTTCGACAACAACTCCAACAACAGTTCAGTCCTGTACCTTCTTGCATTCCAGCAACAGAAGCAGTGCAACTGGAACCTGATTCTACGGTCGATCATTCGGTTCCTTTAATTACGGTATGGTATAAAAATCATAAAATTACACAGGTACTAATTGATGGAGGATATGGAGTCAACATTGCTACTGCTGCACTGTGTAAGAAGTTAGGATGGACTGAAATCAAACCAGTTCAGTTCTTTGTCAGAATGGCTGACCAGTCAAGAGTCCATCCAGTAGGACTTGTACGGAATGTACCAATAACTTTGCAGGGTACCACATTTAAGATGACCTTTGTCATCCTAGAATTACCGGAATCCACCCTTGATTATAATCTTCTTTTTGGCCGTCCTTGGCTGAAGCAAGCTAAGGTCATACAAGATTGGTCTGCACAGGAACTCACTTTCAAAGATAATAATCATAAATATATTGTAAGACTAGATGCTATACAGCCTTGCGAATTGCATGCTATACCGTATTTTGCAGAACCAGTTCATATGTTAGATGGGTTGTCAGATGATGAAGAAGAAGAGTTTTTAAAGAACAACATTGACTTGATTTCCCTAGGAACTGTTGATCTACAATCTGTTGTAGATAATTGGAATCCTACAGTTTGTACGGTGATGCCTGTAACAGAAGAAGATAAGAAGGAAGATACTGCTGCTATAGATGACGCTCAACAACAACAACTTTTTAAGCCAGTTGACGATACAGAGAAGCCCCGACAATTTTATGTTCCAGAGGATCAGTTAATCACTTATAATTTAGGAGATGAAGACCATCCGCGTCCTGTCAAGATAAAAGAAAACTTACCGGAAACATTTCAAGCAGACCTAATCCAGCTACTCCAAGAGTTCTCCGACGTCTTTGCATGGGATTACAAAGATATGAAGGGTTTGGACCCGCGCATTTATCAACACAGGGTCATGCTGAAGCCAGAAGGAAAACCAATCAAACAACCAAGCTACCGGATGAATCCGAACTATGCATCACAGGTAAAGGCAGAACTTGATAGGCTACTCAAAGTCGGATTCATTGTACCAGTAGAGCATGCTGAATGGATCTCACCAATTGTTATTGTGCCTAAAATGAATAAGCAGCTTCGAATATGTGTAGATTACCGGAAACTAAACGCAGCTACGATGCCTGATCCATTTCCGCTACCTTTTCTTGACACAATGCTTGATAGAGTAGCAGGACATGAAATGTATTCTTTCCTAGACGGATACAGTGGGTATAATCAAGTTAGAATGGCTGAACAGGATATACCAAAGACCGCTTTCATCACCAATTGGGGCGTTTTTGCTAGTACCATAATGTGGTTTGGATTAAAAAATGCCCCAAGTACTTTTCAGAGGTGTATGCAGGAAATATTCTCCCCTTACCTTACCTCGTTTATGCAAGTTTATCTTGATGATTTTTCCTTATTTGGCAAGATAGTAGCACACTTGTTCCATTTACGGTGTTGCTTTGAAAAATGCAGAGAATACAGACTCTGTTTGAACCCAAACAAATCTGTGTTTGCGGTTTCATGTGGAAGGCTACTTGGCCACATCGTATCTGCACAAGGTATACAGGTGGATCCAGATAAAATTACAGCTGTGTTAGAAGCACCTGTGCCCACTACACCTAAGGAAGTGATGCGCTTCATGGGCCAAGTAAGATGGCATGGTCGGCACTTACGGTGGCTTGCTCATTTGGCAATACCACTGAAGAGATTAATCACCAAGACTCCTCGACAATTTGAGTGGACTCAGGAATGTCAGATAGCATTTGATCGTTTAAAGTGTTTATTAACACAAGTTCCCATCTTACAGCCTCCCGATTGGGATCACCCCTTTCATGTATTTGTTGATGCCTCAGATATAGCAATTGGAAGCATATTAATGCAACAAACGAATAAGTGGTTCAGACCAGTATACTATGCAAGTCGAAGGCTTGCCCCTGCGGAAAAGAATTACTTTGTAACTAGAAGGGAGTGTCTGGGTTTAGTATACTCTGTCAAGAAGTTCAGGCATTATTTACTTGGCCGCAAATTTACTTTTCATGTAGATCATGTTGCACTTGTCTATCTGGTTCGACAACAGCACTTAGGTGGCCGATTAGCGTGATGGGTTCTGCTTTTACGAGAATTTGATTACGAAGTTATTCATCGCCCTGGCAATTCACATGCCTTAGCAGATTTCCTTTCTCACTTAGATTCCGGTGAAGCTCCGGTTGGTGTAGATGACACAACACTGGCAATTTATGTTTCTGAACCGACTAATGATGAAATTGCAGACCCACCTATGCCATCTACATACTATGATCAGATATTGACCTTTCTTACTGATGGATGCCTCCCTTCTCAGACTTCTACTGCAATACGTAGGAAAATTGCAGTTTTTAGCCGCCGATTTTGGTTGATTGCTGGGGAATTATACTATATGGATCACACTGGAGTTTTACTTTGTTGTATTCAACCACATGAAGTTAACTCAGTCATTACTTTGGCTCACTCAATTCCTTCCGGTGGCCATTTTGCAACAGATTTAATGCACCGAAAAATTCTGCAAAGCGGACTTTGGTGGCCTACTATATACAAGGATGTATCACAGTTTGTCAAACAATGTGATAGTTGTCAGAGGTCTGGACAGCCCCTGCAACGTCATCTTTTCCCTCTAGAACCTGTCTTGCCATTAGAGCCTTTTCAGAAGTGCGGTCAAGACTTTATCGGACCTATTACACCGCCAGCAATGCTCAACAATAATCATTATATTCTAACCTGTACAGACTATGCAACCAGATGGGCAGAAGCATGGGCTTTAAAATCTGCGCTTTGGATTACCTCTGGAGCTTGTTACAGATCAGGGCACTCATTTTGTTAACAATCTAATGAAAGTACTCACACATTCTCTTCAGATCACGCATAAATTCAGTTCACCATATTATCCTCGTGCAAATGGTTTGGCTGAGAGTACAAACAAGACCCTGTTGAATATGCTTCGAAAACTCATTTTGGAAGTGCCAGAAAGATGGGACCAACTGTTACCTGCAACCCTGTGGGCATACCAAACTACCTATAAGGTAGCAACAGGTCTAACACCCTTCAAACTAGCTTATGGATTGGAAGCTATAGCACCCATGGAAATTATTGTGCCAAGCTTACGTGTGGCTCTCACTCAGAAATTAATACCAGAAGATTATTTATCATTTCGGCTAGATACACTCAGAAAACTGGATGAGCACCGATGGCAAAGTTTTCTAACTATGTAGGAAGTACAGCTAAGACAAGCTCAAACACATGATCGCTATCTAAAGACCCCAGTTTTTACGGTGGGACAACTTGTACTATTTTACAATGCAAAGTCGAATCGCTCTGCTGGCAAATTCAAGTTACGATGGTTTGGCCCCTATCGGATTTCTGAACAAGTGGGCCCCGCAACATTTCGGTTGACTACTTTGACCGGAAATCCCCTTCCGAAAATCATCAACGGTTCGAAGCTACATCCGTATCAACAAGCATCTAACCCGCACTGAAACGTTTCGCGATTGGCCGCGTCTTTTGGTGTTCTCTTTTCTTTCCTTTTATTTTCTTTTTCTTTCCTTTTGTTTTGCGCACTTAATAAAATAAGCCTGTAAATATCTGCGTTTTGATACCTAATTATGTCAACAGCCGCCCTACCCTTTCCAGCTACTAATACATGCACACCGAAGTTAAGAAGTTATCATCTCAACATCGCACGATGATTAGTGATTTTTAATTGCTCTCCACTGCAGCGTATCTACTTAACCTTCTCCGTTTTGCCGGAAACCGCTATTGTGCTTGCGTGATTTGTGTGACCATGTATACCCTCTGCGTTTGTGTTTTGTGCTTGCTATCATCGTTTGCGCCATGGAAGCTTTGGCAAACTATGTCGCTTTCCATGACGGATTCCCTATCGAGGTAGGAGAGTTTCTGCGCACCCGTGGGTTATCCAATTTCGCTGAACTGTCGTGGCATTCAGTGGAATACCACCCGTTTTTTGCACACATTATCGCCGCTATCGCTAAAACACTTGCCAACGAGCAAAGTTGGGCGATCACATCCCTACCTTCACGAACCATAATCACCTTCCAAGCTTTTGCTGAGGCGTTTAGACTCCCTCAGCAAGGTCGGGAAAGTGGCCGGAATCTGCCAATAGCCACTGTTTGTTATTGATCTTTGGAGTTGTCCTCTCCAATCATTTAGCATAAAGAATCAACAATACATCTTTATTTTGTCAATCTTGGAAGTATTCATGAGACCACAGCCCCTTCTAGATGATAGAATCCAAGAAATAAGAGAATAATGGCTAGATTTCTGAGAATGGTGAAAATGAAGAGGAATTTCTAGGGTTTGGATTATCTTGAGCAAATCTCCACCATTTTCCACAATCTTGGTGTCTAATACATGCTATTTTATCAGCAGAACACAATTATGAAGTCAAAACTCAAAAATATTACCTGCACCATACAGACAAGACAATCGCGATTCTGTGAAAATAGACAATTTTCATCTCCAGCACCATTCTTCATCAACTTATCACTCAACACATCAGTATTCAGCTCTCTTCATACACATTCAACAGAATTACACAATAGAAGCTCACAAATCTCCATAGATACACAAGAATCAGACTCACAAATCAAGGAAACCACACAAACAGGAGAAAACACGATTTTCAGTAGAAAACTCCTTCTCTATTCACTTGGATAGCATGTAAACAAATGATTAACCAACCCCCTCATAATAGAGGAAATTATCTTATACACATTTTCAAGTGTCCCTTTTCACACTTGAATTTTGGTCCTTTCCTCTATTATTCTAAAAATATGCTATCTAAGAGTTTCCAAAAATTCTAGAAAAATTACATAAGATTTCATCTTACATAAGGAAGACTCTTCCTTATTTTTACAACAATTGCATAAATATTTTTACAAGTTTTTGTCATTTTACAATTATTTTTCTTCAAAAAGGCTTCCAAAAATACATCTTCTAACATCCTTCCCCTCCTAAACCTTTTGGCTCCTGACAAAAGACTTTCCTGCTCTTCTATACTAATAGCTTTCCTTCACTTCTTCTTTCTTTGATAGACTTGAGACAGCAAGTCATGACTTTTCCTTTCTGTAATGTTTAGATTATTGACCATTTCAAACAATGCCTTTCTCCACTGTACTGCAGCTTCTGGTTTATCAATGACGTCCTTTTTCAAGTACTCTGTATAGGTGGCTTCATATGCTGTGAGTCTGGACTTAGTAACAACTGATAAATTTCCAAAAATCTCAGATTCTCTTTCAAAAAACCCGTAATCAAATGCATCTTCAAAAATTTGTAAGTAATGACTGCCCAAAAATATTAATCTGCTGTAATATGCCATTAAACAGATTCTATCAAGTGTTTCGCTCAGATCAAACAATAATGCATCTGTGGGAGAATTGAAGCCAATGTAATTTAAAGTTCTGATATCTGTATCGGTGTATGTTTCTATACAAGCCAAAATTAATCTCATTATTTTGATAAGTAGAATACATGCAGGATCATTTACATCCTTGTATGTAGCTATAACGGACTCAGCTGTATCCACCATGTAACTTTTTGTAGGCCATGTGCCTGTCTTTGGACCGGCTATTTTTGGGAAATTCAACCACTTAGGTGGAATTGGACCTTCTCTTCGTCTTTCCCAAAAAATTGTCCATTCTCTTCTTCTTGCCACTGGACAGTAAGCTGGATTAATTTTTAGATGAAGAGGTGCCTCCTTCCAAATTTTCCTACATTCTTTGTTGGCATCCAACCACTTGTTCCTCCACTTTGGATTGGCTCTTTCAAATAATTCTTTAGTCACATTGATATCCTCTTCATACTCAAGATATTTGTTTGGAGGTAGCCCAACTCTGGCCAACTGATAGTTCTTGATACTCTCCATGATCATACACAATGGTATACCCAATCCATCTGCGGCCCAATGATGCTGATCTGGATTAATCCCCTTATTTAATGCAAATGTGACAATTTGTTCTTCATATTCATCATGCATTTTCCTGATAAACTCCATTCTGGAATCTCTATTTGTCAGCAATTTTTTTACAAAAGCTTGTGAATATTCTCCTTCTGATCTTTTATCTGCTGGTTCACCGTCACGTTGTATTCCATCATTATTTTCTACCCCATATTCTTCTATATATGTGGTCTCCACATGTGTTTCTTCCTGAACTTGTGGCTTATCCAATTTTTTCTGTAATTCCTCTATCGCCATCATTAGACTTCCGTTCTGTTTTGCCCATAACTCTCTTTCTTTTTTCCATCCATTCTGTTCCTTTTCCCTCCTTGTCTGCCAATCACTTCTTTCTTTTTCCATATCCATGTGTAACTTGTTATATCCTCTCATTGATGTAGCGGCATGTATACTAGCCTGCTTTTCTAGTTCCTTGGCTTCTTTCAATTCTATTTGTAATCTCTTAATTTCTGTGTGTAATTCTTCCTTTTCTGCCTCTGTCATCTGAACTGTCTGACTTTCCTCCTTTAACTGACCTTCCTCCAATAGTAGCTTGTTGATTTCTTCATTTGCTTTAGTCAAAATCTGATAAGAGGTATGCAAAGTTCTATATCTTCCTTTCTCAACTCCTTTTCCAATTTAGTATTCTGCTCTGTTAGTTTTACACTCTTTTCTTCTAGATATTGAATCTTATTTTGCTTCTACACTTCTAATTCTTCCAGAGCAATTATTTTGTTTGTAAATTCCTCATTTTTCTCTTGCACCTTCCTCAGCTGTTCTGACATTTGCTCCTTCTCCCTTTTGTGCTCTTTAATGATCATACTGCCTTTCTCAAATTTGGACTCTGCTACCATCCCTGAAATGATCATGTTCCGGCTTGAAGGTCTGAACTGTTCAATGTTATTCATAATAATCTGACATGCTGATCTTATATTCTTTGGTATTCTTTCCAATCCCCCTTCCATTTTCATTTGTTTAGCTTCTAGTTGTTTGTCTTCTTTACATTCATCCTCCTCTTCCTCTTCTTCTTCATATTCTAAATCCTTGGCCTAGTGTTCTTCATTGCTTGGATGAGTTTCCAGTGTTTCTGGATCGGCCATGTCTTCTTCATGTTCCAAAATCTGAGCACCCAGATTCTTCTGTTCTAAGACATCTGAAGTCAGCTTTATTTCCTGTCCCTTTTCCTTCTCCATCACCGGTTGCTTCTCTTCAGAGAGGTGTCCTTCCTTTATTTGTATCTCCTTTTCCTCGCTTAAAGATTCCTGAAACAGAGTATATTCAATTTCCCAAACAGAGTTTCAGTGACATTTACCTGTTTGTTCTTCCTGTCCTTCCTTTTCCCGGGCTAGAACTGATCCAGTCTCCTCAAAAATTTTGACCTGATCATTATTTTTTTCTCCTTTGTGTTCTTCTTCTTGCTCATCAATGTCCAAGAGATCCATTGCTCCCTCTTGTTCTTGATCCTCATTGGTTGTAAATTCTTTATTGTTCATCATTTGATCATGGAGTGCTTCATAATGCTCCACCTCCTCTTGAACCCAATTTGTAGCCTTGCATGAATAATCTTCCAGCATCTTCTGATATTGTGCCTCATACATAGCTTTTTGTTATTTCCTTGGGTTAAATAAGTGTACAATTGTTCTTTGCTTGTTTGGGGTGGATGAGGTTCACTAGAGGATTGAACCTGCTTTTGTGCCTCTTCATGTTCTTCTTTTGTAGCTTCCTCCATCTCTAGTTCTACCTTCCTTGGGTCCAACCTCCTTTTCTTTACTGGAATCACTTCCTCAGATATTACTTTTCTTTTCATTCCTGTTCCCCTCATGCGGGTTTGTCCTTCTATTTCCCTCTCAGCCATTTTCCTTGGAGGACTCTTGATTCCTGACATCAGGCTTCTAAAATATTGTGCCTCTGGAGCCAGTTTCAATTGATCTTCCATTCCTAGGACATGATAAATGATCCTTGTTAAAAACTGGGCTCCATTCATAAATTTCTTCTGTTCCCAGTGTTTTGCTGCTTCTTTCAGATGTTCATGGATGTATGGTGTCACATCCATTACCCCAAAGGGTTTGGTTCTATCCATGTTGTTGAACATCAACAATGTCACAGACTTATGTGGCATGGTATACCTTGGTAGCTTTGGAAAGCAAAAATATTGTAAGAACATCCTTGTGGCATATTCTTCATTCTCTCTTCCTTTAAAGTCAGTGAATTTTGTATACCCTGTATAAGTTTCCTTATTCTTCTTTACAAAGCTTGGATCAAGCTTGGTTCCCATGGGTAGAATTGTAATGCTGCTCTGATATGTTCTCCTTTGATAGTGATACCCACCTCCTGATTATCCTTGATCTTGACTTTGCACCTGAAATAGACATCATTCCCTCTTCCTATTTCCATCAGACCACTCATTACTTGTGCCACTCTCTCAAAATCAATGAAAAAGATAGGTTCTTCCACTATTTTGTGCAACCCTACTGCCTTCCATCTTTTCATATTGACAGCAACTCTTTGGAACCTGCAGAACTCTTGACATAACATTGTATATTTATATCCTCCTACCCCTACTCTGAATATGTGCTGACCAATTATGCTTAAGGTCTCCTTGAGTTCCTTCACCACCTTCTCAACTTCTGGAATTTTTGTCTCTTCATCTGACTCTAGGTCCACCTGTTCTTCCACAGCTTCACTGTCTAGAAACCAATGGCCTCTTGATAGAGTGATTGATTCTGCCTTGAAGTCATGAATTGATAACTCCTTTGTATTCACCATTCTGAAGAAAATAAAAATACACAAAGAAAAACTCCACCCACATGAGTCACAAGAAATCAAAGAGTAATATTTATTTTGAGATGTCATGACATAAGACTGAAAACAAAATCCCAAATAAATTCTGTTGCTTCAGAAACTCAAAAAGTGATCATTACAGGTGTAGCAAGATGTCTAGTGTAGTCCCTTTTCCTAACCACTCTTTTGGAGAAAAACAAAACATTTATCAATGATAGAAACAAAAATTAATTAATAAAAAATAAATGGATCTCTACTACTCTTCTACCTAGATCTTGCTTTGTGCTATATAATTTTTGTAAAAAAGGAAAATAAACAATTTTTCTCAATTTTTCTTTCTCTCTTTTTTTTCAACAATGATTGCTTCTGTGTTTTTCTTTATAGATATATTTTCTCTTTTTTTTTCTCTTTTTGAATAATAATTTTTTTCTATTTCTTTTCTTTCCCTCTTAATTCTCTTTTTTAGAAAAGAAAATCAGGTCAAATATATATATATATATATATATATATATATATATATATATAATTTTTATTTATTTATTTTTATTTTTTTTCATAATTTTTTCAACATGTTATGATTTTCTAAATACAGATCAGATCTGGATGATCTTTTTTCCATTGGAACAACTCTGATTTTTTGACCCAATACTTCCTGAATCTAATTGTTCTGGTTTCAGTCAAACAACCATTCCCTTTGGATAAGCATTTTGTAGGAGTTTTTGGTCTCCATATCCATTTTGTCCTTGATTTCTGTTTTGATGAGCAGACCTCCTGTAGACTTTGATTCCATGTGCTTCTTGTTCTGATGCTTTGATTCTTTGGACAATGCCATGATTGCCATCTTCTTCCTATCTCTCCACCCTTCTTTGTTCTTCCAATCTTTTGCTGATTTTGATTACATGAAGCTTGATCATTAATCATTTGTATTGGTAATGTCTGTGTATCTTCAAATGCAAAAGTGAATCCTTCCAAGTGTATATCATGCACATCTGATTGAATTTCCTGTTTTTCATTACTCAATAAAAATATTAAAAACCTTTTGTCATTTATGTTCAATTTAAGCTTCATTTTTTCAAAATCCAGGATCACTTTACCTTGTTGGAGCCATGGTTGACCTAAAATTACTTTTTCAGTCATCAAATGATCTGGCCATTCTTCACAATCTATTTTCATATATTGTTCATTGAACTTTACTCCAATAGACAGTGAAGACATGCTCTGTACTATTTGACCCTCCAAAGTTTTGATTAGGGTTCTACTTTTAGTTCTTTTTATGTTGAATTCACTTACCAAAGCTGAACTAATCAGATTTACTTGTGCTCCAGAATCTATCAAAACCCTAATGCTTTCATTTTGAAAATCCATTATCATCACAGGGACATGTTCCTTTGGTTTGAGAGGAGTTTCACACAGATAGACTTCCCTAAGCTCTTTGATTTTTCTTATCCTTTTCGTAGCTTCCTGTTGAGCTTCTTTTCTAATGTCTTCCTCTTCTCTTTTCCTGTTTTGAGCTTGTTGCAACCTTCTCCATTCATCAACACTTAATGGGCAATCATACCTCTTAACTCTACAGCCACTTATGAAGTTTGGCATGATTTCTCCGTCTATGTTAGCTAGTTGAATGGCTCCACTGTTGCTTATCTGATGTATAATATATGGTCCATGTCCTTTTTTCTGGAATTTTTTTTTATGTTCTTTGACTGTGTAAGCCAACACTAGATCACCTACCTGTAGAACTTTCTCTTTTATGTGAACATCATGATGAGCTTTTTGCCTTTTCTTATCCACATATAAGCTCATAATGGCTTGGAGTCCAGATGCTCCCAACTTTTCCAATTCTATTACTCTCTCTGATAGTTCATGTCCAGTCCAATTGTAGTGACTTCCTACTTTTGATGTTGGAATAAGGAATTCCATAGGTAAAACTGCATTTTGTCCATATACTAGATTGAATGGTGTGTTTCCTATTGCAGTTTTATAAGCCACTCTATAAGCCCATAGGACATGATTAAGCTGTAAATCCCAATCATTCCTATTTGTGTTTACTAGTTTTGATAGTACAGTACAAAGTACTTTATTGGTACTTTTTGCTAACCCATTGGCTTGTGGGTGATATGGGGCTGACTTTCTATGACTGATCAGGAAATATTCAGTGATGTTTTCTATGATTTGGTTTACAAAATGGGTCCCCCTATCACTTACTAGTTCAATTGGAAGTCCAAATCTGGTGATAATGTTTTCATATAGGAATCTGGAAGTAGTATGAGCATCATTCCTTCTTGTGGCTTTGGCCTCAGCCCACTTTGTCAGGTAGTCTGTAGCCACTGTGATGTATTCAGCATGGGATTGTTTTGCTGGAGGATGTATAGGTCCAATGAAATCCAACCCCCATTTACTAAAGGCTCTGGCTGAAATTAATGGAACTAATGGCATATCATTTCTTCTATTTGGTTGACTCACCCTTTGACAGACATCACACCTTTTTACATAGGTTCTTGCATCAGGAAATAGCGTTGGCCACCAAAAGCCAGAATATAAAATGAGTTTAGCAGTTCTCTCACTTGAGAAGTGTCCTCCTGCCACTCCAGAGTGTGCCATTTCCAACATTTCCAGATATTTATTCTCAAGAACACAAATTCTTAGGTATCCATCCATTCCTCTCTTATACAACTATTCTCCTATCAATTGATATTCTTTAGAAATTACTTGTAAATTTTTTGAATCTGTACCAGCTATCACTTGTTTTCCTCTCTTCTTCCTTTTCAATTCCTCAATGATATTTTCACTCCACTCTGGATTTTTCTGGAACCAATATAAAGTTATAAATTCTGAATCTTGTAATATTTGGCACTTCCTGCAATTAGCAATGTATTTTGTTACATCTTGAATTTTATTAGGCCAATGTACCCCCATCCTATTGAGATTACTTAGGGTGACTACCCTAGAAGCATGAGTGCAAGGGTTCCAATGATGAGCTCTCCTCAGATATTCTTGTTGCTCTTCCTCAGGAGTGCAATATTCCAATATGCCTGTGTGGTTGAGATGGTACAAATGCCCAGCTAGTAACATAAAGTTCCTGCTTTGTAATACTAAGTGTGCATTGTTCCCAACTGTTCTGCAAGGTCCCATGGTTAATAATGGTACTAAAGTCATGGCCCACTCAAGAACACTCTCTACCTTAAACAGATAAGTGTCTGGCAGATTGTCATCTAAAGGTGAACTGGGTTCTTTAGACTGAATTCGAGATAAATGATCTGCTCTCAAGTGTGTTTTCCCTTGTCTGACCACCACTTCAAACTCAAATTTCATTAGCAAAAGAAACCATCTGACTATTCTCCCAGTGTGACAAGGTTTATTTACCAAATATAACAAAGCTTGATGGTCTACAAAGAACTTAAACTTGTTGGCCAAAAGGTAATGTCTAAATTTCTTTACAGAAATACCATGCCCAATCCCTCTCTTTCAGTGGTTGTGTAATTTTTCTCTGCTAGATTCAATTGCCTACTAGCATAGGCCACTGGAAAATCTAACTTGCTTCCTTCTATTGGTTGTGCTAACACACATCCCAAAGCATAATTTGAAGCATCCACATGGACATGAAAAATTTTATCCCATTGAGGTGTTTTCAGAATTGGGGCTGTTACCAAACAAGTTTTTAGAGTTTCAAAGGCTTGGTCACACTCCTTAGTCCATTCAAACTTTGTAATTAGGGCATATAAGGGTTTGGCTATGTCAGCAAATTTGTGTACAAATTTCCTATAGTACCCACAATGTCCCATGAAAGTTTGAAGTTCCTTTACACTTGTTGGTCTTGGAAGCTCTAGTATGGCTTTTATTTTCTTCTCATAAGTTGAAATTCCATTTTTAGAGACTATGTGACCTAACATTCTTCCTTGTCTTACAAAGAATACACATTTTTCTGGATTTAAACATACTCTGTAGGTTCTGCATTTCCTGAATATATTTTCTAAATCCTGCAAGTGATCTTGTCTTTTTAATGAAAAAGTACAAAGATCATCTACATAGATTTCCATTACCTTTCTCAGGAACTCTTTGAAGATATGACACATCAATCTCTGAAAAGTTGCTAGAGCATTGGTTAACCCAAAGGGCATTACCCTAAAAGCATAAATTCCCCATTCTGTGGAGAAGGCAGTTTTATGTTGGTCTTCCAATGCTATGGGAACCTGGTTGTATCCTAAAAAACCATCTAAAAAACTATAAACCTCCTTCCCTGCAACTCTTTCTAGAAGATGATCTGTTATAGGCAGTGGATAGTTATCCCTTATAGTTGCTGCATTTACCTTTTTCAAGTTAATGCATACCCTAAGTTTCCCATTCTTTTTTGGTACCACAACTATAGGAGATATCCATTCTGTATACTCAATTTCATAGATGAAATTGGCAGCTAAAAGCTTGTCAATTTCTTCCTTTATTTTAGCAGAGTATTTATCATTGAATGTGTAATGTCTCTGTTTACTAGGTTTTGCTTCAGGTGTAATAGGAATCTTATGCTCACAGATTTTAGGATCAATACCTTTCAAATCCTTATAACTATAAGCAAATACATCCCTATAATTTCTTGCCAAGTTTCTTAGTGCTTCCTCTTCTTGAGTTGTCATGTCATCAGCCACTACAATGTGTCTTTCTTCTCCCTCCTGCTGAGTGATCATGATCTTTTTAGTTTGTTCCTCATTATCATAAGCCTCTCCTTTCTTCTTTTCCCTCTTTGGTTTCCTTTTGAGAAGTAATCTGTTTTCCACTTCATAAGTCTTGAAATTTTCTGGTACATCAAACTGTTGATCTTTGTTCATTTCCCTTGTCTTCTTCCCATCCTCCTGATTTTCTTGTATTTCCTTGTGTTTGTTTTTCTTGTATTTTCTTGGGATTTTATCTTTAATAGCATCTTTAGCTTTTACTTCCTCCAAAAATTGTGTCTTCCCTTTTTCTAATATCATTTCTTGTTCTTTGTCCTCTTCTGTTCCGGATACCTTTATCATTTGTATTCCAATGTGAAAAACATCATATCCTTCCTCATTTTGAAATTCTACTCCCACATATTCATCAGTGGCTAGATCCATGGTAGCCAAAATTTGATTCCACCCATAGGGCTCAAATTCCTCATCCTTGAATGGTTGTGGTACATAGTTCTCATCTTGTAACTTCCTTCCTTCCACACAATCCTCTCTTCTTAATCTTCTTTTCCTACTGGTAAGATTTCTTATCATATTGCACTTCCATATTGATGATTCAACCTCATCCTGGTCTTCTATTTCTGATTCCTCACTCAACTCTTGATTCTGATGAATTTTATACCATTCTTGAGGAGATATGTCACAGTAGTGCCCATTTCCTAGATTTACTTTGGTTATTCTTCCTTTGCTCTACAGGTAAAGCAATCATTACCCCAATCTTGCACAATTTGCATTTTTCTCATGAATGGTCTTCCTAGGATAATTTCATATGAAGTGGATTGTGGGAATTCAACTATAGCAAAGGTATGTTCTATCTCTATTCCACTTATGTCCACAATCACTTTTTCCCATATTCCTAGGGGTTTTTCTATGTGTCCATCTGCAAGTTGCAATCTCATTTCTGTGGGTAATAATTCATTTTTTTCCCATTTCTCCTAAGTTTGTTTAGTCATGATGGCTACTCCTGATCCACTATCCAGAATAGCTTTGGCCTGGTTTTTACCAAATTGTATTTTTAAGGTTGATTTTCCCTCTTCTCCTTCACAATATCCTCCTATCTTATCAATGGGAATATACCACAACTCCTCCATTTCCTGTAGTTGTGGGTGAAGATTTTCTGGTGTTGTTTCCCATTTTTTTATTTGTTTCTGTAGGTGAGGATTTTGTTTCATTAACTCTTCCCATGTGGTATGATAAAGAATTGTGCATCGTTTATCTATATTCACTTGGAGTGTTACTTGTGGGTTTTCTTCCTTGATACTATTTCCTCTTGTTTTTGTTATCTCAGATTCCTCAATTGTTTTTTGAGAATTGTCTTCTTCCCCCATTTTGAGTTGCACTTCCCGTATGATTTGTTTACACTTCTGCATCCTTTCATGTTCCAAGTCTGGCATAGGATAAGCCATTGTATGATCAGTAGGGCTTGGTCCCTCTTGAATTCTTCCTTTGTATGCTTTTATTAGAGTGTCTAGACTTTGTGAATTTCCTATCTCCAACTGGGTTTGTGTCTTTTGAGAAGAAGTACTGTTTGATTGTTCCCTATTTTCTTCTTCAATATTTTTACTCATTTTTTGTTTCCTCTCCCATTTCCCTTTTTGTCTATTTCTCTTTACCTTTGAGATTGAACCTTCATTCTGTTCCTTTGTTGTTCTTTGTTGTTTTGTTTGTGATCTTGTTATAGCATTTACATTTACTTGGTCAATGTCACTCAATTCTTCCTGTTCCATGATACTGACTGCTTTTAGTGGTATGTTATTAGGTGTGTTTTGTTGTTTTTGAGGATTTTTTGGGCAATCCTTTATCAAATGCTCCCATCCACAATCCTTGCAATATGCTCCTTCTATTCTTAATGTAGGAGGTTGTGGACAGTCTCTAATGAAATGATCTCCCCCACACCTATAACAAGTTATCTTTGGTCCCCCTTTGAATTGAGGTTTTTGATTGGACATATAATTATTGGTTATATACATGAAAGTGGTAGTGTCCATCTCAATTCTTCCATTTCCCAAGTCTAGGGCTTGTAATTCGGGTTCTCTTGATTCATATCCTTCCCATTCTTCTTGATATCCTTCATTCCATAGATAATCCTCCTTGTATGGTGACTTTGTTCTTGAGTTTCCCTCCTCTATTGGTGTGTATTTGATTGGCACCACATTTGTTGGTATAGGAGGTTGTTGCCCAAGCACAGGTCTTGGTTGCTCAATATACACTGATTCTCTTTGGCTCCCATAGTCTCTCTCCTTTATGGGTTGTTTATTATAGAAGCATTCCTCCCTGGTATGATTTGTCCATTTCCTCTCTAGTGTACAATATTTGAGTGTTTTTCTATCTTGCAAATGTGGGGGTTTTTGATATGGGCAATGTTGTACCAGATGACTTTCTCCACAATTGTAGCATTTTTTATTTGTGTTTATCCTAGAGTTTATCAAATTGGTTTTAGTGCTTACCTCTAGGGCTTTAGCAATGGCCTGAGCCAATTCTTTTGCTGGAGGGATTTTATCTTCATTTGATCTGGGTTGATCAAATGCTAACAGATCTTGGCCTCTGTTATCTTCCAAATCTATTGCTTCTTTTACACAAGCTCCTAGATCAGGGCATCTCCTGTAGTACACTAGGGTTCTTAATTGAGCACTTCTTAACCCTTCTATGAATAGGGATACTTGTCTAGCCATGGAAGGTACTTCTTCTTTAGGACATCATTCAATATATTGCTTAAATCTCCTGGCTGCCTCTCTGACATTTTCATCTTTTTGTTGTTTAAAACTGTGTATCAGAGTGGCTGTGCTATGTTTTATTTCGATCTTTGAGAATTCCCCAATAAAGGCTTCTAGGAAGGATTCAATATCTAGGTACATTTTTTTTCTCAAAGGGATGAACCAAGATAATGCTGGTCCTGTTAGGGTTAGACCAAATGCTTCAAATTGAACTTTGTAATCTTCCACCTCCTCAGCTCTAATTAATTGCCTAAACTGTGCAGCATGAGCATGAGGATCAGAATACCCTTCATATTGGTTTTTCATGCATTTGGCTACTTGATATGGTCTAAGCATTCTGCCCTGAGGTTGCCAATGATGTCTTCTTCTTAGTGAAAATTCATTATATCCTTCTGGTTCCTTTTCAAAGGGATTTGGGGAAGCATGTGTCCTCCTCCCTTGTTGTTGCTCAGTACTAGTGTGGTCTTCATGTGGCCTAGATAAATCTGGTTGTCCTATGTTATGTTCCCAAGGTCCTTTGTCAGCACATTGCCCTAAGTCATTTGTATTTTCTGGGTCTTGGGAGAAGATGTACACACACCTTGCCTATCCTCATATCTACCATCTTTGAACTAAGCTACTGGTGTTATGTTTAGGGGAACTTTTAAGTTTCTCAATCTAATGAGAAACTTATGCATTGCATCCTGATATACATAGGTGGCAAACCTATTTGTATACATGTATTTGAGGATATTTCTATAATCCCCAGTTTCAATGGGCTCATTTGTTTCATTTCAATTTTCCATGTTGTTTTCTTGCCCTAAATTTCTTTTTTGCACTTCCCCTACTACTGACTCTATCTCCTTCCTACCTAGGTCTTGCTTAGTATGTGAGTTTAGTTTGTTCCCAGACCTAAGGATCATTCACCTAATTTTCACGATTCTGTGGTCAGAATCGTGTTTTTCACGATTTTGTGCTCAAAATCGTGTTTCTCACGATTTTCTAACTAAGCTAGTGTTTTTTCACGATTTTATGACTAAAATTGTGTTTTTCACGATTTTCTACTCAAAATCGTGTTTTTCATGATTCTGTGCTCAAAATCGTGTTTTCCACGATTTTGTGCTCAAAATCGTGTTTTTCACGATTCTGTGCTCAAAATCGTGTTTTCCACGATTTTGTGCTCAAAATCGTATTTTTCACGATTTTGTGCTCAGAATCGTGTTTTCCACGATTTTGTGCTCAAAATCGTATTTTTCACGATTTTGTGTTCAAAATTAGTGTTTTTCACGATTTTGTGCTCAAAATCGTATTTTTCACGATTCTGCGCTCAAAATCGTGTTTTCCACGATTTTGTGCTCAAAATCGTATTTTTCACGATTTTGTGCTCAAAATCGTGTTTTTCGCGATTTTGTGCTCAAAATCGTGTTTTTCACGATTCTGTGCTCAGAATCGTGTTTTTCACGATTTTGTGCTCAAAATCGTATTTTTCATGATTTTGTTCCCAAACAATCATGATTGCTCACAATTGTAAATGACACGATTTTCTTATGAAAATCGTGTTCTTGGAATCACGATTTTGTCCCTAGTTCAGAGAATCGCGATTTTGTGTTTGACTACAGAATCGCGATTCTGAACACTTTTTTGAAGATTTTAAAGTATTGATTTTCAAGTTTTTCTTTCTTCTATTAGAATCGCCCTATCAAGCTTTTACCATGCAATGAAAAAAATTATCCAGAAAATAATATTTTCTTACTGAAAGTTAAAAACTCAAAAAATCACGATTTCGTGATTTTGATATTTTCCTACTTTTCTGTGCTTAATGATCATGAAAATTTAAAGGCATGTAATTGAAATGATATAGAAACCACTCACCTTGCTTGCTTGACCCAGAAAACTCTTCAAGACCTGAATTTGCAGAAGATCGCGATTTTTCCTTGCTCTCTCTCTCTCTCACACTCACTCAAATGAATTTTTCTTTCAATTCCAGGTTTTTATAGTGTCCAGAAAATCGCGATTTTGTGTGATTTCCACTTTTCCTCACTCTTTCACTTGCCCAACTTCACTTACTCAATCTTGATGACATCTCTTGCAATTATCTTTCTCCAAAAACCCAAATATGCTGAAAATTCTAGAAAATTTCTTTTACAGAAAATTGCGATTTTGTGCAGAGAATCGTGTTTCTTCTGTACTTCTTATTTTGTGCAAATTTGAGTATTCTTTTCTCTTGTTCCCCTTCAATACCCTCTACCAATTTCAATTCACCAGATTCCTGTACTTTTGCATCAAAATCACAACATTACTCAGAAAATCGCAATTTTGTGCAGAAAATCGTGTTTTTCCTATACTTCTTATTTTGTGCAAATTTGAGTATTCTTCTCTCTTGTTCCCCTTCAGTACCCTTTACCAACTCCAATTCAACAATCACCTGCAATTTTACCTCATAGTCACAACATTATTTAGAAAATCGCGATGTTGTTCAGAAAATCGTGTTTTTCAAATCTTCTCATTTTTTGACAAATGTTTGCTTTTCTTTCACTTGGTCTCTATTAGTCTTATCCACAAAGCTTCAGTCCAATTTCCTAAGAAGAAAAGAGATTTGTTTGATTGTTTTTAATGAATTTTTTGCATTTTTTTAGTATTTTGCCCTAAATTAAGGTAAACACTTCACTTAGGGTTTCTTGTTTGGTGATCTACTGATCCTGTGTTCCTTGATTGGTTATAATCTCTTATGGCTTAGCTATCAAAACAGTTCATGAGAAAAACTTTCCAAAGAAAATGTGCTATGAAATGCAAGTATCAATTTTTGCAAAGATAAACTCAAACACATTTTTTTTTCAGAATGCAAATCAGCTTTGTTTCTCAAGATTTATGCTTTGATTTGGTTAACAAATGAATCTTTTCTACTTGCATCTAGCTACTTTACTTGACTTTTCCTTAGTGCAACCATGTTATCTTCTCAAGATCAACAATATTGCCTAGTACTTGGTTACCTCATCTTCAGCTTTCTTGATTCAAATTTTTCACACACCTGCACTTTTACTTCAAAAAATGAATTGAGCAACTATCAATTTACAAAAATTTTAGCACTTCCAATTCTGAAAGATGATCTATTGCTTTCTTTTCCCAAAAGACAAACAAAGACATCTACCTTTTCATGTTCACATTTCTTGATTAAAGAGTATTACCTTTTCCATGTGTTTGTTACCATCAACATTAGAAGATCCAGCAAGGTCCAACTTCAATGAAGTTTTTGAAATACTCCCCGGCCACGGCGCCAAAAAATGTTTGTTATTGATCTTTGGAGTTGTCCTCTCCAATCATTTAGCATAAAGAATCAACAATACATCTTTATTTTGTCAATCCTGGAAGTATCCATGAGACCACAACCCCTTCTAGATGATAGAATCCAAGAAATAAGAGAATAATGGCTGGATTTCTGAGAATGGTGAAAATGAAGAGGAATTTCTAGGGTTTGGATTATCTTGAGCAAATCTCCACCATTTTCCACAATCTTAGTGTCCAATACATGCTATTTTATCAGCAGAACACAATTATGAAGTCAAAACTCAAAAATATTACCTGCACCATACAGACGAGACAATCGCGATTCTGTGAAAACAGACGATTTTCATCTCCAGCACCATTCTTCATCAACTTATCACTCAACACATCAGTATTCAGCTCTCTTCATACACATTCAACAGAATTACACAATAGAAACTCACAAATCTCCATAGATACACAAGAATTAGACTCACAAATCAAAGAAACCACACAAAGAGGAGAAAACACGATTTTCAGCAGAAAACTCCTTCTCTATTCACTTGGATAGCATGTAAACAAATGATTAACCAACCCCCTCATAATAGAGGAAATTATCTTATATACATTTTCAAGTGTCCCTTTTCACACTTGAATTTTGGTCCTTTCCTCTATTATTCTAAAAATATGCTATCTAGGAGTTTCCAAAAATTCTAGAAAAATTACATAAGATTCTATCTTACATAAGGAAAACTCTTCCTTATTTTTACAACAATTGCATAAAGATTTTTACAGGTTTTTGTCATTTTACAATTATTTTTCTTCAAAAAGGATTCCAAAAATACATCTTCTAACAGCCACCATGAACCAACTATTCCCTAGGAGTTCCTCTAACGAATACGCCATCCTCTGCCATCCTGAACCTGAGAGATCCGCGCTACAATTCTTAGTAGCCACCCTCAATCTCCAAAAGCGCACATATGGAATATCTCGACCCTTCTACTCCGCCATAGACTTAGCTACTCGAGAACCAATAAATTTTGCATCCTACTTCTTCCACCGCATTCACAAGGAATGTGTTTCAATAATTAAACAGGTAAACAAAGGAGGAATGCCGAGGTCTAGATTGCCGCACATTATTTATTTCCTTTTTCTAGCCATTCTTGCAGCACAACCACCACCCAGAGGCCCGGTCCTGCACCATGAAGAATCGGCCCAATTATTAGAAGATGATGAAGAAGACGAAGACGAACTGAATCAACTCTTCCACCGGAAACGAATTAGAATCACTTCCTCTGAAAGTGAAGCACAGGGTTCAGCCCAAGGAAATACAGAAGATGACAAAGAAGAAGAGAAGCAGGACGAAGAAACTTTCCATGACACCGCAACGTCTATGCAGCACGAATCATCTGCACAGTCTTCAGAAGGACAACAAGAACAGGAAGATCACGCTGAATCCGAAACAAGCTCGTCACAAGAGACATCACAGCAACAATCAGAGCAGGAAAACCAAAGAAATGAAGACCAGATCGTTAAAGAAGTTTTTGATGAACTTCTGAAAGCAGTTGAGTCCACAGTTGCCGACAATGCTGAAACACAACAAACAACAGAAAAGGTAAGAGAACCTCACTCTGTTCTCCCCACTCCACCCATCCTGACCGAAGAACCCACTGCCTCGTCTTCCTCATCCCCAAACTATTCTCCACCGAACTCACAACAGCTTCTAACAGAATCCTCTTCTTAACATCGTCCTATTCTTTCGCTTCCAACACTCCCGGTATTTTCAGAGCTTGCAAATATGGGACAAATGCTGATCAATCTATAGCAACAATTACCAATACAATTGAAAGAGGCAACCAATACTATCAAAAATGATTTCCAACATAATGTCGATATGCTAGAAGCAGACATCACTCCACTACAGGAAGAGATTGATGCACTCAAATCAGAAAACCATATTCTACATGAACAGATTAGAGAATTACACGCCAGAATTGCCGAACAGGAAGTGATTACCAGTCAGAGAGATGCAATGCTAGTGGAGCTCAAAGAAAAAGATAAGTTAATAGATTTTGCAAATGCCGAAATAATTCAACCGAAGCAAGACCTACAAGATAAGAAGATGCCAAAATCGCATTAGGAAATCTGCTCGAAGAAACCAGAGTTCAACTAGACAAAGTGGTACAAAAAGGCCAAGAACAGTACGATCTGGCGATGAAAACAACCGAAGAACTCCAGAAATGTAAGATAGAATTCGACGAGGTAAACAACATTCTACGGCGAAAACTGACATTAGAAGCACAATTACAAAAAGTAATAACAGATCTCCGAAGAGAAAGGGATGCATATTCCAGAACCATACAGTTTCAGAATCAAGAGATCAAAAGAAGGGAGAATCAACTGGACAATCAGAAAGAAAGAGTAAGCAAGATGGAGAAACAAGTGGCAGAAATGAAAGTTTCCAGAGATGCGGCACTATCGAACGATTTCTACCTACAAGAAGCCTTTCTGCAGACGCAAGCAGAAATTTTGCTAACCGAAGCTATAGCTTTAAGTTCTGTAAGAGTAGATGCACAACTAGTAGAACCGGATACTCTCAAGCAGTTGTTAGAAACTTTAAAGAAGAAAATTGCCCGAACCTTTAGATTAGCCAGAAACATGTATTTAGACGGCATTATAGAAGAACAGTAATTTTGATTAGCCTACGGGTTTGAGTCCACCGTGCGTGCCAGAGTGTTATCGGCCGTCGGATTGGAAGTTGTAAAACTGAATCTTTTTTTCGCACTCGCAAAAAGTTGTTACACTGACAGTTGTAATCTTTTATATAAAGCAATGAAAAGAGATGCTCAGTGACGATTCGTGGAATCACCAGACTATTTGTCTGGGTGATTGTCCTGGTCGTTACTCTGTGTCGAGTTGGCTAAGTTGGAGTATTGTGTTCATTTCTGTGTGGTATTATCGACACTTGTTTGAGTTGCTGTAGCGTTGCTTGTCTAATTCCTGAGTATTCCGAGTATACTGTACGTATCCGTGTTCGTTGTCTATCGATCTCTGTTGCGGCTGTGAGTTTTATTTACATCCACTAGATCGTCGGACTATTGTCTGAGAGAGTTGTTCTACGGATCTTTGTGACGATTGTTCTGTTAAGTACATATATCGTGGTGTCCTTCTTCTTGATTGATGTGCCAATTGCTGATGAAGTCTGTGTAACTGTGGTAGTATTCCTAAAAACGCTGTGCAGGATTGTGTTGTTCTTAGTATTGAGATCTGTACTTGTACAGTGAGATTTGGCTACAGTAATGGTTATCTCCAGTGTGTGTTAGGCTTCAGCACTGTATGTTTGAAACTGTTGAGTCCTTCTGTGTTTTCGGTTTGTCTGATTGTGAGCGCTGTTTGGTGAAGGTTGAACTACTGTTAAATATTACAGTCGTGTGTATTCGGAAAAAGGGTTTTGAGGTAATTCGGTATTATGATACTGACAGTCTGGTACAATGTGTTTGGTAGACTCTGATAGAGTTAAAATGACGAACCGTAAAGAATGAGAATGAGATACCAATTCTTGATAACATCTTGAGTGTTGGTATATTGTGTGTTAGAATGAGATAGCATAGGGCCTCTGTCTTTACAGACCCCTTCCACTCACAAGAACCCAATTCCCGTTTAAACGCGCTTTTGAGCACTGCGTAACTTATCTCAAATGTGCGTACATGAGCATATGGGTCATCTCCTGGAAATCCACCGAATTTAGTGTACGTTACTCCGGTTGGAGTCAGCCTTGGTGGGCATGGTTGTTGTTGTTGCTGTTGTTGTTGTTGTTGCCCGTTCATGGCGCTGATGGTTGTATTGTGACTATCTTCTGTACCCCGAGGCTGAATATCTGAATCATCGAAATCTGTATCGTCAGCCTGTGCACTTTCCGGGTCGATTAGTATGTTTTGAATCTCGGTTTCGAACAAGCTACCTTCCTTCTTGATGTCAAATGTAGGAAAGCTTACTCCCAATCGCGGTGACTAGACTGATGATTCACCAAAAAATGGTAAACCGCTGCCGGAAAACTGCGATCTTTCAGCAACTGGTACCGAAATATCACAGGAATGTGTCGATTTTCCACCAATACAGGGTGCTTTTTTCCCTTGTTGATTTCTTTAATAAGACATTTCTATTCGTAAACAAGTTCGAATCTTTACTCAATGATGTTAAATTAACTTCATACTGCATCCTGTTAGATTCTGGAGTTACTATATCTTCGACAGATTGTGACGAAATCGCACCGGAATCTGCCAAAGATTTAGTTTGTTCCACCGGAATATGATCGGAATCCTTACTAACGTTCTTTACTTTCTTGACAGCTGGGTTAGACATATCTGCGCTTTTACCTCCTGGAGGCATCCTTAGCAAATTAGGTACCCCAGGCTGTCGGTTCTTCGGATACGTTTCACTGGATCGAGTAACCGGCATGTATCATCTTTTGTACTAATCGCGTACTATTACTGTCAATTTACAATCTATAGTCGCGTTACCACAATCGATTTGCAACAATCTGATCTGTTGCCACCTTCCCACAGACGGCACTAGTGTTAAACGCTGCGTTCTAACTATCAGAAGTGCGTTTAAACAGGAATTGGGTTCTTGGGAGTGGAAGGGGTCTGTAAAGACAGAGGCCCTATGCTTGTTTCCCAAAATTACGTCACAACACACAATATACCAACACTCAAGATGTTATCAAGAATTGGTATCTCATTCTCATTCTTTACGGTTCGTCATTTTAACTCTATCAGAGTCTACTGAACACATTGTACCAGACTATCAGTATCGTAATACCGAATTACCTCAAAACCCTTTTTCCGAATACACATGACTGTAATATTTAACAGTAGTTCAACCTTCACCAAACAACACTCACAATCAGACAAACCGAAAACACAGAAGGACTCAACAGTTTCAAACATACAGTGTTGAAGACTAACACACACTAGAGATAACCATTACTGTAGCCAAATCTCACCGTACAAGTACAGATCTCAATACTGAGAACAACACAATCCTGCACAGCATTTTTAGGAACACTACCACAGTTACACAGACTTCATCAGCAATTGGCAGATCAATCAAGAAGAAGGACACCATGATATATGTACTTAACAGAACAATCGTCACAAAGATCCGAAGAACAACTCTCTCAGACAACAGTCCGACGATCTACTGGATGTAAATAAAACTCACAGCCGCAACAGAGATCGATAGACAACGAACACGGATACGTACAGTATACTCGGAATACTCAGGAATTAGACAAGCAACACTACAGCAACTTGAACAAGTGTCGATAATACCACACAGAAATGAACACAGTACTCCAAATTAGCCAACTCGACACACAATAACGACCATGACAATCACCCAGACAGACAGTCTGGTGATTCCACGAATCGTCACTCAACATCTCTTTTTATTGCTTTATATAAAAGATTACAACTGTCAGTGTAACAACTTTTCGTGCGTGCGAACAAAAGATTCAGTTTTACAACTTCCAATCCGGCGGCCGCTAACATTTGTCAACTGAGGTTGTGAATATAGCTACTTATTTGGTTAATAGACTTCCATTTAAGGCTTTGAATGGTATGACACCTTATGAGGCATGGTGGGGTAAGAGACCTAACTTAGATCATTGCAAAGTATTTGGATGTTTGGCTTATGCATATGTACCATCTCAATTAAGGCATAATCTGGAACCTAAAGCTGAAAAGTATGTGTTCATTGGTTATGTTGATAAGCAGATGTGTTATAGATTGTGGAGTCCATCCACAAAACAATTCCTTGTGTCAAATGATGTTACATATTATGAGCAACGTACTTGGTATGCAAGTACAATGAATATTCATGCAGGTGATGAAGAATTCATGACCCAAAGAAAGGGGAAATCAAAGATTTAGGTTCCTGATGATGAAGAGATTGTTGATGCTCAAAGTGATAACGAAGATTTGCCAAGGTTTGATCTAGAATATGAAGAACCAGAGACTTCAAAAAGTGGAGAAGCTAGAAGGTCAATAAGGAACAGAAAGCAACCCATAAGGTACAGTTATAATACTTCATTTTTGGCTACTAAGGATTATGCTTACATGGTGAAAGTAGAAGAAGATCCTTCTACATATGATGAGGTAAAAGGTAAGGAAAAATGGGAGAAAGGTAAGCAGGAGGAATATGATGCATTGATGGAGAATGAGACATGGGATTTGGTTCCTAAACCAAATAATCAAAAAATCATTGGATGCAAATGGGTCTACAAAACAAAGAGGTATGCAGATGGAATTGTGTCTAGGTATAAAGCTAGACTTTTTGTGAAAGGATATGCTATAGCATATGGTGTAGATTATGATGAGACTTATAGTCCTGTGGCAAAGATGAAAACTATACTCTCATAGCTATTACTGCATGTAAAGGTTGGAAGCTATGTCAATTAGATGTGAAGAATGCTTTTCTAAATGGTTATATTTTAGATGATGTTTTCATGGAGCAACCAGAAGGTTTCAGGAATAAATGTTACATATGTATGTAAGCTCAAGAGAGCTTTGTATGGTTTGAAGCAGGCCCCAAGGGCATGGAATTATAGACTTGTGAAGTTCTTGAAAGAGCTTGGTTTCCAAGTGTCTAAGTGTTGGCAGTAGTCAAGGAATTGAAGGACTCACAAGACAAGGAAGCCTACGAAGGGAGTCGGAGCGAAGGGAAAGCACAAGCAGACACAGTAGTCAAAGAAGATCTGGCAAGTAGGCCATTTAAATTTTTCATGCATCAAAGAGTTGGGCACACAAGAAGAAGGAGCAAGTAGGGAGCTCCAGGAAATGTATGTCAAAATGTTAGAAGAAATCCCTACAAAAATAGTGATTTTCATCACTACAACCATTGTAAATACCATTTCATATTTTTGTAGCTCCATTTTGTGCAAGCCAAGGAGTCCTTGAGCTTGAGGAGCTTTAGAAGTACCTCGCTATCAGTTTTCACATTTTTTAGACTTCGTTTGAACCTCCAAATAGTCCCTAGAACCTAATTTTTAACTAGGCCGGACACTAGGTCTGGACAGGGCCAAAAGCTAGTGAAAAACTATAAATAGAGCTAGAGAGATCATTTTGAGGTTAGCTTGTAATTGATTTGAACTTGTATGAGCTTTTTGAAAGTAATCTAAAGAACTCCATTGCTTCTCACTCTTTGTCTTGCCTTGTGTGCGCGTGTGTGTGTATGTGTGTGCATGTTAGTGTGCTTCGCACTCACGCACTTGTGCCTTCACTTGCTCGAGGTAATCATACCATCCTCACGTCTTCCCAGATTGACATTAAAGGACGTGCTACTCATCATTGAGCTACACCAAATTTTGGCACCGTTGTCGGGGATCGAGCCTTGAGGACGAGCGTGTGATGGTAAGACGTAGAGTTGAGGCGTTGGAGTCATAGGTATTTTCTTCACTTTTATCTATTTTCTTTTGTTTTTCTTATCACCATCATCATCCTCACCATCTCCCACATCCATCTCCATCATCGCGAAAAATTTCAGTTTTTGGTCATATCACCCCACCCATACCATTTCCCTCATTTCACTTGTGAGAGAGAGCGAGAGAGCGTTTGTGTGCTTGTGATTTTTTTTGTTTTTTGAGATTTCCTACAGGAATCAGCATCCCTAGCAGCTGCACCAGCTTCAGCAGGTAAAAAATTTGACTGTGGAGGTCTCGAGGCGTTGACCTCTATCAATCGCGACCGACAGAAAAGTTGACTATTTTGCAAAACAAAGTGTATAACCATGGTGTGTAGGCCTAGGGCATCCTAAATGTGTGCTTGAAATTTTAAAATTCCTCAGTTTTCTGTCAATCGCGATCGACCTGTCAATCGCGATCGACAAACCACGATGGACACTTGCCGACCAACCTGTCAATGGCGATCGGCAGATTTACGTGACAACGAGCGCAGCGAAAACTAACGTAAACGTCAAGAAAATAGTGTTGTAAACGAAAACCTAACTGTAAACTAAACTACGTTTACAACATGTTTTCTAATGTAGTTTACCGGTTACCGGTATTAGCTTAAACGAAACCCGGTATTCTATCACGCCTTAACGTTGAAGCGTTTACCTTATGGGGAGTTTCCCTTAAGTAAACGTAAACGGTATTAGCTTAAACGAAAACCAAATAGTATTAGCTTAATCCTACCGGACCTTTAAGGTAGTAGCTACTACCTTAACGGTATTAGCAAAACCGTTTACCTAACGTGCTATGCTAATACCTTAACGGTAAACGGTTAGAAAACCATAAAAGCTAAAGATTAAGCGAGTTTACAACACTATAGCAGCGCCGATAGGGGCTAAAGAAAGCGCTTACATGTAGGGTTAAGCTAATACCTAAAAGCCGAAGGGTTAAGCATTCCCTACATGGTGTAGCTGTAGCTTCACCTACATGGTCCTTCTTGACTGGTCTTGTTTTGCGCTAAAGTTTACCATGTAGGCTACAGCTACACCATGTTGGTCTTGTTTTGCTTAATAATACCTTGGGTTAATAATAAATACCTTGGGTTAATAATACCAAGGGAATCTTAACGGGAATCTTAACCAAGGGAATCTTAATAATACCATGTTGGGCTACATAATACCAAGGGAATCTTAATAATACCATGTTGGGCTACATAATACCAAGGGAATCTTAATACCAAGGGAATCTTAATAATACCAAGGGAATCTTAAGCGAAAACCAGGCTACAGCTACACCATGTAGGGCCGAAGCTTAAGCTAAACCGCTGTAGCAAGACAAGACAAGACAAGACAAGACAAGACCAACACTTCTCAAGAAAACGGTAATAGCTTCGCCCGATAGGTGTTGGTCAAGCTTCTTGACTGAATGGTTTTGCTTCTTGACTGAATGGTTTTGCTTGACCAACTCTAGGCAACCCCTTCCGGCCGCCCAACGACTGATGACGCTAGTAACTATCCCTATGAAAGCTAATAAGTAAGCCCCACAGCTCAGGGCAGTGAAGAACAAATAAAATTTGCTACGAAAGCCAGCTAACGGGGGTATTCCAGCGTATGAAGACATAGTAACAGACAGGGTAATAGCTGAAATAGGATTAGTTTTGGCTAAAGCGCCTGAATCCGTTATATATTTGACACAGGGTTAACGTAATGCTGAAACTGTAGCAAATGCATTAAGGGTCATTGATATATAAATAGAGATAGCAATTAGTAGTGATTAAATTCCTTCTATGGTTCCACGTGAAAACCCAATTGAGAGATAACCTACATGTCCAATAGAACTATAAGCTGAAAGTCTTTTTACTTCTTTTTAGGCCATAGCGGCCAGTGCTCTTGGGATCATGAAAGCGATGCTGCGGAAAAAGAAGAGTTGTTACCATGTTAGATCGTGAAAACTGTAGAAAAAAACACGTAACATATTGGCAGGAATAGAGATTTTAGGTGCAATGGGAAAAAATGTTGTAACCAGAGTAGGTAAACCCTCGTATACATCAAGTGCCCACACATATAGGGTTGAAAGTAAATCATTGACCGAGCCATGCAGCAAAGCCTTCGTTCACTCGTTGTTCACCAGCGAAGAGTTTAGAGAATTCTCGAATGGCCTACTACGGTGCTCCCCGAACTGTACGCGATAGTCGCCCATCATACGGCTCTCTAACCCTACAACACTTGGATTAGATATACCCAAGGTCCGCCGCCTTAGCTTTCGGCCATTCCACACGTTGTCGGATACACCTAGTCACCGCGGGAACGATTTCAGTGGATTTTGGACGGTAGAAGCAGTTCTTAGATAGACCCCTTCCCCTTTTCGTTGTTGCCAGTATCGAGTTGAGGCGCATAGAAAGCTAAACCTATGCGCGGAGCGTTTTCTCTACAGGTGAGGATGGTGTACTACCCTCCCATCCGGTTGGTTGGTTTCCAGAAGAAATTTGTTCAGTTTTAGCCAAAGGCTTCCTTCCTTCGGGGTCTCCAACCCGCGTGCTCCGCTCCCCTTTGTTTGCCTGCCCCTATCCCGAACCGGCGCTTGCCGTGCCGGATGAACCCGTTACCCGATTGGTTCTCGAGTTCTCTTCTTGCCTGATTGATTCCGTGAGACAAAGGCCGAAGTGGCACGGAATGCTGAGTAGGTACTAAAGGTCCTATGAATTCCAGCCGGCTCACTGCTGTTGGATCTCGCCGATACAGCCTATGGGTTTGGTGTCTCGGGATCTCGTTTCGTTCATTGTATGCAACCAAGTTGGTTAGTTGGTTGGTTGGTTGGGTTGAATAATCGGCCTTCATGCAGCTGTTTCCAGCTCCTCCAATCTAGACCTTGTCGCTGCTTAGGCAGGAAGCATACCAGCGTGTGTTCGTCGTGCTGCTTGTGACACACACGGTAGGCGGGTGGCCAGTTGACTGGAACTTCGATTCGCCATAGGCGGGCTTATCTCATTGACACTATAGAGTTCGCGCTGTGCCCTTCACCTCCTAGCCTCTAACCGCGCTTTTGTAACATGCTATGGTCTCACACTCTTACGAGGTAGTGATAGGTTCCACGCTCCAACATAAGGCTTACGGTAGTACTGAGATTGGCCGCAATCTGCCGGTATCCATAGGCCGTCTTACGGCCGATCGAAAAGAAACTGCAGTGATCTTGAATAAGAAACCTACAGCAATGAATGAGATCCCCATAAAGATACCGCTAGATTGAGCACCAAGCTTTGTGAGTTCATATCCAGTGAAAGTCTTGGCCGATTCTTCGAAGTTAGTGATTCCAGTAGACCCATAGATCATAGAACGAATAGGGCGACAGAAGCTTCCATCCATACTCCACGTATAGACGCGACCCCCCTCGTAACCGTACGTGCGACTTCCACTACTGCATACGGCTTGCACGGACACTCTTGAATCTATCCCATTACGAGATCCCCACCCATTTCGAAAAGACAAATGGCTTGCTTGCGGTCCGTTAAAGGAGTGGCGGAAAACTCGACTTTTTCTAACTTTCGACGGAACGCGCGGGTTGGCCTTGCCGGGACTTAGTTAGACAGATTCCATTGATTAAGACATCCCATCGTATTCCATCAGGATGGAAGATGATGGGTTCATGCTTCTGTTAGACCGTCTTTCTGAGGCAAGTCTGATGGAGGGTGAGTGGAGAAAGCCTAGCCCAAAGAAAAGAGTACCGCTGTCGGGGAGTATCGTATCGCCCCCTCTATGTAATATCCACCCCCACAAGTTAGACGTGTTCATTGAGTCATTGGTTAGACAATATAGCACTACTGCCAAGGCTTGTAGGCTCCGCAAAAGGAATAGGGCATATCCTCCCGCCGTAGAGGCCAATCAGCATATTATGAAACGGAAAGAAATATCAATCGCTAAAGCAGTTATGGCCTCCCGCCGAGCTAAAGCAGTTAGACAGGCTGGCATGTCCCTGTTCAAGGACCCTCAATCCATTCAGGTGAAATACGTGCGTGTAGCGGATGACTCATTGCCAGGAATTGCCGGTTACGCGACTTTGGTGAGAGGGATTTGGGACAAAATTACCGAATTCTTGTGAAATTAGCTACGGTTAGAGGTAGACATGGCGGCTAGGGCCAAGCATATTGCTTTTGGAAAAGCTACCTTTTTGGGTATGCATATTAAGGTGCCCTCCAGAAAGAATTGGCCTCGAATCTCCTCTTCACAAGAGTGGCGCCTGGAAGTAAGAAACACGGCTTGCTCTATGGCTGAAATCCGTGGAAAGCGGGTCAGGGCAGCTCTCAGTAAGATAGATGTAACCATGTTGGCGAGAGCTTTGCGGAAGGGTTTACGGCCGCCGAGGCCTGTCAGCCTGCTTGCTCCCTTCAAAAGAAAAACGCTAACTGAATTACCTTGAGGACAGGGTAAGAGGCGGCGTAAGCGAGAACGTCTACAGTATCAGGAGGAACCTCTAAAAGAAGGGGAATAGACCCATATACCGGAGGGAGGAGGCCACCCAAACCACCTTCCCGTTACATTAGAGTGAGAACTTTAGCCACTCGGCGCTTCATCCTTGGCGATAAGAAGAAAAGCGGTTCTTCCGCCGGAGTTGTTTTTCCTCCGCTTCGCGGAGCACGTAGCAGAGGTTAGAAGCGGAGTTAGCAGCGAAAACAAACAGTCAACGAAAAAGCTAATACGAAAACAACACTGGTAAACGCCTAGCACGTTTACATTTACAACTCAGTCTACTCTCGCTCCTTTACGGTAAACGCTTAATCCTTTAGGTCCTTTATGTTGTTTTCGCTACTATAGTTAGTTTACTAATAGTAAACGGCTTAAATAAACCTCTGCTTCGCGGAGCTTTAGCAGGCTTAAGCGCGCTTAATTAAGCCTAAACGTTAGTAAACGAGGCCTCTGCTATTCGCTCCAGCAGTTATCCTCTGTCTGCTATTCGCTCCAGTAGTTATCCTCTATCTGCTATTCGCTCCAGCAGTTATCCTCTGTCTGCTATTCGCTGCTCCTTTTGTTCCAGTCCTAATGGCTTACAGCTTCGCATGAATCCGCGTGGTTGGATTTTTGATTGAAGGGAGACACGGGTAAATATGTATGCTATGCTTTTCCCGTGTTTCTACCTTACTTACGGAAGCGCTGCGGCGGGTTTAGTTCCTTCGAAGAACAGCTAGCTGTGTGGCCTTTAGTCCCGTAAGGTGTAAGGATTCAACAACCAGCCTAAGACCAGACCGGGGGGCAGTGGGCGGCGGTGAAACTAACTGAGATATCTGGCCTAGATGTGTCCCGTCTACCCTTGATTGACTTGAATAAAGTTAGTTAGAAGCGTCATGCATGCCGAAGGGGGTACAGAAAGATACAATTATGTCCCACTACAGGTTCTAGCTCTGAAGGGTAGACTCTACCACTTTAATCAAGGCAAGCAGAGCTCGTACGCCTAAGCCTAGAACCCCTATTCACTACCTACGGAGAATCGGAAAATCCATTCATTCCGCAAAAGTTAACTGATGAACCCGATTACATGCATAGTGATGAGTAAGTATTTTGTTATCAGAGATTGAGAGCTTTCAATCTCAAGAGTTGACTTTGTAGAAATATTTACACGAGGCTACAAATATGTATGTATTGGGTGAACTCACTCAGAAGTTCATGCTCTGGAGTTTTAGCTATATAATCTTCAAGAGAAGAAAGGATGTAAATGGAAGAAAATTATCTCTTTACAGAGAGGAATTGAGCATCCATCCTAGTAGTTCTTCTTCTACGCTCCGTAGTTCTCCTTTGATTCAATAGCTGCTTTGGATGAAGATTCAGCTTGGCCTCTTTATGAAGAAGGCTACGCTAGAGTGAGAGATGTGGTTAACGGTAATGAGGCTGAAAGTGTTTACGCTAGTCAACGTTGAAGCGCCGCTTATCAGATCTTGGATGTGTCGGCTTATCCTTGGTATTTGTCTAACGGATTCTTTACGCTAAGGCAATTGCTTTTTCCGGCGGGCGGGTCTTCATTAATTTTATAACCATTATCCTTAACACGCGCGGACCTGGAATGACCATGTATAGATTACCCCTATCTGTTTGGTTTGTTTCAGTGACAGCATTCCTACTTTTACCATCCCCTCCCGTGCCGGCAGGTGCAACTACCATGTCATCAACCGAATGAAACTCTAATATCACCTCTTCCGACCCAGCAGGAGGAGGGGACCCTATCTCATACTAGCATCCTCCTTGGCTCCCTGGTTATCTAGAGGTTCATACCCCTATTCTGTCAGGACTTGGTATCATTAGCTACATTGTCTCCACTTTCTTCAGAAAACCTGTCTTCGGTTATTCAGGCATGGTGTATGCCATGATCAGTATTGGAGTTCTCGGATTTACTGTTCGGGCTTATTATACGCTCACCGTAGGCTTAGACGTGGATACACGTGCCTACTTTACGGCGGCCACCATGACTATCGCCGTGCTTACCGGAATCAAGGTTTCTAGTCGGATTGTCATCATGTGGGGAGGCTCGATAGAATACAAAACACTCATGTCATTTGTAGTAGGGTTTATCTTTTCGTTTACTATAGGAGGACCTACTGGTATAGTCTTGGCTAATTTCGGGATAGACGTTGCTCCATACGATACCTACTACGTGGTTGCATATTTCTATCATGCATCTTTTATGGGAGCTGTTTTCGCCCTATCTGTAGGGTTCCACTACCGGATAGGTAAAATTCCTGGTCTTTAATACCTAGAGACTTTGGGTTAAATTCATCTTCGGATTACTCTCTTTGGAGCGAATCTGACTTTCTCTCTCACGCATTTCCTAGGTCTTTCGGGTATGCCATGTCGCATCCCTGATTATCCAGATGCTCACGTTCGATGGAATGCCTTAAGTAGTTTCAGCCTTTATGTTCTTGTATCGGGGATCCCTCATTTTTTCATAGTAGTTTTCAAAACTTCGAGCGGTGGGAACAGGTGTGCTCCAAGTCCTCGGGCTGGTGAATAGAATTCAACCATATTTGAATGGATGGTCAAAAGTCCTCCAGCTTTTCATACTTTCGGAGAACTTTGAGCTATCAGGGAAATGAAAACCTAACAATTTTCTTTAGCTCCTATTCCGTCTCGAATAGAACATGCCTTACTGATTGTCTGTCCCCCAGGACTTGATTCCTATGGACCGCCCAACCCCGCCAACAAGCCCGGACCCTACGCGGGGTCATCACCAACAACCTAGGTGTGAAGCTAAGCTCAACTTGTTAGAAGCTAAGCTCAACTTGTTAGAAGCTAAGCTCAACTGCGGACACAAATCCAACCCCAACGATCCGCAGAGTTGAAGCGAAAACAAACAGTAAACGGAAAACTAACAGTAAACGGAAAACTAACAGTAAACGTTTAAGCTAATACGTTTAAGTTTTCGGTTTTTAGAAAACGTAGAAGCTAATACCGACGTTTACCATTACAGTATTAGCTCGTTCACTTAAGGCCCGAAGGGTTAAGCTAATACCTAAAGTTTTCGGGCTAATACCTTTAGGTATAGGTATTAGCTCTTTAGCGCCTTATGGGGCGAAGCGATAGTGCCTAATACCTTATGGAGCTAAAGAACGGGAAACATTTTCTTTAGCTAGGTGCGAAGCTAATACCGTATGGAGCGATAGTTTACGCAGGCTCATCAAACAGCACTTTTTAGCTTTCTCGAAGCTTTTTTGCTTTCGTTTCTTTGGGATTCGGCCTTTTAGGTTTTCTTTAGCGCATTCCCTAAATAAACGGGCTAAAGAAAATGTTTCCCTACCTAAAGGTATTAGCTTAAGCCAGCGCTAAAGAAAACGCTTACTTTAGGTATTAGCTTCTACGTTAAGGCGTTTTTGCTTCACTTTAGGTTTTGTAAACGCTTCATCGCCGCTTGTTTACCTTAACGGTTTTCTTTAGCACCCGGTTTTAGCGTAAAACCAATAGGTGCTTAGCTAATACCCATAGCGTGTTAGTTTTCTTTACTTTCTCTTCGCTTAAGCCTAATCGGGCCTAACGTGCTATGCGTTTACCGTTAAGGTATTAGTGCTATGCTAATACCTTAACGGTAGGTTAGAAAACGTTTACCTAACCGGTCAATGCTCCCAAAGTGAAGCGGTTTCGCTTAATCGTTTACTTAACATGGTCAAAGCTCCGGGCCTCAATGATCTTCCCTCCGGGCCTTTACTTCATGGTAATATTAACCCTTCGGGACCATGTTGGTCTTCTTTAGCGCCGGGAGTTGACCGCTTCGCCCCTAAAGGTATTAGCTTAACCGTAAGGCTACAGCGTTTTCTTTAGCTTTTCTTTAGCCCTGCATAACACCTTAACGGTTTTCTTTAGCTCAATAGGTAAACTCAGGAAACTTTAGCCCTAATACCTTTACGGTAATAGCTACGCACCATAGGTTTTTACTGTTTTTTTTTGTTCGTGACAAATATTAGTTAGTTTTAGGAGAGAGAGGGATTCGAACCCTCGATGACATCTCAGTGCCATGCCAGTTTTCAAGACTGGATTCCGCTCGACCATCTCTCCGGGGGGTATTGGGGGACGATACCCTGTGTTCACTCACTGTATTACACCTCTAAAGCAACAATGGCGATGGGCGGAGCCCTTCTCCATATACTAAAACAAAACCATCGATTTCATTCAGTCAAAAGACTGCACCATTTACTACTCTGTTTTTCCATACATATATTTGATACCAAGCCTAATGCTTGCTAAGCAGTATTGCACCATTCATCCATCCCAGGCTTTTTTCTCTGTCAAATCCTAAACGTCGTAAAGGTTGGAAGGTGGATCCCGTATCCAAAGACTAAAGTTTCTTAACATAGTGATTCTATTCAGTTTCATTCCGACTCATCAGGGGTCCATGTCGTTAAGGTGTGAATACGGCCAATCATCCTACTGAAGAGCCTTTGGCCACCATGTCTTAATTTCGGCATAAGCTCCACTATATTATACAGCTCCTGGGCTCTAAAAGCGAATGGACGAATGGAGTCGTCAGCCTCCGAAGCCGAATTGAGTATTAGGACCCTTAAAAGCAGTAGCAATGGTTTCGTAGTGATCTCCAGCATTTCAGGTGTCATTGCACCCGCTCCCAAACCCGTCATGAGAGGGAGGGCTAGGTGAAATAAGAAATCGCCCCAACCTTCTGGAAGTTCTAAACCAAAATGTCCCACACGAAGCTTTTCTTCAAGCTTCTGAAAATCAATTGTTCCGTTGGCTTTCCTAAAATCAAGAATTGTTCTTTCCGGGTGAACTCTAGTAGTTCTAGACACTACAAAGTTTAGTTCCAAGTCATCCATCTCCTTTATGGCAGGTAGATGACTTTTGATCACTTTCAGGGTCGATGATAAGAGCAAATCGGCTTGGGTCATCGTGAAGTTTCTTTAAGTTGATTGTCACGTGTGGCCCTTAATAAAGAAAGAAAACTAGATCCTATAACAAACAAACCTTATGCTGGGGAAGGGTTCGGACCTTCCCCCTGCGGATTAGTAGGTTTTGACGTAGACTGGGTGAATGTATTGTCTCATCTATCTGTCTCTCCGGACACAGTATCTTAAGTACCGATGATGGTGACCACATCTGTTGGCATGTGATTTTTGAACGTAAAATCGAGAGCAAAGCCAGGTGCTCTTATTTTACAACGATAGGGACGAGTGGTTCCATTACTGACTGGGAACACACCAGATTCTCCTTTAGAAGCTTCAGCTACGGTATGGATAGAAAAAGCTAGTACAACAAATCCTTATGTATAAGGTTTGAAATGGTGAATTGGAGATTCCATGGATTCTTTCATTTAAGGTCATGATGAAGGACATGGCTTACGATCATCGGCTTTAATCGTGCCGCTGGGCATTTCATTGAGACGTTGTACGATGATTCAAATACTTTATCACGTCTCTTCAATACAGATACAATAACGATCGTAGCAATCTCCCCTGGTACCTACTAGTATGTCGAAATCCGATTAGTCATGAACATCGTAAGGTGCTGCTTTTCGCAAATCCCGGCATACTCCCGGTTAAGATAGGTAGGCCCCTCCCTTGTCGGGCTTTCCCCCCTACGGAACCGTACGTGAAAGTTTCCCTTCATACGGCTCACTCAATGCGTTCCCTTCCCAGCAGAGGCCCACCGCCCGCCGCCCCTATCATGCGTCTGCAGGCGCTTGGTTGGGGAGGGCCTTCCCGGGTTATGCGTGAGCGTCCATAGCAAGCACCAGATTTTGGATTGATTGGCGGGCAGCTTTTTGCTTGCCTCAGGCAGGCCACTTACCGCTTACGCCTAGGCAAAGAGCAACCGTGCGTGACCAGTCAAGTAAAAACACGCGCAACATTCGCCCAAAAGAGATATAGCTCCGACGCGCATGCAGGTTGAGGGTGTGTGTTAACAGCGAAGGCGGTAAGTGGCCAAGACTAGTTACCAGTCCTCCGGCCTGTAGGAATTGCTTTCCAGATCTCAATACCGTACAATTATATTTACGAAAGGCAGGTTGGCCCGATTCACCTCTTTTTAGCCACGTGAGGTGGGGGGGTGGGTCCCACCCAATAAGACCCCCACCTCGTCGAGTCCTCCTTCGGGAGGAGGGGGAACACCCGAAGGGGCGGGCGGATAAGGTCGAGGCGACGATTTGTGTTTCTTTCATTCAAAAAGATTGCCTCTTTCAGCCTTGCTTCTCAAGTCTTTCTCCACCCATACTTTGTTACATGCCTAGCCCTTACGGACGCACAGATGAATACGGGCTTACCATGTTCCATCAATGGCATCTAACCTATGCCGATTTCGGCGGGCCGTGCTCTACTCCGGTGAACCCATCGGGTTCGATGTGCCCAGAGGCCAGGGGCGAATCCGTTCACGGTCCGTCAGACTAACCAGTCGAAGGTGGCCCTAGCCTTGCCTCGGTCATGCTTTACTCGGCTTATACACATTCGCTTACGCTGCCCTTTCCTCAGCTCACCTTAGCCTCCATTTTGGGTTGGGAGACGTTGTCCTGTCCTCAAGGCTTCACACCAAGTCTTTACAGTCAAAGCGTGCTTGAGCAAGGTCAGGTAGAACCGTTGCCTGATGGGAACCTCCCCCATATTGCTATCGATGTCTTCATGTCGCACGACCTCTTAACATTACACCACTGAATCCCCGATCCAAAGCTTGCTATGCAGTGACGGTACCGATATCCACTAATTGTTATTTCTAGATACGGTTGTTGGTTGGCGTCTCCTCCGATTCGTCAATACGGGAAGCAAATTATTATGTGAATGAAAAGGTGTCTCCACTCAAGCCCAGAGGCAGATCTTATGCCACTCCACCTGATCATATATAACTGGCATACATCCTAGCTCCCGAGACCCTTTCATAGAATTCCAAAGGTTTTTCTTGCTCTTCAAAAGCCCATGGAGACGGAGTTGATGCTCCCACATCCATGGCATAAGTAGTTAAAGCAGGTAAATGATTTGGGATTCAAGTTATTTCACGAAATAACACTCATATATATTAAGCTCATAACGGTACCTCGCAATTGCAAGGTCTCTCTACAGCTAAGGGATAAGTGTGTTCTTAAGCCATCATGGGAACGTAGATAGGGTTGAAAGTTACTCGATGCCAGCTGCTGTGTTGCACACGTTCACTCGCGTCACATACACTGGTGCTCTCTGAACCGTGCAAGATGGTCACCCATCACACGGCTCTCCAACTTGAGTTACCTTAGGGAAAAGCGGGTGGTTGGTTGAAATTTGGCGTTCTCATGGCTCTTTCAGCCTTCTATCATCTATGAGATGATTTAGGTGACATCAGGACGGAGGACTAGAGCCTTCGTGTATGTTTATGAAGTCAACAAAGCAGCGAACGTGGATCGACGAGTTAGAAGCTTAGAACGGCGTCGTGGACCTGCCGCCCACCTCTAAAAAAGTCGACGCTGCGCGCCTCGAGACGAAGGTCGAGGCCGGTCGTCGAGGGCCGGCCGAGAGGACTCAAGTGGAAGCGAAGCGCGTCAACTCGAGCGAGCTCTGGACGAGGCCTATGTTCCCTCTAGTCCTCCTCGTCGTCCTCCCGCCGCGGGGAACAGAAGCGCCGCCCTTCCCCCTTCCACTCGTCGTCGAGCGCAGCTAGCTCGTCGAGGGGAAAGGAGGACACCTGATGGATGAACGTGGCTTGCTTACGAGTGTAGGTAGCCTGGGTGAACGCAATGCAGCCGTGGTTGGTTGGTTGGGTCAAGGGAATACGCACTGGGTTGGTTGCTGGAGATGGAAACACTCTTGTGGGTCTTGCGTGTAAAGACAGAGAACGGGGGGTGCAAGGCCACCCCGCAGATTGATTGATTGATTGATTGAACCTGCTTTCTGTAGATGGAATGAAATAGAGTTTCTTCAAAGAAAGACTCACAACATTTAGTTTCTCATATCATACTCTACCTCCGAATGATTGATCTAGGTATAGTAGTCTAGACAAAATAAAGGAAAGGTATTCTTACTTACTTACGCGAGCTTTCTTTTTAACGGAAGAAAGAAAAGAGATTTTTCATTTCATGCAAAATGATCTCGGCAAAGTTAGCAGCGAAAACAAAGGCTTAAACCTCTGCTTCGCGGAGCACTAGCTGGGGTGCGGCTTCACGGTTAAGCCTCTGCTTCGCGGAGCAGTTTCGCTTAGCTTCTAACAAGGTTAGCTCTGCTATTCACGGAGCAGTTTAGCTTAGCTTCTTCCTTCTTTTTCTCGTTTTTTCATTCCATTCATTTTCCTCCCCACCAATAGATAGAGGCGAATAGAAATAACCAAACCACATCTACGGAATACCGGTACCGAGCAGCTGCTTCGAAGCCAAAGTGATGTAAAGAACTGAAATGGCCCATATATTAACGAATACCGCGTATCATCAAGAGAATGGTCCCTATAATGACATGGAACCCATGAAACCAGGTAGCTAAATAAAAAGTAAACCCATAAATACCGTCAGAGATGATAAAAAGTGCTTCATAATATTCCATTCCTTAAAACCCGGTGAAGACTAAAGCCAGCCAAACGATAGCTACTAGAGCGTGAACTGCTTGTTATTTTAACCCTGCGAGTATGGCATAATGAGCCCAAGTCACAGCAGCTCCAGAGAGAAGAAGAATTAGGGTATTTAGAAAAGGGATTCCCCAGGGATTTAACACTTCAATTCCTTGGGGGGGCCGAATAGCTCCAATCTCTACCGCGGGTGCCGAAGAGGAATGAAGAAAGGCCCAAAAAAAGGCTAAAGAGAACATAACCTCCGAGACGATGGACAAGAAAAAACCGTAGTGAAGCCCTACTTATACCGCTTTGGTGTGATTTCCTTCGTAAGTAGATTCACATGTAACATCACGCCACCATACGAACATGGTATATAAGATTAATCCTAAGCCCAAGGTAAGGAGTGCTCTATCTCCTGTAAATGAATGCATATACATAACAGCACCAATAGTGCTGGCTAGGGCTCCAAGTGAACCTAACAAAGGCCATGGACTTGGATCCACTAAATGATAGGGATGCTCTTGAGCGGAGAAACGGATACCAGCTTCTAATCCTTTTTTGCTTTTTCTGTAACTAGCGTTACGATTGAGATTCATGGTGTTTTTCTTCTTTTCCTCTTTGGAATGTTACCGATATGTATGCTTTTGTGTTGTGTGTGTCAGTGAATATTCCTTAAGTTAAGCTAATACCAGGCCCGAAGGGTTAAGCAAGACCAACATGGTCTTCTTTAGCGCAAGACCAACATCACTTTCAGGGTCGATGATAAGAGCAAATTGGCTTGGGTCATCGTGAAGTTTCTTTAAGTTGATTGTCACGCTAATGAAAACTCATATTAGTGGCTGTTTTTGCTGCTTGAGAAGAAGGCTCGAGACCGTGAAACCTACGCTACGGCACATAATTCGTTTCAGAGGCCCACCCAGAGGGAAGACCATGTTGGCCCGGAGGGAAGACCATGTAGGTCTTGTCTTGCTTAAGCTAATACCTAAAGGCACGGAGGGAAGACCATTGAGGCCCAGACGGAGGGAAGACCATTACCCGAAGCTTTGACCAGAATGGTCTTGTCTTGCGCTAAAGAGACCATGTAGGTCTTGTCTTGCTTAAGCGAAGACCGTAAAGTCAAGAAGCGAAGACCAGGCGCACAGCGAGACCATGTTGTTCTTGCGCTAAAGAAGACCATTAAGGTGAAGCTTTGACCAGAATGGTCTTGTCTTGACTTGTTTTACGTTAGTCTTTTGTCAAATCGCTGCTGGCGCTAAAGAAAACCGGCGCTAAAGAAGACCAGTTAGGTCCGAAGGGGCGAAGCCATTAAGGTGAAGGTGCGTAGCAAGCTATTACCAGTTTTCTTGAGAAGTGTTGGTCTTGTCTTGTTTTACGCTAAAGTTTTTCTCTAAAGCTATTACCAGTTTTCTTGAGAAGTGTTGGTCTTGTCTTGTTTTACGCTAAAGCTATTACCAGTTTTCTTGAGAAGTGTTGGTCTTGTCTTGTTTTACGCTAAAGTTTCTCTTTAGAGAAAGTAAAGAAAACGAGCCTATCGTAAAGAAAACCATAAAGGGCAAGGAGGGAAGACCATGTAGAAGGTGCTATGCAAGCCATTAAGGTCTTGTCTTGCTATAGCGGGCAAGGAGCTTTGACCATGTTGGTCTTGGAATGCGCTAAAGAAAATGTTTCCAAAACTGTTTCCCTAAAGGTCAACTTTAGCACCAATAGGACACTTTAGCGCCTTATGGGGCGAAGCTTAGCTCCTAAAAGATTTTACCCAAAGGGAACGTGTATACCTTTAGGTGCTATGCTAATACCGTTTACTTAACGCTACGCGCTTTCCGTTTACAACTCAGTCAACTTTAGCACCCGTTACACTTTAGCGCAAAACCAATAGGCCCGAAAACGTTTACTTATGGGTTCATCGAAGCGAACGCGGTAAACTAACGAAAACCTAAAGGTAAATGCTTAATCGATTAGGGAAACCGGGTAGGGAAAGCGCTATGCGTTCTTTAGCGCTTAGTTTACTTACTTACCGATAAGTTATCAGTTCAATAGGGGCTCCGCGGCGTCGTCGGTTAGGGAATCGTTTTCTTTACGTGTTGACCGGTAGGTATTAGCTTCGCTCCAATAAGGTGCTTAGTTTACCATTTTGCGCTAAAGAAAACCTATTGGTTTTGCGCTAAAGTTTTCTTTCTTTATAACGCGCAAAACTAAGCGCGTAAAACCTTTACGGTATTAGCTTTAGCCTTAACGGTAAAGCAAAAACGCCTTAAAGTAAGGGGCAAAGCTAAGCCTTCACCAACATGGTGTAGCTTTAGCCTTATGGCTTAAGCGTTTTCTAACCTTAAAGGGTATTAGCTAAGCACAAAACCTTAAAGGGGCGAAGCTATTACCATAAAGGGAATGGTAAACGCTTAAGCAAAACCAATAGGTGGCGTGCATTCGCTGTAGCTTCACCTTAATGGTCTTCCCTTCGGGTAATGGTCTTCCCTCCGGCCCTTTAGGTTTTCTTTAGCGCGTTAGTTTCCGTTTTCGTTTCCGTTTCCCTATTGGTGGTTTAGTTTCTTAGGGAAACGGAAACACTGTAGCCTTATGGAGCTTATTCACCGCCCCTTTACGGCATTTTCTTTAGTAGTGATTAAATTCCTTCTATGGTTCCTACCATCTTATCATCGACCCAGCGTTAGTGCCGGCTTATTTATTTATTTATAGACCCTCCTTTCTCTCATCCTCTATCTCTACGACCCTTCCATTATCTCGTAAAGGAGACTTATCTAACCTGAAAGTGTGTATGTTCCCGACATGGCAGCTAGTACTTGAGCAAAAACAATATCTTATATAGATGCTTGCGCTCTATCGCCGTTCACCTTTTAGGTTTTCTTTAGCGCCTTTGTAAGATGAATGGCTACGCCGCTCTTTTATTGCATTGTGTCTGGCCAGCAAAGCCTCTGACTGAAGGCAATCACATATAGAGTTTTTGTGGGGGCTGTCAACCACGTCTCCCGAAAATTATCAGTACATATGGCAGAAAACGCTTTTCACATATCGAGGTCGGAGTGGGATCAGGTGTTCCGCGTTTTACTTGTTTGCCCGCACGCTTTCTTGATGAACAAAAGAAATAACGACGCTCTATCTTTAACTTAGAGAAAGTGCAAATACAGCTCTATCTTTAAGCCTTTGATCGTTCGATCTACGGTTTTGCGCTTTCCCTGGGAAAAAAGGAAATCCGAGTATCGGCACTTTAGATTCTAGCAGGGTAGCGAATCTAAAGTGTTGTGTTTAAGGCAAAGTGTCTCACTCTTCCGAATCGCCTTTTCCCTTTGAAATGAGATTCCCTCCAGCCACAGGTTCCCCTATGACTACCATGTTACGACTTCACCCCAGTCACTGACCCAACCGTGATATGCGCCAAGGAGACCACCCATACCAAAATGGGCCACACTCAACTAGGCATGGAACACTTCCCCGAATGGGTGATCTCTGGTCGATGCTTTGGGCGAAACCAATTCCCAAGGTGTGACAGGCGGTGTGTACGGGGCCCGGGTACGTATTCACCGCGGCATGCTGATCCGCGATTACTAGCGATTCTAACTTCATGTTCTCGAGTTGCAGAGAACAATCCGAACTGAGGCAATCTTTCTGGATTCGCTCCACCTTACGGCCCTGCTTCCTATTGTAATTGCCATTGTAGCACGTGTGTAGCCCAGCCCATAAGGGCCATGCGGACTTGACGTCATCCCCACCTTCCTCCATAGTAGAACTAGGGCAGTCTCTTGTGAGTGCAACATCGGCACAAAGTAGCAGCGTCAATCCTGTCCCCTTCGGCGGAAACCGCTGACGGGTCAATGATGACGCTGCTACTCTGGGAGCAGCATTCTTAGCAACACAAGACGAGGGTTTCGCTCATTATAGGAGTGAACCAAAAACGTCTCACGACACGAGCTGACGACAGCCATGCAGCACCTGTATGAATTTTCGTTTCATCCCGTTAAGGACAAGCACACTTGTTCATATGTCGTTCATACGTCAAGTGTTCATATGTCAAGGGGGTAAGGTTTTGCGCGTTGTATCGAATTAAACCACATGCTCCACCGCTTGTGCAAGCCCCCGTCAATTCCTTTGAGTTTCAGTCTTGCGATCGTACTCCCCAGGCGGAGTGTTTAACGCGTTAGCTGAGCCGTTAGTGTGACCCGTTAGCCCATAAGTCAGTCCCATGACGAAGCGGTTGTTGCTCACCCGGATCAAGGGGGGTTGAACAATAATTGAGGATTGGATGCGAGCAAAACTCCCGCCAATGGCTGAGATGTTCAGTCGACTCTCTTCCCTTTGTAGGAGGTCTGGCAGCCTCTGAGTCACGGATAAGCAAAAAGGAAGAGAGGAAAGAGGCCCCGGCGAACCTTATGAGTGAACAAGTGTAAGCTTTGCCGCCCAACAGTATCCAGTACTGACCACACTGAGGGACAGGCCCAGTGAGCGAAGGGCAAAAACAAACAAAGGGTACAAGCAGTGTCAGTTTTCGGCCTTGCACCGAACATCCAATGGACCATGGACTAAGAAACGGCCACTGCATGAAAAGACTATGTCCGGGAGACCGCCCCACGAGGTACATCTTGCGCCGCCGGCCACTATAGACTATTCAATACACTCGAAACTGGAGTACCCCGGTAAGGTTCCCTCGCCTAGCGGTTCGGTGGGGAAGGGTGGGCCACCAAGCTACAAGCCCTACGGGAGCAGGATTCTCTGAAAAGCGAAAGCCTTGACGAATAACTAGGGATATGCCCACTTGGAGATTTAGGATGAGGGTCAATGGAAAGGGAAATGGACTGTAAGTAGGTTTTACATAGAGATGACCTACCTGTAACAAGCAAGCCCCTACGAATGATATGGACAAGATGCGTGCTCTCACTCATACAATATATACACGTAAGACTCTAGTAAGACGAGTCACACAGGGCAGGCCGAGGAAATAAAGTTAGCAACGACAAAACAAACACCCCAGACGACAAACAATGGGGTGAGTGGTGACCGGCCGCCGCCTAAGGGATAGATACGGCGGGAGGTCTCCTATCTGCTGGGGCTATAGCACTCATTTTTTCAGGCTTTTCGGCCTTATTCAACCAACCACTAAACTAACAAACAGGTGGAGGTGAACCTTCATTGAAGGAGTTGACCACACGAATAAGGTTCAATGGTTTGAGTCCTCTATCCTCACATAAGGGAGGCCGCCTATTGTATGTATTCGGGGCGTTTACTGTATGTAACGCGCTAAAGTTGTTTGAGCGTTTATGTTAAGTAAACGGGAAGGGCACCGCCGGCTGAACTGAAGGTTGGTTCCAACACTTCCAACAATACTCGATCGACAACGGAAAGACTCGGCCGTAAACCCCGCTTACGTGATGGAAAAAGCTACACAACCTTCTTTTTTTTTACTTTCTTTTTCTACCCAAGTTGAATGGCTAGCTAGGAGCACATAGAAGTGGGACAGAAGCCCAGCCCAATAAAACGTAAAGGTTTGAGATCGACGAGACTACAAACAACCAACAAGGAAAAAGGGCGGAAAGAAATGGCGAATGAAACTTTTTAGGTCATCTATATCTAGGGAGACATATAGATAGAGATTGCCTTACATATCCATCCGTATAGAATTGAAGAAACAAAGACTTGACGAAGGGTGCATGCACCTTAGCTCCAAAGCGGGCATTGTCATACTGAAAACACAGAATTGAACGCTTTGTTCGTCAAGCCAACGAAGATCTTCGATCCTGGGAGAAGCCGTATGAGGTGTAGGAAGGAAGCTTCACGTACGGTTTTGAAGCCGGGCCAGTCCAGCAGCAATGGGGTGGCCTAGGGACCGATATGATGATTGGTTTAGGTACTAATTTTCGGGCCAATTCCCTGTCAATGCTACCCAAAAATGAGATTCTTGCCGAATCTGAGTTTGCTACTCCGATCACTATCAAACTAGTACCTATTACGTTTAGCATCTTAGGGGCTTTTACGGCGTATAATGTAAATCTTTTCGCGAACGAAGTCCTTTTCGCTTTTGGAACCAGTACTTTCGGTAACGGACTTTATTGCTTCCTGAATAAGCGTCGGTTCTTTGACAAAGTTTTGAACGACTTTATAGTGAGATCGTTTTTGCATTTCGGATACGAAGTCTCATTTAAAGCCTTAGACAAGGGTGCTATTGAGATCTCAGGTCCTTACGGGATTTCGTACACATTCCGGAAATTGGCCAAGCAAATAAGTTAACTTTAAAGTGGATTTGTTGTGCGAGGAGTACGTCATGACCCGTTAGCCCTAAGCTCCGTGGTGGGTAAACGGTAAACTCGACTCTACGAGCCCGGACAGTAGGGACGTAAAGACCGGAGTTGGTGTAGTGCTAGCAAGAACGTGAGTGAATGAGCCTCGCCTGTTGTCCACAAGGCATGTTGGAATGAAGAAAGGCATGGTGGGCGTATTTCAGGTCGCGGTATGTCAGGTTTCGCTAAAGCAGGGAAACTCGCAGCCCTCTGCCTCTCCTTGAGAATATAGAGTTACGCCTTTTGCTGTCACTACACATACGGTCAAGGGTAGATGGGGCGAAACAGCTAGAGCACGGGAAAATAACGATCTCAGCAAGAGCCATACGTGACGACTACTAGTTACCGTCGGCTCTGGGATCTCCTGTAAACCCCCATACAATATATGGCGGATATTAGGGGAAGCAGTCAGTGATGGGATTTCGAAAGTGCTGCAGAGAGCCGGATGAGGGGAGATCTTCACGTCCGGTTCGGAGGGCGGTGGTCTCTTGACCCTACTATCATTATGCCTTCGTTATGTTACCTAGATTAACTATATTCGCGACTTTGTTCGGTACGTGGGATTTTTGCTTTTTCCGGGTGGACAATTGATCGTATGTCACTTTCATAGTTCGTAGTTTCCTCTTACAGATATAGAGTCTTTTCTTACAGAAACAGAAGTCTTCAGTACGAACCAACGCTGGGGGAAGGTCCGACCCCTTCCCCTCTATATCAATGACATGGGGAACCGTAGGGGGAACTTTCGTCTATAGAAAGATGCTAAGGCCATTCTAAGCTAAGAGAAGGGCAGATCTTCTTAACAGAGTCATGTTCATTCTTGTCATAGCCATCATGTCATGTTAATGTAGGTTTATTGCATCATTCAAGTGAACCGTAGGGGGAACTTTCGTCTATAGAAAGATGCTAAGGCCATTCTAAGCTAAGAGAAGGGCAGATCTTCTTAACAGAGTCATGTTCATTCTTGTCATAGCCATCATGTCATGTTAATGTAGGTTTATTGCATCATTCAAGTGAATACAAGTCGGGATTATAGAAACATAGGCTTATGAGATAGCTACACCTGATTCTGAACCAGTTAATGCAAATACAATCGAAAGGGGCACGAGATGCGCTAATAGCAGAATACCCCTAATGGATAGCATGGTCCAAGCAAAGCCACTCGAAATCTTGACTAAACTATGACCAGCCATCATATTAGCGAATAAGCAGATTCCTAAACTTAGCGCACGAAAACAATAGGTGATTACCTCCAGAAGTACTAGGAAAGGCGCTAACAGCAAAGGTACCCCAGGCGGTAAGAAAGGACTGAAAAGATGAAGCCCATGTATTTAAGACCCTACTACGGTAATTCCAAGGAAAAGGGAAAATAAAGGACCCGAAATAATAATAAAATAACTTGTGACCGTAAAGCTATAAGGTATCATACCTTACGAATTGCGAAGTGGTAGAAAAGTAAAAGTAACAGGTTGCCGCGCAAACCTAATACCTTTAGGGGCGAAGCGAGCCCGTTTACCCGGTCAACTTTAGCCCCATAAGGCGCTAAAGTTGACCGTTAGGTTTTGCTTAAGCGTTTACCTAAAGGGAATGCTTAAGCTAATACCGTTCGTTAGGTTTTGCTTAAGCGTTTACCTAAAGGGAATGCTTAAGCTAATACCCTAAAAGGAGGGAAGACCATTACTCGGACATTTTGGTCTTGTCTTGGAATCTACAGCGAATTAGCGCAAGACAAGACAAGACCAACATGGTCCTTCTTTACTACATGGTGTAGTTGTAGCTTCACCTTCATGGTCTCTTTAGCGCAAGACAAGACCTACATGGTTTTGCTGTAGCAAGACCAACATGGTGTAGCTACAGCATTCCCAACATGGTCTTCGTTGTAGCCTTCATGGTCTCTTTAGCTTCACCTACATGGTCTTCCCTCCGGGCCTTCATCGCTTGCATAGCACCTTCTTGACTGAATCGCCGCTTAAGCCTTCTTGACGGTCTTCGCTGTAGCAAGACAAGACCTACATGGTGTAGCTTCACCTACATGGTCTTCCCTCCTAAACGGTATTAGCACGTTTAGGTTTTGTTTTCTTTAGCGCTTAGTTGACCGGGTTTTCTTTAGCCCTAATACCTAAAGGTAAAGCTATTACGCTGGAGCGTTTACCATGTAGGCTACAGCTATTACCTAAAGAGAATCTTAATATTACCATTCCCGAAGGGAAGACCAGGCGCTAAAGAAGACCATAAAGTAAAGGAAGACCATTATGGTTAAGCTACAGCGAAAGAAGACCATTATGGTGAAGGCTACAGCGTAGAAACCCATTACGCGAAGCGGCGTTCGCGATGTTGGTCTTGTCTTGTCTTGGAATGCGGCGTTTTTGCGCAAAACCAATAGGTGGCCGGTCCTTTAGGCTACAGCGTTTCCCGTTACGGCATTTTCTTTAGAAACAACCGTTTCCGTTTCCCGGGACACTTTAGCACCAATAGGACACTTTAGCTTAGGACAAGCGCTAAAGAAAACCTAAAGGGAAACGGACACTTTAGCACAAGACAAGACCTACATGGCTTGCTACGCACCTTCTACATGGTCAAAGCTCCGGGCCAACATGGTTTTGTCAACTTTACGTTAGGCTACAGCGTTTTCTTTAGCACGCATAGCGCCTAAAGGTATTAGCTTCGCCCCCGGTAAACTAAGCGCCTGGTATTATTGTTCAACTTCTAGTTTAGGCATATACCCTGTGTCTAAAAAGGGGAAAGAAGGACAGACACGGAGAATGCGATCATCACACGAGGTGATAGCAGTGATTTCATAATTTAAGAATTCAACTGATTTTAGGTAATCCATCTCTATGTGGCACGACATGAAAGGTGCTATGAAAAGCACGTAACCGACCGAATTACGTGAAATAGATAAATCGATCTGGCTAGGGCGTTCTTTAAAACTTACTTGGGAAGATAGACTCCTCCAAGACTGCGGTTGTGGGGCTACGCTCTAGCTTTCGGAAAGGTTATGGATACAAGAAAGAAGGAACTAGTGATAGTGGCGTAATCAACAAAAATAGAAAACCACCCTGAACTTCGGAACGACTGCCAAGGTATGCATTATGATTAAGTCTCTCGAGAAACAGAAACCACCAACGGGGCATCCGCATAACACATGCTAGATTGGGTCGTCTAGAAAATGAATCTCGTATACAGTGTTGTGATTACTCCATATTGATAAGAAGTCTAGAGAATAATTTGAAATGGGAATACATAAATAATTTCCGGTCATAGAAACGGAAACACATAAATTGCGTGAAAAGGTGCTTCGGTTGAAATTCCACCATCCACTCGGGGTTTAATTGAAAATTCTATTTCATTATCGAACTGGTTTAGAGTTAATTGCTTGCCAAACCAAACCCAGGTCTTTCTTAAGACGACAAATAGGAACCTGGAGCGAAAGCATGCATGAACAACTCCGCGGACCAGACGACTAAAGAAGATCGAATCAAAAGATGCTAAGCTAACGTAACGGAAGGCACCATCGCCGACAGAAAAGCATAACGCTTCCCCCATCTCCCACTCCCTTAGGCTTACTTAGGCAGACTCGACGGAAAGGGAAAGGATGATAGCTAACCTTTCCACCATGCCATATTGTTATGCATGTAAAGGTGCTATGCGTTAAGGATATGTCTGTTTGGCTGTGCTGAATTGAACGCTTCTAACTTGTCTTGTTTGGTTTTGCCTTAGCCTTTTTTGACTGACCCGTAGGTTGGTCCTTTGATTGTATGAAAAACGGCCACATACACGAACATGATGCAGTTCCAGCTTTCGTACGGAATCGCATACCTATCTAGTGAGTAGAAGAAACAAGAAAGAACCAACCACGGGCGGGCCGCCCACCCATGCCGCAAGCCTGCCTACTGCCTACTCACGGGGAACATCAGCTATATGGTATATTCCATGCGCAAAGCGCGGCAATCAATCCTCGTATATTGATGACGTTGACATTGGGGCATACATACATACCCATGGCATGCATGCATGCATGGTACCACCTTTCTCCGATGGATGTCACGGACGCTTTGAGCGAGGGAAAGAAACCAAAGAATCCACGAGAGGGAAAGAAAAAGCACTAAGGAGGTTGACCAGTAGTAACAAGAGGTCCGCCGGGAGGAATCCATCTGGGCGTATCACGGTTTTTTACTAGGGAGGTGGATTGAAGTGATTGTAGTGAAGAATTGATTGGAAATGAAGCGCTTCGTCTTTGGGCATTGTGGAAAGGATCGAATATGACCTAAATTGTTCCTTCCGGATTGCTTCAGTATGATGGATTGAAAGGTTGCCACACTCTAGAAAGGGCAAAGCGCTTTATAAAGCGAGGGCGCCGTGAAGATGGAGAACGCATAGCGGGGCGCAGATAATCAAACGTAAAGCGCTGGATAGTTTTCGGTAAAACGAAAAGAAGATTCTTGAACCTAAGCATAGCTTTGAAGGACGGCCAGAGGCAGATGACAGGCCGAAAGATAGGGCGTGCAAAGTAGATCGTACACCTTCCGTGTGACCCGTTGGTCCTAAGAATGTCTTTCGCAAAGCGACCCATGTTGCCCGGCAACGAGAACTTTGACTAAATGCGGCGGGTACCCAGTCCCGCCAGTGGCTGAGATGCACGCACGACTGCCTTGATAAAGGGGAATGGCCACCTTCGAAGTTGCAAAAGCGAAAGGCCCGGGCCGTAGCAGGATGAACCAATGTGAATGAGTGTAAGCTTCGTGGCCCAAACACGATCGGTGCTGACCACGCCGAGGGCATGTTCTCATAGTAGCAAGAGAGGTAAAGGCGGTGACGATTGACAAGTTGTCACTGAGCTTAGTTCCCAGTCGTACGAGAAGAGGGGTCAATCGGCGAGGCCATACGATACGCTCGTGGAGCTTCTCGCGGAGTATAGCTCACATCCGAACATCTGATTGAGGAACGGGGCAACGCCCATAAGCTCCGGAAACGGAAGGCCTGTCAGGCCATATGCCCGTGAGTGCTGCGGGATTCTTCAAAAAGAATAGGCTGACTTGAGGACTTAGGAACTTAGCCACGAATAGCTAGAGATGTTTTTCGGAAATTCATTCTAGCGCTTCCCCCAACAAGGGAAGGAAGGCCTCGACCAAATGCCGTTAAGGGGAAGGATTGCAGAGCCAGTGGAGGATTTAAGTTCTTAGGAAGAGCCGTGTGAGGCCTATAGCTCATGCATGGTTCGGAAGCCGAGCCCTAGCAGTAATGGTGCGGTTTAGGCTAACACTTATATATTAGCTAGTTATTAATTGGAAGCAGGCAGGATGGCGATGAATTATGATTGGTCTAAACCTTCAACCTCGTTTAACACAGCGAATGAAGGTTTCAGGTTAGAAGAGAAGCTCCTATGGGGGAGCCGTTAGAGTGGTTCCTGGCTACGCCCAGGAGGAGACTACGCTGACCCTTATAGCGATAGAAAATACGTACCTGATTCGTATTTTTAAATGGTGGGAAATCGCATACCATCAGCCCATATAGCTAGGGGCGCATGGGTACATAATATTGAATGGAAGCCAGGTTAAGGCGCGGGGTCAACTTGAGCAGCTGGGGTCAGAGCTAAAATAATTGAGAAAGAGAATACATAATGTATTGCGCTGTCACTATTAGGTGTTCACAAACCTATAGATTTATAATGCCTGAGCTACTATCGGTATGGTGTCTAATCCCAACCATGGCATACGTAGGCTTGGCAAAGTAGAGCAAAGCCGATGGTTAGGCAGACGCCCCATTGTTCGAGGTGTTGCCATGAATCCGGTTGATTATCCCTATGGAGGAGGCGAAGGACGCATGAAAGGAGGTAGACCTTCGGTGTCACCCTAGGGAAAGCCCACCAAATGTGGATTTCGAGCAATAGTGAGGAAATGCAGAACTTAGTTTATGGCATGATTCGTATGGAAAGGCCCTTTTGTTGATGCTTGCTTGTCGAGAAAGACGAAAAAGATCAGGGGGAGAATCTGGTCATGTAGATTTTCCATTTCGCCTAATTTTAATGGGTGCTATGCAGAAATTCATAACGGGCGATCTTTTATTCGTTTTAGGGTTATAAGCGAAAAGGTTGGTCATAAATTTGGAGAGTTTGCTTCTATATGAAAGGCCCCGAGAACACCCAAGATCAAGCGGAGATAGAAGGTACGATAATAGGATACGGCACGAAAGGTAAATTCGATTTCAGTCAGACTTAATCCGAACTACCATTCAGATTCAAGTCGGTTTAGTGAGGGCGACCGCTTCGTCACCGAATGAATTTCCTGCCGCATGTCGGTCGGGTTTGGCATTGCAGATGTCCGCAAGCAACGTATAGGACACAACTTATTCTAACGCTAACTACGCCACCACGCGGGAACGAAAGGAGAAACCCAGAGCATGTCGTGAAAGGAGCACACGCCGCCTAACCAATCCTTCTTGGGCTTCGACCTAAACTCTGAAGCACAGTTGAGTGTAGATACCACGAACACGAGGTGCGGGATACCAAGCCTAGCTTTTTGGAGGAAGCGTTTACGCTAGTCAACGTTCAAGCTAATACGTTCAGTTTTTGGGAAGCGTTTACCGGGTGAACGTAAAAGCATTTACGTGTTGTTTTCGTTACGGGAAACCCATTTACTTATGGTAGGAGCTAATACGTGTTGTAAACGTAATAGCTTAACCCTTCGGGCCTGGTATTAGCTTAATTGCATAGCACCGGTAAACGCTTCATCCTGACCTTTTAGGGTGAAGCGTTTACCTATTGTATTAGGTGTAGCTAATACCTATTGTGAAGGGAAGACCATTATGGTCTTGCTACAGCGGGTTAGTTTACCTAAATTAGGTGAAGCTAACCCTAATCGGGCAAGACCATGTTGGTCTTCTTTAGCGCCGGGAGTTTAGGCTTAGTTTTCTTTAGCTCGATAGGGAAAGTAAAGAAAATTGGTTTTGCGCTTAGCTAATACCCTTTTAGGCTTAAGCGATGCGTTTACCGTTTACCTAACATAGATAGAAAACAAACAATTTTCGGTTTTCTATCTACGTTAGGTAAACGTAAACTAATACGAAAACCTAAACGTTTAAGCAAAAACCTACCGGTCCTTTAGGTTTTCTATCGCTCCTAATGGTCAACGGTATTAGCTTCGCCCTTAACGTTTAAGCGTTTACCGTTTACCTAATGATTAAGCGCTGAGTTTTCGGTTTTCGCTTAACCTAAAGGTATTAGGGGCTAAAGAAAACGTTTACTTATGGTGCGATAGAAAACGCTACACTTTAGGTGTAGCTAATACGCTGTAGCGAACCCTAAAGGCTTAAGCTATTACCAGGCGCGTTTTCTTTAGCCGTTTCCCAAACACTTTAGCACCTTTAAGTAAACGTAAACTCTCCTTTACAGTAAACGGGTTAGCGCTTAGTTTACTGTAACGCTATTAGTGCTAATACGCTATGCGTTCAAGCGTTTACGTTTACGTTTACCTTTACGAGCTAAGCTACGCCTAGGTAAACGGTTTTCTCGCCCATAGGAGCTAAAGTTTACCAATTAGGTAAACGTACGCTCCTATTGCCTGCGATGAAGCTAATACCGTAACGCGCTAAAGTTTAAGCTAATACCTATACCGTTACGGTTTTCTTTAGCCGTTTCCCAAACACTTTAGCACCTATTGGACCTATTGGATGAAGCTAATACCTATACCTAACAGTAAACGCTTAAACTAAGGTAAACGTAAAAGCACCTTTAGGAGCTAAACTTTAGCCCCTAAAGTAAACATTTTCGAGCTATGCTATTACCGGTTAGGGAATCGGGTTAGTTTACGAAAACGCTTTAGCCTTTAGGTAAACGCGGAGTTAGGTCAACTCTTGTTTACCTAACGGTCAACTCTCCAATAAGGCGCTAAAGAAAATGCCGTGAAGGGGTGGCGAATAAGCTCCTAAGAAAGGCGCTAAAGAAAATGCCGTGAAAGGGCGAAGCGAATGCACAAGACCATGTTGGTCTTCCCTCCTTGCCCGTTAAGGTAAACTAAGCGCTAAAGACAACTTTAGCGTAAAACCAATAGGTGCTTTTCCTAAAGGGAAACGGCTCCGCGTCGGTTAGGGAATCGTGCTTAGCTAATACCCCATAAAGCGGAGGGAAGACCATGTAGAAGGTGCTATGCAAGCCATGTTGGTCTTGTCTTGCGCTAAAGAAGACCATATAGGTCTTGCGCTTAGCTTCGTCCCAATAGGCGCTATGCGTGCTAAAGCCGATAGGCTACAACGTTTACCTTAAGGGAATGCGCTAAAGAAAGCGCTTTAGCCAATAGGTATTAGCTACACCTATTGGGAAAGCGCTTAGTTTACTGTAACGGTAAACGTAAACGGTAAACGCATAGCACGTTTACGCTAATACGTTGAGTTTTCGAAACAACTTTCACCACACCACGCCCCTTCTCTGTACATGCGCTGATCGCTGGCGCATGTACCCGGACTTGGAGGGCTCGAGCATCCCCCCGGCAGAAGCCAGCGCAGCGGCTTGCTTGAGCCTAGCCTAAAGCGCACTGTGCTTCAACAAGTGAGAGTATTCGGTGGAACCGGTGAACCACGCAACGCATCTAACTAACCCTTGTTTAGCGTGGGGCAGAAGGCTCGTAGTACCCGCCTACCTCTCGTGGATCCGATAGGGAAACACAGCTCGGTGGAAGGAGAGGAGCCTAAATTAACGCACCCACCCAATAGGGACGTAGCACACTCAAGCAGTACAGAGATATCGGGTCAACTCTACTCTCGGCGGATGAAACTGAACAGCGTTTTGACACATGCCGATCGACCCCTTGTGCCCTTCCCCCTTCGTCGTCGGGCCAGAGATTAAGTCTAAGTCATCATTGAAACAGGGTCTTCGTGTCGTGGAAGACTTCACTTTGGCCCTGACATTGAAGTGAAGCTGGTCATTCATTCACCCTTTTCACTTTCACTCTATGAGATTTAGTGAGCGCTTTGACTTAAGTTCTTCTCTTTCCCGACTGGGAAAGCGCAGTCAGTGGCTGGCGGCTTTACGTTTTCGAAAGGCATTCCGGTTTCAGCAGAACAGAATCGAGCAGCATCGCTGCTGGCGGAGAGAAGCAAGTGCACAGCGTGGGAGGCTTGGCTGGCTTGCGCAGAGGATCAAGCGCTTCTTGGGAACCGCCACCGCGATATAGGCAACTCGGGTGAAAAACCTGTGTGATGGGCAACCATCTTGCACGGTTCGGAGAGCACCTGATTTCATTTAGTCTGCGTTGGTGAATGAAAGCGCTGCTTCACATGGCTGGCTTTTCTCACAGCCAGACAGAGTAACTCTCGACCCCATCCACTGTTATGGAAAATCGTTGTATTAGGATGTAGATTCCAGATATCTTTTCCGTTCAATTTTTCCCAAGATTTTTTCCAAAGAAGAAAAAAAGAAAACTAAAGAAGGAAGAGAGAACACTAGCAGAAAAAAGAGGAAACCTAGAGGCGTGCAGCGGCGTCGCAAAGTTGACCTTCGTCTCGGTAGGTGTACTATTCATCATTTCCCTAAAAGGACATTCATTCATGTATTCTTTTTTCCAGTTTAATGACGCCCACCATTACTTCCCGGTTGACGACACCGTTGATGACGCTAATCGAGAGGGCGACCGGTCTAGTTCCTGCATGAAAACATTGTACAAGCTCAATGTTGTACTGTACATTGGTGTTGCACTTACTCTTGCTCGGTAACGAACACGGGGACCAAAGCATGTGCGGCAAGCAAGGTGCGAAGCTAAGCCTTTCTGCGGGTTCATGAATCGAAGCAAGCGGTTTAAAAAACTAACAAAGTTTCGGGCATTAGCAGCGAAAGAATAACTTTGTTGTTAGCGCGACTCAAAAGTCTACGGATCGGACTAAAAAGCATACATAGAGCGAGCCTGCTTTTGGTATTGAGATGAGGGCAAGCCAATTGGCGAATCGAAGTTCCTTTCGGGGCTGGCTACCAGGCGGCAGGCGAGAGTGAACCATTCATTGGCACTTAACTTTAATGGGGAGCGCGAACACGCACACGCAGCCTCGCTCTATGCATGCCTACTGAGGGTTTTGACCAAGAGGGCTAAAGCTAAATACTCCTCTTCCCACCCATGACAGAAGGGAAAGGAAAGGATAGAGCAGGTTAACCTTACTGGGGACAAGAAACTAAATGACATCCCAACTACTTCGTTCGATCAACACAAAATTGGACAAGCCATGTAGGAAACAACGGTGAGATCTTATGGTGCTAAAGTTTACCGTTAAGGTAAACGGAGGAAAGCCCCGAAGAGAGGTCAGAGGGCCCATACCACCTGCCTACCTTTGCCGGTTCCGGCACCACTTGGCGAACGAATGCCAAGAAGTAGAAGGGAAGGAGCCTATGCATTTTTCACGCTCTGAGAGCCGGAGGGAAGAGGGGTCATTTCCGATGAACGAACCCTTTCATCCGTCAAGTTAGAGAGCCGTGTGATGGGTGACTATCTAGCCCGGTTCGGAGAGCATTTATGTAGCCTGCACCAGTTAGTTATGGGAGGGGGCATGAGTAGAAAATGCGACAAAATGCCGCCTTTCCTGTTTGCCCTCGTCAAGCCGATGAAGCCTCCGCTTGTTCATCCGACGCAGGCGGACTTTTGACCCTATCTCACATTTAGTAGGGCAATAGGAAAAATAAAAAAGGGAGGATTCCTAGGTGCGCAGCATGGCGATAAGGTCTCCGAAGAAAACTCCCCCCGCCGGGCACCTATTACACCTCTGGTCGTGCAATACTTTCCTCGTATGAAGAGCTAAATTTATTCTGACCCCACTACGGTTAACATAACTGATGACAATCTTTTGCTTCTCTCTCCCTCTCTGTTCTCCTTTTCCTATGGTAAGGACGCCGCCATTCGCTCTGACAAAATGAGGAATGCCTGGGGTAGGTTTGCAGAGAGAAAACTGCGTAGGTTTATAGGGAATGCCTTACGTGAGAAAGCTAGGAATCCGTGCTGTCAGTACCACCATAATAGGGATGCCCGACGCGAATGTACGAAACCCAGAAAGAAGGATCCGTGCAGCCGTTACTCTTCTTCAAGAGAAGATGCCCGCTGACGCTCGTACATAGCGAATGCCCAATTAAGGGAAACTAAGAAAGTCCGCAGTCATCGTTGCCGGAAGAGGATTAAACCCTGGTGGCCTGAAATGTAACTTTTTTCATCTAGTGAAACAAGCACTAATATCTTGATCAAGCCAGTAAGAGCTGATTTTTCCCATTAAAGTGCTTTTCCAATAGCTTAGGAGATACCTTGGGGACCAGAAAAAAAGAAATCCTTTGTCTAAATTTGTACATCTATATCCTAAAAGATGGAAAACTGCGAATGTGTGAAGGGAATATGTATTTGTCGTCCACGTTGATCGAATGGCGCTTTAATAGCTTAAACCGAATGTATGAAATACGGTTCAACATCCTTACATGTCTTTTCTGATTATATCGGTTACGCGAGGACAGAAACATTCACTCGTTATGGGATTCCGGGTGTCAAAGTGTGGATTCCGTATTCCAAACTTCAAAGAAAGAACAAGAAGAGACTCAATTCGGATGTTGTATCCAAAACGTACAAAGTTTTGAAAATGTTAAACGGGCAAATGTAGAGGTTGCAGAACGGACGGTACATGACTTAGTTTCGGAGAATATGGCATTAAAAGCTGTTCAGCGGGTCGTATTCTATATTAAACCATTGAAGCAGTGCGTCGCGCTATAAGCAGACATTTCTAGAGAAATGGTCAAATATGGGTAAGAATCTTCGCAGATATTCCCATTACCCGTAAACTCACGGAAGTAAGAATGGGAAAAGGAAAAGGAAATCCTACAAGTTGGATGGCTCGTGTGGTGACGGGATAGATCCCATTTGAAATGGATGGTGTGAGTTTGTCAAATGCTCGAGACGCTGCGACATTAGCAGCGCATAGACCATGTGTGTCAACCAAGTTTGTTCAATGGTTGTAATTCCAATTAAAGGTTTAAAGAAGAACTGCCCGCTGGAACGCTTTGCGAAGCGAAGAAGGTGGGCGCCCACCCAAGACCATGCATGCCATGAGTCCCCACTGCTCTACCGACTGAGCTAATCCGAAACAAGAATGGGGCAAAGAAAGAAAGAGAACAGCAGCCATGATTATTAAGAACCAATGCTTTCCGATGAATGAAGCGGTGTGTGAAACTAAAGCAGCAAGAAAACGAGAAATTTCGTCTGTCTATAGAAAGATGCTAAGGCCATTCTAAGCTAAGAGAAGGGTTCACCTCAATCTTAGGCCTGAGCTACCTACGCGGCGATCCAGCAAAGAAATGAATTTGTTGCTAAGAATAAATATTCCAACCAAAAGCGAACCGCTAAGAATATTCGTTCCTCGGAAAGGGAAAGGAACCCGTTTTTGTATGCTATGCCCGTAGAAGGGAAATCAACTATTCATTCTCCCTTCGAATGAGATAATAATAAGAATAGTTACGGTGCGATTCACTGTTAGGGCGGCGAGCGAGGTCTCTGGTTTCAACCCAGGATGGCGGGGAATCAGGATAAGCATTTATCAGTTCACGCATGCTTGACTTGATGAACAGCAGCACTGGGGATATAGCTCAGTCGGTAGAGCGCCGCCCTTCCCTTGCTGGGTCTAAGGAGCGAAGGCAGTGACAAAACAAATGGCAGTATCTTCCACCTGAACCGGTGGCCTAGAAATGTAGGAGGAGGACCGAAAATGCCAATTATGTTATGCCACCGCAGGTTTCTGTCTAGTTTAGGGCCGGCCCGGCACTAACGTTGGGTTGTGACATCGAGGAAAGGAACTGCCATGAATGAATGAATGCAAGAGACTGCCCGCCTGTAAAACGTAAAAACAAGACCCGTTCAATCCCCCATCGGCGGGGTGTAAGACCCGTTCAATCCCCATTTGAACCCACACGGAAAAGTAGGCGCGGTCGTCAGTCAAAGAGTTTTGGCATATGCTCTTTACGTCTTACGAATTCGTCAATCAAAGTACTATGTTCGTCATTACACCAGTGTGCTTTCTGTTGGAATAACCGGGTGTATGGTTTCATTATACATTCTCAGGTGGCCCCGCCGAAGCAGCAATTACTACAGATATTAGGGTTGTATGCTTTTTCCACTCTAAAGGTAAATCCATACATAAAGGTCACTTCTGAGATAAAATTGGAAAATGAGGCTAAATGTAATAAAGTAAGTCTATGATCCAAGGGTCTGGCCGGTTCAGACAGATCTGAAATCGGACACCGTTTGGTCATCCGTGTGTATGACCAAAGATCTCGAGTTTAGACTTACTAGGAGGTCTTGTGCGCTTGTGAACAAGTGATCCACTTAGCTTAGTGGTTAAGTCTCAAGGATGTGAAGGAGGAGGTCTTGGGTTCAATCCCCATGGGAGACATGGAGAGAGTATTTTGCCCAAAGAGACCTAGATCCTTCTAGAAGCATCCACTTGAGTTAACTCGAGTTAACTGGGACACTTGGCGCACATGTAGTTACATGGCTGACACTTGGCTGGTTAGTATCCACCTGCCCAAGAAGGCAGTCCCCTGGAGAGAGCTATATATAGAGGCATTTGGTTGGGAGGAGAGTGATCTCTCTAGCATGTGGTGGTCGTAATCTTCGTTCTATTGCATTGGTGTCAGAGCCAAGTTCTCATGGTGACCTTGGGGGACATCATCACCTTCCTCAAAAGTTTTCGTGAGATCTTGCGAATTCAGCTTCTTCATATTGTTTTCTCTTTCTCTCTCACTATGTGCGTCTCCTCCTTAGTGGTTCGTGCTCACGCATATTTTTGGTGGCAAAAAAACATACGAAGTCTGTTGTCGATAATGGGAATCGAACTCTCGACAGCCTGCAGAAAGCGAACCATGTAACCAGGCGAGCAGACTGGCTTTGCGGTATCGATTGGCTTTATAATTTGTAGACCTTCCATATCTTTGAAGATAAAAAAAGAAACGTAGCGCTGCTGCCACCTCGGGGGATCAAACTCAGTCGACTAGCTTTGGATCACAGATAACGCGACCAATGCCAAGGTGTGCAGATGCTATCTTGCGGAGCACTAATTTCTTCATCCGCAGCAAGAAATGATCGAGAACGAAGAGGTACTGGTTCCCGGCAATGCTCCTCTTCTGTCGCAACCTTCTGATCTGGAGTGAGACGCGCTACCATTGCGCCACAGATCCGATAAGGCACTGTGCCAGAGATGTATCGTAGTAGTGCCATCTGCAGAGCTGCACAAGAACAAATCCGATTAGTGGGCTGAAATGCCTGACGATGGCGGCGCTGCCTTCTCAGCGTTTGCTTAGTTCCATTGCTTCCATTGCAACGCATGGTACGTCGTTTGACACACATAAGGCGGCACTTCCTCGAGGCACCGCCTGAACTTTTTGAAGCGAACGCTCATTGCCACCTAGAAGAGGTCCACATGAAAGAATCCGATTAGTGTGGTAGAATGGCTGAGAATGGCGGCAATGCCTTAGATCGGTCCAGAATCTGATGGTAGCAGTGGTGTGCCGCCTGGGGTTCAACCTCACGACCTTTCGTTGACGGCGTCTATCTCTTATCAAACAAAGTTTTAAAAGTGTGTTTCAGGTGGACGCAGGCGGGGTTTGATCTCAAGACCTCGCAGCCTGGAGGTCATGCTTTAGCCATGGGCGCACTTTTATCCATGACGCCACTTCGATATATATGTTCATATTGCAGGAACGAGGCAAAAGTATTACTGCTTCATAGTCGGTGACTGACCCATCCAGAAGAAGAAAAGAAAGTGTTGCAGAAATGTCCAATTCCGGGATTCGAACCTGGGTGCTGGTTATAGGAGCACGATGAGGTAGCCAAGGCGTTAAATACCTTTGCATCCCGTAGGCAGCAAGTTATAATCAGGGGTAGAGAAGCTCTTACCAACGAGCATAAGAGCAAAGATCTACCTGAGAGGGACCCGAGAATCGATCCTTCGACCTCTGAGTTCGAAGATCAGTCATCTATACACGACACAAAGATTAATGTTGTTTGATGCATATAATATGTATCTTCAGAAGTGAAGAGTGTAATTGGAGCACCGAATTGTTGCAACCTGGACCCCGAGATGTATGAGTCTTGGGACTCTTCCAAAGAATCAAGGGAAGGACGTAGCTAATTGGAAGATAAGTATTTTCCAAGTTATGTCTTCATTTCAATATTTGTTTTCTCCATGCTTTCATGTAGGATGCATTTTATGAAAGAATAATGCAAATTAATGAAAGCTAAAAAAAAAAAAAAGAGAAAATAAACATATTGAAATGCTAAAGCACAAACATATTGAAATGTTTGGTATGCAACTACAAAAGAAATGATTGTTGTTGCATTTCTCCTTTCAAAAGAATGTTTTCAGGCACCTTGCACATTTGTTTTCTTGCTTCCAAAAGGAATAGCATGCACTCAAGTATGTGCACATGTATATAACCTTTTGTAAGGTAAAGGAAAGATTGTTTGTGCATGGTTGATTGGACGCACACATATATGTATCAAGCTCAAGAAATTGCTTGATTTATGTTTAGTATATGAAAGGAGAATGCCAACACTTGCATGTACTCACATGCATTTGCACCCAAGAATGGTCATTTGCATACAGGAACATGCATTTGCATGCAAATAGATGCATGAACATATGCATGATCGTTTATTAAGAAGATTGAATACTTTCAAGTTCAAAGGATAGTTGATATGTTCCAAATTTGAAAAAAATCATAGAACTTTTGAAGATTTGATCTTTGATTTCATCTTGACGAGTGATGAACCTCAAAGTTCAATAGTCGGATGCTAAATTCTATGAAGAGTTTTCTTAGTTCTTGAGCACTTCTTAATGAAAGCCTTTATTTGATCTTTTATCCCAAGCCGTGATCTAAAATCAAATAAAGCTAAATGGAACTTACACTAGATGAACTTTTAAAGTTCGCAAGATAGTTGTTCTATTTCATAAGTAGTATCCCTAGTAAGGATGCATTTATAAGTTTTCATTTGATTTCATCCCAAGGGGTGATGGAAATCAAAGGTTAAACCTTAACATCAATTAATCCTTGACGTCAATAAAAGGATGTTAGGTTTTAAAGTTGCATATCTGGTAAATAATGCAACTAGCTAGCTAAACAATCATAGAAGAACTCTTTTAGAGAGTTACACTTTTGGTTTCATCTAAGCTAATTGAAGCTTCAAGAGGAAATTAAAGTAAGTAATCTTTAGGAAATAAGATAAGTTCCTAAGAACTTGAAGCAAGTGTGAATTTTTCATTTAGGAATAGAAAGTTCCAAGAAATGGATCACCAATCCATGAACTTTTCCTAAACAAGCTATAAAATTCAAAGTTATGTGTTCACAGTAACATTACTATTGGATCAATCATTAATAGATGCTTGGACTTTAAAACATAAATTTGATTAGTGAAATATGTTTAAAGGACTCTAGTAACATCTGAAGATTGACCAATAATAATGAGTCTTGTATCAAACTCAAGAATAGAAGTCGATATCACATAAACGAAAAGTCAACTTAAAACTGTCATACTGGCAAATGTGATATTTCGTCTCTAGTTTGATACTCAGGAAATAAATACAATTGAATCAGTAAATTTTTTATTATTTGAAAGAATTTCTTTCAAATGTTCTTTTTGCAAAAGATTCCAAGATGAATCATTTGCTCAAGATATTTGATTCCCTAGAAGGAAACTCAAGTCTTTGAAGAATAACATTCTTCCAAGTATTAAGAATGAAGTTCTTCATACTCTTTAGTTAGCAAGTAGTTCCCAGCAAATCTCTAACCACCAGGTTTGGTATTTAAGTCCAAATAAATGATATAACCTAACGGTATATCAAAAGATTCTTAGCTTTGGAATCTGAAAAGCATTAGAAAATGCTTGGACTTAAGTTGAGGGAAAGATCTCTAAAAATCCTGCAGGTAAGCAAAGAAGCTTAAGAAAGTTTAAGAGATCTTAAAAGATAAAGACTAAAAGTCTTTATTTTGTTGCCAGGATCAACCAGATTTGATCAAGTTTGGCCGTGATTGTTCAAGAACGTGCGATTAGAACTACCCTGTACATTGCCCAAGTATTGGCTGTAAAAAAATTCTGTTAGGAGTTATTCACTCAAGTTCCATTGAGTCAATGGAAAATTGTGAAAAAGTAAGCTGTTCCGAGTCTGAACAGAGTGAAGTAATTCCAAGTCTGTAGTCTGCAACCGTGAAGACGGTACTTAAGTCTGTGGAAGGTAAAACGTAAGTGTTTGCCTATCCTTAAAGGGATTTTGGTACAAATCCAGAAAGCATGAGCGGATGCTTAGACTAAGGCAGTAGAGAGATTCCTGTAAAAATATCCTGGCCAGGATAGGTACCTAAAAGCATTATTAGAATGGAATCTAAAGACAAGAAGTCAAAAGCTCTTGTCGCTACAAAATTGGTCAAGAATAACCAATTGAACTTGAATTCCAGAAAATTCAAGTACTTGGAATTCTGATTGGTTTTCATTTGAAAACCCTAGTAAAGAAGAATTGATATTCTGTCAAGAGGTTTTCAAGTTTCCAAGGCAAAGCACATGATTATGAGGTGATCATGTGAAGGAATCAAAACCTAGGAAAATCTAGTTAGAGGAAATGCCTGAAACTTCCAATTCTTGTAAAGAATTGAAGAAATAAGGTACTCTATCAAGAGATGTTTAGACTTTAGGATAAGAATCACTCACATATTAATGTGAATATAAAATAGGGTGGTATGGGACACCATATTTTATACTCAGATTGATGTAGGAAAGATGGTATGGGACATCGGACCGTGGGATGATAATTATCTTTTAGTCCTAGTTTGAAATTTGAAGTTAGGTTTCATCCTTAAGGGAATTAAGACTTCAAGGAAAGTTTAATTCGTAAAGGATGAAAATAGTATCTTACGATACTTCAAGATAACTTCAAGATTAAGGAAACTGAAGATATGAAGTAAGTAACTTCCAAGATCTTCTTAGAACACTTCAAGTTTAAGTGTTATTGATCAGAAATATTTGATAAAATTTTGAAAGAAGTTGGACTTTGACTTTGAATTGCTCTTTTCAACCAAAGATTTGATTGATTAAGTCAAGCACCAAGTTTCTAGTATAACTTGGTAAATTCACTCTTTTGACTCAAAGAAATGCATAAGAATTGCATTACTAGTAAGGAGTCAGAAAGACTGAATTGGATTTGAACTTAATCTCAAGTGAAGCATTATTTGAATACGAAACTCATCGACAGAACCTCAGTGGGTCGACACACTGATGTTAGTTACCACACTAGTATCTTGTGGTTAGATGATGTTTCTGATTTTCTTTGAATCTTTTTGAGAATCCAGTTTATTTCTCTTAAAGATAAAGACAATGCTTCAATATCCTGTTGAAATAGATCTTTGAAAAGTTAAAAGTCCTGAGTCAACTAGACTTTGACTCATAGCAAGTTTACGTATGTTCAAAGTTTGAATTGGTTGTACAAAGTCTTAGTTATTTCTTTTTTGCTTTCCAAATCTTTTGGAATTGGCTCAGACATGGTATCTGATTCCTTTTGCAAAAGACCAGGGTTAGCCGATTAGAATAAAATAACTAAATTAACATCCTAGATAGATGTTATGTATAAGAACCTTTTCAATCTTCAAAAGATGATAAGTGGACTTATTCATTTGAGTTTGCTTCAAGTTATAGCATAAATGACTTTCTAGAGTCCAGTATACTCTAGAATAGGGAAGTTAGGAATTGCTCATCAGATTGACAATTCCCAAGAACTTTCAGTTAAAAGTCTTTGAGAAAAGTGTCCTAAGTTGGACAATTTTCATTTTGAATTTGAATTGGTGAAGTTAGTAATGGTTGGTCCCACCAATGGTAAACTTTCTCTTACAGTTTACATAGGATTTTTTCAACTCATTGGGACAAAGTAGTCCTCTAGTCGGGTGAAAAAATCAAGTATCTGTTGGATCAAAGTAAACCATTGTATAAACATCCAAGTTAGATGTTTGAGACAACCAAAACTTCAAGTTCCCCAAAACAAATTCAAGTGAATCAAGAATTCTTAAAGTCTTGCAAGGGATAAGAATCCCACCTTAATTACTAAGTCCATGCACCAGTCATGCCCAGAAATGGACTAGTAATTTGAATCCACCTAGTTCACGTGTTTGTGCCTAGATCGCACCTCGAGAAACTGTGAATTAGCTAGGGATGTGTTTAGATCCACCCTCATTATTCTTTACTAGTTTGTACTTTGTCCCGTTCATCAAAGTGCAAAACCCGGATAGTGTTTTGAATCATTTGGGCAGGGATGCCACCACAGAGATGAGACATGTTCTTCCAGTTCTAGAACATGACCATGTTCTTCCAGTTTTAGAACATGAGGCTCGGGGGTTGCCAACAGTATGTATATAGCTCTATTTTCGAGGACGAAAATCTTTTCCAAGGGGGGAAGAATGTAATAAAGTAAGTCTATGATCCAAGGGTCTAGCCGGTTCAGACAGATCTGAAATCGGACACCGTTTGGTCATCCGTGTGTATGACCAAAGATCTCGAGTTTAGACTTACTAGGAGGTCTTGTGCTCTTGTGAACAAGTGATCCACTTAGCTTAGCGGTTAAGTCTCAAGGATGTGAAGGAGGAGGTCTTGGGTTCAATCCCCATGGGAGACATGGAGAGAGTATTTTGCCCAAAGAGACCTAGATCCTTCTAGAAGCATCCACTTGAGTTAACTCGAGTTAACTGGGACACTTGGCGCACATGTAGTTACATGGCTGACACTTGGCTGGTTAGTATCCACCTGCCCAAGAAGGCAGTCCCCTGGAGAGAGCTATATATAGAGGCATTTGGTTGGGAGGAGAGTGATCTCTCTAGCATGTGGTGGTCGTAATCTTCGTTCTATTGCACTAAAGCGTTTTCTTTAGCGCATTCCCTTAAGGTAAACGCTGTAGCCTAAAAGGTATTAGCTTAATGAACCGTTCGCCGCGAAGACTAAGCGCATAAAACAAGACCATGTTGGTCAAAGCTTAAGCCTACATGGTATTAGCTTAAGCCTACATGGTAATAGCTTAACCGTTTAGGCTTAAGCGTTTACAAAACCTAAACGGGTAAGCTAATACCATTCCCTATATGGTCAACTTAAGCCCGTAACGGTTTTGGTTTTCTTTAGCCCCAAACCCCGACTTTAGCCCGTTAGGTCTTGTCTTGGAATGCGCCTAAAGTTGACCGTTAAGGCTTTACCCGTTTACCTATCGTAAAGAAAACCATATTGGCTACAGCTACACCATGTTGGCTACAGCTACACCATGTAGGTCTTGTCTTGCTACAGCTACACCATGTAGGTCTTGCTTAAGCGATTAGCTTAATCGTTTACCGGTTTTCGCTGAAACGTTTACCTATGGGGTGGAGCTAATACGTGTTGTAAACGTAATAGCTTCGCTCCATACGGTCCATAGGTATTAGCTTCACCCTAATCGGGCCTATCGGGCTAAAAAAAACTAACGCTTAAGCGTAATAGCTTAACTTTAAGGGTTCGTTCGTTCACGTGTATTAGCTACACCTAAAGGCTACAGCGAATTAGCTTAATCGATTAGGGGCTCCGAGGGCGATAGAAAACTAACAGTGAACATAAACGTAGATAGAAAACTCAACGTAAACGCTACGCCCCATACATAGGTAAACGCTATGGCGAACTAAGACCAAATGACATTGTGGTGAAGGTGAAAATGAAAGGTAGATTTGTCTCGAAGACATTCATTCAAGGCATAATCAATGAATCAATCAATTTTGTGTTGTTTTTGGTTCTTAATATTTATCTGTTTGGTTGGTTTATGCGTGAACTGGAAACCGTGCGGGGGCAGGGTTCGAACCCGCAGTCTTCAGGTCATGAGCCTGACAAGTTGGCCATTTACTCCACCCTGCGATGGATCTCTCTCGGGCACGGAAGAGCGCTCGATCGAGTCCTGCCTGCGAGTTTTTGCCGAGGATGAACCCGAAGCGAGTACTTACTTTCAGCCTCGACCGCGCAGCGACGTGGGGTGTGGGGTCGACTGGCCAATTCCCTATCTGGGTGTTCTATTAAACCTTACGGCACTGCTCAAGTTTAGGCGTCAGTCTGTCCGCCGATTTAGGCCCCTTCCCTTCTACGACGCTTAACCGAAAACAACACGTTTAAGCGTTTACATTAGTTTTCGTTCACCCGGTAAACGGCCGAAAAGGTCAACTAAGCGAAAAGTTAGCAGCTAAGCTCAACTTGGGTGAATCGCAGCTAAGCCTTTCTGCAGGTTCATGAATCACAGCTAAGCTCAACTTGGGTGAATCGGACCGAAAACGAAAAAAACATGTAAACTATCTACGTTTACCTATACCTAACGGTCAACTTTAGCCCCATAGGTTTTCTTTAGCACCTAACGTTTAAGCGAAAACAAAAATGAAAACCAATAGGTGCTAAAGTGTTTGGGAAACGGGCTAAAGAAAATGAAAACAACACGTACCCGAAAACCTTAACGGACTAAAGACCGCTTTGCCCCTTAAGGTTTTCTTTAGCCGTTTCCCTTAAAGCTACAGCGTGTCCGAAATCGTTTCCCTAAAGGTCAACTTTAGCACCAATAGGACACTTTAGTGGGAAACGGATACTTTAGCACCGTATGGTTTTGGGTTTCGCTTAACCGTTTACTTTAGGGTATTAGCATAGCACGCATAGCGCCTAAAGGCGCGTAGCTATTACCATGTAGGCTACAGCTATTACCATTATGGTGAAGGCTTAAGCTAATACCGATAGGCTTAAGCTATTACCATTCAGTCAAGAAGGGTGAAGCTAATACCTAAAGGGAATCGGGCGAACTACCTAACGAAACTAATCGTGCTTAGCTAATACCCTAAAGCGCTATGCATGCTAAAGAAAACCTTTAGGGGCGGCTAAAGAAAACGTTGTAGCCTTTACGGTCGCCGAAAACCTATCGAGCTTAGCTTCGCCCCTAAAGGTATTAGGGCTAAAGTGTCCGTTTCCCTTAAGGTGTAGCTAATACCTATTGGGAATGGTATTAGCTTAAGCCTTTAGGTTTTGGTATTAGCTTAACCGTTTACCTATCGTTTAAGTTAAGCAAAACAAGACAAGACAAGACCAACATCGCGCTTAAGCCTGGTTTTCTATGTAGCCTTCACCTTTAGGTGTAGCTAATACCGTTTAGGAGGGAAGACCATGTAGGGAATGCTTAAGCGAAAACTTTAGCGCCTGGTCTTCCCTTCTTTACTTTAGGTGTAGCTAATACCTATTGGGAAGGGAAGACCATTATGGTCTTGCTACAGCGTAATAGCTTAAGCAAAACAAGACCATGTAGTCAAGAAGGACCATGTTGGTCTTGCTACAGCTACACCATGAAGTAAAGGCTACAGCGAGACCATGTTGGTCTTGAGCGCTGCTAGCCATGTTGGTCTTGCTTAACCCTTCGGGCCTGGTATTAGCTTAAGCCTACATGGTGCTAAAGTGTCCGTTTCCGTTTCCCTAAGAAACTAAAGCACCAATAACTTTAGCACCTTAACGGGAAACGGCTAATACCGTTTAGGTTTTGGTAAACGCTTAAGCAAAACAAGACCATGTAGTAAAGAAGCTTGACCATGTTGGTTTTGCTACAGCTACACCATGTTGGTAAAGAAGGACCATGTAGGTCTTGTCTTGCTTAAGCCTTCTGCCCTAGTTTTCGTTGTAGCCTCACCATAATGGTCGTCCCTCCGCTTTTAGCGTAATAGCTTAAACTTAAGGTGCTATGCAAGCGATTAAGCTAATACCTATACCTAAAGGTAAACGCTACACCTAAAGGTAAACGGGTAAAACCTTAACGGTCAACTTGAGCGCAAAACCAATAGGTTGCGCAAAACCAATCGCTAAAGCCTAATCGGGCCTTTTAGGAGCTAAATTTGATCGGTTAGGTATAGTATTAGCTTAATCGTTTACTTAACGTTTTCTATCTACGTAAACGCTTGAACGTTTACGTTAGTTTTCGCTCTATCGCGCCTATGCAACCACGGTTGAAGCGGTTCCTGGTAGGCAGGTATTACAAGTCCTCTGTCCCACACATCTATCCGGGAAGTGTGGGTCACCGGTTTCACTGAATGCTCCTATCTCCGGTCGTGTGAGTGTGCAGTTACGCTTCAGATGTTTGCTATACCCATATTGACTCCCAGTTTCCCGTATCTCTGGTGCACTAATCCGGATCCTCAACACACTGGGATAGATGCGGTATGGAGGAACTTAGCCTTACCGTCCGGCTGATCGTTCCGCTAGCATCTTGCATTCACGAGACCGTTCAACTGCCACTGCCGGCACGAAGTGGAGATATGCCAAGAGTTGGCTATTTCCGTTTACGACATGCTGTTGTTGTCGTCATATCAACCACGTCGATTAGTCATACTCGCTCTTTAGTGGGGCAGAGCTAATACGGTTGACCGTTTATGTTTACCTAACTATGTTCGCTTAAACGTTTACTTATGGTGCTAAAGAAAACCGTTAAGGCGGCGGCTAAAGTTGACGAAACCGTTTACTTAAGGTAAACTTTAGCCCCTATCGGCGCTGCTATAGTGTTGTAAACGTAAACGCTTAATCGTTAGGCCCGAAGGGTTAAGCGACAGTTAGGGAATCCTGCTTAGCTTCGCGCGTTAGTAAACGGTTAAGCTATTACGTTTACAACACGTATTAGCTCCTAATATAAGTAGTAAACGGTTTTCTTTAGCGCTTAGTTTACTGGAGCTAAAGAAAACCTAAAGTAAACGAGCTAAAGAAAACGTTTACTTTAGGGGCTATGCTTAGCTCCATAAGGACCGTAGTTCAACTATCTACGTTTACCTTTACGAACTAAAGAAAACGATGTAGCAAGACCAACATGGCTCTTTAGCTAGCTAGCTCTTCTAGGAGTATTGAGTGAAGTTCACGTTCTTTCTTGAGCTCTTCTTTGAGAGACTTGCTTGCTTGCTCCGTTCGGCCTAACTCATATGGGGACTACGGGACGGTAAACTCTTCGCTTCGCGCTTTCCGTTTACAACTCAGTCAACTTTAGCTCCATATGGGAAACTTTCGCGTAAAACAAGACAAGACAAGACCAAGGCTTTGCCCCTTACCAACATGGTCAAATCGGGCCTTTTAGGTGTAGCGTTTACCGTAAAGGCTAAAGCTAATACCTATTGGTTTTACGCGGTTTAGCTTAAGCATTCCCAACATGGTCTTCCCTCCGCTTTATGGTCTTCGCTTAAGCCCTACATGGTCTCTTTAGCGCAAGACAAGACCATGTTGGTCAAACCTTCTACATGGTCCTCCCTTTTAGGTTTTCTTTAGCGTAAAACACGGTATTAGCTTAAGCCTTCATCGCTCTTACGCGTTTTCCCTTAACGAGCGTTTACGAAAACCTAAAGTAAACGGGCTAAAGAAAACAAGACAAGACCAACACTTCTCAAGAAAACTTCATGAATGGTAATAGCTTGCTACGCACCTCCGCTTTATGGTCTTCTTTAGCGCATTCCCAACATGGTCTTCGCTGTAGATTCGCTGTAGCCTTTAGGTGTAGCTTCGCCCCAACATGGTCTTCCCTCCGGCCTTTTAGGTGTAGCGTTTACCGTAAAGGCGCAGCGTCTTCGCTATTCCAAGACCAACATGGCTTGCATAGCACCTCCGGGCCAACATGGTCTTCCCTTCACCTTAATGGTTTTGGTTTTCTTTAGCGCATTCCCTCCGTTATCCCTTACGGGAATCGAACCCGTTTCTTCGACATGAAAAGACGATGTCCTAACCACTAGATGAAAGGGACTTGGCAGGATTGTGCTTGACTTGGCTTTCTCCTTCCATAACCGAAACCTAGTGTTGAACCAACTCTACACCCAGCCAGATCTTATGGAAGTTGAAGCACTATGGTCTGTAGTACCTCCTCTGCTGTTCCCCGGTTCCCCCTTCCCATTTCCTATATGAGACGACGTGGAATGATGCGATTGATTCACTTTGACTCATAATGTCATTAATGTCCACCCACAGGCGACCGACGCAAAGCACATCTACGCCGTGGGTGGTTGGGGTTATACTTTCTTGTTGCTCCCTATCGGCTGGCTAGAGCCATTGATTGCCTAGTTTTTTCACAGCTTGATAACTCCTACTCCTAGAATCGACTAGGGGACGGACTATCCGCGTATCTGAGAACGCTGGCTCGCTGCTAACTCTATCTTCCGAAAACAACACCTTTAAGCTATTACGCTTACTTAATGGTTTTCTTTAGCCCCTAATACCTTAAGGGGCGAAGCTAAGCTCGATAGGTAAACGTGCTATGCTAATACCGTAACGGTTTTCGTAGTTCGCTAATACCGTTTACTTATGGTTTTCGCTGGCTGCCAGCGGTTTACAACACGTTTAAGCGAAAGGGCGCGCGCATTGCGTATTAGCTTAAACGTTTAGGTAAACGGTAAACTAACGCCCTCTTTTTCATTCATTCACTTTGGACGACAATTTTCGGAGAGATCAGCGTCTATAAGCCGAAGACAACCTGTGGTGTGGAAAGAGGTCTTCTAGAGAAACCGAACTACTGCTTCTAGCTACGGGGCTTTAGCCTGCCTCCTTACCATGAGAGAAGTAAGTATCAGGTCCTCAAACGTTTAAGCGTTTACAGTACACGTTTAAGCTAATACGAAAACCAATAAATAGGTGCACTCGCATAACACCTAAAGTAAACGTAAACGCTTAATCGTGTTGTAAACGGCTAATACGTTTACCTAACGATTAAGCGTTTATGTTTACAACACGTAAACTATCGCTCCATAAGTAAACGGTAAACTAAGCCAAGTTGAGCCTGCGATTCACCCAAGTTGAGCCTGCGATTCACCCAAGTTGAGCTTAGCTGCGATTCATGAACCCGCAGAAAGGCTTAGCTGCGATTCACCCAAGTTGAACCTGCGATTCACCCAAGTTGAGCTTAGCTGCGATTCATGAACCCGCAGAAACGCTTAGCTGCGATTCACCCAAGTTGAGCTTAGCTGCTAACTTTTCGCTTAGTTGACCGGTTAGGTGAACGATTAAGCGTTTCGTGACCATGACTAATTCCACCTTGATCAGCGCTTTTAGGCGGCGTCGATTACGTATTCTGGGTTGAGTTGAGAGATATGCGGATCGCGCTCTGGTAGTGTGCGAGATCTCGAGCAAAAAAAAGTAGCTATTGGGGAATCTCACTTCCGGGGAAAAGTCGTTACTCGTCTCGTTGAATCCGATCCCTACTACTAGAAGCCCTGAGAGGTCACGGCGGAATCGGGCCATACATACTTCCACTCCCACTATGCACTTCCGTGTTTTCTTTTCACTCGGTATGGTATGTATATTCAGCAAATCGGATCAGAAGGTAGTCTATCCGCCGTGACAGAGCGAGTGCTACTCGTTCGTGGGGAAAGGGCAAGCAAGGTCTATATAAAAGACTAATCCCTTTCCGTCTTTTGAACGTTGAAGTGGGTGGTTGCTTTGTTTGCGGGCTTTCAATTGAATGAATGCGGGGACATTTCGGCATGTCCCGATAATGACTACTCGGCCCGTAGCTTATTGTCCCATCCCATTCCTGCTTCACCTAAAGGTTGGCTCTTCTCAGTGCGACTTTAGAGGTGTGCAGGGTTCTCCAGTTCCGGGATTCCATACTTCCTTGAACCGGGCCGTAAGGCTTCCGCTCAACGCCGGAGGCTACTCGAGGAACGGGAAAGGGCAGACAACCCCTTTCCCTCGGCCTCTGTCCCATGGGACGTTGGGGTCTCTCCCGCCTTCCCGTTTCGATGCTTCTTAAGCGCGGGTTCGTTTGTGGTTGCCTGCCGTTCGGTTCAACTTAGGCTTAGCCTTTGGGGATGCAGCACCTTAGCTCGGCACTCATCTAGACAATACTATTTCAGTCCCACCTTACTTGTCTCCCAATGAAGACAAAAAAGGGGTGGATATCGTCATCGCTCGCGCCCTTGCTTGAAATTGAAACCCACTTTCTTTGTTTGACGGGTGGGTTCTGACTCCCTTTCATGCCCAGCTTCATGCCTTTAGATGCCATTCTCCTAGCACGTGGGCACGCTGTTACCCCGTTCTCGAGGGAGAAGGACTTTCACCTTAATGGAAACTCACTTCGCTCACTTCGCCATTTCAACCTCGAATGAATGCGAAATGAGCGCACAGATGCGACTCAACGTCTTAACCTGTGAACAGGTCACGCTACCAACTTAGAAAGAGTTCTATCTTAAAGAATGGCTTTATAGGGCATTCATTTGAATTCATATTTAGCCACTGGCTTTCACGGGGTTTAATCTCGTATATTCTTATTAGACACCGTAAGAACCTTCTCTAATGACGTATGACTAAACTCCGACACAGAACTTACCCTTTGTTCATGACCCTTCCACACAGAACTTACATTTTGTTCATGACCCTTCCATCTGCCCTTTTCATATCTCCGAAATTTCGTACATTTTGGATATAGCGCTTGAAGTAAATCCCTTTTTTGGCCTTTGAATGAAGAAAAACTCATATTAGTGGTTGTTTCTGCTGCTTGAGAAGAAAGCTCGAGATCGTGAAACCTATGGGTTAAGGTTCTTGCGTGACACGGTACGATTCAAATGGCTTCGGCTTCGTTCGCTTCGAGGCTTCGCCGATGCTCTTACGCGCCTTGCTTCTCGTTTGTACGACATGGTAACGAGGGAGAGTTAGCAGCGAGAAGCGCTCAATCCGTAACCATTGATTGGGGAACAGCTGCGAATAAGGCAAGAAGGTGCTATGCATAGTTTACGTGTTGTAAACGTATTAGCGTTTACTAAAGTAAACGGCACATTGTTCCCCCATCGCCTTAGTTCAATCAATGAAAGCAGCTTTTCCGGAGGTTTAGAAAGCTATGAATGAATACGAGTAAATTGAAATGCGGGCTTCTTTTCTGAGAAAGAAGAGTTTCCGGGCGGACTACCTGTTGTATGCTGCTGTTATTCCTAAAGAAATGTAGAGCCATATCCCCAACCTAAAGCAATAGCGAATGAAATGTAGAGCCATATCCCCAACCTAAAGCGATAGCGAATATTGATTCTGATTAGAGGTAGCCCTGGCTTTACGCATGCTTTCATCCATCCCATCAAAGAAAGAAAAACCAAAAATACCATGAAAACGCTGCTATTAGAGGCAACGCCCCTCTAACTAAGAGCACGTACGGCCAGCGGGCGAGGGGGACGCCAGTATTCGCCTTTTCATAAGGGAATACTGCTGCTTTTCCTCTCTTCGTCGATTCACCCAAAAGGTGAAGGCTTCGTTCGATTCACCCTTTGCCTCGACGAAGGAAATAGTCCAGGCAAAGCAATCACCCCTAAGGGGAAATGGATGGAATCAACGAAGTACGAACGGTCGGCATTGCTCCATTCTATTCTATTCTAAACATGAAGGGCAACGCCATACCCGAGGGGAGAGTGGCCGAGTGGTTAAAAGCGACAGACTGTAAATCTGTTGAAGGTTTTCTACGTAGGTTCGAATCCTGCCTCTCCCATTAGGTTCGAAAAAGATTTACGCTTTCATGGATAGCGAAACGTATCTCCAAGGCCGTAAGCAGAGAACCGGACGATCCAGAACCAACCGTAAGGATCATTACAGATGAACCCGGCGGGAGTGGCAAGGCCAAAATGAAATAAAGTGAAAGCCATGACGCTTTGCCGTTTACCGTATGGAGCGATAGTTTACCGTTTAGGTTTTCGTAAACTCTTCGCCTTTCACCTTTTAGGATTAAGCTAATACCTCGCATAGCGCCTTAACGGTCAACTAACGCCGCTCCATAAGTAAACGTAAACGCTTCGCCGTTCACCCGGTATTAGCTAACCATTTACTGTATTAGCTTTTACGTCGACTGTTTGTTTTCTAAAGGTTTACTTTAGTATTAGCTTTTACGTTTAAACGCTTGAACGTTTAAGCCGCTGCGCCCCAAAAGAAGTTTAAGCTAATACTGTGTTGTAAACGTTCACTGTTAGTTTTCGCTAATACGTAGATAGAAAACGTTAAGTAAACGATTCAGCGAAAGCGCTTCACTTTAGGAGCGTTGACCGGTTAGGTAAACGTTTTCTAACCTACCGTTAAGGTATTAGCATAGCACTAATACCTTAACGATAAACACATAGCACGTTAGGCCCGATTAGGCTTAAGCGAAGAGAAAGTAAAGAAAACTAACGCGCTATGGGTATTAGCTAAGCACCTATTGGTTTTACGCTAAAACCGGGTGCTAAAGAAAACCGTTAAGGTAAACAAGCGGCGATGAAGCGTTTACAAAACCTAAAGTGAAGCGAAAACGCCTTAACATAGAAGCTAATACCTAAAGTAAGTGTTTTCTTTAGCGCTGGCTTAAGCTAATACCTTTAGGTAGGGAAACATTTTCTTTAGCCCGTTTATTTAGGGAATGCGCTAAAGAAAACCTAAAAGGCCGGAGGGAAGACCATGAAGTAAAGGAGCGCAGCTACACCATGTAGGCTACAGCGAATGCTACAGCGAGCCATGTAGGGAATGCGCTAAAGAAGACTAAGCACAAGACCCGGTCAAAGCTGTAGCTTTACCTTCATGGTCTCTTTAGCTTCACCATAATGGTGTAGCTGTAGCCTTCACCAACATGGTGTAGCTTTAGCCTTATGGCTTAAGTGTTTTCTAACCTTAAAGGGTATTAGCTAAGCGCAAAACCTTAAAGGGGCGAAGCTATTACCATAAAGGGAATGGTAAACGCTTAAGCAAAACCAATAGGTGGCGCGCATTCGTTGTAGCTTCACCTTAATGGTCTTCCCTTCGGGTAATGGTCTTCCCTCCGACCCTTTTGGTTTTCTTTAGCGCGTTAGTTTCTGTTTCCGTTTCCGTTTCCGTTTCCCTATTGGTGCTTTAGTTTCTTAGGGAAACGGAAACGTTGTAGCCTTATGGAGCTTATTCGCCGCCCCTTTACGGCATTTTCTTTAGCACCTAAAGGAGCTTAGCTTCGCCCCATAAGGTAAACATTTTCTTTAGCACCTTTTAGGTGAAGCTAATACCTATACCTAAAGGTAAACGCTACACCTAAAGTAAAGGTGCGTAGCAAGGTGCCATGTTGGTCTTGCTACAGCGTTTTCTTTAGCACCTATTGGAGCTTAGCTAATACCCTAAAGGTAAACATTTTCTTTAGCGGGAAACTTTAGCGTAAAACAAGACAAGACCAGAATGGTCAAAGCTTCGGGTAATGGTCTTCCCTCCGGCCCTTTAAGGGTATTAGCTAAGCGCTTTCTCTAAAGAGAAACTTTAGCGTAAAACCTTAATAAAGTGTCTGTTTCCCTTAAGGTGCTTTAGTTTCTTAGGGAAACGGACACTTTAGCACAAGACAAGACCATTCAGGTCTTCCCTTCTTGACTGAATGGTCTCTTTAGCGCAAGACAAGACCATTCAGGTCTTCCCTTCGGGTAATGGTCTTCCCTCCGGGCCTTAAGGTGCTAAAGTTATTGGTGCTTTAGTTTCTTAGGGAAACGGAAACGGTTTCGGCTAAAGTCGTTTGGGGCTAAAGAAAACAAAACCTAAACGTAGAAGCTAATACCTATTGGGGCGAAGCTACACCATGTTGGTCTTGCTACAGCTCGCTTAACTTTTAGGTTTTGGTTTTCTTTACTTTCTCTTTAGATAAACTTTAGAAAACCTTTAGGTTAAGCTAATACCATTCCCTTTACGGTACCCGAAAACCTAAAAGTAAGCGTTTACCATTCATTCCCTTCGGTCAACTTTAGCCGCTAAAGGAGACCGGGTCTTGCGCTAATTCGCTGTAGATTCCAAGACCATAATGGTCTTCCCTCCAGGCCTACATGGTTAAGCATAGCGCCCAAACCCAATAGGTTTTCTTTAGCCGTTTCCCTAGTGCTAAAGTTATTGGTGCTTTAGTTTCTTAGGGAAACGGTTTCGGACACTTTAGCGCCTATTGGTTTTGGTTTTCTTTAGCGCAAAACCAATAGGAAACTTTAGCGTAAAACAAGACCTAACCAGTCGCTTAAGCATTCCCTTCATGGTCTTCCCTCTGGCCCTTTAGGTTTTCTTTAGCGCCAGTGTTGTTTTGTCAGAAGAAAACCAAACAGAATGCTAACTACTTGAACTGATAACTTATCGGTAAGTAAGTAAACTAAGCGCTAAAGAACGCATAGCGCTTTCCCTACCCGGTTTCCCTAATCGATTAAGCGTTTACCTTTAGGTTTTCGTTAGTTTACCGCGTTCGCTTCGATGAACCCATAAGTAAATGTTTTCGGGCCTATTGGTTTTGCGCTAAAGTGTAACGGGTGCTAAAGTTGACTGAGTTGTAAACGGAAAGTGCGTAGCGTTAAGTAAACGGTATTAGCATAGCACCTAAAGGTATACACGTTCCCTTCGGGTAAAATCTTTTAGGAGCTAAGCTTCGCCCCATAAGGCGCTAAAGTGTCCTATTGGTGCTAAAGTTGACCTTTAGGGAAACGGTTTCGGAAACATTTTCTTTAGCGCATTCCAAGACCAACATGGTCAAAGCTCCTTGCCCTTTACGGTGCTAAAGAAAACGCTGTAGCAAGACAAGACCTTAATGGCTTGCATAGCACCTTCTACATGGTCTTACCTCCTTGCCCTTTATGGTTTTCTTTACGATAGGCTCGTTTTCTTTACTTTCTCTAAAGAGAAACTTTAGCGTAAAACAAGACAAGACCAACACTTCTCAAGAAAACTGGTAATAGCTTGCTACGCACCTTCACCTTAATGGCTTTGCCCCTTCGGACCTAACCGGTCTTCTTTAGCGCCGCCGGTTTTCTTTAGCGCCAGCAGCGATTTGACAAAAGACTAACGTAAAACAAGACAAGACAAGACCATTCTGGTCAAAGCTTCACCTTAATGGTCTTCTTTAGCGCAAGACCAACATGGTCTCGCTGCGCGCCTAGTCTTCCCTTCTTGACTTTACGGTCTTCGCTTAAGCAAGACAAGACCTACATGGTCTCTTTAACGCAAGACAAGACCATTCTCGTCAAAGCTTCAGGTAATGGTCTTCCCTCCGTCCGAGCCTCAATGGTCTTCCCTCCGGGCCTTTAGGTATTAGCTTAAGAGGGACAAGACCTACATGATCTTCCCTCCGGGCCAACATGGTCTTCCCTCCGGGTGGGCCTCTGAAACGAATTATGTGTTGTAGCGTAGTTTTCACGGTCTCGAGCTTCCTTCTCAAGCAGCAGAAACAGCCACTAATATGAGTTTTCATTAGCGTGACAATCAACTTAAAGAAACTTCACGATGACCCAAGCCAATTTGCTCTTATCATCGAGCCTGAAAGTGATCAAAAGTCATCTACCTGCCATAAAGGAGATGGATGACTTGGAACTAAACTTTGTAGTGTCTAGAACTACTAGAGTTCACCCGGAAAGAACAATTCTTGATTTCAGGAAAGCCAGCTGAACAATTGATTTTCAGAAGCTTGAAGAAAAGCTTCGTCTGGGACATTTTGGTTTAGAACTTCCAGAAGGTTGGGGTGATTTCTTATTTCACCTAGCCCTCCCTCTCATGACGGGTTTGGGAGCGGGTGCAATGACACCTGAAATGCTGGAGATCACTACGAAACCATTGCTACTGCTTTTAAGGGTCCTAATACTCAATTCGGCTTCGGAGGCTGACGACTCCATTCGTCCATTCGCTTTTAGAGCCCAGGAGCTGTATAATATACTGGAGCTTATGCCGAAATTAAGACATGGTGGCCAAAGGCTCTTCAGTAGGATGATTGGCCGTATTCACACCTTAACGACATGGACCCCTGATGAGTCGGAATGAAACTAAATAGAATCACTATGTTAAGAAACTTTAGTCTTTGGATACGGGCTCCACCTTCCAACCTTTACGACGTTTAGGATTTGACAGAGAAAAAAGCCTGGGATTTATGAATGGTGCAATACTGCTTAGCAAGCATTAGGCTTGGTATCAAATATATGTATGCAAAAACAGAGTAGTAAATGGTGCAGTCTTTTGACTGAATGAAATCGATGGTTTTGTTTTAGTATATGGAGAAGGGCTCCGCCCATCGCCATTGTTGCTTTAGAGGTGTAATACAGTGAGTGAACACAGGGTATCGTCCCCCGATACCCCCCGGAGAGATGGTCGAGTGGAATCCAGTCTTGAAAACTGGCATGGCACTGAGATGTCATCGAGGGTTCGAATCCCTCTCTCTCCTAAAACTAACTAATATTTGTCACGAACAAAAAAAAACAGTAAAAACCTATGGTGCGTAGCTATTACCGTAAAGGTATTAGGGCTAAAGTTTCCCGAGTTTACCTATCGAGCTAAAGAAAACCGTTAAGGCGCTATGCGGGGCTAAAGAAAAGCTAAAGAAAATGTTGTAGCCTTACGGTTAAGCTAATACCTTTAGGGGTGAAGCGGTCAACTCCCGGCCCTAAAGAAGACCAACATGGTCCCGAAGGGTTAATATTACCATGAAGTAAAGGCCCGGACGGAAGACCATTGAGGCCCGGAGCTTTGACCATGTAGGCGCTAAAGAGACCATGTAGTAAAGAAGGGTTGCTACAGCTACACCATGTTGGTCTTGAGCTAAAGAGCCATGTAGTCAAGAAGCAAAACAATGAAGTCAAGAAGGACCATGTAGAAGGGAAGACCAACATGGTCTTGTCTTGTCTTGTCTTGCGCTAAAGAAGACCATAAAGTAAAGGCCCACCCGGCGGGCGGAGGGAAGACCATGTTGGTCTTGCTTAAGCTATTACCATTAAGGTCTTGCTTAATATTACCATGAAGGGAATGCGCTAAAGAGCGAGCCATTATGGTAATATTAAGCTACACCATGTAGTAAAGAAGGACCATGTTGGTCTTGTCTTGCTACAGCTAAACCGTTGTAGCTTCACCTTAATGGTCTTCCCTCCTACATGGTTTTCTTTAGCCCATGTAGTCAAGAAGCTACACCATGTAGTCAAAAAGCTACACCATGTAGTCAAGAAGGACCATGTTGGTCTTGTCTTGTTTTGTCTTGCTACAGCGTTTCCCGTTTAGGTTTTGTTTTCTTTAGCCCCAAACCCTACCCGGCTTTAGCCGTTTCCCTATCAGGTTTCTTTAGCACCTATTGGTTTTGCGCTAAAGTTTGCTTTCGCGCAAAACAAAACAAGACCAACATGGTCAAACCTTCGGGCCTTAACGGTTTTTTTTCGCTGTAGCCTTAACGGTTTTCTATCACACCGTTAGGACCTATACGGTAAACGGTCAACGGTATTAGCATAGCACCGTATGGGGCGTAGCGTTTACGCTGTAGCAAGACAAGACCAGAATGTCTGGGTAATGGTCTTCCCTCCTTTACGGTTTTCTATCGCACCTATTGGTAAACGCGCTATGCGATTAAGCGTTTACTGTAACGGGCTAAAGAAAACGTTGTAGCGAAGACTAAGCGCGCAAGACCCGGTCAAAGCTATAGCTTTACCTTCATGGTCTCTTTAGCTTCACCATAATGGTGTAGCTTTAGCCAATAGGTATTAGCTACACCATGTTGTAAAGTCAAGGAGGGAAGACCATGTAGAAGGGAAGACCAACATGGTCTTGTCTTGCACTAAAGAGACCATGTTGGTGAAGGTGCGTAGCAAGCTATTACCGTTTTCTTGAGAACGATGTTGGTCTTGTCTTGCTTAAGCTCGGGCGTTTAGTTTTCGGTTCTTATTCTTAAAGAAAGAAAAAGAATAGGCTAGGGACGGAGTCGAACCGTCATTCCAGGATTTGCAGTCCAATACATTGCCATTATGTTACCTAGCCAGCTTTCCACGTTGGTTGGGGGTGACTGAGCCTGGCTGGCCACCCGAAATGATCTAAAGTCCAGTAAGAGTAAATATTTTCAACAAAACAGTCATTAGTCATTGAGGGCTTAGGCTTAGGCTTAGGCGGAAATAAACCGCTTCGATGCTTCGCCCCTTGTTGAGCAACACTTCGCACCTAACGGCCTGCCTCGGGTTCATCTTGATTGACTTGTAAGACCAGCTGCCGACACGACTTGTTTATGCCTATTGAAGAACCTTTTGATGCTGATTCGCGGAGAACTATACAAGACATACGAAATAACTAATATACGAAACGGAAGCGACCAGTGGAAATACGTCAGTTTCTTACTCATGTAAATGAACTATTTCTTAGCGACGGCAACGACTTTTCCTGAGCCTTATTTCGGTTATGGTCGATCAATCTTACGGTCCCTGACCGCCAATTCAGAACCGCTTGTGATAGTTCCCCGTCAGACGGCTCCCCGCATTCATTAGGTAGGGCGGAATGCGGCGAGCCTAAGCCTACCGTAAGCCCTCTTCTGATCGTGATGATGCCCATATAGTAAAACTGTCGTTCTTCCAGCTAGCTTCTCATGCCCCGGACGACGTGGAATGATGCGATTGATTCACTTTGACTCATAATGTCATTAATGTCCACCCACAGGCGACCGACGCAAAGCACATCTAGGCCATGGGTTGTTGGGGTTATACTTTCTTGTTGCTCCCTATCGGCTGGCTAGAGCCATTGATTGCCTAGTTTTCTCACAGCTTGATAACTCCTACTCCTAGAATCGACTAGGGGACGAACTATCCGCGTATCTGAGAACGTTGGCTCGCTGCTAACTCTATCTTCCGAAAACAACACGTTTAAGCTATTACGCTTACTTAATGGTTTTCTTTAGCCCCTAATACCTTAAGGGGCGAAGCTAAGCTCGATAGGTAAACGTGCTACGCTAATACCGTAACGGTTTTCGTAGTTCGCTAATACCGTTTACTTATGGTTTTCGCTGGCTGCCAGCGGTTTACAACACGTTTAAGCGAAAGGGCGTGCGCGTTGCGTATTAGCTTAAACGTTTAGGTAAACGGTAAATTAACGCCCTCTTTTTCATTCATTCACTTTGGACGACAATTTTCGGAGAGATCAGCGTCTATAAGCCGAAGACAGCCTGTGGTGTGGAAAGAGGTATTCTAGAGAAACCGAACTACTGCTTCTAGCTACGGGGCTTTAGCCTGCCTCCTTACCATGGAGAAGTAAGTATCAGGTCCTCAAACGTTTAAGCGTTTACAGTAAACGTTTAAGCTAATACGAAAACCAATAAATAGGTGTGCTCGCATAACGCCTAAAGTAAACATAAACGCTTAATCGTGTTGTAAACGGCTAATACGTTTACCTAACGATTAAGCGTTTACGTTTACAACACGTAAACTATCGCTCCATAAGAAAACGGTAAACTAAGCCAAGTTGAGCCTGCGATTCACCCAAGTTGAGCCTGCGATTCACCCAAGTTGAGCTTAGCTGCGATTCATGAACCCGCAGAAAGGCTTAGCTGCGATTCACCCAAGTTGAGCTTAGCTGCTAACTTTTTGCTTAGTTGACCGGTTAGGTGAACGATTAAGCATTTCGTGACCGTGACTAATTCCACCTTGATCAACACTTTTAGGCGGCGTCGATTACGTATTCTGGGTTGAGTTGAGAGATATGTGGATCGCGCTCTGGTAGCGTGCGAGATCTCGAGCAAAAAAAAGTAGCTATTGGGGAATCTCACTTTCGGGGAAAAGCCGTTACTCGTCTTGTTGAATCCGATCCCTACTACTAGAAGGCCTGAGAGGTCACGGGGGAATCGGGCCATACATACTTCCACTCCCACTATGCACTTCCGTGTTTTCTTTTCACTCGGTATGGTATGTATATTCAGCAAATCGGATCAGAAGGTAGTCTATCCGCCGTGACAGAGCGAGTGCTACTCGTTCGTGGGGAAAGGGCAAGCAAGGTCTATATAAAAGACTAATCCCTTTCTGTCTTTTCAACGTTGAAGTGGGTGGTTGCTTTGTTTGCGGGCTTTCAATTGAATGAATGCGGGGACATTTCGGCATGTCCCGATAATGACTACCGGGCCCGTAGCTTATTGTCCCATCCCATTCCTGCTTCACCTAAAGGTTGGCTCTTCTCAGTGCGACTTTAGAGGTGTGCAGGGTTCTCCAGTTCCGGGATTCCATACTTCCTTGAACCGGGCCGTAAGGCTTCCGCTCAACGCCGGAGGCTACTCGAGGACAGGGAAAGGGCAGACAACCCCTTTCCCTCGGCCTTTGTCCCATGGGACGTTGGGGTCTCTCCCGCCTTCCCGTTTCGACGCTTCTTTAGCGCGGGTTCATTTGTGGTTGCCTGCCGTTCGGTTCAACTTAGGCTTAGCCTTCGGGGATGCAGCACCTTAGCTCGGCACTCATCTAGACAATACTATTTCAGTCCCACCTTACCTGTCTCCCAATGAAGACAAAAAAGGGGTGGATATCGTCATCGCTCGCACCCTTGCTTGAGATTGAAACCCACTTTCTTTGTTTGCCGGGTGGGTTCTGACTCCCTTTCATGCCCAGCTTCATGCCTTTAGATGCCATTCTCTTAGCACGTGGGCACGCTGTTACCCCGTTCTCGAGGGAGAAGGACTTTCACCTTCATGGAAACTCAGTTTGCTCACTTCGCCATTTCAACCTCGAATGAATGCAAAATGAGCGCACAGATGCGACTCAACGTCTTAACCTGTGAACAGGTCATGCTACCAACTTAGAAAGAGTTCTATCTTAAAGAATGGCTTTATAGGGCATTCACTTGAATTCATATTTAGCCGCTGGCTTTCACGGGGTTTAATCTCGTATATTCTTATTAGACACCTTAAGAACCTTCTCTAATGACGTATGACTAAACTCCGACACAGAACTTACCCTTTGTTCATGACCCTTCCACACAGAACTTACCTTTTGTTCATGACCCTTCCATCTGCCCTTTTCATATCTCCGAAATTTCGTACATTTTGGATATAGCGCTTGAAGTAAATCCCTTTTTTGGCCTTTGAATGAAGAAAAACTCATATTAGTGGCTGTTTCTGCTGCTTGAGAAGAAAGCTCGAGACCGTGAAACCTACGGGTTAAGGTTCTTGCGTGACACGATACGATTCAGATGGCTTCGGCTTCGTTCGCTTCGAGGCTTCGCCGACGCTCTTACGCGCCTTGCTTCTCGTTTGTACGATATGGTAACGAGGGAGAGTTAGCAGCGAGAAGCGCTCAATCCGTTGTGGTCGCGATCGGAAGTGGAAGCTTGCTAATCTTTTGGAACAACTGCGATCACATTTCTTCACAGCTCTCAGTATCACCTTGTTTGTTGAGTAAGGATGAAATGGTTTCTAAATGATGTGAAAGCAAAGATGAGTTGGCAAGTAAAGGAGAATACCAGGCTTGGAATCGAGAAGGACAGCACGCAAGAGATATCTAGGGGAGATATCTTGGGGAATGTCACCGAGTTTGGAAACTCAGAAAAAGAAGGGACGTTGTCAATCTCTGAGGGAAGAACGAAGATAGCAAGGAGCCGGTGATCGAAGAGAGGGGGATTTTATTTATTTTTTTTTTTTTTTTGCATTCGGATCTTTGGAAGAAGCATAGTAGGAGCTTCATTCTGTTCGGTTGATTTTCCATTTCATATGTATAAGTATGTGTTTGGTAGATAGGCGCAACTCTTGTCGAAGGCACTGATTGATCAGATGAGTTGAATAACAGACATAGAGAATCCATCTCTGGCTTTCTGGCAATCAAGACTCCTTCTAACATAGATTGCATGAAAATTGTGGACGGAATGTTCTTTGGCTTCTTCTTCAGACAGTTCGGGTCACCTGGAAGGGGGGCACGCAATTAAAGGAGAAGCGCTTCAGGGCACGAACAAAGAGGGACATGATGGGACGACACAGAAAGGAGGCTGCGAGGTCAAATTCCAGGAAAGAAAAAAAAAATGGTGATAACTCTGGCAATTTGCGACCTCGCGAGTTTTTGAAAACTCTACTCTGTTAGAGGAAGTCGTACACTGTTGTGAGAGGGAAAAAGGGAGGATATTCCGGTCTTTGTGAATTTTCTGGAAAACATAAGATATTCGATGTGGAGGACATTTTCTGAATGGGTATGCTAAGAGATTGGAGGATTCAAGATTCTCCTGCTGTGCGCGAGAAGATCTGAAGGAGACTTCATATTCAGAGTGATTTCAAAGGGAAAATAGTGCAGAGAACTGAAGAATAAAGACACAGCGGACGGAAAAATCTAATGAAGCTGAAACAGATTGATGATTCAGATATCCTTTGTACTTCTGTGAGCAGTCGGAAAATCTACCGAGAAATGGATTGATCATTATAGCGAACACCAAAGACATTCAAATATCTGAAGGTGCCCATTCAAATTGTTTTGCTTCTGTAAGTGTTGTAGTTCCTGGAACATATCTGCTGTAACAGAACTAGATGTCGCTCATTTTGAAGCTCAAATAATGGTGTTTAATTTGATACTGCATCATCTGTGCACTTAATTTCGTATAGTTTGTTCTAGAATAGTGATTTTTCATGGATGTGTTCGCGACTTCTGTCATGTTATTGTTTCAGTGAAATGAATTCACCTAAACTCTTTACACTATCTTCTAATGATACTAGTACATTCTGACAGTTTCTGTGTGAATCGGACTTAATCTCTCAGACTACCATGTGCTAAATTCTGATATGATCATTTTAATAAATCTCTAAACATGGTGATTGCGCATAAATATAACGCTTGCGTTCAAATGATCTATATAACATATTATGTGTTGCTGTGAACCGGTTTTCGAAAATATTCATCTGATGATATTCAAGTTATTTCATAAATATAAGCATATAGTTAATATTTGAGTGCTTTTGGCATGTTTATCATACATGAAGACTTTCGCATTCTTCCTGCATAACTTTGATGGATTTGCGTGGAATATTACTGTGCATTGGATAGAAAAGAAACAGAAGAAAACTGGAAGCAAAACATTCTGAAGTATTTTGATGCTCCTCCAATATCAATTATTAGGATTATCCTACAAATGATTTGATGTCATTCGTTCCAGCGTTCACAGAGTTCAAAGATAGCTGAGCTGCAGACAAAGGAAGAATTTTATCATGAGGAATATTTTGATCTCTATTTAACTGGGATACTACGGTTTCAGGAAACTTTATCGGAAGGTATCGGATGTTCCTTTCCTCTAGTTTTCGGTGCGTGCAGAGTTAGGAGGCATTCAGTATAAAGGAATTATCACCTGTGAATGGAGAAAAAGGACCGAACGGGCTTAGACTTTCTGAAAAGAGTGCTTATATTTTTGTGAATAAGAACGAACCTTCCACGTATAGATCAGAAAAAAATGAATTTAGCTTTTCGCTACACCCAAAGGAATTAGAGGGCAACATTTCTCAGGTTATAGGAAGATACCATTGCAGGAATTGGTTAGGACAGAAGAAGATTAACAATGAGCATGCAGTACAGAAGATGTCGGAGAGGTGCGGAGAAAGCAATGACTTATGCACGATAAGTGAACAACTCTGTATCTCTTCTACAAGTTCATTTCTTAAAATTTCTGTCAGTTTTGTGTTGATTCCTAGGTAGTCGATCCGCATGACTTTTTACGAATGAAAGTTGAATAAATAGTTATTATTTTATATCAAAACCTATCAAATAAACTTCGGTGTATATTAACTCACATGCTTTGTCATAATTCATGAAAGCTCAAAGAATCTTGACTCGCTGTAGGTTGCATAGACCTTCTAAGTCAAATCAAGTATAAGTGATTTTCTTCAAATGAGGTCTTGGAAATCGCATTAGAGGCAAACGGCTTTGTTCCTTTGCTTCAAAGTGAAACTACCCTAAATCGTAAACGGTCAAGAGCATATCTCGACCAAATAAACTTATAATATCCTACTTAGATGTTTCATCTTGATATCCTTCCCATAAACCTCTTAAAAGAAGAACCAAGTTAAGATCTTTCCAATTAGTTACTTTCTCCCTCCTTTCTGAGAAACCATCGCGACATACCTGGTGAACCCGACGTGAAAGGAGGAGAGTGTAGAAATCCTGATCCTAGTTTAAAGAGTGGTGCGGTTGAGTGAGCTCATTGTGCTTGACCATTTATGGGCGACGCAACGATGGATGTTATAACCCAACTTCTGCTCTTTCAGCAGGACGAGAAAAGACGGAGTGCCATCCAGGCATTTCATGAGCGAGTAGTCAGAAGAAGTGGATATTTCAGTGGTAAAAATGTTACTCGTTTTTGTAAGGAATATGAATTGGAGGCACGATACCTTGGTACGGGTCTAACACCATTAAGTGACCAAGAATTAATAGACAATTTTGTATACGTTTCAAAATTACATTTGCGTGACCGACTAGTTGTGGATGCACCTCGACTAGTTGTAGAAGGGCAAATAAGATGGTCACAATATAAGATGATACTCACAAGGATGTTTGCACTGGATGATGAAGATAAAGTGACTAGATCCACATTTCTAAAGTGGATACATAAACCAAAATATCAATCCATTCTAGATTTAAAAAGGGAGTTTGATCAGCAATTTGCAGACTTATCTGATTATGATAGGAGGGCTATAGATCAAGAAAAGGTATCCTTGTTTCTCCGGGCTATAGATTCGAAAGCCCGAGAAGAAATTTTTCCACAATTACAACAGATAGGAACTGAGTCTGGTCTTACTGAAGACTGGGGTAATGTAGATGAAGTTGTTAGAGGATATGTAGAAAAGCAAAGAACTTTGTCTAAGTTCATGCAGAGCTGGCATGATGATATGCAAGAAGAACAAGCTCAGGCTGTTCAGCAACCTGTACAGAACCCTCAGGTAAACCTACCAACACCAAAGGATGTTGTGCCCACTAATACAATGGAAGATATGTTTAAAAAGTTTAGTGACCTTACGATTCAAAGTATGAAGCAGATGATTGAATCTCAATCTTTACAAGCACCGGCACCTAAAAACCTAAAAGCTCCAGAAATTAAAAGATGTATTTGGTGTGACTCTTTGGAGCATAACAGATATTCGTGTGAGAGCTTCAAAGAAGCATTAGCAAAGAATTTGGTATTCGTTAAGGAAAAGATGATATATGACTCTAAGATTGGAGAAAAAGTAAACATTAATTTTGGTCGGGGAGGAATGAGAATATTCTTCCCTGGCACATGTGAAAACGTTGCTTCAACATCGCATACGTATGCATGCTAGGTAATTGACGAAAATAATGATATAGAACCGTGGTCTAAAGTAATAAAGTCCTTAGACCGCGGGAAGATGCATCATGAAATTTTAAAAACAGCCAGTAATGAAATCCGAGGAGTAAGTGGATGGGACGATCCTGTAGATACTCTCTCGGTTGTTACACACCTATGCTCTTCGGTAGAGCATGAAGCAGTAGTGGAAGAGAAACGAAGAAGAACCAATGAGGGTGAAGAGGAGAAAAGAAGAACTAGGCGTCAAGTAGAAGCTTCACATGAACAGCCTCAAATACCAAACCAAAACCATCCAACACAAACAAACCAACCCACTCAAATAGATCCACCATCACAACCAACAATAATCCAACCAAATAAAATTCCGACTCAAGTTCAAATTCCTACTTCTGCTGAGATGCCAGTCCCTACCCACGATAATATTCCTCCTCAAGATCAAGAAATGCAACCTGTGAGAAAAGGACAAGGAAGAGTGAGAAATCCCTCATATATGCTAAAATCGCACATAGAGCAAGCCACAAATCTTAAACAAGTTCTCGAGAAAAGAGTGCTCGATAGTGTAATCGAATTCACACTCGGTGAGTTATTGGGAATAGCAAAAAGAGAATTTCTAGAAGTAATAATTGACCTCTTAAGAAGAAAACGACAACCAATAGCTGACATGCAAGAGATTGAAAGAATGGATGAAGAGACTCCTGTTCATACTGTGCAAGCACAAGTACAAGAGCTAAAAAATGTACTTGAACCAATTGAGACTAATGTTCAACCATGCGTGCATGAGGAAATATCCTTGGAGCAGAATCCTTCAGAAATAACTCCTTCGAGTTATTACACTAAAGATCATTGGGCTCGAGCCACAACTGAGACGTTGGTGAGATTAGAGAAAATTAGCACTCCAGTTGTCGCTCTTATTGATCATGGATCTGAAGTTAACTTGATGTCCAAAGATCTCTATATGAAGGGGAAATGGCCAATAGACATGCAGCCTGGTTGGAGAATTAAGGCTGCGAACTCGATGCCAGGTGAGTTGTTTGGTGCATGCCCGCAGGTTCTAGTTACAATTGGAGATGTCAGTGATTATCAAAATTTTTTCATACAAGATCATTCTAGTTACTCATTGATTTTAGGGCAGCCATATATTACTGCCTTAAGAATGGAAACAAGAATCTTGGAAGATGGATCGGCCTTGAAACAAAATACAAAACAATTGATAAAAAGATAAAGCCAGTTGCAATTCCGCTTCCTGAAGATAGTAATGAACTTATGGATGATGTAAAATCTCAACCACCTCTCAGAGATAAAAGAAAAATAGGCCATAAATTCACTAAGGAAACACTCGAGCAAATTCAATTGGGGAAAGATGGTTTCCTCAGCGAAAAAGAAAAGAATGTATTCTCTCGGATGCTATTCAAGCATGGGAAAGCTTTTTCTTTCAATGCCCAAGAAATTGGATGTGTAGATCCGTCTGTGGTGACACCTATGATAATTTTCACGATACCACATGTACCTTGGAATCTCAGACCAATTCCGGTACCAAAAGCTCATATTTCAAAGCTAATTGATCTGCTGAATGACAAGATTAGAATGGGGATTCTTGAGCCATCAAGTGCTCCTTATTCTAATCGTTGGTTTACTGTACCAAAAAAGAATGGGTCATTAAGATTTATCCAAGATCTACAGCCAGTGAATAAAGTGACAATTAGAAATATGGGAACTGGGCCTATTGTAGACGAATATGCAGAAGCCTTTGCAGGAAGATCTATTTATTCAATGGGAGATTTACACTCTGGATATGATCAATTCCAGCTAGCTCTCGAAAGCCGTGATTTGACGACTATGAGGACGCCACTTGGGCTTGTGCGCATGTGCACTTTGCCGCAAGGTGCCACGAACTCGGTGGCACATATGATGAATGGTATGCATAAAATTCTTAGGGATTTTATTCCACATCTGACTATGCCATTCATTGATGATGTCCCTATTAAAGGCTGTGAAGAAAGAGATAGAGACGAGACTCTTGATGAGGATGGATGTAGGAATTTTGTTAAAAAGCACATAACTGATTGTGAATCCATTCTCAGTTGGTTGGAAGAGGTTCATTTGACATTGTCTGCTGAAAAATCAGTATTTGGAGTGCAAGAGGTTTTAATTGTAGGAAGTTTATGTGGACCTAAAGGAAGGAAGCCATGTCCAAAGAAAGTAGATGCCATTCAGCACATGAAAGAGGTCTGCTCCTCGATCACTGAAGTGAGGAGATTTCTTGGGGCATGTGTTTTCTATGTTGTATGGATTCCCCATTTTGCCCATATTGCTGACCCACTTTATCAATTGCTTAGGAAAGGGCAAAGATTTCAATGGAAAGATATCCATACTCAAGCTGTGAGAAAATTAAAGAAAGCACTTGCAGAAGCTCCATTGCTTAGAAAGGCTGATTATACTGATAATAAAGAAATTTATATCACCATAGATACAAGTCCGACAGGTATAGGTTGGGCGATTGGCCAAGAGGATGATGAAGGAAAAAGATATGCAATTCGTTTCGGAGCTAAAGTTCTAAATGTTCGCCAGAGAGGTTACCCTCAAATTAAGCGAGAGCTTTGGGGAATAGTGACTGCACTAAAAAATGACAAAGAATATCTGATTGGGGCAAATGTGGTAGTAGAAACAGATTGTTTACCATTGTTGGGAATGATCGTGAATTGTTCCACTGCAGATATTGCCATGTTAAGATGGATAGCATATATTAAGTCACTAAACCCTGAGTTTGTTCATATAGCTGGAAGGAATAATGTGGTGGCTGATATGCTATCACGAGCTATATATGAAAATGAAGATTCGATGACTTCTAATGATGAAGAGATAGGTCTGGACTTTTATGCTTCACATGTACATAATTTAAGTCTAAATGAAGCATCTACTGGACTAAATAGAAAAGAGCCTAAGCGTCAAAATGAAAGGCTTGGAATTTGTACTGAGTCTTCAAAGGAAGTTCAAAATAGCTTAGGAAGAGGGAAAGATAACAGATGGATAGAAGAAGAACCTTACAAGATCCAAATAGGAATAACAGAAAGATTCAATGAAGACGAATATGAAAATGAGTGGAAGGAAATCGGGAGATATTTAAGTATGAAGTGTCCTGATCTTAGTTGGAGCAAAGAAAAATTTCGTACCATTCGAAGAAAGTCAAGCAATTATTTCCTCAAAGATGGATTACTCTGGAAGCGAAGGGTTGGAATGGGAAAGATGCCCCAGCGAGTTGTAGGTTGTGAAGAATCGAGAGGAAGGATTATGCGTGAAATGCATAGCTCACTATGGGCCGGTCATAAAGGCTTTCAAGGAACTTATGAAAAGATAAGGGAAAGATACTGGTGGCCTGGGATGTATGTGGATACCCAAAATTACGTAGCCACTTGTAAACCTTGCCAGATGTACTCCAATGTTAGACACAGAGATGAATTACATCCAACATATCCTCTTAATATTCACTATAAGTGGGTTGTTGATTTAGTTACAATGCCATTAGGGGTGCATCAGATGAGGTATATTGTATTAGCAAGAGAAGACCTAACAAATCATGTTGAAGGAAGAGCTCTAAGGACGAAAACTACAAGCAATGTATGCAAGTTTCTATTAGAAGATGTGTTTAGTAGATTTGGTTATGTGGAGAAAATAGTTGCCGATAAAGGTGAGCTTGATGCTCAGGAAGCTAAAGACTTCTTTAAAAAATATGGAATTCGATTATCGCTCACCACTGCTTACAATCCTGAAGCTAATGGAAAAATTGAGCGTGGTCATCCACCAATTATTAAAGCTTTGGCTAAGGCTTGTGAGGGGAAAATAAAGAATTGGCCAAATTACCTTCCATTTGCCCTTTGGGCAGATAGGATGACATACACTAGAACTACTGGATATATGCCAGCAGAATTGATGTATTGTCAAAAACCTATTTTGCCGACGGAGTCACATGCTTTAGCGTGGACTTCCTTGCCTTGGGAAGACGAGGTGTCAAGAGAAGATCTTCTAGCAGTACGGATTCTTCAACTAGAAAGAGGAAAAAATCTGGTAGAAGAAGCTGCATTCAAGCTTAGAGCTTCTAGAGAGAAAAATAAAGTTGCATTTGACAAGTCCCACAGGTTAAGACCAAAAAGGTTGAAGGAAGGAGACTGGGTACTTGTCTATGATAGCTCACTGAATACTCAATATGAGGCTCGAAGAAAACTGGTTAAGAGATGGTTTGGTCCCTATGTGGTATGTAAAGTTTTTGATAATGGAACATACTCACTTAGAGAATTAGATGGGACCAAGTTAAAGGATTTAATTGCTGGAAAGAGAGTTAAGCTCTTTAAAAGAAGAGAGAATGAGAATTATGAGACGATAATAAATGAAGACGAAGAAGAGGGAAGTGAAGAGGAAGGAAGTGGAGATGATGAAGATGAAGACATCAATAAGGAAAATGATTAAAATAAATTATATCGTAAGATGGTGCATATATATATAAAAACATGTATATATATGTATGTATATAATAAAACCATGTAGACAAATAACAAGATATGAATCCGTCTAGATGTAATAAATAAATAAAGCAGCAAATAAATTAAATGTATGTGTTTTACTTATTCATGACCTTCTATTGATATTAATTTTTGTTCCTTGCAGGATACTGACAGAGATTTGTGACCAGGTTATTAATAGGAAGTTTTTTTAGGTTTGATTGGACTGTTTAACTATCTTAGGATCTAGAATGGACAGTGAAGATTCCAATGATACATCCATTCCTGAGGGTAGCATTCCTGAAAGATTTAGAGAGACGTCAAGGAGTGTGGCTGAAGGAAGAACCTTAGATAGTTCTTTCATATCAACTTACTTGCTCCCTACACCTGAAAATGAAGAAAGAATTCCTATAGAAGAGTTTGTTAAAGATCGTATCACTAGGGAGACCTTGATCTCATCATCAAATGAAAGAAGTATGCTCAGGTATCGAAGGGCACGAACATATGGAGAAGATGATACTTCGGATGACCGTGAGTCATATATGGAAGTGGACCCAACAGCACTTCTTGTATATAGTCGTGACTTAGCAGAATATGCAGAACTCTTACAACAGCTTGCCTTGTTCCGTAGGGAACGTGAAGGGGGTGAGACGTCTTAAAGATAAATTAAAATGTTGTATTAAAGATATGTGTAAATAATGTTTATTTTGAATCAAGTTAGGTTTTTTTTTTTTTTTTAATGAAGAATAAAGTCAGGGAAGATCCTCGGAGATCGGCAAGAAAATAAATATCAATGTAAATAAATAAAGCCAGGTAATATTTTCCTTTTTGAATAATTGTTTTTATATAGATTCGTGTGAAATAAGCCTCTGATTTATGCAGGATGACCAAGTTCAAGTTTTTTTTCTAAAGGAAGAATGATTAAAGGCGACAAGCTCGAGCGGCTTCTGATTTTATACTGGTGAGATGTTATTATTTCAGTTTCTTTTCCTCTCATGTATTTATGTGTATGTATGTATATATATATCCATATGAAAAGACTACATGGGTTGGGCATATAATATGTAAATAAATGCATAATTAAGAAAAATTAAGTAGAACAAAAATCTCCTGCCACTAGTTAGATTACATGTAATGTATAAGGGCCAGGATTATATGAGTAAGGTTAGAATATGGACTAGAACTTTCGAGAGCAAGACCTAGGAAGGTGAAGGGAAGACCTAGACTAAGTATCTGTATATAGTAGTGTTTACAAGCACTTGATGAGTGAGACACTTCGACTTCTACTCTTGATCTCTCATCTGACCTAATCTTCAGACAGATTATATCTTGAGAAAAGAATTCTTATACCAGCCAGCTATCTATGTGTATGTGTATGTGTTGTTGGGTGCTGCGATGAGCTAGTAGGCGGGTGGAACTACCTTGGTCGGGTGATCAGGGCCACGAGCTGACGCTAGTTGTGTCGTATGGCCTAACCTACATGTTGTTACGCGCTCATACGGGTTGATAGGCGGGTGGAGTCACTCTGACCGGGTGGTCAGAGCCACGAGCTGACGTTGATTTCGTATGAGGCTGACATTGTAAATCGTGTGCTATGTCGGGTCGGTAGATGGGTGGTCTAAACCTGGCCGGGTGGTCAGGTCCACGAGTCGCATCCGATTTCGACATAGGCCGAAAAGTGTGGAAAAATAAATAAATAAAAATAAAAGCAAAGATATAAAGGTTGAGCTGGGATAAAGAATTAAAATAAAAGAAAAAGAAAACAGAATAAAAATATGAGAAAAATAAGAAAAGGGTCTGATGGGGGGGGTTCAGATGATGGAAGATCATTAGGGAAGCCAGAAGCGAGTTTCATAAATCGAGTTAGTGAAGACTGGTATATGCAAATGCTTCGGATAGGCTACTAGATCTGACCGGGTCAAGTTAACGAGAGAGCTAAGAAGTTTTCGATTTACTCATATGATTTCTAGTCTAAGTGCATTAGTGTATTCTGATATGTTGTATGAGATGTTTTTGTCTACCCTCTTCTCTTAATGTATGCCAAGTTCAATGTGTTTTCAGATTTCATGCATCAAGTTAGAATTTTCTTTAAGTCTTGTTTATATGCTATGACTACTTGATCCTTGCTTGTGTTTGATGTTATGTATGCAGGTGTGGTGCATCCGGAGGATGCACAGGTTTAGAGGGGGTGGATGTGGTCGCGATCGGAAGTGGAAGCTTGCTAATCTTTTGGAACAACTGCGATCACATTTCTTCACAGCTCTCAGTATCACCTTGTTTGTTGAGTAAGGATGAAATGGTTTCTGAATGATGTGAAAGCAAAGATGAGTTGGCAAGTAAAGGAGAATACCAGGCTTGGAATCGAGAAGGACAGCACGCAAGAGATATCTAGGGGAGATATCTTGGGGAATGTCACCGAGTTTGGAAACTCAGTAAAAGAAGGGACGTTGTCAATCTCTGAGGGAAGAACGAAGATAGCAAGGAGCCGGTGATCGAAGAGAGGGGGATTTTTTTTTTTTTTTTTTTTTGCATTCGGATCTTTGGAAGAAGCATAGTAGGAGCTTCATTCTGTTCGGTTGATTTTCCATTTCATATGTATAAGTATGTGTTTGGTAGACAGGCGCAACTCTTGTCGAAGGCACTGATTGATCAGATGAGTTGAATAACAGACATAGAGAATGCATCTCTGGCTTTCTGGCAATCAAGACTCCTTCTAACATAGATTGCATGAAAATTGTGGACGGAATGTTCTTTGGCTTCTTCTTCAGACAGTTCGGGTCACCTGGAAGGGGGGCACGCAATTAAAGGAGAAGCGCTTCAGGGCACGAACAAAGAGGGACATGATGGGACGACACAGAAAGGAGGCTGCGAGGTCAAATTCCAGGAAAGAAAAAAAAAATGGTGATAACTCTGGCAATTTGCGACCTCGCGAGTTTTTGAAAACTCTACTCTGTTAGAGGAAGTCGTACACTGTTGTGAGAGGGAAAAAGGGAGGATATTCCGGTCTTTGTGAATTTTCTGGAAAACATAAGATATTCGATGTGGAGGACATTTTCTGAATGGGTATGCTAAGAGATTGGAGGATTCAAGATTCTCCTGCTGTGCGCGAGAAGATCTGAAGGAGACTTCATATTCAGAGTGATTTCAAAGGGAAAATAGTGCAGAGAACTGAAGAATAAAGACACAGCGGACGGAAAAATCTAATGAAGTTGAAACAGATTGATGATTCAGATATCCTTTGTACTTCTGTGAGCAGTCGGAAAATCTACCGAGAAATGGATTGATCATTATAGCAAACACCAAAGACATTCAAATATCTGAAGGTGCCCATTCAAATTGTTTTGCTTATGTAAGTGTTGTAGTTCCTGGAACATATCTGCTGTAACAGAACTAGATGTCGCTCATTTTGAAGCTCAAATAATGGTGTTTAATTTGATACTGCATCATCTGTGCACTTAATTTCGTATAGTTTGTTCTAGAATAGTGATTTTTCATGGATGTGTTCGCGACTTCTGTCATGTTATTGTTTCAGTGAAATGAATTCGCCTAAACTCTTTACACTATCTTCTAATGATACTAGTACATTCTGACAGTTTCTGTGTGAATCGGACTTAATCTCTTAGACTACCATGTGCTAAATTCTGATATGATCATTTTAATAAATCTCTAAACATGGTGATTGCGCATAAATATAACGCTTGCGTTCAAATGATCTATATAACATATTATGTGTTGCTGTGAACCGGTTTTCGAAAATATTCATCTGATGATATTCAAGTTATTTCATAAATATAAGCATATAGTTAATATTTGAGTGCTTTTGGCATGTTTATCATACATGAAGACTTTCGCATTCTTCCTGCATAACTTTGATGGATTTGCGTGGAATATTACTGTGCATTGGATAGAAAAGAAACAGAAGAAAACTGGAAGCAAAACATTCTGAAGTATTTTGATGCTCCTCCAATATCAATTATTAGGATTATCCTACAAATGATTTGATGTCATTCGTTCCAGCGTTCACAGAGTTCAAAGATAGCTGAGCTGCAGACAAAGGAAGAATTTTATCATGAGGAATATTTTGATCTCTATTTAACTGGGATACTACGGTTTCAGGAAACTTTATCGGAAGGTATCGGATGTTCCTTTCCTCTAGTTTTCGGTGCGTGCAGAGTTAGGAGGCATTCAGTATAAAGGAATTATCACCTGTGAATGGAGAAAAAGGACCAAACGGGCTTAGACTTTCTGAAAAGAGTGCTTATATTTTTGTGAATAAGAACGAACCTTCCACGTATAGATCAGAAAAAAATGAATTGAGCTTTTCGCTACACCCAAAGGAATTAGAGGGCAACATTTCTCAGGTTATAGGAAGATACCATTGCAGGAATTGGTTAGGACAGAAGAAGATTAACAATGAGCATGCAGTACAGAAGATGTCGGAGAGGTGCGGAGAAAGCAATGACTTATGCTTGATAAGTGAACAACTCTGTATCTCTTCTACAAGTTCATTTCTTAAAATTTCTGTCAGTTTTGTGTTGATTCCTAGGTAGTCGATCCTATTTCTGTCAATGGCGCATGACTTTTTACGAATGAAAGTTGAATAAATAGTTATTATTTTATATCAAAACCTATCAAATAAACTTCGGTGTATATTAACTCACATGCTTTGTCATAATTCATGAAAGCTCAAAGAATCTTGACTCGCTGTAGGTTGCATAGACCTTCTAAGTCAAATCAAGTATAAGTGATTTTCTTCAAATGAGGTCTTGGAAATCGCATTAGAGGCAAACGGCTTTGTTCCTTTGCTTCAAAGTGAAACTACCCTAAATCGTAAACGGTCAAGAGCATATCTCGACCAAATAAACTTATAATATCCTACTTAGATGTTTCATCTTGATATCCTTCCCATAAACCTCTTAAAAGAAGAACCAAGTTAAGATCTTTCCAATTAGTTACTTTCTCCCTCCTTTCTGAGAAACCATCGCGACACCGTAACGATTGATTGGGGAATAGCTGTGAATAAGTCAAGAAGGTGCTATGCATAGTTTACGTGTTGTAAACGTATTAGCGTTTACTAAAGTAAACGGCACATTGTTCCCCCATCGCCTTAGTTCAATCAATGAAAGCAGCTTTTCCGGAGGTTTAGAAAGCTATGAATGAATACGAGTAAATTGAAATGCGGGCTTCTTTTCTGAGGAAGAAGAGTTTCCCGGCGGACTACCTGTTGTATGCTGCTGTTATTCCTAAAGAAATGTAGAGCCATATCCCCAACCTAAAGCGATAGCGAATGAAATGTAGAGCCATATCCCCAACCTAAAGCGATAGCGAATAGTGAGTCTGATTAGAGGTAGCCCTGGCTTTACGCATGCTTTCATCCATCCCGTCAAAGAAAGAAAAACCAAAAATACCATGAAAACGCTGCTATTAGAGGCAACCCCCCTCTAACTAAGAGCACGTACGGCCAGCGGGCGAGGGGGACGCCAGTATTCCCCTTTTCATAAGGGAATACTGCTGCTTTTCCTCTCTTCGTCAATTCACCCGAAAGCTGAAGGCTTCGTTCGATTCACCCTTTGCCTCGACGAAGGAAATAGTCCAGGCAAAGCAATCACCCCTAAGGGGAAATGGATGGAATCAACGAAGTACGAACGGTCGGCATTGCTCCATTCTATTCTATTCTAAACATGAAGGGCAACGCCATACCAGAGGGGAGAGTGGCCGAGTGGTTAAAAGCGACAGACTTTAAATCTGTAAAGGTTGGCTCTTCTGAGTGCGACTTTAGGGGTGTGCAGGGTTCTCAAGTTCCGGGATTCCATACTTCCTTGAACCGGGCCGTAAGGCTTCCGCTCAATGCCGGAGGCTACTCGAGGAACGGGAAAGGGCAGACAACCCCTTTCCCTCGGCCTCTGTCCCATGGGACGCTGGGGTCTCTCCCGCCTTCCCGTTTCGACGCTTCTTTAGCGCGGGTTCATTTGTGGTTGCCTGTCATTCGGTTCAACTTAGGCTTAGCCTTCGGGGATGCAGCACCTTAGCTCGGCACTCATCTAGACAATACTATTTCAGTCCCACCTTACCTGTCTCCCAACGAAGACAAAAAAGGGGTGGATATCGTCATCGCTCGCGCCCTTGCTTGAGATTGAAACCCACTTTCTTTGTTTGCCGGGTGGGTTCTGACTCCCTTTCATGCCCAGCTTCATGCCTTTAGATGCCATTCTCCTAGCACGTGGGCACGCTGTTACCCCGTTCTCAAGGGAGAAGGACTTTCACCTTCATGGAAACTCAGTTCGCTCATTTCGCCATTTCAACCTCGAATGAATGCGAAATGAGCGCACAGATGCGACTCAATGTCTTAACCTGTGAACAGGTCACGCTACCAACTTAGAAAGAGTTCTATCTTAAAGAATGGCTTTATAGGGCATTCATTTGAATTCATATTTAGCCGCTGGCTTTCACGCGGTTTAATCTCGTATATTCTTATTAGACACCTTAAGAACCTTCTCTAATGACGTATGACTAAACTCCGACACAGAACTTACCCTTTGTTCATGACCCTTCCAGACAGAACTTACCTTTTGTTCATGACCCTTCCATCTGCCCTTTTCATATCTCCGAAATTTTGTACATTTTGGATATAGCGCTTGAAATAAATCCCTTTTTTGGCCTTTGAATGAAGAAAAACTCATATTAGTGGCTGTTTTTGCTGCTTGAGAAGAAAGCTCGAGACCGTGAAACCTACGGGTTAAGGTTCTTGCGTGACACGGTACGATTCAAATGGCTTCGGCTTCGTTCGCTTCGAGGCTTCGCCGACACTCTTACGCGCCTTGCTTCTCGTTTGTACGACATGGTAACGAGGGAGAGTTAGCAGCGAGAAGCACTCAATCCGTAACGATTGATTGGGGAAAAGCTGCGAATAAGGCAAGAAGGTGCTATGCATAGTTTACGTGTTGTAAACGTATTAGCGTTTACTAAAGTAAACGGCACATTGTTCCCCCATCGCCTTAGTTCAATCAATGAAAGCAGCTTTTCCGGAGGTTTAGAAAGCTATGAATGAATATGAGTAAATTGAAATGCGGGCTTCTTTTCTGAGAAAGAAGAGTTTCCCGGCGGACTACCTGTTGTATGCTGCTGTTATTCCTAAAGAAATGTAGAGCCATATCCCCAACCTAAAGCGATAGCGAATGAAATGTAGAGCCATATCCCCAACCTAAAGCGATAGCGAATAGTGAATCTGATTAGAGGTAGCCCTGGCTTTACGCATGCTTTCATCCATCCCGTCAAAGAAAGAAAAACCAAAAATACCATGAAAACGCTGCTATTAGAGGCAACCCCCCTCTAACTAAGAGCACGTACGGCCAGCGGGCGAGGGGGACGCCAGTATTCCCCTTTTCATAAGGGAATACTGCTGCTTTTCCTCTCTTCGTCGATTCACCCGAAAGGTGAAGGCTTCGTTCGATTCACCCTTTGCCTCGACGAAGGAAATAGTCCAGGCAAAGCAATCACCCCTAAGGGGAAATGGATGGAATCAACGAAGTACGAACGGTCGGCATTGCTCCATTCTATTCTATTCTAAACATGAAGGGCAACGCCATACCCGAGGGGAGAGTGGCCGAGTGGTTAAAGGCGACAGACTGTAAATCTGTTGAAGGTTTTCTACGTAGGTTCGAATCCTGCCTCTCCCATTAGGTTCGAAAAAGATTTACGCTTTCATGGATAGCGAAACGTATCTCCGAGGCCGTAAGCAGAGAACCGGACGATCTAGAACCAACCGTAAGGATCGTTACAGATGAACCCGGCGGGAGTGGCAAGGCCAAAATGAAATAAAGTGAAAGCCATGACGCTTTGCCGTTTACCGTATGGAGCGATAGTTTACCGTTTAGGTTTTCGTAAACGCTTCGCCGTTCACCTTTTAGGATTAAGCTAATACCTCGCATAGCGCCTTAACGGTCAACTAACACCGCTCCATAAGTAAACGTAAACGCTTCGCCGTTCACCCGGTATTAGCTAACCGTTTACTCTATTAGCTTTTACGTTGACTGTTTGTTTTCTAAACGTTTACTTTAGTATTAGCTTTTACGTTTACTGTAAACGCTTGAACGTTTAAGCCGCTACGCCCCAAAAGAAGTTTAAGCTAATACTGTGTTGTAAACCTTCACTGTTAGTTTTCACTAATACGTAGATAGAAAACGTTATGTAAACGATTAAGCAAAAACGCTTCACTTTAGGAGCGTTGACCGGTTAGGTAAACGTTTTCTAACCTACCGTTAAGGTATTAGCATAGCACTAATACCTTAACGGTAAACGCATAGCACGTTAGGCCCGATTAGGCTTAAGCGAAGAGAAAGTAAAGAAAACTAACGCGCTATGGGTATTAGCTAAGCACCTATTGGTTTTACGCTAAAACCGGGTGCTAAAGAAAACCGTTAAGGTAAACAAGCGGCGATGAAGCGTTTACAAAACCTAAAGTGAAGCGAAAACGCCTTAACGTAGAAGCTAATACCTAAAGTAAGCATTTTCTTTAGCGCTGGCTTAAGCTAATACCTTTAGGTAGGGAAACATTTTCTTTAGCACGTTTATTTAGGGAATGCGCTAAAGAAAACCTAAAAGGCCGGAGGGAAGACCATGAAGTAAAGGAGCGCAGCTACACCATGTAGGCTACAGCGAATGCTACAGCGAGCCATGTAGGGAATGCGCTAAAGAAGACTAAGCGCAAGACCCGATCAAAGCTGTAGCTTTACCTTCATGGTCTCTTTAGCTTCACCATAATGGTGTAGCTGTAGCCCTACATGGTATTAGCTACACCTAAAGGCTACAGCGTTTTGTAAACGCTTAACCGTTAGGTTTTCGGGCATTTAGAAAACGTGTTGTTTTCGATTAAGCTAATACGTTGACTTATGGTGAGAAAACCGGGTTGGCTAAAGTTGACGAAACCGTTTACTTAAGGCGCGTAGCGAGCGAACTACGTTTACCTATCGTTTAAGTTAAGCATTCCAAGACAAGACAAGACCAACATCGTTCGCCTTCACCTTTAGGTTTTCTATGTAGCCTTCACCATAATGGTGTAGCTAATACCTAAAGTTAAGCTAATCGCTTACTTCTTGACTTCATGGTGTACGGGAATGGTAATATTAAGATTCCCTTTAGGTAATAGCTAAAGTAATGGTGTAGCGAAAGAAAAGTTAAAGGGAAGACCATGAAGGTGAAGCTACACCTACACCATGTAGTCAAGAAGCTACACCATTCAGTCAAGAAGCAAAACCATTCAGTCAAGAAGCAAAACCATTCAGTCAAGAAGCTTGACCAACACGTATCGGGCGAAGCTATTACCATTTTCTTGAGAAGTGTTGGTCTTGTCTTGTCTTGTCTTGTCTTGCTACAGCGGTTTAGCTTAAGCTTCGGCCCTACATGGTGTAGCTGTAGCCTGGTTTTCGCTTAAGATTCCCTTGGTATTATTAAGATTCCCTTGGTATTAAGATTCCCTTGGTATTAAGATTCCCTTGGTATAATGTAGCCCAACATGGTATTATTAAGATTCCCTTGGTATTATGTAGCCCAACATGGTATTATTAAGATTCCCTTGGTTAAGATTCCCGTTAAGATTCCCTTGGTATTATTAACCCAAGGTATTTATTATTAACCCAAGGTATTATTAAGCAAAACAAGACCAACATGGTGTAGTTGTAGCCTACATGGTAAACTTTAGCGCAAAACAAGACCAGTCAAGAAGGACCATGTAGGTGAAGCTACAGCTTCACCATGTAGGGAATGCTTAACCCTTCGGGTTTTAGGTATTAGCTTAAGCCTACATGTAAGCGTTTTCTTTAGCCCCTATCGGCGCTGCTATAGTGTTGTAAACTCGCTTAATCTTTAGCTTTTACGATTTTCTAACCGTTTACCGTTAAGGTATTAGCATAGCACGTTAGGTAAACGGTTTTGCTAATACCGTTAAGGTAGTAGCTACTACCTTAAAGGTCCGGTAGGATTAAGCTAATACTGTTTGGTTTTCGTTTAAGCTAATACCGTTTACGTTTACTTAAGGGAAACTCCCCATAAAGTAAACGCTTCAACGTTAAGGCGTGATAGAAAACCGGGTTTCGTTTAAGCTAATACCGGTAACCGGTAAACTACGTTAGAAAACATGTTGTAAACGTAGTTTAGTTTACAGTTAGGTTTTCGTTTACAACACTGTTTTCTTGACGTTTACGTTAGTTTTCCCTGCGCTCGTTGTCACGTAAATCTACCATTCCATTCCATTTTGGTCGGCGGCGGGATAGAGCATTCCAATAGATGTACCCAGCCTGCCGCTGGGGTTGGTTCATCGAGTACCTCTTCCTTATACGGAACTTCCAACTCCTCTGCGTCCTCAGCGTTCCATCCTTCCCCAGACATCTGCGCAAACCAGGCCTCCTGTAGTGTTGATCCTAGTCATTCGATCATACAATCGGTAAGACTTAGACCACCGACGACACATATACCGGAACCGGTAAAGATCGTCGACTCGAGGTACCGGATGAACCGGCGCAGAATCTAGGACTTAAGCTAGTGCCGAAAACAACTCAGTATTAGCCGTTTACAACAACTCAGTTCCGTTTACAACTCAGTCAACGCTGTAGCCTTCTCACTCTCAACAATACATCCGTGACGGAGTGGGCGATAGTTACCTACGGGTAAACTAACTCTTCCACAAAAAACGGATGATCGAGAGACATAGCCTTTTCCTCGAGAGAGAACCCCAAGTTTTGCTTAGCTTCGCCCCAAGTTTCGCTTAGCTTCTAACCAAGTTGAGCTTAGCTTCGATCTTGTTTCGCTTAGCTTTGATTCACCCGCAGTTCTCCTCTGCTATTCGATTCACCCGCAGAAAGGCTTAGCTTCGATGAAACCGCAGAGGATACTCTGCTTCGCACGCAGCGTGCCTTCCAAGGTGTGGGCTGTAGCGACAAAGTATTTGATCCCTCTCTCGTAGGTAGCACTTTCTAGTTAACTTAATCCTCAAAAGTGTTTGTTGCCTTCCTCGGGGGACCGTCAGTGTCTTCTTTCGCTTTCGGTGAATGAAACACCACCAGTTGAAAGATGACGACTTCGACAAAGACGACGATGGAGGTGGCTGGGATGTACATGGCAAGGAACACCCCCTTCCCTATCTAGCCTTCTAACAAGTTTCGCTTAGCTTCTAACCAAGTTGAGCTTAGCTTTGATTCACCCGCAGTTCTCCTCTGCTATTCGATTCACCCGCAGAAAGGCTTAGCTTCGATGAAACCACAGAGGATACTCTGCTTCGCACCTTTTTTCACGTATTTGTCACATAGGCGGTTGTTTGTTTGCGGGAACCCACCCAAACACGACCCTTCAATCGCGATTGACAGAATCTACACGTGACACATGTCAACCACGATCGAGCCATCAATCGCGATCGACCAGTCAATCGTGACTGACAACCCTGACGGACTTGTCAATCGCGACAGACCCAGTCAACGATTGCTTGACCACGACCGACTGAACACTCGCGACGGACCTGTCAATCACGATCGACCCGTCAATCGCGATCGACAGAGTCAACGACCCTTTGACCACGATCGACTGAAAATCCAGGCCATGTGTCAATCGCGATTGACCCATCAATTGCGACTGATAGCCATGACGGACCAGTCAATCGCGACCGACACGTCGATCGCAACTAACCTATCAATCGTGATTGACAGAGCTTGCAAACGCGATTGACGGGCAAATTCGGCTAATTTTTTAGGGCAAAAAAAATAGTGATCTATTTTTGACAAATTGTGGGACAAATACTAGGGTTCATCATTGCTTTGTGAGGCCGGTACCCCAAAGCATTCCGAGAAGTCCTGTCTGCTTGTTAACCTGTTTAAAATCCTGATTTAGCCCCAAAACCCTGAATTGACATAACTTCCTCATACGACATCCGTTTGCTGTGATTTTTGTTTTGTTGGAAAGCTCATGGGGAGTACAACCAAAACTTCCACTAGTTACGGTGAAATTAATATCAGGATTATTAGATAGGGTAATTTGAAGTTGATCATATCTTGGGGTAGGAAAAAACTAAGGGTCCCTTGGGATTGCTTCCCATAAAAGGCAATTTGGTTAGTGAATTACATGCATGAAAGTGATCTGTCTGTCAACTAAATCCAATTCTTGAGCTAATGGTGGACTTTTTCAGGTTCTTTTAGAGCATCGAAGGGTACTCAAAGCAAGAGTAAGTGCAAGCTTGGGAACACGCTTCCTAGGCACACGAGGGCAACACACAGGGAAAGAAACTCAAGGTTGGAACTTCTCAACACCCTCTGTCAATCCCTAGCATAGGCTAAGTACGGATAGAGGTTTTGATTAATTAGGGATACGTTAAGAACGACCAAGTCCAAGACCTCTAATCACTCAAGTGCAAGTGCTAGGAGATTACAATTGCGAAACAACCTAAGGGAAAAGAATTTAAATCGAGCGACCACACTCAAAGTACGATAAAACTTAAGTGTTCCTTGCGACAAAGATTAATTGGACAAGAAGTGACACCCTAAGGACAATTAAAAAAGAACAAGTGACTAATACAAAAGAACTTAGCACCGCAAAGTGTACTTGGGAAAATTGGGGATTAGTCAATTGGGCTTATGAACCTTAGATCAGGACGACACCTAGGGAGAGATAGACAAAGTCTTAGATCTTCAGAGGCTATTGTCAATCATACTGCTAGGTCTTGGGCCCAGCAGTTGAGCCATCATTCGTACTACCCTAGCTCTGAGACAAGTGAGTCTGAGATGTCCCACAATATGGAGAGACCTACAGGAAGCTCCAGAGTGCCCTATTTACATAGGGTAGAAGTCCCTTACAAGACGCAACTCGAATACCTTAGGACCAACCGATTATGTGCTAGCATCTATGAGGACGGCCTAGGAAGATCTATGGTCCATATTAAAAACCCTGACCAATCCATTGGACTAGAACATCCAGTGGTCAAGTTTGAAAATGGAGCGTACTTGGACAAAGAAGGGACAATATATATAGTCACCAGTCACCCAGATAGGACAGATGAATTTGGGAATGTGATCCCAGAAACGGATTTAGGTGACCTGGAGCAAGGAAACATGGGTGTAGAACCTAGAACCCCCCGAGGCAAATCTATTCTCACTAGGATTATCACACCAGAGTGGATTCCCCAAGACAATAAGAGCATAGACCTACTCCTGAACTGAGAGACTGATGAAGCCTTTTGGAGGTATAGATCTGATCAGCCGAATGAGGTAGGAACAATCATGATATATGAGTTCAAAGATCCTGATAGCCCAGGCAGAGTGACCTACTTAGATCACGCTTCAGAGAGGGTCTTTGTGGTTACAGAAAATGATAGGCATGTGTAGAGCAGACAAGCTTGTTAGCATTTGATTGAGTTTATTTTAGGAGAAGCTTCTTGGAAGTGTTAAAGCAGGAGCATTTTGAAGCAAAGATTTTGGGAGGAAGTGGATGCAAGACAATCAACTTTGGTGAACCTATAACCTGCAGGTATGTAGCAGAAAATGCGCTCCATTGGCAAGCTCTAGCCCTTTGTTCAACCTTTCACCCATATGAACCTCTTCTATGGAGTTCCACCATGAGCAACTTGGGCGGCAAATGACGGGCGGAGCATATTTTGTCAATAATGTGTCAGAGTGAAAAGTAATGCAAGGAATATCGCCACTAAGCTTTGGCGGTGTCAGAAGCTAAAATTGGGGGCCTTATTGAAGTTGGCTACCATCCTCCACCTCTGGACCACCACTTTGGCGCGTGCGGCACTTAAGGCTGGAATTTGGCAAGGCCACCCTTGGCCACTCTGGGTCTATATAAACAGAGGTTTGGCACTCATTTGGGGGGCTGAATCGGATGTAATCTGAATCGTATGGGCTATTGCGTATCATCACTACCATCATTTGTTGATGCTAGTTGAGGCTATTTTTTTTTGGTCTACTCTCTGCACTCTATTGCTACAGGCACACTGTGGAAGGTCACTCTGTGATGATTATACAGAGCATGGGCCTCCAGTGGAGTTGGTGATTAGCATTACAGGGTGATTGAGTGGCTTGGATCTAGTCATTGGCATGCATCGGTGAATTTCTTCAGGAACAAGTCATCTTCTTTATTGTATTCACTTTGTTGGTCTCACTCTTATATTGTTGCTAGTTAGTTTTGGAATGGCATGCTAGCCAACTGTTACATCCTTTTGTAGTACTTTAGCTCTCTGTAATCATTTTCAAAGTTACGAAGTGATTTCCTCTCTCAAGAGCACTTGTCATTGATCCTTTCTCTATAACTGTACATTTTCACTTCTATTGGTTTCTCTGTTATCAGTGAAGGTACCTGCACACAAGAATGTCACAGGGTATACTTCCCTAAGGAGAACCCCCCTTGAGTAGACGGAGTACTGGAAATGTATACAATTTGATATTGTTGAAAGAGGCTACCCCAGTACCTCCTCTACAGTTTGGCACGCACGGTGGGACACTTGCATTTTTGTGTGAGGTATCTAGTGTGCACTATATAGTTGTCATTGCATTAATTTCTTGATTTTTTGCATTCTGTGAGTGGGTACATGACCCACACTCGAGTAGACAGAGAGCCCCTTCGTGTACAAAAGAACCTCAAGAAGTCAGCTCTACCTTCGGCTAGTACCCCTCTACCCTTAAATTTTTCCATCGATTTGGCTTCAACCCCGCTTTCAAAAGAGAAGCTGAGGAGGACGTTAGATTTTTCCTCTGATACTTCAGAAGAAGCACCAGTGCCAATGGAGGAACTTTCTCATTTACTCTCTAGGTTGAACATCAAGTTCCCTACATTTAAGGGATTGGCTTATGAGGATGCGGATGACCACGTGAGGAGATTCGTCTCATTATGCCGCGGACGAGGATTGCAGAACCGAGAGGATGCAATGTTGGTACTCTTCCCATCTACATTGGAAGGCCTTGCAGACAAATGGTATAGTCAATATGCAGATGGACACTTCACTACATGGGAGGCACTGAAGACGGCATTCTCGCAGACATTCCGACCAAGCAACTCCTCTGAAAGAGCTCTAGATCAGCTGGAGAACCTAAAATTGAGATCAGGTGAATCCTTTCATGAACTTCACACTAGGACAAAAGCACTTGTTTCACGTCTGCCACATGCTCCAGGTGATTTCTTGGTAAAAAAATGGATAGAGAAAGCTCTGCCCAAGTCATCTCAGCAGAAGCTTCGTGAATCTCTTAGATTGGATGCAAGACTTGATGATTTTGTTGCAACTGCATCGCGCATTGAGGAGGCTAGACTACATTTTGAAGGGGAGGCCCAACCAAATTATGCATCAGACTTGGATCCTATCGGGCAACTCAGGAAGGAGTTGGAAGCCTTAAGAATGCAGCAAAGTTGCCAAGAAGAGAAGGTTGTGCCGCCGCCCCCACCCCACACTATTGATGAAGTAGCTCAACTTCGTCGTGAGCTCAAAGATTTGCGGACTACACAGGACATACGAAGACAGGTTTGGTGTACAATATGCAGCAATAGTGGACATTCCAATGTTAATTGTCCTAACAAGGTCAGTTGTCAATTCTGTGGCGAAGATGGTCATGAAGCTAGAGACTGCTACTACCTCAAGGGAGCACAACAACGAGGTAACCATCAAGCTTTGGATTCATATTATGCTAGTACTTCGAATGCACCTAATAGAGAAGAGACCCATCCAACTCGGCCTAGATATAATAGGCCACTCATGTGTTATCGTTGTGGTGAGTATGGCCATATGCAAAACAAGTGCTCCCTACCAGAAGGTGCACCTCCCTGTCAGCATTGTCCAGATGCTAAAGATCACTACACCAGAGATTGCCCAAGGGGCCGCCCTCCTCCAATTCACATGATTGCAGTCTCCCCACAAGTAGAAGGTATGACCACTCAGTCTTATGCTGTTTCATCTTCTTCAATGCCAATGATGACTAGAGCCAGGCAAGCGGCAACAGCCTATAGGGAGGAACAACAAGGACTCAAAGATAGAGATGAGGAAAAGAAGGCGAGATGGACGGACCAAGCAGACATTGAAGGAGCTTATGAGAGGGTGACTACTTTGCTAAAAGATCAACCAACAAGTCCTTAGGAAGAAACACAAGAGGTGAACATTGAGGAAATCTTGAGAGGTATTCATCATAAGATTAGTCTGTACCAACTCATAAAGATGGATTCAAAAGTAAGAAGTGATTTGTTGAAGATTATACACTCTGCATGCTTGTGCCCACCTCCTAGCATAGATGGTTTTATGGTTGACTTTCCCCCTGCACCCCTGGCTGACTATCAGAGCTCAAGATTATCTGTTTTTATAAAGGATGAAGCTCTCAAAGGTGTTATCATAGATGGAGGTTCTGGCATCAATTTGATGCCAGATTTCACCATGAAGAAACTAAAGTTGAATCCCACAAAGGCAGCACCCTTCACAGTTACATTAGCAGATCAACATCGGGTTGCACCACTTGGCATTGTTGAAAAGGTACTTATGATAGTGCAGGGTTGTCACTTTGTTCTAGACTTTGTTGTTATTGCCCTGCCACAGGAGACCTCCTATCCTTTACTCTTGGGAAGGCCTTGGCTAAGGCAAGCAAAGGCTCTACAGGATTGGGGAAAGAACAAGTTATGGATTTCCACATGTACTAACAATCAATTACAGATACATTTGGAAGAAGGATCAGACATCAACAAGGCTACTGGGTATACAATGGACACTCAGGTAATGCCTTCTGAAGATGATACCCTATTAAACTGGATGATGGGGAGTACAGAATGCTGCACAGTGGAGATATGTGAAGTAAATGAGGATTTTATAGAAGCAGCCCAAGGAGGCCAGAAAGAGGAAAAAATTGATGTTTTTCACTTGAACAGTATGGAAGAGAGTAAGATATGTGATCGCAAGAAACTAGAGGAAGAAGCAAAAATTGGGCACCATGAGGCCCAAATTAGGCACCTCGCTCATATTGGGCACCAAAAAGCCCAAGTTGGGCACCTAGCTGGTGGTGGCCCAAGTGGGCGACAGGAGGCCCAAGGTGGTGGCCCAAGTGGGCGACAGGAGGCCCAAGGTGGTGGCCCAAGTGGGCGACAGGAGGCCCAAGGTGGTGGCCCAAGTGGGCGACAGGAGGCCAAAGGTGGTGGCCCAAGTGGGCGACAGGAGGCCCAAGTTGTGCACTTAGCCAATAGTGGCCAAAATGGGCCAATCCTCCCTCTGGAACTCACTACTTCTCTGAAGCAAGGTAGTCGAGCTTATCTTTTGCAGGAACCTCCCGAAGGACCGGAACCACTTATTGGGCGAGTAGACCCAGATAGTCAAAATTTGACAATAGGCGCCACTACAATGATATGTAAGGAAAAGACAGGTAAACATGAAAAATTGGATGATTTTATGCTTGCAGGACCAGAAAGTGACAAAATTGTGCCTGCACCTGAGGAGGCTAATTTTGACCTTCAAGAACTCCCATTTTCAAATATACCTTTAGGATGGATCAAGGAACAGATTGTGGATCATAAATTGAACTCCGCTCCTGCATACAGTGGGGATGAATTTTCAAGTGAGTCCAATTCTGAAAAGTTTGTTCAAGAAGTAAATCTTGGAGATGAAGAGAACCCTCAAATAGTTCACTTGGCACCATTCGAATTTATTATCAAGAAGGAAATTGGAGCCAGAACCATTGGAATTGAGCCTCCCATTAGAAGACTTGTGGCATTGGAAGAATATAGGGAAGCAGCCATGAGGAAACTGCAGGTAAAGCAAGAGGAACGCAAAAGGTTGCATGACAGGTATCTAAGGACTAATGAGGTACAGGATTGGGGAAAGAACAAGTTATGGATTTCCACATGTACTAACAATCAATTACAGATACATTTGGAAGAAGGATCAGACATCAACAAGGCTACTGGGTATACAATGGACACTCAGGTAATGCCTTCTGAAGATGATACCCTATTAAACTGGATGATGGGGAGTACAGAATGCTGCACAGTGGAGATATGTGAAGTAAATGAGGATTTTATAGAAGCAGCCCAAGGAGGCCAGAAAGAGGAAAAAATTGATGTTTTTCACTTGAACAGTATGGAAGAGAGTAAGATATGTGATCGCAAGAAACTAGAGGAAGAAGCAAAAATTGGGCACCATGAGGCCCAAGTTGGGCACCTAGCTGGTGGTGGCCCAAGTGGGCGACAGGAGGCCCAAGGTGGTGGCCCAAGTGGGCGACAGGAGGCCCAAGGTGGTGGCCCAAGTGGGCGACAGGAGGCCCAAGGTGGTGGCCCAAGTGGGCGACAGGAGGCCCAAGGTGGTGGCCCAAGTGGGCGACGGGAGGCCCAAGGTGGTGGCCCAAGTGGGCAACAGGAGGCCCAAGGTGGTGGCCCAAGTGGGCGACAGGAGGCCAAAGGTGGTGGCCCAAGTGGGCGACAGGAGGCCCAAGTTGTGCACTTAGCCAATAGTGGCCAAAAAGAGCCAATCCTCCCTCTGGAACTCACTACTTCTCTGAAGCAAGGTAGTCGAGCTTATCTTTTGCAGGCACCTCCCGAAGGACCGGAACCACTTATTGGACCAGTAGACCCAGATAGTCAAAATTTGACAATAGGCGCCACTACAATGATATGTAAGGAAGATACAATGATTTTCCCCCAACCAAGATCGAATGTGTCCTTTGGTCACCTAGGAGCTGGAACGTCCCAAGCTCATGGAGCTCAAAGAGACGGACATAGAGATAGGTCGGAGGTAAGCTTTGCCAACCCAGTGGGAAGAGAAAGAACGAGAACGGAAACAAATAGAGTGGAACCTGAGGGACTTAGAGCCCCAAGGAACCAAAGGAATGCTGATGATTTCCCTTTGCCAAGGCCTAGGGAACACACCAGAACCTTGAGACCTACACAGCTGGTTAAGTCCATGAAGAACTACTTCGATGGCACAGGAGACCCATATGATCATGTGGCCGAGTTTAGACAAGTCTTGAGAGCTTAACAAGTTGAGGACCTATTCACGCAGTATAATGCCTTTGGTCTAACCCTTAGGAACACAGCCCTTACGTGGTTTCAACCATTGAATGAGAGACAGTTCAGGAGCATAGACCAACTCTTAGAGGCTTTTATCACTGAATTCTCTAAGAGTGGGATAAGGCATAATACTTCCTCATTGATACACAGCTTCAAGCAGAACCCTCAAGAGACAAATGAGACTTGCAGGAAGAAGATTTAGGTAGTATCTTGAGAGATGCCCTGTTCCTGAGTTACCCACACCTGCCAAACAAGTGGCTTTATTCTTGGATGGATTGCTAAGTACAAAGTTGCGATCCTATGTGTACTTGAAGGACCCTAGGACCATAGAAGAGTGTGTACGCATGTGCATCGACATCGAGGATAACCTAGGGGAGGAGTTAGAGCTTTCCAAAATCTACAGAGATTCTGATAGTGCCTCTAGTCTCTCTTCCTCGCAATCCACATCAATTGAGGAACTTGCGGAGAAAGTAGCTCAAAAACTAGGTGTCTCTAGTAAACAAATTCCTAGATTTGCCCTAGTAAAGAGGTGTTATACTTGCGGTGGTGACCATATGGCGAACGTATGTCCCATCATGGCTCAACCCCAAGCGAACCCTAGCAGCCAATATTGCACCATAGAACGGAGATACACTAATCACACAGCACAGGACTGCCCATACAATAAGCAAGCAGTTAGGCAGACCTACCCTCAGCCCTATCCACAACAGGGAAGATACCAGAACCAATACCCCCCACAGCAATATGGTAGACCACAGCAATCCTATCAACAACCCTACCAAAACCAACAAAGGCCACAACCTGTGTTAGCTCAACAACCTCCAACCCCAGCTAATGTGATTCCTGTGAAGTATGCTGCTGCTGAGGAAAATTTGAATAGAGCCATAGTCCCAGTGATTCTGTTGCTTTCAGAAAGTGACCCGAATGATCATAGTTTTGATTCCACTCACATAGATAGTCCACAGGCTTACTATATGCAGTCTCCTGAACATGGTGAATCCTACTATAGCGAAGAACTGAGTGAACCTAGTTGGGAGCCTGATTACACAAATGTCATGTACGCAAATCCCAACACTAGACCTCAACCTAGACAGGTAAGACCCCCATTCCCTAGAGGGCCATGCTATAGATGTCAAGGAGATCATCTCATTCGTGATTGCCCAATGCCTGCATCTACACAACCACAGTCAGTAACAATACATGGCTTTTGTCAAGATTGCGGAAAGGAGCATCTCTTACGAGATTGCCCAAAGAATCCCAATAATATGCCAAAAATAACTCCAATTAACGTTATTGGCTTAGTTCTAGACTCAACAGGAAGTGTCACTTCCACTGCACCAGTGCAAGTGGTCATTAGAGCCCAGGCTTTGCAACAGAACCCAGGAGTAGGTCAAGAGAAGAGTGCAGAGGTTAGTGAAACTGAGAGCATAGCCAGGAAACGGTCGAGAGCCTGGAGGGATAGCCGAGAGAGAATGAAAAGACAATGGTCCAAAAAGATGAGCGACTTAGAACAAAGCATAAGAGAAACAAAAGCCAAAATTGTTGAACTCACCTCTCAAACATACTCTCACATACCACCACCACCCTCATTTCCATCACCATCTAACCCACCATATGTCCACCTACCTCAGACCATCCCACCACCCCCTAGAGTAGGATCAGTATTAGCTGACCCCACTCCTGAAGACATACACATGATGCTTAAGGGTTATCAGGCTAGAATCCAAGAAGGGCCAAATGTGACGGATCATGAGAAGTGCTACCCTAGAGCTGACCTAGAGATAGAAAGAACCAAGTTGTGCGTGAAAATGGTCGCGTTGGCTCAGACCATGTTTGAAGCCAGTCGCCTCTTCAACTACTCTGGCTCAGCTAAGACACAATTGCACTTGGATGGACTATTAGAGAAGTTAGAGAGCATAATTGCAAGATCTGCCAAGGAAGAAAAAAATCAAGGAAGAGAGGAGGCAAGTAAAAGGATAAGCCTTCCCCCACAGGAAGCTTTTGTGCCCAATTCCACTGAACCAGACACCTCCTCTTCTATGAATAGGTACACACCAGAATTCCTACGAGAGATTCAAGAAGACAAATGGGCTAAAGAAAGTGAAGTCCCTCCTCCCATTGAACTTGTGGATGACACACATGATCAATTCCCACAAGATATTCCTTCCATTTATGGAGAGCAGGAGAGTGCACAAAGTCAAGAGAGGTTAGACTTCGAGTCTAACTCCCTACAGGAATTACCCCATTTCACAGGTCCATGGGAAGCCAAGTCTACTTGTATGAGAGCACCCACGGTCATGGTAAGAAATGAAGACTCAGTCATACCTAGGAATACGGAGGTAGTGAAAAACACTAAGGTGCAGTGCAACCTCACGTTAGAAGAGCTACTCAAAGTTAAGCCAGAATTATGGAAACATGTAGCTAACCAAGTGCCAGAAGTAGTGAAACCCCGTTCCCAGGTAGGTTCTCATAGAACGGTGCCAGAAATTCCTCTAGACAAGATAGGAGATATGAGTGAAGGTGAAGAAGGAAACACCTATCTTCCCATTACCCATCAGGGGTACACAACCAAGGCAATTCTAGACTCAAGTGCAAGAGTTGCTATTGCCACCACTTCCCTATGGAAGCCTTGGGGCAAGCCAGCACTCAGGCCCACGAGGATGAAATTGCAGATGGCTGATGGCCACATAGAAAGACCCTTAAGCTTGCTGGAAGGAATAACTCTCACTACATGCGGTGTTGAGTTTGAGCACACTTTCGCCATATGTGACTTTAGCAAAAATCATGCCTATGAGATGATTTTGGGAAGACCATTTATGCGACATTTGCAAGTAGTACAGGATTGGGGAACCAATTCCTTGTATTTGCAACACTTACGTGTTATGACCAAAGTCAATCTCAAGGATTACTCTCATAGGGATGTACCCCCCATTCAATGGAACCCCATCCATAGAGCCAAGGATGACATGGACTATGTGCACTCCATAGGATAAGGATCCTCATGGATGCATGAAGACACTCACCTATGGATGTGTAAAGTGGCAGTGGAAGAAGAGAAGAGAGAAAAGGCCAGAGAGATAGGTGCAAAAGAAACCCATAGATCCATTCAAGACCCAGCCTATGCACCTGTAGTATTTCCTGATGAAGAATTTGAACCTCATGGTTGGGCAGAAATTTTAGCAACAATGGATGTAGCCATCAACGAAGAACAATGGACACCCCACTGTGATGAGGATGGCTATGACATTTCAGTTTTCTCAATAGAGCCAATCATGGGAGATGCAGTTTTAGAAGAGTGCCAACCTAGCCCTGATGCATTTGAGGATGCAAGTGACTCCGATCTAGAGTCAATCATTATGGACCCACCTTTTGCATCAGATGAAGAATACTTCTATGAAGTAGAATGTCAACCCCAGAGACATGGAGAGATAACAAATGATGTAAGGTTAGCCACACAAGTGACCCCTAAGGATGAAGGAAAGAAAAGAAAGAAGAGAGAAGTCTGTTGCTCTAGCACAATGGTGAGAACCACGTTAAGAAGCTCCACCTCCTTAATGTCAATCCGCGGAAGAGATAGGAGTGATATGAAGATCGTGAATGTGAGATGAAGTGAGAGTGAAGGTGAGAAGCATGGAGATACACACACACATACACACACACTACGAAGAGACAAGCAAGACACAATGGAAGGTGAGAAATCAGCTCTATTACTCAAGAACACTCTTACAAGCTCAAAATAGCTCTAAGCTCTTCTCTACTCAAACAAACTAACACTAAGTAACCTCAAAAATGAGCTCTCTAGCTCTTTTTATAGTTTCTAGTCTAGTTTTGACCGGGTTCACATCTAGTGACTAGCATAGTTAAAAAATAGGCCCTAAGTGCTATTTGAAGGGGTAAACGGTGTCTAAAAATAACCAAAACTGATACGCTCATTCTACCTAAGCTCCTCAAGCTCGAGGACTCCTCGGCTTGCACAAAATGGAGCTATGAATTAAAAAAAGGGGTTTTCTATGTTACATATGTTACAATAGTGATGAAAATCACTATTGGAGGTTTTTTGAAGAATATTTATAAAACATAATCTTTGAAAAATTGATTCGACTGGCTCCCTACTCTGTCTTTACATGCTTCCGCATCTTCTATGCCTCTGGCTGCTGCCAACACCCCCCTCCCTCTCGCTTCTGTTGTCCTCGACAGAACCTTGTTGTGCGGTCTGTCGGATGTAGTTCTGTAGTAGTTCTTGAGCGAGGGTGTGTTCTGATATTCGAATGCCTCAGGCCAAATCTGCCTCAAGTTTCTCCCAATCAATTGGTTGTGGTTCATCGGGTGGTGGGAGCCGATAATGTGTGGAATAAACCATCTGTTCACAGGTGAATAATTGAAGCAAATGTGTCGGCCTGCTAATGAACACTTCTGAATGGTATTCCCAGAAACCGGTTGTGAACATTTCTTCGAACGTCTGCTTGTAGCACGCCGGTAAGTATTTGATTCTGCAATGCCAGGCATAACACACCCTAAGCGATGGCGTTGTACTCATGTCATATGCAAGATCTAGATTGCCATGCTCGAAGCCCGGGGTGTTTACATGAGGTGCCTTGACGCGTCTGAAGACTTTAAAAACCATTTGCATCATGTCAAAGATTTTGACAGTCATATGCGCTGCTATATCGTCCATATGTTTCAAGCGAGGGATCCAGTGGTGAATCGTTGCCATCATGTATCCGATTGTAGGTGGTCCTATAGGTGGCCTGAAGTATGGGTAGTTTAGCCAATCCTGGCATTGTTTGTTGTTTTGTATCTTAATTGCAAATGCCTTCCAGGAACGGCGATGTGGCACTGGTCCCCAACATGGGTTGTATTTTAAGTGTAGTGGTGCCTTAACCCAAGTACTCATCATCTCAGGATATTCTTGTAAAAGATCTTTACGCCAATCTGGTTGATAGATCTCGCCTTGCTACGCATCTAGTGGCAAATCCTCAGGTTCAAATTGAGTAGCATGAGATGGTTTCTTGCATGTTTCTTTCTCTATGGCCAACTGGTATTCAGCCATTAACATGAAATACGGTTTGTATTGTAGCTCATGCCCTGATATGTATCTGCGCGGGGCCAAATGAGCGAAGTAGGGCGACTGTAAAATTCTTTCCTCAATCATTGCCATTGCGTGCAGCTGCGCCTCTACTCGTGCTGAGTGGGTGGTTCCAAGCTCTTCAATTGTCTTCATCCATGTGGGGGTTGGAAGTTCATAATTCATCTGGCCTTCAGCCGTGACACGTCTGCCTGGGATGGGTTGTGGCTCGTAGGCTTCTTCAAAAGTTTCCTCCACCGGAATAGTTACATTTTCTTCATCAGCTGGGAGCTCTGGTGGGGAATCTGGCCTTGGTGGTGCTTCATATATAGCTATCCGCGATTCAAGAGTAGATACCTGGGCCCGTAATGCGTTGAGTTCCTCTAGGATGTCAAGAGATGGGTCCGCAGGAGCTGGTAGTCCTTGTGTTGCAGGTGCTCTGAGCTGGAGTAGCTTATGATCTTCTTTTAGCTTCTGATATTCTTTGTTCATTCGATCGTATTCATCGAGCAATCTGATGTGATCATCGAGCAACATTTTCATTGATTCAGAGGGCACTGCTTTGAACCGGCTAGGACTTAATGGTTGGTCTGGATGATCGAGAGTAGCTTCTAAATTTTCTCTGTTCTGCTCTTGTAGCCTCTGGTTCTCTTCCTTTGCTGCTGCTAGATGTCTTCTGAGTAAGCCCATGTTCCGTGTAAGCGTCGCATTGCGAACTGTCTGGGCCCTTAACAAATTGTCAAGATCAGCAGTGGCCTCTTTGGCTTTCTCTTCACTTTCTACTTCCAGTTTGTGGTATGCCTCGCGTAATTCTTGGTAGCGAGTATTCAAGGAGGCATTCTCGATCGACAATGAATTAAGCTGTGACTATAAGTCATTGGTTGTCCTCTACAACTGCTGATAATTATTTCCAAGAGACGTGAACTCATCTCTTACTTGCGTCATACACGTGAACATCTGTCGAAATGTTGTGTCTATGGTGGGTGATAATATTAATGGTGTGCTAAGTGAAGATGCATTGGGTGTAGATGCAAAGGGAACGGGGAATGGGGGTGGGAAAGTGGATGCTGTGGTGATTGTGGAAAATTGTGGTGTAAATATTGTGGTGCCACGAATGAAGTGAGTGGAGGTGCAGTGGGTGGAGATATATCCATATCGCTGGATGTAGTGTCGAGTGCAGTGACTGTGAATAGTGGTGTAATCGTGGGTAAGTGTGTGGGTGTAAATACAGGATTTACAAAGGTTGAAGAGTAATTTACAGAGGGGTTGTCTTGGACGGCTTGGTGGAAAGGGGAAAGAGGAGTTACGGTGGGTCGGGGAGGTGAGACTGAGGAGAAGGTTAATGGAGGTGGGAATGGGAAAAGGGGTCTTGGAGGTGTGGGGAAGGTCAGAAAGGATGGGGGGAAAATTGGATTGGATAAAAAGGTAGGTGTGCTAGGGGGTGGACTAGGTTGAGTGGGTGCGGGATATGTAGGATGAATGGGAGTAAGGACGACTGCTGCTACTCCGCCGGAGAAGGAGGATGTTGTTCGGGGAGAAGGATGGTGTATGGGGGAGACTGGATGGATGGGAGGTGATGGAGGAGCGATTGGGGTGGTCGGTACTTCGACGACTATGGTGGTATGTACAGCGGTAGTACGGGGTGGGGAGTCGACAATAATGGTGTCCTCTGCCAATGAGCTTTCAGGGACGAGACGTGCTTCCCTGGCCTGTTCTAAAGATTGTCCGCCGATGGGTACCCGAATATATTCACCAGGTTTGGTTAGTAGACGGATTCTACGCGGGTCATACTGCAGTAGCGGTTTTCTCTGCAAATATCTTAAGGCTTCAGTGGGTCCAACTGATTTGACAAGCTCTCTGAAACCTCTGATATATACTTCTTCGAACCCGCCCAAAACAAGCTCTTGTTCTATGAGGGTTTGGCTCTCTTCGTCAGTCAACTTCTTACGCGCCCAAACCTTTTCCATAGTACGGTATAACTTTTTGATGGCCAGTGTATAACCTGCTGCTTCGAAGGTTTCCTCTTCATGTGTGCTTGTATCACCTTGGGTGTCCGTTTGTTGTAGGTCTCTGCGGAGGGACAAAAGATGAGATCGGATGTGGTGGTATTGAGGGTTGAAGAGATTTCTGAGGGGTGTATATTACAAGGCTTGAGGGTTGAGCTATAATACATTGTTTGGGTACCCAAATCTGCGTGGGTGTGGGTCGGTTTGTAAGGTACTTCTTGGCAATCCAAATTTGTCGAATGTTTGTAGTCGTAGAAGAAGGTTGAGGAGATCTTGGACACTGTTTCTCCTTCTGCCTTGACTTCTTCTTGTCATTGTCTGCGTTGTTGAAATCTATTGGTCATTTCTGTCCTTTTGGCACCCATATTTGTCTTGTGCCTCTTGCTTTATGATACTGAGACTGCAGCTTTCTTCCTTGTGTCGTATGATGTTGTCGTCAGTCTGGGTTCCTTTGTCGTGGTTTACTCTTTTGTGGTTGAGGTGGAGAGGTCGGAGGGACACTCTGCTTTGGAAAAGAAGGGAGGTCCAACACTTGCAAAACCTGCCCATTAGGAAGTGCTCCGTTTTGTACCTTTAATCTAGGCCAGTCCGCAGTAAGTGTGGAAGGATGGGCACCGCAGGGTGTTTTGCCCATGTGTCCGCTGATGTAACCCACCTGACCACTGATTGTGTCCATTTGACCAAGCGGTTGGGTGGTTACCCCTTCTAGTTTGCAGGAAGCCCAAGGGAAAATCTCCTGACGTCCTTCTGATTGACAATTGTCCATTGCCAAGCCCGTGTGGGTTGGTGTAGATGTAACGTGACTGATCTGACCAAAGATCTTCCGGTCTTCCGTCGCATGCATTTCATAGGGTCTAGGGTTACAAACCTCGGTCAGAATGCCATTAGGGAAGTCAAGCAGTATCACTCGCTTCTGATCTAAGGTTCCAATCTGTAAGGAGCCTTGTCTAAGATTTAGGTCCACTGAGTGATCGTATAGCCAATCTTGGCCAAGGATTAGGGGTTCTATCAGGTCCTCATCATGGCGCACTAGTAGCTTTACTGTCAAGGTCACTTCGTTTATGAGGATAGGAAGGTCCACCTCACCCATGCAAGGGGTTTCCATGCCTCCTAGCCCTATGAGGTATGCCTCAATGGGCCACATTTCTATTCCTAAATCCTTATAGTGGGACCATCTAATCGCACTAGTCGCAGCACCTGAATCAATTAAAGCCCTCAGCTCTTGGCAAGGGTTGTCGTGCTCTAGCCTGACTGTAATGAATGGTCTCTTGTCCACTATGCTAGGATGAGTGGTTGACTTTACTTGACACATGGCCATGGCGTATCTGGGTGATGTTTCCAGATGGTTATAATGTTCTCTCCCTAGTCCTTGTCTTCTTAGCTTCATGCGCTTAATGCGTTCTATGGCCTCTGTCTGAGCTTCCGCTCGTATTCTATTTTCTTCCTCCTTACGCTTCTTTGCCAATGTGAGTCGTCTAAGCATGTCCTCAGAAAGAGGTTCTTGGTATAACCTGACTCTACAGCCACTAATGTAATTGGGCATTATGTCTCCTTCTAAGGTGGCTAATTGTACTGCTCCACTTGTTGAGAGTCTGTTAATGATCATTGGTCCATAACCTCGCTTTTCTAACTTCCATGCGTGTTGTTTCAGCGTATATACTAGAACTAAATCTCCTTCTTTCAAGCCTTTATCTTTCACATGTGCATCAAAATATGCTTTCTATCGCTTCTTTGCTGCGTATATGCCTGCTGCTGCTTTCAGCCTGGGTTCTCTTAATCGTTCCAACTCCATTATTCTTGCTGATAATTCATGGCCGGTCCACTGATGTTCTTGTGCAACCTTAAGGGTCGGTATCAAGAAGTCCAAAGGAAGCATAGCATTCTGACCAAAAACCATCTGAAAGGGAGTTGCATTGAGTACGGTCTTGTAGGCCACTCGATATGCCCAAACAGCGTGGTGTAACTGTTTGTCCCAATGTGAATGTTTGTTGTTCACGAGTTTCGTCAGTACATTACATAGGATCTTGTTAGTGCTTTCAGCCTGACCATTGGCCTGAGGATGATTTGGTGCGGATTTCTTATGAATCACTATAAAATCATGTAACAAATATTCAATGACTTGGTTAGAAAGTGAGTTCCTCGATCGCTCACTAACTCTATAGGCAATCCATATCTTGTAAAGACATTTTCAAATAAGAATTTTGCAGTCGTGTGTGCATCATTCTTTTTTGTGGCTTTTGCCTCTACCCATTTGGTAAGATAATCTGTTGCAACAATAATGTATTCTACATGTGTACCTTTTGCAGGGGGGTTAATGGGTCCTACAAAGTCTATACCCCACTTAGAAAATGCATGTCCGCCCATCATGGGTTTCAATGGCATTTCATCTCTGCGAGTAGGAAACTGAGTTCTTTGGCACACATCACATCTCTTTACATAGGTATGTGCATCCATGTGAAGAGTGGGCCACCATAATCCTACGAAGAGGATGGCATGGATTATCCTATCGGGTCCAAAATGACCTCCTGCAACACCTTGGTGTGCAGTCTCTAGTACGCTCAAGTAATCGCTCTCATGAACACACTGTCTTAAGTATCCATCTCGTCCTCGTTTGTATAGATTATCGCCAATAAGTGAATAGTCCTGAGCTTCCTGCTCTAGACTGCGTTGTCGCGCTAAAGTCATTCCTTGAGGGAATGTTTTCGTCCTCAAGTACGTCACTAAAGGTTCACTCTAGTCTGGTGTGAGAGACACGTGATACAATGTAGCATGTTCTAGTGGTGGTCTTTCACAACAAACAGGGCATTCTTTGCACAATTTGTAGACATGCTTCCATTGAAGGCCAATATACACCTAGTCTATGCAGAGTCTGCAAAGTACGATGTTTCGAGTGATGTTGCTTTAATGCACCTATGTGTGCTAATTGCAACGAATTCGCATGTTCTGATTCATCCACACAACAAGCAAGAATCTTTTGATTATCTTGTTTATATATACTTCCTGCTATGATTTGATATCTCTGAGTCTTGGTAATCTCTCCTTCATTGATCCTTAACTTAGGATTCTTGGGTCCATAGGTGAGAATAGGGACTATCGGCTTAGCCCATTCTGGTGCTATCTCAAGGTTAAACAAGTATGCATCGGGTAATTCATCCACTATTCCTTGAGGAGCTTCTCCTGTGGTTAATCTTGAAAGGTGGTCAGCTCTAAGATGTGTCTTTCCTTTCCTGACTACTACTTCAAAATCGTACTCCATGAGTAATAGAAACCAACGTATTAATCGTCCTATGTTACATGGTTTGTTGACTAAATACAATAGTGCTTGATGATCTGTAAAGAATTTGAATTTGTTGGCCAACAAGTAATGCCTGAATTTCTTTACCGCGTAAATCATTCCTAACCCTTCTCGTTCCGTAGTGGTGTAATTTCTTTCTGCTGCGTTCAGCTGTCTGCTCGCGTAAGCTATGGGAAGATCTATATTACCTTCATTCGTGGGTTGTGCTAACACACATCCTATGGCATAATTGGATGCATCCACATGTACATGGAATGGCTTACTCCAATCCGGGGTGGTCAATATAGGTGCTGAGCACAAACGTCGTTTAAGTTCATTGAATGAATTCTCACACTCATCTGTCCATTCAAAATTGGTCAAAAGAGAGTACAGAGGCTTGGCTATGATTGCATACATGTGTATGAATCGTCTATAATAACCGCAGTGTCCCATAAATGCTTGTACTTCTTTTACGTTAGTTGGCCTAGGTAGATCTGCGATCACCTTCACTTTTTCTTCATCCGTAGAGATTCCATTCTTTGACACAATGTGTCCTAAAATTTTTCCTTGTCTGACCATGAAAATGCATTTTTTTGGGTTCAAACAAACCTAGTATTCTCGACATTTGTCAAATATTTGATTTAACTCTGGGATATGTGTCTGTCTTACATTTGACTGTGCACATAAGTCATCGACATAAACTTCCAAATTCTTGCGTAAGAATTCCTTAAAAACATGACACATGAGTCGCTCGAAAGTAGCGGGTGCATTTGTTAAGCCAAATGGCATCACACGAAATGCAAATATGCCCCATTCTGTGGCAAAAGCCATCTTGTGTTGGTCTTCTGGAGCAATGGCTACTTGATTATAGCCTGAGAATCCATCAAGGAAGCTATAAACTTCCTTGCCCGCAACTCTTTCCAATAAGTGTTCTGTGATAGGAAGAGGATAACTATCTCTAATTGTGGCGGCATTAATTTTTTTAAGGTTAATACACACACGCAATTTTCCATTTTTCTTGGGCACTACCACAATGGGGGATACCCATTCGGTATGTTCAATTTCGTAAATGAATCCTGCTTCTATCAAAAGATCTATCTCCTATTTAATCTTTGCAGCATAATTATTATTGTACGTGTATGGCTTCTGTTTCGTGGGTTTTGCATCTGGAGTCATAGGGATTCTATGAGAACATATGTCTGGATCTACTCCTTTCAAATCTTTGTAACTCCAAGCGAACACATCTCTATATTCGCGCAATAGGGCAACTAATTCTTCTTCTTCTTCCTTTGTCAAATCATGCCCAATGTATGTACATTTTTCTTCTTCTCCTTCTATGGCAACTATTATTTTCTTGGTTTTTTCTCGATTATCATATGCTTCTCCTACTTCAACTTTTCTGTTAGGCATTTGTACCATTATTCTTCTATCTTCTATTTCGTACTTTTTGAAATTCTTGGGTACTTCAAACAAGGATTCTTCTTCTTTTGACATGATTTCCTTCTTCTTTCTTTTCTTACCTTCACTCTTGTCCGTCACTTGTGTGATTAACCTCACATCATTCATAATTTCTTCATGTTTCTGAGGATGAGTTTCTACTTCGTAGAAATATTCTTCTTCTGATGCAAAGGGTGAGTCCATAATAATTGACTCTAAATCAAAATCACTTGCGTCCTCGAAAGCATCAGTGTTAGGTTCACATTCTTCTAAAATTGAATCACACATGATTGGCTCTATCGTGAAAATTGAGATATCATAGCCATCTTCATCACAGTGGGGTGTCCATTGTTCTTCATTGATGGCTACGTCCATAGTTGCTAGGATTTCTGCCCAACCATGGGGTTCGAATTCTTCGTCTGGAAATACTACAGGTGCATACGCTGGGTCTTGAAGGGTTCGTGGATGTTGTTTTGCACCTAAAGTTCTTGCTTCTAACCGTTCTTCCTCTTGTTTTGCCACTTTACACATCCATAAATGAGTGTCCTCGTGTAACCATGAGGGGTCTGACTCCAAAGAGTGTACTGATTCTGTTTCTACTGGTGTCTTATGGATGGTGTTCCATTGTATTGGGGGTACATCTCGATGTGAATAGTCTTTAAGATTGACTTTAGTAGTCACTCCTAAATGTTGCAAGTACAAATAATTAGCTCCCCAATCTTGTACGATTTGCAACTGACGCATGAATGGTCGTCCCAATATCATCTCATAAGCATGATTTTTTGCAAAATCACAAATGGCAAAGGTATGCTCAAACTCCACACCACAAGTGGTGAGAGATATGCCTTCTAGTAAGCCTAATGGTTTTTCTATATGTCCATCCCATTTGTAGTTTCATCCTGGTAGGTCGTAGTGCTGACTTACCCCAACGTTTCCATAAAGCGGTGGTAGCAATGGCTACTCCGGCTCCTGAATCTAAGATGGCTTTCGTGGTGTAGCCCTGATGGGTTATTGGAAGATAAGTGTTACCTTCCTCTCCTTCACTTACATCTCCGATCTTTTCTACCGGTATCTCTGGTATCTTCTTGTGTGTTCCTATCTGTGAGGGAGTAGTAGCAAGCTCGGGGAATTGATTTGCTACATGTTTCCACAATTCTGGTTTAACCTTTAACAACTCCTCTATAGTGAGATTACACTGTACTTTAGTGTTCTTGATCACTTCCGTGTTTCTAGGGATTATTGATTCTTCATTCCTCACTATTATCGTGGGTGCTCTCATACTAATAGACTTTGCTTCCCAAGGTCCTATGAACTGAGGTAATTCTTGTAAAGAATTGGATTCAAAACCCGTGTGTTCACTCAGTTGCTCTTCCTCTACATCATCGTAAATAGAGGGGATGTCTTGGGGAAATTGCTCTTGCAAGTCGTCTATTTCTTGAATAGGAGGATGGGTTCCTTGTTCTTTTCTCCATTTCTCTTCTTGGATTTCTCTCAAAAATTCATGTGAGTACCTATGTATGGAAGGCAGGTCGTCTTCCCCTTCTGTGTTTGGCACTTGAGATAGGGATGGTGCATTCCTCTCCTGTGTCTCTGGGACACTAAGATTCCTATGCTTATCCTTTTTCTCTTTGCTTTTTATCAAGTATTCTAGCCTCTCCATTAGACCTTGAAAGTGTAGTTCAGGTTTTGCCATGTTATTCCAATTAAGATATCTAGAGGCTTCGAACAAAGCTTGTGCTAATTCTACCATTTTCATGCAAAGTTTAGTCCTCTCTATTTCTAAGTCTACTCGAGGGTAGTTCTTACTCATTTCAGCTACTTGAGGTCCCTCTTTTAATCTAGCCTGATATGCACGAAACATCATGTCTAGATTCTCTGGTATGGGTTCCGCTAAAATTGATCCTGATTTCTGAGCTAGGTTCTCTTGATTTAATTCTTGTGAAGTCAATTCTAGGATTTTGGCTCTAGATTCCTTGAGACTTCCTTCCAACTCAGTTATCCTTTTACTCCATTTTCTCTTGATCCTCTCTCTGGAATCTTTCCAAGATTTCGTTTTTTTACTGCTAGATTCTGCAACTTCGCTAGTTTTGGTTTTTTTCTCTTGATTGTGTTGCTGATTCTATAAGAGCGTCTGGGCTCTTGTTATAGCTTGGATAGGCACGTATGTAGGGTTGCATCCATCTACGTTGTTTACAATGCCTATCACGTTGATCGGTGTCACATTTGAAGCATTCACAGGGTTCTTAGGACAATCTTTTATGATGTGCTCTTTGCCACAATCGGCACAAAAGCCTTGTATGTTATAGTATTGTGATTGTCTTGCTATTGGAGGATGTGGACAATCTTTTATGAAATGATCTCCTTGGCACCTAAAGCATGGTCCTCTTGGGCCCTGTGGTCTTTGTTGTCTCAATTGGGGCCACGGATTCGGGTTTGTGTACATCGAGTAGAGTCAAAATTGTTTAAGTTCGGGTCACTCTCTGTGATCAAAGGTGAAGAGGGAACTAAAGCCCTACTTAGGTTCTCTTCTACAACAACGTATTTCACTGAGATGACATTCGCTGGTGGGGGTGGCTGCTGAGCTAAGACAGGTTGAGGTCTTTGTTGAGCCTAATATGGATAATTTTGAGGAGGCCTATCGTAATAAGGCTGAGCATTGTATTGGCCTTGATACCTACCTGGCTGCGGGTATGCTTGTGGGTAGTTCTGTCTCAATGTCTCTTTGTTGTATGGGCAGTCCTGAGCCGTATGATTCGTGTATCTTCTCTCAATTGTACAGTACTGGCCACTAGGGTTGGCTTGTGGTTGTGTCGCATTGGGGCACACATTTTCCAAATGATTTCCACCACAGGTGTAACAACATACGTTAGTTGTTAACTTAGGCATTTGTTTACTAGAAACTCCTAGTTTCTGGGCCACTTTTTCTGCTAGGTCCTCTATCGAGTTAGACAATTTCGTGGATGCTAGAGAAGAACAATCTGAGTCCTTATAGACTTTTGAGAGTTCCAACTCGTCTCCTAAGTTGTCCTCAATGTCTATGCAAATTCTTGCACATTGCTCTAGTGTTCTGGGTTCCTTCAAGTATACATAGGAGCGTAGTTTAGAGCTCAACAAGCCATCTAGAAACAATGACACTTGTTTGGCTTGTGAGGGTAGCTCTTGCATTGGACATCTTTCAACATATTTTCTAAACCTACGTCATGCCAGTCTAACTGTTTCTTGAGGGGTTTGATTGAAACTATGAATCAATGAAGACGTGTCATGTCTAATCCCACTTTTAGAGAATTCAGTGATGAATGACTCTAAAAAGTGATGGATGTCTCTAAATTGCCTTTGTTGCAATGGTTGGAACCAAGTTAAAGCGGTATTCTTTAACGTTAGTCCAAATGCATTATATTGCGTGAACATGTCTTCAACTTGTTCTGCTCTTAGTACTTGCTTGAATTCTACGACATGGTCATAGGGATCTCCTGTCCCATCAAAGTAATTTTTCATGGACTTCACTAACTGAGTGGGTCTTAGTATTCTTGCATGTTCTCGTGGTCTTGGTAGAGGAAAATCATCTCTACCACCTAGTATCCCATGCTCTCTTTGTCTATCCATTTTGTCCGTGTTTATGGTGGTTCTATCTCTCCCTATGGGCTGATTGAAGCTTACTTCAGGTCTTTCTTTGTTTTTCTCTCTTTGATTAGCATGGGCGGAGGATGTTCCTGCCCCTTGTTGGCTCGCGTTTACGTTTGCTCGAGATGGAGGGAAGACCAAATCACCTCTCCATGTGTAGGTATTTCTAGCGTGGTCAGGCACCACAAAGACTCTTTCTGAAGTTTCATCCGGGTATACAACATTTCCAGGTGTATCCGGGTCCTTAAATTCGTAGATTATGATGGAGCCGACCTCACTAGGCTGTTCCGTTCTATATCTCCAAAATGCTTCGTCAGTTTCTTTATTTACAAACAATTCTATGCTTCTGTTATCCTGAGGGGTCCATTCCGGAACTAGTACTCGTGTCAGTACAGATTTCCCTCTAGGTGTTCTAGGTTCTTCCATTGGTTCTTTTCCTTGAGATTTCGCTTCTGTTTCCAACTGAATTACACCAAACTCATTAGTATTGTTTGGTTGTGTACTTAAGATGTACATCGTTCCTTCTTTGTCTATGTACGCGTCTCTCTCGAATTTCACCATTGGACGATCCAATCCAATGGGTTGATCAGGATTGTGCATTTGCACCACTTGTCTTCTCAAACCATCCTCATAGATGCGAGCACCTAAGCGGTTGGTTCGGAGAAATTCCAACTGAGTTCTATAGGGTCCTTCAGGTCTTTCTAAATATGCTACATTTGACCCTCCTTCTGGTCTTTCTGTGCTAAATGCCATTTCTGATTCACTCGTGTCTAAGCTCTCGTAGGGATAACTAGTATTCAATTGCTGAGCCCACGATCGTGCAGTAGTGCCTACACTTGCTTCTGATGATCTAAGGCTTCGTCGGTCAGACTTACCTATGTGTTTGCCCGATCTAAGGTTCATTAATTTTCTTCCTTGCACACTCAGTACACGCTCAGATCGTCAACGATTCTTTGTTCTTACTTTCTTGATTCTTTTTAAATCCCTTTAGATTCTTGTCTAGATGTATGCGTCAGGAATTCAACTTTCTGTGGTACTTTGAGTTCTCGTTCCGTCAGACTTAGGTTCTTTCCCTTAGGTTTTTTGTATTGCACACCTTTATCTTTAGTCTTAGACTTGAGAATGTTAAATATCTTGAACTTGAGGCGTTCCTATCGTTGTTAATCCACAAAGCTACCGTTTAGCCTAAGCTAAGAATTGACTGAGGGGGTTGAGTAATCTTCCAACCTCAAGTCAGCTTTTCTGGTTGCTCTGATGCCCAAGAAGCCGTGCTTCCCAAGCTTTATGCCCTTCACTGCCTTGCCTTGAATGCCCTTGATTGCCTTTGCTAGACCTGGAAAAATCCAATATTAGACCAATATCCCAATTGGATGACCAAGCACTTGAGTATATACACTTTTAAAAGTCCTTTCCCTTTTGCCCAAAATTTTCTTCCAAAGCCCCCTTTCTTTCCTTGTCCCACAGATGGTCAACCTCAAAAATATCCTCTCAAAATCTTTCTAATGAGCTATAAAGCCCAAAAACGGACTTCGGATGAAAAAGATATGACCGTTCAGGCTCTGGGGGGTGAAAACTCACAAACAGGTTTTTCTTCAATTATGAGCTAAGGGGTCTCCTATGAGTGCAATGATCCAAAAATTTTCAAAAAATAGCCCCAAAATTGGTCAAAAAATCAAACCCTCAAATTTGTGTTTGGGTGAGCAATCGCGATGGTCTGAGATGATCGCGATGGTGTAAGGGTCTCGTCGCGATGGCGTGGCTAGTGAGCTATCGTGATGGTCTAATTTGACACGTGACACTATCGAGGCGATGGCATGGGCCAATCGCGATGGCGTGGGGTCGACGGGATCGTCGCGATGGTCAAGGACCGTCGCGATGGCTCAAGTGAGCCGTCACGATGGTGTGAGACCGTCGCGATGGTCCGACCGAGCCGTCGCGATGGCGTGAGCCAATCATGATGGTGTGACACAATCACGATGGCATGAGCCAATCGCGATGGTCCACCAAAATGCAGATTTTTGCAATGCAAGTATGGATTCCTACACACGCAAGGGTCGCCTACAGGCTAGTGTGGTCGCCTACCTCAAATTCCGAACTTTGCAGACCATCGTGATGGTCTGACACAGTCGGCAATTTCTGACAGAGAGTACATTTCTTACCTTTCTGCAGCTTTCCTGATGCTCTAGAGCTCTGTACCTGCAAGAAAACTCAAAAACACACAAGTACACACAACCACAAAAGCTCTCTTTCTCTCTTGCACATGCACAAATGAGGGGAAATGAGGAGAATGGGTGGATATGGTGATTTTTCTGATTTTTTTGGAGATGAAGATGATGATGCGGTGAGGAGGTGAAAACCACTAAAAACTAACTAAAAACAACAACAAAAAATGAAAATTTTACCTTCCAACGCCACTTCTTGCTATACTCTTACCATCACACATTCGTGCTAGACTCGATCCTCGACAACGGCGTCAAATTTCGTGTTGCTCTAGCACAATGGTGAGAACCACGTTAAGAAGCTCCACCTCCTTAATGTCAATCCGCGGAAGAGATAGGAGTGATATGAAGATCGTAAATGTGAGATGAAGTGAGAGTGAAGGTGAGAAGCATGGAGATACACACACACATACACACACACTACGAAGAGACAAGCAAGACACAATGGAAGGTCAGAAATCAACTCTATTACTCAAGAACACTCTTACAAGCTCAAAATAGCTCTAAGCTCTTATCTACTCAAACAAGCTAACACTAAGTAACCTCAAAAATGAGCTCTCTAGCTCTTTTTATAGTTTCTAGACTAGTTTTGACCGGGTTCACATCTAGTGACCGGCATAGTTAAAAAATAGGTCCTAAGTGCTATTTGAAGGGGTAAACGGTGTCTAAAAATAACCAAAATTGATACGCTCATTCTACCTAAGCTCCTCAAGCTCGAGGACTCCTCGGCTTGCACAAAATGGAGCTATGAATTACAAAAAGGGTTTTTCTATCTTACATATGTTACAATAGTGATGAAAATCACTGTTGGAGGTTTTTTTAAGAATATTTATAAAACATAATCTTTGAAAACTTGATTCGACTGGCTCCCTGCTCTGTCTTTACATGCTTCCGCGTCTTCTATGCCTCTGGCTACTGCCAACAAAGTTACACCAGAAGAGGAAGAATCTTTGTTTGAGGTCCCTGAAAACTTTAAAAAGTATGAGATAGACGACAGGAGAGTCATGATAAGAATGCCTAAACGAGAGGCACAATTAGGAGAAGCCTATGATAACAAAGAAACCACCAAGAAAATAGTGGTAGCCCTAGAAGAAGGAGAGGAGACATGCACGTACATAGGCCTGACCTAACAGAGGAAGAAGAGCATGCGTTAATAGCCTTGCTAAGAGAATACAAAGATGTATTCGCTTGGAGTTACAAGGATTTGAAAAGTGTTGACCCAGACATATGCTCACACACAATTCCCATGACCTCAGATGCGAAACCCTCTAAGCAAAAACCATACACATATAATGATAATTATGTTGCTAAGATCAAAGAGGAGATAGATAGACTAGTAGAAGCTGGATTCATCTATGAAATTGAGCACACTGAGTGGGTATCCCCCATTGTAGTGGTGCCCAAGAAGAATGGAAAGCTACGTATGTGCATTAACTTGAAAAAGGTCAATGCAGCCACAATTCGAGATAACTATCCGCTTCCTATCACAGAACATCTCTTAGAAAGAGTAGCAGGCAAGGAAGTGTATAGCTTCCTTGATGGATTTTCGGGCTACAATTAGGTAGCCATTGCTCTGGAAGATCAGCATAAGACAGCTTTTGCCACAGAGGGCGGCATATTTGCCTTTAGAGTAATGCCATTTGGCCTTACCAATGCACCCGCAACCTTCCAAAGGCTGATGTGTCACGTGTTTAAAGAGTTCTTGAGGAAGAATTTGGAGGTCTATGTTGATGATCTCTGTGCTCATTCCAACATTAGACAGACACATATACCAGAAATCAGGCAAATCTTTGATAAATGTAGGGAGTATCAAGTCTAGTTGAACCCAGAAAAGTGTGTTTTCATGGTCAGGCAAGGCAAGATTCTAGGACACATAGTGTCAAAGAATGGCATATCCACGGATGAGGAGAAAGTAAGAGCCATAGCAGAGTTACCTAGGCCAAAGAATGTCAAGGAAGTACAAGCTTTCATGGGGCATTGTGGTTATTACCGACGGTTTATACACATGTATGCCATCATAGCAAAGCCTCTGTATGGACTTTTGACTAACTTTGAGTGGACTAATGAATGTGAGGACTCCTTCAATGAGCTCAAAAGAAGATTGTGTTCAGCACCAATCTTGAGCACACCAGATTGGAATAAGCCATTTCATGTTCACGTGGATGCATCCAATTATGCTATTGTATGTGTACTCGCACAACCTACGGGCGAAGGTAATATGGATCTTCCAATTGCCTATGCTAGTAGACAGTTGAATGCTGCTGAACGAAACTATACAACCACTGAACGAGAGGGATTAGGCATGGTATATGCAATTAAAAAGTTTAGACACTATTTTCTTGCAAATAAGTTTAATTTTTTTACCGATCATCAGGCATTATTGTACTCGGTAAACAAGCCATGCAACACAGGTAGATTAGTAAGATGGTTTCTCTTACTAATGGAATACGACTTTGAAGTTGTGGTGAGGAAAGGGAAGACTCACTTGAGAGCAGACCATCTCTCCAGACTCACATCTGGAGAAGCCCCACAAGGAGTATCAGATGACCTTCCTGATGCTTACTTGTTTAATTTGGAAGTTGTACCTCAGTGGGCTAAGCCATTAGTGCCAGTACTGACATACGGGCCTAATCACCCAGTCATAAACACTCAAGATAGAGAGGTAGTAAAAGCACAGAAGTACCATATCATGGCAGGAAGTATGTACAAACAGACCGATCAAGGGATATTGGCTTGTTGTGTGGAAGAGGACGAGTACGCAAAATGGTTGCAATTAGCACATGTAGATGCATTAGAGCAACATTACTCAAAGCAAAGAACTTTGCAGACACTTAGGAGATTCGGAGTGCATTGGCCTACTATGGAAGCTAATGTCCATAAGTGGTGCAAGGAATGCCCGATCTGCTGCACTAAACCACCCATGGAACATGCCACTCTATATCAAGTGTCCATAGTGCCGGATTGGAGTGAACCACTAGTAGCCTTTCTGAGGACGAAAACATTCCCTCAAGATATGGCATTGGCCAGACAAAGAAGTCTAGAACAAGAAGCCCTAGATTACTCACTCATTGGTGATAATCTATACAAGCGTGGTAAAGATGGTTACCTGAGACTATGTGTCCATGAGAGTGAATATCTCAAGATCTTTGAAACTGCCCACCAAGGTGTAGCAGGAGGACACTTTGGACCAGATCGGGTGATCAAGGCCATCCTATTTGCAGGACTTTGGTGGCCGACCCTTCACATGGATGCACATACCTATGTGAAACGGTGTGACATTTGTCAGCGAACTCAGTATCCTATACGCAAAGATGAGATGCCTTTAAAACCTATGATGGGTGGACGTGCATTCTCTAAGTGGGGAATAGACTTTGTAGGTCCTATTAATCCCCAGCCAAGGATTCACATGCTGAATATATCATTGTGGCCACAGACTATTTAACCAAGTGGGTAGAAGTGAAAGCCACCACAAAGAACGATGCTCAAACGACAGCTTAGTTCTTATTTGAGAATGTATTCACAAGATACGGACTACCTATAGAGCTAGTTAGTGATAGAGGGACTCACTTCTTGAATGAGGTCATTGAAAATCTTCTCCAAGAATTCTTGGTAGTACATAAGAAGTCTGCCCCCTATCACCCACAAGCTAATGGCCAGGCTGAGAGCACAAATAAGATCCTATGCAATGTGCTGACTAAATTGGTCAATAATAAACGCTCTGATTGGGACAAACAGCTACACCATGTTGTTTGGGCATACCGGGTGGCCTATAAAACGGTACTCCAAGCCACACCCTTTCAAATGGTATTTGGCCAAAATGCGGTGCTACCTCTGGACTTCTTGATTCCCACATTGAGAGTAGCACAGGAGCATGAGTGGACGGGCCATGAACTCTCTTCGAGAGTTTTTGACCTCGAACGATTAGGTGAAACAAGACTAAGAGCGGCAGCAGGAATATATGCAGCTAAGAAAAGGCAGAAGGCGTACTTTGATGCCCATGTGAAGGATAAAGGATTGAAAGCAGGGAACCTAGTGTTAGTCTACACTTTGAAGCAACATGCGAGAAAACTAGAGAAGAGAGGCTATGGACCTATGATCATAAATAGGATCTCAACTAGTGGAGCAGTCCAATTAGCAACACTCGAAGGCGATATTCTCCCTAGCTACATAAGCGGATGTAGAGTCAAGTTGTATCAGGAACCTCTCACAAAAGAAATGCTAAGCTGACTCAACATTGCTAACAAACGTAAAGAAGAAGAAAAATGAATTCGAGAAGAAGCTCAAGCAGAAGCTTTAGAATGCATCAGAAGGATGAAGTTGAGACGACAGGGGAGGGATCAACCTAGGACGGGTGCCTATGAGGATCCAGGATATCATGTGGCAATGTGTGAAGTCTCCAGTGTAAGGCCCCATAGAATAGTTGACCGACGTCCTTTTGTAACCTTGGAGATAGGACAAGGAAAGAGTGCAAGGACTGCACGGGCCTTAATTGACTCAGGTGCAGCCACTAGTGCCGTTAGACTCTCTTACTGTCAAGACTTGAAATTAAAAGTCAATCCTATAAAGGCATATCTCATAGGATTGGGAGGTGTGGAAACCCCTTGCATGGGAGAGGTGGAGCTTCCCCTCCACATTCAAGATGTCTTAATGACAGTGAAAGTACTAGTGTGTCAAGATGAGGACCTCACTGAGCCTCTGGTCTTGGGTCAAGACTGGATCTATGACCATGCAGTCAACTTAAACCTAAGAAGTGGACTTCTTCAGGTATGGGTAAATCAGAGTCGAATTACGATTGAGTTAGATAATGGAGCACTCAAGGAACTAGGAAAGGCATAGGCTCCTGGTCCTTCCAGGAGTACACATGAAGATGACCGTGCTGTTCTACACCGGATAGCCACTCTTGTTTAACACGCACGAACACATATTCGCCCATGAGCACGAACAGACTCACTTGTAAATGGGTCCCTAAAAAGCCTCATTTCCAAGCAGACATACTCATAAAGCCCTCCAGAGTCTCCACAAAACCAAAACCAAAAGCCATCCATTGTGTTTGGCAGCCTAAAACTTGTAATAAACCCCCCGACCCCCATTTGTAAATTCATCTCCACTTGCTAACTACATCACTTATACACTGCATCTTTCCATTTAGCTCTTAGGACTATCCATTCAATAACTACACACACAATCATCGAGCACTCACTGACCCACTAACCCATTACTCACCTCATGGTAATAAGGTATGCATATTCCCACTGAGAAGGAAACAATGATTCCAGGAAGGATGAAGCACAAGGATCTCAACAAATTGAAGGACATAGTAGCAATGACACCAACCATTGCTCTCCACCTACGAACAATCATGCAGCACTTCGCTTTCCCCGCCCAAGAACGCTTCACGATGCCACCTAAAAAGATATGGTTCAGCTTGTACTTGGCAGAGACAGAGAATCTCACCATCAATCTGCCACACTGGATCATCGATCAAATCCATCTAGCCCATCAACGATGGAATAAGAAACTGAAGAATGTGCTTCATGGGTGTTGTGCTTTGAAAAAAATAATTTACAGGTGCTTAGCGACGATGTGCCCATTCAAAGAGCACTAGTATGGTCCAGGGCCCAAGAATTCCAAAGATGACTGTCAACGGCGGGCCCTCCATCAAAGAAAATGAGAGGGGGAGTTCAATTATCATGTGCTCAAGTAAGGGGAGCCACCACCACACCAGAGGTGACCCCTCCACAAACGCGACGTGTTCGACCATTTACCATTCGCCTACCCAGGCCAAGCGCCGAAGGACCCAATCTGGTGTTCCCTCCGATTCCATCGGACTTGGAGTTCCCACAAGGTTACACCCTTGCTGATTTGAAAGATGAAGAAATTGTCCGTTTGATCAATGAGTCTAACCTGGAGACAGAAGCAGAGCAGAGCCAAGGACCACAACCCGCTACTACAACTTCAGCCCCGACCCAACCGGGAGTAGTAGAAGTAGAAGAGGATGAAGAAGAGACAGAAGAAGAAGAAGCAAACGAGGAGTATGATCAAGAATATGAAGAACTTTCAGAATTAGCAAGTGCCCCGGCATACTCGGCCCAAATAAAAAGATTATACGAAACCATGAAGCGAGTCCAAGAACAACACAAACTGTCGCTCGAGACAGGAAAGATGATCATGAGCCAAATGTTAGCCGAGGAATGAATGTTTATGAACCTACGATAGAATCCAAATAAACCTAGAAAGATCTATGGCTCCTTCGAATTCCATGGATATGGCCACTCCAAGATGGCACTTACTTTTTCTATATCCATACATACTCCATCCTTTGAGATAATATATCCCAAATAAGAGGTCCATCTTAAAGAAGTCACATTTGGACCCCTTTCCATGAAGTGAATTTTCTCGAAAACCTGAAAGATTTTTGTTTCCAAAAACCTGAAAGATTTTTGTTTCCAAAGTTCTTCTTGCATGGAACTATAGACTAAGTCATAATCTAGAAAATGCACTATGAATCGTCCAAGATAAGGTAGTAAAACCTTATTTGACTTATAAAATTGATGTTGCCCAATGAGAATTTCTAGGATGCATAAATACTCTATCCAACGAATCTTGGATTTTCCATTCAACCTCTTCATGTTAACTTTCACTCATCCTATAAGGTGCTATATTGAAAGTTTGTGATTGAACTACTAAGTCAATAGCATGATCCATGTCTCCCCCTAGAAGGTGGCAAATAACAAGCAACTTAGATGGAAAAACTTCACAGTATTCAGACATTAATGGTTTAAGTTTCTCAATAAAAGGCTCCAATATCTATGAGTAGTAAGAAAGAGGAATATTTGTATTATAAGATCCAGTTACAAAATTTGCTAAATATAAATCTTCAAAATGAGTAATGAAAAATAGTTCTTTAACCAAAGCTTCCTCTAACAAATGAGAAAGTTCCAAAGGCAAGAATAGAGGCTAAGTAGATGCATTATGTTCCCCTTGGATTTATAATCACTTCCATTCTGAATAAACTCAAGGATGTTCATGCAATAGCTATGCTTCAAGGTATTTCTTGATGGGGGATGATTCTTACACCCCAATGCAACAATGGAAGATGGTTGCCCTCCACTAGGTCCACAAGCAGTGATATATGCTCATTGTTCTAAACTTTTCTCTACACCAGTATAGAGACTTAAAACAAAATTTTACAGGCTTATAGTAGAGTATTAGAGCTACCCAACAAGCTTTAAATAATGCAAAATGGATATTCCGGCTGGGAGAACCATCATCTACAAGACAAGCTACCTGTTTGCAACACTCTCTGCCTATGTGCAGAAATATAACTTCACAAAGTTGGCAATTTCTCAAAACTCAATTAGCCAAATAAGTTGAAACTTTGGGAAACTTCAGGGCACTATATGATAGACAAAATGAACCTTGAAATCAATGAAAATGAGAAAAATGAGAGAGTAAACAATGCTCTGCAATCTGGTACAATCAAATTTGGAAAAGCTTAACTACACCTCTAGATAGAGAGGAGTGAAATCATGAGAAAATGAGGTAAGCAAGCAAGGGGGCTACTTGCTGGAGTTTATGACTTCACTAAACTAAGTAGGAAACTCTTGGAATGCATACAACTCAAGAAACAAAGGCGGGATGATGCTTATATAGAGTTTTACTTTTCCTACAATCTAGCTAACCACCCACCAATCACTATAGGTGAACTTTTTGGCGGCTAATTTGATGAGATTTGAATTTGATTGAGTTTGGTGGAGCTTCTAACTTTATTCCAAGAATTTGGATCCTCCTTTTTTATTGGTCCACTTGAAAAACTCGTGGTTGAGCTCTTTTGAATGATTGAGACTTGATTTTCAACGCTCCCCTTCAAGTCTCAATGCCTAGATCCTTCATTCCAATGCATACTTTGAAGTGTTGTAGCTTTACTCCATCCAATGCTTTGGTAAACATATCTGCATATTGGTCCTTTGTATTGACATGCTCCACCTTGACATCCTTTGACATGATCTTCTCTCTAATAAAGTGGTAATGCACATCTATATGCTCCGACCATGCATGGAACACTGGATTTTTAGCCAAGCATAAGCTACTTATGTTGTCACACAAAATGGGTACTTGCTTAGCTTGCAAATCAAGATCAACAAACAACTTCTTGAGCCACATAAGCTCACATGAGACTTTTGCTAAGCCTATATACTCAGCTTCGGTCGATGAGAGAGCCATTGTTGGTTGTTTCTTTGACATCCATGAGATGTTTTTCTTCCCTAGCATGATAACATAACCACTAATGCTCCTCTTGTCATCTTTAGAACCTGCCCAATCAGCATCACAATAAGCTTGTACATTTAATTCATCATCAAATGGATAATATAGACCTTCATTCACTAATCCTTTGAGGTATCTAAGTACCCTTTTGGATGCAACATGATGAGGTACTCTTGGTGCCTGTAAAAAATTGAGATAACACTCCAACTACATGTGCAATATCTGTTATCGTCATAGTAGCATACAAGAGAGAACCAATTATTGACCTAAACATGGTGACATCCTTTACTTCTTCAAAAGATCTAGAATGTATTTCCTTTGCATCAAGTATATACCTTCCTCTTTAAATAGTACTTCAATCCCAAGTACCTTAAAATCCCTAAATCAGATATTTTAATCTCACATCCAAGCTTCCTCTTTATGTCCTTGATGTTGGCTTCATCATCCCCTCTAATGATCAAATCATCAACATATATACAAATGAAAACAATTTTGCTACCTTCCTTCTTCACAAAGAGTGAAGGGTCTGCATGACTCTGATTTTATCCACATTTTATCAAGTAGTCCACAAGTCTTTGGTTTCAAGCCCTTGGGGCTCGCTTGAGTCCATAAAGAGCCTTCTTTCACCTGCATACATGATGTGGAAACCTCTCATCTTCAAAGCCTTGGAGCTACTCCATGAATACTACCTCTTCAAGCTCTCCATTTAGGAAAGCATTCTTCACATCCAATTGGTACATCTTCCAACCTTTTGATGCTGAAATTGCAATCAAACTTTTAATGGTGGACATCTTAACTGCCGGACTCAATGTTTCCTCAAAGTCTATGCCATAGGTTTGAGCAAAACCTTTGGCAACTAGCCTTGCTTTATACCTAGAGATGTTCCCATCTCCATGCCTCTTTACCTTGTACACCCATTTTTTGTCGATGACTTTCATGTTCTTTGTTCTTGGCACCAATGAACAAGTATCATTTTCTTCAAGTGCCTTGACTTCCTCCTCCATGGCTTCAATCCATTCCCTATGCTTATTTTCTTCTTCAAAAAAGTTAGGTTCTTCACAAGTTATAACTAGACTCATGTAGGCATAGTGTCTTGCAATGAATGAATCATAAGCTAACCTTTGAACAGGGTATTTAACCCTATTGGATGACCTTACCTCACCATTAGGTGGTACGAATCTCCTCCTCTTTGGTTTAGATGCTTTAAATAGTGGAGTTTCTAATTTTTTCATATCTTCGTCACTTGCAGATTCCATGTCTACCCATCGATGGTCTACGTCATTTGCCTTGTCCTTTCCTTTGCTACTTCCTTCACTTGAATGAGCTTCATTCCTTGTCCTTCCATGCCAAGCTGATGTATTACTCTCCTTTGATGGTGTGCTTGAAGTGGTTGGACCACATATCCCCATGCTTTGTTGTTCCTCTTTGAACTTCCTCTCAGCTTCATATGCATCGTCAACCTGTAACACATCTTTGCTACCATACCAAGGTAGCAACTCATCAAATATTACATCCCTAGATACCTTAAGCTCTTTTTTGCAAGGGTTATAGCATCTAAAACCCTTTTGCTCTGAAGAATATTCAAGAAATATACACCTATCTGACTTCGGGTCTAACTTGTGTCTCAATTCTTGAGGTATGTGAACATAACACACACTGAGATGTGAAAGGATGGGTTTCTTACCACACCAAGCATCATAAGGTGTAACTCCATGTACTCCTAAGGTTGGACACCTGTTCATAATGTATATGGCTGTATTTGTTGCATGAGCCCAATAAGAGTTAGGAACATTCATTTCATTTAACAAAGCTCTAGCCACTTTTGCTATGTATCTATTCTTCCTCTCTGCCACCCCATTTTGTTGAGGTGTATTCCTGCAAGTGAATTGTCTTTTGATGCCATGGTCATGTAGAAAATCTGAAAATTCATTTGAAAAATACTCTCCCCCTCCATCCGATCTAAGAGTCTTTATATACTTCCTTGTTTCCTTCTCCACTAGGTTTTTGAACCTCTTGAAGTGCTAAAACACCTCTGACTTTAACTTCATGCAATACATCCAAAAAAGCCTTCAATATCGTCTATAAATGTGACAAAATATCTATTTCCTCCAATGGATGGCTCCCTTGTAGGTTCCCATACATCTGTGTGTACAAGATTCAACATTTCATTGCTCACATGTGCTCCCTTCTTGAATGGCAATCTACTTTGTTTCCCTAATTGAAAAGCATGGCACAAATGTTGCATATTCTGAGATGTAAGATCAGGTAGATCACTCACCAAGCCCTTCCTTTGCATGTCCTTCATCCTTTGTAAGTGTATGTGTCCAATTCTTTTATGCCATAAGTCGATTTCTGCAATATGTTTATTTCCAATTGACAAGTAGACAGTGTGAGGGGTTGATGGCTTTACCTCCATGTTGAAGATTCTTCCTTGATTCTTCCCTTTTGCTATGAGCTTGTAGTCCTACATGGGGTCTTCAACAAAACATCCTTGATCATTGAACCTCACCTCATAACCTCTTTCAACCATTTGACTGAAACCAAGTTCTTTGTGATGGTTGGCACAAATTGACTCTTTCACTTGAACCACACATCATAAGCAAGTTCTCATTTTCTGAATTTGCTGAAGTAATAGCATAATTACCTTGGTTCCTTTTGTATCCTTGATTGCATCCTCCTTTGGGCCAACAAATGGCTCAATTTTCCCCAATTGAAGCATTCTTCATTGCATGCTTCTCTTCCAATTGATCTTCCTCCTCTTTCTCTACCCTTTCATCTTCCTCTTGATCCATAGCTTTGGTTGGAGCTTTCTTGGTTGCTTGAGCTTGCATTGGACCTTCCTCTCCCTCTGCCTTAGGAGTTTTGTCCACCTCTTTTGCCTTTGCCTCTACCTGCATAGAAAACATGGGCTTGGCTGCCCTTTGATTGTGAACTTCCTTGGTTCATCTCCTCAGTGATTAGGGGAAAAAATGAACCCTCCATGGGCCTTTTAGATTAAGGAGTGATTAGTGATGGACCAATGAGAAGAGGGTGGTGGCCACAGTCTAGTCCCTTAAACACATAGTCTAGGCATAGGCTTCCCTTGTTTTTGTGTGGTCAAAAAGGTAAAAACCACTTAGCATTGGTGGTTTTAGCCATTTGAATGGTTTTGAAATGCTTGAAAACTAATTAGAACCCTTGGATGGGCTCAAAGATCCAATGGTTGAGGCTTAATGGCAAAAGTCAAGGCGGCATTGCATTTGGGCCTTTGGATTGTCTTGAAATCCAATGGATGAGATGAGTTGCATCCTCAAAAAGGCGCCTTCGAATTTGTGCCTTTGGATTTGCTTGGGATCCAACGGCTAAGATGAGTATCCTCCTTCAAAATGCACCTAAGATCTGGACCCTTGGATCCTAGCTTGATCTAAAGGCTAGAATTGATGCCCATCATAGCAAAAGCGCCTTTTGATATCTCCCCTTGGATCAAGCATGCATACACCGGCTCAAGACACACCCAAAAATTGGATGAGCCCCAAACGTGGGGATCCGTTCCATTCAAGTCCATCCAACGGCTCAAAAACCTACAGAGTATCCAACTTGCATGCGTGAGCTCGTCATTACTCCCGCGAATCTCGAGCTTCTCTCTCTTGCCTTCCATCCAATTCAATCTAAGCCATTAATTTCGAGCATCCAAGGGCTACAAAATACTCCTTTTAAAAATATAAACTTATTTGTATATTAAACATTATTGTATTCAAGAATACCACTAGTGGTTTCATATGCACCCTTAATCTCTTTGATTGGCTTTTTAATCCCTAAAAATTAGGAATCCTTACAAGGCCCATGCAGGGCTCACTTTTTCCCCTAAATGTCACCATCAATGTGACTAATTGATCAAATTTTGGTAGGGAATCCCTCACATAAACTGATGTGGTGAATGCTTTCCACCTTTCATCCTCTCTCAATCCATTGAGAGTGTGCAAGACAAGATCGTCAGCTTCGATTGTGCTCCCAATTGAGCATAGAGCATCTGCAAGCTCCTTAACCTTCAAAATGTAGTCATTTATGTTAGTACTTGGTGATTTCCTAAGATTATTCAGCTCATTCTTGAGCGGAATCTTCTTTGCATTGTTTGATGAAGAGTAGAATCTCTCCAAGATTTCCCAAACCTTCTTGGATGTGTCCAAGTCTTGTATATGCTATATTATGCTATTGCTTATGTGTTGCGATAGAATGAATATGACTCTCCTATCCCTTTCTATCCATTCATGAAGTGCCTTGACCTACCCTTGAAGTGGTGGATCATGTACATGAGGCATTGGCTCTGTGCCGCTCACTAATCCCCACAATCCTTTGCCCATAAGGTAGTTGCTAACTCTAAATTTCCATGGTTGATAATTGCCTTTCTCTAACTTCTCTATTTGTGCATTATACTCAGCCATACTGAGCTATACTCCTCTAGCTTCTCCTTAAGTGTTTGTATGCTTTAGAAGGTGTGGATATTACCTTTCGATAGCTTTTCCCTTGCAATCCTTTGACTAGTTGAGATCTCGATCGACGTAGCCCCCTTTCGATGTCTTCTTGCTTTGATAAGTCCTCCTTATGCTTCCACGAGTTGTCTTGACACCTTTAAGTCTTCAATATGCAGACAACTGATGGCTCCAAGCCTCCAAAATGGCTCTAATACCACTGATGGGGATGATTCTAACACCCCAATGCAACAATGGAAGATGGTTGCCCTCCACTAGGTCCACAAGCAGCGATATATGCTCATTATTATGAACTTTTCTCTGCACTAGTACAAAGACTTATAATGACATTTTGCAAACTTACGATAGACTAAAAGAGCTACCCAACAATATTTAAATCATCCAAAATGGATATTCCATCTGGGATAACCACCCTCTGCAAGATGGGCTACATGTTTGCAACACTCTCTGCCTATGTGCAGAGATATACCTTCACAAAGTTGGCAATTTCTCACAACTCACTCAGCCAAATAACTTGAAACTTTGGCAAACTTCAGGGAAATATATGAGAGACCAAATGAACCTTGAAATCAATGAAAATTAGTACAATGAGAGAGCAAATGATGCTCTGTAATCTTGTACAATCAAATTTGCAAAAGCCTAACTACACCTCTAGATAGAGAGGAGGGAAATCATGAGAAAATGACGTAAGCAAGCAAGGGGGCTGCTTGTTGGAGTTTATGACTTCACTAAACTAAGTGGGAAACTTGTGGAATGCATACAACTCAAGAAACAAAGGCGGGATGATGCTTATGTAGAGTTTTACTTTTCCTACTATCTAGCTAACCACCCACCAATCAGTGTAGGTGAACTTTTTGGTGGCTGATTTGATAAGATTTGAATTTGATTGAGTTTGGTGGAGCTTATAACTTTATTCCACGACTTTGGGATTCCTTTTTTATTGGTCCACTTGAAAAACTCGTGTTTGAGCCATTTTGCATGATTGAGACTTGATTTTCAACATTTCCCACACTCCATAACTATTCACACCCTAACACTATATCCATTCGCTCAATATTCATAATTTTAAAATTGAGATGATCTCGATAACCCTATAACTCTATCTCAAGTTTGGACACCAAAGTATCCCATATATGTGTCTTCTCCCTGCATCATGGAGATGACATAGCGATGAGCACTCAAACTTTGGGGAAATTTCAACTTTTTCACTAGTGTGTAATTTATAAAGTTATGTGTTGTTGAATCATCAATCAAATCTCTCACAGGTGTCCCATGCACTAATGCATGTAATTTTACTAAATCATGGGGTGCAAAAGCCTCTGACCACATTGTCTATGTAAGATCATAAGAGTGTGAGATATTCTCATCTAATAGCTTAACAAACTTACAACGATTTTTGTCGCGAATAGGTAAAGCCTGAACTAAGTGGACACTTCATTAGTGAAAAAGTGTTTTTATTCTTCCCCCTTGCATAGTGGACAATTCTACTAGGCATGAGTGGGTAAAAGGTAGCAAAAACAATGGTATCTTTCTTAGCGTGCTCAAGATCATTGTTATATAATCTTGTTCTCCCTTGTTTGGGTCTCTTATCTACAAGTCTTCCTTTACCTTTCACAAATTGTCTCTTGAATCTAACAATCCTAAAAGGTTTAGTGGAAGCAGGAAATGTAGGAGCACTATGAGATGTATCCTCATAAATTTGCAAGTTTTTAAATGTTTCTTCTAATTTCTTTGGTCCATTCCATTTAAACTCACACTTCCTAAAAAAGACATCGATTATGTTGAGTCACCCTAAACCACTCCTCCCAATTACACTCCTCATTCCTCGGTAGAGACTCCTTAAGAAATAATGTTTAAAAATCTTTCCATTCTCTAGGGAGATTACCAACATCTTTTAGAATGAACCACCATTTATAGACCCTTGATTCTAAAGACAAGCTAGCCTCCAAAACTCTGATGTAAGTCATTCCATTTTTTGTAGAAAAATACAAATAGCCTCCTTATAGTTATGGTCTCCATTGTTGCCACAAAATTGGAAATATTTCAGATCCTTAACTAATGGAGCATCACGAGTAGGGTTTCCTAAGGTAATGTATGAAAAATCTACATAAGTATTAAATTTATGCTCTATGTGTGCCTCAAAACAAGTGGCTAGATGTGTTTCCAAAAAAGTAAAAGTAACTGGTGCTTTAAATCCTCAAGAGAAGTGCCTAAAGTATGCAAGTGTTTCTAACATTTGAGTCTATCTTAATAAAGTGGCATGTTATTTTAGCGTGACAAACTCACCATACATGCCTATATCTATTCTTCTTTATGGATTTTTACGATCTATTCTCTTGAATTTTTGGGTTTTTTATATTAGTATCCTGCATAAGTACCTCATTTGTGCCTACAATCATCATGAAAAATTTAAAGAGCATATAAAGTCCAAATATGCAATTGTTGTGAATGTCCCCTGAAAGAATGTTTTTCAAGGTAGGTGATGGAAACCTTTTGAGATAGATATAGTGTAGTGAGATGTCCCTTGCAAGAATGTTTTTCAAGGTAGGTGATGGAAACCTTTTGAGATAGATATAGTGTAGTGAGATGTCCTATACAACACAATCTAATGCATGAATGAAGTAGAGCTGACAAAATGCAATTTACAAAGAAAAATGAATCTTGCACTAATTCGAAACTCAAAAAATGATGCAAAAGCTTGGTCACAGACTTTTAAGTAGTCATACGCTCTAATTTGCAATAAGACACCTCAATGTGATTATGGAAGCCTAAGTGAAACACATGGTGACAGCCTAAGTGAAACACATAATTGTCACAAAATTGCATATATCATGCCAAAGATCACCTAAGAAGTAGGGTTAAGAATCGTTTCTTGATGCAAAACAATCAAACATATCCACTACTTGCAAATTTTTGTAGCCTTAAAGAGCTTACTAAACAAGCTTCAAAACTAGCCAAAGATTTCTATAATCAGATCTCTAAGTAAAGAGCAACGAGTGAGTGAAGTTGGCAAGTCTCACAAAACCACGGATGGAGAGCATGTGTTGAAAATATGACTTTGAAAAGCTTTAAAAGTACATTTTAATGGAGAATTTGTGAAGAAAAAGATCTAGACCAATAGCATCCACCTCCAAGAACATATAAAAGCAAGAAAAGCTTGAGTCAATGTTAAAAAGATACCTTGAGAAAATATAGGAGATGTGTTCATTGATAGGTGATAGATGGGAAGAGATTATAGAAAAGGGATAGGAAGGTTGAGAAAGAACATGGGCACTCGAATGCAACACTAAAAGGGAATTTATCCCACATCGAGAAGAACGAGGTGTGAGGGCACTTCTAAGTAACTAGCATCCTCCTTTATGTCTTCAACTCAAGAGAGGGAGTGAAAGAAAACTCCTCTCATGGGGCGCTAGTGCTAGCGTGACCACTCGTGGACATTCATGAGAGGGATAGTCCTTCGTGGACATCGCAAAACCACAACTTTTGCAGGACCAACTCCAAGGTCTCCACAATCAACTGATAAAGACACACACGTGAGAATGGGACCCTAACCCTCCAACTGATCCCTAGTTAGCCAAAAGCTACACTCCTAACCATCCTTTCCCAACCACCTTTCCTACATAAGGTTCGACTCTAATCTAAAGCCTTCCTAACCTCTCCCTTAGTCCCTAGGATTCTAAACCTTACTTTATGACAAACTTGTAACATCATTACACAGTAATGGTAGCAATAATAATCTTGAATTCGAAGAGATAGAGTAGTTGTGCAATGAGCTGCAACTACTTTCCAACAAACTTTATTGTTTCAATCATTTATTAAGACTAATATTGAAAAAGGGGCTGCAAAATGATTTAACACAACAACAACAACTATGTAGTGTGTATGTCCACATGCATGTATCTTCAACATCATTTTCAACGTTTTCAAACTTCATCAATAATCTGTGTGCTTTATTGATAGGTTTTGAGTGAATTACTAAGTCAATAAAACATGATCCCCCTAGAAGGTGGTAAACAGGCAAGCAACTTAGATGGAGATACACAGTATTCAGACATTAAATGTTTAAATTGCTCGATAAAAAGGCTACGAAATCCATGAGTAGTAAGAAAGAGGAATATTTGTATTATAAGATTCAGTTACAACATCTGCTAATTATAAATCTTTAAAATGAGTTATGAGATACAATTCTTTAACCAAAGACAAGAATTATGTTCCCCTTGGATTTATAATCACTTCCACTCTGACTAAACTAAAGGGTGTTCATATTCATAATTCTGAAATTGAGATGATCTAGATAACCCTATAACTTAATCTCAAGTTTGGACACCATGGTATCCCATATGCATGTGTCCTCTCCGTGCATCATGGAGATGACATAGCGACGAGCATTCAAACTTTGGGGAAGTTTCAACGTTTTCATTGATGTGTAGTTTATAAAGTTATGTGTTGTTGAATCATCAATCAAAGTTCATGGGTGTCCCATGCACTAGTGCATGTAATTTTTACTAAACCATGGGGTGCAAAAGCCTATGACCACATTGACTATGTAAGATCATAAGAGTGAGATATTCTTGTCTTATAGCTTAACAGACTTGCACAGATTGTTGTCGTAAATAGGTAAAGCTTGAATTGAACTAAGTGGGCACTCCATTAGTGAAAAAGTGGTTTTGTTCTTCGCCCTTGTGTAGTGGACAATTCTGCTACGCATGAGTGGGTAAAAGACAGCAAAAACAATGTTGTCTTTCTTACCGTACTCAAAATCAGTGCTGGATAATCTGTTGTTTGGGTTTCTTACCTATAACTCTTCCTTTACCTTTGACAAATTATCTCTTGAATCTAAGAAACCTAAAAGGTTTAGTGGAAGCAGGAAATGTAGAGGCACTACGAGATGTATCCTCGTAGTTTTGCAAGTTTTTATTTGTTTCTTCTAATTTCTTTGGGCCATTGCATTTTACCTCACACTTCAAGCATAAAGAGGCCGAAAATGTTGAGCCACCCTACACCACTCCTCCCAATTGCACTCCTCATTCTCCACTAGAAACTCCTTAAGAAACAATGTTTCAAAATCTTTCCATTCTCTAGGGAGAGCACCGGCATCTTTTTAAATCACCCACCATTTATACACCCTTGATTCTAAAGACAAGCTAGCCTCTAAAACTCTATACTCCGGTGGCATTCCCTTAAGCTGATGTAAGTCTATACTCTAAGAAGTAGGGTTAGGGATAATTTCTTGATGCAAAATAGTCAGACACATTCATTTGCCTGCAAACTTGGAAAGCCTACTAAACAAGCTTCGAAAGTAGCCCAAAATTTCTGCAATCGGATCTCTAAGAAAAGAGCAACCAGTGATTGAAGTTGGCAAGCCTCACAAAACCAGCAGAGGAGAGCACTTGTTGAAAGTATGACTTTGAAAAAGCTTTGAAAATACACTCTAATGGAGAATTTGTGAAGCAAAAGATGCAGACCAGTAGCATCCACCTCCAAGAGCATAAAGGCAAGAAAATCTTGAATCAATGGTAGAAGGATACCCTGAGAAAATATAGGAAATGTGTCCTTTGATGGGTTATATTCTTCTCCAAGATAGATGGGAAGAGAGTATAGAGAATGCAGAGGAAGGTTGAGAAAGAAGAAGTTTGGATACAATCTAAAGGCTACATAAGGTTTGGCTATCCCTTAGCCCCTGAGGTTATAAACCTTGCTTGTATAACAAACTTGTGACATCATTACATAGTAATGGTAGCAATAATAATCTTGAATTAAAAGAGACAGAATAGTTATTCAATCAGCTGTAACTATTTTCCAGACTTTATGCCACTTGAGGGCTTCCTTCAGATACATAAAGGGTGCTCTATGTAGATACAATTTCCCTTCAGGCTTCCTTCCCCTGTTCTTCGTGCTCCCATTACCTTCTTGCTTTCCCTTCTCCGTGCCTACACAATCATTTTATGTTTTCGCTTCAGTCTGCGAAGCTCTATATCATTTCCCTCATACTATCTCCGTAGGCCTCTTTCAATATTATTACAGGAGAAAAATGTATAGGTGATATAACGACAAACGACTAAATTTCAACGTACTTTCAGTACTCGCTTTAAAATTGCTTTACATCAATGCAAGTCTTTTCATTTCGGATACATCAGAGATGGAGATTGTCCTCTAGTCAAATGAATCAATAACAAATGGTAAAGTCTTTTCATTCCGGATACATCAGAGATGGAGATTATACTCACGTCAAATGAATCAATAACAAATGGTAGAGTTACTGCTTGCCTTGTTGAGGGTTTCTGTAGAAATCCAGTAACCAGCTCATTGTCTAAAAAGAATGGACAGATCCTTGGAAAAATAGGAAAACTCGCATGATGCACGATGGTGACCATTCACCAAGGTGTGCTTTGTAGTAGCGTTTTATTGTTATCGTCGGACGCTCATCAGAAATTCACAAGGGAGTAACAACGTTCCAACAATGGCAAATGCAGAATCATTAATGACCAATAGCTTTTCCACATCGGAGAGCATTGGGAGGAATGTCTGCTTCGTTCCTGAAAGACCCATCCGGACTAGGCACCTTGAAGTACAGCTGCTCGCCTAGATACTGACGCTCCCAAATCTGAGACCTCAAATTCCACATCCCTACGTTGTCAAGCTCGAGCATTACTGCAGTCCATGATTGTGGATAAACCTACAACCAATCCGTCCAGTAAGGGCTTCTCAATTCTGTATATACAAAAACTTCCACTTAAGTTTCACCTATTGATACCTGCACAGTAGAGCGGGCAACTGCATCAAGCAAGTTATACTCTCCTCTGCTAGCAGAAGTCCATCTCCCACCATCAGCACTGAATCATATTAGGAAAACAAGAGCTCAAACTTTATGTAAGCAAGTTGTTCAGGACATAACAACTATCTAACTTAAAATCCTTACCCCACCACAAATGCAGTATATCCATCAATATGCCAGCTCTGGACAATGCTCTCATCGTTCTGGAACACCAGCTCTAGGAAGCCCCTGTATCCAGTATTGAGTGCAAATGCCCCCAAGAAAGCAGAGCCGCCGCTAGGATTACGAGGGAAGTTCAGAGAAAAGACACCTCCAATATTGAAGTAGTCCGCAAGTTTCAGAGGGGTGTCTGGGTTTACATATGAGATACCATTAACTGCATATCGTTGCTTGCCGTCGATTGCAGTGGAGACACCTTCAAGCACGGCAGTCTCCGTGACATTGATCATCCCATAATGGAATGATCCTTGTGGATTGGGACGGGCAGCATTGGCAGTCAAATTCCATCTGCAAAACAGGATCATAATAAAAATAGAGATATGGGCACCTTAACAGTCGCCGAGAAACAAAGAACAGATTTGCAAAAAGGAAGAAAACTTGAGATAGGCGTACGTGATGGTCCTGAACTGGTCGATGGAGTAGCCGATCTCAGTGGTCGGACCGGGTGGAAGGGGACCTGACACCTTGCTACCCGAGTTTGAGTAGTGTATAACTCCAATGCCGTTCAGAACTGGATCAGTGAACCTTGTTGAAGCAACCATGTAATAATCGGCTGGTGCTTGATTACAAGTAACAAGCACAGAGTAGCACTGGCCAACATGGATGTCAAGGTTTTCATAGCTGTTCTGCTTGGTGTGAGAGCCTTCCGTCTCCACCACTGTCAAGTTGTGATTTGCAATCCTAAAGTTGAGAGAGGTTGAAATACCCACATTGCAGATCCTTAATCTGTACGTCTTTCCTGCATTCAGAGAAACACATAAAAAAGGTATAGTGCTGGCCAGGGGAAACTTTCAATTAGACGGTAACTTAATAATGACGAGTGCGTCAATTCCTTTTTGTCCGTTCTAATATAAGCTCCATAGTGCTGCTAATAAAAGGAACTATCTTGAAGAAGCCCGAATAATCATAGATCTCGAACATATTACATGCCTATGCATTCGACTCATCAGATAAAGAGATCCAGGAAGGCAATCAAGACTCACGAGCGTATCAGAGGTAGCGCGAATGTAATGGCACTCGGTACATTCAAGGAAAACATATGTTTAATGATTATGAACAAGATGGGAGACGATGTATGAACGTGGGAATGTAAACAGCTATAGTCACCGAAGAGACTATACGGTCATCAGCTCCAGACCAAGCGTACAATGACTGTATCAGACTATGCCACAACCACAATAATGATCCAAGCCTAGAAGGTCATAATATGCTACCTCATTCATAACCATGAAGATACGCTCTAACTAGCCCGACAATAAAACTGCTCAGTGCAAAAAAAACTAGTCCAGATAATTTAGCTAACCTGGGTCGACGGTGAGGAACTCTCCAAAAGGACCTTTCCCATTAATCACAACACCATCCGGAGGCCCCAATCTACCACCCTGATCAAGTTGCGCTTGAAGATCCTGGAAGAGAATAGCCCTCAAATGACTTGTGTCTTAATGAAGAGAGAAGGTGATCTCCATAAAAGGAAATGGCACTCACAGTATGATTAGTATTGTACCAATCTCCGATTAGGAGGAACGCTTCGCCATCTGGAACTGGATAAGGCAGGGGAATGATGATCCTGTTATCGATCTTGAGGCCTCCATAGCCACCGGCTGCTTTAAGGAAGCCAGTAGAAGGGAAGTAGAAGTACGATCCGACTTGATCTTTCACTTGGAAAAAATACGTGAAGTTCTGACCAGGCGGAATAGGACAATTAGTGCCCAGAACCCCATCTTGCCAAGACGTTCTTCTTTGCCAAATCCCATTCCTGTAGCAAGATGTGCACCATAAATCAGCCCCGAGAGTATGTACATCAATATGCGTGTGCAGTGCAAATCATTCTGAATTATCCAGTTACATAGAGAGGCACTCACCATGTGATGAGAAGAGGCTCGTCAAGGCTATTGAAGACATTAACTAGAAGATTCACATTTGTTACAGTGTCTATTTCTGGGCCTGGAAATTGATCGTTGATTAGCAGGACCTGGGAAGAACAGAAATAGCAATACTAAGATTTATGCTGTGCATCAGTCCGTACTCGAGCAACGAATTGAATACCATAGCTAGGTATTAAAAACGAAGATCCTAAACCACCAGACCTGTTGATTCGTCCCTAAAGGGGAGCGATTCCCATAAGTTACATTCCATGTGATTTCCTGGACAGCATCTTCTTCACTAACGCCCCAGATAATGTCGCTCTCCACTTCATTGGCGATGATAAGACAGCTTGGCATCATGCTGATAGAGATTATCAGCACCATTATTGTAAAGAAGATAGTGACAGAGAAGTGGCGACGAGATGTCGCCATGTCTCCCCCTCAGCAAAGCAACCTCCTCTTTAAAGGGGTTCTTAATGTTCCTGGCAGGTTCCTCTTTGAAGGGTGTCCCAAATGATCCTACAAAAGCTACAATCAAAATGTGAATTAGAGGCGGACGAAACACACAGATCCCATCTCGAACAGTTACAAGGCTTCTCTTATAGAGAAGGGAGCATACTGGAAACAGGGATACTGACGCGCGGGTTCAAGTTTCAAACGCAGAGACGGTGTACACGACTAAAGGAGAAGCATCACACGATAAGCGAGGATTCAAGAATTGCTTGCTGCTTGCAGCTACGGTGAAATGTTCGAAATCGTGCAGTGCATAGGGGTCAGGAAGATCATACACATGAGTGCAGATTGAGTCGGGATTCGAGAGAAGCATTTGGCTGCATGAAACGAAGGCAGCGTAACAAGGTTGCTGAGTTGATCTATGTTATAGCTCAAATAAAGGGAAATCGTGTCAGACAAATGAGCGCAACCCTTATCACAATGCAGACACCAGAGGATGAGCATTTGGATTCTTCAGCCATCTGCAAGGCTGCAACACTGCTACAAAGTAGGCACATTATGCAGGTGTGCACGATTTACGTCACTAACGACTATACAGAACGTGATGCATGGAGCTCATCAGTACGGTAGGGGATCAAAGCCGGAACTCTTACCGTCTAAAGCTTCGAGCTAGACCACGTGGTGAAGCGAATGCCGAGGAGCTGATGTACGCAAGGTGCCGCCTCAGTTCAGCAGCGCAATCTCTACTCTCTCTTCTACGATGTTCCGCTGCTTCGCCCCTCGACTATGGGAAGCAGCACGCTCTGAGAAGCCGAGGTGACTCGAAATCATATTTATAAGCTCGAGTACAGGCGGAGCGGAGCTGCGGAACGGGGTAGTTGCATACTGTAAATGAAAGAGAGTGAAAGCTGAAATCTCAAAACGATTGGAGGGTCTTTGTTCAGTCCCTCACTGTCAATGGCAATTGGAAAATGACAGCACAAAATTTGGTATTATTTTGCCATTAATTTTATTCTTGTTTTCCATGTTCTTAATTAAAGTACACGCCTTTTGGTGGAAGGTCTTGAAAGCCGAGGCGCATACCCACGTATATGGAGTCCAGTGAAGGCCCCGGTGGTCAATGCATTATTTTTATAATACTTAAAATCAGGCTTTTCGTTTTCCACAGTAACATGCGCCGTGTAGCCGATCTCGAAAAAGAGGCGAGCACAGAATCTTCTTATCCCTTATTTAGAGCTGTTTTTCTAACTACTGCCGGATTAATTCTAAAGAAAAAGCGGTTTTGTATGGTCCACGCCCTCACCTACAGCGGTTTTATTTGTTCTGCATATTGCCCTGTATTAATTGTGACCGACCTGTATTAATTTAGGTTTTTTCTTCGTTCTCTAAAATACAGTTGGTTCTTCCTTGTTCGTTGAAGCAGACTTGAACCAAGTCCTCCCATCGAAGATCTCCATAAACTGTGGCGATGGTATGACATGGGATCAGGAGATTACCTACAAGAATTTGTCCAATGCATGCTTCCATTGCGGGCTCCAAGGTCACAGGATCAAAGATTGCCCCTCGAAGCAAAATACCAAGAAAAATAAGCCTAAACCAGGTGGGGCCCCGAATCCTTTCTCTCAAGTTGGCACTAGGGGTCATCCCTCTCCGATGGAGGAAGAAGCGGGCACTCGTGTTGCAGAGACGGAGCCAGAAGGGTTCACTGAAGTAAGACATAGGAGAAAAGTTAGCCCTCGAAGAGCACTAGCAAGGAACGTTTCGACCATTGCCCCTTCGAATAACATGTACTGCAACCTAGAAAAGGAGATTAATGAGTTCGACCTCCCAGGAGACAACCTTTATGAAGAAAACCCCGCTGATAATTCCCTTGGATGCTCTACCAGCAAAGAAGACAACCAAGAAGGTTACACCACCAGTAAAGAGGATGGCTTCACCACTAGCAACGAAGACAATCAGGACAGTGAAAGCTGCTTCCTCGGACCTACTCCTCCAGTAGGCTTGCCAAGTCTACCGCAACAAAAGTCAAAGCTTAAAGGGAAACAACCGTCAGGCATGCTATGGAAGAGCCCCCTCAAGAGTAGGATCCTAAGTAAAGAAGTTGGGAGTAAAAAAGAAGATCAAAAGAAGAAAAAAGAAGATCGGGTCCCTCCCCTCAAAGAGGGTAACCACCAATAATGAAAATCACCTCGCTTAACGTCAGGGGGTTGTCCGACCCCTCAAGAGCAGCGATTCTTGGCCAATGGTTCAAAGACAAGTGCCTCAACCCCGACTTTATTTGCTTGCAAGAGATTAAAATCGACGCAGAGGATCTCTAGAAACGACTTAAACGCATTTCTCCGAACCACCTTTGGCTCTCCACTTCACACCCTAGGGGGGCGGGCGGCGCGGCAATTGGTATTAGTCACTCTTGGTCCAGCAGGTTGACCTCGACTTGTGAAGATCAAAATCATCGTTGGATTGCTGCCTCTTTCGGGCTCCCTAACCAGTTCACCGTGGTCTCACTTTATGCCCCTAATGGTGAGACGAATAGAATCGACACTTGGACTTCCCTCGACTCACTCTCACACAATGTTTTGCTCTGTGGGGACTTCAACATGGTTGAACCTCCTGAGGACCGTTGGAATAACAAGGGGAAAATTATTGACGGTCAAGAGAAAGAGATATGGGATAAAATCAAGCTTCACCTCGACTTGGTCGAGGTAAAAGATATGAAGGGGTTCTCATGGTCTAACCTCCAACTTGGGGACTCTCTGAGGAAAGCAAGACTTGATAGATGTTACATTGACCAAAACACCATCCTCCAGTGGGGTATTCCTTCGATTTCCCAACACATGGACTATCTCGGACCACTACCCGATTACGCTTTCATTCAAACCGATTTCCACGCTCCGGAAAGCTCCTTGGTTTCATGCTTGTCAGACATCCTTTTCCCTCCCCTCTGTCCACCAAGAAATTTTCGCTGTTTGGGCGGAGGCCTTTGCCTTCTGTAATGAACCGGCTAAGTGCTGGAGAAGCGCGGTGGAAAGGACTCGACAAATTCTGATCAGGACTCATAAGGCCATAAGAGATATCCGAAAAAAAAGAAGAGAAAAGGTATATCGGAGACTCTCACGACTTGAAGAGGAAGTGAACAAAGGTAACTTGCAATGCCAGCAAGGTCTTCTGAAAATCAGGGGAAGACTAAGATTAGAGGAGGAGATTCATAGGAAAAATCTTTAGATATTCTTCAAAGACTGGTGGGTGGGGAAGGCCGACAAACCATCGAAAGAGATGTGTAACGTCCTAAAAAAGAAACAAGTTAGGGAATCCATCCCCTTCTTGGTTGATAACAACGGGATCGAATGTAGCACGGAAGTCGAGAACAAATCTATCATCGTCGAGCACTTTACACATCTCCTCGGGGTCTCGACTCCTCTTTCCCCGCACAGGCGGGATTGCATGGCTACCATCTCAAGGGTAGCTCATTCTAGAATCCCTCAGAACATGAGTTCTCTTCTGGAAGCTAACATTTCCGAGAACGAAATTATCGAGGTTATTGATGCTCTTCCCAATGGAAAAAGTCCAAGTCCTGATGACCTCACCAATGAGTTTTTCAAATCCTTCAAGCATGTGCTGGCCACCCCACTACGTTTGGTGTGGCTCGAGGCTATGTCCTTCGGTGCCCTTCCTGAGTGTCTTAATAATGGCTTCATAAAGTTAATTCACAAAAGGGGAGATAAGAACAAAATTGAAAACTGGCGGCCGATTACCATGCTCCAAACTGGATACAAGATAATTGCCAAAGTTATTGCCAACAGAATCTCTTGTCATTTAAAGTCATGGCTTTGTGAGGACCAGAAAGGTTTTGTCAAAGGTAGATCTATACTTGAAGCAATTGTCGACATTTGGGAAGGCCTTACATTCGCTGAGGAGTCTGCATAAGATCTGGTATTCATTAAGATCGACTTCGACAAGCATATGACAGATTGGAATGGGACTTTATTCTCCAATCACTGAAAGACCTTGGATGAAGCCAAAAGTTCACGAAAATGGTTTCTACTCTTCTCGGAAACGCTTCAACTAGAATAAATATCAATGGTAAGCTCTCTGAGCCCATACGTTTAAAAAGATCTATCAGGCAAGGCTGCCCTCTGGCTCCTCTACTCTTCGTTATTGCCTCGAACGGCCTCAGTCGCCTATTAAAGCATCACATCGACTCTGGCAATCTCATGGGTCTTTCCCTACCTCTAAATCATGGCCAAATGATTGCCAGACTCTTTGCCGATGATATGAATGCCTTTGTGCATAACCATATGAACAACATTGAGGTGTTCTGGAGTTGCCTTGACACCTTTTGTGTGGCGTCACGCTCAAAAATCAACCATGCTAAAACTGCTTTCAGAGCAATCCGCGGACCCCCACCCCAATTGCTATTAGATCAGGGGTGTCAAGTTATCCCCAGAGGTCAAGTTTTCCGTCTCCTCGGCATCCCGATGGGCTTCGACATCACAATGGACCAACGATTGAATTGGGTGTTGGCCAAGTTGGATAGCAAACTAAATCATTGGAAAGGTATGCAAGTCAACTTGGCAGGGCGTGCTATGGTTGTTAACACATTTTTGCTTTCAACGACTATTTACTTTATCTCATGTTGGAGGCCGAAGGAAAAAGAGTTGGCCAAAGTGGAAAGAATCTGCAGAAACTTCCTCTGGACTGGGGACCCCAACAGGAGGGGGATCCCCAAAATCAATTGGGAAACTTGCACTAGCTCAAAAGACTCAGGGGGCTTGGGTATTTTGGATATCGTGGGTTTGGCTAACAAGCTGGCAGTTAAGTGGCTTATCAAGGCCTGGAGCAATAGTGAGTCCTCCTGGGCTAAATTGATTTTCAGAAACTTGAAAGACCTTACCTTTGTTGGCCATCCTGGCTGGAAGGACTTAGGGATTCTCACACTTTTGTTCTCCCCCCTTCCGGTGTCCCCTAAAGGCTCTAGCCTCATGTGTTCTTTATGGAAGAGTTGGAACAAGGCCAAACAATTCATCAGAATCAGTGATGAGTGGAAGTGGGCGGCTGGGATAAGACAAAATGACTCTATCTGGTTCCCGATAAGTGGCATTAGAGGAGTGGAGCCTTGGCACCTCCAAACTGCAAAGCGGTTGTGGAACAAGGGGTTCAAATAGTGGAAACAGCTCTGGAAACATTGAGTCCAACCAGTGGATTAGGTTTGAAGACCTAGACCCGAGACATAGAGTTACCCTCGAGGAATGGACTCTTCTTCATGGCAGATGTTTGGTGTGGGACCGCTCAACTTCTCGCCTTCTCTCCGAACAGGATCTCCCTTGCCTTGAGGGCCTCAAATGGAGCAATGGTAAGAGAATATCCAGAATACCCAACTTCAAAGAGAACTTAGATGTTCATCACACCCCCAACAAGAGGTGGTGCCTTTCTTGGACCAAACTTCGATGGGAACTAAAGTTCATGTCTATTTGGCACCCCCTAATTGAGATCAAAAAGTCTGTTCTCATGTGGCAGATCTTGCATAAGGGAATCTGGTCCAATGCAAGGGCTAATAAAATATGTGGTGTGCCACCATGGTGCAAGCGTTGCCATCGATGCATCGAAGATTTAGCTCACCTGCTCTTCGATTGCCCCAAGTCCCGTATTGTCTGGCATCACGTGACACGGGTTTTGAGCCTCACGCACCAAATCAATTGGCAACAGGTGTTGTTGGGTGAGGCGGTCGGCTCTTCATCGAGGCTGTGGAATGCCATCAGGGGTGAGACTCTTTGGAAGATTTGGAGGGAGCCATGTGCTGCCAATTTTGACCAAGCTCCTAAGGAATGGTCGATCGAGAAATCATTGTTTCTTCTAGGTAAAAGAATCTCTCGAGATAAGAGATCTCCAGCGTTTAGACATCACTGTATTTATCTCCTCGAAAACAACAAGTTGAAACCCAAATGGGTCCCACATGAGGGTGATGATAGATTTATCCGCCTCATTTGTAATGCCCTCTAGCTTGCCACACTCCTCCCCTACATTGTGGGACTTGGGGGGTCCCATGGGCACTAGTCCCACTCATTGGTAATTTTTCTTCTTTACTTTAATTAAAGTCCGAGAGAATAGGCTAAGGCCGAACTTCCTTTTATTAAAAAAAAAAATACAGTTGGTTGAGCTTTAGTCTCTTGAGATAATGTTGTCTAATCCTTGCTTTGTAGGATAGGGGGGTTCCGCATACTATGCCCATTCACTTGTATAATTGCACTTTCAGAGTTAAAGCTCCGAGGACTAGGCTTCCACTAAACCTCCATTTTAAAAAAAAATATATACATATATAGATATATATATAACAATCAAAATTAATACCTCATAAATCATACAAACTTTGACTTTGAAATAAATACGAGTTGAATGTCTCTCCACATATGAAGTAATTTTTTAATTTCTTTTAAGACAAAAGAAGAACATTTTTTGTGAGAATCCATTGAATAAAGGCTCAGCGCTTAAACCCTAGCTTCGTGTTTTTTCTCCCTAGATGCATACACCTTGTGGAGACCACTCTATGGACTCGAAGCCTCTATTTGGTCTCAACAAGCAAGCATACAACGCTTGCTTCTCTCCCCACATGTCACCTCCCTTGAGAGGGGTAGGCATGGCACTTCAGGATGCCCTTTGAAATAGCTTTTCTCATGTACTACAAAATCAAGAAGGTGGAAGGAGATTATAATCAAGGTTCTTCATCGAAGCTGATGTTTGTTGATGTTGCGCATAAGGTCAATGTCTCATCTAACCTTTTGTTGAGTAAATAAGGTAACATTGTCAACCTTGACCCTAATGCAGTAGATGGGTAAGGAGAAGATTAATGAAGATAGTAACAAGATTAAACTTGATCCCTAGTTTGACTTTATATAGAGGGTCTCTTAACAAATGGCACGAGCAACACCCTGACAACGTCGTGATTGGGCTTTTTCATGGACCTCGTCCAACCCAAGATATGTTAAAATGGTGGACAAAACAAGCTGCAAGATTGGCTTATTTGTGAAACACGTGCAATTTTTACCAAATAGTTATTATTTGATTTTTTTTTTAATAATGCCAATAGTGACATGCAGATTATCATTGAGGGTCACTGGCTCATTAGGAACACCCTGGTTTCTTTTTTTAAATGGCACGTAGGATTTAATCCTAGAGGCCCGAGACCCACTAGGGTTCCCATGTGGGTTGAATTCCTCAATCTCCCAGTGGATTTTTCACATGGGTAGACAACCTTGCAAAACATATTGGTAAAGCTCTTGGCCAAAGGTCTAGATGTGGTATGAATCCCAAGTGGACCCCCAGATTATGGTTGAAGTCGACCTAGCTAAGGAAGTTTCTCTCAATATTAAAGGGCTCATGAACCCTATCAAAGCTATAATTCTGAACTGATGGCTCAAAGATTTGTCTCTGATGCCTCATCCTTTATGTCTTCTAGAGGTCAAAGTGAATGGATTGAAGCTCCAAGCCAACTTCAAAATTGCCTCTTCTAAACACAGTTGGTATAGCACTGATCATATTGATGGTAAAGGAGGAGCCTCAATTGGTATCTCCTCTAACATTAACATTGAGCATATTGTCTATGAAGTGTTAGTTGGTCCTAGTATCAACGAATTGCATTGAAGTGCAAGTGGCCTCTCAATTTTACCTTTTTTAATGTTTATGTTGCTAACAACTATGCTGATAGAACGAAGTGTTGATAGGAGCTAGATGTGCTAAGTGGTGACTTGATTATGATGGGTGATTTTACTATGGTTACTACTCCTTGGTGACAAAAATGGTAATAAAGATAATGTTATATAGGGCTATGAGAAGATGGCCTAGTATGACATATATTTTTCTTGGTCCTTTGCACAAATAAAGCATCTGACAATGTAAAAGAACTACAATTAGCAGTATTCAGGATGATCTTACCACATCCTATGATAGGATAAGAAGAGTTGTTGGCACATGTGATGGTATTCCCTATAGGGGTAGGCTCAAGTGAAGTGAAGAAACTATGTCGCAAGGTAATATGTTTGGTTGCCCCACTATCAAAGTACCAAACATTTGAGTCTACTGGAGACATACACTATCCATGAGAAGATGGATCACAAATGCCAAAAGTAGTAAATGCCCATTCTTCATTCTGCATAAGATTTGTAGACTCGGATTTGGGTGTAGAGGCTTCTACAACAACCATTCCATCCTTTTTTTTTCTTTGCCTCTTTTGCAGCTAGTTTTCAAAAACTCTCTATGACATGATCATTTCCTTTATAGTATTTGCAAGACAATTTCTGCTTTTTTGTTTTCTTCTCGTTTCTGTCATCCCTCTTTGATTGTGTAAAATTAGCAATTTTTTGCTTACTAGTAGATGAGCTCCATTTACCTTTGCCCTTCTGACTAGCTAGGAAAGCTTGATCTACAACACGCATAATGGACCTATTTTGCCTAGACTCATCTTCTTGCAACAAAACAGAGACTAACTCCTCAAATGTTAAGGCATTTGGATTAACTTTCATCATCAGTGGAAGAGTAGAAGCAAAAGTCTAATATGAATCTGGAAGACCATTTATTGACATGTATAGTGGTCACGCCAGCATATGTCAGGGATACACATTGAGCCTTACTAGATTTATCTATCGAGAGTGGTGGCACATTTGTTTCTTGCCAGCTCACTGATTTGTGGACATTAGGATTTCCCTTATGTACTATTCTTTATATATTGCACTTGTTGTATTGTTGTTTAGGTCATTCTTGTACATTCCTTTTATGTAATAGAAGAAGAAGAGGAAGAAGAAGAAGAAGAAGAAGAAGAAGAAGAAGAAGAAGAAGAATAATAATAAGAAGAAGAAGAAGAAGAAGATCATTCTTTCCTTGCCTCAATCTCAATTTCAGCATTAGCCAAGCTTGGTTTGGTTGTGAAATTTGTGTATGACGGATGACAGTTATGTCAAATGGCGACGTCATCATTACTTCTAGAATTTTATGTCATGGGCTCTATAAGCTCATAAATTATGCAAAATCTGTGAATGATTCAGCATGTGCTATTCAAGATTCTTAGGCCATGTCAAATGCAAAGATTTGGCATGCACCCTTTGCTCATCTGAATTTTGCTAGTTTGCTATGCCTGTGAATATGAAATGGTGTCCTCTCTACCCAAACTTTAGGCACCTGGTGAACATGTCTGTGAAGGCTATATTTTGGGCAAAATGCAGTGTTCCTCCTTCCCAGAAGATGGTTCAGTTCGAGCTACTAAAAAAAATGCATCTTGTTCATAGTGATGTCTATGGTCTTATGCAGACAACTTCTTTTGGGAACTACCTTTATTTCATTACTTTCATTAATGATTGTTCTAGGCATGCATGGGTGTATCCATTGAAAGCAAAGTCCGAAGTGTTTGTGCTTCAAATAGTTTCTAGTTTTGGCTGAAAATTTGTCAGCATGTACAATGGGCACCCTTCGTTCTAATCGAGGGGGGGAATATATGTCTTCTGACTTTAATGCATTTCTGGCTTAACATGGGATAAAACATCAGTGTAGAGTGCCATATACACCTCAACATAATGGAGTTGCGAAGAGGAAGAACATGTCACACATGGAGATGGCGAGGTGTATGGTCAAGAGTCAGGTTTTAGCATAGAGTTTCTCGCTTGAGGCTATTATGTGTGCAACATATGTACTTAACAGGTATCCCACTAAAGCATTGTAGTCTATCACTCCATATGAGGCTTGGAATGGTCACAAACCATTTGCTGCTCACATGTGTGTCTTTGGTTGTTTGGCGTATGCATTAGTGCCTGAACAACAATGCAGGAAATTGGATGATAAAGCAGTGAAATGTATTTTTATTGGTTATAGTTCTAAAAGTAAAGGCTATCATCTATATCATCCAAAGACTAAAATCACTTTGCTTAGCCGTGATGTTGTTTGTGTGGAAGATGCAATTCAGCCATTACTTTCATGTACTAAGGAGACATCAGTTAGCTCCAAAGATGTGTATGACACTTTGTTGCCTCTTTTTACAGGTGGATAGTCTAGTTTTGGTCAAAATGAGGCAATTTTTCAGCCTTTACAAGTTTTGACATGATGATGCAATCATTCCATTTCTAATGGAGATTTACATGATGCACTTATTGATGAGAGAACTAATATAGAGGAGGAAAAAAATATGCCTAAATGGCTGGTACAAACTTTGCAAGATAGAAAATTAGATGTAGCTCTGTCATATTGTACTTGTTCATGCTCTCATAGTGGTTCTTTTGCATCATATTGTGATGCTATGGCTGCCTCTAGTCTTTGTGATGATAACCTATTTCATTTGAAGAAGCACAAAATTCAAAAAAGTTGATGGTTGCTATGCAATCAGAATATAATGCTATTATGAAAAATGGTACCTCATCTTTATGCAACTTTCCTCTTGGCAAGAAGGCCACTGGCACTAAGTGGGTATACAAGTTAATGTGTAATCTTGATGGAATAATTGACAGGTATAAGGCTAGGCTTGTTGCAAAAGGTTATGCTCAAGAAAGAGGAATTGATTTTGATGAGACCTTTGCTCCTACATGCCGAATCGTTACTATTCATAGCATCTGTGCACTTGCAACTCATCATGGTTGGAATGTACATCAATTGGATGCTAAAATAGCATTTATGAATGGTGACTTGCATGAAGAATTGTGTTTTTTTGCCCCATGGTTTTGTGCAGAAAGGGTATGAAAACAAAGTGTGCAGGTTGAAAAGGCATTATATGGTTCGAAGCAAGCACCACGTGCTTGGTATGAAAAGATACATGCCTACTTAATTGCACAAGGTTTTGAGAACACACCAACTGAGAGCACCTTATACGTTAAGCATGCAAATGATGTGCTTCTAATTATTGTTGTCTATGTTGATGACATGCTACTCATTGGTCCTGATAAGAAGCACATTGCTGATGTAAAGGCTGATTTGCATGCCTCATTTGAAATGTCAGATTTGGGGCATTTGCATCATTATTTGGGCATTCAATTTATGCAACTTGATGGCAGACTAGCTTTGTGTCCAACGAAACATATTAACACATTATTGCAGCATTTTGTTCTTGAAGACGGCAAAACTATTGCCTCTCCTATGGAGACTAGTTTATGGTTGAGCTATTCTGATTCTCGAGATGCATTTGATTTTGTTCTCTATCAACAAGTTGTTGGATGCTTGATTTACTTATGCATTACTCAATTAGATATTCAATTTGTTATCTAACAGATGAGCATGTTTATGCATTGCCCAGGTGTCAAGCATTGACAGGCGGTTAAGCGCATCTTTTGCTACTTGAGTGGTACCTGGCTACTTGGATTGTTTTATTCCAAGGGGGGATCACTATCGCCAAATTTACATGCCTTTTTTGACCCTGACTGGGTTGGTTGCTATGACACTTGTGTGTCGATCAGTGACTTTTGCTTCATGCTTTGTAACTCATGGATATCTTGGTCGAGCAAGAAATAGCCTACTTTGGCCACTTCTAGTTGTGAGGCTAAGTATAGGGCAACTTTCACAGCGACTGTTGAGTGTGTGTGGCTCATATGCCTTATGGTTGAGTTAGGTGTTCGTCAATCTTCTGCCACCACCATCTTTGCTGATAGTTAGAGTGCATCGGCAATTGCAAGGAACCTGTGCTCCATGCTTGCAATAAGCACATTGAGGTGCACTATCATTATGTTAGGGAGAGGTTCTCTGCTGCAGAGATCAGTTTGGCATATGTGCCCACAGGAGAACATTGCATACCTTTTCACAAAGTCTCTGCCTAGGGAGAAGTTTGAAGCTTTCGCAAAGCTTTGGGCTTACTTCCTTTTGTGGATTGATTCCACATAGCTTGGCACTTCCTTATACATGAGTGCGAACTCCTTTTTCACGGCATCACTCCCATGGGGATTTGTTGATCTATTTTGGTAGTGATATGTGTGAACACGCTAGGAGTTTCAAGGCACATTTTTCCCTCTTTAGCAGGTTTTTCCCCTAGCTTGTATATATGTCTATTGTTGAGAGTTCCATGCTCCACCCTTTTGTCCAAACCTAGAATCACTCTCATGCAAGTTCATTTATCCCACATGCAAGGGAATTCTCCCAAAGTCCATATAAGCAAGGCCTCCCTTCACTCCACACAAGCTCATTCACTCTAGCCCATTGCCAAGAGTGTGCTTCCTCTCCTCATGGAGTCTCCATCCTCATAAAGCATCATTTGTAAGTTCCTTCCATTTTAACTTACTCATCAAGTTTTCATATCTTTTGTTCCTTCCTCCATAGTTAGTTTATTTTGTGATTAATTGTAGAGTAGGAGTAGCACCTTTCATTTCAACACCTATACCCTAATAGCTCACTAATCTTTGTACATTCTATTGCTAATACATTCAGTAGTGTGTGTTTTGCTCCAAGCTTCTTCTTCCTTGTGTTGTTTGCATGCTTCCATAGACCTCAAACTCCAACATATAACCCTAATGGGTTACTTATCTTTGTACATTCGCTTGGAGATACATTCAATCTTGTGTTGTTCTACAGCCATAACTTCATGTTCTTGGCCATTTTCTTCTTCTTTATGAGCCTACGTCTATGCACATGGCTTGGAATGTATCCTATGGTGGACTTTCTAGCCCTTTTACACATTTTTCCACCATTTTCTTGTGTATTCTAGCTGTATGAAGCAACAAAGTGGAAGTAGGAGATTTTTGACACCTCCCTTTTTGGCCATAACTTTATACAGAAAACTCAAAATGCATTCGAATCAATTTAATAGATGTATCTTATAAATATCTCTTAAATGCACCCACTATAGACCATATTTCTACTCTCACGATAAGATAAAACTCCATACATGTGTATGTTGTGTGTGTCAGGTTACATGTCAACTGTGTAAGAGGTGCTTTTGTGTGTATGTTTACTCAATTTGCATGTCCCATTAACCTATCCATGTATTAATAATTGCTTTTGTGTGTCTATTTACTCAATTTCCATGTCCCATTAACCTATCGATGTATTAATAATCAGTTGTGCACATGTTTACATGTTCTTAATAGGTTTTACTCTTAGTTTGACAATTTAGCATGTTATGTCAAGCCACCACATGATCATGCTTGTAGGATGTGTGATTGCTAGCTAGGATCACTTGTCGACTAGTGCTAGGATGGCACTTAGTGCCAAGCGTGGCAAATGAAATAGGGTGGCACTTATGGATGTAAGTTTCATAAAAAACATGGATACAAAAGGTATTGCGAGGATGTATTTAACCTTGGTCCAAAATAATACAAATAGATGCCAAAACAATGGCATGCAAGAACGGAGTAGAACATACCTTTGGAAAAATTTGAAGGCCCACGAAGTGAGTTATATGTCACCAGCTAAAGTCGTTGATTCGATTGGTTTAATACAAAGAGACTCTTGAAATATAAGGTTTATATATGAACCTACTAAAAACTCTTTTGTTTGGAAAAATGACTCAAATTCTAACGTGAACTTATATCTTGAAGTAAAAAATATAAGTAAAGAATGAAGTGAAGCTAGATCCACATAAAAGACCCCTTAGATCAAGTTGAGCGGTCAAACAAACCAAATAAAAAATACAGCTCATTACAAACGTCATGCAGAGGTGAACGTATTCATAACATGACACTTAACACATCATCAGTGATGTAAAAAGCATACAAAATGTTAAACTTTGAATGATATGCAACGTGCAGGAAAATAGAGGAGCAATAATAGAGAAATTTAATAATCTATTACTAATAGCATGTACAAAGATGATGCTATTATCCATTCATGCACCTTTAAGGTAGATCTTAAATGATGATCTAGAAAACTTTGTACAGGGGCTTACAAGGTATAGGTGTGATGCTTAGGCTAGGGCAAAAGTCATCTATATATAGGTGAATGGAGAGGTGTCGCCTTTTGTGGATGACTAGACATGGGTAGTAGGACATGGGCAGTTACTACCTGCATATTGCCCATATTGTGTGGCTTTGGTTGATTCAACCAACCTAGCACATAATATTCTCTTTATGATTAGGCTAGGCTAGAGCTCCCTAGCCAAGGCTACTCGCCACTAGCTTAGACCCATCAATAGGGGATCCTCGCAACTCCCTTTCCTCATAATATATCTGCATCATTACAAACCATGAATGGTACAATTTGAGCATCTAGCACATATTTGGGGATTTGTATCAATAGGGTAATACATGTTTGCCTTCTCCTCATAATGGGTGCCTTATAAGTGTGCAACACAAAGTACTTTCATGAGAGGTAGACATCGATCATATACTAAGATTCACTATCATGTCTCTGTGAAGGGCATGAATAATTTGAAGTAGATTAGCATAAGAATGATGAGTAAGCGAATCATAGAAATCAAGAGAACCAAACTAAGTCAATATCTCTCTCTCTCTCTAACTGTAGAATTTCAAAGCATAATGTGGATCTATTTGTGTGTGGGTTGATAGCAACTTATAGCAAATTCTTTTCCTCTATCTTTCAATTGTATGAGGCCACTTTGGAAGGCTTTCTCCCTTCTCCTGTTTGGTAATGGTGATGAAGTCTTCTTCTTTCTTTGGTGGAGATTGGAAGTCAAAATTGTATTTTTTGCATAACTCTCTCCTCCTCTATCACTCTCTCCTCTATCACTCTCTCCTCTATCACTCTCTCCTCTATCTCTCTTCATCACTGGCATGCATCATCTTTCTTTGTGATGAAGCGGAGTGAAAGTGGTTTTTCTTTGCTCTGATACCACTTGTCGGTGTATGAAAACACCACAAGAAGCAAGCTAGTGGGATATTAGAACACCTCTATAATCCTCAATAGCTCCCAAATCCTAAAACTCAGCCTTGAGAAAAACCCAAATTTATTTTGGCTTCATTATGGTGCATTTTCGGTGACTTTATGGTGGTTTACGGTTCCTATTCTGTGATTTATTGTTTCCTTCCAATGACTTATGGTTTCTCTCCAGTGACTTTAGGTGGTTTATGGTTTCGTTCCGGTGGCTTTTGGCTATCGAAACTTCTCAGTAATCACACAGTCTGGTGTCTTCTTGTTGCTTTACCACCTGCACTTGAAGTTGTACAAAAAAATCGAGTACTTGAATTCATCAACTTGACATACCTTCATAGTTGAACTTAACTTTTTGAGTACACATTCTGATTTGCATAGATCTTTAGTTCGTCTATAATAAAGGATGATAACTTCACTGTAAGCGATCACTTATGAAAACTTTTACACTATACATCGAGAACTGAAAAAGTGCATCGTAAGACTTGTAACTATAGTTGACATTCATACAGTCATGAAAATAGTTAGATTTCTTCAAGAGTTGACTCTAATCTATTCCACAAATATGTGTTTTTTATTAGAGAAGATGTGTACAAAATGGTATGTCCATCTTCTGCTCATAACCATAGAAATTTCTCCTACTCTAAGTAACTTTCCATCAGCATCTCTCTCAGAACTATCTCAACTGCTACTCTCACATGTAGGACTTACACTTCCAAGTTCTCAACTCTCTCTCACATGTGTGTATCCCCTAGCCCAAGCTATGTTCTCTGCTCTGCTTGCTTTATTTATAATCGGTCAGTATGTACTATGATCTATATTCGGCACAATCTACATATCTCTTTCTTTCTTCATTCTCCACTTCATCATCCACTTCATCATCCACTCCCCTGCTTCGTCAAGTGAGCACTTATATACAACTACTCTATATGCTCCTAAAAAATCAAGGATTGTGGGATCTCTGAGATTCTGATTGATTCTCTAGTTTGTGAATTTGTCCCTTCACATGGGCATGGGCTTTTTTAGCGTTTGTCTTCTGGTTCTTGGTCCTTCTTTTTCTCATTGATGTCTTCTTATCTTCGTTTCTAATTAGTGGGTGAAGCCCCAACAAGTCCCCCTCAATCACTAATTAGAAATCCTTGATTTCTTCATATATCCTTCCTCTCTTTTATCCCTGCCATTCCTTTGAATCTGATTATCTTCACTCCGTCTAGACTTTTTGCCAGAATATCTGCTATTTGATCTTTTGTAGGAGTATATACCACTTCAAGTCCCTTCTCCATTACCTTTTCTCTTAGGAAGTGATATTGGATTTCTATATGCTTTGTTCTTGCATGAAATACTAGGTTTGTTGCAGGATATAATGAACTCATATTATCTCCATGTATAGTAGGTATGCCTTGTTCTATGTCCAAGCTTTTGAACAAGGTCTGCATCCATATTACTTCTTTAGCTGCTTGTACAAGTCCTTTGTATTCTGATTTGGTTGATGATAAAGCCAATGTATGTTGCTTCTTTGAACACCCGCTTACGAGCTTATCACCAACAATATCTGAACTAAAAGGATAATATAATCCTTCCTTTATAGTTCCTTTTATATATCTAAGAAAACTTTGACCTGTAGTCCAATGTTGATCCTTTGGATAGTGCATAAATTGCGAAAGAACTCCCATTGCATAACTAAGATCAAGTCTTCTTAGTGTAGCATAAATTATACTTTCCACTAATGAATATACTTCCTCATGTCTTTTAAGTTTGTGCCATCATACTTGCTAAGTTTATGATTTACTTCCAATGGAGTTGAAGCTTAGTTGCAGTTCTCCAAGTTAAACTTCTTCAACAAGTTCAAATTATACCTTTCTTGTGATATATATATATATATATATATATATATATATATATATATATATATATATATATATATATATATATATATATATATATATATATATATATATACATACATACATACATATATGCATACATACCATGATCTGCATAAGTGATTTCCATTCCAAGACAATACAACAACTTTCCTAGATCACTTATTTTGAATTATTTCTCAAGTATCCTTTTTGCTTCTGTAATTATTTCATTTGAGGTACATGTAAATATGATGTCATCTACATAAATGCAAATGTAAATTATACCTTCATATGTTGTCTTGATAAGTAGACTTGCATCTGCTTTGAGCTTTCATATCCAATATCATTGAGATACTTCACAATCCTGTCGTTCCAAGCTCTTGGGCTTAGTTTAGTCCATAAAGTGCTCTTCTCAGTCTGCAGACATAATCTAGGTACCTGTAGTTCAAAAAGCCTTGAGGTTGCTCCATGTATACTTCATCAGATATTTATCCATTTAAAAATGCATTCTTTATGTCCAATTGACTTAATGTCCATCCTTTTGATGCTGCAATAGCATTGATTGTCCGTATAGTTGACATCTTTGCCACATGACTGAACGTCTCATCATAATCTATGCCATGGGTCTGTGCATAGCCTTTTACCACCAGTCTAGCTTTATATCAAGGTGTTCTTCCATCTGCAAGCTTCTTCAATTTATAAACATCCTATCCATATGAACACTAGAGTGGTAAGACTAATTCACAAGAAAGGTAACAAGGAAGATTTGAACAATTGGAGGCCCATTACTTGCTTGAAAACTATCTACATGATCTTCTCTTCCTCTTTGTCTAGAAGGCTTAGTGCTATTATGAAACAGATCATCCTTCCTATGCAAAAATTGTTTATAAAAGGGAGGTTTATTCTTGATGCCAATATTTCCATCATGGAGGGTTTGGATTGTGCTAGTTAACTTGATCAGGACTACTTCTTCTTCAAAGTGTATTTTGATAAAGCTTATAACAACATAAGATGGGACTTTATTTTGTAATATTTTCATGATATTGGTGATGGGAGAAGGTTCATTAAATATGATAGTGTCCTCTTTGGTAATGCCTATTCTAGGGTTGCTATGAATGCTTAGTTGTTTGAGCCTTTTAAGCTTTGCAGATACATTAGACAAGGGTGTCCTCTTGTTGCTCTCTTGTTTGCTATTTGCTCTTGGTTGGCTTGTGAAAGATGTCATGGATAATGGGACCATAAAAGGCATTAACACACACACACACACACATATATATATATATATATGTGTGTGTGTGTGTGTATACATACATACATATATACACATACATACACATCATTTAATTTATGTAATTATGTTTAACTTGATTAATTATAGTGTTATGTGATAATTGGACAAATAGAATTCTCTTTTTCTATTCACGGTACAAATCATTCGATGGATTGAAACAACCCAAAGCTTCTTGCAAAGGAATTATCTTTTTTCTCACTATATGATTCTATATACACTAAAATAGATAAATTTTATACATCTTTGGAAAATTCACGTGTTCTAAATAAAACTCTATTAAGGTCATTCGAATATATAGTTTATCTAAATCTTAAAAACCACTCTTAATTATTTTTCATTTTCTTTTAGATTCCTCTCTATCTTTTATTTCTCCCTTTTGATCAATCTCAGACACCATCATTCTTTGTTAACAAAAGCCATATCTACTAGTATTGTCTTCGTAGCTCATATGTGAGAATAGTCCAATTGAAAGAACATTATATGTTTAGCATGTAGATGGTGTGTACTTTTGATAATTGTTGTGTATGTTGATGATATGCTTCTCACTAGGCTTAATGGGAAGCACATTCTTGAATATAATGTTGATTTGCATGCCTCTTGTGAGATGTTAGATTCGGGGCATTTGCATCATGATTTGAGTATTTAGTTTATGCAAGTTAATGGGGGAGTAGCTTTATGTCAAACAAAACATTTTGACACAATATTTCACTTTATTTGGTTGTGAAAGATTGCAAAACTATTGCCACTCGCATGGAGATAAGTGTACGGTTGAGTGTCCATGATTTTTGATACTTGATTTCTTATCATAACCTAGCTTGATATTCAATTTATTGTCCCTTATTTTATTTCTTATGCATAAGCTAGCTTGATATTCAGTTTATTCTCTCTCAAATGAGCGGTTTTACACATCAAGCATTGGCAGGTGATCAAATGAATCTTTTGCTATTTGTCTTTCTTAGCTACTTAGATTGTTTTATCCCAAGGGAGGATCATTATCACTAAATTTACATGCTTTTTTTGGCTCAGATTGGGCTTCTTTTTATAATATCATGTGCCCACTAGTGTTCTTTGCTTCATGCTTGGTAGCTTATGCATATCTTGGTTGAACAAAAAGCAGCCAATTATTACCACCTTTATTTGCCAGGATGAGTAAAGGAAAGCTTTCCTTGCTACTCTTGAGTGTATGTAGCTTAGATGCCTTTTGGTTGATTTGGATGTTGGTCAAGTCTTTTGCCACCACAATCTTTATAGACAATCATAGTGCATTGAAGGTTGTGAGGAGCCCTTTGTTCCATGTTGACACAAAGCACATTGAGGTGCATTATCATATCTCCGGGAGAGACTCTCCACTAGAGAGGTTAGTTTGGCATATATGTCCACACAAGACAATGTTGTGGACCTTCATACAAAGAAAGAACCTTCCTAAAGAGAAGTATAAAGCTTTTCACAAAGATTTGGACTTACTTTCTTTTGTGGATTGATTTCATTCCACATAGCTTGGCATTCCTTGTACTTGAGTGGGAGTGTCTTGTTCATCACATCATTCCTACGACGGTTATGTTGATATATTTTGGTGGTGATGCATGCCTTGTTCATCACATTATTCTTAAGATGTTAATGTTGATATAATTTGGTAGTGATGCATATTTCGGATTTATAGGACACTTTTTTTTGGAGATCGAGGATTGCATGAGCACATAGTCTGAAAAGCAACACAATATGGAAATATTACCAAGTGAATGTACAAAGATAAGTGATTCATCAGGGCTATAGGTGTATGTACAAGGTGGGGGAAATAATTTCCTAAGGAGGGAATGAAGTGCCATTACAGTCCTAAGTGTGTCCACACAATCAATACTAAAATATATAATCGAATCCCCCTTGGCAGTGATGTGGTGAACAATGCATTGACACTCATGCATCAAAAAATCCAAAGCTATCTTGAAAGAGATCAATCCACAAAAGGAAAAAGTTCAAAGATATCTTGAAATAGATCAATCTACAAAAGTAAGTAAGACCAAAGCTTTTCAAAAAGCTTCAAACTTCTCTATAGATAGAGCCTTTGTGAAAAGGCCCACAACATTATCTTGTGTGGGCACATAAGCCACATTGATATCTCCAACACAACCTCTTCATAACATAATGATATTACATCTCAATTTTCTTTGTGTGAGCACAAAACGTAGGGGATCTCACAACTACCAATGCACTCTGACCATCAATGAAGGTGGTTGTGATAGAAGACTACCCACCATCCAAATCAGTCAAAAGGCATGTGAGCCTCACACACTCAATACTCATCATGAAAGTTTTCCTATATTTAGCCTCACAACTAGAAGATGCCATAATAGGGTGCTTCTTACTCAACCAATATTTGCATGAGCTACCAAGCATGAAACAAGAACCATTGGTGAACACATGAGTGCCATAGCAACCAACCAAGTTTGAGTTAGAAAAAACATGTAAATCTAGTAATAATGATCCCCCCTTTGGATTAAACAATCCAAGTACTAGGGTACTAGTCAAGTAATGAAAGATACACTTAATCACCTACCAATGCTTGACCCTTGGGAAATGCATAAACTTGCTCATTTGAGAGACACCAAACTAAACACCAAGCCATGTTATACATGAGTAAATAAAACAACCAACAACATATTGATGGAGAACAACATCAAATGCATCTTCAATATCATGGAGATTCAACTTTAAACATGTTTTCATGGGAGTGGTAATAGGTTTCTAATTTGCAAGGCCAAAAATCTACAAAAATGTTTCAACATAATTTGTTTGACACAAAGCTAGTGAGCCATCAACTTGCATGAATCGAATCCCTAAATAATGATGCAAATGCTTGAAATCACACATATCAAAAGAGGCATGTAAATCAGTCTCATCATTTGCATGGTTAACATAGAAGGTGCTCTCAGTTGCAATGATCTCAAAACCATTCTTGAGCAAGTATGCATGTATCTTCTCATACCAAGCATATGGTGGTGCTGAATTCAAACCATACAATGCCTTTTTTTTTAGCTTGCACACTCTGTTTTCATGCGCTTAATAGGGGCTGAAATACATGCACTTCTTCATGGAAATCACCATTCAAAATGTAGTTTTGATGTCTAACTAATGTACATTCCAACCAAGATGAATTGCTAGTGCACAAGCTCTCCAAACAAAAGCCATTTTACATGTGGGGGCAAATGTCTCATCAATATCAATGCCTCTCTTGAGCATAACCTTTGGCAATAAGCCTATCCTTATATCTATGAACTCTTCCATTAGGTATACAATTCCTATTGATATATTTGGGTAGTGATATATGTGAACATACTTAGGAATGTTGGGGCACTTTTTTAGCTCTTTAGGAGGTTTTTTCCTTGGCTTCTATGTACGCCTATAATCTTAATGGGTCACTAATCTTTTGTACATTCACTTGGTAATATATTCAATATCTTGTGTTGTGCTCCAAGCATCTTCTTCTTGTGTTGTTTGCATGCTTTTGCAAACCTCAAACTCCAACAATTGGTATGAGAGTAGGTTGTTGCTTCATCTAGGGCATTGTGGACACCCCTTTTGTCATAGTCTCATAATTGCAAGTCTCTAAATTGCATGAAAAATGGCGAGCATACTCAAGGCCATTAGGAGTTCAAAATAGTTTTGCTATGTGGCATCAGAATTTGGATTCGAGCTCATTTCAACCTTCGAATGCACTATCACATCACCTATGTAGGTAATTTCTTCCTTTTGTGCTAAACATATATACAAGCTTTGGTTCCCCAATATAAGAACTTTGAAGTTTGCTATAGGTTTAGCAGAGCTCGATAGGGTAGCTTTGCTTAACATTTTGAGATACAATCATTTTTTTGCAACACATTATTTAATTAGTCAATGGCCATGGCTAAAAGCAATGATGCATTCCATATGTTGGCTTTTGAGGACAAGTTGGATGGTACCAATTACCCATTGTGGGCATATATGATGCATCATGTATTGGTCACAAAGGAACTATGGAATACTGTGTAGAATATTGAAAAATGCACTACTACACTTGCGATACAGTTATTGAAGGTGATGCAAATCATTCCATTTTTTATGCAGATTTACATCATGCAGTTGTTGATGAGAGGATTGATATATAGGAGGCAAAAATTATGCCTAAATGGTTGGCACAGACTTTTGTTGATATATTTTGGTAGTGATGTGTGTGAACACACTAGGACCACTCGGGCCCTTTTTTCCCTCTTTAGGAGGTTTTTTCCCCCAGCTTGTATATATGCCTATTGCCCTAATGGGTCACTTATCTTTGTACATTCTACTGGTAATACATTCAGTATTGTGTCTTGTGTTCTAAGCTTCTTCTTCTCCAGTATTGCCCATAGGTGGTGGTGTAAGATCGAACAAGATAAGAAAGAGCCCAAAATGTGGGATCAGTTCAAGATCTTGTTCTATAACAATTTCGTACCACCTGATGAGAGTTGTAGAGTGCTAGATACTTGGTTCTTCATCAATCAGAAGAATCAGACAGTTCAAGAGTATGCAGATAAGTATAGAGAGGTGCTTCTTAAAGTACATGATATGATCCTAGAGTTTCTCTAGGTCTGTTAAAGTGGCATGAATGCATGGGAATTTTTCTAGTTTTTAAAGGTTTAATTGAAGGGTTGACTAAGGGAGTGCAATGAATGGATACAAGTCCCATACGAATGGGCACGTAAATTTGTATAAATACATAGCTTTTGTAATGAAACAACAAGCGCATTGGGATTCGTGCAACATATGACTTTGTCGGTAATTCTTCTCTCTCTACCTCATCTTCTTCTTTGTTAAGTCTGTACATTATCTGTTGTAAGCATGCATTTGTCTTTCCTATTGTGACGGGTGGACGTTCGCCCGTTAACATTGGTGCCGTCTATGCTTACCCCCCCTTGGCTCTACCGGCTGGAGCATATGAGGAAGGCGTTGCGCTTCTGACCTCTGCACTTTCGTGGACGACCATGCTTCTTGGAAAATCCCTCGGTAGCAGCCGGGGCATCTCTGCACGACGTCCTTGTTTGGCAATTTTTTATCATGGATGACTTCGCGCACAATTGCTCCGTTGCTTATTGTTGGTTCACGTCCTCCTGCCCTCTGCCCCCACGTTTCAATTGATGCCCATGCGCTGGAATACGTTTCGCGATCTATTCCCACCTCCCTTGCCTGAGCGCATCTTCAGGAGCACTATGGTGTGCCCTGTTTGCGCACAGGACATGAAGTAGCCATAGTGCATCGATAATATGCTCGTGGAAAAGGATTTCCTTTCACCATCTTCTGCCCATACTTTCTCCATTGGCATTGATCATTCATCATGGAAGTTTCGCATCATGCTCAAACAGAAACCCGCGCTTTACGTATAATAGGGTCACTCGAATCCAGTGTCCCATTTGCTTGCGTTGGGGAACTAATGGAGGCCTGCTTGTTACGTCCTCTTTCCCGGATGTGCTTGGACTGCTCAAACGTGCTTGATGGTAAGCAGCATGGCCTGTATGAGGATTAGCGGAAACATTATGGTCTTCCTTTCTGCCAGATTTTGCTTTTTTTGATGATTGGCCCCACTCAAGGCTACATCCATTTAGAGATGATTGTCTTTCATATCGCCGTTATCGCTCGATGTATCTGATTCAGAGACGTTCCCATAGCTTCCGGTTGTCAACGTTAGGGGTTTCTTTACGGTTTGTGTATCCTCTCCTGTAGGGGCTTGGATATCATCAGATCTCTGTACAAGTACAAGGCTTTCACTCGTATCGCTGAACACATGCCGCTTCTCACATTTTGATGCTCAAGGATTTCTGCAAGATGGTTTTGTAATCAAGTATAATCTCTGGTGACGTCCCTGAGCCTGGATTTGAGCTTTTGGTTTTCCTCGCTTATCCTTGTTAGCTCTTGCATTAATAGTTGTATCTGATTGTTTTTCTGCACTCATCGTTATGTCGTCCGGTCATCACCGAAATACAGTCCGGTGATCATAGCGCTATTTTGGTCACCTGGAGCATTCCGGTGATTGCGTTTACGGTTTCACCGGAGCTCATACATATACCGATAATTGGCATATGTTCCATACGCCAAAAGTATCAAGCCTGTGTCCATACGTAGAACCCATTATCATCAGGTGATAGCTATGCTTCCATCCGGCGATGAATGAACTCCAGTCCGGTGCTGACCCTGCTCTAGTCCGATGGTTGTGGTGCTGGGGTCCGGTGAGAACCTGATGATTCCGGTGTGAAAGATTTGCAATTTCCGGTGTTCTTTCTTTACGGTGCACTCTGGGGGTGCGATAGATACCATACGATGCTCAGAGAGCATAGTTCGGCTGCACTTGTGCTTTGCACTCATTTTCAGGCTCTAATTGCTGCCCTTGTTAACGAGCGCAAGATGCTTCTTGATAACCTCCAAATTATTGTCGAATTGATGCTGCTGGATGGCTCCTCGTCTTCGTCATTCGTATTCGAGATGCCGATGAACAGGGAAGGAAGGGAGCGGCCGTGCAACTCAGGCCTGTTCCTATTCTTGGACTACGGGGCATTGTCAATGCTCTCGTCTACAGATAGAGCGGTTATATTAAACATCATGAAGTTGTACTTGATTTTAGACTACTGTAATAGAGAAAGAGGACCGTGCACTGAGGTAAAGACTCCTACGCAATTTTATAGTTTCTGTTGCTACAACTGCCGTAGAAGCGGTTGGCTAGCTCTCTATATGCAAGAGGCAGCAAAGGGGAATATCTAGAGCGCAAGAGGCTTCCTTGTTCGTTCTCTGTGTATGCATGCCTCCCTCTCCTATATGTGCATTAATTAGCCAAGACAATCATTGGGTTCTTGCTCTGTGATGCCGTCCTTGCATCAAACATCAATGCCCAGCAAGGCCTAAAATTGACAGGCATTTTGCCTGTCATTGGCCATTTTGACTGTCAAAACAGGTGTTTTTTGAAACTTCCTGTCAAATGACAAGCTATAATTGGCCCTGATGCCTAGGCCCCAATTTTCATACTGTTCGGTGCTACACGGTGTTGGCCAACCACGTTCAACGGTCCGATGCAAGAGAGAGAATGACAACATAAGCATAATTTTTCATCATAATCAATAACTAATTAACTAAATATACAACAGAGAGAGAGAAAGAAACAGAGAAAGAGCGAAAGAAATGAAGTTTTGTCCTCGTTTTGACATTTTATTATAACTCTACGTTGTTTTAATTTTAAAATTATTGATCTCATTGGCATACCCTATGGTCATGTTCGACGTAAATTATCTTCCCCTCTACTTGCTCTTTATGGTGCTAACAATGATCATCTATGTTATGTGTTTTTTAGGAATGTTTTTTACATGTTGCATCTCATATTTTGGGATGGTTGTTTCTTTTGAGGGGAAGGCATGAGTTATGGAAACCCTATCACATGAAGGTTTGTATTCTATAAGTTGGCATGTTGATGGATGATGATAAGGGCTTGCATGAGGTGGTATGGTCTGAGTGCGAGGTAGCGTTAACTCGGCAGAAGCACTCATTTGATTCGTTTTTGGTAGTGAGAGAGTGTGAGGTAGTCTGAAGTCGGCAGAAACACTCCATGTGGATTGTGAATGTGAGGTAGCGTTGATTCGACAGAAGCATTCATTGATTTTCTTTTTCTTTTGTGTGCATGTTTTGAGTGGTGGATGATGTGGGACTATGAGATACATGCCTTCATGGTGGTTGAGTTTTCATATATTCATTGTTCTTTGATATTACTGGTACTAATCCGCAAGACAAGCTCTGCTTGATCATGATTTCATGAATTATGTTGTGGTACTTATGGAGAGAGGAATATTAATAAAGCTATGATTGGATGATCCATCCCTCTTACACATTTCGCATAGATTGTGATGTATTGTACGAAGACACATGATTATGATGTAATTGATGTATAAGATGAAGCCATGTAATTATGCCCTTTTTTGTATTTCATGCTACTGCATATAGGAGGGCAATCTATGGGTTGTGTGTAATGTACTTGCATAACTTGGATTAGGTTCCAGGCACTTTGCTTTGCATTACCCATTTCTCCTAGTTCTGGACTTGTTATGGGCATTGTTTGCACTCCATACCATGGTATAACCATGCACTTTGGTTTGCAAGCCTTGTTCATAAGGGTAGAAGCATCTAGAAAAGCCTAGGACATTGGTAAGCATTGTGTGGGATTTGAGTCCACCGTGCGTGCCGGTGTTAAAGTGGCATGATCGGCATTTTTCTAGTTTTTAAAGGTTTAATTGAAGGGTTGACTAAGGGGGTGCAATGAATGGGTACAAGTCCCATACGAATGGGCATGTAAATTTGTATAAATGCATAGCTTTTGTAATGAAACAACAAGCGCATTGGGGTTCATGCATCATATGAGTTTGTCGGTACTTATTCTCTCTCTACCTCATCTTCTTCTTTGTTAAGTCTATACATTATCTGTTGTAAGCATGCATTTGTCTTTCCTATTGTGACGGGTGGACGTTCGCCCGTTAACAGGTCCTTTTTGCCAATGGCACAGAAAGGATATCAGTTTCTCGGCACATAACTCATTATCATGCGGGGAGTCGTGGTAGCACAACCTATCAAGGTACTCTTTGACACTGGGTAGGAACATAATGTCATTAGTTCTCGACTAGTCAAGAGGTTACATCTAGAGACTGTGCTATTATAGTATGCCTACATAGTAGAGTTAGCCGATGGGAAGGGAATTGAGACATGGAATCGGCGCATTGTTGATCTACCTATTCAGATCCAGTCCTATGAGGACAGATTGGATTTTGAGATAGTGAGACTAGCATGTTTCAATGTAGTCCTTAGTAAGAAGTGGCATGTGAGGAAGAGACCAACCATTGAATTCGCTTTGCGTGTTTATTAGTTTAAGCATGAAGGGAGGCGACTATTGATCCATGGGGAATAGATCTCCAAGACACGTAGTTTGTAACCACTATGAAGTTGCTCAAGATTGATTGTAAGTACATTTATTTCCTTTATTTTGTGCATTCATCGAGTATTACGATGGATTCATGCAATTATGGAGACTCTAGTTGGAATACTACAACACTTTCAATGCAAGTGAGAGCAAAATTCCAAGAGTTGTTCTTGAAAGAATTACGTTTTGGTTTGCCTCCTTGAAGGAACATAGAGCGTAGAATGGAATTGGTCTCGAGAGCGAGTTCGATTGCTCAGCCACCATTTCGAATGAGTTTGTAGGAGGAAAATGAAGTCCGCAAGATCATGGACGAGTATCTACAAAAAGGGCTTGTTAGACCCAATTATTCACCCATTGCAGCACTAGTTCTTCTAGTAAAGAAGAAAGATGGATCTTATATGATATGCATAAACTATAGAGCACTAAATAAGATTACTATTCGACACATATATCCTATGCCCATGATTGATGATCTTTTAGATGCTCTAGGTGGAGGGGTTGTATTTAGTAAAATATATTTGAAAAGTGGCTACCATCCGATTAGAGTAAGAGATCTGATGTACATAAGACAACTTTCAGGATCCGTTTTGGTCATCATGAGTATTTGGTCATGCCATTTGGTTTGACTAATGCACCAACGACATTTGTGATGTTAATTAATGACATTTTACATCCCTTCATTGGAAAATGTGCTGTTGATTTTGTTGATGATTTGTTAGTATTTAGTAAGACTATGCGTGAGCATGAAAATCATATGAGATTGTTATTGAATATGTTAAAAGAAAATCAGATGTATGTTAATTCAAAGAAGAGTACATAGTTGTTTCTTCCAACGATAGAGTATCTAGGGCATGTGGTCTTAGTCGATGGGGTTTAGATGGATCCCAAGAAGGTCTCAGTTATTTTATCTTGGCCTACTCCTTAGGATGAGGGGCAATTATGGTCATTTCTAGGACTTTCGAAATCTATTGCAAATTCATCTCTTCATATTCGTCGATAGAAGTGCCTATGACGAACTTGCTTCAAGGCAAAGTTCCAGTTGCATGGAAGCAAGAGAAGCAAGATAGTTTTGATACTAAAAGACAATCTATTTTAGAGGCTCCTATACTCAAAGTGGTAGATCCACAGAAACCCTTTGAGTTAGAGATAGATGCAAGTGGCATTGCCATAGGGGCATTTTTGAGCCCAGATAGGAGGCCAATAGCTTTTGAAAGCAAGAAATTGACTAGTGCGCAACGCAACTGGCGAGTGCATGAACAAGAATTGTATGTAGTGGTGCATGCACTTAAAGTCTGGAGACACTATCTTTATGAAGTAGACTTTAAGGTATACACAAATCACCATACACTTAAGAATTTTTGTAGTCAGCCAGATGTTCAAGGCAGATAGGCTCGTTGGGCTAAGCTCATGCAGGAGTTTCACATAGATATCCTATATAGAAGAGATAAAGAGAATATAGTTGCTGATGCATTATCACAGATAATGTATCAAATGAGCTTTACAATTCTAGAAAGCTTATTGCTTCAAGAGATAAAGGAAGCACATGTGGAAGATCCACATTTGTTATCAATTATTAGAGCCACTTGTTGTTTTCCTAAAATTGAAGGTGGTCTTGGCATTTTGTGTCCCATCAAAATGGCTGAAAACCTAACAACTAAATGGATTTTTAGATGTCTATCTTCAAATGATATTTTTTAGAAGTCTGTCTTCAAATGATATTTTTTAGAAGTCTATCTTCAAATGATATTTGGGCTATTTTGATTAAAAGAAAAGTTCATCTTTTTTCTATCAAGAACTACAAAACTTGGACAAATAACAACATGTGGGATGTGATTTTTTGTCCTGTTGGCATTCCTCTTTTATGTAGTTTTGGAAGTCTTGGATGAAGGTCAAAAAAGTTTATTGTCCCAAAGAAGAGTTTACTGGCAATTTGAACTTTTTCTTGAACGAGTCTCCTTGGCATGGATGGATTGCTTGATGGAGTGACTACTCAATATCAATCGAAGAGCACAAATGTTTTAAAGAAGGACTCATCAATTAGAACTACTTCATCCAAGGGGCTGATTTGGTGCCTAATGATTATTGTAGATCCTCTTCTAACTTACCTTTTGCTGGTCAACAGGTCCTCATTGAGGTTAAAGGTTTGCTTCATCAAAGGATGAACTATTGCATCATCAAGATTGTTTGTATACAAGAGATAATGAAGGACATGTTTTAATGTTTCAAAAAACTCAAAGGTTCAGTCTCTAGTATTGCTGCTAAGCTCAACAGGAGGTGGAATGTTCACTGGTCCAATTGCTAGTGGAAATATATATTTTCTTGTTTATGTGTCTTCCCTTTGTGTATTAAACAATCATTTCTTCAATGGCCCATATTGCATAATGGATTGTGGACATGCGATGTCTTTGTGCATTTTGTCGTATAGAGGAAGATTCTCCCCATTTATTTATATATATATATTTTTTTTTTAATTTTTTTTTTTTTTAAATGGAGGTTCGGCCGAGGCCTACTCCCCCGGACTTTAACTTTGAAATTACAACTGTACAAGGAAGGGCATAGTACCCATGGGACCCCCCTTATCCCACAAGAACAGGGGTTTACAACTGGGTTAAACGGCGGTCACAACTACCGCGGGGATGGTCAAACGGTGGCCAACAGCCACATACATCAGTTCCTGAAATTTATATGTCCCTACATGTTGCTGCCAGGGGTTGAACCCTCACCCCCGCCTCAAGAGGCAAGAGGCCCAACCACCAGGCCAGCGAACCGGGACTTATTTATAAATTGTTGGCATGCCAAGAGATTTGGGTAGTTATTGCATCCCTTTCAAAGACTCAAAGGGATTCCTGAATTGGGCACTAAAGAGGCCCTTGTTGGCTGCTGCTACAAAATGGATCTAACTCTGTGGCATATTTGGAGAAATAACATCCTCTGGCATATCTTGTTAAGCAGGAATAAAAAAATCTTTAAAAGTGAAAAACAAGATTATATATATCCTCTAAGATTTGCTTTGAAGTCTATTGGTCCACTATATTCAAGTCATTACTGAAGCCCTTTGTAATAATGTAGAGCTCTCCATGTTGTTGAGTGACCATCCTCCCAATAAATGGAGGAGTCTATTGCTATCCATGTACTTTGTAGACATGTTTCTGATGGTTTGTTCCATTGGGGTATGAGAATCTCTCACTTTGATCCTATATCTGTAAGCTTTACTATTGATGTGTATGGCCGATTCTATATTGTATCCATTTGTGATGTAGATTACCTTGACATCCGATAATGGGATTTTGACCTCTCCACAATTTGTAACAAACCTTCATTAATTTATTATCTCTGTCTCGTTGGCTAAAAAGAAGAAAGTGTTCACGTCCCATAGGTTGTTTGGTAAAGCTTTGGCGTCTTGAAGTGGAGGTCCTAAGTTCAACTCCAAGATTGGACATGTAATGGCTTTGACAAGTTTAAACTAGTTGTAATCTAGTCTAACCCCTAATACTATGCCCATTCACTTGTATAGTTGTACTTTCAAGTTAAAAATTAAGGGAATAGACACTTGCCATACCTCTTTATACAAGAAAAAAAAAGGAAATAATACATGTGTAGAGAGTTCATTAGTAATTACTCACAGATCACTTGACATTAATCCTATAAATAGAGAATAAAGAGGACCTTTTGAGTGTGTGAATTGTATTTTAAAATTTCCAATCAAAGATCAAACTTTTTTTTTTTTTAAATAAAGGAAGTTCGGCCTTGGCCTAATCTCCCGGACTTTAATTATAATAAAGAGAAAAAGTTACAAGTGAATGGGACTAATGCCCATGGGACCCCCCAAATCTCACAATGCAGGGGAGGAGTATGGCCAGCTACAAGGCATTACAGATGAGTCGGATAAAATTATCATCACCCTCATGTGGGACCCATTTGGGTTTCAACTTATTGTTTTCGAGGAGATAAATACAGTGATGTCTAAACGGTGGCGATCTCTTGACTCGGGAGATTCTTTTACCAAGGAGAAACAAAGATTTCTCGATCGACCATTCCTTAGGGGTTTGGCCAAAATTGACGACACATCGCTCCCTCCAAATCTTCCGGAGAGCCTCACCTCTGATGGCATTCCACAGCCTCGATGAGCATCCGATCGCCTCACCCAACATCACTTGTTGCCAGTTGATTTGACGCGTGAGTCTCAAAGCTCGGGTCACGAGATGCCAGATAACGCGGGACTTGGGGCAGTCGAAGAACAGGTGAGCTAAATCTTCGATGCACCGATAGCAACGCTTGCACCATGGTGGCACACCACAGATTTTGTTAGCCCTTGCATTGGTCCAGATACCTTTATGCAAGATCTGCCACACGAGAACGGACTTTTTGACCTCAATTAGGGGGTGCCAAATGGACATGAATTTTAGCTCCCACCGAAGTTTGGTCCAAGAAAGGCACCATCTCTTGTTAAGGGTGTGGTGAACATCCAAATCCTCTTTGAATTTGGGGATTCTGGAAAGCTTCTTACCATTGCTCCATTTGAGGCCCTCCAAGCAAGGAAGATCCTGACCGGAGAGAAGGTGGGTAGTTGAGCGGTCCCAGGCTAAACACCTACTTTGAAGAAGAGTCCATTCCTCAAAGGTAACTCTAAGTCTCGGATCCAATTCTTCGAACCTAATCCACTGGCTGGTCTCTTGTTTCCACAGTTGTTTCCACTGTTTGAACCCCTTGTTCCATAGCCGCCTTGCAGTTTGAAGGTTCCAAGACTCCACCCCCCGAATGCCACTGATCGGGAACCAAATAGAATCATTTTGTCTTATGCCAGCCGCCCACTTCCACTCATCACTGATTCTGATGAACTGTTTTGCCTTGTTCCAATTCTTCCATAAGGAACACACGAGGCTAGAGCCTTTCGGGAAGACCGGGTGGGGGGAGAACAAAAGCGTGAGAATCCCTAAGTCCTTCCAACCAGGGTGGCCAACAAAAGTAAGGTCTTCCGTGTTTCTGAAGATCAATTTGGCCCAAGAGGACTCCCTATTGCTCCAAGCCTTGATAAGCCACTTTGCAGCCAACTTGTCAGCCAACCCAACTATATCCAAAATTCCCAAGCCCCCTGAGTCTTTAGGGCTAATGCAAGTTTCCCATTTGATTTTGGGAATCCCCCTTCTATTGGGGTCCCCAGTCCAAAGGAAGTTTCTGCAGATTCTTTCCACTTTGGCCAAGTCTTTCTCCTTAGGTCTCCAACACGAGATAAAGTAAATAATTGTAGACAACATAAATGTGTTAACAACCATAGCACGCCCTGCCAGGTTGACTTGCATACCTTTCCACTGATTCAGCTTCCTATCGAGCTTGGATAGCACCCAGTTCGAGCGTTGGTCCATTGAGATATCGAAACCCATCGGAATGCCAAGGAGACGGAAGACTTGACAAAGATCAAACTTGAAGAAGGTAAGAAAAGCAAATAATAACTCACTGTTGAAAAAAAGATTCCGTGCCAGCCTCTTTTTTCGAATTGGTGATACGCGGCAAATATTAACAATTATTAAAGTAATAGTTCTTCCAACGCAGCATTCGATGAGGATGAGACCTGGAGATCGACTCGTCTTAACTCTTTTCTATGCGGCCTCTACTAGAAATCAAGAAAACAAGAAATAAAAAATAAAAGTTATGAGAAAATCATATGAGATTTGAACTGTCATTTACTATTTGCAATTTCTCCGTCGACACTCAAAAGAGAGACGCAATTTGCAAAACACGCAAAATCGTATCACCATTTTCAGCGTTCAATCTTTCATTTACGGTATTCACCCACCCCCTGACGCTCCGTCGACACTCCAACATATAAAACTCATTTCGACCTCGTTTTTCTTCGAGCGCGTGGCTTCCAGCACACCGGGGGCGCAGCAGCGGAGCTGAAGACACAAGCTGCTAAGCAGAGCTGACTCCTTGCGAATATCAGCTCTTCGGAGTTCGCTGCATCGAGTCCACCAGCTGCATAGCTCGAGACAGTAAGATTTCCGACTCTGATCTCCCATTGCACTGGCGAGTTCTTCCATGCAAATCGTTCTATGAGGTCGTTAGTGACGTTACTCGCGCACAGTGCATCTACTTTGTAGTAGTTTCTGCAGTGTCTTCACTCATTCTATGGCGTTTGCATTGTGTTACGGGGGGCTAGCTTCTTGTCCAACGCGGCCGCGGCTCTGTTCTCGCTAGATCAGCAATGCATTGCTTTTGTTTCACGCAGCGAAATGCTTCTCTCAACCTTTATGTGTATACCCTTCCCGACGCCTATGCGCTGTAGCACGGACACCCATACACAAAGCTGCACGTTTTTGATCATTTCATTTAGGTGCCGGCCATGCTCAATCCTCGCTTCTCGTGAAATGCTTCGCCACTATTCGTGTACGCCACCTTCTCTGCAACTCAGCATTTGTACCTTGAACCCACGCGCCAGTACCCTTATCTCCACCATGCTTTCTTCTCTCCTGAGAAGAGGCCTTGTAACAGATTTATAGTTTTCATGAGATTTATGTGCTTCATCTACGACTGATATACAATCTGATTGTAATTTTCGCAGGATTATCTAGAATCCCTTCAGGGAGGTAACCGCTCTTTTGACGGACAGCTATGGCGACATCTCGTCGCCGCGTCTCTTTCACAATCCTCTGTCCAACAATGCTGCTGATAATCTCTATCAGCATGGGACCAGGCCAGTTTATTGTTGGAAATGAAGCGGAGAACGACATCATTTGGGGCGCTAGTGAAGAAGATTCTGTCCAGCAATTCACATGGAATGTAACTTATGGGAGTCGCTCCCCTTTAGGGACGAATCAACAGGTTCGATGATTTTGGATCCCTGTACTTATTACCTTCTGCAACATCCATGGCGATGCATTCGTTGTTTGAGTAGGAACCGGCTGATGAAGAAGATTTTCATGCATGTTTCTTTGATCTTACCAGGTTCTGCTAATCAACGGTCAATTTCCAGGCCCGGAAATCGACACCGTGACAAATGTGAATCTTTTGATCAACGTTTTCAACAGTCTTGACGAGCCTCTGCTCTTTACATGGTGAGATCCTGTCTATGTAACCGAGGAATTTAGAGTGATTTGCAGTCCAGCGGACGTACATGCTTTGGGGACTGACTTACCCGGCTCGCATCTTGCTACAGGAATGGTATTTGGCAAAGAAGAACGTCTTGGCAAGATGGGGTTCTGGGCACCAATTGTCCTATCCCGCCTGGTCAGAACTTCACGTACTTTTTTCAAGTGAAAGACCAAATTGGGTCGTACTTCTACTTCCCGTCTACTGGCTTTCTTAAGGCAGCCGGTGGCTATGGAGGCCTAAAGATTGACAATAGGATCATAATTCCTCTGCCTTATCCCGTTCCAGATGGCGACGCATACCTCCTAATCGGAGACTGGTTCAATGCTAACCACACTGTGAGTGCTAAAGTCCCTATATGCAGATCAATTTATTTCACCATTGATAAAGTAATTCACGTTAGGGTTAATCTCTTTCAGGATCTTCAAGCGCTGCTTGATCAGGGTGGTAGACTGGGGTCTCCGGATGGTGTTCTCATTAATGGAAAAGGTCCTTTTGGAGAGTTCCTCACTGTTGATCCAGGTTAACGACGTTATGATGTTCCCATGCATCATACATCTTTAGTGTCGGGCAATCTACAGTGTATTTTTGTTATAGTCGACAATGAGGTGGCATATCTGAGATTGTGTTAAATGCTGTGTAATCTGATATGGTGATTGTATGCTGGGCTGATGTTCACATAGCCTCCTGGTTGAATGTCATTAGGTTATGGCTTGATTCTGTTGTGACGTTGTTAAGGTGCACGAGTCAATCCTTTTTCGCACTAGATCGTACTTATGTCTTACTCTGTGTGCAGGAAAAACATACAGATTAAGGATCTGCAATGTGGGTATTTCAACCTCTCTCAACTTCAGGATTGCAAATCATAACTTAACAGTTGTGGAGACGGAAGGCTCTCACACCAAGCAGAACAGCTATGAAAACCTTGACATCCATGTTGGCCAGTGCTACTCTGTGCTTGTTACTTGTAATCAAGCACCAGCCGATTATTACATGGTTGCTTCGACAAGGTTCACTGTTCCAGTTCTGAACGGCATTGGAGTCATTCACTACTCCAATTCGGGCACCAAGGTGTCAGGTCCCCTTCCACCCGGTCCGACCACTGAGATCGGCTACTCCATCGACCAGTTCAGGACCATCACGTACGTCCGTCTTAAGCCTTCTCGATTCTGCAAAATTTGTTCTTCTCAAGGTGCCTTTATCTCTGTTTTGTTATGACCTTCATGCCATCTTTGCAGATGGAATTTGACTGCCAATGCTGCCCGCCCTAATCCGCAAGGATCATTCCACTATGGGATGATCAATGTGACGGAGACTGCAGTGGTCGAAGGAGCCTCAACTGCAATCGATGGCAAACAACGATATGCAGTTAACAGTATTTCGTACGTGAATCCTGACACCCCTTTAAAGCTTGCAGACTACTTCAATATTGGCGGTGTTTTCTCTCTGAACTTCCCTCGTAACCCTAGCGGTAGCGCTGCTTTCTTGGGGGCGTTTGTACTCGACACTACGTATAGAGGTTTCCTGGAACTTGTATTCCAGAACGACGAGAGCATTGTCCAGAGCTGGCACATTGATGGATATGCAGCATTTGTGGTGGGGTAAGATCAAGATGGTCGGAACATTCTATTGAGTTGTGATTTGACTGACAGAGAAATGAAGTGTCGTGTCCTACTTTCTCTGCGTGCTGCAGGGCCGATGGTGGGAGATGGACTTCCGCCAGCAGAGGAGAGTATAACTTGCTTGATGCAGTTGCCCGTTCTACCGTGCAGGTGAGGATGAACGTTAACGGAGATTTCTCTGCATATTCAGAATTAAGTACTTACTCCACGGATTGTCTGTAGGTTTATCCACAATCATGGACCGCAGTTATGCTCGAGCTCGACAACGTAGGGATGTGGAATTTGAGGTCCCAGATTTGGGACCGTCAGTATCTAGGAGAGCAGCTGTACTTCAAGGTGCCAAACCCGGATGGCTCTTTCAGGAATGAAGCAGACATTCCTCCCAATGCTCTACGCTGTGGGAAAGCCATTGGTCATTAACTATGAACTTGGAGCATCGTTGTCACTCGTTCTTGTGAATTTCTGAGGAGTTTCACTTGATGATATCCATGAAACATATTCCGAGGTGTTCTGGTGAATGATTCCTATCATGCATCACTTGATTTTTCCTGTTTTCCAAGGAACTTTCCATCTCTTAAAGAGTGCGTTTCTTCAACATGTACGCCCACCGAATAGGCGCATTGATTCGTTCGGTATGAAGGTGAGTTGCCCCCGAATGTTAGGATTTGCATTGATGTAAATCAATGTTAAGGACGAGTCCTGAAGAGGCCATTGAAATCTAGTTACTCCATGGTTACATTATTTTTCTTTCTGAGTTGTTGATCGGTTTATATGATGATAATCTGCCCCCCTTTAGTGTACTCCGAATGAAATGACTGCACTGAGCTGAAAAGCCGTTGATATCAAGTTACTTTGTCGTTGCACAATCTATTTTCCTCTACTAATTTTTGTTTTAATATCAAGAGACGCAGTGAGGTAGTGAAACAGATAGGGAGGGCACACGCATGTATTTTTGGGTGACAGGATTGTACTTTTTGGGTCACTGGATGGAGTATTAGGGGCACATGTATGAAATCGAGTGACCTTCAATTGCCGGAATTATGGGCACATGCATGATGGTCACCCAACTTCCAACCCCCCGGAATGAGGGGCACATAGGATTGTGATTAAAATGCCTATTGAGTACAGAGCTCTAAGTGATTAGCACTAAATTTTTGGCCTAGCAACAAGCAACTTCTACCATGATTTTTAGCACAACAATAAGAGCCATGATTTTTAGCACAACAATAAGAGCCATAGCTGATTATATTAATCGGTTGATTTTTGACACAGTAATAAGATTTTTGGCACAGTAATAGGAGGTGCAGCTGATTGTACAAATTGGTTTGTATTTAATCAAACATGTCTACAAAACAATATGATAGCTTTTGCAGGGTATATATGAAAGAGATTGCTTGTGCACAAACCTTGGCAGCATGCGCAAGGTTCATACATAGATAAAAGAGTGACCACACGCAGATCAGAGGCAAAAACGTTGTCATTGTAGCTACAGCACTTTGTCATGGTTGTCCTTGAACTCCACTCCACAACATTAGTTCAATCCTAGTTGTAGAATACCAAAAACAGTGGTAATGTTCGTATTCAAAAACAGTACAACAGTGCAAAAACAGTACAACAGTGCCAATGCTTACTGTAAGAACATTGGTTAGTACAAAAGAATGGTGTAATTAATGATAAATAAAGAATGCACACGTGCGTGATTGAGATAAAAAGCAGGTAGTTTGTAACATTCTTTTTTTCAAATGGAGGTTTGGCTGAGGCTTAGTTCTCCAACCTTTAACTTTGAAATTGCAATTGTACAAGGAAGGGCATAGTACCCATGGGACCTCTCTTATACCACAAGAACAGGGGTTTACATAGTTGGGTTGAATGGTAGTCATAACTATCGTGGGTCAGGACAAACGAAGGGCATAGATAGTATCCATGGGATCCCCCTTATCCCACAAGAATAGGGGTTTACATAGTTGGGTTAATTTGTTGTACAAGGATATAGTACCCATGGGACCCCCCTTATCTCACAAAAACAGGGGTTTACATAGTTGGATTAAACTATATTCACAACTATCGTGGGGCTTAAACTTTGAAATTGCAATTGTACAAAGAAGGGCATGGTACCCATGGGACCCCCTTATCCCACAAGAACAAGGGTTTACATAGTTGGGTTAAATTGTAGTCACAACTATCATGGGACAAGACTAACGGTGGCACATCAGCCACAAGATACAACTTCCATGATAAACAAGTCCTTTACATGGTGCCAGTGGGGGTTGAACCCTCACCATCACCTCAAGAGGTGAGAGGCCCAATCACTTGGACAAGCAGCTTAAGATAGTTTGTAACATCTAATAGATTGAGTTTGATGATAAATAACTCACAAAAGAACCAATCAGTGACTTGGATAGCATTGGGGTGACATTCTGTTTAGGTCACCCAAGGACTCATTAGACAAGTCAGCAATTAGATGCCTCCATGTTGGGAAAAGAGTGAGAAAGTTGCTGAACTTTGGGTCACTTGATAAAGTTAGCACATGGATATGTTTTGGGGTGGTTGGAGATCACTTTTTGGGCCACTTGAAAAGTGTTTCAAGAGCATATGGATGTTCGATGGTCAGATTTTGGGTGGTCAGAGATGACTTTGGATGATTGGATTTAGGTGAACATGAAGGTTTGATGGTCGGGTTTTAGGTGGTTGAAGAAATGGACCTTGTGTCATTGAAACTATGTGCACATAAAAGGTTTGATGGTCGGTTTTTTGGGTGACCCAAGATGGACTTTGGATCACCTCATTTAGGTGCATATGGAGGTCTTGTAATTAATTTTTTACAATTGATGGCTACAGAAAGAATTGCTTGTGTCTCAAGCATTGTTACTTTTGCAAGTAGTTGTTCTATACAATATGGCTTGTATTGTTCGGCCATGGTTTGTACCTCTTTCGATATTGGAAATTGGTGTCATGACTGCTATGGATATATTTAGATAATGATGCGTGTGAACACACTAGGACCACCGCTTTTTAGGTGTTTTCCTCGACTTGTATATATGCCTATTGCCCTAATGGGCTACTTATCTTTGTACATTCTCTAGTAATACATTCAATATTGTGTGTTTTGCTCCAGGCTTCTTCTTTGTGCTATTTGTGTGCTTTCGCAAACGTGTAATTCCAACAATTGGTATCAAAGTAGGTTTCCACTTCATCTAGGGTGTCGTTAACACTCTTTCAGTTGTAGTCTTAGAATCGCACGAATTTTGGTGAGCAGACTCATGATGTTTCAAAGATCAAAATAGCTTCGCTTTGTGGTGTTGAAATTGTGATTTGAGCTTGTTTCAGCTTTTGAGCACACTATCGTAGTGTTTATGTAGGCTAATTCATCTTTTTGTGCCAAAGGTATATACCAATTTCAGTTTGCCAATATAAGCATCTCGAAGTCTCCTACAGGTTTAACAGAATTCATCTGGGCAATTATGTTCAACTTTTTGAGATATAGTTAATTTTTTGCATCAAGGTATTTGTCATTGGCCATGGTTGAAAGCACTGATGTATCTCGTATGTTGGTTGTTGAGGATAAGTTGGATGGTACTAACTACTCATTATGAGCTTATATGATGCGACATGTATTGGCCACAAAAGGATTGTGGAATATTGTGCAAGGTGTTGAAAGACGTCTTGTTATACCTGCGAATACAGGTATTGCAAATACATGTGTTGGTGCGGATGAAGATGGTATCGACAACGATGGATGATATTCTATAGATTCTTGTTCATGTTTTGGTTTCTGCTGCACCTACTGCAGAGCAGATTCGTTGGGATGGGAGAGATGCTTAAGCACATGCATTAATAGTTTTGTTTGTCAAACATGCCATTATTCCTCACATTTGCTCTTGTAGAATAGTTAAGGATGCTTGGGATACATTTACCACATTGTACCAAGCTAGGAATGAGGCTCGTGTTGCTTACCTCCGAAAACAGTTGGAGAGTGAGCACATAAATGAAGGTGATTCTATAGATAATTTTCTAATAAAGATCAAAGACTTGAAGGAATAGTTGATTTCTGTTGATGAGGTTATACTACATAGCTCATTTGTGCAGACCGTTCTGAATGGTCTTCTTGATTCATACCAGAGTTTTGCTTTCTACTCTTCAGTTGATGATGAAAGGCAATCCAAATGCCTTGTCATTTGAGGAGTTAGTGTCTCTTCTATTGCAGGACAATCAGTCGAGGCTGAACAGGTCCATTGTGTGTTGCAGATCAAGCCTTCTTGGCTAGTCAGAAGGGCAAATGAAAATGGAGCTCTTCAACTAGTAAGCAAAAATTTGCTAATTTTGCACATTCGAAGAAGGAAGACAAAGATGAGAAGAAATAAAAAAAGCAGAAATTGTTTTGCAAGTACTGTAAAGGAAATGATCTTATCATAAAGAACTGTCCTAAACTGGTTGCAAAAGAGGCAAAGAAAAAAGAGGCTCGAATGGTTGTTGTAGAGGCTTCTACTCCAAAAATAGAGTCTGTTAACCTTGTGTAGGATGAAGAATGGGTGTTTACTATTGTTTGCAGTTTTGACCCATCTTCTCATGAGCATTGCATGTCTGTAGTTGACTCAGATGTTGTTACTTTGATAGTGGGGTGACCAAACATATTACCTCACAACATAGTTTCTTCTCTTCACTCGAGCCTTCCCCTACATGGAATACTGTCACATGCATGAACAACTCTTCTTATCTTGTCATGGGAGTTGGTAAGATCATTATGACTACTGTTGATGGTAGTTCTTTCACATTGTCAGATGCTTTATTTGTGCCAGGGATCAAGAAGAATTTGTTATCAGTTTCTGCATTGGCCAAGATTGGCTTGGTTGTGAAATTTCTTGATGACAGATGTACAATTCATGATTTGTCAAATGGCGATGTTATTTTGGCATTTTATGTCATGGGTTGTATAAGCTCATACACTATGAAAAATCAGTGAATGATTTGGCATGTGTAGTACATGCTTCTCAGGCTATGTCAGATGGAAAGCTTTGGCATGCATGCTTTGGTCATCTGAACTTTGCTACTTTGCTATGCTTGCAGAAATCTGAAATGGTGTCCTCTTTGCCCAAACTTGAGGCACCCGGTAAACATGTATGTGAAGGTTGTATTTTGGGCAAAATGTAGCGTTCCTCATTTCCAAAAGATGGTTAAATTTGGGCTACTCAGAAATTGTAGCTTGTTCATAGCGATGTTTGTGGTCCTATGTAGACACCCTCTTTTGGAGATTATCTTTACTTCGTGACTTTCATTGATGATTTTTCAGACATGCATGTGTATATCCACTCAAAGCAAAGTCCGAAGTGTTTATGTGCTTCAAATAGTTTCTCGTTTTGGCTGAGAATATATCAGCATGTAAAATGGGCATCCTCTTTTGTGATTGGGGGGGAAGAGGGAATATATGTCTTCTGATTTTAATGCATTTCTGGCTGAACGTGGGATAAAAAACCAGTGTACAATGCCATATACACGTCAACAGAATGGAGGCATTGAACGGAAGAACATGTCACTCATGGAGATGGCGAGGTGTATGGTCAACAGTTAGACTTTACCACATAGTTTCTGGCTTGAGGTTGTCATGTGTGCAACATATGTACTTAACATGTGTCCCACTAAAACACTACAGTCTGTCACTCCATATGAGGCTTGGCATGATCGCAAGCCATCTGTTGCTCATCTGCATGTTTTTGGTTGTTTGGCATATGCATATGCATTAGTGGCTGAACATCATCGTAGAAAATTGGATTATAAAGCAGTAAAATGTATTTTGTTGGGTATAGTTCTAAAAGTAAAGGCTATCGTCTATATCATCCACAGACTAAAGGCATTCTGGTTAGCCATGATGTCTTTGTGGAAGATGCTATTCAACCATTGCTTTCATGTACCAAGGAGACATCTGTTAGCTCCAAAGACATGTATGATACTTTGTTGCCTCTTTTTACAGATGGATAGTCTAGTGCTGGTCCTAATGAAGCAACTTCTTAGCCTTTGCAGGTTTCATGTGATGATGTAGATCATCCCATTTCTAATGCAGATTTACATGATGCACTTGTTGATGAGAGAGTTGATATTGAGAAGGCAGAAACTATGCCAAAATGGCTGGTGCAGACCTTGCGTGACAACAAATTAGATGCACCTCTGTCATATCGTACTAGTTCAGGATCTCATAGTGCCTCTTTTGCGTCAGATTGCTATGCTATGGCTGCATCTAGTCTCTGTGATGAGAATGAGCCTGTTTTGTTTGATGAAGCACAAAATTCAAAAAATTGGATGATTGCTATGCAATCTGAATATGATGCTATAATGAAGAATGATACTTGGTGTTTGTGTGACTTACCTCTTGCCAACAAGGCCAATGACACTAAGTGGGTTTGCAAGCTGAAGTGTAAGCATGATGGAACACTTGACACGTATAAGGCTAGGCTTGTTGCAAAGGGTTATGCGCAGGAAAGAGGCATTGATTTTGATGAGACCTTTGCACTTGCATGTCGTATGGCTATTGTTCGAAGCATCTGTGCACTTGCAGCTCATCATGGTTTGAATGTACATGAGCTGGACATTAAAACAGAATTTCTGAATCGTGACTTGCATGAAGAGTGTATGTTTTTCAGCCCCATGGCTTTGTGCAGAAAGGCCATGAAAACCAGGTATGCAGGTTAAAGAAAGCATTATATGGTTTAAAGTAAGCACCACATGCTTGGTATGAGAAGATACATGCCTATCTGATTGCACATGGTTTTGAGAACAGTCCAACTGAAAGCACCTTATATGTTAAGCATGCTAATGATGTGCTTCTGATCATTGTTATCTATGTTGATGATGTGTTGCTCAGTGGTCCTATTGAGAAGCATATTGCTGATTTTAAGGCTGATTTGTATGCCTCATTTGAGATGTCTGACTTGGGGCATTTGCATCATTATTTGGGCATTCAATTTATGCACGTTGATGGTGGAATGTCTTTGTGTCAAATGAAATATATGGACACATTATTGCAGTGTTTTGGCCTTGAAGACTGTAAACCTATTGCCACTCCTATGGAGACAGCTTTACGATTGAGTCTTCATGATGCTAGAGATGCATTTGATGCTGTTCTCTATTAGTAGGCTGTTTGATGCTTGATTTACTTATGCATTACTTAGCCAGTTATTCAGTTTGCTGACTCACAGATAGGCAGGTTTATGCATTGTCGAGGTGTCAAGCATTGGTAGGTGATCAAGCGCATCTTTCGCTACTTGAGTGGTACCCGGATACTTGGGTTGTTTTATCCCAAGGGGGGATCACTACTGCCAGATTTGCATGCTTTTTTTGACTCTGACTGGGTTGCTTGCTATGACATTCGTATGTCCACTAGTGGTTTTTGCTTCATGCTTGGTAGCTCATGCATATCTTGGCTGAGCAAGAAGCAGCCTACTGTGGCCACTTCCAGTTGTGAGGTTTAGTATAGGGCAACTTTCATAGTGACTATTGAGTGTGTGTGCCTCAGATGCCTTATGGCTGATTTGGGTGTTGGTCAGTCTTTCGCCACCACCATCTTCACTAACAGTCAGAGTGCATGGGCAGTTGCGAGGAACCCTCTGTTCCATGCTCACACTAAGCACATTGAGGTGCATTATCATTATGTCATGGGGAGATCAGCTTGGCATATGTGCCCACGCAAGAGAACATTGCAGACCTTTTCATGAAGGCTATGCCTAGGGAGAAGTTTGAAGCTTTCTGCAAAGCTTTGGGCTTACTTCCTTTTGTGGATTGATTCCACATAGCTTGGCACTTCCTTATACATGAGTGCTAGCTGCTTGTTCAACGCATCACTCCCAGGGGGGATTTGTTGATATATTTAGGTAGTGATGTGTGTGAACACACTAGGACCGTGGGCACTTTTTTCCCTCTTTAGGAGGTTTTTTTTCCCGGCTTGTATATATGCCTATTGCCCTAATGGGCTACTTATCTTTGTACATTCTCTAGTAATACATTCAGTATTTTGTGTTGTGCTCCAAGCTTCTTCTTCTTCCTTGTGCTGTTTGGGTGCTTCCGCAGACGTGTAACTCCAACAATTGCTTGGCTTAAAGAGTATCCCAAATATATTGATTGCAATTAGGATCCCTCCTGATTGCTATTGATTGCAATTAGGATCCCTCCTGATTTATGGAGATAGTTTAATTTCTTGTGATGTTTTAGTTGGGTGAAACCAGCGGGAAGATGAAGTTCATAATTAGTATTTTTGCTATTGATTGCAATTAGGATCCCTCTTGATTTATGGAGATAGTTTAATTTCTTGTGATGTTTTAGTTGGGTGAAACCAGCGGGAAGATGAAGTTCATAATTAGTATTTTTGCTATTGATTGCAATTAGGATCCCTCCTGATTTATGGAGATAGTTTAATTTCTTGTGATGTTTTAGTTGGGTGAAACCAGCGGGAAGATGAAGTTCATAATTAGTTAACCATGTGTATTGATGTGTAGCCTTTAAAGAATATGACATTGGAATATGTATATCATAAAATGAAGTAAGGAACTGTACTTTAGTTTACTTCGGATGGTTTTACACTACAAACGTGTTCTTTGGTAGACGTAGGTTGTAATTGCTTCACATATATTGTAGCAATTAGCATTGGTTGTAATATTATATGTTGTGCTTCATTATTTGATAGTAAGTGTTTGCTTCTAGTCTTCGATACTTATTATGGTCTCTGATGCTTATAATGCAAAGCTAAGAGAGGTTTGTTCTTCATAAGGTAAGAGGTAAATGTTAATAATTTTTTCTAAATCATTAGTTGTCTTCATAAAAGGGAAAAAAGTTCGCCAATAATGTATGCTGTATTAAAAAAATTAAGATTGACTGTTGACTATTTGAAATATAAAAAAAAGCTCTGAACTCATTTTGGGTGACGTGAATGGATTGGTGCTAATGGGCACCAATTTGTTGGCATTTTGGATTTCGGGTCATCCAAAAAGAGCATACTTTCCCCGAAGTACGATGAGGATGGCTCATGTGTGAGGGCTATGAGACTCATGTGCTGCCTAAGAGAGTAAGAGAAACATAGAGAGAGAATGAAGAAAAGATCAATAGAAAGCTGTGTGTCAGTAGAAAAACGAGAAAATCTTCATCTTCTTGAGCGAATGTTTTGACCTGTCTGTCGATCATGTCTTTCATGCAAACACAAAGTGGACATGAAGATCTCATTTGTGTGGACTTGATTGGGCCACCATCTACTGCACTTGTACCCCTCAATTTCAATTTTTGAGGAATTTGTATTCATTGCTACGTCCATCTATTTATGTATGGTACATGTTTTAAGTTTAATTAAACATATGTTAAAATTTTGTCATGTCCAGGTCTTGGTCCCTTCTCTCTCTCTCTCTTTCGCACACATTTGTGCTTTTTCCCTCTTTCATATTATCTCTTTCTCTGCACATATCTTGACATCACATGCGCGCGCGCACACACACACACACATATATATATATATATAGAGAGAGAGAGATGCATATATGCACATACATACTTATCATTTAATTTTTATAATTATGTTCAAGTTGATTAATTAGAATGTTATGTGATAATTGGACAAAAAAATTCTCTTTTTTTACTCACGGTACAAATCATTCGATGGATTGAAACAACCCAAAGCCTCTTGCAAAGGAATTCACGTGTTGTAAATAATACTCTATTAAGGTCATTTAAATATGTAGTTTATCTAAATCTTATAAAACCACTCTTAAGTATTTTCCATTTTTTTTTTAGATTCCTCTCTCTACGTCTTTTATTTCTCCTTCTCAGACTGCATCATTCTTTGTTAACAAAATCCATCATTCTTTGTTAACAAAATCCATTCTCTGTTAACAAATTCTTTGTTAACAAAAGCCATATCTGCAAGTCTTGTCTATGTAGCTCATATGTGAGAATAGTACAATTGAGAGCACATTATATGTTTATCATGTAGATGGTGTGCTTTTGATAATTGTTATGTATATTCATGATATATGCTTCTCACTAGTCTTAATGGGAAGTATATTCTTGAATTTGATGTTGATTAGCATGCTCTTATGAGATGCTAGATTTGGGGCATTTGCATAATGATTTGAGCATTTAGTTTATGCAAGTTAATGGGAGAACAGCTTTGTGGCAAACAAAACATATTGACACAATATTTCAATTTTTTTATCGTGAAAAATTGCAAAATTATTGCCACTTGAATGGAGATAAGTGTACGGTTGAGTGTTCATGATTTTAGAGACGTGTTTGTTGTTCTCTATTAACCGGATGGTTGATACTTGATTTTTTATGCATAACCTAGCTTGACATTCAGTTTTTTATCTCGCAAATGAGCGGCTTTGTGCATCAATCATTGGTAGGTGTTCAAATGCATCTTTTGCTACTTGTGCTGCTTGGCTACTTAGATTGTTTTATCCCAAGGGGGGATCAATGCTAAATTTACATGCTTTTTTTTTTGGCTTAGATGAGCTTGTTTCTATAATATCATGTGTCCATTAGTGGTCTTTGCTTCATGCTTGGTAGCTTATGCATATTTTGCTTGAACAAAAAGGAGCCAATTATGACCCCCATTAGTTGTGAGGATGAGTATAGGGAAGCTTTCCTTGCTACTCTTGAGTGTATGTGGCTTAGATGCCTTTTGGTTGATTTGGATGTTGGTCAAGTCTTTTGTCATCACCATCTTTATTGACAATCATAGTGCATTGAAAGTGTGAGGAACCCTTTATTCCATGTTGATACAAAGCACATTGAGGTGCATTATGATTATCTCAGGGAGATACTCTCTACTAGAGAGGTTAGCTTGGCATATATGTCCACACAAGATAATGTTGTGGACCTCCACACAAAGGAAGGCTCTACCTAAAGAGAAGTTTGAAGCTTTTCACAAAGATTTGGACTTACTTTCTTTCGAGGAATTTTTTTCATTCCACATAGCTTGGCATTCCTTATACTTGAGTGGGAGTGCCTTGTTCATCACATCATTCCTAGGATGATTATGTTGATATATTTTGCTAGTGATGCATGCCTTGTTCATCACATCATTCCTAGGATGTTAATGCTGATATATTTTGGTAGTGATGCATACTTTGGATTGGTATGACACTTTTCTCTTAGAGATCAAGGATTGGATAAGCACATAGTCTAGAAAACAACATAATATGGAATGTATTACCAAGAGAATGTATAAAGATAAGTGATCCATCAAGGTTATAGGCATATGTACAAGGTGAGAGAAAAAATTTTCTAGGGAAAAAGTGCCATTACAGTTCTAAGTGCATTCACACACATCACTCCTGAAACATATAATCAAATCCCCTTCGGGAGTGATGTGGTGAACAAGGCGTTGGCACTCGTGTATTAAAAAGTGCCAAGCTATGTTGAAAGAGATCAACCCACAAAAGGAAGTAAGACCAAAGATTTGCAAAAAGCTTCAAAGTTCTTTCTAGGTAGAGCCTTTGTGAAAAGGCCTACAACATTAATCTTGTGTGGGCACATAAGCCAAATTCATATTTCTAGCATAGACCCTCTCCATAACATAATGATACTGCATCTCAATGTTCTTTGTTTGAGCATGGAACATAGGGGATCTCACAACTACCAATGCACTCTGACTATCAATGAAGGTGGTTGTGATAGAAGACTGCACACCATCCAAATCAACCAAAAGGTATCTGAGCCTTACACACTCAATAATCATTGTTAAAGTTTTCATGTATTTAGCCTCACAACTAGAAGATGCCACAATAAGTTGCTTCGTGCTCAACCAAGATTTGCATGAGCTACCAAGTATAAAACAAAAACCATTAGTGAATACATGAGTGTCATAACAACCAACCAAGTTTGAGTTAGAAAAAGCATGTAAACCTAGTATTAATGATCCCCCCTTGAGATAAAACAATCCAAGTAGTAGGGTATTAGTCAAGTAACAAAAGATGCACTTAATCACCTACCCATGCTTGACCCTTGGGAAATGCATAAACTTGCTTATTTGAGAGACACCAAACTTGCTTATTTGAGAGACACCAAATTGAATACCAGGCTATGTTTTGCATGAGTAAATCAATCAAACAACAACATATTCATGGAGAACAACATCAAATGCATCTTCAACATCATGGAGATTCAACTTTAGAAATTTGTCCATGGGAGAGGTAATAGGTTTGTAATTTTCAAGGCCAAAAATTTAAAATAATGTTTCAATATATTTTGTTTGACACAAAGCTAGTCCTTCATCAACTTGCATGAATCGAATGCCTAAATAATGATGCAAATGCCTCAAATCACACATCTCAAAAGAGTCATGTAAATCAGCCTCATCATTTGCATGCTTAACATATAAGGTGCTCTCAATTGGTATGTTCTCAAAACCACTTTTGAGAAAGTATGCATGTATCTTCTCATATCAAACATATGGTGGTGCTTAATTGGAACCATACAATGCCTTTTTTATCTTGCACACTCTGTTTTCGTGCCCTTTGTGCACAAAATAGGGGTTGAAATACATACACTTCTTCATGTAAATCACCATTCAAAAACATAGTTTTAATGTTTAAGTAATGTAATACCAACCAAGATGAATTGCAAGTTTTTGAGCCCATAAAAGTCATATTGATCAAAGTCAACCATAGTCAAAGTCAAAGGTCAAAGTCAATAGGGTCAAAGGTCAAAGTCAATTGGCTCAAGGTCAAAGTCAACATGTGTGGAAAGTCAAAGTGCTAAAGTGCAAGTGTCAAGGTGCACAGGTAGTGCACAATTAATTATCCACAAAGGGGGAATTGGAGAAAGTGGTCGCAGGTTGCAGAGGTATTTCTCTAATTTCCCTAAGGTTCAAAAGTGTTGTTTAAAGTGTTTTGGAAGGTTCAGGTGAACCCTCTCTTAGGTGCACAAGTGAAGACTTAAAAGGGAAATGTGAAGCGGCAGTGTACGCAGAAGTGAAAGTATGGTCCCCCAATTGAAATTTTTGTTTTAGTCTAAAGTCACTGCAGGACAAAATAGGGAGTCATTGGCTACCCACTTGTGGAGACAAACTTGGGACATCAAAGTGAGCACCAAGATACTCTTGCAGTTAGGAGCGTATGTGAATCGACACTGAAATCAAGGCAAGGACTATTCTTGGACAATTCTAAGACTAAGCAAGAGTAAGCATAGTCTAAGCAAGGCAAGAGAGGGAAGTGCAAGAGACACACAGTGTGCGACGCAGAGAAGTGGTGCAAGGTGTGCATGAAGGGTGACCAAGGAAGTGTGCAGAGAAGTGCTAAGCTAGTTCCCCAAGGATCCCAAGGTCTTATTGAAGTGTGCGCATGTCGACAGAAGGTACCCATCCCTCCCCCTTAGTTGAAGCTTGGTGCAAGGTGTGCACAAGTGCAGGCTTGGAGAAGGTGGAGGTTTGGTGTAGAGGAGGCCGGCAACAACAAGTCCCTTGGGTATTTGGTATTTTGTAATTGAGCACTCTGTGGGATTTTGCACAGAAGCATTGGATTGTATTGTGCTTCAACATTGTATTTGTCTTATTATAATCAATCGACAGAGGCTTCTAGTGTGTATCTTTCTTCTTATCTTTCCCTTTTCTCCTACAAACACTCAAATCCCTTCTTGTTCAAGAATCCCCCAACAAAATTTGGCACGCCCGATGGGACTCCAAGGAGATTTGAGCATAGGAGAAGACATCTTGCAGTGTGGAGAAGCACTATTCAAGTGCCGACAATACTACTTCATTGGGCTAAAAGGTACATATTCTTATCAATTATCTCATACTAAGAGGGCTATGAGCAGCTCATGACCATACCTCCGTCCCAAACATTGAGGGTCACCTGCAAGCAAACAAGGAGGAAGGCTGTTAGAAGATCATCTAGTCCACTTTCATCAACTTCATCAGTAAGGAGCATGGCTGGTCAAGTAGACTCGGAAACCCTACTATCAAGATTAAATATAAAATTTCCTTCTTTCAAAGGCCTAGCTCAAGAAGATCTGGACGAGCATATTAGAAGGTTTTTAGCACTATGCAAAACTAGAGGCTTAATGGGAAGAGAGGATGCCTTTCTGATACTCTTCCCTGCTTCATTAGAAGGATTAGTAGATAAATGGTTCAACCAGTTTGCTGAGAATCATTTTACAACTTGGGACTTAATGAAAGACACATTCAAAAATCAATTTCAACATGGAAATACTGCAGAGATCATCATCGAGGAATTAGAGAATTTGAGATTGGGTCCAGGTGAAAAGTTCCCAGAGTTTGTGACTAGGGCCAAGGCACTAATGGCTAAATTACGAGATCCACCACATGATTTTTTTGTTAAGAAATGGTTAGCTAAGCCACTTCCAGTGAGCACCCAATGTAAAATCAAGGAATTAGTGTTGCCTATAGCCTCCATAGAGGAATTCATCAACATAGCTGCAGATAAGGCAACAGTATGGAGCAATTTCTCCTCAACTATCATATTCTACAGAAATGGAGGATCTAGTAATTTAGCTAAGGAAGGAACTGGAGGGCTTAAAAAGGAATAAGCCCCACAAAGAGGAGGAGAATGCTGTTACTCAGTTGAGGAGGGAGATTGAGGCATTAAAGCTCCAAAAGGAGGAGGAGGCCCAAGCAGAGGAATTGGCTCAGCTTCGACAGGAGTTGCAGGAACTCAAAGGAGGTGGCATCAAGAGTGGACTTTGGTGTACCATGTGCAACAAGCAAGGTCATATAGTAAATGAATGTCCTCTGTTAAGTGTGACTTGCCAATTATGCACGAAAGCTTGTCATGAGGCCCAGGAATGCCAATCAAGGGGAATAATTGCAACAACATATTGGACCCAAGGAGGACCCCTACCACCAACAAATGTGATGGCGGTTGCACCCAACCAAGGTAACAATTATAACCCTAGACAGAGGGATAACTTTGGAAACGGGCCAAGGAGGCCAATTATTTGTTTTAGATGTGGAGAATGTGGGCATTATCAAAGTAGGTGCATTCTACCAGAAAATGCCCCTCCTTGCAGGAACTGCCCAGAGGCTAGAGACCACTATACTAATTGTTGTCCTAAGAATCAAGCATCTTCATCTGGGCCCCACATTCAAATGATTTCTGTGTGCAAAGAAGAAATGGTAGATCAAGCCAGGGTGCCATCACCGTCTACCAGGGTGGTGTAGTTAGAAGAAATTGAATCTTTTACAGTGCAGACAAGAAGCAAAGGGAAGGCTCAAGTGGAAATAGGTCAAGAATCAATGATTAATGGATTGAACAAAGACAAAGGTGCATCTGAGAACAAAGCCACCACATGTACAGACACAAGGCAAAAAGAAAATTTCATAGGTACCAGTGATGCCATTGGCTCATGAGGAGTTTGATAAGTCAAATGGAGCCCAGGCTCTTAAGGAATCAGAAGCTTCCAGACTACTCAAGTCCATGAAAAAGGAGGTTAGTATTTTTGATTTAATAAAGATGGATGGGAAGTTCAGGTTAGAACTCTTGCAGATAATTGATGAAATGTCCACAACAAGTTTAGTGGCAAAGGCTGCTGTTATGCATAAAGATAAAAGTGTAGGGGAAGCACCCCTCACAGATTACAAGAGCCCTCGGCTAACAGTCTCTATTAAAGGTCATGAGTTTCAAGGAGTTATTGTGGATGGTGGTTCTGGCATTAACTTGATGCTTGAATATACCATGAAAAAGATTGGACTATACCCTTCAAGACCTGCCAACTTCACTGTAACAATGGCAGACCAAAGCATAGTAAGGCCTATGGGAGTGGTCCCTGGAGTCCCAGTCAAGATACAAGGTACCATCTTTGACTTGGACTTTGTTGTTTTAAGGCTGCCACAGGTAGAAGGAAGTTTCCCCCTATTAATTGAGGGACCTTGGTTAAGGCATGCCAATGTGCTGCATGACTGGGGCAAGGACACAATGTGGGTAAAGCAAGAGGGAAAAGAGTTGCAGCGGATAATTTTAGAAGAAGGTCCAGACAATCAAAGACATACCAGCATGATGCAGACAATTGGTATTTGTCTGGAAGAAGAAATGGTGGACAACCCAGAAGCAGATCTATTTGAAGGAGCATATTTATATGAAGATGAAAACATGTTGGCTTGGCTCCATGCAGAAGACCCATCTTCCTGCTATGGAATTTTTCCAAACTCAAGTAGAGAAGAAGCATATGAAGAAAAAGAGGAAATCACTCGGGTTATAGATTCGAGTGAAACAATCTCAGTCAAAGGCCATAACAAAGAGAAGAAAAGCAAAGCCCTTAAGTGCAGCAGTGATGAAGCTACTCCAATTCATATGTCAATGACCACTTTTTTATGGATACTGGTATGGATATCATCTGTTATGTCAATTTTTATGATAGTAAGTGCAGGGCTTTACAAGGATTGGGAAGGAGTACCTACAAGTCTTTGGAAACAGAAGATGCATTATGGAGGACATAATATTTTACTGAAGGATTTAAGGTGGCCCTATCAAATCATCAGCATGCCCAAAATAAAGATAAAACAAATGAAGTGCAGTACAATTGGAGATTATGGAGGAGTTTCTCTGAGTCAACATATCAAGGCTCAAGGCCTATCATCACCAAAAGTGAAGATTTATGGATCACGTGGAACCTGCAAAATTTGTCCAGGTTGTACATAGTCTTTTCCCATAATTTTTGCTTAAGTTTTAGTAGATTTTATCAATTTGCATGCTTGTTCTTTGCGTTTTTAGCAAATTTAGCAGCTCTTTCTTAGGCCTTGGCATAAGTACAAGTTTTTGGAAATTTTCAAGCATTTTTTTGAATTTTTTCTAGTATTTTCACCCTTTTCAAGTGTCATTTTCTTGCCGAATTGGAGGAATAAAGGAAGCTCTATGTGGTTTTGAGTGAGGAAATTGGCCTAGACGTGTCGGAATTGTTTTGAGAATTTTTTGGATTTTTTTTGGATTTTTTATGTATTTTTCTTCAGTTTTTTGGATATATTCCAAAAAAAAAGCCCCCCCCCCCCAAGGCGTTTTATTTTTTCCAAAAAAAAAAGAAAAAAAGAGAGAAAAAAATTTCCAAAAAAAAAAAACCAAAACCCCCTCTCTCTCTCTCTCTCTCTCTCTCTCTCTCTCTCTCTCTCTTCTCCCCCCCCCCCCTCCCGCCTCCCCCACCCCCCCCCCCCCCCCCCCCCCCCCCCCCCCCCCGCTCCCCCCCCCCCCCCCCCCCCTGCCCCCAATTTTTTTTTAAATTTTATTTTATTATTATTTATATATATATATAATTTTTATGCTTTTGTTTTTTGCTTTTTTTTTTATTTCTTTATTTTAATCTTCTTTTTCTTTATTTTATTTTTATTTTTTAGTTTATTTTAATCATGCCCAAATATGCGCGTTCAAAAAAACATCACAAAAAAATTTATTTTATTAAAAAAATATATTATTTTTTTAAATTTTATTGGTTCAACCCTTTTGGCTCTGGATTATGCCTCGGATGGCCGTTTTCTTCAAAATTGGAGTCATTTTTATGTTTTTTGGCACCTTTGGACTCATTTTTTGGCTTTATTTTTCCAACATCCCACCTTTTCTCTAACTTTTGGTCAAAACCCACATATTTTGAGCACCTTTATCACATGTTTTTATTTCACCACATGGTCCACATCGTCTATTCTCACCCCATTTCACCATATGTTGCACATTTTCACATATGCACCCTCTGTAGCTCTTCTGTTTGATCATATTGGCCCTATCTAGACCCATAATCCTACTCCCTCAACCTCCCCTTAGCCTTCTGCCCAGCCACATCCTTACTCCTCCCTACCTATCCATCTCAGCACCGTCAGCCCTCCCTTCCCCCTCCTTTCTAGCCTCCCATTGCTCTCCTTTGCTTTTCCATGCAAAATCCAATCTTGGGTTATTCTCTGGTGCTTGTTCTCTCCTTCTCCTGGTGGACTTGGTTGCTGCTCAAGTGTCCTTTTGCAGATTTTGCTGCACAAGAATCATGGTGTCGTATCTGCTCAAAGTTTTGGCTGTAGCTCTTCGGGACGAAGAGCACATTAGGTGGTGGGCAACTGTTGAGCCCATAAAAGTCATATTGATCAAAGTCAACTGTAGTCAAAGTCAAAAGGTCAAAGTCAAACCCGTCAAAATCAACAAGGTCAAGGTCAAAGTCAATAGGGTCAAGGTCAACGTCAACATGGGTGGAAAGTCAAAGTGCTAAAGTGCAGGTGTCAAAGTGCACAGTTAGTGCACAATTAATTGTCCACAAAGGGTGAATTGAAGAAAGTGGTTGCAGGTTGCAGAGGTATTTCTCTAATTTCCCTAAGGTTCAAAAGTGTTGTTTAAAGTGTTTTGGAAGGTTCAGGTGAACCCTCTCTTAGGTGCACAAGTGAAGACTTAAAAGGGAAATGTGAAGGTATGTGAAGCGACAGTGTACGCAGAAGTGAAAGTATGGCCCCCCAATTAAAATTTTTGTTTTAGTCTAAAGTCACTACAGGACAAAACAGGGAGTCGTTGGCTGCCCACTTGTGGAGACAGTCTTGGGACATCAAAGTGAGCACCAAGATACTCTTACAGTTAGGAGCGTATGTGAATCAACACTAAAATCAAGGCAAGGACTATTCTTGGACAATTCTAAGACTAAGCAAGAGTAAGCATAGTCTAAGCAAGGAAAGAGAGGGAAGTGCAAGAGACACACAGTGTGCGACGCAAAGAAGTGAAGTGCAAGGTGTGCATGAAGAGTGATCAAGGCAGTATGCAAAGAAGTGCTAAGCTAGTCCCCCAAGGATCCCAAGGTCTTATTGAAGTGTGCGCGTGCCGACAGAAGGTACCCATCCCTCCCCCTTAGTGGAAGCTTGGTGCAAGGTGTGCACAAGTGCAGGCTTGGAGAAGGTGGATGTTTGGTGTAGAGGAGGCCGGCAACAACAAGTCCCTTGGGTATTTGGTATTTTGTAATTGAGCACCACTCTGTGGGATTTTGCACAGAAGCATTGGATTGTATTGTGCTTCAACATTGTATTTGTCTTATTATAATCAATGGACAGAGGCTTCCAGTGTGTATCTTTCTTCTTGTCTTTCCCTTTTCTCCTACAAACACTCAAATCCCTTCTTGTCGAAGAATCCCCCAACACAAGTGCACAAGTTCTCCAAACAGAGGTCATTCGACATGTGGGAACAAAGGCCTCATCAATATCAATGCCTCTCTTGAGCATAAACTTGGCAATAAGCCTATCCTTGTATCTATCAACTCTTCCATCATGAATGTGATCATATTGGTAGTGATGTGTGTGAACACATGTAGGACTGTTGGGGCACCTTTTTCCCTCTTTAGGAGGTTTTCACCCTGGCTTGTATATACGTCTATAATCTTAATGGGTCAGTAACCTTTTGTACATTCACTTGGTAATATATTCAATATCTTGTGTTTAACTCCAAGCATCTTCTTCTTTCATGTGTTGTTCGCGTGCTTCTATGGACCTCAAACTCCAACAATTGATATGAGAGTAGGTTGTTGCTTCATCTAGGGCATTGTTGACACTTGGTCAGAGTCTCAAAATCACATGAAAATTGGTGAGCATAATCAAGGCGATTAAGAGTTCAAAACAACTTTGTTATGTGGCATCAAAATTTGAATATGAGCTTGTTTCAACCTTTGAATGCACTATTATAGTGCATATGTAGGCAATTTCATCCTTTTGTGCCACACACACACACACACACACACACACACACACACACACACACATATATATATATATATATATATATATATATATATATATATATATATATATATATATATATATATATATATATATATATATATATATATATATATATATATATATATATATATATATATATATATATATATATATATATATATATATATATTTGTGTGTGTGTGTGTGTAGGTTTTGGTTTGCCAATACAAGCACTTTGAAGTTTGCTACAGGTTTAGCAGAGCTCGACAAGGTAGCTTTGTTCAACTTTTTTAGATATATGCATTTTTTTGCATCAAGGTATTTAAGTCAGTAGCCTGGTTGAAAGCAATGATGTATTCCATATGTTGGTATTTGAGGACAAGTTAGATGGTACCAATTATCCATTGTGGGCATATATGACACATTATGTATTGGCGCAAAGGACTGTGGAATATTGTGTTGGGTATTGAAAAATTCCCTACTACACTTGTGAATACAATTATTGAAGGTGATGCAAATCATTCCATATTTTTATGCAGATTTACATAATGCACTTGTTCATGAGAGGGTTGATATAGAGGAGGCAAGAACTATGCCTAAATGCTTGGTGCAAACTTTGCGAGATAGCAAATTAGATGCATCTTTGTCATATCGTACTCATTTGGGAGTGCTTCTTTTGGCATTAGATTGCTATGCTATGCCTGTCTCTAGTCCTTGTGATGAGAATGAGCCTATTTCTTTTGATGAAGCACAAAATTTAGAAAATTGGATGGTTGTTATGCAATCAAAATATGATGCTATTATGGAGAATGGTACATGGTCTTTATGTGATTTGCCTCATGCCAAAAGGCCATTGGCACTAAATGGGTATACAAGTTGAAATGTAAACCTGATGCAACAATTGAAAGGTATAGGGCTACGCTTGTTGCAAAAGCTCATGCTCAAGAGAGGCATTGATTTTGATGAGAGCTTTGCACCCATTTGCCGAATGACCACCGTTCTTAGCATCTGTGCACTTGCATCTCATCATGGTTGGGATGTACATAAGTTGGACATTAAAACTGCATTTTTGTATGGTGACCTACATTAAGAACTGTATTTTAGCCTTGTGTTTTTGTGCAGAAAGGCCATGAAAAATAGTGTGTAGGTTGAAAAAGGCATCATATGGTTTGAAACAAGCACCACATACTTGTATGAAAAGATACATGCCTACTTGATTGCACATGGTTTTGAGAACAATCCGACCAAGAAAACCGTATATGTTAAGCATGCAAATGATATGCTTTTGACCATTGTTATCTATGTTGATGACATGCTACTCATTGGTCCTAATGAGAAACATATTGCTGATTTTAAGGCTGGTTTGCATGTCTCTTTTGAGATATGTGACACATTATTGGAGCATTTTGCCTTTGAAGATTGCAAACCTATTGCCACTCCTATGGAAACATGTTTATGATCGAGTCTTCATGATGCTTGAGATGCATTTGATGTTGTCCTCTATTGGCAAGCTATGGGATACTTGATTTACTTATGCATAACTCGGTCTCATGTTCAGTTTGTGGTCTCTAAGATGAGAAAGTTTATGCAGTGCCCATGTCTCAAGCATTGGTAGGTCGTTAAGCGCATATTTCGCTACTTGAGTGGTACTCGAATACTTGGATTGTTTTATCCTAAGGGGGGATCACTACCACCACATTTACATGTTCTTTTTGACTCTAACTGCACTAGTTCCTATGGCACTCGTGTCCACTTGTGGTTTTTGCTTCATGTTTGTAGCTCATGCATATCGTGGTTGAGCAAGAAGCAGCCTAATGTGGCCACTTCTAGTTGTGAGGTTGAGTATAGGGAAGCTTCCATAGCAACTGTTGAGTGTGTTTGGCTCACATGCCTTTTGGATGATTAGGGTGTTTGTTAGTCTTCTACCACCATCTTCATTGATAGTCAGAGTGCATTGGTAGTTGCAAGGAATCTTGTGTTCTATGCTCGCACAAAGCACATTGAGGTGCGTTATCATTATGTCAAGGAGAGGTTCTCTGTTGGAGACGTGAGTTTGACATATGTGCCCACATAGGATAACATTGAAGATCTTTTCACAATGGCTTTGCCTCGGGAGAAGTTTGAAGCTTTTCACAAAGCTTTGTGCTTACTTCCTTTCGTGGATGGATCTCTTTTCACATAGCTTGGAACTTCTTGATAAATGATGCAAGCTCCTGTTTCAATTCATAGGGGGATTTCTTGATATTTCAGTAGTGATGTGTGTGGACACACTTAGGACTGCTGGGACACTTTTTCATTTTTAAGAGGTTTTGTTTTGGCTTCTATATTTGCCATTAAACCTAATGGATCACTAATATTTTGTACATTCACTTGGTAATACATTCAGTATTGTGTGTTGTGCTTCAAACATCTTCTTCTTCCTTGTGTTGTTCGCGTGCTTTCGTGGACCTCAAACTCCAACAATTCCACTTGTATACCCATTTAGTACCACTGACCTTTTTAACCTAGATGCAAATAAAAAAAAGACCAAGTACTCTTCTTCATAATATCCTCATATTTGGATTGCATAGGTGCCATCCAATTTTTTGAATTTTGTGCTTCATCAAAAGAAATAGGCTCAATCTCATCATAAAGACTAGAGGAAACCATTGCAATAGTAATCTGATGCAAAGAAATCACTATGAGAGCAAACGGGTATGATATGACAAAGGTACATGTAATTTGCTATCTCTTAAAGAAAATACAATCCATTTAGCATAATTTTATCCTCTTCCATGTGAGCTCTCTCATCAAAAAGTGCATCATGTAAATATGCATCATAAATGGAATGATCTGCATCATCATGTGGAACTTGTAATGGGTGAGAAATTGCTTCATTCGGACCAAGACTTGACTGATCACATGTAAAAAGAGGTAGAAAAGTGTCGTACACATCCTTCAAGCTAGATGATGTCTCAGGTAATATGTTTGGTTGCCCCACTATCAAAATACCAAACATCTGAGTCTACTACATACATACACTGCTCATGAGAAGATGGGTCAAAACGTTACGAATAATAACCATACACAAACAACAAACATATGAACCATCAACCACATAGGAATAAGCCACTGAACACGATACTTCATCTGAAGAGAATAAATCAGAATATTGTGACGTAGAATCAAGACACGATGCACAACAATACCCGAGCATTACAGTAACACAAATGAGATGAAGCGTCATAAGATCAGAATGTGATCAAGAGTGCAATGCCAGAAAATTGGAACTATAATAGTTATTAACATCCAGTTGTACTACTTACGCAGAAGTTTGTGCGCCTCCTTCATCTGTGCCATGCTACACAGGATGGCAAATAGAACAACTTGACTCTAGAGAATGATAAGGTTGGCGTCTATATAGCTGATAGAGCGATATGTGGGTAGTCCAAGATGGCACCAAATGTTTGTAGAAGGGTTACGCCTCTGTGCAAAAGAGAGGGAGGGAGGGAGGGAGAGAGAGACAGAGGGGGGAGAGAGAGAGAGAGAGAGAGAGAGAGAGAGAGAGAGAGAGAGAGAGAGAGAGAGAGAGAGAGAGAGAGAGAGAGAGAGAGAGAGAGAGAGAGAGAGAGAGAGAGAGAGAGAGAGAGAGAGAGAGAGAGGAGAGAGGGAGAGAGGGAGAGAGGGAGAGAGGGAGAGAGGGAGAGAGGAGAGAGAGAGAGAGAGAGAGAGAGAGAGAGAGAGAGAGAGAGAGAGAGAGAGAGAGAGAGAGAGAGAGAGAGAGAGAGAGAGAGAGAGAGAGAGAGAGAGAGAGAGAGAGAGAGAGAGAGAGAGAGAGAGAGAGAGAGAGAGAGAGAGAGAGAGAGAGAGAGAGAGAGAGAGAGAGAGAGAGAGAGAGAGAGAGAGAGAGAGAACGAAGTCACCATTGCCACAAACAAAACAAGAAGGATAAAAATGAGATGCATTCATAGGGCACACAAGACTCAAGAAAATCAAGAAACTAAAAGAAACTAGCTAATCCTAGAAGCCACATGTCGAAAGCCATTGTTGGCGAAGGCTCTTCCCACTCAAGCTGTAACTCACCCTCCAACCTTACAATAACATTGTACATCAAATATACTCTCAGATCTAGAATAGCCCTAAGGGTAGTAGGATTTTTGTATGCCCTAACAAGAGGTTCATTTTTTTTTCCTATCACAACAACTACTAATCAAGGGGAGGAAATGCTAATTTTTTATTTTGATCAGCCCCTGCTTAGCTTTGCTAAGTTTCAATATTCTGATGTCCATCATGTCGCCCATGAATATGAGCAATCTAGCTACCTAGGGTCACAAATGGACCAAGAAGAAGGCCACACTACGACAAACCACAATGATGAAAAACACTCACTGAAGAAGAAGGAAAAAGACCCAATGAGTAGCAAGATGAACAAGATGAGAAACGACAAATAGAGGAAATAGATAGATCTGCATATACAACATCACTATAGAGATTACATGCTTAGATGGTGGCTATACAAGCCATAAAACTCAATGAAGAACAAATTCACACAATCCTTCAACAAGAATTAGAGCAGAGTGGATTTGATGCACCATTCATCAAAACCATCCACACTCTAACACAAGCTGTGGGGGTCATCGAAGCCCTAATTATTTTGAGGAGCCATCCTCCATATATATATGATTCAAGCATAGTCAAAGCACAACCATGTTAGGGAAAAAACATCTGAGTACCAATGCCTCCAACTATGTCCCACAAATCCACCCTAAGAGGACATAAGCCTCTATCAATCCCTCGCATAGATACAACTTCATTAGGGAAACTCCTCATTCTGCCTATTTCCTCCCCAAACTCCATCTAGGAATTTCAATCTCTGTTCAAAACGCCTCCATAAATGCTACCCAAATTTCATGTACCTATAGCATCCCACCTCATTCAATCCCTAGAGCTACTGAGGAAACGGCCCAAGGCCTTGTCTTTGAATATGTACATCCACTAGTCACCACTACTTCCATCACCATTCCTCCTATCCCACCCACAATAGCCCCTATTCCACCACCCATGCTCCCATTAACTCCAATTTTGTTAGCACCATTAAATTCAACTTCCACTTGGATAACCTCTTGTTCTGACATTTTCTTACCACTATTTGGTCCTAGGTTTCCACCCACTACATCGGAACACCCACTTGTACCAACTACCACACCTATCTTTTCTACGAACACAAGCACATCACTATACATGCCACAACTTATTCCACTATTCACAATCACCACCACACACACTTCAATGTCTGAACCTATGGAAATATCACCTCCAACCATGGCACCTCTCCTAGCCATGATACCACCATCTTGATCCCCACAATACTAACCTCACTACCACTCATCAATGTTTTACATTTGCATCCACACTTCCCATCCCTTCTTCCCTTTAATATGCATCAATCTTTAATCAAATTCATCCATGCAAATAAATCCTGTATATACCTCGTCGGTTGTAGATACTACTTTAAATCAAATGTTCACATGCATGAATCAAATAAAAGAGGAATATGATACCTTAGGACAATGGTATGCTCATTTGAATGAATAATAGAATAGCGTAGAGTCACAACTCAATTCATTGATGGTTGAAACTGCAACCTTGAAATCTAAAAACTCAATTAAAAGAAGCTCATAACACCTTAGAAATGTAGCAAGAAGCCCATAATAAACTAGTTATAGAAGGGGTTGAAGATAAAATTCGAGTATAGATGAATAGAAATGCAAGAATCACAAGGAATATGGGCTTACTATGAAGACACGTAGCTATAGCAAGAGAATAAAATCAATGACTACAAGGTCAAAACATGAAGAACTTTGAACGCTAGACACGTCAGGTGCCCCGATCAACCCATCTTGCTTCTAGGAGATGACACCCGAGAGCATTAAAATTATTTTAGAAGACTACACCAACCTCCTTGAGGCATACAAAAATTATATGAGGAGTTTGAAGCCCTTCAAACAATATCGGTAGGCACCCTTTCCATCACCTCTAAGGCACCGACCACTTCCACTAGCCCTGAGGATGCATCCACAAAGCTGGAAGATCTTCACCAAAACATGGGAATGAAGTACAATTTGGCTTCTAGAATCTCATTATAAGGGCCCACATTGTTGAGATATCAAGCTCAACATGTGATGATCCAGGATGACACGTACCGATTTTTTGTTTCTCTGACATGTATAGTGGTCACGCCGGTATATGTCAGGGATACTTCATTGAGCTTTATTAGATTTATCTACCGAGAGTGATGGCACATTTGTTCCTTGCCAGGTCACTCATTCACGGATATTAGGTTTTTCCTTATGTATTGATCTTTATATATTGTTGTACATTCTTTTTTATACAATAGAAGAAGAAGAAGAAGAAGAAGATCATTCTTCCTTGCCTTAATCTGTGTGTGTGTTTCTCCTTGAGAGTGAGAGAGTGTGTGTGAGATCTCTTCCTTATCTCCTTCCTTGTGACATGGTCTGAGAGATAGCGTGGCTGTAGAGAGCTCATGGACAAGGCGACGGTGAAGACTACGTGGCAAGGCATGGAGAAAATTCGATTTCACAGACGGCCTCCATTTGCTACGGAAATCAATGTGTAGGTAGAAGACCTCAAAATAGTTTCGTGAGTTATGCCTTTAGGGTCACTCGTTTTTGTCAGATCAAAGTTTCGAAGCCATCTCGACCTCCGTTTCGAGCTTGCAAGGTGGGGCCCACAGAAAAACTAGGTCAGTTTCAAGAACTATAACTTGTGTTGTGCTCGGCGACACTCATATATTCCAGATCCAGTACTGTTGATACACAAAAACTATGTTTTTCTGAGATCAAACTGTCACGTCATAGTGCGACAATGTTCAAGTAGAAGTGCTACTTGTAGTGTTTTGCAGTGTTGTGAATTGCTACAGAAATGGAAAACTTAGATGGAATGAGTGAGCTTATGAGCGATAAGCTGGACAAGAACAATTTCCATGCTTGGAGATTCAGAATGATGAATTTCCTGATGGGAAAAGGCTACTGGAAGTACATCGAAGGAGAGAATGAAAATGCTCCGCAGTTACCAGAAAGGAATCAGACTGCAGACCAGTTAAGAGCATATGAGGAATGGAATCAAGGAGCATGAAAGGCAATGTATTGGCTATCTATTATTAGCATACATGATAACATGATTGGACACATACAAGATGCCAAGACTCCAAAAGAGGCTTGGAACAGTTTGGTCACTTTGTATGAGACTAATACAACGGCACAGAAATTGCAACTCAAGAGGTAGTGCCCTCCGTTACAACTGGTCTTGATAACCGTATACGAATAGGTTGTACTGTGGGAGTGGCTTCTGTCGGAGACTGCTCTGGAGATGGTTGTGGTGAGGGTGATTCTGGCACCTGAAGGCAGGGGATAGTTCCTCTCATTCGCTTTCCTGCTCTTCCTTTGCTAGGCTTCCTAGCTTTCTTTGTGGTTCCTTTAAACGCTTTCAACTCCTCACTTGTCATTGCTCGCTCAATCGGCAAGTCATATGCTAAGCACATATATACAATTCTAGTCAGTGTGCAGCATCCATTGATGACTTTCTTTCTTTCCCATCTATGTTGTGCTAAATACATCTGATCAATGATCCAACTAGCTAGATCAACTGTCTGGGGTCCAATACAAGATAAATACAAACCAAATCATATTCGTTTGTGAGGCATTGTGAATCTATCCTGAGCGGGGAAAGCAAAATGCTGCATGCATATCCACAGTGGCTTTGAAAGCTTAGGTGTGATCGCTGAAATCTCCTCCCACTTAGTGACATCCCCACGTTTCATAGGGTCAGGAACTAACCTTTCTCGCTCTGTGGGCGTGTGGGTTCCATGAATCTTGATGGCAGCTCGAATCAGATCTTTAGAAAGATAAAATCTTTTATATGGTGGATCGTTCACTAAAGATGGCAAAATAAAAGTTCCTGGCAGATCCTTGTTCTCTGAAGCTATCAAAGTGGTGATTAAATAATAGCATCTGTAGAAGTCAGGTTTAGGCAAAGGGTCACTGAAATACTCTGTGAAACCGACTCTTGCCCAAACATGTGTTAAGTCTTGTGTGTTCTGTAGTCCTTCGAATTCTCTTGAGAAAAACTGATATTTTCCCCAGGTACGGTCATCAAAAGTCAAATTAGACTCAAATATAAACTCAGCATCCGCCAATGGTCCTGCCAACCCTTGAAACCAATGAGAATTGCGATGAATCTTCTCAGTATAGCCTCGAGGAGGGTCATCGATAGGCATGGGTCCTGGGAATCCTTGGAATTCTGGCGGTGGAGCCGTCGGATGGGACTCTACGAGTAAAACACCAATAGGTGCTACAGGTGCGCTGGGGCCTGCTTCTGATGGTCCTTCTTCGATTTGCATGATGATTGTCGTGCTAATGGAAAAGATCTGCTACAAAAGATTAGCACATTAGTATGGAAATTAATTATGATCCCATTAAGGTGAGACCGCAATCCCTTTCCATAGCCGATGTCTAACCTGTGTAGCCAAGTGTTGTGATGTGATTGATGCAATTTTCTTGCAGAACTAGTGCAGGTCTCTAGACACCTACATGTTTTCAGATATTGCATGCAGTTCTTTGATGAGATGTTATTACAGGTGATGTTGGGTTATAGTGTGTGGATTTATACAAGGTTCAGTCATGAATGAGTTATTACAAGGTTGTAGATTAGTCAGGATGGTAGTTATGTTAGACAAGGGGTTAGGAGAAGACTTCTGGATACGTTTCGGTATCCACTTCCTAAGAGTTTGTGATCGGGTGATAGGTCTCTGCGGAGGGACAAAAGATGATATAGGATTTGGTGGTATGGAGGGTTGGAAAGATTTCCGAGGGGTGTATTTTTACATGGCTTGAGGGTTGAGCTATAATACATGGTTTGGGTACCCAAATCTGCGTGGGTGTTGGTCGATTCATAAGGTACTTCTTGGCGATCCAAATTTGTCGAATGTTCGAACTTCTAGAAGAAGGTCGAGGGAATGTTGGACACTGATTCTGATTCTGCCTTGACTTCTTCTTGTCATTATCTGCATTGTTGAAGTCTGTCGGTGCTTTCTGTCCTTTTGGCACCCATATTTGTCTTGTTCCTCTTGCTTTGTGATACTGATATTGCTTTCCTCTTTGTGTCATCTGATGTTGTCGTCGGTCTGGGTTCCTCCGTTGTGGTTGACTCCTTTGTGGTTGAGGTTGAGAGGTTGGAGGGACACTCTGCTTTGGAAAAGAAGGGAGGTCCAACACTTGCAAAACCTGCCCATTAGGAAATGAGGCATTCTGTACCACAGATCTAGGCCAGTCCGCAGTAAGTGTGGAAGGATGGGCACCGCAGGGTGTTTTGCCCATGTGTCCGCTGATGTAGCCCACCTGACCATGCGGTTGGGCGGTTGCCCCTTCTAATTTGCAGGAAGCCCCAGGGAAAATCTCCTGACGTCCTTCTGATTGACAACTGTCTATAGCCAAGCCCGCGTGGGTTGGTGTAGACGTAATGTGACTGATCTGACCAAAGATCTTCCCGTCTTCCCTCGCATGCATTTCATAGGGCCTAGGGTTACAAACCTCAGTCGGAATGCCAATAGGGAAGTCAAGCGGTATCACTCGCTTTTGATCTAAGGTTCCAATCTGCAAGGAGCCTTGTCTAAGATTTAGGTCCACTGAGTGATCGTATAGCCAGTCTTGGCCAAGGATTAGGGGTTCTATCAGGTCGTCATCATGGCACACTATTAGCTTCACTGTCAAGGTCACTTCGTTTATGAGGATAGGAAGATCCACCTCACCCATGCAAGGGGTTTCCATGCCTCCTAGCCCTATGAGGTATGCCTCGATTGGCCGCATTTCTATTCCTGAATCCTTATAGTGGGACCATCTAATCGCACTAGTCAAAGCACCTGAATCAATTAAAGCCCTGAGCTCTTGGCAAGGGTTGCCGTGCTCTAGCCTGACTGTAATGAATGGTCTCCTGTCCACTATGCTAGGATGAGTGGTTGAATTTACTTGACACATGGCCACGGGATATCTGGGTGATGTTTCCAGATGGTTATAATGTTCTCTCCCTAGTCCTTGTCTTCTTAACTTCATGCGCTTAATGCGTTCTATAGCTTCTGCCTGAGCTTCAGCTCGTATTCTATTTTCTTCCTCCTTACGCTTCTTTGCCAACGTGAGTCGTCTAAGCATATCCTCAGTAAGAGGTTCCTGATATAACCTGACTCTACAGCCACTAATGTAATTAGGCATTATGTCTCCTTCTAAGGTGGCTAATTGTACTGCTCCACTTGTCGAGAGTCTGTTGATGATCATAGGTCCATAACCTTGCTTTTCTAACTTCCGTGCGTGTTGTTTCAGCGTATATACTAGAACTAAATCTCCTTCTTTCAAGCCTTTATCTTTCACATGTGCATCAAAATATGCTTTCTGTCGTTTCTTTGCCGCGTATATTCCTGCTGCTGCTTTTAGCCTGGTTTCTCCTAATCGTTCCAAGTCCATTATTCTTGCTGATAATTCATGGACGGTCCACTGATGTTCTTGTGCAACCTTAAGGGTCGGTATCAAGAAGTCCAAAGGAAGCACAACATTCTGACCAAAAACCATATGAAAGGGAGTTGCATTGAGTACGGTCTTGTAGGCCACTCGATATGCCCAAACAGCGTGGTGTAACTGTTTGTCCCAATCTGAACGTTTGTTGTTCACGAGTTTCGTCAGTACGTTGCAAAGGATCTCTTTAGTGCTTTCAGCCTGACCATTGGCCTGAGGATGATATGGTGCGGATTTCTTGTGAATCACCATAAAATCCTGTAACAAATATTCAATGACTTGGTTTAGAAAATGAGTTCCTCGATCGCTCACTAACTCTATAGGCAATCCATATCTTGTAAAGACATTTTCAAATAAGAATTTTGTAGTCGTGTGTGCATCATTCTTTTTCGTGGCTTTTGCCTCTACCCATTTGGTAAGATAATATGTCGCAACAATAATGTATTCAGCATGTATACCTTTTGCAGGGGGGTTAATGGGTCCTACAAAGTCTATACCCCACTTAGAAAATGCACGTCCGCCCATCATGGGTTTCAATGGCATTTCATCTCTGCGAGTAGGAAATTGAGTTCTTTGGCACACATCACATCTCTTTACATAGGTATGTGCATCCATGTGAAGAGTGGGCCACCATAATCCTGCAAAGAGGATGGCTTTGATTATCCTATCTGGTCCAAAGTGACCTCCTGCAACACCTTGGTGTGCAGTCTCTAGTATGCTCAGATAATCGCTTTCATGAACACATTGTCTTAAGTATCCATCTCTTCCTCTTTTGTATAGATTATCGCCAATAAGTGAATAGTCTTGAGCTTCCTGCTCTAGACTGCGTTGTCATGCTAAGGTCATTCCTTGAGGGAATGTTTTCATCCTCAAGTATGTCACTAGAGGTTCACTCCAATCTGGTGTGAGAGACACGTGATATAATGTAGCATGTTCTACTAGTGGTCTTTCACAACAAACATGGCATTCTTTACACAACTTGTAGACATCTGCTTCCATTGTAGGCCAATATACTCCTAGTCTATGCAGAGTCTGTAATGTTCGATGTTTTGAATGATGTTGCTTTAATGCACCTATGTGTGCTAATTGCAACCAATTTGCATGTTCTGATTCATCTACACAACAACCAAGAATCTTTTGATTGTCATGTTTATATATACTTCCTGCTATGATTTGGTATCTTTGAGACTTGGTAATCTCTCCTTCCTTGATCCTTATCCTAGGATTCTTGGGTCCATACGTGAGAATAGGGACTATCGGCTTAGCCCATTCTGGTGCTATCTCAAGGTTAAACAAGTATGCATCTGGTAAGTCATCCGCTATCCCTTGAGGAGCTTCTCCTGAGGTTAATCTTGAAAGGTGGTCAGCTCTGAGATGTGTCTTTCCTTTCCTAACTACCACTTCAAAATCATACTCCATGAGTAATAGAAACCAACGTATTAGTCGTCCTGTGTTACATGGCTTGTTGACTAAATACAATAGTGCTTGATGATTTGTAAAGAATTTGAACTTGTTTGCCAACAAGTAATGCCTGAATTTCTTTACCGCGTAGATCATCCCTAATCCTTCTCGTTCAGTAGTGGTGTAATTTCTTTCTGCTGCGTTCAATTGTCTGCTCGCATAAGCTAGGGGGAGATCTATGTTACCTTCACTCGTGGGTTGTGCTAACACACATCCTATGGCATAATTAGATGCATCCACATGTACATGGAATGGCTTACTCCAATCTGGGGTTGTCAATATAAGTGCTGAGCACAAACGTCGTTTGAGTTCATTGAATGAATTCTCACATTCGTCTGTCCATTCAAAATGGGTCAAAAGAGAGTACAAAGGCTTGGCTATGATTGCATACATGTGTATGAATCTCCTATAATAACCACAATGGCCCATAAATGCCTGTACCTCTTTCACGTTAGTTGGTCTAGGTAATTCTGTAATTACTTTCACCTTTTCTTCATCTGTAGAAATTCCGTTCTTTGACACAATGTGTCCTAAAATTTTGCCTTGTCTGACCATGAAAACACATTTTTCTGGGTTCAAACAAACCTGATATTCTCAACATTTGTCAAATAATTGTCTTAACTCAGGGATATGTGTTTGTCTTACATTTGAATGAGCACAAAGTCATCGACATAAACTTCCAAATTCTTGCATAAGAATTCCTTGAAAACATGACACATGAGTCGCTGGAAAGTAGCGGGTGCATTTGTTAAGCCAAAAGGCATCACACAAAATGCAAATATGCCCCATTCTGTGGCAAAAGCCGTCTTGTGTTGGTCTTCTGGAGCTATGGATACTTGATTATAGCCTGAGAATCCATCAAGAAAGCTGTAAACTTCCTTGCCCGCAACTCTTTCCAATAAATGTTCCGTGATAGGAAGAGGATAACTATCCCTAATCCTGGCGGCATTAACTTTTTTAAGGTTAATACACACATGCAATTTTCCATTCTTCTTGGGCACAACCACAATGGGGGATACCCATTCGGTATGCTCAATTTCGTAAATGAATCCTGCTTCTATCAAACGATCTATCTCCTCTTTAATCTTCGCAACATAGTTATCATTGTACGTGTATGGTTTCTGTTTTGTCGGTTTTGCATCTGGAGTCATAGGGATTCTATGAGAACATATGTATGGATCTACTCCTTTCAAATCTTTGTAACTCCACGCAAAAACATCTCTATATTCGCACGATAGGGCAACTAATTCTTCTTCTTCTTTTTTCGTCAAATCATACCCAATGTATGTACACTTTTCTTCTTCTCCTTCTATGGCTACTATGATTTTCTTGGTTTTCTCTCGGTTATCATACACTTCTCCAATGTCAGCTTTTCTGTTAGGCATTCGTACCATGATTCTTCTATCTTCTATTGCATATTTCTTGAAGTTCTCGGGTACTTCAAATAAGGATTCTTCTGTTTCTGACATGGTTTCTTTCTTCTTTCTTTTCTTGCCTTCACTCTTGCTAGTCACTTGAGTGGCTAATCTCACCTCATTCGTAATTTCTTCGTGTGTCTGAGGATGAGTCTCTACTTCGTAGAAATATTCTTCCTCTGATGCAAATGGTGGGTCCATGATAATTGATTCTAAATCGAAATCACTCCCATCCTCAAATGCATCATTGCTAGGTTCACATTCTTCTAAAATTGAATCACACATGATTGGCTCTATCGTGAAGACTGAGATATCATAGCCATCCTGGTCACAGTGGGGTGTCCATTGTTCTTCATTGATGGCTACGTCCATGGTTGCTAGGATTTCTGCCCAACCATGGGGTTCAAACTCTTCGTCTGGAAATACTACAGGTGCGTAAGCTGGGTCTTGAAGGGTTCGTGGATTTTGTTCTGCACCTAAGGTCCTTGCTTCTAAGCGTTCTTCCTCTTGCCTTTCCACTTTACACATCCATAAATGAGTATCCTCGTGTAACCATGAGGGGTCTGATTCTAATGAGTGTACTGATTCTGTTTCTACTGGTGTCTTATGGATGGTGTTCCATTGTATTGGGGGTACATCTCGATGTGAATAGTCTTTAAGATTGACCTTAGTAGTCACTCCTAAATGTTGTAAGTACAAAGAATTAGTTCCCCAATCTTGTACAATTTGCAACTGACGCATGAATGGTCGTCCCAATATCATCTCATAAGCATGATTTTTCGCAAAGTCACAAATGGCGAAGGTATGCTCAAACTCCATACCACAAGTGGTGAGAGATATGCCTTCTAGTAAGCTTAATGGTTTTTCTATGTGTCCATCAGCCATTTGTAGCTTCATCCTGGTAGGTCTGAGTGCTGGCTTACCCCAACGTTTCCATAAGCGGTGGTAGCGATGGCTACTACGGCTCCTGAATCTAAGATGGCTTTCGTGGTGTAGCCCTGATGGGTTATTGGAAGATATGTGTTACCTTCCTCTCCTTCGCTTACATCTCCGATCTTTTCTACGGGTATCTCTGGTACCTTCTTATGTGATCCTATCTGAGAGGAAGTTGTAGCAAGCTGAGGGAATTGATTTGCTACGTGCTTCCACAATTCTGGTTTTACCTTTAACAATTCCTCCAGAGTGAGATTACACTGTACTTTAGTGTTCTTGATCACTTTCGTGTTTCTAGGGATTACTGATTCTTAATTCCTCACTATTATCGTGGGTGCTCTCATACTAATACACTTTGCTTCCCAAGGTCCTGTGAACTGAGGTAATTCTTGTAAAGAATTGGATTCAAAACACGTGTGTTTACTCAGTTGTTCTTCCTCTACATCATCGTAAATAGAGGGGATATCTTGGGGAAATTGCTCTTGCAAGTCGTCTATCTCTTGAATAGGAGGATGAGTTCCTTGTTCTTTTCTCCACTTCTCTTCTTGGATTTCTCTCAAAAATTCATGTGAATATCTATGTATAGAAGACAGGTTGTCTTGACTTTCTATATTGGGTACTTGAGACAGGGATGGTGCATTCCTTTCCTGTGTCTCTGGGACACTAAGATTCCTATGCTGATCCTTTTTCTCTTTGCTTTCTATCAAGTATTCTAGCCTCTCCATTAGACCTTGAAAGTGTAATTCAAGTTTTGCCATGTTATTCCAATTAAGATATCTAGAGGCTTCGAACAAAGCTTGTGCTAATTCTACCATCTTCATGCAAAGTTTAGTTCTCTCAATTTCTAGATCAGCTCGAGGGTAGTTCTTACTCATTTCAGCTACTTGAGGAGTGATCTTGCAGTTAGGAGCGTACGTGAATCGACACTCAAATCAAGGCAAGGACTATTCTTGGACTAAGCAAGACTAAGCAAAGGTGAGCATAGTCTAAGTTGGGCAAGAGAGAGAAGTGCAAGAGACGCAGAGTGTGCGATGCAGAGAAGTGAAGTGCAAGGTGTGCATGAAGAGTGAGTAAGAAGTGTGCAGATAAGTGTTAAGCTATTCACCCCAAGGATCCCAAGTTTTCCTTGAAGCTATGCGCATGCGGACAGAAGTTGTCCATCCCTCCCCCTTTTTGGAAGCTTGGTGCAAGGTGCGCACAAGTGCAGGCTTGGAGAGGGTGGAGGTCTGGTGCAGAGGAGGCCGGCAACCACAAGATCCTTGGGTATTTGGTATTTTGTAATTGATCACTCTGTGGGATTTTGCACAGAAGCATTGGATCGTACTCTGCATCACCATTCTATTTGTCTTATTATAATCAATCGACAGAGGCTTCCACTGTGTATCTTTCTTCTTGCCTTTCCCTTTTCTTTGACAAATACTCAAATCCCTTCTTGTCTAAGAATCCCCCAACATCTGGGGTTTGACCAAAAGTCAGAGAAAAAGTGGGATTTTGGAAAAATAAAATCCAAAAATGAATCTAGAGGTGCCAAAATACATGAAAAGGACTCTAAGTTTGAAAAAAATGGCCATTCAAAGTGCAGTCCAGAGCCATATGCATTGGACAATTGAAAGAATATATATATATATATATATATATATATATATATATATATATATATATATATATATATATATATATATATATATATATATATATATATATATATATATATATATATATATATTTATTTATTTATTTATTTATTTATTTTAAAGACGTGAACGCCCCGAGCTGAGAATAAAAATAAAAATAAAACAGAATAAAAAATATTAAATAAATTAAAAATAAAATAATAATAATAAATAAATAAAAATAAAAACAGAACAAATCTTTGTGGGATCCTGAAAATGAAGAAAAGTCATCCATGAATTAGACAAAGCCACCAAATGTGCAGATACAAGGCAAAAAGGAGATCTCATATGTACCAGTGATAACATTGGGCATGCATTCAATAGGGCTCATGAGGAGTTTGATAAGTCAATTGGAGCCCATGCTCTTAAGGAATCAGAAGCTTCAAAACTACTCAAGTCCATGAAAAAGGAGGTTAGTATTTTTATTTAATAAAGATGGATGGGAAATTCAGGTCAGATCTCTTGCAGATAATTGATGAGGCTTCCACTACAAGTTTAGTGGAAAAGACTAATATCATGCATAAAGGTAAAATTGTAGGGGAAGCACCCCTTACAGATTATAAAGACCCCTCGGTTGACAGTCTCTATCAAAGGTCATGAGTTTCAAGGAGTTATTGTGGATGGTGGCTCTGGCATTAACTTGATGCCTGAACATACAATGGAAAAGATTGGACTACACCCTTCAAGGCCTGCAAATTTCACTGTTACTTTGGGATATCAAACCAAAGTAAGGCCACTGGGAGTGATCCCAAAAGTTCCACTAGAAGTACAAGGTAATCTCTTCATTCTGGATTTTGTGGTATTAAGACTGCCCCAAGTTGAAGGAGGATTTCCCCTCTTAATTGGAAGACCATGGCTGAGGCATGCAAATGTCATCCATGATTGGGGTAAAGACACTATGTGGGTATAAAAGAAAGGGCAAGAACTGACACAGATACATTTAGAGGAGGGCCTAGATCATGAAGGGAACACCAGCATGTTGCAATCAGTTGGCATTTGCATGGAATCAGAAATGGAGGACCAACCCTAAATAGAGTTCGTAGAGAGAAACCCTGTCAAAGAAATACAATTAGGCCCTCAGGAAAATAATCGTCCAGTTTTTGTGTCTACTTGGTTGTGGAGCCACCCAGAGCTCCTTGCAAAGGTAAAATCTTTCTTGACCCCCTATGCAGATGTTTTTGCTTGGCATTATAAAGACTTAGAAGGAGTGCCTGCTAATTATGGAGAGCACAGAATCCCTCTGGTTGATAGAGCCAAACCAATAAGAGGGAAGAGTTATAGACTTAACCCAAAATATGGTGAAGCTATTTATGTGGAGATACAGAAGATGGAGGATGCAAGAATCATCATTCCTATGGAACACTCAGAATGGCTCTCACCTATAGTTATAGTACCAAAGAAGAATACCAACAAAATCAGAATTTGTGTTGACTTTAGAGCACTCAACAAGGTAACCATTCCAGATGGATTCCCCATGCCATTTGGAGAGCAGTATTGAAGAAGTGGCTGGACATGCATTATATAGCTTTATGGATGGATTTAGTGGCTATAATCAAATATCCATACACCCAGAGGATCATGAAAAGACTGCTTTTATCAACCTTGGGGAACATATGTGTATGTAAAAATGCCCTTTGGACTCGGAAATGCTTCAGCCACCTTTAATAGAACTGTCAACATTATTTTTGGACCCTTATTGCAGGAAACACTTAGAATTTTCATGGATGACTTTTCTTCATTTTTAGGATCCCACAAAAAGACTCCTTTAGATTGCTTGGACCATCACTTGCAACACCTGTAGAATGTTTTTAAGAGATGCAGGGAGACTAAACTAAAGCTCAACCCAAACAAATGTCATTTTCTCATGACAAAAGGAACCTTCTTGGACATGTGGTGTCGGCTAGAGGTATGGCTCGAGATCTAGATGAAATTATTTCTATACTAAAATTACCTAAACCCAAATCTCCTAAAGAGATTCAGAGTTTCTTGGGGCATACTGGGTACCACAGAAGATTTATCAAAATGTATGCAGAGATAGCTAGGCCACTACCTAGACTTACAGGTAAAGAAGTGCCCTTTAAATGGGAAGAGGAAGAAGAGAATGCTTATCAGACATTAAGGTCCAAATTGGTGACTGCACCAATTCTTATCACCCCAGATTGGTCAAAAATTTTTCGTGTGCATGTAGATGCCAGTGCATTTGCAGTGGGTGCAGTATTGGCTCAACATAGTGCAAAATTTAAACTTGACAGGCCTATTCAGTATGCTACTCGAATTTTAACTAAAGCTGAAAAAAATTATAGCACAAAATAAAGGGAAGCTCTAGCAATGGTTTTCGCCGTACAAAAATTTCGTCATTATTTGCTGGGTGTGAAGTTTGTTATCATCACTGATCATCAACCACTCAGCTATTTATTGAACAAGCCACAAGCAGTTGGGAGGATATGGAGGTAACTACTTTTGCTCCTGGAGTTTGATTTTTCTGTAGTCCATAGGCCAAGTAAAGAAAATGTCATGGCGGATCATCTATCTAGGATCAATATGATGGATCAAGCAATTGGAGTCAATGATGATTTTCCAGATGCTAATCTGTTCATTGTACAAGCTCAAGGTTGGTATAATGATATCAAGAATTTCATTAAAATTGGAGTGTATCTAGAGAAGGCAAGTTCTGTGCAAAAAAAGAGACTGCTAATGAAGAGCAGACCTTATACCTTCATTGAAGATAAATTATATAGACAAGGAAAGGACAACATGTTTAGGAAGTGCTTGGAAGAAGAAGAAGTGAGGGAAGTCCTTCAATCTGCACATGAAGGAATAGGTGGTAGGCACCTTCCAGGACATATTATGAGTCAAAGGATCCTTGATGCTGGTTTATGGTGGCCTACACTATTCACAGATGCAGATGAATGGGGAAAGGCATGTGACGTTTGCCAGAGGTGTGGACCCAAGCCAACAAAGCAAAGGCACAACCCCTTGATTATTTCCACTTCTTGGCAACCATTTGAGAAGTGGGGGCTAGATTTTGTAGGGCCCATCTACCCTCCGTCAATTCCAAAAAGAGAGAAGTATCTATTGATCGCCACAGACTATGCGACAAAGTGGGCTGAGGCAATATCTCTGAGAGGCTTGAAGCACTACATAAAGTGAAGGAAATACGTTTACATGCAGCAATACAATTGATAGAGACTCAGATGAAGAGGAAGGAGGCACATGACCAGAATTTGTGGAACAACAACATACAACCAGGCATGTTAGTTCTTCTCCATAGACCTCAAATCCAAACACAAGTCAGAGGAAAATGGCTTCCATATTGGGAAGGACCTTATCGAGTTAAAACAATGCTGAGTTGGGGTATTGTGGAGTTAGAGATTCTAAAAGGAGAGGCCCTCCTAGTGGTCAATATTTCAAGGCTCAAGGCCTATCAGCAACACAACTAAAGAATTATGGATCACTTGGAACTTGCAAAATCTGTCCAGGTTATACATAGCCTTCTCATGTTATTTTTGTTCAAGTTTTAGTTGTTTTTATCCTTTTTTCATGCTTGTTCTTGAGTTTTCAGCAAACTTAGCAACCCTTTCATATGTTAGAGTATGATCAATGTCTACCCCTCATGATTGTATGCACATTTTGTAAGGCCCCCTTTATGAGGAGAAGCCAAGCGTGCATTACCCAATTGATAGGAATCCCAACTTGAATGTTGGATGAAGGTCATATTGGACCATGTAAGATATTATAAGGAAAGGGAGTTACCAGGGTCCCCAATTGTGGGGTCCGGGGCAGCGGTGAGCAGCCCCGGCTGGGGGGTCCAAGGGGGCCAGCGGGCCCCCTGGCTGGGGGATCCCAGGGGGCCAGCGGGCCCCCTGGTGGGGGTCCGGGGGCAGCGCCCCCGGCGCGACGGTAAAGGGAATATTCCATGGAATATTCCCTGTCGGAGTCAGAAATCATTTATATTTGTTAGGTCGGTTCAACCAGTCTAAGCCGTGTATGGCAATTACGCGGGCGGTGGCCGCCCACGCTCTACCGCCCATGTATAGCCGTCCATGGCAGGCCACCCATGATCCTATATATACATGACTTCTGCACTACCTAAGACATTGAGTTGAGCCAGCATACCTCTACCTTGTATCTCCCTATCTAGAGTTGTCTAGATCACCATTTAAGCTCTACCTTGAGAGCGCACGGGTGGACAACGCCATCATCTTTGTACTTGCTGCTAGTAGAAAATTGTTGAGATTCTCCTATATCTGTTATCTTCTCTGCTATTGCTCCTGTGTTATATTGCGTAACTATTGTCTTACATCATAGCCCTTGCATACGTCCAATTTTTGGAAATTTTTGGGAATTTTTCAAGCATTTCTAGAATTTTTCTAGTATTTTTCATCTTTTTCAAATGTCCTTTTCTCGCCCAATAAAGGAAGTGTCTATGGTTTTGAGTGAGGAAATTGGCTTAGACCTCTAGGGAATTTTCTAAGATTTTTTTGCAGAATTTTTTGGTTTTTTTTCTTTTTTTTGTATTTTTTTATAATTTTGGATATTTAAAAAAAAAGGCCCCTAGGGATTTTTTCTTTACAAAAAAAAAGAATTCCCCCAGGGATTTTTTCGAAAAAAAAGAACTCTCTCTCTCCCCCCCCCCCCCCCCCCCGCCTCCCCCCCTCCTTTTTTCTTTTTAGTTTATTTTTATTTTATTTTATTTATTTTATTGTTCTATTTTTATTTTTGTTTATTTTTTATTATTATTTTATTTTATTTTTATTTATTATTTTATTTTTAATTTATTTAATATTTTTTATTCTACTTTATTTTTATTTTTATTCCCTACTCAGGGCGTTCACGTCTTAAAGAAAAAAAAAAAATAATATTTTTTTTTCCCTTTCAATGGTCCAATGCTTTTGGCTCTGGATTGCGCTTCGGATGGCCATTTTTTCCAAACTTAGAGTCATTTTAATGTATTTTGGCACCTTATGATTCATTTTAGGACTTAATTTTTCCGAAATCCCACTTTTTCTTTAACTTTTGGTCAAACCCCACATGTTTTGTGCACCTTTCTTAAGTGTTTTTTATTCCACACATGGTCCACATGGTCTATTCTCACTTTGCTTTACCTTTTGTTTCACAATTTCCCATATGCACCCTCTGTAGCTCTTCTCTTTGCTCATTCCGGCCCTCTCCAGACCCCATTATCCTACACCCTCACTCTCCCTTTACCCTTATGCCCATCCCTATCCTTACCCCTCCTTGCCCTCTCCATCCTAGCCCCCTCAGCCTCCCTTCCCCCTCCTTTATATCCTCTCATTGCCATCCATTGCTTGTCCGTGCGAAAATTCCACTTTTGTGTTCTTCTCTGGTGCTTATTCTCTCTTGCTTCTGGTGGACTTCGTTGCTGCTCAAGTGTCCTTTTGAGATTTTGCAACACAAGAATCATGGTGTCATCTCTGCTCAGAGTTTTGGCTGTAGCTCTCCGGGACGGAGAGCACATTAGGTGGTGGGCAACTGTTAAGCCCATAATAGTCATATTCGTCAAAGTCAATTGTAGTCAAAGTCAACTATAGTCAAAGTCAAAATGTCTAAGTCAAATCGATCAAAGTCAATATATTCAAGGTCAAATTCAACATGGGAAAAGTCAAAGTGTTCGAAGTTCAGGTGTCAAAGTGCACAGGTAGTGCACAATTAATTGTCCACAAAGGGTGAATTGGAGAAAGTGGTTGCAGGTTGCAGAGGTATTTCTCTAATTTCCCTAAGGTTCAAAGTGCTTTTAAAAGTGTTTGGAAGGTTCAGGTGAACCCTCTCTTAGGTGCACAATTGAAGAATTAAAAGGCAAAATGTGAAGTTATGTGAAAAGGCAAAATGTGAAAAGTATGTGAAGCCACAGCGTACAGAGAAGTGAAAGTATGGCCCCCTAATTAAAATTTCTGTTTTAGTCTAAAGTCACTACAGGAAAAAATAGGGATTCGTTGGCTGCCCACTTGTGGAGACAATCTTGGGACATCAAAGTGAGCACCAAGATACTCTTGCAGTTAGGAGCGTACGTGAATCGACACTCAAATCAAGGCAAGGACTATTCTTGGACTAAACAAGACTAAGCAAAGGTGAGCATAGTCTAAGCTAGGCAAGAGAGAGAAGTGCAAGAGACACACAGTGTGCGACAGAGAGAAGTGAAGTGCAAGGTGTGCATGAAGAGTGACTAAGAAGTGTGCAGAGAAGTGTTAAGCTATTCACCCCAAGGATCCCAAGGTCTCCTTGAAGCTGTGTGTGTGCCAACAGAAGGTGTCCATCCCTCCCCCTTAGTGGAAGCTTGGTGCAAGGTGTGCACAAGTGCAGGCTTGGAGAAGGTGGAGGTCTGGTGGAGAGGAGGCCGGTAGCCACAAGACTCTTGATTATTTGGTATTTTGTAATTGAGCACTCTGTGGGATTTTGCATAGAAGCATTGGATCATATTGTGCATCACCATTGTATTTGTCTTATTATAATCAATCGACAGAGGCTTCGAGTGTGTACCTTTCTTCTTGCCTTTCCCTTTTCTCCTACAAACACTCAAATCCCTTCTTGTCCAAGAATCCCCCAACAAAATTTGGCAGGCCCCAATTCAACATTGTTTTAACTCGATAAGGTCCTTCCCAATGTGGAAGCCATTTTCCTCTGACTTGTGTTTGGATTTGAGGTATATGGAGAAGAACTAACATGCCTGGTTGTATGTTGTTGTTCCGCAGATTCCGGTCATGTGCCTCCTTCCTCTTCATCTACGTCTCTATGAATTGTTTTACTGCATGTAAACGTATTTCCTCCACTTTATGCAGTGCTCCAAGCCTCTGAGAGATATTACCATCTTTCTTTCCCTGCATGAATGTTAATTTTGGTGATTCATGTAAAAATTCAAAGGGTTCAATTGGCCTCTTTGTAAGCTAACCTGTATGCCCATAGGGTATCTTGATAAGCAATGCCCTAGGAAGTGGGCTGTAACATACATTCCTTCCTTAACATGGCAATTAATACCTTATTAGTGGATTCTGCCTGTCCATTAGCTCTTGGGTAATAGGCACAAGAGGTCCTATGTAGAATTCTATATCTGTTGAAAATTTCCTGTAGGACCTTATTCGCAAAATGAGTACCTTGGTCTATACAAATTTCAAGTGGACATCCAAACGTGCAAATGATGCTACTGTAAATGAAATCAGCAACAATTTGAGCGGTGCAGTCAGGGGAGGCAATAGCTTCAGCCCACTTTGTCGCATAGTCTGTGGCGATCAATAGATACTTCTCTCTTTTTGGAATCGACGCAGGGTAGATGGGCCCTAAAAAATCTAGCCCCCCACTTCTCAAATAGTTGCCAAGAAGTGGAAATAATCAAGGGGTTGTGCCTCTGCTTTGTTGGCTTGGGTCCACACCTCTAGCAAATGTCACATGCCTTTCCCCATTCATCTGCATCTTTGAATAGTGTAGGCCACCATAGACCAGCATCAAGGATCCTCTGACTCATAATATGTCCTCGAAGGTGCCCACTACTTGTTCCTTCATGTGCAGATTGAAGGACTTCCCTCACTTCTTCTTCTTCTTCCAGGCACTTCCTAAACATGTTGTCCTTTCCCTATCTATATAATTTATCTTCAATGAAGGTATAAAGTCTGCTCTTGATTAGGAGTCTCTTTCTTTGCACAACACTTGCCTTCTCTGGATACACTCCAGTTTTAATGAAATTCTTGATATCATTATACCAACCTTGAGCATGTACAACAAACAGATTAGCATCTAGAAAATCATCATTGACTCCAATTGCTTGATCCATCATATTGATCCTGGATAGGTGATCCGCCATGACATTTTCTTTACCTAGTCTATGGACTACAAGAAAATCAAACTCATGGAACAAAAGTAGCCACCTCCATATCCTTCGAGTTGCTTGTGGCTTGTTCAATAAATACTTGAGTGGTTGATGATCAGTGATGATAAAAAACTTCACACCCAGCAAATAATGACGAAATCTTTGTATGTCAAAAACCATTGCTAGAGCTTCCCTTTCTGTTGTGCTATAATTTTTTTCAGCTTTAGTTAAAATTCGAGTAGCATACTGAATAGGCCTATCAAGTTTGAATTCTACACTATGTTGAGCCAATACTGCGCCCACTGCAAATGCATTGGCATCTATATGCACATGAAAAAGTTTTTACCAATCTAGGGTGATAAGAATTGGTGCAGCCACCGATTTGGACCTTAATGTCTGATAAGCATTCTCTTCTTCCTCTTCCCATTTAAAGGGCACTTCTTTACCTGTAAGTCTAGCTAGTGGCCTGACTGTCTCTGCATACATTTTTACCTGTAAGTCTAGCTAGTGTCTTGGCTATCAAAGAGCTCCCAAAAATTCTAGAAAAAATACATATGATCTTATTTTACATGAGGAAGACCCTTCCTCAATTTTTACATCATTTGTATAAATATTTCTACAAGTTTTTGACATTTTATAAATAATTTTCTTTCATAAATTGCTTCTTCTAACAGATGGATTACGAAGATCAAAGAGAATAGAGGAGCAAAGAAGAGCCTCAGAACACATTGTTAAACATGGCTCTAATGGCAGATATCATGGGCTTGATAAAGGAACCTAGCACCATTGAAGAAGCCCTTGATGATCCAGGTTGGAGAGCGGCAATGCAGTCTGAGTATGATAGTATACTCAAAAATGATACATGGGATCTAGTCAACTTGCCGCCAAAGAAGAAGGTAATAGGTACTAAATGGATTTGGAAAGCTAAGTATAAAGCAGATGGAACATTAGAAAAGTATAAGGCAAGATTAGTTGCATAGGGTTTTTCACAGATCGAAGGATTTGATGTTCAAGAAACTTTTGCACCAACAACACGTATGACAACTATTCCAACGGTACTTGCAGTAGCTGCACAAAAGGCCTGGCCCATCTTCCAGATGGATGTCAAATCTGCATTTTTGAATGGTCACCTCAAGGAGGAGGTATATGTATCTCAACCACCAGGTTTTGAGGTGCCCAATTCATAAAATAAAGTTTGCAGGTTGAAGAAAGCTTTGTACGGACTTAAGCAAGCTCCACGGGCTTGGTACCAACGGATAGATAATTTTTTCAAAAATATGGGTTTTGAAAGAAGTACTTCTGATGCTAACTTGTATGTAACGAAAAGGGATAGCAAGCTAGTTGTTGTCATTGTATATGTAGATGATTTGATCATTACACGAGATCGTCAAGAACTCATCAATCAAACTCGGATCAGCTTGGGAACTGAGTTTGAAATGACAGACTTAGGTCTACTCCATTTTTGTCTGGGAATTGAAGTATGGCAAAGGAAGGATGGCATTTTCATCTCTCAACAAAAATATGCCAAAGAAATTCTCAAGGCATTTGGAATGATGGACTGCAAGCCAACTAGCACACCTATGGAGGTAAATCATAAGTTATCTATGGATGATAACATGCCTGATGTAGATGCTAAGAAGTATAGGAAGCTCATTGGAAGACTTATTTTTCTGTGCAACACTAGACCAGACATTTGCTATGCTCTTGGAGTATTAAGCAGGTTTTCCAACAAACCTAAGGAGAGGTACTGGAATGCTGGAATGGGAATTCTAAGGTACATTGCAAGAACCTTGGATTTTGGTATTTTTTATACCACAGGTGATACACTCCAAGGATATTGTGATTCAGATTGGGCTGGAGATTGTGATTCAAGAAAATTAGTTTCTGGATATTGTTTCTCACTTGGTTCACGAATATTTGGAGAATCAAACAGGTAAAACATTAAAAAGGTTAAGGTCAGATGGAGGGGGAGAGTACTTCTCCCATGAATTTGAATCCTTTCTTCAAGAAAGAGGAATCAAAAGAGAGATCACTAGAAGGTACACTCCTGAGCAAAATGGAGTGGCAGAAAGAACAAACAGGACAATTGTTGAAGTTGCAAGGTCTATGCTAAATGAGAAGCACTTACCTAATTACTTATGGGTTGAGGTTGTATCCATAACCACTTATTTGATTAACAGGTTACCTTCAAAATCACTTGATGGCATGACACCATATGAGGCTTGGAATGGAAAAAGACCAAGCTTGGATCATTGTAAGATTTTTGGATGTGTTGCTTATGCTCATGTTCCTTCACAGGTTAGAGGCAAGATGGATCCCAAAGCAGAAAGGTGTGTATTCATTGGATATGACAACAATCAAAAGGGCTACAGATTATACAACCCAACAACCAAAGGATTCTTGGTGAGTAGAGATGTAGTATTTGATGAGAATAGTTCTTGGTATGAAGATTCATGTAGAAAGGTCAACTTACCTTATGATCTTGAAGAAGATTTTCCAAATCTTGTTAAGGATAATCCTTCTAAAGTTAAAGATCAAGATACCTCAGAAGATGATGAAGCAACTCAATATGAAAAACTCAAAATGTGGAAATCTACAGGTAAAGCAAAAATGTAGGAACTTGGACAAGAGGTAGAATAATCACATCATGGCCTAAGAAGGTTCATGAGGGAGAAAAGAAAACCAGAAAGGTATGGGTTTGATACTTCTCTACAACTATCAAGCATGGAGATTTAGAATCACATCATAGTTGCAAGGTAGAGGCTTTTATGGTTTAATTGATGGCACATATATCAAAAGTATATGACCAAAGGATCCAAATCAACCATAGTTGAGGGAATTTAGACTTTGGAATGAAAGAGACAAAAGGGTTATATTCATTTTATCACAAAATATTCAAGATTCAATGGTAGGACACATACAAGATCTAGGCACAAGTAGTGATGTTTGGTTTGCATTGGAAAAGTTGTATGCTACAAATACAAGAGCAAGGAAGATTCAACTCAAAAATGACTTGAACAACATAAAGAAAGATACAAGGACATCGGTCAATGATTACTTATTGAAGGTTAAAGAGATTGTAGATCAGCTAGGATCAATTCAAGCTCATGTGGAGGACGATGACTTGATTGCACATACTCTCAATGGGCTCAAGGATGATGAGAGATGGAAACCATTCATTACTTCTATTTATGCCAGAGGAGAATCACTAGATTTTGATCAACTTGTTTCTCTCATGAACATAGAGGAGATGAATCTAAATGGCTCTACTTCAAATAAAAAAGGATCTCAAGGACAAGCTTTATATGCAAGATCATCAAGAGGATAAAGAAGAGGTAGAAGAGGTTCAAATAGAGGTCGAGGAAGAAGAAATGATGATCAAGGGACTTCAAGTGGATCCTTCAACACAAGAGGAAGTGGAAGATCAAGCCCTAGAGGTAGAAGAGGCTACTACAACTACAATCAAAGACAAGGGAGTGAAGATAACAATTGCTACATATGTGGAAGGTATGAACACTATGCCAAAGATTGATATCAAAATGAGAATAATCAAGGTGGTAATCAAAGAGGAGGCTATTCAAGAAGAGGTAAAAAACAAGGAAATTATAGAGTTGAAGGTAAAAGTGATGATTATGATTCTCTTCTTATGATGCATGGAGAAACTAAGACGAATTGCAATAGTAATGTATGGTATGTAGATAGTGGTTGCTCTAACCATATGTCTCATGATGTTTCATGGTTTTCAAATATGCATAATCCTTCATTTAAAGATCATGTTGAAATAGGAGATGATACAAAACATAAGAGTATGAAGGTTGGAGATGTTGCCATGCAGGATAGGAGCAAGATGAATTGATTGAAGGATGTACTTTATGTGCCAACGATCACTAAGAATTTGATACTAGTTGGTCAAATGGTAGAAAAAGATTTGAAAGTAAGATTTAATCATGCAGGTTGCTTCATTTAGGTTCCAAAGAAAAGAAAGTTAATTTTTAGAGGTAAAAAACAAGGTAGATTGTTTAGATTCAAGGGAAACCCAAATCATACAAACTATTTCTCTTATGGTATGCATAGAATAGTAGAGCTTGATATATGACACAAAGGGATTGGCCACATGAATGTACATAGGTTAAAGGAGCTATCAAAGAAGAGCATTGTTGAAGGATTACCTGATCTTACCAAGCAACATATGGTGGATCTTTGTGAAGCATGTCAAATGGGCAAGCAGAGCAGAAAACCTTTCAAGCATTCAAACTATGTAAGTGATGGTTTGCTAGATCTTATACACATGGATGTATGGGGTCCTACTAAAGAGGTATCCTTGGCTGGTAATTAGTACTATGCATCATTCATTGATCATCATAGTATAATGACATTTGTGTATTTCATTAAACATAAGTGTGAATTCATTGATTGTTTCAAGAAGTTCAAATCATTTGTCGAGAAGCAAACAGGAAGGTATGTTAAGAAGTTAAGATCCGATGGAGGGGGAGAGTATTTCTATCAAGCTTTTACTGATTTTTTGTATGACGAAGATATAAAAAGAGAAGTTACATGTAGGTATACTCCACAAAAAAATGAAGTTCCTAAGAGAAGAAATAGAATCATATCATAAGCATCTAGAAGCATGCTAAATGGTATGTGTTTGCCTAATTATTTTTGGGTTGAAGCTACATTATGAATAGCATTCCTACTACTAGAGTTCATCATTTGAAACCATATGATGTACGGAAAGGAAGGAAACCAAGTGTAATTCATTTTAAAGTATTTGGTTGTGTATGTTATGTGCATGTACCTAGTGATGTGAGATCAAAACTTGATGTGAAATCAAAACTTGATGTGAAATCATAAAAGTGTATATTTATTGGTTATGCAGATACTCAATGAGGACATAGATATTATAATCCTCATTCCAATAAGGTGGTTGTTTCAAGATATGTAAACTTTGATGAATCACTTTTATGGTATGCAGATAAGAAAATTTTGCAGGCCACGGATGGAGACAAAGAAGATGCAGCTAAAGGAAATGAGTGCTTATCTCAGCACACAAGAACTTTATGTGATGAGAGGAGTGGTTTGGATGAAGAAAGATGGTTACCTTTAAATGGAAGATCAAGGCAAGAGTCACCTCCAAGTGTCAAAAGTAAAGCTAAACTCAAACTTGTTGAAGTTAATGATGAAGGAGAAGAAGTTGGTAGTATATATGAGTATGGAGAGTCATCAAAGGTTCCTAATCAAAAATCAAAAGCACCTACATTGAGGTAAGAATAACTTCAAGAGTGAGTAAGAACCCTCAAATATATACTTATGAATCTTTTATGAATACTCATTATGCCTTTATGACAAAGATTGAGCAAGAAAATGAGGCTACATGTTATGATGAGGCCAAAGGAAATGAAAAGTGGAAGAAAACAATGAAAGAAGAAAGGGATGCACTACAAGATAAAGAGATTTGGACTTTAGTTTCAAAGACACCAAAAAAAAAGGTAATTGGTTGCAAGTTGGTTTTTAAGATTAAAAGAAATAGTGATGGTAGTGGATCAAGATATAAGGCTAGACTTGTAGAAAAATGATATGCTTAAACTCAAGGATTGGACTATGAGAAAACATTTAGTCCCGTAGCAAACATGTCCATGGTGAGAACATTTTTGGCTTTAGCTCCAAGTAACAGGTGGAATATGTTACCGTTAGTGTCCATGTGAAAGCCAAATGGCCACTAGAAACTTCTTTGTATATGTTCTTTAATACGACATATAGTGGCTTGATCAACCATAGACTCTAAGTTCAACTGCATTTGTAACACCTAAGAATTATATGTTCGTGCTCCCTGTGTATTGTGTTTTTCTGTGTATTCTACAGCCTTTGTGCAGAGTACCATGTGCGGCACTTGGAGCTTGATTTTCTACTCTAAGGATATTATTGTGGAGCTCTCGAGAAGGAGAGTACACTATGGTGCATTGCCAACAAAATTTTTCACTAGTATCAAAGCATTTTGATGCAAAAACATTGTTTCTTTTGTGCGAGTGAAGCGAGCACCTAGCCACCCCACCAAGGCTTATGACTAAGGTGGCAACCAAGGCATAGACCTTGGCATACCTTGTCATGCGAGTCACCGAAGTTACCATTGGCACCGTTGGCTGCACACGAGGGAGGACCTCAACGATCAAGGAAGATAGAGGTTCCCGGTACTTCTCGGGATGTCTCTGTTGATATATTTAGGTAGTGATGTGTATGAACACTCTAGGATCATCGGGGCACTTTTTTCCCTCATTAGGAGGTTTTTCCCCTAGGCTTGTAGATATGCCTACTTCCCTAATGGGATACTTATCTTTGTACATTCTAGTGGTAATACATTGAGTATTGTGTGTTGTGCTCCAACCTTCTTCTTCTTCATCCTTGTGTTGTTTGCGTGCTACTGTAGACCTCAAACTCCAACAATTGGTATCAAAGCAGGTCATCGCTTCATCTAGGGCATCGTCTACACCCCTCCGGTCGTAGTCTCAAAATCGCACAAAATTTGGAATGCATACTCAAGATGATTAAGAGATCAAAACAACTTTGTTGTGTGGTGCCGAAATCGCGATTTGAGCTTGTTTCGGCCTCCAAATGCACTATCGCAGTGCTTGTGTAGGCCATTTTATCTTTTTATGCCAAAGATATAAATAGGTTTTGGTTCTCCAGTATAAGCATCTCAAAGTCTACTATAGGTTTAGCAGAACTTGACAGGTCTGTTCAACATTTTTAGATACTATCATTTTTCTGCATCGAGGTATTTTAGTCAGTTGCCATGGCTAAAAGCAGTGATGTATTTCGTATGTTGGATGTTGAGGATAAGTTGGATGGTACAAATGACCCATTATGGGCTTATATGATGCATCATGTATTGGTCACAAAAGAACTATGGAATATTGTGCAGGGTGTTGAAAAACACCCTATTACACTTGCAAATATAGGTATTTAAGATGATGCAAATGGTGTTGAAGATGTTGATATTCCTCAGATTCCTATTCATGTTGTGGTTCCTGCTGCACCTACTATAGAGAAAATTTTTTCGGATGGTAGACATGCACAGGCACATGCATTAATAGCCTTGTCTGTCAAATGTGCCATTATTCCTCACACTCTCTCTTGCAGAATAGCAAAGGATGCTTGGGATCCACTTACCACTTTATAGCAAGCAAGGAATGAGGCTCATGTTGCTTGCCTCCGAAAATAGTTGGAGAGTGAGCATATGAATGAAGGTGATTCTATGGATAGTTTTCTGACAAAGGTCAAAGACTTGAAGGAACAATTGATTTCTGTTGATGAAGTTATACCAGATAGTTCACTTGTGCAGACCGTTTTGAATGGTCTTCCTAAATCATATCAAATTTTTGCTTCTACTCTTCATTTGATGATGAAAGGAAATCCAAATGACTTGATATTTGAACAGTTAGTTTTTGTTTTGTTGCAGAAAGGTTAGTCTAGATAGAATAGGTCCATTATGCATGTTGCAGATAAAGCTTTCCTGGTTAGTCAGAAGGGCAAAGGTAAATGGAGCTCATCTACTAGTAAGCAAAAATCTGCAAATGCTGCACATTCAAAGAAGGAAGACAAAGATGAGAAGAAACCAAAAAAAACAAAAAATATACAAAACAATCATGTCATAAAGAATTGTCCAAAATTGCAAAAGAGGCTTGAATGGTTGTTGCATAGGCCTCTACACCGAAAATAGGATCTGCTAATCTTGTGCAGAATTGTTGGGGGATTCTTAGACAAGAAGGAGTTTGAGGGTTTGTAGGAGAAAAGGAAAAGACCAGGAGAGGAAATACACCTCGGAAGCTTCTGCCAATTGATTACAGTAAGACAATTACAATGTTTGAAGCACAATAAAAACCAATACTTCTGTGCACAATCCCACAGAGTGCTCAATGACAAAATACCAAATACCCCAAAGTCTTCTTGCCGCCAGCCTCCTCTGCACCAGACCTCCACCTGCTTCAAGCTTATCCTTGTGCACACCTTGCACCAAGCTTCCACTAAGGGGGAGGAATGAATACCTTCTGTCGGCACGCGCACACTGCAAGGAGACCTTGAGATCCTTGGGGGACTAGCTTAGCACTCTCTGCACAATCCCTTAGTCACTCCCCATGCACTCCTTCAACTCCACTTCTTTGCGTCGCACACTGGTGACTCTTGCACTTCCCTCTCTTGCTTCACTTAGACTATGCTTCTCTTGCTTACTCTAGAATTGGTCCAAGAATAGTCCTTGCCTTGATTTGAGTGTGTCGATCACATACGCTCCTAGCTGCAATAGTATCTTGGTGCTCACTTTGATGTCCCAAGATTGTCTTCACAAGTGGCAGCCAACGACTCACTGTTTTGTCTTGTAGTGACTTTAGACTAAAACCCAAAATTTTAATTGGGGGGCCATACTTTCCCCTGTGCGTATGCTGCCGCTTCACATACCTTCACATTTCCTTTTAAGTCTTCACTTTTGCACATAAGAGAGGGTTCACCTGAACCTTCCAAAATACTTTAAAAACACTTTGAACCTTAGGGAAATTAGAGAAAATACCTCTGCGACCTGCAACCCACTTTCTCCAATTTACCGTTTGTGGAGAATTGATTGTGCACTACCTGTGCACTTTGACACCTGCACTTTAGCCCTTTGACTTTGCACTTGTTGACTTTGACCTTGACCTTGTTGACATTGACTAGTTGACTTTGACCTTTTGACTTTGATTGCAGTTGACTTTGACCACATGACTTTTATGGCCTCAACAGTTGCCCACCACCTAATGTGCTCTCCATCCCGGAGAGCTATAACCAAAGCTCTGAGCATAGAGGACATCATGAATTGTGAGCTGCAAAATCTTCAAGAGGACACCTGAGCAGCAAACAACTCCACCAGAACAAGCACCAGAGAAGAACCAAAAGTGGGATTTTGGTAATGGAAAAGCAAAGGGTTGCAATGGGAGGGTAGAAAGGGGTGGAGGGGAGGGCTGAGGGGCGGGGATTGAAGGGATAGGGAGGGTTAAGGATGTGGCTGGGCAGATTTGTAAAGGTAGGGCATGGGGTAGGATGATGGGATTTGGAGAGGGTTAAAATGGTCAAACAGTAGAGCTACAGAGGGTGCGTATGGGACATTATGAAACATAAGGAAAGACAAAGGGAGAATAAGCCATGTGAAAAATGTGGGGAAATAAAAACATGTGAGAAATGTGCATAAAACATGTGGGTTTTGACCAAAATTCAGAGAAAAGGTGTGATTTTGATAAAATTAATGCAAAAATTGAATCCAGAGGGGCCAAAAAACATGCAAAATGACTCCAGTTTTGTAAAAAATGCCAACCGAAGCACGATCCCGAGCCAAAAGCCTTGAGCCATAAAAATAAAAAAAATAATAAGTTTCTAATTTAATTTATTTTTTTTCTTTTCCTCGAACGCCCATTCAGAAAAATAAAAGAAAAAGAAAAATAATAAAAAACAATAAAGAAGTAAATAATAAAATAAAATAAATAAAATAAAAAATAAAAATAATAAAATAAAAAAATAAATAAAAAATAAAAATGGGGGGGGGATGGTCGGTGGTGGTCGGTGGGGGGAGGGGGGGGTTGGTCGGTGGGGGGAGGGGGGAAGAGAGAGAGTTTTTTTTTTTTTTTTTTTTTTTAACCCTCAACCCAAAAATCCTGGGGGGCTGTTGGCAGTAGCCAGAGGCACAGAAGACGCGGAAGCATGTAAAGACAGATCAGGGAGTCAGTCGGATCTTTTTTCAAAAGAATTATGTTTTAAAATACTTTTCAAAACCTCCAACAGTGATTTTCATCACTATTGTAACATATGTAACATAGAAAAACCCTTTTTTGTAATCCATAGCTCCATTTTGTGCAAGCCGAGGAGTCCTCGAGCTTGAGGAGCTTAGGTAGAATGAGCGTATCAATTTTGGTTATTTTTAGACACCGTTTACCCCTTCAAATAGCACTTAGGACCTATTTTTTAACTATGCCGGTCACTAGATGTGAAACCGGTCAAAACTAGTCTAGAAACTATAAAAAGGGCTAGAGAGCTCATTTTTTAGGCTAGCTTGTGTGAGTAGAGAAGAGCTTAGAGCTATTTTGAGCTTGTAAGAGTGTTCTTGAGTAATAGAGTTGATTTCTCACCTTCCATTGTGTCTTGCTTGTCTCTTCGTAGTGTGTGTGTATGTGTGTGTGCATCTCTATGCTTCTCACCTTCACTCTCACTTCATCTCACATTCACGATCTTCATATCACTCCTATCTCTTCCGTGGATTGACATTAAGGAGGTGGAGCTTCTTAACGTGGTTCTCACCATTGTGCTAGAGCAACACCAAATTTGGTGCCATTGCCGGGGATCGAGTCTAGGACGAATGTGTGATGGTAAGAGTATAGCAAGAAGTGGCGTTGGAAGGTAAACATTTCAGTTTTATGTTGTTGTTTTTAGTTAGTTTTTAGTGTCTTTCACCTCCCCCACACTCCATCTTCATCACCGCATCATCATCTCCAACTCCAAAAAAATCAGAAAATTCACCATATCCACCCATTCTCCTCATTTCCCCTCATTTGTGCATGTGCAAGAGAGAGAGCTTTTGTGCTTGTGTGTACTTGTGTGTTTTTGAGTTTTCTTGCAGGTACAGAGCTCGAGTGCATCAGGAAGGTTGCAAAAAGGTAATAAAATCACTTTCTGTCAGAAATTGCCGACTGTGTCAGACCATCGCGATGGTCTGCCAAGTTTGGAATTTGAGGTAAGCGAGTTCATGGGCGTGTAGGCGACCCTTGCGCCTCTAGGAATCCACAGATGCATTTCAAAAATTCACACTTTGGTGGACCATCGCGATTGGCTCAGACCATCGCGATTGTGTCACACCATCGCGATTGGCTCATGCCATCGTGACGGCTCGGCCGGACCATTGCGACGGTCTCACGCCATCGCGACGGTTCACTTGAACCATTGCGACGGTCCTTGACCATCGCGACGATCCCGTCGACCTCACGCCATCGCGATTGGCCCATGCCATTGCCTCGATTGTGCCATGTGGCAAGCTAGACCATCACGATTGCTCACTAGCCACGCCATCGCGAGGAGACCCTTACACCATCGCGACAGCTCAAAATTTGGACCATCACGATTGGCTCATGCCATCGCATATGTGACCATCGCGACGGTTCACTTCGGACCATCACGACGGTTCACGTTGACCGTTGACTAACGCCATCGTGATTGTTCACTCAATTGGACCATCGCGACGCCTCACCCCGACCATCATGATTGCTCACATTTAGACCATCGCGACTGTGCACTTCAGACCATCGCGACGGTTCGCGCACACGCCATCGCGACGGTTCGCCTAGACCATCGCGATGGTCCCAGACCATCGCGATCATCTCAGACCATCGCGATTGTCCACCCCAACCGCAAATTTTAGGGTTTGATTTTTTGACCAATTTTGGGGCTATTTTTTTGAAAATTTTTGGATCATTGCACTCATAGGAGACCCCTTAGCTCATAATTAAAGAGAAACCTGTTTGTGAGTTTTCACCCCCCTCAGCCTGAACGGTCATATCTTTTTCATCCGAAGTCCGTTTTTTGAGCTTTATAGCTCGTTAGAAAGCTCTCTACGAGTACTACGTGACCTCAACTATTTTTTTCATAAAGGATACATTTATTTTTAGAGAGGATAATTTGAGGTTGATCTAGTGTGGGACTAGAAAGCCAGGGGGCAATCATTGAAGTTTTGGGCAAAAGGGAAAGGACTTTTAAGGGTGTATATACTTAAGTGCTTGATCATCCATTGTGATATTGGTCTAATATTGGATTTTTCCAGGTCTAGCAAGGACAATCAAGGGAAGTCAAATCAAAGCAAGGCAAGGTAGTGAAGGGCATAAAGCTTGGGAAGCGCGGCTTCTTGGGCATCAGAGCAACCAGAAAAGCTAACTCGAGGTTGGAAGATTACTCAACCCCCTCAGTCAATTCTTAGCTTAGGCTAAACGTTAGCATTGTGGATTCAAGACGATAGGAACACCTCAAGTTCAAGAGAATTAAATTTATCAAGTTCAAGACTAAAGTAAAGGTGTGTAATACGAAAACCTAAAGGAAAGAACCTAAGTCTGACGGAAAGAGAACTCAAAGTACCACAGAAAGTCGAATTCCTGACGCATACAATCGGACAAGAATCTAAAGAAACTTAAGAAGAATCAAGAAAGATCAAAGAATCATTGACGATCTGAGCGTGTACTGAGTGTGCAAGGAAGAAAATTCATGAACCTTAGATCGGGCAAACATATAGGTAAGTCAGACTGACGAAGCCTTAGATCATCAGAGGCAAGTGTAGGAACTACTACACGATCGTGGGCTCAACAATTGAACACTAATTATCCCTACGAGAGCTCAGATACTAGCGAATCAGAAATGGCATTTAGCATAGAAAGACCAGAAGGAGGGTCAAACGTAGCATATTTAGAAAGACCCAAAGGACCCTATAGAACGCAATTAGAATTTCTCCGAATCAACCGCTTAGGTGCCCGCATCTATGAGGATGGTTTGAGAAGACAAGTGGTGCAAATGCATAACCCCGATCAACCCATTGGATTGGAACGTCCAGTGGTGAAATTCGAGAGAGACGCGTACATAGACAAGGAAGGAACGATGTATATCCTAAGTACGCAGCCAAACAACACGAATGAGTTTGGCGTAATTCAGTGGGAAACAGAAGCAAAATCTCAAGGAAAAGAACCATTAGAAGAACCTAGAACACCTAGAGGGAAATCTGTACTGACAAGAGTACTAGTTCCAGATTGGACCCCTCAGGATAACAGAAGCATAGAGTTGTTTGTAAATAAAGAAACGGATGAAGCATTTTGGAGGTACAGAACAGAACAACCTAGTGAGGTAGGCTCCATTATAATCTACGAGTTCAAGGACCCGGATACACCTGGAAAGGTTGTATACCTGGATGAAACTTCAGAAAGAGTCTTTGTGGTGCCTGACCATGCTAGAAACACATACACATGGAGAGGTGAATTGGTATTCCCTCCATCTCGAACAAACGTAAACGCGAGCCACCAAGGGGCAGGAACATCCTCCGCCCATGCTAATCAAAGAGAGAAAAACAAAGAGAGACCGGAAGTAAGCTTCAATCATCCCTTAGGGAGAGATAGAACAACCACGGACACTAATAGAGCAGATAGACAAAGAGATCAAAGAATGCCAGGAGGTAGAGATGATTTTCCTCTACCTAGATCTCGTGAACACGCAAGAATATTAAGACCCACTCAGTTAGTGAAGTCCATGAAAAATTACTTTGATGGGACAGGAGATCCCTATGACCATTGTCGCAGAATTCAAGCAAGTACTAAGAGCAGAACAAGTCGAAGACATGTTCACGCAATACAACGCATTTGGACTAACGTTAAAGAACACAGCTTTAACTTGGTTCCAACCTTTGCAACAGAGGAAATTTAGAGACATCCATCACTTTTTAGAGTCATTCATCACAGAATTCTCTAAAAGTGGGATCAGACATGACACGTCTTCGTTGATTCATAGCTTCAAACAGACCCCTCAAGAAACAGTTAGACTCGCAGGACGTAGGTTTAGACAATATGTTGAAAGATGTCCAATGCAAGAGCTTCCCTCACAAGCCAAACAAGTGTCGTTGTTTCTAGATGGCTTGTTGAGCTCTAAACTACGCTCCTATGTATACTTAAAAGAACCCAAAACGCTAGAGCAGTGTGTAAGAATTTGTATAGACATTGAGGACAACTTAGGAGACGAGTTGGAACTCTCAAAGGTCTACAAGGACTCGGATTGTTCTTCTCTAGCATCCACAAAATTGTCTAACTCGATAGAGGACCTAGCAGAAAAAGTGGCCCAGAAACTAGGAGTTTCTAGTAAACAGGTGCCCAAGTTAACAACTAACGTACGTTGTTACACTTGTGGTGGAAATCATTTGGCAAATGTGTGTCCCAATGCGATACACTAATCATACGGCTCAGGACTGCCCATACAACAAACAAGCAGTAAGACAGAACTACCCGCAAGCATACCAGCAGCCAGGTAGGTATCAAGGCCAATACAATGCTCAACCTTATTATTATAGGCCTTATAACAAGAGCCCAGGCGCTCTTACAGAACCAACAGCTTAATCAGGAGAAAGTAGCCGGAAGTAGTGAAGTTGCAGAATCTAGCAGAAAAAAAACAAAATCTTGGAAAGATTCCAGAGAGAGGATCAAGAGAAAATGGAGTAAAAAGATAACAGAGCTGGAAGGAAGTTTGAAGGAATCTGGAGCCAAAATTCTAGAATTGACTTCACAGGAATTGAATCAAGAGAACCCAGCTCAAAAATCAGGATCAGTTTTAGCGGAACCCATACCAGAAAATCTAGACATGATGGTAGCCAACGAATCCCTGTTTTGTCATGTAGTGACTTTAGACTAAATCAAAAATTTTAATTGGGGGGCCATACTTTGACTTCTGCGTACGCTGTCGCTTCACATACTTTTCACATTTTGCCTTTTCACATACCTCCACATTTTTCCTTTTAATTCTTCACTTGTGCACCTAAGAGAGGGTTCACCTGAACCTTCCAAACACTTTTAAAAGCACTTTGAACCTTAGGGAAATTAGAGAAATACCTCTGCAACCTGCAACCACTTTCTCCAATTCACCCTTTGTGGACAATTAATTGTGCACTACCTTTGCACTTTGACACCTGAACTTCGAACACTTTGACTTTTCCCATGTTGACTTTGACCTTGAACATGTTGACTTTGATCGATTTAACTTTGACCTTTTGACTTTGACTGTAGTTGACTTTGACTGGAATTGAAACTCTGAGAAGAGATGACACCATGATTCTTGTGCTACAAAATCTCAAGAGGACACTTGAGCAGCAACCAAGTTCACCGGAAGCAGGAGAGAATAAGCATCAAAGAAGAACCCAAAGTTGAATTTTTTGCACGGACAAGTAATGGATGGCAATGGGAGGGTAGAAAGGAGGGGGAAGAAAGGATGAGGGGGCTAGGATGGAGAGGGCAGGGAGGGGTAAGGATAGGGCTGGGCATAAGGGTAAAGGGAGGATGAGGGTGTAGGATAATGGGGATTGGAGAGGGCCAGAATGAGCAAATAGAAGAGCTACAGAGGATGCATATGGGAAATTGTGAAATAGAAGGTAAAGCAAAGTGACCATGTGTGGAATAAAAAACACTTGAGAAAGGTGTGCGAAACATGTGGGGTTTGACCAAAAGTCAGAGAAAAAGTGGGATTTTGGAAAAATTAAGCCCAAAAATGAATCCAAAGGTGTCAAAATACATGAAAATGACTCCAAGTTTGAAAACAATGGTCATCCGAAGCACAATCTAGAGCCAAAAGCATTCGACCATTGAAAGGAATATATATATATATATATATATATATATATATATATATATATATTATTAATTTTTTTAATTTTATTATTTTATTTTATTTTTTTCAAAGACATGAATGCCCGGAGCTGGGAATAAAAATAAAAATAAAGCAGAATAAAAAATATTAAATAAATTAAAAATAAAATAATAAATAAAAATAAAATAAAATAATAATAAAAAATAAACAAAAATAAAAACAGAACAATAAAATAAAATAAAAATAAACTAAAAAGAAAAAAGGAGGGGGAGTAGGGGGAGGAGAGAGAAAGAGAGAGTTCTGTTCTTCTTTTTTTTTGAAAAAATCTATGGGGGGGGGTTTGTGAAAAAAAAATTCTTAGGGGCCTTTTTTTTTGAGAATATCCAAAATTAGAAAAAATATAGAAAAAATCCAAAAAAATATCAAAAAAATCCAAAAAATGCAAAAAAAGCCAAAAAATTCCAAAGCAATTCTGAAAATAATTCTTCAAAAATTCCCTACAGGTCTAGGCCAATTTCGTCACTCAAAACCACAGAGAGCTTCCTTTATTCCTCCAATTTGGAAAGAAAATGACATTTGAAAAAGATGAAAAATTCTAGAAATGCTTGAAAACAAAAACTGTATGTATGCAAGGGCTATGAAAGGGTTGCTAAGTTTGCTAAGTTTACTGAAAGGTGGGGTGGGGGGCCGGGGGAGAGAGAGAGAGCAAGTTCTTTTTTTTTTTCGAAAAAATCCTTGGGGGGGCTTTTTTTTTTTGAAAAAAAAATCCTTAGGAGCCCTTTTTTTTGAAAATATCCAAACTTAGAAAAAAATACAGAAAAAATCCAAATAAATTGAAAAAAAAGCCAAAAAATTCCAAAAAAATCATGGAAAATTCCCTACAGGTCTAGGCCAATTTCCTTACTCAAAACCATAGAGAGCTTCCTTTATTCCTCCAATTTGGCAAGAAAATGACATTTGAAAAAGATGAAAAATACTAGAAAAATTCTAAAAATGCTTGAAAAATTCCTAAAAATTTCCAAAAATTATACGTATGCAAGGGCTATGAAAGGGTTGCTATGTTTCTAAAAACTCAAAGAACAAGCATGAAAAAAGGATAAAAACTATTAAAACTTGAACAAAAATAACATGAGAAGGCTATGTACAACCTGGAGAGATTTTGCAGGTTCCAGGTGATCCATAATTCTTCAGTTGTGTTGCTGATAGGCCTTGAGCCTTGAAATATTGACCAGTGGCAGGGCCTCTCCTTTTAGCGTCTCTAACTCCACAACATCCCAATTCAGCATTGTTTTAACTCGATAAGGTCCTTCCCAATGTGGAAGCCATTTTCCTCTAACTTGTGTTTGGATTTGGGTCTATGGAGAAGAACTAACATGCCTGGTTGTATGTTGTTGTTCCACAGATTCTGGTCATGTGCCTCCTTCCTCTTCATCTGAGTCTCTATCAATTGTTTTTCTGCATGTAAATGTATTTCCTCCACTTTATGCAGTGCTCCAAGCCTCTGAGAGATATTACCATCTTTCTTTCCCTGCATGAATGTTACTTTTGGTGATCCACGTAAAAATTCAAAGGGTTCAATTGGCAATATCCCATAAAACAGTTGGAATGGAGAATATCCAGCGGCTCTTTGTAAGCTAAGTACCTTGATAAGCAATGCCCCAGGAAGTGGGTTGTAACATACATTCCTTCCTTAACGTGGCAATTAATACCTTATTAGTGGATTCTGCTTGTCCATTAGCTCTTGGGTAATAGGCACAAGAGGTCCTATGCAGAATTTTGTACCTGTTGAAAATTTCCTGTATGACCTTATTCACAAAATGAGTACCTTGGTCTGTACAAATTTCAAGTGGACATCCAAACCTACAAATGATTCTACTGTAAATGAAATCACCAACAGTTTGAGCGGTGCAGTCAAGGGAGGCAATAGCTTCAGCCCACTTTGTCGTATAGTCTGTGGCGATCAATAGATACTTCTCTCTTTTTGGAATCGACGGAGGGTAGATGGGCCCTACAAAATCTAGCCCCCACTTCTCAAATGGTTGCCAAGAAGTGGAAATAATCAAGGGGTTGTGCATCTGCTTTGTTGGCTTGGGTCCACACCTTTGGCAAACGTGACATGCCTTTCCCCATTCATCTGCATCTTTGAATAGTGTAGGCCACCATAAACCAGCATCAAGGATCCTCTGACTCATAATATGTCCTGGAAGGTGCCCACGACATGTTCCTTCATGTGCAGATTGAAGGACTTCCTTTACTTCTTCTTCTTCCAGACACTTCCTAAACATGTTGTCCTTTCCCTGTCTATATAATTTATCTTCAATGAAGGTATAAGGTCTGCTCTTGATTAGGAGTCTCTTTCTTTGCACAACACTTGCCTTCTCTAGATACACTCCAGTTTTAATGAAATTCTTGATATCATTATACCAACCTTGAGCATGTACAGCGAACAGATTAGCATCTGGAAAATCATCATTGACTCCAATTGCTTGATCCATCATATTGATCCTGGATAGGTGATCCGCCATGAAATTTTCTTTACTTGGTCTATGGACTACAGAAAAATAAAAATCCTAGAACAAAAGTAGCCACCTCCATATCCTCCCAATTGCTTGTGGATTGTGAATAAATACCTGAGTGGTTGATGATCAATGATGATAACAAACTTCACACCCAGCAAATAATGATGAAATTTTTGTACGACAAAAACCATTGCTAGAGCTTCCCTTTCTGTTGTGCTATAATTTTTTTCACCTTTAGTTAAAATTTGACTAGCATACTAAATAGGCGTGTCAAGTTTGAATTCTACACTATGTTGAGCCAATACTGCACCCACTGCAAATGCACTCGCATCTAGATGCACATGAAAATTTTTGGACCAATATGGGGTGATACGAATTGGTGCAGCCACCAATTTGGACCTTAATGTCTGATAAGCATTCTCTTCTTCCTCTTCCCTTTTAGAGGGCACTTCTTTACCTATAAGTCTAGCTACTGGCCTTGCTATCTCTGCATGCATTTTGATAAATCTTCTGTGGTACCTAGTATGCCCCAAGAAACTCGGAATCTATTTAGGAGATTTGGGTTTAGGTAATTTTAGCATAGAAATAGTTTTATCCGGATCTGGAGCCATACCTTTAGCTGACACCACATGTCCCGAGAGGGTTCCCTCTATCACGAGGAAATGACATTTGTTTGGGTTGAGCTTTAGTTTAGTCTCCCTGCATCTCTTAAAAACATTCTGCAGCTGTCACACGTGATGGTCCAAGCAATCTAAAGGGGTCTCTTTGTGGGATCCTAAAAATGAAGAAAAGTCATCCATGAAAATTCTAAGTGTTTTCACCAATAAGGTTCCAAGAATGAGGTTGAGAGTTCTGTTAAAGGTGGCTGGAGCATTTCTAAGTCCAAAGGGCATTTTTACATATACATCTGTTCCCCAAGGTGTGATAAAAGCAATATTTTCATGATCCTCTGGGTGTATGGATATTTGATTACAGCCACAACCATCGATAAAGACATATAATGCATGTCCAGCCACTTCTTCAACGACCTGCTCTACAAAAGGCTTGGGGAATCCATATGGAATGGTTACCTTGTTGAGTGCTCTAAAGTCAACACAAATTTTGATGTTGTTGGTATTCTTCTTTGGTACTATAACCATAGGTGAGAGCCATTCTGAGTGCTCCATAGGAATGTTGATTCTTGCATCCTCCATCTTCTATATCTCCACATAAACAGCTTCAGCATATTTTGGGTTAAGTGTATAACTCTTTCCTCTTATTGGTTTGGCTCCATCAACCAGAGGGATTCTGTGCTCTCCATAATTGGAAGACACTTTATTGTATAATTTATGGGTTCAGAGGGTTAAACATATGATTCTAAAGGTTAGAATATGATGTATGTTTGCTTTGGTCTAACCCTTGAATTACCCTTGGAACATGCCTTGAACATTTGGGTGAAACCCTTGGTTTTAACCCTTGAGGTATTTATTCATATGAGCTCCCAATTGAATGGTTAGAACCTTAGGCTTGATTTATCCTAAGGTGTGGGAACCTTAGTCTTGGGAGAAGCTTCTCTAGGAGCCACCTTGTGTGTACGTGAGAGAAGAATCCTCATTTGATTTAGAAGGCATGTGATAGACCTTGGGAAATTAGAAGGCATGTGATCACCCTTGGGAAAGTGTCCACATGAGGGACACTTGGCTCGACACTTGGCCAATCTCAAGGACATGCACCCCCTTGGACTAGAGGTATATATGGGTGGAATTGGATGGGTGGATACGTGAGATAGTCTTGCTAAGTTGCTAGTTTATTTAGTTCTTTGTGGAATGTAGTTTCACAACATTGGTATGCAGAGCCTATTAGATCTTATGAAAGATTTGAGTATTTTAGTCAACTGGCGAAGAACGTTTTGACTTCTAGTTGGTCGAGCGAGATGAGGAGGTGTCTCTTTCGACAAGGAGCTTTATCTTCGAAGCCTAAAAAGTCTCCTCATATGACCTCGACCATATGACGCATGGCTGCGAGACTAGACAATCAAGTACTTTCCTTATTCAACATGCATAGCTGATTTCAGGCCGTCGCCAGACATACCGTCCGTCAAACTCAGATGCCTTGAGTCATTGCGAGGAGAGAGGTGCTCACCATGCTACCTCACAGTTGTTTGCAGCGCTCCTCGCCTTTTATTATATAGAGACAATCCAGGTCGAAAAACCCATATATGGGATTAAAGAGACACTCCTCACCAAATTCGCTTTAGCAGTCGTTCTTCTTGCATATGAGAGTTCGTGAGTTACTCTTCGAAGATCGATCAAGAAAGACGATCCCAACTTGGCAACTTTAGTTTCAAAACATCTCGATGGACAAGCTTCATCATGCAATAGATCAAGGGATGGATGAAGCCATAATAGAGGTAAGTACTAATTCTAACATGTTCATGTTCATTTGTTTGTTAGCCATGCAAGAATAATGCATGAAAGAATGCATTTTAAATGAAGTAGGTGAGATGCACATGCACTTAAAATGAGTTATGAATTAACTTTTTTGTGTGCTACATTTAAGGCATAGAAAAATAGCCAAGGATTTTTGATTAGCACATAATGGACTCACCACATGAAGGCTGTCAAAAAATGGAAATGGAATGTCCATCATCGCATGGAATGAACATGAATGGAAAACACAAGCATGTATTCATGCATTAAATGGAATTCTAATTGTAAATTCCCTGCATGCTTTAAAGAGGGGTTCAGTACATGGACCTTATGCATGCTAAGCATCTTCAAGTAAAGATGTATCTGTTCTCGCCATACATTATGCATACACAGATTCAATCATATATGCAAGGGCTGATGGGACATGAGAGAGAATTAAGTTTAGTAAGTTTAATGTTTAAGTCAGAAAAAAGAATTCTTCATATGAAGTCAAAAGCATAAAAGTTTAATGGTGCCTTGTAATTATGAGACTCAATGCCCATTAACTTTTGTGATTTATATATGTTGGCTTAATCCAAAAGCCAACAAAATTTATTATAGATAGAAAAATCTTAAGCTTTGCGTTCTAGTTATGGACCCTGAAGTTCCATAATACCCATGGAATGCCTGATCAGCAAGGCCAAGGACTTAGGTTACAAACTAAGCAATCCATAAGATAGTGGTAATAAGAAATTGGATTGAAAGACATTCAAAAGAGAAATGAGAAGCCTATATGAGACCCTACACACATAGGTTAATGTTTCATTGTGAACAATGTTGAGAAGTTCATAGGAACTTCAACATCTGATCATTGAGGACAATGATCACACTAAAAGGGCGAAGAGAATGTCGTAAAATGACATATTAGGGAAAAATGGTTGAACCATTTTACCCTTTTAAACGTTTATTTCTTCCCCAATGATCTTTTTCCTTCATTGAAAAGAGGTAGGATCCATTTGGAGCTTTGAGAAAATTGCTTCAAGAGTGAAGAGTTGTAACTCATTAAGCATATCTAGAGAAGAGGGAGATTAAAGGGTTGAATGAAAATCTTAAGACCTCTACTCCAAAATGTGATCTATGAGTAAAAAACAATTTATCAAGATGGTTAAAAAGGTAACCATTTAGAAAATCTTATGATTGACTATATCCTTTGATACAAATGCCTAGGCACTTATGTCAATAGATAATATCTAGTATGAGAATACTAGCTCTATTATCAAATGACATAAACAAAGATAACTTTGATTACATCAAATCAAGGAAATAGTTCAATGAAAGCTTAATTTTTAAAGTCTTTTCAAGAACAAATCAAGACTCTATAAGAATTTAACTTACAAAGATTTTGCTTATATTTGATAAGACTAAAATGAATGGAGTTTAATCCGTGAGTAAGAGCTAAAATTATCTACACTAAGGTGAGATTGTAAATTGGATGGTATGGGACGTCTAAGTTTACAATATCACTTAAGTGGGTTCAGTGGTATGGGACACTGAACTTAAGGATAATGGAAGCTTAAGCTCAAGGATATTTGAGAGTTTTTTTAATCAAGGATTGAGCATAAATGAACCTCCCATTTGGATAGGGAATTATATAAACATCAATTTCCTACAGTTTTTGAGGACGAAAACTCCTTAAAGGGGGGAAGAAAGGTATCATCAATATGATACTTCTAAGCAAAAGATATTCCTTAACTCTTTCATGAAAGTTAACGAGTACATTGGATGTCCAAGTACCCAAGTGTGTTTGAGTTAAATCTCAAACAAAGTAAGAACCAGATATGCAAGAAGGGAATTCATTAAAGAATTCCAATTTGGCAAGTAAACAAAGGTAAGCTAGCCAAAGAATTGAAGCATATTTAGAGTAGGGTATTTGAGAATGGATAAAGATGGTTCCAAAGTTTGGATCAGTAAGCATGTCAACTTGCTTAAGTCAAACGGGGTGACATATAATTGTTGATCCCTAAAAAGAGAATAGTTAATGGGTTGAAGAACATCAACATGATATTGAAGACTTAAGCTAGGATATCAACTCATGAAGGTATGAGTTGAAGATCCCAAGAAAATCCCATGGGTAAATATGATTGAAAAAGGGATCTAAAGGAGAAAAGACTTGATCTTATCTCATGTTAAATTAGCGAGAGGAATTTTGAGAAAGCCAAGTGACCTAACTTGGTGCAATATATCCAACCCTTTATGGTTGGATAATCCAAGAGGCCTATATTGGTCAAAAATATCAAACCCTTTTATAGTTCGATACCAAGTTAAGTTCAAAGGTCAACCTAAATAGACCTTTGAATTAATTGACATTAGAAACCTTAGTCTTTGCTCTCATGAAAATGATGCCAAGGAGTTCCAAGATGGAATTCATGATCATGGTAAATGATAAGAGAGAATTGAAAAGATAAGGGCAAAAGAATGCGGAAAGGTTAAGGATGTAGGTCTATGGATTGGAGGAAGAACTCCCTAGTATGGGACAATGATAACTAACTCCCATTGAGAGTTTTCTCTGATGGCCAGAGAGAAAATAGACTCAAGATCCAATAGGAAACATCGGGATAAGCCTTAAAGATAAGACCATTTAGATTAAGGTCTTAGGTTCGTTATGAGGTGTAGAAATGTACTTCCTTGAACCAATTTAATACACCTGGTTGTATGAACAAAATGGTAAATAGAATGAACATGATATTTACCCTAGAAAAGGCTATCCTTTTAAGTAGATGCATTTTTGTTAATAAAATGCATAGCCAAATTTTATATGGTACAATAAATTTGGATAATTAAGAAGGTAAAGAATTTTGGAAGTTTACCAAGTTAAACTCCAAAAGTAAAGTCAAGCCTATTCAAGTATAATAACCTTAAATAAAAAGGATGATTTGTAAAAGATCATCTTTTGAATCTTTGGTGAGAACAAATGATTCAAGAATGTTCACTAAGTTCCTAGTAAGATCTCAGATATGATACCTAGAAAGAGGGATCTTTCTTGCAAGATCTTGGAACTAAAAGCAAAACTTGAATCATTTAACTCCATCCAAATAGATAGAAGATTTAGAAGGTATCTTGATGGCTTGATTATTTTTAAGATTTGAAGGAATTGGTTTAGTAAGCGTTGTTTCTCTTTGCAAAAGCTTTGGTGACCTTTGAGGTTAGTACATAACTATCTGAGGTATGAACCAGTGTCTGTTCAAGATAGTTACTACTGATTCTCTTTGGAAGAACCTGCAAAGCTAAGTGGAACAAAGAACTGGGTAGAGACATAGAAGAAATGTCTACCAACTAATTCTAATTCCTAAAAGAAATGATTTTAGTCATTGGATCAAATAAAGTCTTGAAGATCATAGATTTTCCAAAGGGATAAAATCTACTCTGAGAATTAATCTAGAGAAAATCAAAGATGATCAAGATAGGGATCCAATTGTAGACATGAACTTTCAAATTTGGGATACTTGAATCTTATGTTTCAAGAAAACCTAGATGATTGAAATAGGTCTATCGAAGTTTCCAATGAATGAGAAGATAGTATTTCTCCTCATTTTATTGAGCATGTTTTGGCAGGGACTTGCTAGACCCACTTTGCTAAGTTCATATCTTTAGCTAAGTCCTATCAAATACAAATAAGGTATATTTGTATTTGAAAAGGACTATAAAAGAATAAGTTAAGTCGAGAATATCTGAAGATTCCTCTCCTTTCTATTGAAAGTGGAAGATGAATCTAATTCCTGACCCTTTCAAGATAGAGATAGGATCTCTATTACATACTCCTAAGAAATACACATTTCTAGGGAAGTACAAAGTGTATTGAAATGCATTATTTTATGGAGCTCAATGTTAGTGAAAGTGCCAAAAGAAAAGGACCACCAAAGAACTCCACCCATTCCACTAAGTCCATAGGTACAAGGCATGCATGTACATTAGGGTGGACTGAGGGAAAGTGATTTGATTAGGAATTTTGATTCCTTTCCTTTTAGATTAAGGTAGAGATTAGCCCTTATCTAATTATTGGAAATGAACCTAAAGAGAGAGATGACCATGCTCAGAGTATAGATCATGGTGCGCAGGGGAATACTTCACATATTATACCTACACACATTTTCGAGGACGAAAATGTTGAAGGGGGGAAGAATGTTGTATAATTCATGGGTTCAGAGGGTTAAACATATGGATTCTAAAGGTTAGAATATGATGTATGTTTGCTTTGGTCTAACCCTTGAATTACCCTTGGAACATGCCTTGAACCTTTGGGTGAAACCCTTGGTTTTAACCCTTGAGGTATTTATTCATATGAGCTCCCAATTGAATGGTTAGAACCTTAGGCTTGATTTATCCTAAGGTGTGGGAACCTTAGTCTTGGGAGAAGCTTCTCTAGGATCCACCTTGTGTGTACGTGTGATTTAGAAGGCATGTGATAGACCTTGGGAAATTATTAGGCATGTGATCACCCTTGGGAAAGTGTCCACATGAGGGACACTTGGCTCGAAACTTTTCCAATCTCAAGGACATGCACCCCCTTGGACTACAGGTATATATATGGGTGGAGTTGGATGGGTGGATACATGCTCTCTCTAACTTGAGATAGTCTTGCTAGTTTATTTAGTTCTTTGTGAAATGTAATTTCACAACACACTCCTTTTAAGCCATTATAATGCCAAGCAAAAACATCTGCATAGTGGGTCAAGAAAGATGTTACCTTTGCAAGGAGCTCTGGGTGGCTCCACAACCAAGTAGCCACCAAAACTGGACAATTATTTTCCTAAGTGCCTAATTGTATTTCTTTGACAGGGTTTCTCTCTACCATGGTATCTTCATGCTCATCTCCAACCTTGTTTTCTTCCCACAGCTTTTCATGAATTGTTGCATAAGCCGGAGTGTTCTGCATCTCAATATATTCTTCTTTGTGCTGCATCCATCCTGTAGGGATTTCTTGAATTGGTAAAGAACATTCTTCACTAGTATGTTTTACCTTGTCTTTAACTTTAGTAACTTCCTTCTCGGGTGTTGTTGCATCCTCCTCCAAGTTGTATTTGAGGGGTGTCTTCCTCCCCCTTCTGTGGTCTGTGATGGGTTCTCCCAATCCATCAACTTGAACTTTATCCTCATTTTCATTATAACATCCATCTGTACAAGAATTATTAAGAAAAACTCCAAAATAAGAGGAAGAGTTGCTTGCTTAGAGCCAATTTAGAATCTCATCTTCTTCCTCGAACTCTATTCGGGGTTGGTCCTCCGTTTCTAGTTCCATGCAAATGCCAATTGATTGCATCATGCTGGTGTTCCCTTGATGATCGGGGCCCTCCTCTAAATGTATCTATGTCAATTCTTGCCCTTTCTTTTGTACCCACATAGTGTCCTTACCCCAATCATGGATGACATTTGCATGCCTCAGCCATGGTCTTCCAATTAAGAGGGGAAATCCTCCTTCAACCTGGGGTAGTCTTAATACCACAATATCCAGAATGAAGAGATTACCTTGTACTTCTAGTGGAACTTTTGGGATCACTCCCAGTGGCCTTACTTTGCTTTGATCTGCCAAAGTAACAGTGAAATTTGCAGGTTTTGAAGGGTGTAGTCCAATCTTTTCCATTGTATGTTCAAGCATCAAGTTAATGCTAGAGCCACCATCCACAATAACTCCTTGAAACTCATGACCTTTGATAGAGACTGTCAACCGAGGGCTCTTATAATCTGTAAGGGGTGCTTCCCTTACAATTTTACCTTTATGCATGATAGTAGTCTTTACCACTAAACTTGTAGTGGAAGCCTCATCAATTATCTGGAAGAGATCTGACCTGAATTTCCCATCCATCTTTATTAAATAAAAATACTAACCTCCTTTTTCATGGACTTGAGTAGTTTTGAAGCTTCTCATTCCTTAAGAGCATGGGCTCCAATTGACTTATCAAACTCCTCATGAGCCCCATTGAATGCATGCCCAATGTCATCACTAGTACATATGAGATCTCCTTTTTGCCTTGTATCTGCACATGTGGTGGCTTTGTCATCAGATGTCTCTTTGTCTTTATTCAATCCATTAATCCTTGATTCTTGACCTATTTCTACTTGAGCCTTCCCCTTGCTTCTTGTCTGCACTGTAAAAGATTCTATTTCTTGTAACTGCACCACCCTGGTAGATGGTGATGGCCCATTAACTTGATCTAGCATTACTTCTTTGTGCACAAAAAGCATTTGAATGTGAGGCCCACATGAAGAGGCTTGATTCTTAGGACAACAATTTATATAGTGGTCTCTGGCCTCTAGGCAGTTCATGCAAGGAGGGACATTTTCTAGTAGAGTGCACCTACTGTGATAGTGCCCACATTCTCCACATCTGAAACAAATGTATGGCCTCCTAGGCCCATTTCCAAAGTTATTCCTTTGTCTAGGGTTATAATTGTTACCTTGGTTGGGTGCAGTCATCATCACATTTGCTAGTGGTAGGGGTCCTCCTTGTGTTCAATATGGTGTTGCAGGGATTCCTCTTGATTGGCATTCCTGGGCCTCATGACCAGCTTTCTTGCATAGTTGGCAAGTCACACTTAACAGAGGACATTCACTTACTATATGAACTTGCTTGCTGCACATGGTACACCAAAGTCCACTCTTGATGCCACCCCCTTTGAGTTCTTGCAACTCCTGTCGTAGTTGAGCCAATCCCTCTGCTTGGGCTTCCTCCTCCTTTTGGAGCTTTAATGCCTCAATCTCCCTCCTCAATTAGTAACAACATTCTCCTCCTCTTTGAGGGGTTTATTCCTTTTTAAGCCCTCCAGCTCTTTCCTTAGCTGGATTACTAGATCGTCCATTTCTGTAGAATAGGGTAGTTGAGAAGAGATTGCTCCATATTGTTGCCTTATCTGCTCTAGCCATGTAGCTATGTTTATGAACTCCTTTATGGAGGATGTGGGCAACACTAATTCCTTGATTTTACATTGGGTGGTCACTAAAAGTTTCTTAGCTAACCATTTCTTAACAAAAAAATCATGTGTAGGATCTGGCAACTTAGCCATTAGTGCCTTGGCCCTAGTTACAAACTCTGGAAATTTTTCACCTCGACCTAGTCTCAAGTTTTCTAATTCCTCTATGATGATCTCTCCAATATTTCCATGTTGGAATTGGGTTTTGAATGCATCTTTCATTAAGTCCCAAGTTCGAAAATGGTTCTCAGCAAACTGGATAAACCACTTATCTGCTAACCCTTCTAATGTGGGAGGGAAGAGTATCAAAAAGGCATCCTCTCTTCCTATTAAGCCTCTAGTTTTGCATAGTGCTAAAAACCTTCTAATATGCTCATCTGGATCTTCCTGAGCTAAACCTTTGAAAGAAGGAAATTTTATATTCAATTTTGATAGTAGGGTTTCCAAGTCTACCTGACCTGCCATGCTCTTTACTGATGAAGTTGACGAAAGTGGACTGGAGGATCTTCTAACAGCCTTCCTTCTTGTAGCTTTGCAGGTGACCCTCAATGTTTGGGAAGACAAATACAATGGTGATGCACAATACGATCCAATGCTTCTGTGCAAAATCCCATAGAGTGCTCAATTACAAAATACCAAATACCCAAGGGTCTTGTGGTTGCCCCCACCCTCCCCGCCCTCCCCCTCCTTTTTTCTTTTTAGTTTATTTTATTTATTTTATTGTTCTGTTTTTAATTTTGTTTATTTATTATTATTATTTTATTTTATTTTTATTTATTATTTTATTTTTAATTTATTTAATATTTTTTATTCTCCTTTATTATTATTTTTATTCTCAGCTCCGAGCGTTCACGTCTTTAAAAGAAATTAAAAAAAAGAAAATAATAATAATAATAATATATATATTTTTTCCTTTCAATGGTCCAATGCCTTTGGCTCTAGATTGTGCTTCGGATGGCCATTTTTTTCAAACTTGGAGTCATTTTCATGTATTCTGGCACCTCTGGATTCATTTTTGGACTTACGTTTTCCAAAATCCCACTTTTTCTTTGACTTTTGGTCAAACCCTACATGTTTTGCACACCTTTCTCAAGTGTTTTTTATTCCACACATGGTCCACGAGGTCTATTCTCACTTTGCTTTACCTTCTGTTTCATAATTTCCCATATGTGCTCTTTGTAGCTCTTCTGTTTGCTCATTCCGGCCCTCTCGAGACCCCATTATCCTACACCCTCACCCTCCCTTTACTCTTATGCCCAGGCCTATCCTTACCCCTCCCTGCCCTCTCCATCCCAGCCCCCTCAGCCTCCCTTCCCCCTCCTTTCTACCCTCTCATTGTCATCCATTGCTTGTCCGTGCAAAAAATTCCACTTTTGGCTTCTTCTCTGGTGCTTATTCTCTCCTGCTTCTGGTGGACTTGGTTGCCGCTCAAGTGTCCTTTTGAGATTTTACAGCACAAGAATCATGGTGTCATCTCTGCTCAGAGTTCTGGCTGTGGCTCTCTAGGACGGAGAGCACATTAGGTGGTGGCAGCTGTTAAGCCCATAACAGTCATATTGGTCAAAGTGAACCACATTCAAAGTCAAGTAGAGTCAAAGTCAAAAGGTCAAAGTCAACGTGGGAAAAGTCAAAGTGTTCGAAGTTCAGGTGTCAAAGTGCACAGGTAGTGCACAATTAGTTGTCCACAAAGGGTGAATTGGAGAAAGTGGTTGCAGGTTGCAGAGGTATTTCTCTAATTTCCCTAAGGTTCAAAGTGCTTTTAAAAGTGTTTGGAAGGTTCAAGTGAACCCCCTCTTAGGTGCACAAGTGAAGAATTAAAAGGCAAAATGTGAAGGTATGTGAAAAGGCAAAATGTGAAAAGTATGTGAAGCAACATCGTATGCAAAAGTGAAAGTATGGCCCCCCAATTAAAATTTTTCTTTTAGTCTAAAGTCACTACAGAACAAAACAGGGATTCGTTGGCTGCCCACTTGTGGAGACAATCTTGGGACATCAAAGTGAGCACCAAGATACTCTTGCAGTTAGGAGCATACGTGAATCGACACTCAAATCAAGGCAAGGACTATTCTTGGACTAAGCAAGACTAAGCAAAGGTGAGCATAGTCTAAGCTAGGCAAGAGAGAGAAGTGCAAGAGACACACAGTGTGCGACGCAGAGAAGTGAAGTGCAAGGTGTGCATGAAGAGTGAGTAAGAAGTGTGCAGAGAAGTGTTAAGCTATTCACCCCAAGGATCCCAAGGTCTCCTTGAAGCTGTGCACGTGCCGACAGAAGGTGTCCATCCCTCCCCCTTATTGGAAGCTTGGTGCAAGGTGTGCACAAGTGTAGGCTTTGGAGAAGGTGGAGGTCTGGTGCAGAGGAGGCCGGCAGGCACAAGACCCTTGGGTATTTGGTATTTTGTAATTGAGCACTCTGTGGGATTTTGCATAGAAGCATTGGATCGTATTGTGCATCACCATTGTATTTGTCTTATTATAATCAATCGATAGAGGGTTCCAGTGTGTATCTTTCTTCTTGCCTTTCCCTTTTCTCCTACAAACACTCAAATCCCTTCTTGTCCAAGAATCCCCCAATAAAAAAAACTCTCTCTCTCTCTCTCTCTCTCTCTCTCTCTCTCTCTCCCGCCCCCCTTCCTCGCCCCCCTCCTTTTTTCTTTTTAGTTTATTTGTATTTTATTTTATTTATTTTATTGTTCTGTTTTTATTTATTATTATTATTTTATTTTATTTTTATTTATTATTTTATTTCTAATTTATTTAATATTTCTTATTCTACTTTATTTTTATTTTTATTTCGAGCTCCAGGCATTCACGTCTTAAAAAAAAAGAGAAAAAAAATAAAAAATAATATATATATATATATATATATATATATATATATATATATATATATATATATATATATATATATATATATATATATATATATATATATATATATATATATATATATATATATATATATATATATATATATATATATATATATATATATATATATATTTCCTTTCAATGGTCCAATGCTTTTGGCTCTGGATTGCGCTTCGGATGGCCATTTGTTTCAAATTTGGAGTCATTTTCATGTATTTTGGCACCTCTAGATTCATTTTTGGACTTAATTTTTCCAAATCCCACTTTTTCTCTGACTTCTGTTCAAACTCCACATGCTTTGTGCACCTTTCTCAAGTGTTTTTTATTCCACACATGGTCCACATGGTCTGCACCCTCTGTAGCTCTTCTGTTTGCTCATTTCGGCCCTCTCCAGACCCCATTATCCTTCACCCTCACCCTCCCTTTACCCTTATGCCCAGCCATATCCTTACCCCTCCCTGCCCTGTCCATCCCAGCCCCCTCAGCCTCCCTTCCCCCTCCTTTCTACCCCCCCATTGCCATCGAATGTGTCAACCCAATGAGGTTCAACTGATGATTTTTAATCAAATAATGCTTCACTTGAGACTAAGTTCAGGCCACTCATTGCCCTTAGCCACGATGAATGCTCTCTTCCCCCACCAATCATTGAATGATTATGAACTTATGTTTCATCCACCCTCAAAGTGTCATGTCCTTCATTTCCTAGTCGTCAGTGTAAATCTTCAAAAATGTGCCTACGACATCTCCAGACCCATGTACTCGGTAATTGATTTGGCAACCCGTGAACCTGTAAATTGGGTGATGTTTTTCTTTTGTTGCATTCACAAGGAATGCCAGGTAGTGGTTAAACAATTATCCAAAGGGAAGTCCCACGAATGTGGTTGCGGTATATTTTCTCTTTGCTCCTTCCTGATCCACCTTCTAAGGTTACAACTTCCATCGCCCCTATCCTTCCTACTTTTGTAGTATCATCTCATATGGAACATGAAGAAGAAGACAAAGATTTCATATTGATGTGCTTCCCTTGCAAATGAAGACGCATTGCAGTCATGCCCAAGAAAACTTCTAGCTCCTTTTCCACTCAAGCGGATACAAGAATTATCGTCACATCCAAGGAGGCTCCGATTCTCTCTACAGAAATCAAAGTCCTTTCACCCTTTACTATTGATGGTGTTATTAAGATTACAGATGGTGATGAATAGTCTGGAGCTCCGACACTGATGAACATTGACAAATCAAACCTTCTCATTCATAGTCCTCCTCTACAATAGGTCATTTTATCTTTCCTCCATGACATTATTACTCAGATCATAGAGCAACAAGTTTTTGTGAGTGTTAGAGAAATTTAACTAATCAAAGAACCTTCCATCCTCCTTCAATGAGTGATCCCCACCATGCCCTTTGGTCCTATTGTATCTCCAGAGGCTGACCCTGTTCATGATGAGGCTAGGGAAATTAGATTGCTAGATTCCCCTGTCTATTCAACTCCTCTCATCACCTTTGACAAAACTATTGATGCTAAATTTGTGACCTGTTCACCAGTAATAACCTCTCTTCCAATGGGCTCCTTTTTATACTTGGGGATTGGACCCCATTTTGCATTGGATGATATTGCCACAAAAGGTTGGGCAATACCTGGTACAGGCCACTAACCAGATTCAAACACGCATGGAAGCTAAGAAAATGCATCTACAGAAAGAATTTCAAGAAAAATCAGATATGCTGAAAGCAAATCTCACTCCTCTTTAGGAGGAAGTAATGCGATTTAGAGCACAAGAACTCTAGTTGTAACAAAAACTCATCGAGAAAGATGTAGCTACCAAGAGTTAGCCGAAAAGATCAATGCACTTGCTAAAGCTAGTCCCATGCTAGAGGAACAAACAAAGAAGGCTACTGCTTTGGAGTAGGCCTGCATAGAGATTATGGCCAAAGTTGTTCAGTGGAAGACCAAACTAGCAGCTACAAAAGAGGAGCTTTTCACTAAAGCTCAAGCATTGACAGTAGAAATCGATGTCACCATTCAGTTAAAGAAAGAATTGGATACGACCTAGAAGGAGAGGCATGCTTATTTCAAAACCACCGCATTTTAGACACAACTAATACAAAGAATGGAGACTTTATTAAACAGTTAGAATGAAAAGATGAAGATGGTCGAAGCTGATGCCACACAAAGTCAACTAAGATATCGAGCTACCCTCAAGAATGAATTTTATTTGCAAGAATCTTTTTTGGTAGCACAGAGCCATAGTATTATGGATCAAGCGGCTTTTGCTAGTTCCTCCAATCCTGATGCCCAAATTACTCAATGTAGATTGTTAACCGCTGGAACAGACTGACTCATATTTTGTAATTCATATTTCTTTGTAATAGGAAATGGGGTTTTATTGTGAGATATGAAGGGTTATTTTTGAAAGTGTGATATCTTATATATCTAGAAGTTCGAAAGGTGTTACATAGTGAAAGATCATAATGGCGATTCATAACGGTGTTACCTATCTATGCTGAACGAAAGGAATAGAGAAGAGAGATGAAGAGACGGAGAGTCTGGAATTACAAAAATGTAAAGAAGAATCTTATGGAACTATCTATATTGCAGATTTTTTTGTATTATGAAAATAAGTATGAAGATAAAATGTAGATATTTGTATGTGATGTTTATAGTGTAGTGTACTATAAAATCAATTCTGGTATTATCTTTGAATCATACTTGTATCACCGAAGTCTATAATTGTTCCAAAGTAATTTGAATCTTGTGATGTATTTGCTATAGTCTAAAGTGTGTCAATGAACCTTAAACATAATAAGTGTGCAGTAGTAATTTAAACAAATAGAAATACATGTTATGGTTGCGATGTTGTAATTATAATCCCCATTCCTAAATTCATTCCTTTGGAGGTGTTGTATGTTATTCTAACAACATAGCACCAAACAAATTGGCGACCATGATGGGATGGGGTTCGCTCTTGAGATGGGATTCTTCTTAAATTGATGTTGTTTTGGAGGCAATGAATACTTGTGTAGTGATCAATGTCATGAATACTTAGACAAATGTATCAAGGAGATCTTAAGAACTCTGTGTTTAGAAGATATCTCAATTGAGGAATCGGTAAATATCCTAGAAGAATTGTTGTTATGGGTGGAAAATGATGTCTTGCCATACTCAATCTTGGATGATTGGATATCCGAGTGGAAGAACCAGAAATTAGCTAAAGCTTTGTAGAAAGGGGAATCTAGCACAACCATCTAGCAACAAGAAGAAAAGTACATTGTAGACTCGAGCCAAAGTGGTGGCAGTGGGCCCCAATTTGAGCTTGCATCTGTTGGAGACCTTTTAATCTCCAAAGGTTTGATCTACACTGACTTAAGAACACTTCTATGTCAGTTATAAACCAAACTTTACACAAACACTATTCCTTTTTACCAAAACTTCAAGCAACACTTCTCTGAGTGAAGAAGTGTCAACTTCAGAAAGTCTGCTTCAGATATCAACTTCTTTACCTGCACAAATCTCCAAATTTCTTCAAGTAAATGATGCACAAGTATTAGCAATACCTTTGCGCAATCATACTAGCCATTAGTTCTCAAAACTAATCACCAAAAGTTTAATTTGATCATTAAGATCAAATACATGTCAGAAAATGACTCTCAGAAGTTGCGCCTTCGACATAGCCAACTTCTTAACTTGATTTCTCCCAATCTGAAACCCGTTTTGCTAAATGCTTTTAGCCATAGCTTCCTTATCTTCTAACTTAAATTTTAAGTGCTCACTCATCAAAAACTTTACAGTATACACTCAGATCTGATCAAAACACTGAGACGGAAAAGTGCGCTACTTTCAGGCTTCAGTTCTCACATTCTACATATGAATGTTCCTAATGATCATTCTCACAGTAGGAGAGGAATTAGATTCTAAAACTCTAGACATAGCTACATTAGCTTCTCAATTAGATGTGTACAAAAGAATTTCTGATCCACATGATCAGACAGAGAGCACTCAGAGAAAAACCCGTCGCTATTTTCTGGGAAAAAACTCTCTACACATCTTCCTGAAAATTGTCATCTACAAAATGACTCTATAACTTTCTCTCTTACATTTCTTGTCATAATTATCTTATATATACATGACTTTAGACTCATCTCGCGTCTATGACTCTATTCCTTATCATTCTAAGGATTTAACTATACTTAGCTTACAAAATTCTTCACTTATATGTACATATGTGTACAAGACATCATCCTGAATTCTTCTTCACTTTACAAGTGTCTTTCTTTGCTTCATTCTGACCATAAGCATTCTCCAAGATCTGTATAATCACCAATTTGTGATTGGTTTGCTCCAACAGCTCCCCCTCAATCACTAATTGTGATTATTCCATTCTTCTTCACTCCTGCCATCTCCTTGAATCTCTGTAGCTTAGGTCCATCCAAGCTCTTTGTCATCATATCTGCTACTTGTTCTTTTGTTGGAGTGTACATCACTTCAATCTCTTTATCAAGTACCTTTTCCCTCAGGAAATGATACTGAATCTCTATATGCTTAGTCCTGGCATGAAAAACAGGGTTAGCTGCCAAATACAAAGAACTCATATTGTCTCCAAAAATTATTGGAGTACTATGATCAATCTCAAAACTTTTCATCAAGGTCTTCAACCATATGACTTCTTTTGCAGCTTCTACCATTCCCTTATACTCAGCTTCTGTGGATGATAAAGCAACTGTATGTTGCTTCTTTGAACACCAAGACACTAGCTTATCTCCAACATAACAAAGATATCCATGAGTAGACCTTCTATCATCTGAGTCACCTGCCCAATCTGCATCACTAAACACTTTGATTCTTGTGTCAGAAGTGAAACCATAGTACAAACCTTCACTTAGGGTTCCTTTGATATATCTGAGTACCCTTTGGGCTGCAATCCAATGAGTCTTCTTTGGACAATGCATGAATTGTGACAACACACCTACTGCAATCCAATGAGTCTTCTTTGGACAATGCATGAATTGGCCTTGTCAAGGTGGCATAAATTAAACTACCTACCAAACTCTGATATTTCTTCATATCATTAAACTCTTCACCTCCATACCTGCTTAATTTATGATTTACCTCCAATGGTGTAGTTGAGGTCTTGCAATCTTCCATGTTAAACTTGACTAGGAGATTCTTCAAATATCTCTCTTGTGAAACATATACTCCATGTTGAGTATACACAATCTGCATTCCTAGAAAATAAGATAAGTTTCCCAAGTCACTTATCTTAAACTCCTTCTCTATTTGCTTCTTAAGTTCATTGATTCCTTGAGCATCTGTTCCTGTAACAATAATATCATCAACATAAATGCACATGTAAATGTATCCATTTTCACTTGCCTTCACTAGCAAGCTACTATCTGCCTTTGATGCTTGAAATCCACATTCATTCAAGAACTTGACCAATCTGTAATTCCAAGCTCTTGGGGCTTGCTTCAACCCATATAAAGCTCTCTTGAGCTTACACACATAATCTGATCCAATTGATTCCATAAAGCCTTCTGGTTGCTCCATATATACTTCATCTGCAATGTAACCATTTAGAAATGCATTTTTCACATCCAATTATGATAATTTCCATCCCTTGCAAGCAGCAATAGCAATCAATGTTCTAATTGTAGACATCTTAGCAACAGGACTAAAGGTTTCATCATAATCTACCCCATAAGTTTGGGCATAACCTTTGACCACAAGTCTAGCCTTATATCTAGACACCTTACCATCTGCAAATCTCTTTGTTTTATATACCCACTTGCATCCAATGACCTTCTGATTCTTTGGTCTTGGTACTAGTTCCCAAGTTTCATTTTCAAGTAGAGCATCATACTCTTCCTGCATTGCCTTCTCCCAATTCTGTTTACCTTTGGCTTCTTCATAAGTAGTTGGATCTTCTTCTGTTTTCACAATGTAGGCATAATCTTTTGTTGTTAGGAAAGATGTATCATAACTATACCTTATAGGTTCTTTCCTTTCCCTTGTAGATCTTCTGATTTCTGCACTTCTTGAAGTTTCAGCCTCATTTGATTCTGGATCAAATCTTGGCCCTTCTTCTACATGATCCTGCACTCTACATCTAGAGTCAACTTCATCAACAATTTCTTCACATACCTTTACTTTTGCCTTTCCTTTTCTTTGAATTTCTTCAACACCTGTATACTCATTTGGTGATCCTGTATACCACATATTTTGCTCATCAAATGTCACATCTTTAGTAACAAGAAATTGCTTTGTGGATGGACTCCACAATCTGTAACCCATCTGTCTATCATCATATCCAATAAACACATACTTCTCTGCTTTTGGTTCTAGCTTATGTCTTAATTGTGAAGGAACATAAGCATATGCAATACATCCAAATACTTTGCAATGATCAAGACTAGGTTTCTTACCCCACCATGCTTCATAAGGGGTTCCTCCATCCAAAGCTTTGCAAGGCAACCTATTCACAAGATATGTTGCAGTGTTAATGGCTTCTGCCCATAAGTAATTTGGACAATTCTTTTCCTTCATCATGGCTCTTGCAAACTCTACAAGAGTCCTATTCCTCCTTTCTGCTACTCCATTCTGTTGAGGGGAGTACCTGCAAGTTACTTCTCTTTTGATACCTGCATTCCACAAATAATCATCAAACTCTTTAGAGAAATACTCTCCCCCTCCATCTGATCTTAGTCTCTTGAGCTTTTGCCCTGTGATCCTTTCTGCATAAGCATGAAAATGTTTGAATGTCTTGAAAACTTCTGATTTATCCTTGATTACATACAAAGTAATCCACCTGGTTGCATCATCAACAAACAACACATAATATCTGGATCCATTTATGCTATAGTCCCTTGAGGGTCCCCATACATCTGTATGAACCAATTCAAGCATATTTGAATGCTTGTACCCTGATTTGTTATAAGAACCTTTATGTGCTTTACCTAATTGACAAGCTTCACACTTGTACACCATATGTTGCCCCTCAATGTTTGGCAATCCAAGCACCACCTGATTCTTTGACATCTCCTTTATAGCTCTCTCATTGAAATGACCTAGCCTTTTATGCCATAGGTCTAATTCAGATACCTTTTGACTTCCATAGGTAAATAATGCATGTCCCACATTACCTTGGACTTTGAGAGTGAACAATCTTCCTTCCTTTTTACTTGCAATTATGTTTCTATATCCCTGATTTGGATCTTGTACATAGACACCATCATTTGTGAATCTTACTTCATATCCTTTCTCCACAATTTGCCCTACACTTATCAAATTTTTAGGAATAGTAGGAACATAAAGTACCTTGCTCAGAAGTGTACTTCCACTCTTTGTCTTCACTGATCCAATGCTCTCCACTTTATGTTTGGTATTGTCACCTGTTTGAACTGTATGTCCATTCACCCTTGCTTCCATATCAGTCATCAAGGATAGATTCCCACTCAGATGGTTGCTACACCCTGAGTCAATATAAAACACTCTTTGATCTTCTCCCATTGATTCATGAGTTGCATTCAAGATAAGAGTCATGTCATCTTTCTGATCTGATGCATAATTGTAATAATTATTGTTGTAGGACTGAGATTGGAAGTTTCTTCCACCTCCTCTACCATATGATGTCCTACCTCCTCTTCCTCTGAAATTGCCTCTTTGATTTCTGCCTCCTCTACCTCTTTGACTATAATTCTGATTATTGTTTCCACCACTTTGATTGTTATACCAACAATCATTTGCCAAATGATTTGTTCTGCCACAAATCCAACAAGCTTTAGCATTATCTTTGTTCTTACCTCCTCTTCCTTTACCTCTGAAGTTCATCTTCCCTTTTGTAAAGTTAGCTTGATTTGAATTCCCTTCATCATCATTTGATTGCTTTCCCTTGCCATTCTTTTTCTTGTCTTTGGAGTACATAGCTTGACTTGTACTTCTATCATTGTCTCCTTTAAGATCCTGCTCAAAGGTTAGCATGTGTCCTAGTAATTGATTAAGATCAGGAGTAAAGTGATCAAGTGACAATTCTATGGACAATATAAAAGGCTTCCACTTCTCATCACCTCTTAGACCTGTAAGTATTTGTCTTACCAACTTTTCCTCTTCAATGTCTTCATCCACTGCTCCCAAGCTATCTGCAATATCTTTCATCCTTGCCACATAATCTGAAATTGATTGTGAGCTCTTCTTCTTGAAGGTTGTGAACTCAGCCCATAGTGAGGACTTCCTTGACTTAGTTGTATTTTGGAAATGCTCTTCCAAGGCATTCCAAACATCTGTAGCACTTTCCAAACCTCTGATGTGAGGTAAAAGGTAATCATTTACAGCCATGTAGATGATACTCCTTGCTTGAGCATCCTTTCTCATCCAAGTCTTCAACATTGCAAGTTCTTCTCTAGTAGGAATACTTGGATCTGCAAACTCAGGTTTTTCTTCATCTCCTGTAATAAATGATATAAGATCTTTGCTCATGAGGTGTGCTTCCATCCTCATGGACCATGCTGGATAGTTCTCCCTATATAGTTTATCAATCTGCAAGCTTTCTCCCATCCTTGACTTTCTGTATCTGCAATTACTATGGTTTATGAGGAGAAAGTGTACCTTTGATATAATCTTTGTCCTTCTTGATTCTTTCGAACTTGTACTATGAACTTCTGCAAGTTATCTTCAATAATTTGTCCTTATCCTCCTTTGATTTGGAAGATCTTCAATATCTGCACCAGTCTGAACTTCGATTATCTTTTCTTCTCTTGTACTTCACCTTTAGCTCTGATACCACTGTTGGAGACCTTTTAATCTCCAAAGGTTTGATCTACACTGACTTAAGAACACTTCTATGTCAGTTATAAACCAAACTTTACACAAACACTATTCCTTTTTACCAAAACTTCAAGCAACACTTCTCTGAGTGAAGAAGTGTCAACTTCAGAAAGTCTGCTTCAGATATCAACTTCTTTACCTGCACAAATCTCCAAATTTCTTCAAGTAAATGATGCACAAGTATTAGCAATACCTTTGCGCAATCATACTAGCCATTAGTTCTCAAAACTAATCACCAAAAGTTTAATTTGATCATTAAGATCAAATACATGTCAGAAAATGACTCTCAGAAGTTGCGCCTTCGACATAGCCAACTTCTTAACTTGATTTCTCCCAATCTGAAACCCGTTTTGCTAAATGCTTTTAGCCATAGCTTCCTTATCTTCTAACTTAAATTTTAAGTGCTCACTCATCAAAAACTTTACAGTATACACTCAGATCTGATCAAAACACTGAGACGGAAAAGTGCGCTACTTTCAGGCTTCAGTTCTCACATTCTACATATGAATGTTCCTAATGATCATTCTCACAGTAGGAGAGGAATTAGATTCTGAAACTCTAGACATAGCTACATTAGCTTCTCAATTAGATGTGTACAAAAGAATTTCTGATCCACATGATCAGACAGAGAGCACTCAGAAAAAAACCCGTCGCTATTTTCTGGGAAAAAACTCTCTACACATCTTCCTGAAAATTGTCATCTACAAAATGACTCTATAACTTTCTCTCTTACATTTCTTGTCATAATTATCTTATATATACACGACTTTAGACTCATCTCGCGTCTATGACTCTATTCCTTATCATTCTAAGGATTTAACTATACTTAGCTTACAAAATTCTTCATTTATATGTACATATGTGTACAAGACATCATCCTGAATTCTTCTTCACTTTACAAGTGTCTTTCTTTGCTTCATTCTGACCATAAGCATTCTCCAAGATCTGTATAATCACCAATTTGTGATTGGTTTGCTCCAACAGCATCGACACTAGTACCTATCTCTCGACCCAACACACTGGAAGAATTTACTTGAGAATCAACCATCACTAGCGAAGAGGATTATGGAAAAAGGATGTAGAATTGAAGTCCACTTCCAAGGTTACAATACACCCAATCTATGGTTGACCGGAAGAACATCCCCATGTACATCTTTGGACTTTTGAGAACCAGTATGCATGAAACCATAGAATGGTGCATAATGATCGCAAACAACAGGTATTCCAAGCTACTTTAGCTACTGATGTAGTCAAATGGTTAATTGAATATTCTCTAGACAATTTTACAAAATATGATGACCAAAAAGAGCCATTTTTGGAGCGATTATGGACTAATAAAAGTGTAACAGAATTATATGCAACATTAGAGTACATGATCCAGAAGGGTGTGGTGAAGCAATACTCTTCAGACTTTAGATCAATTTAAGGCAATTGGATTACCTTTCATCATCAAATGAAGAGTAGAAGCAAAACTCTAATATGAATCAAGAAAACCCTTCAGAAGAGTCTGCACAAGTCAACTGTCAGGCAAGACTTCATGAGCAGAAATCAACTGCTCCATCAAATCTTTGATCACTGTCAGAAAACTATCCATGGAATCTCCTTCATTCATGTGCTCATTCTCCAACTATTTTCGAAGGTAAGCAACACAAGCCTCATTCCTTGCCTGGTATAAAGTATTGTGTATCCCAAGCATCCTTAGCTATTCTACAAGAGCAAATGTGAGGAATAATGGCACGTTTGATAGACAAGGCTATCAATGCATGTGCTTGAGCATCTCTACCATCCCAATGAAATTGATCTATAGTAGGTGCAACAAAAACCATAGCACGAATAGGAATCTACAGAATATCACCATCTTTGACACCATCTGCATCAACTCTACTACCTATATTTGCAGGTGTAATAGGATGTTTTACAACACTGCACAATATTCCACAATCCTTTTGCTACCAATACATGATGCATCATATCAGCCCATAATGGGTAATTATTGGAAACTTAGTAGGCCCATAACTAATATCACAGGTCCATAGTTCCATAGGTTTCCAGGATCTGCAAGATAGAATCTCAGCATTCTTCCAATATTGACAAAACATGAACATACCACACTTAATCATACAAATGATGAGAGAAAGATAGAGAAAGATTAGACAACAGGTGTAAAGTGTTATGTAAGCCACTGCTTACTCACACTATCATATATACAAATGTCAATTTACAATGTGGGAGCAAAACTCTCAACCACTCTATGTGAACACAAATAGATGAATGAGTGAATGTACATAATTTACATGAATATTTAAATGCAGAGACAGAAATCTGAATATATATGAGATGTATGACCTGATAGACTGTAGAAGAGTGAATATGAGTGACAGAAAGAGGAAGGATTAGTCTAAACCTAATAATTAGCAAACCCTCATCTGAACTTAGGCTATGGAAGACCCTAAATCAGACATGTGCATGAAAAGATCACATACTTACAAAAGTAGCAAAGAATGCTAATAAGTTTGCTGTCAGAAATCCTCATACTCATGTGAACACACCTTCTCTAACACCTCATCAGAATGTGCATGTAGCATGCATGTACTGATGCTCCTTTAGATATGCCGAATAGGACTCCTCCTGATATGGATGCCACTGCCTCCATAAACTCCAAGTAGTACTTGTGTGCATAAAGAGAATATGTACTTGAACTCTTAACATAAGATGAAAATCTTATGTTAACCTCCATCCAATATCTTTGAAATACACCGAAATCTTCATGTAGAAGACAATCTTCAAATACATTATGTAGATGGCTGATCCACACCACCAACTGATAGGGAAGTCGTCTCCATAAGCAAGAGTGTGAGCACGCTCTTCTCCAAGAAGAACTCCATAGCTGCTCCTCAACATGCTCCTAGAGTGCACCATGGCTGCCCCATGTGTGCTAGAGCAGCACCTCTACTGAGGTACCAAAGTTGGCGTTGCCAATTGGTGTAGGATATTTAACAAAGTGAACCAAGACTCTCTTATATAGGCTTTAAAGCTCCATGCGAAAAACTCACAAAAATGCGCTTTATTTGAATCACATCGCTTTTCAAATTGCTTTAGCTTTATTTTAAGTGAGTTTGCTTTATTTTTAAAGTTGCTTTTAGCTAACTTTAAAAATAACTTCTTGACCTAGTTTTTCACATTTCTGACTACCTGATGAATGATCTGACAACATTTTTATGATCCTCATGCCAAGAGCTATCAAATGAGGTCAAAACCCTAAATGAACAAGAAATTAGGGTTAGGGTTTTCTCCCAAATCTGATCTTTGATGATTGCATGTCATATACTTTTAGAAAGCTCTCTTCAAGCTCTACAAGATAGGCTCATAAACATTTTACCCATTTTTGTGCCAAAAATGACTAAGTACCAAAATTAGAGTTTTTGCCCTAAATGGATTTTGGACTGATGTGACATTGTTTTCTTGATTTGCATGATTGTTCTATCTTCTTGATCCTTCTAATCCCTTTCTTTGGCCTTCTTGCCCTTTGATACTTCTAACACATGGGATAATATACTTCCACACATTTGCAAGGAAAAAAATGTTTAAAAGGGGAAGAATGTGTTGAGAATATGAGTGCACTTCCATTTTGTATCTAGGCGAGACTTAATTTCTAGTTCATTTCCTATTTATATTATATCTCTTTGTATTTGGGTACCTTTCCATTTTCTTCTACCTATGTATTCATTCTCCTTCAAGGGGAATTATCCCACATGATGTACTTTGGAGAGTCCCTTCCAACTCTATATAAGGAGGGTCTCTCCCCCACTTTCTACTTGGTTAGAAGCTTGAGGAGCCTACTCCATGCTCTTGGCAAGCTCACTCTAATCCATGTGAGTTTTCCAATTTCATGGTCTACTCACTTTTGGGTCTCACACTTTTTCATTTTTTAAGTACATTCTTTTTTTCATTTTTCTTTTGAGCACTTACTCTCTACACAGTATTAGAGCATTAGGTGGAGGTCTTGATGGTGCATTTTGTGATTGTTTTGGTGGTGGTATTGGTAGAGCTTGGTAGTGTGGCTCTCCAAGTATTTAGAGAGGCCCTTTTCTGATCATTTTGTGCTTTCATTGGGTCAATTGCCCATTTTGCACCCTCCCACCCTTTATTTCAGTATATTTACACCCTCTTACCCCTATTTCCCACCCTCGTGCCCTCTTTGTGGGGTTATTGAGTGTTTCTTTCATTGTTGTAGTATTTGAGTGGATTTTTTAATTGATCTCAAGTTGTTTTAAGTGTTTATAAAGACTTGTGGAGAGTTAATCGTGCATGTGTGATGTTATAGTGCACATAAACACTTTCCCACCCTAACCTTTTTCCATTGAAAGGATTTTATTCTATGGTCAAAGGATTTTACTTCTGTGGAAGTCAGGTGTGTGCATTTAAGGATTTAACTCGTTTTCAAGTCCCATTCGTCAGGTTGCTTTGTTTTGGATATCTTCTATTAATCGATATCAATTCCTGCACATCCATCTTTTGTCCAGGGATAAGTTCATCATTTGTATTTTTTTATGCTTTCCTATTGCATAAAAATATAGTAGGGTTGCACAAAGACTTAGTACTTTGCAACATCTCTAGTCTAAGCTCCACGTAATAGGGAGAAAGTGAGAGCATGCATTGCTCTCTTGCTATGTAACAAAAGGTACCACATCCAACACCATTTGTGCATACAGAAGTCAGATGCTATTTCTTGTTGAACATCCACTCAGGAAAATGATACCTGTTCATCTCCCTATGTCATGGACAAAAGATAAAGAAGCACATAAGGCAAAGAAAACAATCTTCATCACTATGCGAGTTCAGACAATACAACCATAACAAATGATCTTTTTATGCATCTCCAAATCCAACTTTGACACCTTCAAAATCTTTGAGACACTAAGCAAGAAGATAGAACTCGATGCTGATGAACAAGAATATGCAAGAAACAGATAGAAAACCCACACTGAACCAAAAGCCCACCACATGCACAACATACTTTTGTAGCACAATTAGGATGAACATAGGAGAAGCTAACCAATAACACCCCTATCGATATATTTTGGCAGTGATATGTGTGAACACACTTAGGACCATTGGGGCATGTTTTTCACTCTTTAGGAGGTTTTTTTTCCCTGGCTTGTATATAGGCCTATAACCCTAACGAGGCACTTATCCCTGTACATTCACTTGGTAATTTATTTAGTGTTGCGTTGTACTGCAAGCTTCTTCTTCTTCCTTGTGTTGTTCATGTGTTTTAGGCCTCAAACTCAAACAATTGGTATCAGAGAAGGTCGTTGCTTCATCTAAGGCATTGCCAACACCCCTTTGTTCACAGTCTCTGAATCACACGAAAATTGGTGAGCATACCCAAGTTGATTACGAATTCAAAATAGCTTCACTATGTGATGTTGAAATTTTAATATGAGCTTGTTTTGACCCCCAAACACACTATCATAGTGCTTGTGCATGTAGTTTTGTCCTTTTGTGCCAAACATATATACAAGTTTCGGTTTGCTAGTACAAGCACCTCAAAGGGTAGTTCTCTTCAACTTTTTCGGATACAACCATTTTTCTACATCAGGTATTTACGCAGTGGCCATGACTAAAAGCAATGATGTATTTTGTATGTTGACCAATGAGGACAAGTTGGATGGTACCAATTACCCATTATGGGTATATATGATGCATCATGTATTTGTAGCAAAAGGATTATGTAATATTATGCAAGGTATTGAAAAATGCCATACTACACCTGCAAATATAGTTATTGAAGGTGATGTAGATGGCATTGAAGATGATAATCTTTATATTCCTATTCATGCATTGGTTCTTGCCACACATACTGTAGAGCAACTTTGTTGGGATGGCAAAGATGCTTAGACACATGCATTGATAGCCTTTTCTATCAAACATGCCATTATCCCTCATATTCACTCTTGCAAAATAACAAATGATGCTTGGGATACACTTATAACTTTATACCAGGCAAGAAATGAGGCTCATGTTGCTTACCTCCGAAATAATTAGAGAGTGAGCATATGAATGAAAGAGATTCTATGGACATTTTTTTGACAAAGATCAAAGATTTGAAGGAACAATTGATTTCTGTTGATGAAGTATTAGCATATAGTTTTGTTTTACAGAATGGTCTTCCAAATTCATATCAGAGTTTTGCTTCTATTCTTTGATTGATGTTGAAAGGCAATCCAAATGCCTTAACATTTAAGGAGTTAGTCTCTACTTTTTGCAGGCATATCAATCCAAGCAAAACATGTGTATTATGCATGTTGCACATCAAGATTTCTTAGTTAGTCGGAAGGGCAAAGGTGAATGGAGCTCATCTACTAGTAACCAAAAATCTAATAAATAAAAAGATGACAAGAAAATAGAAAAGCACAAATAGTTTTGCAAATACTATGAAGGAAATCGTCATGTCATAAAAAGTTGTCCAAAGTTGTTTGCAAAAGAGGCAAAGAAGAAAGAGGCTGGAATGGTTGTTGCAGAGGCCTCTACACCTAAAACAAAGTCTACTAATCTTGTGTAGAATGAAGAATGGGTGTCTACTATACCAAACATATTACCTTGCAACGCAATTTCTTCAGTTCACTTGAGCCTACCCCTATAAGGAATACTGCTATATGCACTCCTCTTCTCCTATAATGGGAGTTGGTAACATCACTCTGACTACATGCGATGGTAGTTCTTTCACATTGTCTGATGCTTTGTTTGTGCCAGGGATGAAGAAAATTTTTTTATCAGTTTCAACATTAGTCAGGATCGACTTGGTTGTCAAATTTGTTGATGATAGATGTACATATGATCTTTCAAAGGCGATGTTATTATTGCTTCTAGAATTTCACATTGTGGGTTGTATAATCCCATGCACTATGCAAAAATGAGTGGGTTGTATGAGCCCATGCACTATGCAAAAAATGATTTAGCATGTGCAGTACAAGATTCTCAAGCTATCTCATATGCAAAGCTTTGTTGTGCACACTTTGGTCATCTAAATTATACTAGTTTGCTACACCTGCAGAAATCTGATATGGTTTCCTCTTTGCCCAAACTTCATGCACCTTGTAAACATGTATGTGAAGGTTGTATTTTGGCCAAAATGCATCGTTCTTCCTAGCCTAAAGATGGTTCAATAAGAGCTGCTCATGAATTGCAGCTTGTTCTTAGTGATGTATGTGGTCATATGCAGACACCTTCTTTTGGGAACTACCTTTACTTCATGATGTTCCTTGATGATTTTTCAAGTCATGCATACATGAGTGCTAACTTCTTGTTGACTGCATCACGCCCAAGGGGATTTGTTGATATATTTCAATAGTGATGTGTTTAAACAACTTAGGACCTCCATGACACTTTTTTCCCCCTTTAGGAGGTTTTTTTTTTCAGATTATATATACTTCTATAACCCTAATGGGTTACTTATCCTTGTACATTTTCTTGGTAATTTATTTAGTCTTGTGTTGTGCTCCAAGATCCTTCTTGTTCCTTGTGCTATTTATGTGCTTGCATAGACCTTGAACTACAACAACTCCTCCATCTGAGTCGTTCTAGAGAGAAGCTTGGTGCAACTATTGATATATTTAGGTAGTGATGTGTGTGAATATACTAGGACCACCATTGCACTTTTTTCCCTCTTTAGGTGGATTTCTTTCCCCTAGCTTGTATATACGCCTATAACCCTAACAGTTCACTTATCTTTTGTACATTCTCTTGGTAATACATTTAGTATTATGTATTGTGCTCAAAGTTTCTTCTTCTTCCTTGTGTTGTTTGTGTGCTTCTATGGACCTAAAAGTCCAACAATTGGTATCATAGCAGGTCACCGCTTCATCTAGGGCATAGTTGACCCCCCCTTTGTTCAGTCTTAGAATCACACAAAAATTGCTGAGCATAATCAAGGTGATTAGAAGTTAAAAACGGCTTTGCTTTGTGGTGTCAAAATCATGATCTGAGCTCGTTTCAACATTTGAACTCACTATTGTAGCACTTGTGCAAGCAATTTTGTCTTTTTGTGCCAAAGATATATATAGGTTTTGGTTTGCCAGTATAAGCAGCTCAAAGTTTGCTATAGGTTTAACAGAACTCGACAGGGTAGTTTTGTTCATTTTTCTACATCAGGATATTTTAATTAGTGACCATGGTTGAAAGCAATGATGTATTCCATATGCTGGCTATTGAGGATAAGTTGGATGGTACCAATTGCCCATTACGGGCTTCTATGATGCATCATGTATTGTTTGTAAAAGGACTGTGGAATACTGTGCAGGGTGTTGAAAAATGTCCTATTACACCTATAAATACAATTACTAAAGCTGATGTAGATGGCATTGAAGATGGTGATATTCTTCAAGTTCCTGCTCATGTTGTAGTTATTGATAGACCTACAATAGAGAAACTTCATTAGGATGGCAGAGATGCTTAGGAACATGCATTGATAGCCTTCTCTGTCAAACGTGCCATTATTGCTCACATTTTCTCTTGCAAAATAGCAAAGGATGCTTGGGATACACTTACCACTTTATACCAGGCAAGCAATTGGGCTCGTGCTGCTTACCTTCGAAAACTATTGGAGAGTGAGCACATGAATGCAAGAGATTCCATGGACAATTTTATGACAAAGATCAAAGACTTGAGGGAGCAGTTGTTTTCTACTGATGAAGTCTTGCCTGACAATTCACTTATGCAAATTGTTCTAAATGGTCTTTGTAGCTCAAGCATAAGCACCACCTCCTTTACTTGTCAATCCGCAGAGACGTGAGGATCGATATGAAGATCATGAGAAATTGTGGTGAGCAAATGTGAGTGACAAGCACATACATGCACGCACACACACATGCACCCAAGGCAAGATCAAACAGAGGAACAATGGAAGGACTTTTATTACAAAAGAAATCTATTACAAAGCTGAAACCTACAACAAGCTAACCTCTAAAATGAGCTCTCTAGCTCTTTTTATAGTTTTTTGGCTAGGTTTGGCCCTGTCCAGACCTAGTATCCGGCCTAGTTAAAAATTAGGTTCTAGGGCTTATTTGAGGGCTCAAACGAAGTCTAAAAATTATGAAAACTGGGATGATGGTACTTCTAATGCTCCTCAAGCTCGAGGACTCCTCGGCTTGAACAAAATGGAGTTCCAAAAAGGTGAAATGATATTTACAATGGTTTGAGTGATCAAAATCACTATTTTTGTAGGGGATTCTTCTGAAAATTTTACATACACTTCTTGGAGCTCCCTACTTGCTCCCTCTTCTTGTGTGTCCACTTCTCTGATGTGCTTGTATGCTTTGTCCTTGACCTTGAGTTCCAACACTGCCCCCCCTCTCGAGTCAGTCGTCCTTGACAGACCCTTGTTGTAATGCTTGTTCCAGGTAGTGCTTTGAGAGGTAGTGTCCATTCTGTAGGAACAAGAGTTGTCTATCTTCCAAATGTGGCAGGGTTGGTTGTTTGGTTCTGCATATGTCATTGCGAGCCTTTGCAAGTTGTAGTCCCTTGGTATGTGCTTTTTACTTGGATTCCAGCATGACTGTGTCGTTGTGAGTCTCCATTGATGACCTCTAGATCTTCCAAAGATGATGTTCATAGTAGTCATGCCAAGTATCCATAACCCATAATGAATGATGGGCAAGTGTGTTTGTGCATGGGTTAAGGAAAATATGTGCCTTGTGCATGGCCTTGTAGTGTAGCCCTATGCATGTATACTGGGGAAATGCATTAGAAGAAATATGGTGCAAGAATTGGAGGTCTTGAGCTAAGTGCTCAAAGGTATGTTGACGAAGAGGTTTCCTAACTATCATGGTTATGGTGTGGCCAAAGTAAGGATTCTTACCATGATGAATGGTCGATCGATGTTGATCTCTTTGTATTGTACACCCAACATTGTGATGGACCATCAACTAGTCTTTCATTGTCGATGAGTGTCCATGTTGATGGATCAGTGATGAAATTCTTTGAGTGCCGCGCCATGTCTCCTTTCTTCAAAGCAACATTTGCCAAATACTGAGAATTGAATTTCTTTATATTCCTTGGCAAACAACATTGGGTAACTACACCAAGCTTAGTTTCACATATTCTCTTTAGCTCACCCTAAGCAGGAGTCTTCTCACCTAGTATACATACAAGGATTTGCAAGGTACCAGAACTACTCCTAATAGATATCTTTTGGATGCTCTCATACATACAGTAGTTAAGCATCTCTCAAGTTGCAGACCTTGAAGCTCTTCCCTACTACCATGGTAAGGGGAAACAATAGTTGTGGATGCCATGTTCCTGCCAAGTGCTTGACATCTACCAGATAAGGTAGCAATAATAGCATCTGCTAGCCGAGACACACTTCTATACAAGCCTAGTAATCAATGGTTCCACCTTCAACTAAGCATGACTCATTCATGTTCGATGAGCCAAACCTGGGAACAAGCTCTCTATCCCTCTCTCTCTTTTTCTGCTCTCTCTCTTTTTTTCTTTTTTAGTTTTTTTATTTTTTATTTTAGAACAATGCCACAAAACAAGAAGACAGATGTTAGTATGAGAGAAAAAATAGTGGACATATGTCAATGTGCTCTTGTGCTCGGGATTCTCAATTGTGTCTATGCACGACCGTGTAATGTGGCCCTACACTAATGCATACTTTGGAAATGCATGACCTGAATGGTGCAAAAGACTGGGTTGTGCAAGGAGCACATGGTTGTTGCTCATCGAGGCTTTCAATGTTATTTGCAGATGTTGATGCCATATTTGTTGGAGGTTGCCCTTGGATCTTGAGATGCCAATTGATCATTCCTCCTTATGGGGATCCATTTGAGAAGGGTGTGTGACTGCGAAGTGATCACCTCTGGCCACTTCATGTTTGGATGGTTTCTTGAATGTTGTGTCCCTTGTGGTTGGTTTGTTGGTTTTGTAGGGGCTGCTGATGCTTTTGGCTTCCAAACCCATACCTGTGTGGCTTGTCGCCTGACTCGCATTGAAGAGATTTTAGGTCACCAATATGTCTTTGTTGTGCAAGTTGTTGCCTTGAAGTCCCCCCCCTGGATTTTTTCTGAGTTTAGGCTTGATTGCTTTCGGTCCTTTGATTGGAAGTGGTCTTTCTGGAGGATAAGTCATGGTAGGCCTAGTCCATAGATTTTGAAGTCTAGTGTGAGGGGGCTGATTTTGTACAAGGGCTTTCTTTGGTACCCATATCATAGTGCGATTTGTTTGGGCTCTAAGTAATTTCTTGGCCACCCAAATTTTCTTGACATTACCAAGGAAATGTGATTTCTGTTTCTTGATATAAGGGTCTTTTGGGCCTTCTATGTGAGTTTTTTGAGAAAACTCATCTTTACATGGGGAATGCAACAAAGGTTGATCTTCTATACATACATCAGGCTTATGCAAGGGATCAATGGGTAGTGTGGTTTGAGATTAATCTAGAGATTCATCGATACATTTATCCGTATTACACATCGAATCTCTAGATGTACAAATGGGTTTTGTCATGATTGACCATAGATTTGACATCATTCTCCACATCAGTGATACAAAGTATTTGTTGATCATCTCCTTCTTGATCATATGAGTGTAGATCATCCCTGCTTATGGTTTCATGAGGGGAATCCAAATTTACAGGAAGAGAGGGTCCTTCCACATCCTCCAAACACCTGGAGTCCTCCATTTCCCCATTCGCAAAGGTTTCCTGTGATTTACTCAAAGAAGGATTAGATTCAAAAGCATGAGTAGAAAGAAAATTTTGTGCATGAAAAGCACAATCTTTGAAAAGATGATTTTGTCCCCAATTATCACAAGGTGGATAGTCATTAGGATATTCAATAGACATATATGTAGAAGCACGCGTAGTAGGTGGAGAAGAAACCTCAAATTCTTGATGATTTTGTGTAATGAACCTTTGGGTGCCAATGATCAAGTCTTCATCTATAGCGTCCATGACAAAGAATGTTTCAAAAAATTGCATATCATCCACCATAACAGGCAACACAACTTGACCCATGCATTCATAATGTTCCCCATCCATGAGGATAGAAGGATGAGCTGTTGGTTGAATGTTCACAAAAATAATGGTCACTAGGTCAATATGAATTAAATTCCACTCACAATTAGGGTTGATGTAAACACTCAACCTCCTATGGTCATATCCTATTCTTATATGCACAAAAGTATTGTTATACTCTCTTTCTACCAATAAGGATCCTACTCCCTCAGATATTTCACCCCTTCCCTTGAATCCATGCAATTTTTCTCTAGATGTTTCACCCTTATGTGAGATTATTTCATGCATCTCATGTTTATCTCCCTCCTTTTTTTCAATCTTAGCCCCCTTTCTTCTCCCTTTTTCTTTTTTCTTCCCCATGAAACAATTTTTCTCTCCCTTGGCTTCCCAACCCCACCTGAAGGTCAACTTCAAATTACTCTATCTGAAAATCAATGCATTATTCTTACAAAAAACGGAAAAATTTATGTCAAATCAGACTCCTGGGGGTCAAAACAGGCAAACAAGACCTTTTGGAAAAATCACGATTTTGTGTGAAGATCGCGATTTTAGACAACCTTGGAAATCACGATTTTGAATGAAAATCGCGATTTTTGGGGGTCTGAAAAATCACGATGCTGAGCTCTTATGAAAATCGCGATTTTGAAGGATCATGAAAATCGCAATGTTGAGCAACCGTGAAAATCATGACTTTGTGAAATCATGAAAATCGCGATGCTGAGCACTGATGAAAATCGCCATTCTGAACAATCCCAAAAAAGGTGATTTTGAGTGAGAATCGGGAAAAACGCGATTTTGAGAATGATCGTGACAAAATCGCGATTTTGAATGAAAATTGTGTTTTCTCAAAATCGTGTTTTTGACATGAAAATCATGATTTTGAATGAAAATCGTATTTGGTCAAAATCGTGTTTTTGGCCTGAAAATCGTGATTTTGAGAATGACCAGAAAATTGCGATTTTGATTGAAAATTGTGTTCTGAAAATCGTGATTTTGTACCTTAGTGAAAATCGTTTTTTCTAAAAATGGTGAAAATCGTGTTTTTGAAAATCGCGATTTTGGAGCCACAGAGAAGCGTATTTTCTCAAAATCGTGTTTTTTTGCTGAAAATCGTGATTTGTGAAAATCGCGATTTTGAGCCCACTGAAAATCGTGTCTTCTCAGAATCGTGTTTTTTTGAGAGATTTAGAGAATCGCGATTTTGAGCACAACTAGAGAATCGCGATTCCGAGAATGACCCCAGAATCGTATTCTTTTCAAAAAGCTTTTAGGCGGGAAATAGAAAATCGTATTTTTTTTGAAAATGAATTTTATGAAAATCGTGATTTTCAGTCAGAATCGTGTTTTTTGGCAAGAAATTCAAATTTCTGAGCGCCGAGCAATGGCGAGCTTTGTATGTGCAAAAAATCATGAAAAAACACAGGCGCTTGCTCTCCCTTGCATCTCCTAACTCCTTCTCATACAATAATGCATGAAAAATGGTATGAAAATGGTGAAAATGCTCTAAAAAACAAGAAACTTCTATGAAGAAGAAGATGGAAGAAGATGGAGATGGTGATAATGATGAAGATGAAGAGGAGAAATCAAAAAATGAACAAAAATGACAGTTTTTTTTAACCTTCCAACGTTGCAAATCTACGATCTTACCATCACAACGCTTGTCCTCGAAGCTCTCTCCACGGCAACGGTGCCAAAATTTGGTGTAGTTCAAGCGTAAGCACCACCTCCTTTACTTGTTAATCTGCGGAGACGTGAGGACCGATATGAAGATCATGAGCAATTGTGGTGAGCAAATGTGAGTGACAAGCACATACAAGCACACACACACACACACGCACACAAGGCAAGATCAAAGAGAGGAACAATGGAAGGACTTTTATTACAAAAGAAATCTATTACAAAGCTGAAACCTACAACAAGCTAACCTCTAAAATGAGCTCTCTAGCTCTTTTTATAGTTTTTTTACTAGTTTTGGCCCTATCTAGACCTAGTGTCTGGCCTAGTTAAAAATTAGGTTCTAGGGCTTATTTGAGGGCTCAAACGAAGTCTAAAAATTATGAAAATTGGTATGATGGTACTTCTAATGATCCTCAAGCTCGAGGACTCCTCGACTTGAACAAAAATGGAGTTCCAAAAAGGTGAAATTATATTTACAATGGTTTGAGTGATCAAAATCACTATTTTTGTAGGGAATTCTTCTGAAAATTTGACATACACTTCTTGGAGCTCCCTACTTGCTCCCTCTCCTTGTGTGTCCACTTCTATGATGCGCTTCTATGGTTTGTCCTTGACCTTGAGTTCCAACAGTCTTCCATATTCGTATCAGATTTTTGCTTTTACTCTTTGATTGATGATGAAAGGAAATCCAAATGCGTTAGCATTTGAGAAGTTAGTCTCTGTTCTATTACCGGAAGATCATTCTAGGTAGAACAATTCCATTATGCATGTTGCAGATCAAGCTTTCTTGGCTAGTCAGAAGGGCAAAGGTAAATGGAGCTCATCTACTAGTAAGCAAAAATCTACTAATTTTGCACAATCAAAGAAGGATGACAGAGATGAGAAGAAAACAAAAAAGCAGAAACTGTTTTGTAAATATTATAAAGGAAATGATCATGTCATAAAGAGTCGTCCAAAATTGGCTACAAAAGAGGCAAAGAAGAAAGAGGGTTGGAATAATTGTTGTGGAGTTCTCTACACCCAAAACAGAGTCTGCTAATCTTGTGCAAAATGAAGAATGGGTATTTACTACTGTTTGTAGTTATTAACCATCTTCTCATGAATAGTGTATGTCTGCACTAGACTCATATGTTTGGTACTTTGATAATGGGGCAACCAACCATATTACCTCGTAGTGTGGTTTCTTCACTTCACTTGAGCCTACCCCTATAGGAAATACTATCCTATCATGGGAGTTGGTAAGATCATTCTAACTATTGTTGATGGTAGTTCTTTTACATTGTCGAATGCTTTATTTATGCCAAGGATCAAGAAAAATCTTGTTATCAGTTTCAGAATTAGCCAAGATCGGCTTGGTTGTGAAATTTGGTGATGACAGATGTACAGTTCATGATATATCAAATGGTGATGTCATTTTTGCTTGACATTTTATGTCGTTAGCTCTATAAGCTCATAGTCTATGAAAAATCTGTGAATGATTCAGCATGTGTAGTACATGATTCTCAGGCTATGTTAGATGCAAGGCTTTGACATGCATTCTTTGTTCATCTAAATTTTGCTAGTTTGATATGTTGGAGTCTATTGACCTCCAAAATAGAGCTGGAAGTAGGTGGAACCCCCTAGGAACAAGTTGACCTTCTCACAAACTTCATCACAGAAAACCAGTAATGCTTGCAGAGCTTAATTTTCTCTAATGGAAATAGAACTTTCTAAAACTGTTTTAAACACATATACTAGAGACCAAGAGCTTTCCAATGAGCCAAAGAACACTCAATTTGGATAAGTACACAAGGCGATATGACCTCTGCAAGTTTGAGGTTTAATGGAGACCTTCAGTAGAGGTGAAACCAGAGAACAGACACTACCTGCAGAGAGTACTACTCTCAGCTCAAAAATCCAATGATTATGAAAATTTACAGGAAGAAAGTAGACCATAAGAGCTTTCAAATGAGCTATCAAACATGTAATTTGGATATATAATGAGGGAGATACAAGCTCTGCAATCTCTGCATACAAAACTACAGCAGCATAGAGATACACATATGCCTCTCTTGGACTTCCCACAAGATCACGACTTTTCTCCTCTTTTTATAGCATGAGAAAATAATCTAAAACCTTCCTAATACATCTAAATTTGTGGTAGACACTTGGGTGGAGGTATTACATGACTCAAGTGCTCAAATAAGCAAAGTATTGATGGACTTTGAGAACTAGCCACATCGACCTTCCACTAGGACACCACTGCAGCTCCCTTGTGACTCACTAATTTGACTCACCATGTTCTAGAACTCACGTGGTATTTTTGATATCTTTTATGAAAAATATGAGCCTTCTTGAAGTATTTGAAGACTTCCCAAAGATATTTACATAATTTGAAACTTGTACCCTACATAAAACAAATGTTCGCAACATTCTCCCCCTCAAGTTTCAAAGGGTATTTCCTTCATGCCAAGAATATAGTTGAATCTTTGAAGCTTTGGTCCATCCAAGGATTTGGTGAAGATATCTGCAACTTGATCCTTTGTTCCCACAAAAGAAACTTGTACTTCATTGTTTATGGCCTTCTCTCGAACATAATGATAGTGTACTTCTATATGCTTTGTTCTAGCATGAAGAATAGGATTTGAGGTCATATGAATGCTGCTCAAGTTATCCCCATATATCAGTGGTACATCAACTTGCAAATTCAAGTCATGAAACACCTTTTTAAACCACATAACCTCAGTAGTAGCCAATGCCAAACCTCTATACTCAGCCTCTGTAGAAGATAGAGCAACTGTAGGCTGTTTCTTTGAACTCCATGTTAATGTCTTGTTTCCTGCTATTACCACATATCCACTTGTGGATCTTTTGTCTTCTTTACTTCCAGCCCAATCTGCATCACTAAAGACTTTAAGAGTTAGATCAGCATCATGACTATAAAATAATCCTTCGTTCATGGTACCTTTCAAATACCTAAGCACTCTTTTTGCTGCATGCATATGAGGTACTCTAGGTTCATGCATAAACTGTGACAATACTCCCACTGCATAGCATATATCAGGTCTAGTTTTTGTTGCATAAATCAAAGATCCTACCATGGATCTATATGCATTCACATCATACAACTCATCACCTTCCTTTGCACTCAACTTTACATTACATTCCATTGGAGTGGAAACAAATTTACATTCCTGCATACCAAACATTTTCAGCATATCACATATATACTTTCTCTGTATCAACCACATACCTTCATCGCTATACACAATTTCAATCCCAAAAAAGTATCTAAGCAAACCAAGATCTGAAATTTTAAATTCTTTTCCCAAATTACCTTTTATCTCATCAATTGCTTTTGCATCATTCCCTGTAATCAACGAGTCATCCACATAAATGCATACATAGACACACATGTCATCTACATATTTTACATAAAGTGAAGGATCGGCATGACTTGCTGTGTATCCTTGCAGCATAAGATACTTTACCAACCTTGCATTCCATGCCCTTGGTGCCTGTTTAAGACCATACAATGCCTTCTTTAACCTGCATACATGATCATGACATTTTGCATCCACATAACCATCTGGTTGTGACATATACACTTCTTCATTTAACTCACCATTAAGAAAGGCATTCTTTATATCGAGTTAGATATATATTCCACTTTTTACTTGCAGCTAAAGCCAACCAAGTTCTCACCATTGCCATGTTTGCTACTGGACTAAATGTTTCCTCATAGTCCAATCCTTGAGTTTGATTATATCCTTTTGCTACAAGTCTCGCCTTATATCTTTACACACTACCATCACTATTTCTTTTAATCTTAAAAACCCACTTGCAACCAATTACCTTATGTTTTGGTGTCTTTGGAACTAAATTCCAAGTCTTGTTATCCTGTAGTGCTTCCATTTCTTCTCTCATTGCTTTCTCCCACTTTTCATCTCCTTTTGCCTCATCATAACATGTGGGTTCATTTTCCTGCTCAACTTTTGTCATAAAAGCATAATGAGTATTCATGAAAGATTCATAAGTATACCTTTGAGGTTGCTTACTCACTCTTGAAGTTCTTCTTACCTCCAATGTAGATGCTCTTCCTTTCTTATTAGGAACCTTTGATGATTCTGCATACTCACATGCGTCACTAATTTCCTCTCCGTCATCATTAAGTTCAACAAGTTTGAGTTTACCTTTACTTTTAACACTTGGAGGTGACTCTTGCCTTAATCTTCCATTGAAAGGTAGCTCTCTTTCTTCATCCAAACCACTTTTCGCATCACTTAAACTTCTTGTGGGCTTAGGTAAGCATGCATCTCCTTCATCTGTATCTTCTTCATCTCCATTTATGACCTGCAAAATTTTCTTATCTACATACCATGAAAGTGATTCATCAAAGTTTACATCTCTTGAAACAACCACCTTATTAGTATGAGGATTATAACATCTATATGCTCTTTGAGTATCTGCATAACCAATAAATATACACTTTTCTGATTTCACATCAAGTTTTGATCTCACTTCACTAGGTACATGTACATAACATACACATCCAAATACTTTCAAATTACTTACACTTGGTTTCCTTCCATGCCATACCTCATATGGTGTCAAATGATGAACTCCAGCAGTAGGTACTCTATTCATAATGTACACACTTGTGCTAACAGCTTCAGCCCAAAAAGAATTAGGCAAACACATATCATTTAGCATGCTTCTATATGCTTCTGCTATGATTCTCTTTCTTCTTTCTGCAACTCCATTTTGTTGTGGAGTATACCTGCATGTAACTTCTCTTTTGATACCTTCATCATACAAAAAATCAGTAAAAGCTTGAGAGAAATACTCTCCCCCTCCATCGGATCTTAGCTTCTTAACATATCTTCCTGTTTGCTTCTCGACAAATGATTTAAAATTTTTGAAACAATCAAAGACTTCACTCTTATGTTTAATGAAATACACAAATGTCATTCTACTATGATCATCAACGAATGATACATAGTACTTATTACCAGCCAAGGATGCCTCTTTAGTAGGACCCCATACGTCCGTGTGTATAAGATCTAGCAATCCACTGCTTACAGAGCTTGAATGCTTGAAAGGATGTCTACTCTGCTTACCCATTTGACATGCTTCACAAAGATGCACCATATGTTGCTTAGTAAGATCAGGTAATCCTTCAACAATCCTCTTCTTTGATAGCTCCTTTAACCTGTGTACATTCATGTGTCCAATCCTTTTGTGCCATAGATCAAGCTCTGCTATTCGATGCATACCATAAGAGAAATAGTTTGTATGATTTGGGTTTACCTTGAATGTAAACAATCTACCTTGTTTTTGACCCCTATCAATTAACCTCCTTTGCTTTGGATCCTCAATGAAGCAACTTGCATGATTAAATCTTATTTGCAAACCTTTTTCTACCATTTGCCCAACTGACATCAAATTCTTAGTGATCGTTGGCACATAAAGTACATCCTTTAAGCAATTTGTCTTGCTCTTATCATGCATAACAACATCTCCAACCTCCATAATCTTATGTGTTGTATCATCTCCTGTTTCAACATGACCTTTACATGAAGGATTATGCATATTAGAAAACCATGAAACATCATGTGACATATGTTAGAACAACCACTATCTACATACCATACATCACTATTGCAATTCATCTTAGTTTCTACATTCATCATAAGAAGAGAATCATAATCATCACTTTTACCTTCAACTGCATAATTTCCTTGTTGTTTACCTCTTCTTGAATAGGATCCTCTTCGATTACCACCTTGATTATTTTCATTTTGATAACAATCTTTGGCATAGTGTCCATACCTTCCACATATATAGCAATTGTTGTTATCTTCACTCCTTTGTCTTTGATTGTAGTTGTAGTAGCCTCTCGTACCTCTAGCGCTTGATCTTCCTCTTCCTCTTGTGTTGAAGAAGCCACTTGAAGTCCCTTGATCATCGCTCCTTCTTCCTCGACCTCTATTTGAACCTCTTCTTCCTCTGTTTCCACCTCTTGATGATCCTACATAAAGAGCTTGTCCTTGAGATCCTTTTTTATTTGAAGTAGAACCATTTAGATTCATCTCCTTCGTGACCATAAGAGCAACAAGCTGATCAAAGTCTGGTAATTCTCCTCTAACATAAACTGAAGTAATGAATGGTTTCCATCTCTCATCATCCTTGAGTCCGTTGAGAGTATATGCAACCAAGTCGTCGTCCTCCACATGAGTTTGAATTGATCCTAGTTGATCTGCAATCTCTTTAGCCTTCAACAAGTAATCATTGACCGATGTCTTTGTATCTTTCTTTATGTTATTCAACTCATTTTTGAGTTGAATCTTCCTTGCTCTTGTACCTGTAGCATACAACCTTTCCAATGCAAGCCAAACATCTCTACTTGTGTCTAGATCTTGTATGTGTCCTACCATTGAATCTTGAATATTTTGTGATAAAATGTATATAACCCTTTTGTCTCTTTAATTCCAAAGTCTAAACTCCCTCAATTGTTGCTGATTTGGATCCTCTGGTAATATAGGTTTGATATCTGTTCCATCAATCAAACCATACAAGCCTCTACCTTGCAAGTATGCTGTGATTCTAAATCGCCATGCTTGATAGTTGTTCTTATCAAGCTTCTCTATTTGTGCATGTTGATCGCCCATTGTGCAAAATACTAAACTTCCTCCTTGAACCCTCCTTTTGGATATATGTGATAAGAAGAAGTATGAGATTTACCTTTGTAATAAAGTCTATGCACCTTTCTTTGCTTGGATGTTGCTTGAGATGCTTCCTTGCTATCTCCTTCTACCTTTGTGTAGTCTCGATGATGAACCGCTACTCCAATAGCTTCAAATTCTTCATCAAGGTATTATAACCTTCTCCAAGCTTCAATTCTTTGCTTTGATACCAATGTTGGAGTCTATTGACCTCCAAAATATAGCTGGAAGTAGGTGGAACCCCATAGGAACAAGTTGACCTTCTCACAAACTTCATCACAGAAAACCAGTCATGCTTGCAGAGCTTACTTTTCTTTAATGGATTAGAATTTTCTAAAACTGTTTTAAACAAATATACTAGAGACCAAGATCTTTCCAATGAGCCAAAGAACACTCAATTTGGGTAAGTACACAAGGAGATATGACCTCTGCAAGTTTGAGGTTTAATGGAGACCTTCAGCAGAGGTGAAACCAGAGCACAGACACTACCTACAGAGAGTACTGCTCTGAGCTCAAAAATTCAATGATTAGAAAATTTATAGGAAGAAAGTAGACCGTAAGAGCTTTCAAATGAGCTATCAAACATGTAATGTGGATATATAATGAGGGAGATACAAGCTCTGCAATCTCTGCATACAAAACTACAGCAGCATAGAGATACACATGTGCCTCTCTTGGACTTCCCACAAGATCACGACTTTTCTCCTCTTTTTATAGCATGAGAAACTAATCTAAAACCTTCCTAATACATATAAATTCGTGGTAGACACTTGGGTGGAGGTATTACATGACTCAAGTGCTCAAATAAGCAAAGTATTGATGGACTTTGAGAACTAGCCACATCGACCTTCCACTAGGACACCACTGCAGCTCCCTTGTGACTCACTAATTTGACTCACCATGTTCTAGAACTCACGTGGTATTTTTGATATCTTTTATGAAAAATATGATCCTTCTTGAAGTATTTGAATACTTTCCAAAGGTATTTACATAATTTGAAACTTGTACCCTACATAAAACAAATGTTCGCAACATGATATGCCTGTAGAAATCTGAAATGGTTTCCTCTCTACCCAAACTTGAGGCACTTGGTAAACATGTTTGTGCAGGCTATATTTTGGGCAAAATGTAGTGTTCCTTGTTCCCAAAGGATGGTTGAGTTCGAGCTACTAAAACATTGTAGCTTGTTCACTATGATGTGTATGATCCTATGCCGACACCCTCCTTTGGGAACTACCTTTACTTCATGAATTTCATTGATGATTTTCCTAGGCATGCATGGGTGTATCCATTGAAAGCAAAGTCCAAATTGTTTGTGCTTCAAATAGTTCTAGGTTTTAGCTGAAAATCTGTCAGCATGTAAAATGGCCACCCTCCGTTCTGATTGTTGGGGGGGGGGATCTATGTCTTCTAATTTTAATGCATTTCTAGTTGAACATGGAACAAGACATCAGTGCACAATGCCATATACACCTCAAGAAGATGGAGTTGTTGATAGCAAGAATTGGTCACTCATGGAAATGGTGAGGTGTATGGTCAAGATTCAGGCTTTACCACATAGTTTCTTCCTTGAGGCTATTATGTGTGGGGCACATGTACTTAATAGGTGTCCCACTAAAGCATTGTAGTCTATCACTCCATATGAGGCTTGGCATGGTCACAAGCCATCTATTGCTCACCTACATGTCTTTGGTTCTCTATTATATGCATTAGTGCCTGAACAACAATGCCAAAAATTGGATGATAAAGCACTGAAATGAATTTTTGTTGGGTACAATTCTAAAAGCAAAGGCTATCATTTGTATCATCCATTGACTAAACACATTTTTGTTAGCCATGATGTTGTTTTTGTGGAAGATGCAATTCAACCATTACTTTCATGGATTGAGGAGACATCAATTAGCTCCAAAGATGTGTATGATGTTTTGCTTCCTTTTTTCACAAGTGGATAGTCTGGTGCTGGTCCGAATGAGGCAATTTCTTAGTCTTTACAAGTTTCACATGATGATGTAGATCATTCCATTTTTTATGCAAATTTACATTATGCACTTGTTGATGAGAGAATTGATGTAGAGGAGGCGTAGACTATACCTAAATGGCTGGTGCAGACTTTACAAGATAGCAAAATAGGTGCATCTGTGTCATATCATACTCGTTTAGGATCTCATAGTGCTTCTTTTGCACTAGATTGCTACGCTATGGCTACCTCTAGTCTTTGTGATGATAATGAGCCTGCTTCATTTGATGAAGGACAAAATTCAAAAAATTGGATGGTTGCTATGCAATCAGAATATGATGCTATTATGAAAAATGGTACCTAGTCTTTATGTGACTTTCCTCATAGCAAGAAGGCCATTGGCTCAAGAAAGAGGCATTGATTTTGATGAGACCTTTGCTCCCACATGCTGAATAACTACAATTCATAGCATCTGTTCACTTGCAGCTCATCATGGTTGGAATGTACATCACTTGGACATTAAAACTTCATTTTTGAATGGTGACTTGCATGAAGAAGTGTATGTTTTTTAGCCCCACGGTTTTGTGTAGAACGAGCATGAAAACAAAGTGTGCAAGTTGAAGAAGGCATTAAATGGTTTGAAACAATGCTTGGTATGAAAAGATACATTCCTACCTGATTGCACATGGTTTTGAGAACAGTCCAACTAAGACCACCTTATATGTTAAGCATGCAAATGATGTGCTTTAGGTCATTGTTGTCTATGTTGATGACACGCTGCTCACTGGTCCTCATGAGAAGCATATTGCTGATTTACTGATTCGCATGCCTCATTTGAGGGGTCAAATTTGGGGCATTTCCATCATTATTTGGGCATTTAGTTTATGAAAATTGATGGCAGAATAGGTTTGTGTCAAACAAAATATATTGACACATTATCGCAACATTTTGGGCTTGAAGACTGCAAACCTATTGCTGCTCCTATGGAAACACATTTACGGTTGAGTCTTCATGATCTTAGAGATGCATTTGATGTTGTTCTCTATCAGCAGGATATTGGATGCTTGATTTTCTTATGCATTACTCGGCCATATATTCAATTTGTTGTCTCATAGATGGGCAAGTTTATGCATTGCCCAAGTGTCAAGCATTGGCAAGTGGTTAAGCATATTTTTCACTACTTGAGTGGTACCCAACTTCTTGGATTGTTTTATTCCAAGGGGGGATCACTACTGCCAAATTTACATGCTTTTTGTGACTTTGGTTTGGCTGGTTGCTATGACACTTGTTTGTCCACTAGTGGTTTTTACTTCATTCATGGTAGCTCATGCATATCTTGGTTAATCAAGAAGTAGCCTACTATGGTCACTTCTAGTTGTGAGGCTGAGTATAGGCTAGCTTTCATAGTGACTGTTGAGTGTGTGTGGCTCAGACACCTTATTGCTGATTTGGGTGTTGGTTAGTCTTTTGCCACCACCATCTTCACTAATAGTTAGAGTGCATTGGTAGTTGCAAGGAACCCTCTGTTCTATGCTCACACTAAGCACATTGAGGTGCACCATCATTATGTGAGGGAGAGATTCTCTATTGGAGAGATCAATTTGGCATATGTGCCCACACAGGAGAACATTGCAGACCTTTTCACAAAGGCTCATTCTCATGACAAAGACTAGAGGCAGCCATAACATAGCAATCTAATGTAAAAGAAGCACTATGAGAGCCTTGTTAGCCTTTTTGATATACAAAATGACTAAACTAAAGGGTTCTTGGGTGATAGTTCACAGAAATCGATCTGCAAATTATTGATTTTCCTGCTACTGGCTTCATACATAGAATTCTCCAGACACACTTTATCGCAATCCTTAGAACATCATTTCACTTACAGATGATTACACATATTATCAACCATATACAAATCAATAATTACAATCCACCATGCAATATGGAACTCGATTACAACTATCAAAACAACACTTATACATCATTGAACTTTGAATTAACTTCTTAACTTTCGTCGAACTAACACATTACTTCATCAATTAATAGTAATCAACTTAACAACAAAGATGAATCAAATTGTAATGTTAATATGACATGATAATGACACTTAACAAGAATTACTATAAATATGCCAGCACGTCGATCCTCCTACCATGATTGAATCCCTGCACATTCATGTTGATATATTTACATAGTGATCTGTGTGAACACACTAGGACCATCGGGGCACTTTTTTCCCTCTTTAGGAGGTCCCCCCACCGTATATACGCCTATTGCCCTAACAGGTCACTTATCTTTGTATATTCTAGTGGTAATACATTTAGTATTGTGTGTTGTGCTCCAAGCTTCTTCTTCTTCCTTATGCTGTTTGCGTTCTTCCCTAGAGCTCAAACTCCAACAATTGGTATCAGAGCAGGTCGTCGCTTCATCTAGGGCATCATCGACATCCCTCCAATCATAGTCTCAAAATCGCACAAAATTTGGTGAGCATACTCAAGGTGATTAAGAGATCAAAATGGCTTCGCTCTATGGTGCCGAAATCGCGATCTCAACTCGTTTCGGCCTTTGAACACACTATTGCAATGCTTATGTAGGCTATTTCATCTTTTGGTGCCAAAGACATATATAGGTTTTGGTTCACTAGTATAAGCAAGTCCAAGTCTACTACAGGTTGAGCAGAAGTCGACAGGTAATTCTGTTCAACTTTATGAGATACAATCAATTTTCTACATCAGGGTGTTTTAGTCAGTGGCCATGGCTGAAATCAGTGATGTATTTTGTATGTTGGTTGTTGAGGATAAGTTGGATGGTACGAATTACTGTTGGAAAACAATGTCACATCAGTCCAAAATCCATTTAGGGTAGAACCCCTAATTTTGGTACTTAGTCATTTTTGGGACAAAAATGGGTAAAATTTTTATGTGCCTGTTGTCAAATCATTCATCAAGTAGTCAGAAGTGTGAAAACGTAGGTCAAGAAGTTATTTTTAAAGTTAGCTAAAAGCAACTTTAAAAATAAAGCAAACTCACTTAAAATAAAGCAAAAGCAATTTGAAAAGCGATGTGATTCAAATAAAGCGCTTTTCTGTGAGTTTTTTGCATGGAGCTTTAAAACCTATATAAGAGAGTGTGGGTCACTTTGTTAGGTATCCTACACCAATTGGCAATGCCAGCTTTGGTCCCTCAATAGAGGTGGTGCTCTAGCACACATGGGGCAGCCATGGTGCACTCTAGGAGCATGTTGAGGAGCAGCTATGGAGTTCTTCTTGGAGAAGATTGTGCTCACACTCTTGCTTATGGAGAGGACTTGCCTATGAGTAGCTTGGTGGTATGGATCAACCATCTACATAATGTATTTGAAGATTGTCTTCTACATGACGATTTTGGTGTACTTCAAAGACATTGGATGGAGGTTAACATAAGATTTGCATCTTATGTTAAGAGTTCAGGTACATATTCTCTTTATGCACACAATTACTACTTGGAGTTTATGGAGGCAGTGGCATCCATATCAGGAGGAGTCCTAGTCGGCAGATCTAAAGGAGAATCAATACATGCATGCTACATGCACATTCAGATGAGGTGTTAGAGAAGGTGTGTTCACATGAGTATGAGGATTTTTGACAGCAAACTTGTTAGCATTCTTTGCTACTTTTGTAAATATGTGATCTTTTCACACACATATCTGATTTAGGGTCTTCCATAGCCTAAGTTCAGATGAGGGTTTGCTGATTATTAGTTTTAGACTGATCCTTCCTCTTTCTGTCACTCATATTCACTCTTTTACAACCTATCAGGTCATACACCTCATATATATTCAGATTTCTGTCCCTACATCTGAATATTCATGTAAATTCTATACATTCACTCATTCATCTATTTCTGTTCACATAGAGTGGTTGAGAGTTTTGCTCCCACATTGTAAATTGACATTTGTATATATGATAGTGTGAGTAAGCAGTGGCTTATGTAACACTTTACACATGTTGTCTAATCTTTCTCTATCTTTGTCTCATCATTTGTATGATTAAGTGTGGTATGTTCATGTTTTGTCAATATTGGAAGAATGCTGAGATTCTATCTTGTAGATCCTCGAAACCTATGGGACTATGGATGTGTGATATTAGTTATGGGCCTACTAAATTTCCAACATTTGGCATCAGAGCATTCGGGCTCTCAGATTCCCAGGTTCTTAGACTTCCAAGTTTACAACATATGATTTAAGAGCATCTTCTAACATTTGACATTTGACATACACACGTAATCTAGATGAGTAGAGATTTGAGAATTAGACAATTCTATCACATGTTTATTCATCAGTGTGGAGTATGAAGTTGATGATGTGTTAGCAGTCGAATACTTTCAGAAGAGTATGAAAATACTTTAGAGAAGTATTTTTTGAAGACCAAGACTTGATGAAGAGAAGGCTACTTCAAATTCAAGGAAAAACAATGGTTTGGAGAAGATGAAAGACACCAGATCAACATCAAATCACAGGTATTAGTTTTTACTATCAGATTGTCATTTGCAGGTCATATCTTAGAAGAGCAATTATGAAGAGATTAGAAGGATTCAAGAAGTGCTTTTATACACTTTCATTCTTTGAAAGTAAAAGCAATAGCTATATCAAAACTTTCAAGAAAAAGGAGATTAGATGAGGTTTGAAGATCTCTTTCATGGCAAGAAAGCTTATCTAAGAAGACAAATTTGGAGATGGAATGAGTTTTGTTTTCAGCCAATCTTAAGTTGGTTGGATATTCAGGTATAGAATTAGATATAGGTATCTAGAAAGGTAATTCAGCATTCAGCCAACTTAAGGAAAAGGTTGGTGAATTCAGTCAGCATATGAGGAGATGGAGCTGAGATGATGAGGAGATGGTAAAACATGATTCTATATTCACTTCCATTTGTATACCATGTTTGTTTTGTCTCTTACTCTTAGCATTAGAGGAAGAGAAAAAATTCATTTGAAGAAGTCAAGAGTGTTTGCTACTTCAAGATGAAGAGAACAAAAGGTATGGAAGAGAAGTTTGAAGATGTTCACACCATCAGGTGGAAGAAAGATGTAGAAAACAAAGGTCCAACAATTCCAAAGGGAAAGTAAGACTTCCTTTTCTCTCTTATATTTTCCATATACTTTTCCTAATTTTATCCTCTACATCCAAAGACAAGTCTACGAGAACATCTTGTATGAAGAAGATAGTCTAAAGAAGAAGCAATTTCTTGTTTTGCATTATACTTGGTCATGTTTTAGTAGGTGTTGACAAAGAATTACATTGAGAGAAAGGAAAGCAGTAGATATATGTTTTGACTCATATGTGTATGAGTTATGTATAAGTTGAAGATTTTGAGCAGGCATCTATATGTTCCCTCAATGAATTCTTGGAGTGTCAATTCAGAGCTACTTGACAAGTTGCTGAGATTCTTCTTGATCTAACTCTTGAGGTAAAAAAGTATTTGTAGCAGATATTAAAGACTTGGAGTGAGGTTTTGTTTTGGAAAAGGTACCTCATATTCACTATTTTTAGAAAATTCAGATTTTTGTGTTGTACCAGTCAGTTGAAGAATCTACTTTCTATGTTTTTCTTGTTTTTAGGATACATGCTTGTATTCAAAAAGGTGTTCCATCATATCCTATCACTTGATTGAGAAGTGGAGTTAGCCAAAATAAAGTCAAGCAGATACTATCACATTTCACCCGGGAAGAAGATGAAAAGATGAAGTAATCAACTTGCAACTTTTGAAGTTCTCAAGGTGAGAGTTTGTCCACTTATGATTCAAGTAGGAGTAGGAGAGAAGGATTTGGTTGAAAAAAAGTTTTACAACTTTATGTGAGAAGCATGGACACTTAGAGACATTCAGGTATCAAATCAAACATTCAGTCATGAAGGTTTGATGAGAGCAGATTCTACACATGTATTTTGTTGGAGAGATCTTGATAGATCTTGAATGATCTTGAATGATCTTGAAGATCTTGAGTATTTATGAGTCAATTGTCTATCCTTTGTTTGTAAAATTCTTAGCATTGGAAAAAGTAAGTCATTGATTCAGATTCTATCAGGTTAGTGTTGCAGAAAAATAGAAGAAGATACTTGTTGTGTTGCAAAAGTTTATGGATCCTAAAATGATTTCAACAAGGTTTTGTTATGTTCGGATCACCTAAGCTTATTCTACAATATGGGAAGCTGAAAAGTTACAGTGAAAGCTATTGGCAACTGCAATGCTAATAAAAAGGGTTCAAAATTTTTGTTTCAGATACATGTATGTGATCACTAAAGGACAAATTTATTGAAAGAAGGAAGACATTAAAATTTCATAAAGTCTGATATATTTGAAGAATTCTGGATACTAGTGTTAAATCATCGAGGGGGGTGATGAAACATGAAGACTTATTTTCAGCCATATGTGAAAGAATGCATAATCATACCTATAAGTATATCAAGTATTCCTATATTTCCTTTGTCAATTTCTCTTTATGTTCCAGCTTTGAAAGAAGAAGGAAGAAGGAGAATGTCTAGAGAAAGTTCTTGTTAGGGTGTTCCTGTTCAAGAAAAAGTTCCAGAGTTCTATTGAAGAGAAACTTGATATTTCAGAGAGGTATGTTTCAGAGGTGCGCACATATATGTTTATACCAGATTCTGAAGGACAGAGGTATGAAACACTTCTAGCTAAAACAAGGATAATGACAAGATGACATCATAGATATGAAATTTTGATGAGACTCTTGGGTAAAGTTGAGTTGAGTTGAGTTGAGTATAGTTAGAGATGAACCAACTAGTGTTCATAATACACTAAGTTGTGAGTTGTCAGTCATAGGTTCCAGGATTCAGTTCCTGTATTTGTTTAGTGTATCTACATGACACAACAGAAGTACGTTGAGAAACCTTTTGTAAGGTAAATGCAAATATGTGGATCCTAGTGTATGTTTACAGGTTTGAGAAGACAAGAGATAGCAAGTTAAGAGTCAGTTCATGCTACATATGTTGTCAAGCAGTGATTGCTTGATGTATACACTATTGGATATCTAGTTTGCATATTCTCTCAGGTTTTATGGTTCATATTTAGCAAGTTTGGTTTTTTGAAGTTTGAAGAAAATCAAATTCAATTTTGAAGAAGACTTTTGAAGAAAAGGTTTGAAGATCAATTCGGGAGTACAAGTTTGAACTTGATGACAATTTATAGATGAATGAAGTTTCTATCCAGTTTAGTGTGTACCAATATGACATTGCAGGGGGGATTGTTGGGCCCAATCAAATTTTCAAAAATTATTTTCAATCAAGAGTGATTTGTATCACTATATCAACATTATAAATATTGTTTTTTATAGATTATTCTCCATTTTGTTCAACCTGAGGTGTCCTCAAGCTTGATCATTCCTAGAAGTACCTATATATCAAATTTTGTATTTTGTTTAGCTCGTTTGAGCCTCGAAATAGGCATAGGAACCTATTTTTTAACTATGTCAGACACTAGGTCTAAATAAGGAGAAAACTAGTCAAAAAACTATAAAAAGAGCTAGATAGATCATTTTTTAGGTTAGCTTGTTGAAGATAGGAGCTTCTCATTAGTGTTGTAAACTTGTTCTAGTTAATCAAAGATTCCATTGTTCCTCCCTTTGTTCTCGCCTTGTGTGCACATGTGTGTCTATGTGTGTGTATGTGTGTGCATGCTTGTGTGCTTCTCACTCATGCACTTGTGCCTTCACTTGCTCATGGTCCTCATACTAGTTCTCATGTCTCCACACATCGAGAATTATGAGGTGGATCTTGTGACATTGATACTTATCATTGTGCTAAAGTGACACCAAATTTGGTGTCATTGCTAGGGGGAAAGCTTCGAGGACGAGTGTGTGATGGTAAGACGTAGAGTTGTGACATTGGAGTCATATGTAATTTCTTTACTTTTCATTTTTTCTTACTTCCTTCATCACCATCATCATCATCATCATCACCATCTCCCAACTCCATCTCCTTCTTTGTTGAGATTTCAATTTTTGGTCACATCCCCTTCCCTGCCTCATTCTCGCATTCCCCTCGTTCCATTTGTGAAAGAGAACAAGAGAGAGCTTTAGTGCATTCATTTTTCTTGTTGTTTGTGAGTATTTTTTGTAGGGTTCAGCTATATCACCATCTCCAGCAGCTTCTACAAGTATGATGATGTATGTCTGCTACAAACGATAGAGAAAGTTGGTATTCTTTTATTGCATGCTAAGCATGATAGACTACACCACTAGAGCATCCTAAAACACTAGAATTTTTTGCAAAATCTACATTTTTCCAGTCTATGATGATAGACACCATCTATCATGATAGACAAAATTCATGATAGACACCTATCTATCATGATAGACATCCATCTATCATGATAGACAAACCTCCCATGACAAAGACCATCTATCACGATAGACACCATCTATTGTGATAGACCAAAATCCGTGATAGACGATAGATGATGAACACCCTCTATAGTGACAGACACCCATCTATGGTGACAAACAAGACCCATCTATCATGATAGATACCCATCTATCACAATAGATACCCATCTATCATGATAGATACCCATCTATCTGTTGATATATTTAGGTAGTGATGTGTGTGAACACTAAAGAACCGTCGGGGCACTTTTTTCTCTCTTAAGGAGTTTTTTCCCCCAGCTTGTATATACGTCCATTGCCCTAACGGGCTACTTATCTTTCTATATTCTAGTGGTAATACATTCGGTATTGTGTGTTGTGCTCCAAGCTTCTTCTTCCTTCCTTGTGTTGTTCACGTGCTTCCACAGACGTCTAACTCCAACAATTGGTATCAGAGTAGGTCGCTGCTTCATATAGGGCAGTGTCGACACTCCTCCAGTTACAGTCTCAGAATCACACGAAATTTGATATGTATACTCAAGGTGATTAGGAGACCAAAACAACTTCGTTGTGTGGTGCCAAAATCGTGATATGAGCTCGTTTCGGCCTCTGAACGCACTATCGCAACACTTGTGTAGGCTATTTCATCTTTTTGTGGCAAAGATATATACCAATTTCGGTTTGCCAGTATAAGCATCTCAAAGTCTGCTACAGGTGTAGCAAAACTTATTTGCGTAGTATTTTTCAACTTTTTCAGATATAGTTATTTTTTTGCATCAAGGTATTTTAGTCAGTGTAGTGATGTATTCCGTATGTTGTCTGTTGAGGATAAGTTGGATGGTACCAATTATCCATTGTGGGCTTATATGATGCGTCATGTATTGTTCGCAAACGGACTATGGAATGTTATGCAGGGTGTTGAAAAATGTCCTATTACACCTAGGAACATAGGTACTACAAATACAGGTAATGAAGCTGATGCAGATGGTGTAGAAGATGGTGATATTCTGCAGATTCCTATTTGTGCTGCTATTTCTATTGCACCTATTGTAGAGCAAATTCATTGGGATGGCAAAGATGCTAAGGCACATGCATTGATAGCTTTGTTTGTCAAACGTGCCATTATTCCTCACATTCGCTCTTGCAAAATAGCTAAGGATGCTTGGGATACACTTACCACATTTTACCAGGCTAGGAATGAGGCTCGTGTTGCTTACCTCCGAAAATAGTTGGAGAGTGAGCACATGAATGAAAGTGATTCTATGGAAAGTTTTCTGACAAAGATCAAGGATTTGAAGGAATAATTGATTTCTATTGATGAAGTCCTTCCTGACAGCTCACTTGTGCAAACTATTCTGAATGGTCTTCCCAAATCATATCAGAGTTTCGCTTCTACTCTTTGTTTGATGATGAAAGGCAATCCAAATGCCTTAACATTTGAAGAGTTGGTTTCTCTTTTGTTGTAGGAAGATCAGTCTAAGAAGAACAAGAATATTATGCATGTTGTAGATCAAGCTTTCTAGCCTAGTCAGAAGGGCAAAGGTAAATGGAGCTCTTCTACTAGTAAGCAGAAATCTACAAATGTTGCACATTTGAAGATGGAAGACAAAGATGAAGAAATCAGAAAAGTAGAAATTGTTTTGCAAATAATGTAAAGCAAATGATCATGTTATTAAGAGTTGTCCAAAACTGGCTACTAAAGAGGCAAAGAAGAAGGAGGCTGGAATGGTTGTTGTAGAGGCCTCCACACCGAAAATAGAGTCTCCTAATCTAGTGCAGAATGAAGAATGGGTGTTTACTACTGTTTGTAGTTTTTACCCATCCTCTCATGAGCAGTGTATGTCTGCACTAGACTCGGATGTTTGGTACTTTGATAGTGGGGCATATTACTTCGCAGTGCAGTTTCTTCACTTCACTCGAGCCTACCCCTACAGGGAATACTATCACATGCACCAACAACTCCTCTTATCCTATCATGGGAGTTCGTAAGTTCATTTTGACTACTCCTAATGGTAGTTGTTTCACTCTGTCAGATGCTTTATTTGTGCTAGGGATCAAGAAGAATCTGTTATTAGTTTTGTCTTTAGCCAAGATTGGCTTGGTTGTGAAATTCATTGGTGGCAGGTGTACAACTCATGATTTGTCAAATGGTGATGTGATTATTGCTTTGGTGTTTTATGTCATGGGCTATATAAGCTCATAGACTATGAAAGATCCATGAATGATTCAGCATGCGAAATACATGATTCTCAGGCTATGTCAGATGCAAAGCTTTGGCATACATGCTTTGGTCATCTGAATTTTGCTAGTTTGCTACACCTGCAAAAATCTGAAATGGTTTTCTCTTTGCCCAAACCTGAGGCACCCGATAAACATGTATGTGAAGGCTGAATTTTGGGCAATTATCTTTACTTCGTGACTTTCATTGATGATTTTTCCACGCATGCATGGGTATATTCATTGAAAGCAAAGTCCGAAGTGTTTATGTGCTTCAAACAATTTTTGGTTTTGTCTGAAAATCTATCAGCATGTAAAATGGGCACCCTCCGTTCTAATCGAGGGGGGGAATATATGTCTTCTAACTTTAATGCACTTTTGGCTGAACGTGGGATAAAACATCAGTGTAAAGTGTCGTATACACCTCAACAAAATGGAGTTGCTAAACAGAAGAACATGTCACTCATGGAGATGGCGAGATGTATGGTCAAGAGTCATGCTTTACCACAGAGTTTTTGGCTTTGGGTTGTTATGTGTGCAGCATATGTACTTGACAGGTGTCCCACTAAAGCGTTGCAGTCTATCACTCCATATGAGGCTTACCATGGTCACAAGCCATCTGTTGCTCATATGCATGTTTTTGGTTGCCTGACATATGCATTAGTGCCTGAACAACATCATAGAACATTGGATGATAAAGCAGTAAAATGTATTTTTGTTCGGTACAGTTCTGAAACCAAAGGCTATCGTCTATATCATCCACAAACTAAATGCATTCTGGTTAGCCGTGATGTTGTTTTTGTGGAAGATGTTATTCAGCTTACTTTCATGTACAAAGGAGACATCTGTTAGCTCAAAAGATATGTATGATACTTTGCTGCCTCTTTTTACAGGTGGACAGTCTAGTGGTGGTCCTAATGAGGCAACTTCTCAGCCTTTACAGGTTTCATGTGATGATGCAGATCATTCCATTTCTAATGCAAATTTACATGATGCACTTGTTGATGAGAGAGCTGATATTGAGCAGACTAAAACTATGCCAAAATGGCTGGTGCAGACTTTGTGTGACAGTAAATTAGATGCAACTCTGTCATATCCTACTCCTTTAGGCTCTCATAGTAACTCTTTTGCATCAGATTGCTATGTTATGGCTCTATCTAGTCTCTATGATGAGATGGAGCCTATTTCGTTTGATGAAGCACAAAATTCTAAACATTGGATGGCTGCAATGCAATCTGAATATTATGCTATCATGAAGAATTATACCTGGTCTTTATGTGACTTGCATCCTTGCAAGAAGGCCATTGGCATTAAGTGGGTATACAAGATGAAGCGTAAACTAAATGGAACAGTTGATAGGTATAATGCTAGGCTTGTTGCAAAGGGTTACGAGTAGGAAAGAGGCATGGATTTTGATGAGACCTTTATACCTACATGCCAAATGACTACTATTTATAGCATTTGTGCACTTGCAGGTCATCACGGTTTGAATGTACATCAGTTGGAGATTAGAACAACATTTCTGAATGGTGACTTGCATAAAGAAGTGTATGTTTTCCAGCCCCGTGGCTTTGTGCAAAAAGGGCCTGAAAACCATGTGTGCAGGTTAAAGAAGGCATTATATGTTTTAAAGCAAGCACCACGTGCTTAGTATGAAAATATACATGCCTATCCCATTGCACATGGTTTTGAGAATAGTCCAACTAAAAGCACCTTATATGTTAAGCGTGCTAATGATGTGCTTCTTATCATTGTTGTGTATGTTGATGACATCTTGCTTACTCCTCCTCACGACACACATATTGCTGATTTTAAGGCTGATTTGCATGCCTCATTTGAGATGTCTGATTTGGGCATTTGCATCACTATTTGGGCATTCAGTTTATGCAAATTGATGATGGAATGGCTTTGTGTCAAACGAAATATATTGACACATTATTGCAACATTTTGGCCTTGAAGATTCTAAGCCTATTGCCACTCCTATGGAGATAGGTTTACGATTGATTCTGCATGATGCTAGAGATGCATTTGATGTTGTTCTTTATTAGCAGGCAGTTGGATGCTTGATTTACTTATGCATTACTCGGGTAGATATTCAGTTTGCTATCTCACAGATGAGCAGATTTATGCACTGTGTAGGAGTCAAGCATTGGCAAGTGGTTAAGTGCATCTTTCGCTACTTGAGTGGTACCTGGCTACTTGGATTGCTTTATCCCAAGGGAGGATCGCTACCGCTAGATTTGCATGCTTTTTCTGACAGTGATTGGGCTAGTTGCTATGACACTCGTGTGTCCACTAGTGGCTTTTGCTTTTTGCTTGGTAGCTCATGTATATCTTGGTTGAGCAAGGAGCAGCCCACTGTGGCCACTTCTAGTTGTGAGGCTGAGTATAGGGCAGCTTTTGCAGTGACTGTTGAGTGTGTGTGGCTCAGATGCCTTATGGCTGATTCGGGTGTTGGTCAGTCTTCTTCCACCACCATCTTCACTGAAAGTCAAAGTGCATCAGTAGTTGCGAGGAACCCTGTGTTCCATGCTTGCACTAAGCACATTGAGGTGCATTATCATTATGTCAAGGAGAGGTTCTCTGTTGGGGAGACTAGCTTGGCATATGTGCCAACGCAAGAGAACATTGTAGACCTTTTTTATGAAGGCGCTACCTAGGGAGAACTTTGAAGCTTTTTGCAAAGCTTTGGGCTTACTTCCTTTTGTGGATTGATTCCACATAGCTTGGCACTTCCTTATACATAAGTGCCAGCTCCTTGTTCACCGCATCACTTTTGGGGGGGGGGGATTTATTGATATATTTAGGTAGTGGTGTGTGAACACTCTAGGACATCAAGTATAGAAAACCTAAGTGTTCTTGATGATGCATATTTTAAGACAAAGAAATACATTCTAAATAACCTAAAATGAACAAATGATTGGTATCAAAGGAATCAGCAACATGGTTGACCATCAATAGGGTATATGAACCTTAGATCAGGTAGACACCTAGGGAGACACCACCGAAGCATTAGATCATCTAAGGTTAGTGTTAATCACATATCAAGATCATGGGCTCAGCAACTTAATGACTATCCTTACGTGTTGAGCTCAGAAACAAGTGACTTAGAGATGTCATTTAGCATGGAAAGACCCGTAGGGTGCTCAAGAATGGCTCACTTGGAAAGTCTTGAAGGACCCTATAAGACCTAGCTAGAGTACATCCAAACCAATCGATTAAGTTAATCAATGCATGCATCTATGAGGATGATCTGAGGAGATCAGTGGTCCAACTCAAAAACCATGATCAACCCTTCGGGATTGAACATCTAGTTGCCAAATTCAAAGAGGGCTCATACATAAATAAGCAAGGAACCATGGATGTGGTTACAAGCTCGCCTGATAGGACGAATGAGTTCATAATACTCATTCTTGAATAAAAAATAGAGGATATAGGTCAAGAAGACATAGGAAAAGAGCCAAGAATGCCTCATGGAAAATCTATCTTATCCAAGATAATCACACGAAAGTGGATTCCTCAGGAGAAAATCATAGAAATTTTCTTGAAAAGAGATATTGACAAAGCCTTTTGGAGGTTCGAGCTAGATTAACCTAGTAACATAAGTGAAATAACAATCTATGAGTTCAAGGACCCCATATGCCCTTGGAAAAGCTATCTATTTAGATAACTCTTTGAAAAGAATTTTTGTGGTATTGGAGCATAGTAGACATGCATATACTTGGAAGGGAGAGTTGATATTCCTCTCTAGTAGACACCATGTGCCTCAGGCCCCACAAGGTGTAGGATTCTCGCATGTATTTGAAGTCAAAAAGAAAGGCTTAAGGAAAGACCTAAAGTGAGCTTTGCAAACCCCTTAGGCAGAGAATGGTCATGACTAGAGAAAAATGAATAGATGAGGATAGACATAGAAATCTAGGACATCAAAGGGGCATGGATGGGTTCCCCTTTCCCAAGCCTAGAGAACATCCTAAGATCTTGAGGCCTACCCAATTGGTTAAATCCATGAAGAATTACTTCGATGGCACTAGAGACCCATACAATCATGTAGCAGAGTTTAGACAATTACTGAGAGCTGAACACGTTGATGACTTGTTCACTCAATGTAATGCCTTTGGCCTAACTCTGAAAAACACAACCTTGACATGGTTCCAACCACTAAATTGAGGAACATTTTGGAATATCGATCAACTACAAGAAGCCTTTATCATCAAATTCTCCAAGAGTGGCGTCAGACAAAATACCTCATTTCTGATCCATAGCTTCAAGCAAAAACCCCGGGAGATGGTTAGACTAGGAGGAAGATGATTTAGACAGTACCTAGAAAGATGCCCTATTCCAGAACTACCTACACCAGCCAAACAAGTAGCATTATTCTTGGATGGTTTGTTAAGTGCCAAGTTGAGATCATATGTGTATCTAAAAGAGCCTAGAACCATAGAGCACTGTGTTCAAATATGCATTTATATTGAGGACAATCTAGGGGAAGAGTTAGAGCTTTCCCAGATTTATAAATATTTGGACAGTGCTATGAGCTTTACTTCTAAACCATCCATATCGATGGAGGTGTTTGCAGAGAAGGTAGTAGCAAAAATAGGTGTATCAAGCAGTGAAATGGTGCTACAACTATGAAGGAGACCACATGGCTAATGTTTGTCAGAGTATGGCTCAGCCCCAAGGAAACCCTAATATCCAATACTGCACTATTGAAAGGAAATACACAAACCACACAACATAGGACTACCCACCACTTCAACATCACAGCTCATCAAGCTTCACACATGTATTACAGTAGCTAAAACCTGATGGGGAGGCATAGACAATAGTTCTAAACACACATTTCAAGCATCAAACACACACATGCACACACACAATCACTTGGAGAAGAGAATACTCAGCAGAGAAGAAGCAAATTCAAAATTTTGGCTTGATTTCTCCCAATATCAAAAAGTTCTTACAGAGAGTCATCAAGTGACTTATATACATGTGCCCTAAAAATGGTCCTTCCACACAAGAGACTAGCACTTTTATTGGAAATCACTAAATTCCTACTATTTTACAAGGATTATGTTACAATATTTGGGGTTTGTGCATCTAGAGGACTCCTCTAGTACATTTACATGGCTCTTGATGTCATATCAAGGAAATTTGGAAAAGAAAAATTATGCCTAATTTTGAAAATTTTTGGGGCTTGCTTTCCTTTGCCTCTTTCTTCTACAACACTCTCCCCCTCTTTGTCTTTGTCATCCCTTGATAGGATTTGCTTCCATTCTTTAGTGTCGAACATGTGGCAGATCTAGTTCCTGATTGTCTCGATGGTATTTTTGTAGTTGTCCATCGCTAGCACCTGTGGAGGTCCTAACATTTCAGACGTAATGTAAATTTCATTACTTTTTCCCAATGGTCAAGGAACTAATAATAACTTGGGCCCCGTTGCATTATTTTTAGCCTTTTTATTCTTTTCCCTGCACACACCTAGTGGCTAAGGTGACGTATATTTATTCACCTTTCACTAGAGTTCTTTGCATTGTTGGGACGACCTTGTTTAACTTCTCTCCACTGCCCGCACTAAGATGATGTATATTTGGTCACCTCTCATTAGAGTTCTTCCCATTTTTGTTAGGATCTTGTTGGTGTGGGACTTTATTAAGCTTCTTTATTCATGTCCTTTGGGTCCCCCTTATTTCGTGTTGAAGCTTGATGCATGCCAATATGGGGCTTTTGGTAGAGGGTGAGTTTTTATTGTGCCACTTTGCATTTTGAATTTATTCTTCTTTTTCTTTTGTTGGATTCTCCCTCCACACGTCCCTCCTCCTGAACTCTGTAATCCCTGATAGACTTTGATAAATGACATGAGTATGTTTGGAATATTGTTTGCTCTTTTTGGTTAAGAAGATTGACTTCATGTATCATTAACTATTTCCATTGAGTTGATTTCACCCCATCATGTGGTGCTTTCCTGTGATCTGCAAAAAAGCTTAGTTCATATACGACTAGTCGAGCATTGAAGTTGGATGATATTTTCAAGAATATTTCTGAGTCCATTTAAAAAATCCTATAAAGAACGTTTCTTTGAACATCTGCATGTATGGACTTGGAAAAAACATGATCTGATAATAAATTGTCATTATAATGAGGTGGCTAGGCGTGATAGAAAGATTAAAAATTAGAGCATCGGTTCCTTGGTTAATGCCAATGAAGTTCAAAAATGTATATTGCACATGTTTGAATACCTTCAAAACTGTGAGGAGCATGCTCAACACTTTATTGGTCATTTTGATGGCTAATTCGGGAACTGTGGTGTATCTTGAAATCCAAAATTTGATTGTTCACATGATGTAATCTTTGGTTGGTAAGTAGTTATGTGGTGGGCTTGGTAATAACGGAAAATTAATCCATTTGTTATTTATTGATCCTAGTCGTTGTGCCTCCCACAATTTTTTCTAGGGTCTTCTTCATGGCATAGGGCAAAAAGATGGATTTACCTGAAGTAGATATTGTGCATCTTCCCAATGCACCCGCAATATAGGGTTTTTGTCCAAAAAATTGCACCTCCATATTGGATCAACTTGGTCGAATTCTTCGTATGTGTATGAAAATGTATCAAACATGAAGTTTAGCTTCTGGTCTGATTCTTTCTATGTAGTTCTTTTAATATAGTGTCTAGTTTATTCTTTGAGTAAACCGTATGGGATAGTTCTTTTAATATAGTGTCTAGTTTATTCTTTGAGTAAACCGTATGGGATATTTAATGGTTTTATGATTCGATCTAAATTTTTACTTTTGATTTTTGCTTCCTTCATCACCTTTACTATTGTATCCTCGAACTGTGCTATAAGCTGGGACACCCGCACAGTCCACTCCCTTCAACTTATGCAATATTTGGTATATCTTGATTAACATGATGTGCACAATATGTATTGGTGAGTTATTGATGGGGGGAGAAAGAGGGTGTACCTCAATCTCCATAGTAGCCACTTGAGAGCTTGTAACTACTAGTGGCCCATCTTGTCGTGCTTGTCTATCTGATCCTGTAACCTTTTGATGAGTGCATCTTTGTCTTTTATCTGTTCGTTGGCTACTGTAAGTGCTTTGTTACTTTGCATGAATTGTTCACTAAGTACATCTAATTGATCGGCGTCCTCTTTGCACTATTTTACAATCTTAGATTCTCCTGCCTTCCATTTATTTCGTAATTCATTTGTATCATGCATATTCTTGTGTTCCCATTGCTCACTGTAGCTCAGTGATGAGTAGCACCTCCTTTAATGTCAATCTGCGAAGATGTGAGGATGGTATGAAGACCTCGAACAAGTGATGGCACAAGTGTGTGAGTGAGAAGCACACAAACATGCACACACATACACACACGCATGCACATAAGGCAAGAACAAACAGAGAGACAATGGAGTAACTTCTATTTCCAAAGACTTCTCATACAAGTTCAAATCTACCACAAGCTAACCTCAAAAATGAGCTCTCCAGCTCTTTTTATAGTTTTTGACTAGCTTTGGTCCTGTCCAGACCTAGTGTCCGGTTCTAAGGCTATTTTGGAGGCTTAAACGAGCTTTGAAAATTATGAAAATTGGTACATAAATACTACTAATACTCCTCAAGCTCGAGGACTCCTCGGCTTTAAAAAATAGAGTTGAATCTACCAAAAACGGTATTTACAATGTTCATGAAGTGATTAAAATCATTGTTACAAAGAGATTAAGTTGGAAAAAATGAATGGCCAACTTGCCAGATCTTTGTTGACTGCCTTGCCTACTCGTTCCTTCTCTTTTTTTTGACTCCCTTCGTTGGCTCCCCTGTCATGTAGGTCTCTGAGTGCTTTGACTGCTACCAACACGCCCCCTCTCTCGAGTCTGTCGTCTCTGACAGACCCTTGTTGGGCTTATCGTTTCACATAATGTTCGATGACGTCGGTAGCTAACTGGTGCTCTTCTAAGTCGGTTAGTAGGGCATCCCAATCAACTGGCCCTGGAATATCCAGATGTAGCATTCATAATTGCTCAGATTGTAAGGTCCTCTCCATAGCGAAAAGTTGGAGAAGATGTGAGGGTCTGGGTACAAATATTTCAGAGTGATATTCCCAGAACCCCGAACATCTCCTCAAAATTTTGTTTGTAGCATGTTGGGAGGTACTTAATTCTTGTGTGTCAGGCATATATTACATTAATTGAGGGGGTTGTGCTCATGTCGTACACCAAGTCTAGGTTGCGTGCGATGAAGCCGACTCCTGAGAAATGGGGATCTTTGATGTTCTTGAAGGTTTGGAAAGTGACCAACATTAATTTAAATATTTTAATACACATCTGTGCCATCACGTCTGGTATGTTTCGTAGCCTGACTCCCTAGTGACGGATGGTAGAGATCATGTATGCCACTATAGCCAGTCCTCATGGTGGTGCTAGGTACATGTAATTTAACCATTTTGCATAGCCTTTAACATTCTTCACAGTGATGGCAAAGTCAGGCCATGTGCATCTTCTAAGGACTGGGGCGTAACATGGATTGTACTTGATGAATAGGGGCATATTATTCCATGTACAAACCATTTTTGGATACGTTTCGAGGAGATGCAGCCACCAGGTAGGTTGGAAAATGGATCCTTGTGTAGCACTTTCAGGTATATCGTCGGGGCCAAATTGAGTAGCGAAGGTTGGAGCCTTGCCACATTGTCATTGAATTTCTGTGTTATAATTGGCTAAGACCACACAATAGGGCACATATTGATCATCATTTGTGCCTATCCATCGATGATGAGACATGCGTCAAAAATATTCTGATTTTATAATAGTGTCCTCAATCTTAGACATTGCCTGAATCTGTACCACAACTCGATGATGAATTTACAAATTGGGGTCGGGGGGTTTATTACAAGATTTTGGTCACCAAATGCAAGGTGCGGTTTTACAATGGGGTTGTCGGTGGGCTATGGGAGGCTTTACAAATGTGACTCCTTGAAAATGAGGCTTTTTAGGGACCCATTTACAAGTGATCCTGTTAATGCCAGTTTGAACATGTGCAATTGTGTATGAATGGAGCTTTTTCTTATGAAGCTTAAGGGTAGCCATTTGAGCCCTCAAGCAAGCCTTAGGCACCCAGATCTATCTTGATTGTGGGTTGACCTTCATCGACTACTTAGGTACCCAGATGAGGGTTACTTTCCTAGGTAAATCCTCGAAAGATTTCTTATTAGGGACCTATCATGGGTTACTAGCATGACATTTAGTCAGAGGCTTTAACTGGGCCGCATCAGGATGCTCGCCTTTCCGTACTCATATTTGTTTTGTTGGTGGAGACACCTTGCTTCGTACTCTCCTTTGGCTTTGAGCATAGGCCACTTGCTTCCTCTGCATTCCCTACTCCTTTGGTTGCCATGTCTTGATCACTTTTGGAAAAGAAGGGAGTTCCATCGTATCTTTAACTTCATGGTTCAAAATATCATCTCTTTGCATCACTGATTTCTGGACAAGAATAACATCTTTATCTTCATGTGTACCCCTAGGAGGACCAGGAGTTGGTGCCTTTCCTAGTTCCTTGAGTGCTTGATTTTCTAACTCGATGGTAATGCGATTTTTACCTACCCAAACTTGAAGAAGTCCACTTCTTAGGTTCAAATTGACTGCATGATTATATATCCAGTCTTGACCCAAGACAAGAGGTTTAGTGAGATCCTCATCTTGACACACGAGCACCTTAACTGTCATTAGAACTTCTTGAATGTAGAGGGGAAGTTCCACCTCACCCATGCAAGGGGTTTCCACACCTCCCAATGCTATGAGGTATGCTTCTATAGGATTGATACTTAATCTCAACTTTTGACAGTAAGAAACTCTAACTGCACTAGTGGCTGCACCTGAGTCAATCAAGGCTCGTACAATTGGTGCACTATTTCCTTGTCCTATCTCTAAGGTCACAAAAGGACATCGGTCAATTATTCTATGGGAGCTTACTCTTGAGACTTCACACATAGTCATATGATATCCTGGAGCCACATAGGCCTCTGTCCTAGGTTGATCTCTACTCTATCTCCTCAGTTTCATTCTCCGAATGCATTCCAATGCTTCTACGTGTGCTTCTTCTTGGATTTTATTTTCTTCCTTCTTATGCTTCTTGGCAGTGTTGAGTCGATTGAGCATTTCCTCAGTGAGGGATACTTGATATAGTTTGACCCTACATTTGCTAATGTAACTAGGGAGAACATCACCTTCTAGTGTAGCTAATTGAACTGCTCCACTAGTTAAGATCCTATTTATGATCATACGTCCATAACCATGCTTCTCCAATTTTCTTGCATGTTGTTTCAGGGTGTACACCAAAACTAAATCTCCTGCTTTCACGCCTTTATCCTTCACATGGGCATCAAAGTATGCCTTTTGCCTTTTCTTAGCTGCATAAATCCCTGAGGCAGCTCTCAGTCTCGTTTCACCTAATCGTTCGAGATCAAAGATCCTTGAAGAGAGTTCATGCCCTGTCCACTCATGCTCTTGTGCTACTTTCAGTGTAGGGATCAAGAAGTCCAGTGGTAGCACTGCATTTTGGCCAAACACCATCTGGAAGGGTGTGGCTTGGAGTACCGTTTTATAGGCAACTCGGTATGCCCAAACAACATGGTGTAGCTGTTTGTCCCAATCAGAGCGTTTATTATTCACTAATTTGGTCAGCACATTGCATAGATTCTTATTGGTGCTCTCGGCTTGTCCGTTAGCTTGTCGGTGATAGGGGGCAGACTTCTTATGTATCACCAAGAACTCTTGAAGAAGATTTTCAATGACTTCATTCAAGAAGTGAGTGCCTCTATCACTTACTAGCTCTATAGGTAGCCCATATCTAGTGAACACATTTTCAAATAAGAACTTAGCAGTCATCTGAGCATCGTTCTTTGTTGTGGCTTTTACCTCTACCCACTTGGTCAGATAATCGGTGGCAACAACGATATACTCCGCATGGGAACTCTTAGGTGGGGGATTAATCGGACTTATAAATTCTATTCCCCACTTAGAGAATGCACGTCCACCCATCATAGGTTTCAGTGGCATCTCATCTTTGTGTATAGGATAGTAAGTTCGCTGACACACATCACACCGCTTCACATAGGTATGTGCATCCATGTGAAGGGTTGGCCACCACAAGCCTATAAATAGAATTGCCTTAATCACATGGTTTGGCCCAAAGTGTCCTCCTACTACACCTTGGTGAGCAGTTTCCAAGATCTTAAGATATTCACTGTCATGGACACACAGCCTTAGGTAACCATCTTTACCATGTTTGTATAAGTTATCCCCAATGAGTGTATAGTCTAAAGCTTCTTGCTCTAAGCTTCTCTCCCTAGCCAGGGAATGTTTTCGTCCTCAAGAAGGCTACTAATGGCTCGCTCTAATCTGGCACTAAAGACACCCGATAAAGAGTGGCATGTTCCACTGGCGATTTAGTAAGGCAGATTGGGCATTCCTTGCACATCCTATGAACATCTGCTTCCATAGTTGGCCAATGCACTCCAAGTCTCCTCAGTGTCTATAAAGTTCTTTGCCTCGAGTAGTGTTGCTCCAATGCACCTACATGTGCTAATTGCAACCACTTTACGTGCTCATCCTCTTCCACACAACAGGCTAATATTCCTTCATCTGTATTTTTGTACATGCTCCCTGTCATGATATGGTACTTCTGGGCTTTTACTACGTCCCTGTCTTGAGTGTTCACTACTGGATGTTTAGGCCCATAAGTCAATACTGGCACTAAGGTCTTGGCCCACTATGGTACAACTTCCAAATTAAACTAGTAAGCATCAGGAAGGTCATATGATACTCCTTGTGGGGCCTCTCCAGATGTGATCCCAGAGAGATGGTCTCCTCTCAAATGAGTCTTGTCTTTCCTCACCACAACCTCAAAGTCATATTCCATTAGTAAGAGAAACCATCTTACTAACCTACCTGTATTGCATGGCTTGTTTACCAAGTACAATAGTGCTTGATGATCAGTAAAAAATTTAAACTTATTTGGAAGCAAATAGTGTCTAAACTTTTTAATCGCATATACCATGCCTAATCCTTCTCGTTCAGTGGTCGTATATTTTCGTTCAACCGCATTCAACTGTCTACTAGCATAAGCAATTGGAAGATCCATATTACCTTCACCAGTAGGTTGTGCAAGCACACATCCAATAGCATAATTGGATGCATCCACGTGAACATGAAAGGGCTTATTCCAATCTGGTGTGGTCAAGATTGGTGTTGAACACAATCTTCTCTTGAGCTCGTTAAAGGAGTTCTCACATTCTTCCGTCCACTCCAAGTTAGTCAAAAGAGAGTACAAAGGCTTTGCAATGATTCCATACATATGAATGAATCGGCGATAATAGCCACAATGCCCCATGAAAGCCTATACCTCCTTGACATTCCTTGGTCTAGGTAGCTCTGCAATAGCTCTCACATTCTCCTCATCCGTGGATATGCCATTCTTTGACACTATGTGTCCTAAAATCTTGCCTTGCCTGACCATGAAAATACACTTTTCTGGATTCATGCAGACTTGATATTCTCTACATTTGTCCAAAATGTGCTCGAGTTCAGGTATATGTGTTTGTTTGATGTTGGAATGAGCATCAATGTAGACTTCTAAATTCTTCCTCAAGAATTCTTTAAATACATGATACATAAGTCTCTGAAAGGTAGCGAGCGCATTGGTGAGACCAAATGGCATTACTCTAAAAGCAAATATGCCCCACTCTGTGGCAAAAGCTATCTTATGCTGATCTTCTGGAGCAACGGCTACCTGATTGTAACTAGAGAATCCATCAAGGAAGCTATACACTTCCTTGCCTGCTACCCTTTCTAATAGATGCTCAGTGATAGGAAGCGGATAGTTTCCATTCTTCTTGGGCACCACTATGATGGGGGATACCCACTCTGTGTGCTCAATTTCATAGATGAATCCAGCTTCCACCAAGCGATCTATCTCTTCTTTGATCTTGGCAGCATAATTATCATTATATGTGTATGGCTTTTGTTTAGAGGGTTTGGCATCTGAGGTCATGGGGATAGTGTGTGAGCATATGTCAGGGTCTACACCTTTCAAGTCCTTATAGCTCCAAGCGAATACATCTCTATATTCTCTTAGCAAGGTCATCAACTCGTGCTCTTCTTCTTCCGTCAGGTCATGTCCTATGTAAGTGCATCTCTCTTCTCCTTCTTCTATGGCTACAACTATTTTCTTGGTGGTTTCTTTGTTATCATAGGCCTCCCCTGATTGCACCTCATGTTTAGGCATTCTTATCATGACTCTCCTATCTTCTATCTCATACTTCTTAAAATTCTCGGGAACCTCAAACAAAGATTCTTCCTCTTCTGACGTAGTTTCTTTCTTTTTTTCTTTTTTTACCTTCATTTTTTGCGGCCACTTGTGTGGTTAACCTCACATCATTCGTAAGTTCTTCGTGCCCCTGAGGGTGAACTTCTACTTTGTGGAAATATTCCTCATCTGATGCAAAGGGTGGGTCCATAATGATTGATTCTAGATCAAAGTCACTTGCGTCCTCAAATGCATCAGTGCTAGGTTCACATTCTTCAATAACTAAATCACCCATGATTGGCTGTATTGTGAAGATGGAAATGTCATAGCCATCCTCATCACAGTGGGGTGTCCATTGTTCTTCATTGATGGCTACGTCCATTGTTGCTAGAATTTCCACCCAACCATGAGGTTCAAATTATTCATCAGGAAATACTATAGGTGCATAGGCTGGGTCTTGAATTGATCTATGGGCTTCCTTCGCACCTACCTCTCTGGCTTTTTCTCTTTTCTCTTCTTCTACTACTACTTTGCACATCCATAAGTGGGTGTCTTCATGCATCCATGAGGATCTTGATCCTATGGAATGCACAGACTCCGTATCATCTGGAGCTCTATGGATGGGATTCCATTGGATGGGAGGTACATCTCTATGAGAGTAGTCCTTGAGATTAACTTTGGTCGTAACACCTAAGTGTTGTAAATACAAAGAATTGGTTCCCCAATCCTATACTGCTTGCAACTGCTGCATAAATGGTCTTCCCAAAATCATCTCATAGGCCTAATTTTTGCTAAAGTCACATATAGCAAAGGTATGCTCGAACTCGACACTACATGTAGTGAGAGTGATTCCTTCTAGCAGTCCTAAGGGTCTTTCTATGTGACCATCGGCCATCTGCAATTTCATTCTCGTTGGCTTGAGTGCAAGCTTGCCCCATCGCTTCCATAAGGAGGTGTTAGCAATTGCAACTCCTGCACCTGAGTCCAAAATTGCCTTGGTTGTGTATCCTTGATGGGTAATGAGAAGATAGGTTTTTCCTTCCTCTCCTTTGCTCATGCCTCCTATCTTGCCCAAGGGTATTTTTGGCACTGTTCTATGAGATCCTACTAGGGAACGAGGTTTTGCTTGTGGCACTTGATTGGCTACATGTTTCCATAGCTCTAGCCTAACTTTGAGTACCTCTTCTAAAGTGAGGTTGCACTGCACTTTAGTGTTCTTTACTACCTCTGTGTTCCTAGGTATGACGAAGTCTTCGTTTCTTACCATGACCGTGGGTGCCCTCATACATGTAGACTTAGCTTCCCATGGGCATGTGAAATGGGGTAGTTCGTGCAAGGAATTAGACTCGAAATCTAATCTCTCATGAGATTGGGCACTCTCATGCTCCTCATAATAGATGGAATGTCTTGTGGGAATTGACCATGCGCTTCATCCAGAAGTGCAATGGGAGGAGGGACTTCACTTTCTTTAGCCCATTTCTCTTCTTGAATCTCTCGCAAGAATTCTGGTGAATACTTATTCATAGAAGAAGAGGTGTTTGGTTTAGTGGAATTAGGCACATAAGCTTCCTGGGGGGGAATGCTTATTCTTTCATTTGCCTTGTCTCTTCCTTGGGGGGTGGCTTCCTTGTTAGATCTTGCAATTATGCTCTCCAATCTCTCCAACAGTCCATCAAAGTGCAAATGTGCCTTAGCTGAGCAAGAATAGTTGAAAAGGCGACTGGCTTCAAACATGGTCTGAGCCAATGCTACCATTTTAGCAAAAAGCTTGGTTCTCTCTATCTCTAGATCAGCTCTAGGGTAACATTTGTCATGATCTTTTACATTTGGCCCTTCTCAGATTCTAGCCTAATATGCTCTAAGCATGATGTCTATGTCCTCTAGAGTGGGGTCAGCTAGTACTGATCCTATTCTAGGGGGTGGTGGAATTGTATGATCTGGGTTGGAAGGTGGTGGTGGTATATGAGAGTGTGTTTGAGAGGTGATCTCAACAATTTTGGCTTTTGTTTCTCTTATGCTTTCTTCTAATTCGCTCATCTTCTTAGACCATTGTCTTTTCATCCTTTCCCGACTATCTTTCCAGGCTCTCGTCCTTTTCTTGGTTATGCTCTCGGTTTCACTAACCTTGGCACTCTTTTCTTGGCCTAAACCTTAGTTCTGTTGCAAAGCCTGAGCTCTAGTGACCACCTGCATTGGTGCAGTGGAAGTGACACTTCCTGTGGAATCTACTACTAACCCAGTAACGTTAATAGGAGTGATTTTTGGCATGTTATTGGGTTTCTTTGGGTAGTCTCGTAAGAGATGCTCTTTGTCGCAATCTTGACAAAAGCCTTGTATTGTCACAGATTTGGGGTTGTGTAGGGGCAAGTATAGGGCAATCACGAATGAGGTGATCTCCCTGACATCTATAGCACGGTCCTCTAGGAAATGGGGGTCTTACCTGCCTAGGTTGAGGCCTAGAGTTGGGATTAGCGTACATGACATTTGCATACTCTGGCTCCCAACTAGGTTTGCTTAGGTCTTCATAATAGTATGACTCATTATGCTCAGGTGACTTCATGTAGTAAGCATGTGGACTTTCAATGTGAGCAGAGTCAAAACTATGATCACTAGGGTCACTTTCTGAAAGCAATGGTGTTACTGACACTATGGCTCTATTCAGATTCTCTTCTGCAGCTGTGTACTTTATCCGAATCACATTAGCTGGGGTTGGAGGTTGTTGAGCTAACACAGGCTGAGGCCTTTGCTGGGTTTGGTAGGGTTGCTGATAGGGTTGTTGGGGTCTGCCATATTATCTTCCCTACTGTGGATATGGCTAAGGGTAGGTTTGCCTAACTGCTTGCTTATTGTATGGTCAATCTTGTGCGGTGTGATTAGTGTATCTCCGTTCTATGGTGCAATACTGGCTACTAGGATTCACTTGGGGTTGAACCATAATGCGACATACATTTGCCATATGGTCACCTCGACAAGTATAGAATCTTTTCACTGGGGCAAACCTTGGTATTTTTTTGCTTGAGACTCCTAAGTTTTGAGCTACTTTCTCCACAAGTTCCTCAATGGATGTGGATGGGTTTGAATTGAGGCTAGTAGAGCTATCTGCATCTCTGTAGATTTTTGAAAGCTCTAACTCCTCCCCTAGGTTATCCTCAATGTCAATGCACATGCGTACACACTCTTCTATGGTTCTAAGGTCCTTCAAGTAAACATAAGATCTCAATTTGGTACTTAGCAATCAATCCAAGAATAAAGCCACTTGTTTGGCTGGTGTGGGTAACTCACGAATAGGACATCTCTCTAGGTATTGCCTAAACCTTCTTCCTGCAAGTCTAATAGTCTCTTGAGGTTTCTGTTTGAAGCTATCAATCAGTGAAGATGTATTATGCCATATACCACTCTTAGAGAATTCGGCAATGAAGGCCTCTAGAAGTTGGTCTATGTTCTTGAACTGTCTCTCATTTAGTGGTTGAAACTAGGTAAGGGCTGTGTTCCTTAGAATTAGACTGAAAGCATTGTATTGAGTGAATAGGTCCTCAACTTGTTCAGCTCTCAAGACTTGCCTAAACTCAGCCACATGATCATATGGGTCTCCAGTGCCATCGAAGTAATTCTTCATGGACTTTACCAGCTGGGTTGGCCTCAAGGTCCTAGTGTGTTCTCTAGGCCTTGGAAAAGGAAAATCATCAGCATTTCTTTGGTTCCTTGGGTCTCTAGGTCTCTCGGTTTCCACTCTATCTGTCTCTTTTCTTGTTCTTTCTCTTCCCAATGGGTTAGCAAAGCTCACTTCAGGTCTATCTCTACTCATGTCCCTTTGAGCTCCATACCATGTTCTAAGACCACAAAGATCCTCTCTGAAGTATTGTCTAAATAGGTCACTTTGCCTCGGCTATCAGGATCTTTAAACTCATAGATTGTGAGCATCCTGACTTCCTTAGGTTGGTCCGACTTATATCTCCAGAAAGCCTCGTTAGTCTCTTGGTGTAAGAGTAGATCTATGCTCTTATTGTCCTGGGGAACCCACTCTGGCATGATAATTCTAGTGAGGACTGATTTGCCTCGGGGAGTTCTAGGCTCTCTTTCTAGGTTCCCTTGCTCTATGTCACCTATGTCCATTTCTGGGATCACGTTACCAAATTTGTCTGTCCTATCTGGGTGACTGGTGACTACATACATCCCTTCTTTGTCCAAGTATCCACCATTTTCAAACTTGATTGCCGGATGTTCTAGTCCAATGGGTTGATCTGGGTTTTTGATCTGGACCACGGATCTTCTTAGGCTGTCCTCATAGATGCAAGCACCTAATCGGTTTGTCCTAAGGTACTCTAGTAGAGTCTTATAAGGACCTTCAACCTTTTGTAAATAAGCCACGCCTGAACTTCCTGTGGGTCTCTCCATTCCCTGAGACATCTCTGATTCGCTAGTTTTAGAGCTACGGTAGTGTGAATAATTGCTCAACTGTTGGGCCCAAGATCTAGCAGTGTGATTGACACTCGCCTCTGAGTACCTAAGGCTTTGTCTATCTCTCCCTAGTGTCATCCTGATCTAAGGTTCATATGCATGAGTGAACAATCCCAATTTTTTTACCCAAGGTACAACCTTGTTGCTAATTCTTTCTTATCAACCACTGGATTCTTTTTAGTTTGTTATCGTGTTTATGATCTTGTCTGAGTTTGTATCGAGAGGAATACTTGAGTGAATTTTCGCACTTAGAGTTATTCGTAATTAATTCTTTCCTTTAAGGTTTTCATCACATGCACAAGTCATCTCTTGGCTTAAACATGATTATTTAGACAGTCTTCAACTTGCCTTGTGCCTATCGTCACCCTAGCTTACTTCCAATGCTATGCGTTCTTAGCCTAAGCTAGAAATCAACAAAGGGAGTTGAGAATGATCCAACCTCATGTGCTTATCCCTTGCTCGTTCGTGCTCAAGAACCCCATTCTCAAGCTTGCAGAATGCCCTTGCTTTGGATGCCATCTAGTGCTCTCAATGGACCTGTAGGAGTCCCAAAGTTAGCTCAAGATTTAAATTCAACTGACATACCAACCCCTTCGCAATCATGTACTTCAGAGCCCAAATTGCCCTTTTTCTTTATGAAAAACAATCCTAGAGATCCCTCAGTTTTCTTCCCCCTAGGTATGGCCAACAAGACCAAAATCACTAAAAACGGAGTTCGTATGAGGAAGTTATGGCTAGTCAGGCACTTGAGAGTCAAAACAGGTGAAGCAAGGACTCCCTAATAGCTCACAGTGTTTTCTAAGGCTTCGCTATGCTCCAATGACCCTTACCTTTTCCCCATTTTTTTGGCCAAAGATAGGCTAGATTTATTTTGCCCTAAAAAAATGCCGAATTTGCCCATCAAAATCATGATCGAGTGGTCTATCAATCGCGATTGATGAGTCAATTGTGATTGACATGTCGATCGTGATTGATAGGTTCATCATGGCTGTCAATCGCGATTGATGGGTCAATCACGATTGACATGTGGCCCAAAAATTTATTCAGTCGTGGTCAAAAAACCATTGACTTTGTCAATCACGATTGATAGGTCTGTCGGGGCCGTCAGTCGCGATTGATGGGTCAATCGCGACTGATGGGTCGATCGTGATTGACACATGGCAAGCGAAAGTTCTGTCGCTCGTGGTCAATTAGTCGTTGACTTTGTCGGTCACAATCGACTTGTCAGTCACGATTGACAGATCCGTTGGCAAGTGTCCATCATCGTTTGTCAGTCTCGATTGTTGTGTCCATCCCGATTGACAGCAAATTAAGGCATTTCAAAGTTTTAACCACACTTTTAGGATGCCCTAGGTCTATACATCATGTTTATGGACTTGTTTTAGCAAAATGGTCAATGTTTTTGTCAGTCATGATTGACAGAGGTCAACGCCTCGAGACTTGCATAGTCAAAAATTTTTACTTGCTAAAGCTGGTGCAGCTGCTGGGGATGCTGATTCTTGCAAAAAATCTCAAAAAACACACAAAAGCACAAGCACGCAAATGCTCTCTCGCTCTCTCTCACAAGTGAAATGAGGGGAAATGGTATGGGGAGGGTGATATGACCAAAAAACTGAAAATGTTGTGATGATGGAGATGGAGGTGGGAGATAGTGATGATGATGATAGTGATGAAGAGGGTGAAGAAAACAAGAGAAAATAGATAAAAGTGAAGAAAATACCTATGACTCCAACGTCTCATCTCTACGTCTTACCATCACACGCTCGTCCTCAAAGTTTGATCCTCGGCAGCGGTGCCAAAATTTGGTGTAGCTCATTCGGGAAAACGTGAGGATGGTATGAAGACCTCGAACAAGTGATGGCACAAGTGTGTGAGTGAGAAGCACACAAACATGCACACACGCGCACACAAGGCAAGAACAAAGAGAGAGACAATGGAGTAACTTCTGTTGCCAAAGAGTTCTCATACAAGTTCAAATCTACCACAAGCTAACCTCAAAAATGAGCTCTCTAGTTCTTTTTATAGTTTTTGACTAGCTTTGGTCCTGTCCAGACCTAGTGTCCGGCCTAGTTAAAAATTAGGTAAGACTATTTTGGAGGCTTAAACGAGCTCTGAAAATTATGAAAATTGGTAGATAAATACTACTAATACTCTCAAGCTCGAGGACTCCTCGGCTTGAACAAAATGGAGTCGAATCTACCAAAAATGGTATTTACAATGTTCATGAAGTGATTAAAATCATTGTTACAAAGAGATTAAGTTGGAAAAAAATAAATGGCCTACTTGTCGGATCTTCGTTGACTGCCTTGCCTACTCGTTCCTTCTCTGTGTCTTGACTCCCTTCATTGGCTCCCCTGTCATGTAGGTCTCTGAGTGCTCTGAGTGCTACCAACACTCACATAATTCTTGCTCCTACTTGAGTTGTTTAGCATACTTTGCGAGTTGTGCCTCAAGCTCCATTGTATTTCTCTCTATAGCTTCTAATACCTCTATTGGTTGACTTAGCAGAATAGAATTCATCAATTCTTTATTTCTGTTTTTAAGCGTGTCTACCTCGTCCATGTGTATCTTGATTTGTGTTTCTAGAATTTTGCTTCAGTTTATTAGGTGTACCTTTTCTACTTCATTTGTCTCATATTTTTGTGTGACCTCTTTTAGTTGATCTTTCAATTGCCTATTTTCTTTAGTGAGTCTATTGCACTTTTCCTTTGCATCTTTAAGGTCGTTCTCTTCCCTTGCTAGCAGTTGTTGAGATTGTAGTACTTGTGCAAATATCTCTTCACTCAATATCTTGAATCGATTCCTTTCAACTAGTGCTTGGTCATAATCTTTATTTGCTTTGTTTAACTGTTGTTGTGTGTCCATGGTTGTTTGTATCATTTGCTTTACTACGGATTTAAGTTGGGCCACATCCACGTTCACCCATGTTTGTGGTATGATCGGTTCTTCACCAGTTTTCACATATTTTCCTTTTTCAATATGTAATGTTTCATTAAATGGTTGTTGGATGTGAAGGTGAACATGTTGTTCATCCTCGTGCATAATGTTTGGTTTTGATGAGCTGCCTTGAAATGTCACATCCATAGGTGACGGTTCTGCTATCACTCTAATTGGCACAGTTGGTTCCTGTTCAAGCAATTCTTCATCTTGTGGCTCTTCCTTGGGGTGCTTGATTGCCTTCTGATCATCCAGGTGAGTTTTTGTAAATTGAAGCTTTTTTGCTTCATTTATTCGGATAATGTACTCACCTTTGTCTCATTGGCTACTCACTTGTTCTTGTTCGAGTTGATTAGATCTTTCTTTATTTTGATCTTTTCTTGCTACTTCTTGTTGGTCTACAAGTTGATTTAGTTGATCCCATCGTCCCTCATCATTAGCTTCAGTGTGGATGTCGACATTCATTGTGGAACGGTATATCTATGGGATTTTGTTAATCTTTTTCCGAGTTGACTGTGATATGCTGCACTTGCTTGTTGGTAGCGATGACCTTGCATCAATAAGTTAACTTGTCCTTCCATATACTCATGAGTTTGTAATAGTGCTTCTTGTAAGTCAACCTCAATAATCGGTGTCAGCTTTTCTAATTGCATTCTTGCAATTGTTTTTCTCCTCGCATTAAAGTCTTTGAGCTTGTTCCTGCATCTTCAATAATAGTTGAACTCTTCTTCTTTTTAGGTACAATCGTAGATTTTCCATATTTTGCCATTTCAATAGTGGAAGGCATCTCTCATAGATATTCTCGCATGTTCAATGCATGATAGATAAGTATCATGAATGCCACAGTTCCATTGAGAATTTTTTGTGGCCCCATTGTTTCTTGGCCTTGAATAAGCATTCTTGGACATTGGGAGTGAGATTTATCTAGTTACCCACTTGCTTGATTGCATGGGACAAGAGTTGAACTACTATTTTCTCTGTGGTGCTATGTACCAATGCATATTCGGAAAGCAAAAATGCTGGTGCACTAAATGAACCACTTTTTCAATGTGAACTCTATTGATGTCCAAAAATTTCCTCTCCTTTGCTTCATGGATTTCTTCTTTAAGATCTATGACACCATCTTTAGTCCATTGTGTGTGAAATTAATTGTGATCTAGTTCCCTTGTAAATCCAATACTATAGCTTCTAGTTCTGAGGACATATCCAATGCCATATGTAGGATGTTCATTACTTGAGTGCATCTTTCAAAGTCTGGCTTATAAATCGGTAATACAAAATATTTTTTGATGCCTACCTTGGTCAAGATGTCCATTATTGAAGGGAGTTTGTGGATTACCCGAAAATCTTGTGACATGACAATAAACTGATGATCTCTGTCCATAATCTTTATGGTGACTAAAAATAGATGTTCTCCAGCTGGTTGGTCTTCACAGAACCAATGCGCTTTTGCCTTTTTAGTGGAAATTCCAAAATTTCCTCTTGTACCATTGTTTTAGAGTCCTTGAAAGCCATCTGCACTCGAAATGGAATTGAGAATTAGTCTCAACATGAAAAATAGCCTCCGTTTTATTCATGTACAGTGACTTTGTGTTTCTCGTGAATAGGACTCCCCCTTGCTAGTTGAGTAGAGCATGATATCTGACCTTCTATTTTTTCTATTTTCTTATTTTTTATGGCTGAAAGAAAACATAAAAGTTAGTCTATAACCGAAGTAATTATTGATGCACATCAGTTTTATTTGGGATATTATGGTACAAGCTAAGTCCTATTCCTATATAGAAAATGTGCACCACTACGTTTGTTGAAAAAGTAAGGTGGACCTATCATGCATACTTGGAATGCATTTAACTCAGCAAGGGTGCAGGATGGATTTGTTGGAGTTAGATGTCTGCGGAAGCATGCGAACAACACAAGGAAGAAGAATAAGCTTGGAGCACAACACGTAATACTGAATGTATTACCACTCCACTAGAATGTACAAAGATAAGTAGCCCGTTAGGGCAATAGGTGTATGTACAAGCCAGGGGAAAGAAACCTCCTAAAGAGGGAAAAAAGTGCCCTCGCGGTCCTAGAGTGTTCACACACATCACTACCTAAATATATCAACAAAGCCCCCCTGGGAGTGATGTTTTGAACAAGGAGCTAGCACTCATGTATAGGGAAGTACCAAGCTATGTGGAAATCACTCCACAAAAGGAAGTAAGCCTTTGCGAAAAGCTTCAAACTTCTCCCTAGGTAGAGCTTTCGTGAAAAGATCTGCAATGTTCTCCTGCATGGGCCATATGCAAAGCTGATCTCCCCAGCAGAGAACCTCTCCCTGACATAATGATAATGCACCTCAATGTGTTTAGTGCGAGCATGGAACATAAGGCATCTGAGTCGCACACACTCAACAGTCACTGTGAAAGCTGCCCTATACTCAGCCTCACAACTGGAAGTGGCCATAGTAGGCTACTTCTTGCTCAGCCAAGATATGCATGAGCTACCATGCATGAAGCAAAAACCACTAGTGACCACATGAGTGTCATAGAAACCAGCCCAATCACTATCAAAAAAAGCATGCAAATCTGGCGGTTGTGATCCCCCCTTGGGATAAAACAATCCAAGTAGTTGGGTACCACTCAAGTAGTGAAAGATGTGCTTAACCGCTTGCCAATGCTTGACAGCAAGGCAATGCATAAACCTGCTCATCTGTGAGATAGCAAATTGAATATCTGGCCAAGTAATGCATAAGTAAATCAAGTATCCAATAACATATTGATAGAGAACAACATCAAATGCATCTCTAGCATCATGAAGACTCAATCGTAAAGCTATCTCCATAGGAGTGGCAATAGGCTTACAGTCTTCAAGGCAAAAATGCTGCAACAATGTGTCAATATATTTCTTTTGACACAAATCCATTCCACCATCAACTTGCATAAATTGAATGCCAAAATAGTGATGCAAATACCCCAAATCAGGCATCTCAAATGAGGCATGCAAATCAGCCTTAAAATCAGCAATATGCATGTCATGAGGACCAATGAGCAGTATGTCATCAACATATACCTCAATGATCAGAAGCACATCATTAGCATGCTTAACATACAAGGCGATTTTAGTTGGAATATTCTCAAAACCATGGGCAATCAGATAAGCATGTATCTTTTCATACCAAGCACGTGGTGCTTGCTTTAAACCATATAATGCCTTCTTTAACCTGCACACCTGGTTTTCATGCCCTTTCTGCACAAAGTCATGGGGCTGAAAAAAATACAACTTCTTCATACAAGTCACCATTTAGAAATGTTGTTTTAATCTCCAACTGATGTACATTCCAACCATGATGAGCTGCAAGTGCACAAATGCTACGAACAGTAGTCATTCAACAAGTAGGAGCAAAGGTTTCATGAAAATCAATGCCTCTTTCCTATGCATAACTCTTTGCAACAAGCCTAGCCTTATACCTGTCAACTGTTCCATCAGGTTTATGCTTTAGCTTGTACACCCACTTTGTGCCAATGGCCTTCTTGCCAAGAGGCGATTCACATAAAGACCAGGTACCATTCTTAATTATAGCATCATATTCAGATTGCATAGAAGCCATCCAATTTTTGAATTTTGTGCTTCTTCAAATGAAACAGGCTCATTCTCATCGCAGAGACTAGACACAGCCATAGCATAGCAATCTCATGCAAAAGAGGCACTATGAGAGCTTGACCGAGTACGATATGATAGAAATGCATCTAATTTGCTATCACACAAGGTCAGTACCAACCATTTTGGCATAGCTTTTGCCTGCTCAATATGAGGTCTCTCATCAACATGTGCATCATGTAAATCTGCATCAGAAATGGGATGATCTGCATCATCACATGAAACCTGCAAAGGTTGAGAAGTTGCCTCTTAAGGACCAGCACTAGATTGTCCACCTGTAAAAAGAGGCAACAAAGTATCATACATGTCTTTGGAGCTAACAGATGTCTCCTTAATACATGAAAGCAATGGCTGAATAGCATCTTCCACAAAAACAACATCATAGCTAACTAGAATGTGTTTAGTCTCTGGACGATACAGATGATAGCCTTTACTTTTAGAATTGTACCCAACAAAAATACATTTTACTATTTTATATCCAATTTTCTACGATATTATTCAAGCACTAATGCATATGTCAGACAACCAAAAACACGCAGATGAGCAACAAATGGCTTCCGATCATGCAAAGCCTCATATGGAGGGATAGACTGCAGTGCTTTAGTGGGACGCCTGTTAAGTACATATGTTGCACACATAATAGCCTGAAGCCAAAAACTATGCGGTAAAGCCTGGCTCTTGACCATACACCTCACCATCTCCATGAGTGACATGTTCTTCCGTTTAGCAACTCCATTTTGTTGAGGTGTATACGGCACTATACAGTGCTGTTCTATCCCATGTTCAGCCAAAATGCATTAAAGTTAGAACACGTATATTCCTCCCCTCGTTCGAAACGGAGGGTGCCCATTTTACATGCTGACATATTTTCAGCTAGAACCAAAAACTGTTTGAAGCACATAAACACTTCAGACTTTGCTTTCAATGGATATACCCATGCATGCCTGGAAAAGTCATCAATGAAAGTCACAAAGTAGAGATAATTTCCGAAAGAGGGTGTCCGCATAGGACCATAGACATCACTATGTACAAGCTGCAATTTCTGAGTGGCTTGAACTAAACCATCTTTTGGAAGGGAAGAATGCTGCATTTTGCCCAAAATACAGCCTTCACATACATGTTTACCAGGTGCCTCAAGTTTGGGCAAAGAGGACACCATTTCTGATTTCTGCACGCATAGAAAAATGTTGATATATTTAGGTAGTGATGTGTGTGAACACTCTAGGCCCGCCGGGGCACTTTTTTCCCTCTTTAGGAGGTTTTTTTCCCCCGGCTTGTATGTACGCCTATTGCCCTAATGGGCTACTTATCTTTGTACATTCTCTAGTAATACATTCAGTATTGTGTGTTGTGCTCCAAGCTTCTTCTCCTTCCTTGTGCTTTTCGCGTGCTTCCGTAGATGTCTATCTCCAACAATTGGTATCAGAGAAGGTCGTCGCTTCATCTAGGCCACCGTCAACACTCCTCCGTTTGCAGTTTCAGAATCACATGAATTTTGGTGAGCATATTCAGGGTGTTCCCAAGATCAAAACTGCTTCGCTCTGTGGTGCCGAAATCGTGATCTAAGCTCCTTTCTACCTCCGAATGCACTATCGTAGTGCTTGTGTAGGTTATTTTATCTTTTTGTGCCAAAGGTATATACGAGTTTCTATTTGCCAGTATAAGCGTCTCGAATTCTGCTACATATCTAGTAGAATTCGTCTGGGCAGTTTTGTTCAACATTTTGAGATACAGTCAATTTTCTGCATCAAGGTATTTTAGTCATCGGCCATGGCTGAAAGGAGTGATGTATTCCGTATGTTGGTTGTTGAGGATAAGTTGGATGGTACCAACTACCCATTGTGGGCTTATATGATGCGACATGTATTGGTTGCAAAAGGACTGTGGAACATTGTGTAGGGTGTTGAAAAACGTCCTATCACACCTGCAACTGTTACAACTAGAGGTACTGAAGCTGATGCAGAAGGTGTCGAAGATGATGATATTCTGCATATTCCTGTTCGTGCTGCAGTTTCTGCTGCACCTACTGCAGAGCAGATTCACAGGGATGGCAAAGATGCCCAGGCACATGCATTGATAGCTTTGTCTATCAAACATGCCATTATTCCTCACATTTGCTCTTGCAGAATAGCTAAGGATGCTTGGGATCCACTTACCACACTGTACCAAGCTAGGAATGAGGCTCGTGTTGCTTACCTCCGAAAACAGTTGGAGAGTGAGCACATGAATGAAGGTGATTCTATGGATAGTTTCCTAACAAAGATCAAAGATTTGAAGGAACAGTTGATTTCTATTGATGAGGTTATACCAGATAGCTCACTTGTGCAAACCGTTCTGAATGGTCTTCCTGATTCATATCAGAGTTTTGCTTCTACTCTTCGTTTAATGATGAAAGGCAATCTGAATGCCTTATCATTTGAGGAGTTAGTCTCTGTTCTATTGCAGGAAGATCAGTCCAGGCAGAAGAGGTCCATTACGCGAGTTGCAGATCAAGCTTTCCTGGCTAGTCAGAAGGGCAAAGGAACTCTTCAACTAGTAAGCAGAAATCTGCTAATTCTACATATTCGAAGAAGGAAAATAAAGATGAGAAGAAATCAGAAAAGCAGAAACTGTTTTGTAAGTACTATAAAGGGAATGATCATATCATAAAGAACTGTCCAAAACTGGCTGCTAAAGAGGCAAAGAAGAAAGAGGCTGGAATGGTTGTTGCAGAGGCCTCTACACCAAAAACAGAGTCTGCTAATCTTGTGCAGGAAGAAGAATGGGCGTTTACTACTGTCTGTAGTTTTGACCCATCTTCTCATGAGCAGTGCATGTTTGCAGTAGACTCAGATGTTTGGTATTTTGACAGTGGGGTGACCAAACATATTACCTCGCAGTGTAGTTTCTTCTCTTCACTCAAGCTTGCCCCTACAGGGAATACTGTTACATGTGCCAACAACTCCTCTCCTGTTATGGGAGTTGGTAAGATCATTTTGACTACTGCTAATGGTAGTTCTTTCACTTTGTTAGATCCTTTATTTGTGCCAGGGATCAAGAAGAACATGTTATCAATTTCTGCATTAGCCAAGATTGGCTTGGTTGTAAAACTTGTTGACGCGAGGTGTACTGTTCACGATTTGTCAAATGGTGATGTGATTATTGCTTCTGTCATTTTATGTCATGGGCTATATAAGCTCATAGACTATGAAAGATCTGTAAATGATTTGGCATGTGCAGTAAATGATTCTTAGGCTCTGTCAAATGCAAAGCTTTGGCATGCATGCTTTGGTCATCTGAATTTTGCTAGTTTGTTACGCCTGCAGAAATCTGAAATGGTGTCCTCTTTGCCCAAACTTGAGGCACCTAGAAAACATGTTTGTGAAGGTTGTATTTTGGGCAAAATGCAGCGTTCATCCTTTCCAAAAGATGGTTCAGTTCGGGCTACTCAGAAATTGTAACTTGTACATAGTGATGTCTATGGTCCTATGCAAACACCTTCTTTTGGGAATTATCTTTACTTCGTGACTTTCATCGATGATTTTTCCAAGCATTCATGGGTATATCCATCGAAGGCAAAGTCCGAAGTGTTCATGTGCTTCAAATAGTTTTTGGTTTTGGCTGAAAATCTATTAGCATGTAAAAATGGGCACCCTCCGTTCTGATCGAGCGGGGGAATATATGTCTTCTGATTTTAATGCATTTCTGGCTGAACGTGGGATAAAACACCAGTGTACAGTGTCGTATACACCTCAACAGAATGGAGTTATTGAACGAAAGAACAGGTCACTCATGGAGATGGCGAGGTGTATGGTCAAGAATCAGGCTTTACCACATAGTTTCTGGCTTGAGGCTGTCATGTGTGCAACATATGTACTTAACAGGTGTCCCACTAAAGCACTCCAGTCTATCACTCCATATGAGGCTTGGCATGATCGCAAGCCATCTGTTGCTCATCTACATGTTTTTGGTTGTTTGGCATATGCATTAGTGCATAACAACATCGTAGAAAATTGGATGATAAAGTAGTAAAATGTATTTTTGTTGGGTACAGTTCTAAAAGTAAAGGCTATCATTTGTATCATCCACAGAGTAAACGCATTCTGGTTAGCCGTGATGTTGTTTTTGTGGAAGATACTATTCAACCATTGCTTTCATGTACTAAGGAGACATCTGTTAGCTCCAAAGACATGTATGATACTTTGCTGCCTCTTTTTACAGGTGGACAGTCTAGTGCTGGTCCTAATGAGGCAACTTCTCAGCCTTTGCAGGTTTCATGTGATGATGCAGATCATTCCATTTCTGATGCGGATTTACATGATGCACTAGTTGATGAGAGAGCTGATATTGAGCAGGCAAAAACTATGCCAAAATGGCTGGTGCACACTTTGCGTGACAGCAAATTAGATGCACCTCTGTCATATCGTACTCGTTCAGGCTTTCATAGTGTCTCTTTTGCATCACATTGCTATGCTATGGCTGTATCTAGTCTCTGTGATGAGAATGAGCATGTTTCATTTGATGAAGCACAAAATTCAGAAAATTGGATGGTTGTTATGCAATCTGAATATGATGCAATAATGAAGAATGGTACTTGGTCTTTATGTGAGTTGCCTCCTAGAAAGAAGGCCATTGGCACTAAGTGGGTATACAAGCTGAAGCGTAAACCTGATGGTACAGTTGACAGGTATAAGGCTAGGCTTGTTGCAAAGGGTTATGCGCAGGAAAGAGGCATTGATTTTGATAAGACCTTTGCACCTACATGCCGTATGACTACTGTTCGGAGCATTTGTGCACTTGCAGCCCATCATGGTTGGAATGTACAATTGGTGTAGCTTAAGCGTAAGCACCACCTCCTTTACTTGTCAATCTGCGAAGACGTGAGGACCGGTATGAAGACCACGAGCAAGTGAAGGCATAAGTGCATGAGTGAAAGCACACAAACATGCACACACATACACACACACGTGCACAAGGTAGGATCAAAGAGAGGAACAATGGAAAGCTTCGATTTCCAACGAGTTCTCTTACAAAAGCTCTATTCTCTAACAATCTAACTTCAAAAATGAGCTCTCTAGCTCTTTTTATAGTTTTTGAACTAGTTTTGGCCCTGTCGAGACCTAGTGTCCGGCCTAGTTAAAAATTAGGTTCCAAGGCTTATTTGAGGGCTCAAACGAAGTCTAAAGATTATGAAAATTGGAGGATGATACTTCTAATACTCCTCAAGCTCAAGCACTCCTTGGCTTGAACAAAATGGAGTTACAAAAATAGAAAATGGTATTTACAATGGTTTTTAGTGATGAAAATCATTATTTTTGTAGGGGGTTCTTATGAAAATTTAACATGTACTTCTTGGAGCTCCCTACTTGCTCCTTCTTCTTGTATGTACACTTCTTTGATGTGCACAGGAGCTTTGTCCTTGACCTTTCAGCTTCAACACTCCCCCCCTCTCGAGTTTGTCATCCCTGACAGACCCTTGTTGTAATGGTTATTCCAGGTAGTGCTTGAGAGGTAGTGTCCATTCGGTAGGAACTAGAGTCTTCTATCTTCCGAATGTAGCAGGGTTGGTTGTCGGGTTCTTCATTTGTCAGTGCGAGCCTTTGCAATTTCTAGTCCTTTGTTATGTGCTTCTTCCTTAAATTCGAGCATGATTGTGTCGTTATGAGTCTCCATTGATGGCCTCTAGATCTTCTTAAGATGATGTTCCTAGTAGTCACGCCAAGTACTCATAACCCATAATGAATGATGCGTAAGTGTGTTCGTGCATGGGTTGAGGAAAATATGTGCCTTGTGCATGTCCTTGTAATGTAGCCCTATACATGCTTACTTGGAAAATGGATTGGAAGAAGTATGGTGCAAAAATTGGGGTCTTGAGCTAAGTGCTCAAGGGTATGCCGACAAAGAGGTTTCCTAATCTAGCATGGTTATGGTGTTGCCAAGGTAAAAGATACTTACCATGGTGAAGCATCGATCGATGAGTATCTCTTCGTGTTGTGCTCCCGGCATTTGTGATGGACATTGTTGATGAATGTCCGTGTTGAGGATCCACTGATGAAATTCTTTGAGTGTCTGGTCTTGTCTACTCTCTTAAAAGCAACATTTGCCAAATTTTGAGAATCGAATTTCTTTTATATTCCTTGACAAATGACATTGGGTAACTACACCAAGCTTAGTTTCACATATTCTCGTTAGCTCACCATAAGCAGGAGTCTTCTCATCCAGTATTCAAACAAGGATTTTCAGGGTACCAAACTAATCCTTGCAGATATCTCCTTGGATGCTCTCGTACATACAGTAGTTAAGCGTCGCTCAAGTTGTGGACCTTCAAGCTCTTCCCTCCTACCATGGTAAGGGGAAACAATAGTTGTGGATGCCATGTTCATGCCAGGTGCTTGACATCTACCAGATAAGGCGACGATAATATCATCTGCTAGTCGAGACACACTTCTATCAAAACTGATAAATGCCCAGTAATCAATGGTTCCACCTTCAACTAAGCATGACTCATTCACGTTCCATGAGCGAAACTTGGGAACAAACTCTCTCTCTCTCTCTCTTGTCTCTTCTTTTCTTTTTTTTTTTGAAACAACGTCACCAAACAAGACGATAGATGTTAGTATCAGAAAAAATAATTGACATATGTCAATGTGCTCTTGTGCATGGGACTCTCAGTTGAGTCTATGCACGGCCATGTAATGTGGCCCTATGTTAATGCATACTTTGGAAATGCATGGCCTAAATCGTGCAAAAGACAGGGTTGTGCAGGGAGCACATGGTTGTCGCTCGTCGAGGCTTTCAATGTTATTTGTGGATGTTGATGCCATCTATCGTGGAGGTATCCATTAGATCTCGAGATGACAATTGATCCTTCCTCCTTATGGGGATCCATTTGAGAACAATCTATGACTGTATAGTGAGAACCTTTGGCCTATTCATCCTTGGTTGGTTTTGTGATTGTTGTGTCCCTTGTGGTTGGCACTTTGGTTTTGTAGGGGCCGCTGATGCTTTTGGCTTCCAAACCCATACCTTTGTAGTTGGTCGCCTGACTCGTGTTGAAGAGGTTAGTTGGTCTACTTTTGTTCTTGGTGTTTGGTTCTGACCTTTGCCTCACCTTGGCTTCTTTGTTGAGACTTTTCGCGTATGGGAGAGCATAGGTTGTTGCAGATGTAAGAGCTTCCTTGGTACCCACATGTGTAATCGACTTTGTTGAGCTGCAACTAATTTCTTAGGCACCCAAATTTGCCAGATATCTTGTGGCTGAGCTTGTCCGAGCTTCTTCCTTCGTCTTCTGACCTGGTTGGCTTGCCTAGATGAGGTTTGTGGGGGCAAGGCTGGAGGTTGCTCTCCTTTGCGTACCCAGATCTGCATCATGCCCGGAACTGCTTTCTTGTTGAATGGTGTCTTTCTATTTGCTATAGTAGTTGTCGTGAATTTTTGTGCTTGCTTCTTAGGTTGAACTACTGGGGATGCTTTACTCTTCGAAAAAGAAGGAGGGTTTGCTTGCCTTTGCGACTGTCCTTCCATGATTGAGTCTATCTCGATCATAGAGCTTTTGACACAAACAACATCTTGCTCGTGAAGATTAGTCTTAGAGAAACTAAGAGAGTGTGTGGTTCCATGATCTGTGAGCATGCGATTTTCTAATTCTAATGTAATGCATTGTTCATGTACCCAAACTTGAAGAAGTCGGCTTCTGAGGTTTAAGTTAAGTGCATGGTCATAGATCCAACCTTGACCAAGAAAAGTGGTTCTATAAGGTTCTCATCTTGACACACTAGCACTTTGACTTTCATTGGAACATCTTGAAGGTAGATGGGAAGTTCCACCTTGCCCAAACAAGGGGTTTCCACACCTCCCAATCCTATGAGATAAGCTTCTATGGGATTGATGTTCAACTGCAAGTCTTGGCAGTAGGACAGTCTAACTGCACTACTTGTTGCACCTGAGTCAATCAATGCTTTCACAGTCCTTGCACCCTTTCCTTGTCCTATCTCTATGGTCACAAAGGGACGTCAGTCAATGACTTGAGAAGTAATTATGCCTAATTTTTGGCACATATCCATGTGATATTTTGGGGATTTTGATTTGACATCTAGGCCTAGTCGCCTTAACTTATTTCGCCTAATATGCTCTCTGGCCTCTGCCTGTGCTTCTTCCCTCACCCTTAACTTCTCTTCTTTTCGCTTCTTAGTAGTGTTGAGTCTCGTAAGCATATCCTTTGTAAGAGGTTCTTGGTATAACTTGACTCTACATCCACTAATATAGTTTGGCAAGATGTCTCCTTCTAGAGTGGCCAACTGAATTGCACCGCTAGTGGAAATTCTATTAATGATCATGGGTCCATATCCACTTTTTTCCAACTTACGGGCATGTTGCTTTAGCGTATAAACCAGCACTAGGTCTCCCTCTTTCAATCCTTTTATCTTTGATGTGTGCATCAAAGTATGCCTTTTGTCTTTTCTTTGCAGCATAGATGCCTGCTGCCGCGCGTAGCCACGTCTCACCTAAACGTTCTAGATCGAGCATCCTAGAGGACAATTCATGTCCATTTCACTCATGCTCTTGTGCTACTTTTAAGGCTGGGATGAGGAAGTCCAATGGTAGAACAACATTCTGTTCAAAGACCATCTGAAATGGGGTGGCATTGAGTACCGTTTTGTAGGCAACTCGATAAGCCCAAACAGCATGATGAAGTTGTTTGTCCCAATTAGAGCGTTTATTATTTACCAATTTTTTCAATATGTTACAGAGGATCTTATTGGTGCTCTCGGTTTGTCCGCTAGCTTGTGGGTGATAAGGGGCAGACTTCTTACGTATCACCAAGAATTCTTGGAGAAGATTTTCAATGACCTCATTCAAGAAGTGTTTGCCTCTATCGCTCACTAACTCTATTGGTAGCCCATATCTCGTGAACACATTCTCGAATAAGAACTTAGCCGTAGTCTGAGCATCATTCTTTGTTGTGGCTTTCACTTCTACCCACTTTGTAAGGTAATCTGTGGCTACAATAATATACTCTGCATGGGAGTTTCTAGTTGGGGGGTTAATAGGACCTATGAAGTCTATGCCCCACTTCGAAAATACACGCCCTCCGATCATTGGCCTCAAAGGCATCTCATCTTTTCTAACTGGATATTGTGCACATTGGCATGTGTCACATTTCTTCACATAGGTATGAGCATCCATATGAAGAGTGGGCCACCAAAGTCCTAAGAATAGAATGGTCTTGATTACTCGATCAGGACCGAAGTGTCCACCTGCAACACCGCTGTGTGCAGTTTCTAAGACTTTCAAATAGTTTGATTCGTGAACGCACAATCTTAGATAACCATCCTTGCCTCTTCGATATAAGTTGTCTCCAACTAAAGCATAGTCATGAGCCTCTTGCTCCATGCTTCGTCTTCTTGCTAGACTAGCCTCTTTGGGTAAGGTTCCCGATCTCATAAACTCTACCAATGGAGCACTCCAATCAGGAATTAATGACACTTGATAAAGGTTGGCATGCTCCACTAGCGGTCTCTCTCTGCACATTGGACAATTCTTAATCCACTCATGTATTTCTTTGTCCATGTTAGGCCAATACACTCCTACATATTTCAGATTTTGTAATGTGCGCTATTTAGAATAATGATTTCCTAGCAATCCTTCATGAGCTTGTTGCAACCAACTACTATGTTCATCGTCCTCAACACAACAAGCTAATACACCCTCAGTATCTTTTCTGTACATGCTTCTTGCCAATATGTGGTATTTTTGTGATTTTACAATTTCTTCTTGTGATGTTTTCACATTCTTATTTGCAGGGCCGAAGGTTAGGACTGGTACCAACGTATTTTCCCATTTAGGAACAACTTCTAAATTAAACAGATAAGCATCGGGTAATTCATCTGACACTCCTTGCGGTGACTCTCCTGAAGTGATGCGAGAAAGGTGATCTTCCCAAAGGTGGGTTCTACCTTTCCTGACAACAACTTCAAAGTCATATTCCATTAGTAAGAGGAACCATCTTACTAAGCGTCCAGTATTGCAAGGTTTATTGAACAAATATAACAAAGCTTGATGATCAGTGAAAAACTTGAACTTGTTGGCCAATAAATAGTGTCTAAACTTCTTCACAGCATATACCATGCCTAAGCCCTCTCGCTTAGTTGTGGTATAGTTTCGTTCAGCTGCGGTGAGCTATCTACTAGCATACGCTATGGGCAAATCTAAGTTTCCTTCACCTGTGGGTTGTGCTAGCACACATCCTATGGCGTGATTGGATGCATCCACATGGACATGGAATGTTTTATTCCAATCAGGAGTGGTCAGTATTGGTGCTGTGCACAGGCGTTTCTTCAGTTCATTGAAAGAATTCTCGCATTCATCATTTCACTCAAAATTAGACAACAAGCATAAAGGGGTCTAGCTATGATCGCGTACATGTGGATAAACCTACGTAATATCCACAATGGCCCATAAAGGCTTGTACCTCTTTAGCATTCCTTGGCTTGGCAGCTCCGTTATGGCTCGTACCTTATCTACATCTGTTGAGATTCCATTCTTAGAAATAATATGACCTAAGATTCTACCTTGACGCACCATGAACACACACTTTTCTGGGTTCAGACACACTCGATATTCTCTACACTTGTTGAAGATTTGTCTGAGCTCAGGGATGTGAAATATTCTTTCTTGGGAATAAGCATATAAATCATCCACATATACTTCTAAGCTCTTTCGCAAGAACTCTTTGAAGACATGACACATGAGCCTTTGGAATGTTGCAGGTGCATTGGTGAGCCCAAATGGCATCACACGAAATGCAAAGATTCCCCACTGTGGAAAAAGCTGTTTTGTGTTGATCTTCTGGGGCAATGGCTACTGGATTCTAACCTGAAAATCCATCAAGGAAGCTATAAACTTCCTTGCCTGCAACACGCTCCAATAGGTGTTCCGTGATTGGAAGTGGATAACTATCTCTGATCGTAGCGGCATTAACTTTTTTAAGGTTAATACACAATCGCAACTTCCCGTTCTTCTTGGGCATCACTACAATGGGGGATACCCATTCAGTATGCTCAATCTCATAGATGAATCCAGCTTCAATCAGCCTATCAATTTCTTCTTTTATTTTGGCTGCATATGTATCATTATATGTGTAGGGCTTCTGTTTGGTGGGCTTGGCATCAGCAGTCATGGGGATAGTATGAGAGAAAATTCTTGGATCTACCCCTTTCAAGTCTCTATAGTGCCACGCAAACACATCCCTATATTCCCTTAATAGAGCTACGAGGTCCATTTCTTCTCTTGCACTTAGGTCATCTCCTATATATGTGCATCTCTCTTCGTTCTCTTCAATGGTCACTACAATTTTCTTAGTCTTTTCTTTATTATCATATGATTCTGCTATGATGGCCTCTCTCTTTGGCATCCGTACCAAAATTTTGCAGGCATCAACTTCATATTTCTTGAAGTTTTCTGGTACTTCAAATAATGATTCCTCCTCTTCTTGTTTTACTGCTTTTCTTTTCTTTTTCCTTTGACTGCTCTCACTTCCATCCTTTGAATTTACCATTTTAATACTTGTGAGAGGTTCTTCTTCTTTCTGGGTGAACACTCCTATATCTTCTAGATAGTGCTGCTCTGAGTTAAAGCAACTATCCATCACAATGGACTCTATATCATCATCATTCTCTTCTTCTTCTATGACATCACTAGGGTCACATTCTTCTAGCAAGGGCTGACACATGAACACTGAAATATCATAACCCTCCTCATCACAATGACATGTCCATTGTTCTTCATTGATAGCAATGTCCATGGTGGCTAAGATTTCTGGCCAACCATGAGGCTCAAATTCCTCATCTGGAAAGATCATCTGTGTGTAGGTTGGGTCTCTAACTGGTCTATCTCCTGGCGAAGTTCCTTCTTCTCTTGCCTTTAAACGTTTTTCCTCTTCCTCTGCAACCTTGCACATCCACAAATGAGTATCTTCATGCAGCCATGATGGATCAGGTGAACTTTCAGAATGCACAGAGATGGAATCATCTTTTGCTTTGTAGATAGGATTCCACTATAGGGGTGGTACATCTCTGAAGGAGTAATCCTTCAAATTGTCCTTGGTGGTGACCCCTAAGTGTTGTAAGTACAAGGATTTGGTTCCCCAATCCTGTACTATTTGCAATTGTCATAGGAAGGGTCTTCCTAGGATCATCTCATAAACATTATTTTTCTCAAAGTCACATATAGCAAATGTGTGCTCAAACTCTACACCACAAGTGGTTAGAGTTATCCCTTCGACCAATTCTAGAGGTCTTTCAAAATGACCGTCGGCCATTTGCAGCTTCATTCTAGCTGGTCTTAATGTGGGTTTGCCCCATTGCTTCCACAAGGAGGTGGTCGCAATAGCAACACCAGCACCTAAATCTATGATTGCTTTGGTTGTATAACCTTGGTAGGTGATCGGAAGATAAGTATTACCTTCCTCACCCTCACACATGTCCCCTATTTTGTCTAGAGGTATCTTTGGGACTTTCTGCTTAGAGCCTGATTTTGTCATTTTGGAATCAAGTTCTGGAACCTGATCCTTCACATGATCCCATAGTTCAGGTTTTGCTTTTAGCAGCTATTCTACCGTGAGATGACATTGAACCTTAGTGTTCTTCACGACATCAGTGTTCCTTGGGACCACTGAGTCTTCATGTCTAACCAGTATTGTGGGAGCTCTGATCTAAAGAGATTCAGATTCCCATGGGCTTGGAAATTGAGGTAGTTCTTCTAAGGTATTAGATTCAAAATCTAACCTTTCATCTTCTTGTTGCTCCACTTGATCTCCGTAAATGGATGGAATGTCTTGGGAAAATTGATCATGAAGATCATCAATCTCAGGAATAGGAGGGGAGTTACCCTTCTCCTTGGCCCATTTCTCTTCTTGTATTTCCCGCAAGAACTCTTGAGAGGACTGTTGAATTTAAGGAGGTATTCCAGCATCCGTGGAATTAGGAACATAAGCTCCCATTGGTGGTGAGCTTCCTCTTTCAATAACTGGTTGAGCCTGTGGAGGTAAAGAAACTTGTGGTTTGTTTACCAACTGCTCGAATCTTTCTAGTAAGCCCTGGAAATAAAAATCCGGTTTGACAGAGTTTGTCTGATTGAACTTTTGACTAGTCTCGAGTATAGCTTGAGCTTGTTCTACCATTTTCATACACATTTTCATCCGTTCAATCTCTAAATCTGCTCTAGGATAACTCTTGTCTAGGTTTGCAGCTATTGGCCCTTCTTGAAGACGAGCTTGGTAGGCCTTGAACATCATGTCCAAGCCTTCTGGGGTTGGATCTGCAAGAACAGACCCTGGTTGTGGCCTATTTACAATGGGTGGTGGGGTGGGATGAGGTGGAGTAGATGGAGTTTCAGCATGCGAGGGGCTTTGAGAAGCAATGTCATCTATTTTTGTTTTTGCTTCTTTCAAGCTTTCTTCTAGTTCTGATAACTTTTTATTCCACTTGCGATTGGCCTTCTCTCGTATCTTTCCATGTTCTTGTTTTTCGCTTGCTAGGCTCTCCTGATTCACTTGACTCTGATTGTTCAGCTGGCTTATCCTATTTTAAGGCTTGTGCCCTAGTGACTGCTTGTACAGGAGCCACATTACTGCTACTAGCACTTGAATCCACCACTAAGCCTACCACATTAATTGACGTGACCTTGGGCGCACTAGAGGGGTTCCTTGGACAATCTTTGGGGAGATGGTCCTTGCCACACTCAGGACAAAAAGCTTGTATTGTGATAGCCTGTCCTTGACTTGGAGACAGTGGGTGGGGACATTCACGAATGAAATGGTCACCTTGGCATCTAAAACATGGTCCTCTAGGGGCTTGGGGTCTCATTTGTCTCAGTTGGGGCCTAGGGTTAGGATTTGTGTACATGACATTCGAGTATTCAAGCTCCCAATTTTTTTCCATAGGTGGTGCCTCATATTGATACGAATAACTCTCACTATGCTCAGGTGACTCTATATAATAAGCATGTGGACTATCTTCATAAGAGCAGTCAGAACTCTGAGCATGATGTTCATTCTCTGAGACGAGAGGGGTCACTGGCACCAATGCTCTATTAGGATTCTCTTCTGCTATTGCATACTTAACTGGGATCACATTGGCAGGAGTTAGTGGTCGGTTTCCTAGGACTGGTTGTGGCCTATATGGTGCCTGATGTTGCTGTTGTGGTCTATAGTATGGCTGTTGGTGTTGGTTCTGATACCTACCCTGTGGGTAAGGTTGCTGATAATTCTGTCTCACAGCCTGCCAGTTGTAGGGACAATCTTGAGCCGTGTGATTTGTGTATTTCCTCTCAATAGTGCAATATGGAGCATTAGGGTTTCTTCGAGGTTGATCCAAAATTGGGCAAACATTAGCCATGTGGTCTCCTCCGCAGGTATAACATCGGTTCAATGAGGTGACTCTCTGTGTTTGTCTATTTTGGACTCCCAGCTTCTTGGCAACTTGCTCAGCTATCTCATCTATTTTCGTGGAGATTCTCGAAGTATGACTAGTAGAACTATCAGAATCCTTATAGAGTTTGGAAAATCCTAACTCCTCACCCAAGTTATCTTCTATGTTGTTGAAGCTCAAGGTCAAGGAAAAAACATGGAGGCGCATCAAGGAAGTGGACACACAAGAAGAAGGAGCATATAGGGAGCTCCAAGAAGCACATGTCAAATTTTCAGAAGAAATCTCTATAAAAATAGTGATTTTCATCACTAAAAACCATTGTAAATACCATTTTCCATTTTTGCAACTCCATTTTGTTCAAGCCGAGGAGTCATCAAGCTTGAGAAGTATTAGAACTATCTTCCTACCAATTCATAATTTTTAGACTCCGTTTGAGCCCCCAAATAAGCCCTAGAACCTATTTCTTAACTAGGCCGGACACTAGGTCTGGACAGGGCCAAAACCACTTTAAAAACTATAAAAAGGGCTGGAGAGCTCATTTTTGAGGTTAGCTTGTTGTAGATTTCAGTTTTGTAAGAGAGCTCTTTTGCAATCGAAGATCTTCCATTGTTCCACTCTTTGCTCTTACCTTGTGCACGTGTGTGTGTATGTGTGCATGCTTGTGTGCTTTCACTCACGCACTTGTGCCATCACTTGCTCATAGTCTTCATACTAGTCCTCACATCTCCACGGATTGACATTTATGAGGTGTATCTCCTCACGTTGGTACTTGCCATTGTGCTAGAGTGACACCAAATTTGGCGCCGTTCCCGGGAGAGAGCTTGGAGAACGAGCGTGTGATGGTAAGACGTAGAGTAGCGACGTTGGAAGGTAAAAAAATCACCATTTTCAATTCAGTTTTTGAGTTTTTCTTCTCCTTGATCGTCATCATCATCACCATCTCCACCCATCTTCATCTTCTCAGTTTTTTCCATTTTTTAGTGTACATTCACCTCACTTTTTACTTGTGGTTGTGAGAAAGAGCCTTAGAGAGGGTGCATAACTGAAGCGCTGAAGAAATAGAACCAAAATAGCCAAAAATCAGAGTGAACAGCCCCGGACGTGACATAACCTGTGCCAAGTATCGTGAGTGCAATATCGCGGGTTTGAAGGAAGATTTGGCATCTACAGACACATAGGAGTGACAACGAGGACACAAGGTACTCATATTTGCAAAAACATTTGAATTTGGACTCCAAAAAATCCAAGTATCGTGTTCTCCCGTGGTTGAAGTATCGCGATACCTGGATATCGTGAAACTCCTATGGTCGAGTATCGCGATACTTGCAGTGGTCACATATCGAGTATCGTGTATCGCTCAGAAACATTCATGATACTAGACAGATATCATGTATCATGTATCGTGGAGTTAACTTTCACGATACCTGGTAGATCGAGTATCGTCAAAAAATTTCTCACGATATTGGTCACGTATCGAGTATCGTAGAGACCTGAAAACAATACTTGAGGAATATCGAATATCGTAGGAATTCCAAGTATCGTGTATCGTGATTTTTTTCACGATACCCACCCAATATCGTGTATCGGGACCTGCAGTGTCAAGTATCGTGAGTCTAACTCTCGCTTGATATCGAGTATCGTGTATCGTGGGATTCCTCTTGGCGATACCTGTGCAATATCGAATATCGTGAGGATCCTTCCGCGATACTTACTGGATATCGAGTATCGTGATCTGTCTAGTTGGTTGAGTATCGTGTATCGTGGCAAGGCAAGTATTGTGTATTGTCTACTTCCAAGTATCGTGATACTGGATAAGTATCGTGTATCGCCTGTTTTGCAATAATCCTAGAGAGGTCCTGTTTCCCTGTTTTAACCTCGAGAACCCTGAATTGGCATAACTTTCTCATACGAAATCCGTTTGATGTGATTTTGGGTTTGTTGGAAAGCTCGTGGGGAGTACAATAAAAACTTCCACTGGTTACGGTAAAAAAAATACATGAATTATTAGATAGGGTATTTTGAAGTTGACCCTCAGAGAAACTAGGAAACTAAGGAGTTCCAAAGGATTTTGAGCAATACAAGGGGAAATTTTGGACTTCTAGACAAAGCTTATGAACCTGAGATCTAGCAGACACTTAGGCAAGGATAGGCAAAGCATTAGATCATCTGAGGCTAGTGTCAATTGTTGATGTATGAAACACCACAAGAAATGAATTAAGGTGACACTAGAACACCTCTATGGTCACCATTAACTCATTGCCACTCCAAACTTTGAGAAATGATAGCCTAAAGTGAGAACTTTGCTTCTACAGAAATTCCTAGTCACTGAAATGACATACCTTCAGTATTTTGCTAATTTCTCCTAGCTCAAGTATTATTTCTCCATGAAACTTTATAGGCTGAAACTAGAAGAGTAGAGCTTTCCAACAAGCTATCATATGCATCAAACGGAGCTCTAGAACTCAAGTTATGGCCCTCACAAGATGACCCTGTATGACCTTCCAAAACTGGAAAACTTGCCTGTTTTAGTAAGAGCGCCTGTTTAAAATTAGAATTCGATGCCTAGCATCGACTTGCAACGAGAATTCGATGCCGGGCATCGACTTGGGATGTTTTTGGCCACTTTTCAGCAGGGATTCGATGCCGGGCATCGACTTCCCGCATAAAGTCTTGATCTTTTGGACACCAAAACTATAGGTGATTTCATGCACACTTAGAATATGACTTATCAACTGGAATTCGATGCCAGGCATCGAGTTGCTCCAACAACATCATGTTTTTCAAACACTTCAGTACTGAATGAAAAATATAAAAGAAAATATGACTTATCAACAGAGATTCGATGCCAGGCATCGAGTTGCTTGGAAAACTTGATCTTTGTAACTCATCACACAGTAGGTAATCATGGAGATGATGGAGAGAGGCTCATACACAGAACTTTACTCAGTTCTTCTCATAACTATAAAAAACTCAGAAGTTTTACAAATGCTTTCTCACTCAGAGAATCCCGACTATACACAGTCGTATAAATGAACTCCTTCTTCTTCTCTCTCCGCGTCAGTTAATACTAACTAACTTATATAGACTTTCTCATTCCCGTAACTTTTGAAAAAACTTCTAGAACTAAAGTGAACTAACTTTACAAGTATAATACATTTGTGAATTTGTCCCTTCACATAGGCATGGGGTTTTCTTCCTAAGATTTGACCTTCAAATATATGTCCAGTTAGTGATTGTTTCTCCAACAGCTCCCCCTCAATCACTAATTGACATTCCCTGTTTCTTCATATCTTCTTCTTTTCTTTTACTCCTGCCATGCTTTTGAATCTGCTGGTCTTCACACCATCCAAGCTCTTTGTCATTATGTCTGCTAACTGATCTTTAGTAGAAATGTACTCCACTTCAATCTCCTTCTCCATTACCTTTTCTCTGAGAAAATGATATTGTATCTCTATGTGCTTTGTCCTTGCGTGAAATACTGGATTTGCTGCAAGATAAAGTGAACTCATATTATCTCCATGTATTGTAGGTGTACCTTGATCAATGCCTAAGCTCTTGAACAATGTCTGCATCCATATGACTTCCTTAGCTGCTTCCACAAGTCCTTTGTACTCTGCTTCAGTTGATGATAATGCTACTGTATGTTGTTTCTGCCTAGTCTGAGTCACTGTAGGCTCTTAACTTCAAATCTGATGTAAAAGGATAATATAATCCTTCCTTTATAGTTCCTTTGATATATCTGAGAACTCTTTGACCTGCAATCCAATGTGGGTCCTTTGGACAATGCATGAATTGTGACAAAACTCCCACTGCATAACTAAGATCAGGTCTTGTTAGTGTAGCATAAATCAAACTACCCACAAGAGATTGATACTTCCTCATATCTTTGTATTCTGCACCATCATATTTACTGAGCTTGTGATTAACTTCAAGTGGAGTTGAAGCTTCTCTGCAATTTTCCATATCAAACTTCTTCAACAAGTTCAGAAGATACCTTTCTTGTGATACATATATGCCATGATCTGTATAGGTGACTTCCATTCCAAGAAAGTATGACAACTTTCCTAGGTCACTGATCTTGAACTCTTTCTCAAGTAATCTCTTTACCTCCTTGATTCCTTCATCTGAAGTACCTGTGATTATAATGTCATCTACATAAATACAAATGTAGATTGTACCTTCCTCTGTTCTTTTGATAAGTAGACTTGAATCTGCTTTTGAACTTTGATATCCAAGATCATTGAGATACTTCACCAGTCTATAGTTCCAAGCTCTTGGAGCTTGCTTCAATCCATACAATGCTCTTCTCAACCTGCAAACAAAATTTGGATACCTGGAATCTATAAATCCTTGAGGTTGTTCCATGTATACCTCATCTGATATGTATCCATTCAAGAATGCATTTTTTATATCCAATTGACTTAGAGTCCATCCTTTTGAAGCTGCAATAGCAATGATTGTCCTTATAGTTGACATCTTAGCTACAGGACTGAATGTCTCATCATAATCTATGCCATAAGTCTGGGCATAGCCTTTCACCACCAATCTAGCTTTGTATCTGGCTATACTTCCATCTGCAAGCTTCTTCACTTTATAAACCCATTTATTTCCAATTACTTTCTTACCATTTGGTTTAGGAACAAGTTCCCATGTCTTGTTCTCCTCCAGTGCATTGAACTCTTCCTTCATTGCTTCTTCCCATTGCTTCTTACCTTTAGCTTCATCATAGTTCTGAGGTTCTTCATCCTCTTTGACCATATATGCATAGTTCTTCTGAGTTATGTAAGAAGTATCATAAGAATACCTTTCTGGTTGTCTTCTGGTCCTGCTTGACCTTCTTGGTTCACATTCTTCATATGTGTCTGGATACACTTCTTCATCAAATATAGGAGCTTCTTCATTCCTTCTTGTTAATCCACTTGTGGATGTACTTGCTTGCATATAGTCTTCATCTCTATTCACCTGCACAATTGATTTTCCTTTCTCACATCTTCTTACCTCTTCTTCAAATTCTTCAGCTGTATGACTTTGATCTGCATACCAACTTTTCTGTTCATCAAATGTAACATCTCTAGAAACAATAAATTGTTTGGTTAGAGGATTCCACAATCTGTAACCCATCTGCTTTTCATCATAACCAATGAACACATATTTTTCTGCCTTTGGTTCAAGTTTATGCCTAAGTTGTGATGGCACATAGGCATATGCAATTGATCCAAACACTCTACAATGATCTAGTGTTGGTTTCTTACTCCACCAAGCTTCATATGGAGTCATTCCATTCAGAGCTGCACATGGTAATCTATTCACAAGATATGTAGCTGTATTTATAGCCTCAGCCCAAAGATAATTTGGACAATTCTTCTCCTTTAGCATAGCTCTAGCAAACTCAACCAAAGTCCTGTTCCTTCTTTCTGCTACACCATTTTGTTGTGGTGTATACCTGCAAGTTCTTTCTCTCTTAATACCTGCATTCCAAAGATAATCATTGAACTCTTGGGAGAAATATTCTCCCCCTCCATCAGACCTCAGTCTTTTAAGCTTTTGACCTGTGACTCTCTCTGCATATGCATGAAAATGCTTGAAAGCTCCAAACACTTCTGATCTTTCCTTCAAAACATATAATGTTATCCATCTTGTAGCATCATCAATGAAAAGAACATAATACCTTGAGCCACTGATAGATCCTTCTTTTGTTGGTCCCCATACATCTGTATGAATGAGCTCAAGTACTCCATCATGTTTGAATCCTTTCTTCTGAAATGGTAACCTGTGTGCTTTACCCATTTGACATGCTTCACATTTATAAACCATATGTTGACTTTGCACATTTGGTAATCCTAGTACAGACTGATTAGCAACCATAGCTTTAATTCCTCTTTCATTGAAATGACCTAATCTCTTATGCCAGAGATCAAGTTCTGTAATCACTGCTTCACCATGTGTGAGCAAAGCTTGACCAATGTTTCCTTGCACTCTTAAAGTAAAGAGTCTACCTTCTTTCTTACCAGAGACAATCTGATTATATCCATTCTCTGGATCTTCAACAAATACTCCTTCATTTGTAAACCTGACTTGAAAACCTTTTTCAACTATCTGTCCCACACTAATCAAGTTTTTAGGTATTGTGGGAACATACAAAACATTGGTTAGCAAATCTGCTCCACTCTTGCATTTCACTTTTCCAATTGAATGTACACTATGTCTTGTATTATCACCAGTTTGAACTGTGTGACTAGAAATGCCTTTTTCCAATTCTGTCATCAATTCTATGTTTCCTGACAAATGATTAGAACATCCAGAGTCAATGTAAAATACCTTTAGATCTTCTTTGTCTGATGTGCTGATTGAATTCATCATCAATGATGTATGACTTTCATTCTGTGTGTCATTTGCATAGTTGTAGTAGGTGGTGTTGTAGGATTGATTTTGTCCCCAACTTCTTCCTCCACCTCTACCATAGCCTCCTCTTTGACTTTGTCTACCTCTTTGAAAATTACTTTGATATCTTCCACCTCGACCTCTGCTATTGTTGTTTTGATTCTGGTTTGATCCTTGTTGGTTGTGCCAACAGTCATGAGCCAAATGATTACTCAATCCACAGATCCAGCAAGCCTTTTTGTTGTTATTTTGATTACCTCTTCCTCTTCCAAAACCTCTTGCTCTTCCTCTGCCAGTGCCTTTACCTCTTGCATAATAAGCTTGAGAACTAGACTCCTCTTCATCCTTTGCTTTACCTTTATCTCCTTTCTTCTTGTTCTTCATGTACATTGCAGAACTTTGTCCTTTATCTCCATCTCCCTTCAAGTCTTGCTCATATGTGAGCATCAAACCAAGCAACTGGTTCAAATCTGGAACATAATGATTTAATGAAAGTTCTGTTGATAAGACAAAAGGTTTCCACCTTTCATCCCCTCTCAAACCTGCAAGTAGTTGAGCAATCAATCTGTGATCTTCAACATCTTCATCTATGGATCCAAGACTATCTGCTAGATCCTTCATCTTAGTGACATAATCACTAATGGTTTGACTTGGCTTCTTCTTGAATGTTGTAAACTCTGACCATAGACTTGCTTTCCGTGCTTTAGTAGTGCTTTGGAAATGATATTCCAATGCATTCCATATATCTTCAGATGATTCCAATCCTCTGATGTGTGGTAGCAAATGATCAGAGATTGTATTGTAAATGTAAGCTTTTGCACTTGCATCCTTCTTCTGCCAATGCTTTAAAGCATCAAGTTCCTCTTTCTTTGGTCGGCTTTCATCTTCAAATACTGGCTTCTCTTCTTCACCTGTAACATATATCATGAGATCCTTACTCATAAGTAAGGCTTCCATTCTCATTACCCATGCGGGGTAATTATCTCTGTCCAGTTTGTCAATGGAGATATGATCTGCCATAGTTCTTTCCTTCTGCTGCAACCTGTGAGCTTAAAGGATAAAGGATAATACCTTTTGAAGTTCTTTGTGTATGAGGATACTTTTGAAGTAACCTTTTGATGCCTTGTGTCTTCAAATGCTTCACCTCTCAAACTTTAATGGAAAACTTTACAAAACTTCTCGTACCTTTGTCGTCTTCTGCTCTCGAGAATCTTTCTGCTCTGATACCACTTGTTGATGTATGAAACACCACAAGAAATGAATTAAGGTGACACTAGAACACCTCTATGGTCACCATTAACTCATTGCCACTCCAAACTTTGAGAAATGATAGCCTAAAGTGAGAACTTTGCTTCTACAGAAATTCCTAGTCACTGAAATGACATACCTTCAGTATTTTGCTAATTTCTCCTAGCTCAAGTATTATTTCTCCATGAAACTTTATAGGCTGAAACTAGAAGAGTAGAGCTTTCCAACAAGCTATCATATGCATCAAACGGAGCTCTAGAACGCAAGTTATGGCCCTCACAAGATGACCCTGTATGACCTTCCAAAACTGGAAAACTTGCCTGTTTTAGTAAGAGCGCCTGTTTAAAATTAGAATTCGATGCCTAGCATCGACTTGCAACGAGAATTCGATGCCGGGCATCGACTTGGGATGTTTTTGGCCACTTTTCAGCAAGGATTCGATGCCGGGCATCGACTTCCCGCATAAAGTCTTGATCTTTTGGACACCAAAACTATAGGTGATTTCATGCACACTTAGAATATGACTTATCAACTGGAATTCGATGCCAGGCATCGAGTTGCTCCAACAACATCATGTTTTTCAAACACTTCAGTACTGAATGAAAAATATAAAAGAAAATATGACTTATCAACAGAGATTCGATGCCAGGCATCGAGTTGCTTGGAAAACTTGATCTTTGTAACTCATCACACAGTAGGTAATCATGGAGATGATGGAGAGAGGCTCATACACAGAACTTTACTCAGTTCTTCTCATAACTATAAAAAACTCAGAAGTTTTACAAATGCTTTCTCACTCAGAGAATCCCGACTATACACAGTCGTATAAATGAACTCCTTCTTCTTCTCTCTCCGCGTCAATTAATACTAACTAACTTATATAGACTTTCTCATTCCCGTAACTTTTGAAAAAACTTCTAGAACTAAAGTGAATTAACTTTACAAGTATAATACATTTGTGAATTTGTCCCTTCACATAGGCATGGGGTTTTCTTCCTAAGATTTGACCTTCAAATATATGTCCAGTTAGTGATTGTTTCTCCAACATCAATCATACAGCTAAGTCTTGGGCACAACAACTAAGTGGTTATCCCTACACACTAAGTTCCAACACAAGTGATTCAAAAATGTCTTTTAGCATGGAAAGGCCCACACATACCTCAGGAACTGCTTATTTATAGACACCAGAAGGTCCCTATAAGAACCAATTGGAGTATATCAGGACCAACCAATTAGGTGCACGCATCTATGAGGATGGTCTGAGGCGATCAGTGGTCCAGCTCAAAAATCCTGATCAACCCTTCGGGCTTGAACACCCAGTGGTCAAGTTCGAAGAACGTGCATACATTAATAAGGAAGGAACCATGTATGTGGTTACCAGCCTACCAGACAGGACAGATGAGTTTGGAATCATCATCCTTGAGAATGAGCAAGGAGATCTGGAGCAAGGAGACCTAGGACGAGAACCCAAGACCCCTAGAGGCAAGTCAGTCTTGACTAGAGTGATCACTCCAGAATGGATTTCCCAAGACAACAAAAGCATAGAGCTATTCTTGAATAGAGAAATGGAGGAAGCCTTTTGGAGATTCAAGCCAGATCAACTGAGCCCAATAGTCACCATCTATGAGTTCAAGGATCCGGAGACACCAAGGAAAGTTGTCTATCTAGATTACACATCTGAGAAAATGTTCTTGGTGACAGAGCAGGATAGGCATGCATACACTTGGCAGGGTGAAGCAATTTTCCCTCCATTCTGCAAGAAATACAAGAAGAGAAATGGGCCAAGGAGAAGGGTAATCCCCCTCCTATTCCTGAGATTGATGATCTTCATGATCAATTTCCCCAAGACATTCCGTCTATCTATGGAGACCAAGCAGAGTAACAAGAAGATGGAAGATTAGATTTTGAATCTAATTCTTTACAAGAGTTGCCTCATTTCATAGGCCCATGGGAATCTGAATCTCTTCAGATTAGAGCTCCCACAATATTGGTAAGAAATGAAGACTCAGTGATTCCAAGAAACACTGATGTCGTGAAGAACACTAAGGTTCAGTGTCATCTCACTGTAGAGGAGCGTCTCAAGGCAAAACTTGAGCTATGGAATCATGTGAAGGATCAAGTTCCAGAACTTGATTCCAATATGGCCAAAGCAAGCGCTAAGCAAAAAGTACCAGAGATACCTCTAGACAAAATAGGGGACATGAGTGAAGGTGAAGATAATACTTACCTTCCGATCACCTAACAAGGTTACACAACCAAAGCAATCGTAGATTCAGGTGCTGGTGTTGCTATTGCGACCACCTCCCTGTGGAAGCGATGGGGCAAACCCACATTAAGACCAACTAGAATGAAGCTTCAAATGGTAGAGGGTCATTTTGAAAGACCTCTAGGATTTCTCGAAGGGATAACTCTAACCACTTGTGGTGTAGAGTTTGAACACACATTTGCTATATGTGACTTTGAGAAAAATAATGTCTATGAGATGATCTTAGGAAGACCCTTCCTACGACAATTGCAAATAGTACAGGATTGGGGAACCAACTCCTTGTACTTACAGCACTTAGGGGTCACCACCAAGATCAATTTGAAGGATTACACCTTCAGAGATGTACCACCCCTACAGTGGAATCCTATCCATAAAGCGAAAGAAGATTCTATCTCCGTGCATTCTGGAAGTTCACCTGATCCATCCTGGCTGCATGAAGATACTCATTTGTGGATGTGCAAGGTCGCAGAGGAAGAGGAAAAGCACCTAAAAGCAAGAGAAGAAGGAGCTCCCCCAAAAGATAGACCAGTTAAAGACCCAGCCTATACACCGATGATATTTCTAGATGAGGAATTTGAGCCTCACGGTTGGGCAGAAAGCTTAGCTACCATGGACATAGCAGTCAATGAAGAACAATGGACACCTCATTCTGATGAGGAGGGTTATGATATTTCCGTGTTCATGTGTGAGCCCTTGTTGGAAGAGTGTGACCCTAGTGATGTCATAGAAGAAGAAGAGAATGACAATGATCTAGAGTCCATTGTGATGGACAGTTGCTTCATCTCAGAAGAGCACTATCTAGAAGATGTAGGAGTATTGACTCAAAAAGAAGAAGAACCCCTCACAAGCATTAAAACGGTAAATTCAAAGGATGGAAGTGAAGGAGGTGAAAGGAAAAAGAAAAGAAAAGAAGTGAAACAAGAAGAGGAGGAATCATTGTTTGAGGTACGAGAAAATTTCAAGAAATATGAAGTTGAAGATAGGAAAATTTTGGTACGAATGCCTAAGAGAGAGGCAATCATAGGAGAATCATATGATAATAAAGAAAAAACTAAAAAGATTGTGGTAACAATTGAAGGGAACGAAGAGCGATGCACATACATAGGAGATGACCTAAGTGCAAAAGAAGAAGCAGAGCTTGTAGCTCTATTAAGGGAATATAGGGACGTGTTTGCTTGGCACTATAGAGACTTGAAGGGAGTAGATCCAAAAATTTGCTCTCATACTATCCCCATGACTGCTGATGCCAAACCCACCAAACAAAAGCCCTACACATATAATGGCACATATGCAGCAAAAATAAAAGAAGAAATTGACAGGCTGATTGAAGCTAGATTTATCTAAGAAATTGAGCATACTGAATGGGTGTCCCCCATTGTAGTGGTGCCCAAGAAGAACGGAAAATTGCGAGTGTGTATTAACCTTAAAAAAGTTAATGCTGCTACGATCAGAGATAGTTATCCACTTCCAATCACTGAACATTTATTAGAGTGTGTCGCAGGTAAGGAAGTTTATAGCTTCCTTGATGGATTTTCAGGTTACAACCAAGTAGCCATTGCCCCAGAAGATCAACACAAGACGGCTTTTGCTACTGAATGGGGAATCTTTGCATTTCGTGTGATGCCATTTGGACTCACCAATGCACCTGCAACATTCCAGAGGCTCATGTGTCATGTCTTCAAAGAGTTCTTGCGAAAGAGCTTAGAAGTATATGTGGATGATTTATGTGTGCATTCCCAACAGAGAAGATACCACATTCTTGAGTTCAGGAAAATTTTCAACAAGTGTAGAGAATATCGAGTTTGTCTAAACCTAGAGAAGTGTGTGTTCATGGTACGACAAGGTAAAATCTTAGGTCACATTGTTTCTAAAAATGGGATATCAACAGATGAAGACAAGGTAAGAGCCATAGCAGAGTTGCCAAGACCAAGGAATGTTAAAGAGGTACAAGCCTTTATGGGCCACTGTGGATATTACCGCAGGTTTATCCACATGTATGCCATCATTGCTAAACCTCTTTATGGACTCTTGACAAATTTTGAGTGGAATGATGAATGTGAAAAATCCTTCAATGAGCTAAAAAGGCGCTTGTGCTCAGCACCAATACTGACCACTCCTGATTGGAATAAACCCTTCCATGTCCATGTGGATGCATCCAATCATGCAATTGGATGTGTGCTAGCACAACCCACAGGTGAAGGAAATCTAGATTTACCCATTACTTATGCTAGCAGACAGTTGAATGCATCTGAACAAAATTATACCACAACGAAAAGAGAAGGTTTAGGCATGGTATATGCCGTGAAGAAGTTTAGACACTACCTATTGGCCAATAAGTTCAAGTTTTTCATTGATCATCAAGATTTATTATATTTGGTCAATAAACCTTGCAATACAGGACGCTTAGTAAGATGGCTCCTCTTACTAATGGAATACGATTTTGAAGTGGTTGTCGGGAAAGGTAGGACCCACCTTAGGGTGCACCATCTTTCTCGCATCACTTCAGGAGAGCCATCGCAGGGAGTGTTTGATGAATTACCGGACGCTTATTTGTTCAATTTAGAAGTTGTTCCTAAATGGGCAAATAAGTTGGTACTTGTCCTAACCTTCGGACCTGCAAATAAGAACGTAAAAACAAACAAGGAAGAAATTGTACGATCACAACAATATCAAATCTTGGCAGAAAGCATGTACAAACAAGATACAGAGGGTGTATTAGCTTGTTGTGTCGAGGACGACGAACATAGTAGTTGGTTGCAACAAGCCCATGAAGGCTTGCTAGGAAATCACTATTCTAAACAACGAACATTGCATAATCTAAAACGTTCAGGAGTATATTGGCCTAGCATGGACAAGGAAATTCATGAATGGATTAAACATTGTCCCGTATGCAAGGTGAGACCCCCAGTGGAGCATGCCACCCTCTATCACGTGTCACTAATTCCCGACTGGAGTGCTCCATTGGTAGAATTCATGAGATCAGGAACACTACCGAATGAGGCTAGTCTAGCAAGAAGACAAAGCATGGAGCAAGAGGCTCAAGACTATGCCTTAGTAGGAGACAACCTATATCGGAGAGGCAAAGATGGATACTTAAGACTGTGCGTTCATGAATCAGACTATTTGAAAGTCTTAGAAACTGCACATAGCAGTGTTGTAGGTGGGCACTTCCGGCCTGGCCGAGTAATTAAGACCATCCTATTCTCAGGACTTTGGTGGCCCACTCTTCATATGGATGCCTATACCTATGTGAAGAAATGTGACACATGTCAATGAGCACAATATCCGATCAGAAAAGATGAGATGCCTTTGAGGCCAATGATGGGAGGACGCGCTTTCCCGAAGTGGGGTATAGACTTTGTTGGTCCTATTAACCCCCCAACTAGAAACTCCCATGCAGAATACATTATTGTAGCCACTGATTACCTTACCAAGTGGGTGGAAGTAAAAGCCACAACCAAGAATGATGCTCAAACGACGGCTAAGTTCTTGTTCAAAAACGTGTTCACTAGATATGGGTTACCAATAGTGATAGATGTACACACTTCTTGAACGAGGTCTTTGAAAATCTCCTTCAAGAATTCATGGTGATACACAAGAAGTCTACCCCTTATCATCCACAAGCCAACGGACAAGCCGAGAGCACGAATAAGATCCTATGTAATGTGTTGACAAAACTAGTAAATAATAAACGCTCTGATTGGGACAAACAGCTTCATCATGCTATTTGGGCTTACCGAGTTGCCTACAAAACGGTACTCAATGCCACCCCATTTCAGATGGTCTTTGGACAAAATGTTGTGCTACCATTGGACTTCCTAATCCCAGCCCTAAAAGTAGCACAAGAGCATGAGTGGAATGGACATGAGTTGTCCTCCTAAATCTTTGATCTAGAACGCTTAGGTGAGACGAGGCTACGAGCAGTAGCAGACATCTATGCTGCAAAGAAAAGACAAAAGGCATACTTTGATGCCCATGTAAAGGACAAAGGATTGAAAGAAGGAGATCTGGTGCTGGCTTATACGCTAAAGCAACATGCCTGCAAATTGGAGAAACAAGGATATGGACCCATGATCATTAATAGAATCTCCACTAGTGGTGCAGTTCAATTGGCCACTTTAGAAGGTGATATCTTGTTGAACTATATACGTGGTTGTCGAGTCAAGTGTCAAGAACCTCTTACAGAGGAAATGCTAATGAGACTCAACATTGCTAAGAAGCGAAAAGAAGAGGAGTTAAGGGTTAGAGAAGAAGCACAAGTAGAGGCTCGAGAGTGCATCAGAAGAAATAAGTTACGGCGATTAGGCCTAGATGTCAACACAAAAGCTCCAAAATATCACATGGACATGTGCCAAAAATCGGGCATAACTACTTCTCGAATAATCGATCAACGCTCCTTTGTGATGGTAGGGGTAGGACAAGGAAAGAGTGTAAAGATTGTGAGAGCCTTGGTTGACTCAAGTGCAGCAATTAGTGCAGTCAGACTTTCGTACTGCCAAAAGCTATGATTGAACATCAAGCACATAGAAGCCTATCTCATAGGTTTAGGAGGTGTGGAAACCCCTTGTTTGGGTGAGGTGGAACTTCCAATCTACCTTCAAGATGTTCCAATGAAAGTCAAAATGCTAGTGTGTCAAGATGAGGACCTTACAGAACCACTTATCTTGGGTCAAGACTGGATCTATGACCATGCGGTTAACTTGAACCTAAGAAGCCAACTTCTTCAGGTTTGGGTACAGGAACAATGCATTACATTAGAATTAGAGAATTGCATGCTCACAAATCCAGGTGTCACACATTCTCTTAGTTCTTATAGCACTAATCTTAGCAAAAATGATGTTGTATGTGTCAAAAGCTCTATGTTCGAGAAGAACTCAATCATGGAAGAACAAGCTCAAAGACAAGTGGAATCATCCTCTTGCTCAAACACTAAAGCAGTCACAACAACTCAACCAAAGCAGCAAGTAAAACAGCCCAAGAGAACTGCTATATCCAATCAGAAGACAAAATTCAAGAGGAAAGAAACTCCACGCATGAAGCAAATCTGGGTTAGAAAAGGAGAGCAACCACCAGCTTGGCTGCAACAATTTCCATCCAAGTGGGCTAATCATGCCAAAAGAAGCAGCAAGAAAGAAGGAAAAGCTCAACCACAAGGTCTCCAACAAATGTGGGTATCGAAGCAATCGATGATGGCCGACCACAACGACATACAAATCTGGGTGCCTAAGAAATTAGCTACAGCTCAACAAGGGCGATTACAGATGTGGGTACCCAAGAAGCTCTTACATACACAATGGCCTATGCTCCCTACCATGCAGAAGGTCTCAACAAATAAGTCAAGGAGAGAAGAGGATAAGAACAGAACACAAAGATCAAAAGAAGATAAACTCAACCCTTCAACAAAAGTAAGAAGACAATCATCAAGGATATGGGTTTGGAAGCCTAAGGTACCAAAAACATCCACAACAACAAAGAACGAACCACTCCGGATACAAAATTTAAGCAACCAACCAAAGATGAAGAATTCAACAAGGACTTGTATGCAGCCCAACACTATTTTACAATGGGTCCCTAAAATCAGTTGTCCTTTTAACCTCCAATGGATACCTCCAACAAAGGTTGCATCAACATCTGCCAGAACATTGAAAGCCTCGACATGCAGGAACCATGTGCCTTTGGCAAAACCTTGTCTTTTGCACCATTGAGGTCATGCATTTCCAAAGTAAGCATTATTATAGGGCCACATTACATGGCCATGCATAGACACAATGGAGAAATCCCAAGCACATGAGACACAACTTCCACATGTAAAATATTTTCTTGTAGTAACCTCTGTCTTCTTGTTTTCTGACATTGTTCCAAAAAAAAAAAAAGAGAGAGAAAAAGAAATGGACAAGACTGTGTGCTTACAGACGCTCATCAGTGAACCATCAGCACAGACGTTCGTCAACCAGAATGGCAAGCCAATCGTCAATCACTGTGATGGGCATACAACACGAAGAGACAAAAATCGATCGACCTTTCACCATGGTAAGCACAACCTACTTTGGCAACATGCTCACCATGATAGATTAGGAAGCCTCTTCGTCAGCATACCCTTGAGCACTTGGCTCAAGATCCAATCTCTTGCACCATACTTCTTCCCATGCATTTTCCAAGTACGCATACATAGGGCCACATTACAAGGCCATGCACAAGGCACATATTTGGTTCAACCCATGCACTAATGCACTTACCCACCATCCATTATGGGTTACAAGTACTTGGCCTGAAAACTATGAAAGCCATCTTTGGAAGAACCAGATGACATCAAGGTGACAACAACAAGAGCAAGGAAGCAATCCACCATTGAGAGTTGCTCATAATCAACATTGACCACCTCCTTTGAGCAACTAGCAGTTTTGGAAAGCTCACAAATGCACCATCAACATGGAATACAAGGAAGAAGTACTCACAAAAGGACTACAACCTACAAGCGCTAGCAGTGGCAAATGTTGGTGCATTTTACCCAAGCCTACATGCTTGATATATTTGATATCATCCTCATTTGTAAGTCACATGAGTAGTCATGTGAACACCTCTTGTAAAAGAGTTCATTTTTATCTCTTGTAATTGAAAAAAAAAAAGGAAAAGGATGGCTTACCTCATGCATGATGTAAAAGCAATTTCGTGGCTCTAACTACCAAAACCCACGACTTTTTGAGCTAAGGGAATATCTCCTAACTTTTGGGATCACTTTTAGGTGGAGCCATTCGAATTCGAATTCAAAACTCCCTCTAAGAATAGCTATAAAAGGTGCAAGAAGGAAGAGGCGATTAGCAAGCCTTGTACGTGACCACTTGATGTCATTTTGTAGAGATTGAAGAGCTTACTCCATAGATCTATTATTCTACTCCCATTGTGCAAAGATTCATTGCCAATGTGGTTGTAATCGTATGTGAATCTATACATTTATCATCATCTACTTCTCTGTTTTGTTCTCTGCTATACTCACTCAGAGCAGTACCTTCAAAAGGTCATATCTCGAGTTCTACTGATCTTTTTTTAGTGACTTAACGTGCGTTGGATAGCTCTTACTCTCTAGTTTCTGCATACCAATTTTCAAGGTTATTGGATTTATAATTTTTGGAGATGTCTGCATTTTACTGCTCACTGGTCTATTTCTGTAGAGCCCCGAGAATGGTGGGCATGTTCCAGAAATTGATAAATCTTGTTCTCAGTGCTCAGTCCATCATTTGAAGTGTTTTAACTTGGATTGGGAAGCTTGCTAAGTCTATTTGCTACGCCCAAAAGGAAGTTTTCTAATTCCTACCAGGTTGAGAGCACTGTTCATTTTTTCCAGCAGGTGTATGTCCAAAAATAGCAAGTTTTGGGAGCTAGTCATTTCGCAACTAGTCTGTCTTGACTTAAACTTTTGGGATACATGTTCCAAAGTACTTGGCTGATATTTTGGTGGATTTAGGAAGCTTAAAGGGTCTACTAATCAACTCTGAAGTCTCAATTGGTTGGTGTGAAGCTGGTTGTAGCAGCACCTACTCATCTTTGGATTGCATCCACCATCTCTCTTCACAGTGGTATTAGAGCATAGTCAAGCAACATGGGAGATGGATTTCCATCAACAATTGACAAATTGGATCGAAACAACTACCCGGCATGGTCTCTAAGGATGGATTCTTACCTTCAAGGGAGGAATCTATATGGATTCATATCCGGAGATGAAGCAATGCCAACCATGAGGAACAAAGGGCAACCATCACATGAAGAAGTGGAAGGACTTTCGAATTGGTGTTCGAAGGATGCACTTGCAAGGTCCTATATTCTAAACTCAATCTCTGATTTTCTTTTACCTCATGTCAAGGGATGCAAGACATCAAGAGAAACCTGGGATGCACTTGCTTCGTTCTTCTCTTCCAACACTCGAGCAAGGAAGAACCAATTGTGGATGGAGTTCACAACAATGAAGAAAAGCCCAAAGCAAAATGTGACTGATTATGTCACAAAGATGAAGGATATTTCCAACCAACTTGGAAGCATTGGAGAGGTAATTGAAGAGGAGCAAATCATAAGACAAATCATGAATGGAATCAAAGCAGACGACAAGTGGGAGTCATTCACAATAGCCATGGATTTATACATGGATATGCATGTACCCGACCTCAACACACTCATGGGCCAACTCTTCACTCATGAAGCAAAGATTAGCAAAGTTGGTGAGTCCTCAAGAGGTAATCAAACTTCTGCCTTATATTTTGATAAAGCTAAGGTCAAGGACAAGTCAAAGAATAGGAAGAATGAAGATGAAGGAAGCTCTTTCCAAGAAAACTTTGCAGGTAGAGGAAGAGCTAGAGGAAGAGGCAGAGGTGGAAAGAAAGGCAGGGGGAGATTCCAATCATCTCAACCTTGCAACATATGTGGCTTATCTAACCATACTACTGAAGAATGTTTCAGGAACCCGAGGAACTCAAGAGGAAGAGGATTCAATAGAGGTGGCTATGGATCAAATAGAGGTAGATACAATGGAGGCTACAACAACAACAACTACTACAACAACAATTACAACAACAACAACAACTATCAAAGTGGTCATAGAGGAAGAAGAGATTACAATAACTATGCAGAGGACCAAAGTCAAGAAGATTCATTATTGATTATGAATCTATCAGCGAAGAAGGATAAGGATGATGATCACATATTTTACATTGATTCGGGATGCTCGAACCATGTAGCAGGAAATGTGGCTTTACTTTCTGATTTGGAAGATCCTCATAACAAGCATGAAGTGCAAACAGGAGATGACACAAAGCACTCAGTGGAGAAGATAGGTAATGTGAAGACATCAGATGGGAATATGAACCTCTTAAGCAAAGTCTTGTATATCCCTACAATTACCAAAAATTTAATAAGTGTTAGACAGATTGTTGAAAAAGGATTGCAGGTTAGATTCAATCGATTTGGAGCATATGTTGAAGACCCAAGGCAAGGCTTTCAAAGGATTGCCAAAGGAGAAAAGACAGGAAGGCTTTTCACTTTTGAAGTGGAAGATACAAAGAACATAGCTTTGTTTAGCTAGGGATCTCAAACTCTAACAGAGTTGGAGATATGGCGCAAAAGGCTTGCTCACATTGGTGAGAGGACACTCAAACAGATTTGCAGGGACCAAAGTGTACTTGGTTTGCCTAATATCACAAGGCAACACATGATTTATAAGTGTGAAGCTTGTCAACTCGGCAAGGCTCATAGACAACCTTTCAATAAGAAAGGATATATGTATCAAAATCCTTTGGATCTAGTGCACACAGATGTGTGGGGTCCAAGTAAGGAGCCATCTATATCAGACTCAAGATATTATGTGTCTTTCATAGATGATTGTAGTAGGTGGACTATTCTATTTTTCATGAAGCACAAGGATGAAGTGTTTAATTGCTTTAAGAAGTATATTGCTCTTGTTGAAAACCAAACAGGTAGGACTTTGAAACGACTCAGATCAGATGGTGGAGGAGAATACTTCTCTTCTGAATTTGATGCCTTCTTGCATGAAAGAGGCATTAAAAGGGAAGTCACTACAAGGTATACACCCGAACTCAATGGTGTAGCAGAGAGGAGGAACAGAGCTATTGTCGAAGCAGAAAGGTCCATGCTCAACAAAAAGGGATTGCCAAACTACCTATGGGCAGAGGCTACAGCCACATATCTCATAAATAGATTTCCATCTAAGTCACTAGATGGAACCACTCCATATGAAGTGTGGAATGGAAGAAGACCTAGTCTAGAGCATTGCAAAATCTTTGGATGCTTAGCCTATGCTCACATTCCTTCTCAAGTAAGAGGGAAATTGGATCCCAAGGCAGAGAAGTGTGTATTCATTGGTTATGAGCAAAACCAAAAAGGATATAGATTGTACAATCCAACCAATAAAGGATTTTTTGTGAGTAGAGATGTAATTTTTGATGAAAACAAATCATGGTTTGATGATGACAGGAAAGTGAAGCTGCCTTATGACTTGGATGAAGATTTTCCATCACTCCAACCAAAGGAGCCAAAGCAGATTGAAGAAAGTGATTCGGAGATTGACCAAGAAGACTTGGAAAGACTAAAGCTATGGAAGAACAAAGGAAAAGCAAAGATGCAGGATGCTACATATGGACCCGAGAGCTCACATCAACCACTTAGAAGGTCTTCAAGGGAGAAGAAGAAACCAGAGAGGTTTGGTTATGATACTTCTTTGGTCACCAAGCACTCAATCTACATTGCAAAGGATTCAACCAATGAAGAACCTACCACATTTGAAGACGCACAAAGCAAGAAAGCTTGGAGAGATGCAATGGATGAAGAAATGGAAGCCTTGAAGGAGAATGACAATTGGGAGCTTGTACCTAACAAGCCATCTATGAAGATAATCGGATCTCGATGGATATACAAAATCAAGAGGAATCCAAATGGAAGTATAAATAGACACAAAGCAAGGTTAGTTGCTAAAGGGTTTGCTCAAACCCATGGTATTGATTATGAGGAGACTTTCTCTCCTGTTGCAAAAATGCCTACAATTAGGGTTCTCATTAGTCTTGCTGCATCTAGAAATTGGAATCTTTATCAACTTGATGTAAAGAATGCTTTCTTGAATGGATGGATTTCTGAGGAAGTGTATATGGCACAACCTCCTGGATATGAGGATGCACATCATCCTAACTATGTATGCAAACTAAAGAAAGCTTTGTATGGATTGAAGCAAGCTCCAAGAGCTTGGAATTTCAGATTGGTGACTTATTTGTAGGACCAAGGATTCAAAGCTAGCAAGGCGGATACCTCTTTGTTCATAAAGAGGAATGGATCTGAAGTGATCTTTTTATGTGTGTATGTTGATGATATTATTATCACAGGCAATGATCTTGAAGGAATCAAACAGGTAAAGAGTCAAATGAAGGAGGAGTTCAAAATAAGTGACCTCGGACCACTCACTTATTTTCTTGGATTGGAGTTGATCTACACAGATTCAGGTATATACATCACACAAAGGAAGTATGTCCATGACATGCTCGTCAAGTTCAAGATGGAAAATACCAAGTGTGCAGGTACACCTATGGAGCAAAATCATAAGCTTAGTGCTTATGAAGGAGAGCCAATTGAAGACATCACAAGCTATCAAAGCTTGGTTGGAAGTGTGAACTATGCAACACTCACAAGGGTGGATATATGCTATAGTGTTAGCATATTGAGTCAGTTTATGCATAAGCCAAGAAGACCACATATGGAAGCGGCCAAGAGAGTCCTCAAGTACCTAAAGGGGACCATGAATGAAGGTTTGTTCTATTCATATACTTCATATATTGAGCTAAAGGTCTACTCAGAAGCAGATTGGGCCGGATCTAAAGATGATAGAAGAAGCACATCAGGGTATATATCATTTGCAGGTTCAAAAATCATTTCTTGGTCATCGAAGAAGCAACCAACTGTGGCATTATCTTCTACCGAAGCCGAATATAGAGGTTTGGCTAATGCAACTCAAGAAATCATGTGTTAAAGTCTTTGTACACAGATCTTGGACTTCATTCTTCAACATCTCATATTTTTGGTGACAACACAAGCTCACTACATCTAGCAGCTAATCCGGTATACCATGCTAGAACCAAGCATATTGAAGTCCACTACCATTACGTAAGGGAGAAGCTAATGAGCAAGGATATTCAACTATCCTATGTCTCTACAGATATGCAATGTGCCGACATGTTGACTAAAGCTCTTGATGGTACAAAATTAAGTAGATTCAAGTTGATGATTGGCTTGCAGGAAATCAACGACAATTGAAGACTTATTTGAAGGTCAAGCATGTTAGGCTTGAGGGGGAGCTGTTGGTGCATTTTACCCAAGCCTACATGCTTGATATATTTGATATCATCCTCATTTGTAAGTCACATGAGTAGTCATGTGAACACCTCTTGTAAAAGAGTTCATTTTTATCTCTTGTAATTGAAAAAAAAAAAGGAAAAGGATGGCTTACCTCATGCATGATGTAAAAGCAATTTCGTGGCTCTAACTACCAAAACCCACGAATTTTTGAGCTAAGGGAATATCTCCTAACTTTGGGGATTACTTTTAGGTGGACCCATTCGAATTCGAATTCAAAACTCCCTCCAAGAATAGCTATAAAAGGAGCAAAAAGGAAGAGGCGATTAGCAAGCCTTGTACGTGACCACTTGATGTCATTTTGTAGAGATTGAAGAGCTTACTCCATAGCTCTATCATTCTACTCCCAGTTTGCAAAGATTCATTGCCAATGTGGTTGTAATCATATGTGAATCTATGGCGACTTTGACATGATCAACTTCTTAAGTTGATTTCTCACAGCACAAATCCCGTTTTGCTAAATGCTTTTAGCCATAGCTTCCTTACCTTCTAACTTAGATTTTGAATGCTCATTCATTCAAAACTTTACACTATGCACTGAGATCTAAGCAAAACATTGACACGAAAAAGTGCGCGACTTTTTGAAGTCTGTCTGTAGATTCTACATACAAATGTTCCTATTGATCATTCTCACAGTAGGAAGGAAATTAGATCATAAAATTCTGAACATAGCTTCATTAGCTTTCAGATTAGATGTGTACAAAAGGATTTCTGATCCACATGATCAGACTGAGAGAACTCAGAGAAAAACCCGTCGCTAATTTCTTGAGTAAAACTTTCTACACATCTCTCTAAGACACTTGTCTTCAAAATGACTCTACCACATATTTCTTTACATCATTGACTTATATACATATAGTTTTAGACTTATCCTGCGTCTATTACATTACTCCTTATCATCCTAAGGATCATCTATACTCAGATTACAAGAATTTCCACCTATAATATACATATGTATACATACTTCACTTCTGAGATCTCTTCACTCTCTCAAGTGTCTTCTTCCACTTCAATCTGATCATAAGCTTGATTCAAGATCTTTATAATCACCAATTTGTGATTGGTTTGTTCCAACAGCTCCCCCTCTATCACTAATTGTGATTATTCCATTCTTCTTCACTCCTGCCATTTCTTTGAATCTCTGTAGCTTAGGTCCATCCAAGCTTTTTGTCATCATATCTGCAACTTGTTCTTTTGTTGAAGTATACATCACTTCAATCTCTTTATCAAGTACCTTTTCTCTCAAGAAATGATATTGAATTTCTATATGCTTAGTCCTGGCATGAAAAACAGGGTTAGCTGCCAAATACAAAGAACTCATATTATCTCCAAAAATAATTGGAGTACCTGATCAGTTCCAAAACTCTTCAACAAGGTCTTTAACCATATTACTTCTTTTGCAGCCTCTACGATTCCTTTATACTCAGCTTCTGTGGATGACAAAGCAACTGTATGTTGCTTCTTTGAGCACCAAGAAACTAGTTTATCTCCAATATAACAGAGATACCCATGAGTGGACCTTCTATCATCTGAATCACCTGCCCAATCTGCATCACTAAACACTTTGATTCTTGTGTCAGAAGTAAATCCATAATACAGACCTTCACTTAGGGTTCCTTTGATATATCTGAGTACCCTTTGAGCTGCAATCCAATGAGTCTTCTTTGGACAATGCATGAATTGTGATAACACACCTACTGCATATGATAGATCTGGCCTTGTCAAGGTAGCATAGATTAAACTACCTACCAAACTCTGATATTCCTTCATGTCATTAAATTCTTCACCTCCATACCTGCTCAACTTATGATTTACCTCCAATGGTGTGCTTGAAGGCTTGCAATCCTCCATGTTAAACTTGACTAGAAGATTCTTCAAGTACCTCTCTCGTGTAACATATACTCCGTGTTGAGTATACACAATCTGCATTCCTAAGAAATAAGATAAGTTTCCCAAATCACTTATCTTAAACTCCTTCTCTATTTGTTTCTTAAGTTCATTGATTCCTTGAGCATCTGTACCTGTGACAATAATATCATCAACATAAATACACATGTATATGTATCCATTTTCACTTGCCTTTACTAGCAAGCTACTATCTGCCTTTGATGCTTGAAATCCACAATCATTCAAGAACTTGACAAGCCTGTAATTCCATGCTCTTGGAGCCTACTTCAACCCATACAAAGCTCTCTTGAGCTTACACACATAATCTGATCCAATTGAATCCATGAAGCCTTCTGGTTGCTCCATGTATACTTCATCTGCAATGTATCCATTCAGAAATGCATTCTTCACATCTAATTGTGATAACTTCCATCCTTTACAAGCAGCAATAGCAATCAATGATCTAATTGTAGACATCTTAGCAACAGGACTAAAGGTTTCATCATAATCTACCCCATAAGTTTGGGCATAACCTTTGACCACAAGTCTAGCCTTGTATCTAGACACCTTACCATCTGCAAATCTTTTTGTTTTATACACCCACTTACATCCAATGACTTTCTGATTCTTTGGTCTTGGCACCAATTCCCAAGTTTCATTTTCAAGTAGAGCATCATACTCTTCTTGCATTGCCTTCTCCCAATTTTGTTTACCTTTAGCTTCTTCATATGTAATTGGATCCTCTTCTATCTTCACAATGTAAGCATAATCTTTTGTTGTTAGAAAAGATGTATCATAACTATACCTTATAGGCTCTTTCCTTTCCCTTGAGGATCTTCTGACCTCTGCACTTCTTGAAGTCTCAGCCACATTTGATTCTGGATCAAATCTTGGCCCATCTTCTACATTATCCTGCAGTTTACTTTTATATTCAACATCATCAATATCTTCTTCATACACATTTACTTTTGTCTTCCCTTTCCCTTGTATTTCTTTGTCATCTGCATAATCATTTGTTGACCCTGTATACCATGTGCTTTGCTCATCAAATGTAACATCTTTGGTAACAAGAAATTGCTTTGTAGATGGACTCCACAACCTGTAACCCATCTGTCTATCATCATACCCAATAAACACATACTTCTCTGCTTTGGGTTCTAGCTTATGTCTTAATTGTGAAGGAACATAAGCATATGATAAGCATCCAAATACCTTACAGTGATCAAGAGTAGGTTTCTTACCCCACCATGCTTCATAAGGAGTTCTTCCATCCAAAGCTTTACAAGGTAACCTATTCACAAGGTATGTTGCAGTGTTGATAGCTTCTGCCCATAAGTAATTTGGACAATTCTTTTCCTTCATCATTGCTCTTGCAAATTCCACAAGAGTTCTATTTCTTCTTTCTGCAACTCCATTCTGTTGAGGAGAGAACCTGCAAGTTACTTCTCTCTTTATACCTGCATTCCACAAATAATCATCAAACTCTTTAGAGAAATAATCTCCCCCTCCATCTGATCTCAACCTCTTAAGCTTTTGTCCTATAATCCTTTCTGCATAAGCATGATAATGTTTGAATGTCTTGAAGACTTCTGATTTATCCTTGATTACATATAAAGTAATCCATTTAGTTGCATCATCAACAAACAACACATAATATCTGGATCCATTTATGCTATAGTTCCTTGAGGGACCCCACACATCTGTATGAACCAATTCAAGCATATTTGAATACTTGTACCCTGATTTATTGTATGAATTTTTGTGTGCTTTACCTAATTGACAAGCTTCACACTTGTACACCATGTGTTGCCCTTCAATTTTTGGCAAACCAAGCACCACTTGATTCTTTGACATTTCGTTTATAGCTCTCTCATTGAAATGACCTAGCCTTTTATGCCATAGGTCTAACTCAGACATCTTTTGACTTCCATAAGTAAATAAAGCATGTCCCACATTACCTTGGACTTTGAGAGTAAACAACCTTCCTTCCTTTTTACCTGCAATTATGTTTCTATATCCCTAATTTGGATCTTGCACATAGACACCATCATTTGTGAATCTGACTTCATATCCCTTCTCCACAATTTGCCCTACACTTATCAAATTTTTAGGAATAGTAGGAACATAAAGTACCTTGCTCAAGAGTGTACTTCCACTCTTTGTCTTCACTGATCCAATGCTCTCCACTTTATGTTTGGTATTGTCACCTGTTTGAATTGTATGTCCATTCACCTTTGCTTCCATATCAGTCATCAAGGATATATTGCCACTCAGATGATTGCTACATCCTGAGTCAATATAAAACACCCTTTGATCTTCTCCTACTGATTCATGAGTTGCATTCAAGATAAGAGTCATATCATCCTTCTGATCTGATGCATAGTTATAATAATTGTTGTTGTAGGACTGAGGTTGAAAACTTCTTCCACCTCCTCTAGCATATGATGTCCTACCACCTCTTCCTCTGAAATTGCCTCTTTGGTTTTTGCCTCCTCTACCTCTCTGCTTAAAATTCTGATTATTGCTTCCACCATTTTGATTGTTATACCAACAATCATTTGCCAAATGATTGGTTCTGCCACAAATCCAACAAGCTTTAGTATTATCTTTGTTCTTACCTCCTCTTCCTTTACCTCTGAAATTCATCTTTCCTTTTGTAAAGTTAGCTTGGCTTGAAGATCCTTCATCATCAGTTGACTGCTTCCCTTTGCCATTCTTTTTCTTGTCCTTGGAGTACATGGCTTGACTTGCACTCCTATCATTATCTCCCTTAATGTCCTGCTCAAAAGTTAGCATGTGTCCTAGCAATTGATTAAGATCGGGAGTAAAATGATCAAGTGACAATTCTATGGACAATATGAAAGGCTTCCACTTCTCATCTCCTCTCAGACCTGTAAGTATTTGCCTTACCAACTTATCCTCTTCAATGTCTTCATCTACTACTCCCAAGCTATCTGCAATATCCTTCATCCTTGCCACATAATCAAAAATTGATTGTGAGCTCTTCTTCTTGAAAGTTGTGAACTCAGCCCATAATGAAGACTTCCTTGACTTGGTTGTGTTTTGGAAATGCTCTTCCAAAGCATTCCAAACATCTGTTGCACTTTCCAATCCTCTAATGTGAGGTAGAAGATAGTCATTTACAGCCATGTAAATGATGCTCCTAGCTTGAGCATCCTTTCTCATCCAAGTCTTCAAATCTGCAAGCTCTTCCCTAGTTGGAATACTAGGATCTGCAAATTCAGGCTTTTCTTCTTCTCCTATAATGAATGCCATCAAATCTTTGCTCATGAGATGTGCCTCCATCCTCATGGACCAAGCTGGATAGTTCTCCCTATCTAGGTTATCAATCTGCAAGCTTTCTCCCATCCTTGATCTTCTGTGTCTACAATTACTATGGTTTATGAAAATAGAGTGTACCTTTGATATGAAGCTTTGATCCTTCTTGATCCTTCGAACTCGTGCTTTGTACTTCTGCAGATTATCTTCACAAATTTATCCTTGTCCACCTTCGATTAGAAAGAACTTCAATATCTGCAGCAGTCGAGACTTCCAATGACTTTACTTCCCTTGTATTGCACCTTCAGCTCTGATACCACTGTTGGAGACCTCTTAATCTCCAAATGCTTGATCTATACTGATCTAAGAACACATCTATATCAATTATAGACCAAACTTTACACAAATGTTACTCTGATTTACCAAATCATTCATGAACAATTCTCTGAGTGAGAATTTTCCTTCTTCAAGAAGTCTGCTTCAGAAATTAACTTCAATACCTACACACGTCTTCAGATATCTTCAAACTAATGATGCGCAAGTCTTCACACTACCTTTGCACAAACCATTGATTCTCCAAAAGAATCATTAAACTTTTGATTTGATCCTTAAGATCAAAGATATGTCAAAAACTGTCTTCTAGGAATGGCGACTTTGACATGATCAACTTCTTAAGTTGATTTCTCACAGCACAAATCCCGTTTTGCTAAATGCTTTTAGCCATAGCTTCCTTACCTTCTAACTTAGATTTTGAATGCTCACTCATTCAAAACTTTACACTATGCACTAAGATCTAAGCAAAACATTGACACAAAAAAGTGCGCGACTTTTTGAAGTCTGCCTGCAGATTCTACATACAAATGTTCCTATTAATCATTCTCACAGTAGGAAGGAAATTAGATCATAAAATTCTGAACATAGCTTCATTAGCTTTCAGATTAGATGTGTACAAAAGGATTTCTAATCCACATGATCAGACTGAGAGAACTCAGAGAAAAACCTGTCGCTAATTTCCTGAGTAAAACTTTCTACACATCTCTCTAAGACACTTGTCTTCAAAATGACTCTACCACATATTTCTTTACATCATTGACTTATATACATATAGTTTTAGACTTATCCCACGTCTATTACATTACTCCTTATCATCCTAAGGATCATCTATACTCAGATTACAAGAATTTCCACCTATAATATACATATGTATACATACTTCACTTCTGAGATCTCTTCACTCTCTCAAGTGTCTTCTACCACTTCAATCTGATCATAAGCTTGATTCAAGATCTTTATAATCACCTATTTGTGATTGGTTTGTTCCAACAGAAAGATGGACACTACCTCTCAACATACTACAAGGAACAACCACTACAACAAGGGTCTGTCAGGGACGACAGACTCAAGAGGGGGGGAAGTGTTGAAGCTCAAGGTCAAGGACAAAACATGGAGGCGCATCAAGGAAGTGGACACACAAGAAGAAGGAGCATATAGGGAGCTCCAAGAAGCACATGTCAAATTTTCAGAAGAAATCTCTATGAAAATAGTGATTTTCATCACTAAAAACGATTGTAAATACCATTTTCCATTTTTGAAACTCCATTTTGTTCAAGCCGAGGAGTCCTCGAGCTTGAGGAGTATTAGAACTATCTTCCTAAAAATTTTCATAATTTTTAGACTCTGTTTGAGCCCCCAAATAAGCCATGGAACCTATTTTTTAACTAGGCCGGACACTAGGTCTGGACAGGGCTAAAACCACTTTAAAAACTATAAAAAGGGCTGGAGAGCTCATTTTTGAGGTTAGCTTGTTGTAGATTTCAGTTTTGTAAGAGAGCTCTTTTGCAATCGAAGATCTTCCATTGTTCCACTCTTTGCTCTTACCTTGTGCACGTGTGTGTGTATGTGTGTGCATGCTTGTGTGCTTTCACTCACGCACTTGTGCCATCACTTTTTCATAGTCTTCATACTAGTCCTCACGTCTCCACGGATTGACATTTATGAGGTGTAGAGTGACATATGTCAATGCATGTCCGCACACACTCTTCTATGGATCTAGGCTCTTTCAAGTACACATATGATCTTAACTTTGTGCTCAGTGAGCCATCTAAGAACAAAGCCACTTGTTTGGTTGGTGTGGGTAACTCTGGAGCAGGGCATCTTTCTAGGTATTGTCTGAACCGTCTACCTGCTTGTCGCACTGTTTCTTGGGGTGTCTGCTTGAAGTTGTGGATCAAAGATGATGTGTTATGCCTGATACCACTCTTGGAAAATTCTACAATGAATTCCTCTAGCAGTTGACCTATATCACGATAGTTACGACTACTCAGTGGTTGAAAACAAGCTAAGGTAGTGCCCTTAAGAGTCAAACCAAATGCCTCGTATTGGGTAAACAAATCCTCAACCTGTTCAACTCTTAACACTTGTTTGAACTTGGCCACATGATCATAAGGATCTCTTGTCCCCTCAAAATAGTTCTTCATTGCCTTGATCACTTGAGTGGGTCTAAGGGTTCTTGGGTGCTCTCGGGGTCTAGGTAATGGAAAATCATGTTCATCTCTTTGTTGCCTATGTGTCTGATGTCTCTCTCTTTCAGGTCTTTCATTTTCAAATCCTGATCTATTTCTTCCCATAGTGTGTGCAAAGCTTACCTCAGGTCTCTCTCTAGTTCTTTCTCTCTAGGCTTCATGAGCTTGGGATGATCCTACTCCTAGGAGGTCATGGGAAACATTGGATCTTGATGGAGGGAAGTTGAATTCACTCTTCCAAGTATATGCATGTCTATCATGCTCTGTTACCAAGAATATTTTCTCTGATGTGTTATCCAGGTAGACAACTTTGTCTGGTGTCTCTGGATCCTTGAACTCGTAGATGATGACTATGCCCAATTGGCTAGGTTGATCTGGCTTGAATCTCCAAAAGGCTTCTTTTGTTTCTCTATTCAAGAATAGTTATATGCTTTTGTTGTCTTGAGGGATCCAAACGGGAGTGATCACTCTAGTCAAAACTGACTTGCCTCTAGGAGTCTGGGGTCCTTGTCCTACATTTCCTTGTTCTAGGTCTCCTATCTCATTCTCAGAAATGATATCTCCAAACTCATCGGTCCTATCTGGTTGGTTGGTGACCACATACATGGTTCCTTCCTTATCAATGTATGAACCCTTTTCGAACTTGACTACAGGGTGTTCAAGTCCCATGGGTTGATCCGGATTTTTGAGTTGGACCACTAATCGCCTCAAGCCATCCTCATAGATGCGAGCACCTAGTCGGTTGGTCCGAATATATTCTAGTTGTGTATTATATGGACCCTTTGGTGTTTGTAGGTAGGTAGTTCCTGAGTCCCTTGCAGGTTTCCCCATGCTAAAAGACATTTTGGAGTCACTTGTGTCAGAGTTTAGTACGTAAGGACAACCACTTAGTTGTTGTGCCCAAGACTTAGCTATATAGTTGACACTAGACTGAGAAGATCTAATGCTTTGTCTATCCTTGCCTAGGTACCAGATCTCAGGTTCATAAGCTTTAGTTAAGAGTCCAAAATTTCCCCTTGGTATGGTTCAAAATCCTTTGGAGTCCCCTTGGTTCCCTAGTCCCACCTGAGGGTCAACTTCTAATTAGTCTATCTAAAAGTCAATGCATTATTCTATAGGATTAGAAACGAGCTTTCCAACGAGCTATAGAGCTCAAAAAATGGACTTTGGATGAAAAACTTATGTCAAATCAGGCTCTTGGGGGTCAAAACAGGCAAACATGACCTTTTGAAAAAAAATCACGATTTTGTGTGAAAAGCGCAATTTTGTGAAATCATGAGAATCGCGGTGCTGTGAAATCAAGAGAATCGCGATGCTATGAAATCAAGAGAATCGCAATGCTGTGAAATCAAGGGAATCGCGATGCTGTGAAATCAAGAGAATCGTGATGCTGTGAAATCAAGAGAATCGCGATTCTGAGCAATCCCCAAGAAATGCGATTTTGAGTGAGAATAGTGAAAAACACGATTTTGAGAGAGAATCGTGAAAAATGCGATTCAAATAGAAAATTTGTTTTTGACCTGAAAATCGCGATTTTGAGAATGATCAAAAAATCATGATTTTGATTGAAAATCATGTTTCCTCAAAATCGTGTTTTTGAAAATCGTGTTTTGAAAATCGCAATTTTGTACCTTAGTGAAAATCATGTTTTTGAAAATCGCGATTGCCAACAGAGAATCGTGTTTGATCACAATCGTGTTTTTGGCTGAAAATCGTGATTTGTGAGAATCGCGATTTTGAGCCCACTGAAAATCGTGTTTTCTCAAAGTCGTGTTTTTTTACTTGAAAAATCACGATTTTGGCTGAGAATCGTGTTTTTCCTCAGGATCGTATTCTTTGAGAATCGCCAAAAAAAATCACACTTATGAGGGTGACCAGAGAATCATGTTTTTGAAAAACTTAGAGAATCGCAATTCTGAGCACAAGTAGAGAATCGTGATTCTGAGAATGACCTCAGAATCGTGTTTCCTTCAGAGAGCTTTTAGGCAGGAAATAGAAAACCGTGATTTTCAAAAAAAATTGAATTTTTCACAGAATCGTGTTTTTTTGGCGGGAACTTCATATTTCTAAGCCTCGAGCAATGGCGAGCTCCGTATGTGCAGAAAATCGTGAAAAAACACAGGCGCTTGCTCTCCCTTGCACTTCCTAACTCCTCCTCGCACAATAATGCATGAAAGATGGTATGAAAATGATGAAAATGCACTAAAAAACAAGATATTTCTATGAAGAAGAAGATGGAAGAAGATGGAGATGGTGATGATGATGAAGATGAAGAAAAAAAATCAGAAAATGAACAAAAAAGACATTTTTTTTACCTTCCAACGTCGCAAATCTACGATCTTACCATCACAACGCTCGTCCTCGAAGCTCTCTCCCCGGCAACGATGCCAAAATTTGGTGTACCTTAAGCGTAAGCACCACAGCCACATGTCTAGGTCGTCTGGTTTTGGGTCAGCTAGAATTGATCCTGGTTTCTCTTTCTCTTGGATAAGTGGTGACACCGGGGTCTCCTCTCGGATCCCTTGTTCTTTATGTTCCCTTCTGTTTCGGGTTTGTTTTTTACTTTTTTGACTCTCATCTTTTGTCCATTTATTTTTGAGTTTTTCTCTTCTTTCCTTCCATTTTTGAGCTTTGGTGTTCTGTGTACTCTCTTGTGGATCTTCAGAATCTTCCACTACCTAAACTTTAGGACTTACGGTTTTATTGCTCTCTTGTTCCCGTTCTGGTTGTTTTCCTTTTTGTTGCCTTATCTGAGCTCTAGTAATGGCCTTCAATGGCACAGTATATTCCTTATCACTTCCAGATCCTTCTATCACTTCAATGACATTGATATGTGCAGTGTCCTGGATTTTGGTTGGATTCTTTAGGCAATCTCTGAAAAGATGTTCCTTTCCACAATCACTACAATATCCTTCCCACGTCCTAGGTGGTGGTGGATGGTAAGGTCGAGGGCACTCTCTAATAAAATGGTCTCCTCCGCACCTATAACAAGGTCCTCTTGATACAGGGGGTCTAATGGTTGGTCTCATGGGTGGTTGTGCTTTAGGAGCGGTATACATTAGAGTTGTGACCTCAGTGCCATAGCTTGGGTCATAGTTTCCATATCCATAATAAGCCGAATCATAGGTTGGTTCGTAATCTAACATATTGGCTTCATATGGGTAGTAATCTCCTGGTGGCAGCTCATATCCAGGGTTCGCTGATTCCTCACTCATTGATTGTAGATGATGCTGGCACTATGGCTCTCGCCAAATTCTCTTCGGGCTGAGTATACTTCACAGGTACTACTTGTTGAAGTTGTGACAATTGTGGTCCTAACACTGGCTATGGTGGTGGATATGGTGCTTGTTCATATGGTCTTGATACTCCTGCTGGTGTTGGATAGTATCTGGGCATCTCTCTGCCTTGCTCTCTAGGTGGATATCCATATGGTTGATACTGTGGTGGTTGGAATGGTCTTGCTTGCCGATTGAATGGACAACTTTCAGTGGTGTGATTAGTGTATTTTTGTTCTATGTGGCAGTACTGGTTGGTGTTGTCTGTTGTATGGGTAGTTTTGATGTGCATCGGTCCCTCCTCGCACACACATGTGTGTGGGGTGATCTCCTCCACATAGGCTACATCTTCGTAGCATAGGCACTCTTTGAGCTGGGTGTTGATAAGTTCTTTGTCCCTGGACTCCTAGTTTTTTTGCTAATAATTCAGCCAATTCCTCCATATTACTAGAGTTGGAAGTAATGGTACTTCGCGAGTCTTCTGATTTAGTGGGGTTAGGTGTACTCTTGAGGTCCTTAGCTAGGTTATCTTCTAGGTCAATGCATTCCTGAAGACATTCACTCAGAGTTTGTAGTCTTTTCACCTACACTAAGGTCCTTAGGGTTCCATTCGTGAGTCCATCCAAAAATAATGAAATCATTTTTTGTTGAGTGGGTCTCTCTGCAACAGGGCATCTATCCACATACTGATTGAATCTTCGGGCTGCTGTTTTCACTTTTTCATTGGGGTTCTGTTTAAAACCATGGATTAAAGACGCGGAATTGTGTTTGATCCCTCTCTTCGTGAATTCCCCAATGAATTCTTGAAAGAATTGCTCCATGTTCCCAAATTGATTAGGGTCCAATGGCTGGAACCAAGTTAGAGCCATTCCTGTGAGGGTGAGTCCAAAAGACTCATACTGCACAAAGAAGTCGTCTACTTGTTCTGCCCTTAGAACTTGTTTAAATTCGGCAATGTGATCGTAAGGTTCTCCTAATCCATCATAATGATTTTTTACACACTTGGCCACTTGTATAGGTCTCAGTCTTCTCATTGGTTCAGGTGGTCTCGGCATTACAAGGAAGACAGGGACTGCTGGTCTAACTGGGGGCATTCCCGGCTGCCCTCCTACTGGTGGTCGTCATCTTATGGGTGGTCGGTACTGATTACCTACCCCTATGTGGGCCTGATTATGTTTTTGCACTCCTGGAGTTGCAAATTGCACATGAGTACGGTTTGGTACACTTCGTTGGCTGGTCTGTCCTGACGTGGTATGTTCTATCTCTTGTTGATTTCCAAAAGGGTTTTGCGAAGTAGTTGCCTGATCTCTATGAGGGTATCTAAGCTGAGCCCTGTCTAAGGCACTCACTGGCCAATATCTCCTTCGATTTTTGTCCAAGTATGTGAGACTAGCTTCCTCTTCTGGATCCTTTAGCTCATAAAATGTCATGGGGCTTTCTTCTCTCCCTGGAGCCGGTAAGTCTGTTTGAAGCAGTAAGTCTGATCCATGGATCATATAGACTTCCAATAAATAGTCGTCTTGAGGTATCAAGTCTCCTCTCAGGACTCGAGTTACTTGGGACCTCCCTCTAGGGGTAGTCACTAGCTCTTCAGGGTTTGTTCTTCTGGAGTTTTCTGGTTCCACTAATTCTCCCGTTTCATTGATCATTTCACGAAATTCAGTCATGATGTAGATGTGACCAATTTTGTCTACGTATGCTCCTCCTTCGTACTTGACAGCAGGTCGGGGCACGATTGTGGCATTCATGGAAGTTACCATCCTAGCCACAGATCTATTTAAGCCATCCAGGTAGATGGGGATCTCCTGGGCATTTGTAGACACATACTGCAAGGAAGTACGGTAATCTCCCTCTACAGTAGTCATGAAATTTCTACTTGGAGTTGGACCCTGCATGTCTTCCGAATCCATGGGTATTTCCTCCTCTGAGTCACTAGAGGTCTCTGAATAGGCAGAGTGGTGACTAACTTGGGCAGCACTTCCCATAGAGGATATGACACTTCTTTGGCTACTTAGCACTCTCCCTAACCTCAAGTTCATTCACCCTCCTAAGACTCTCTAAGTCTCTGATGCTCTCCTTGAGTGGCTCCTCCAAAGGCTCAAGTTACCTGACAAAATGCTTCAACCACACTGGCCGATACCACTTCCAGGCGATATTGCACTGGGCGATACCGAGCTGGCCACGATACGATACTTGGAATCTACACGATACGATACTTGCTATAGCAGGCGATACGATACTGAACTAGTGCCACGATACGATACCAACAATCCTCGTGATACGATACCTGAGCACCGAGACGATACGATACTAATTTCGGTCACGATACAATACCACTTCTTTTGCACGATACGATACTAGAAGCCCTGCGATACGATACCAGATTGTTCAAGCAATACGATACTAGAGCATACGCTGATACGATACCAACTTGGTATCGAGATACGACTCTCGACAATGAGACGATATGATACCAAGACAAGTGGCGATACAATACCACCAACTTGTACGATACGATACCAGTTATGGTATCGTGATACTACACTAGGAAGTGGGCGATACGATACTTCTGGGATTAACGATACGATACCACGATCATGGATGATACGATACCAAGGTCCTCGCGATACGATACCTGAGAACCAAGGCGATACGATACTAAAGATGGTATCGCGATACGAATCAGGCAAGTGGACGATACGATACCACAGTAAGTAACGATACGATACTACTGGGTAAAGTGAGATCGTGATACCAACTTGGCGACACGATACCAGATTGGTATCGCGATACCAAGACTGGTATCCAACGATACGATACCTTGGCGAGTATCGTGATACAAGGGAATTTTGGTATCGCGATACCAAAACTCAACCGATCGTGATACTCAAGCCAAATAGACTAAAAGCTCACAAAGCTTTGCACCCCCTTGCTCTTCTCATACACCTCTTCACTCCTAGCCCACTATCGCTTTCAATGGAATTCAAAAATCCATAGTCTTCCCCCCCACGATACCGTGCATGCCTTAAATTACTCGTTTGTGCCTTTTTAGAGTGTTTTTATTCAATGTATTTTGTGGAATCTTACCTTAGTGCTACCTTGCTTGCACCTTTAGCTCAAAATCTAACTTTGAAGGTCTGAAATGCACGATACTCCTCCCGCGATACCGCTCGCTGCTCGCAGACGATACCAGAGTGCAGTGAAGTATCAAATGAGTCAATTTGACAAAGAACCTTACAGACATTGAGCAGACTTGGAGTACACTGGCCAACTATGGAAGTTGATGTCCAGAGAATGTGCAAAGAATGTCCAATCTGCCGCACTAAACCACCAGCGGAACATGCTACTCTTTATCAAGTGTCTCTAATACCAGATTGGAGTGAACCATTAGTAGCCTTTCTGAGGACGAAAACATTCCCTCAAGATATGACTTTGGCTAGACAAAGAAGTTTGGAACAAGAAGCCTTAGATTATGCACTCGGTGATAATTTATACAAACGTGGTAAAGATGGTTACCTAAGACTGTGTGTCCATGAGAGCGAATACCTCAAGATATTAGAGACTGCTCACCAAGGTGTAGCAGGAGGACACTTTGGACCAGATCGGGTGATCAAAGCAATTTTATTTGCAGGTCTTTGGTGGCCAACTCTTCACATGGATGCACATACCTATGAGAAGAGGTGTGAGGTTTGTCAGTGAGCCCAGTACCCTATAGGAAAAGATGAGATGCCATTGAAACCTATGATGGGTGGATGTGCATTCTCCAAATGGGGAATAGACTTTGTTGGTCCTATTAACCCCCCAGCTAAGGGTTCCCATGCTGAATACATTATTGTGGCCACTGATTATCTAACCAAATGGGTAGAAGTAAAAGCTACGACAAAGAATGATGCTCAAACAACAGCTAAGTTCTTATTCGAGAATGTGTTCACCAGATACGGATTACCAATAGACCTTGTGAGTGATAGAGGCACACACTTCTTGAATGAAGTCATTGAGAACCTTCTCCAAGAATTCTTGGTGATACATAAGAAGTCTACCCCCTATCACCCACAAGCTAATGGACAAGCCGAAAGCACAAATAAGATTCTATGCAATGTGCTCACCAAAGTAGTGAATAATAAACGCTTTGATTGGGACAAATAGTTACACCATGCTGTTTGGGCATACAGAGTCGCCTATAAAATGGTACTCCAAGCCACACCCGTTCAGATGGTGTTTGGCCAGAATGCGGTGCTACCATTGGATTTTTTGATACCTACATTGAAGGTAGCACAAGAGCATGACTGGACAGGCCATGAGCTCTCCTCTAGAATCTTCGATCTTGAACGTTAGGTGAGACATGATTGAGAGCTGCAATAGGAATCTATGCAGCCAAGAAGAGGCAAAAGGCGTATTTTGATGCACATGTGAAGGATAAAGGCTTGAAAGCAGGAGACCTAGTCCTAGTCTACACATTGAAGCAACATGCACGAAAATTAGAGAAAAGAGGCTACGGACCAATGATTATCAATAGGATCTCCACAAATGGAGCAGTACAACTAGCCACTCTAGAAGGTGACCTACTACCGAGTTACATAAACGAATGCAGAGTCAAGTTATATCAAGAACCACTAATAGAAGAAATGCTAAATCGACTCAATACTACAAAGAAAAGTAAGGAAGAGGAAAAGCGAATTCGAGAAGAAGCACAGGCAGAAGCTTTAGAACGCATCCAACGAATGAAACTGAGAAGAAAAGGTAGAGATCAGTCCATGACTAACACTCATGAAGCTCTCGGTTATCACATTGCCATGTGTGAGGCTTCAGGTAAACGGACCCATAAGATAGTTGATCGACGACCTTTTGTGACCCTAGAAGTAGGACAAGGAGAGAGTGCAAGGACCGTGAGAGCTTTAATTGATTCAAGAGCAGCCACTAGTGCAGTTCGGCTTTCTTACTGCCAAAAATTGCAATTGAAGGTCAAGCCTATTGAGGCATATCTCATAGGGCTGGCAGGTGTTGAAACCCCTTGCATAGGAGAGGTGGAACTTCCCCTCTACATGCAAGGGATCCTAATGCCACTAATAGTACTAGTGTGTGAAGACGAGGATCTTACTGAACCTCTTGTCTTGGGCCAAGACTGGATCTATAATCAAGCAGTCAGCCTCAACCTAAGAAGTGGACTTCTTCAAGCTTGGGTAGGCCAAAGCCACCTCACGATTGAGTTAGAAAATCTAGGACTCATGCCATTAGAAAAGGCACCAACTCCTGGTCCCTCTAGGAACCCACTTGACGATAACCATGCTATTATTTTTCAAAGTTCGAAGGTGCAGATGATTGTCACTCTTGACGAAGGAACAGAAGTCAATGAGGAGTTCCCATTTGTTCCAAAGAAGATTCGAGAAAGGCAGGCTGAGCAACACACGACACTAAGGAGATCGATGATCAAGAAGCATGTGCACCAACTTGGGCAATATGAAGTAGGCACGAAGCAGATCTGGATATGCAAAGGGGAAAAAACCATGACTCTAGAGACAGGTTCTCAGAAAAGCATCAAGCGAGCCACACTGTCAAGGACTAAAACGAAGGAGTTCCCTAGGCAACACTCTAGACATACCATTTCTATTTGGGTCCCGAAGCGATCAATGAAGGCAATTCCCAATGCTAGGCAGATATGGGTGCCCAAGGCCTGCTTACGAGCCCAAATAGCTTCACTTCCAGTCTCCAACATAAATCAACACTCACAAGTACTCTTGGCAAACAGCTCAGGGAAGATACCTACACCCCACCCTATTACACCTTCGGTCAAACCTAAGAATGTCTGGAAATGGGTACCCAAAAGGTCCCAAATCAAGCACAATCAAGTTCATAAACCTGTACCTGTCACTCGCTCTAAGAGCTACGAATCCTCAATCAAAGTTTGGAGACTTAAACCGTGTATCAAACCCCTGACCCAATTTTGTAAATCCATCCACTCTGATGTAGGTGCATTCTGAGTACATTGCATATCGAAAGTATGCATCTAGGATGACATTAACCACTAACCATTCACACCTATCACAAAAACTTCACCTCTAACCACTAACCATCTGGATTGTCATGTTACTATTGTGAAGGGAACACCATTACATCTTGTTTCCTATGCAACACTAATGTGCCCTTCTTCTTCTAGCAGATAAGCATCAGAAGTCTCATGGAAGCAGCACAAGGCACGAGCTCCCAGGCAGGCACTAGTACTCAAAGGGATTGGAATACCATGCTGTGGAGGTTCCACTAACAGCTAGGCATGAAGAGTTTCTGAATGTGCGAAGAATTCCCATCTCGGATCCACCAAGTGGCCTAATAGAAAGAGTCAAGGGTCATTCTCATTGGTTCAATGAGATGCCAGGAGATTTGGGGGATGCAGATCATATCTGGGAATCTAAGTTGGAATTTGGAGGAGTTTGGTGGACCTTTCAATTCTTCTCACGAGAATTTGAAGCATTACAAAATGTAGCTCCTCTTCAAGATATTTGGCAGAAAGCAGGATTGCAAGATTATTTTAGTGCATCTCTGCCTAAACTAGATTCCTTAGGTGCTATTACTTGATTGCAACTCTGAAAGCGACAGGAGATCGAGATCAGTCAGGAACATTCTTGGTGCCCTCTCTATCACACCAGGAGGAAATGAAAAAGTTTGATTTGAACATCACTCTAATCAGGGAGGCCCTTCAAATGTACGGCACCCATGTACCCTCCGATCGTGACCCATTGATACCAAAATCGATGAAGAGCAGTAAGATCAAGAAGCTGAAAGAAATGTGTGTCATCACCCTGACATTGCCATACCATTGCAAATGTGCCTTCAAGACTTTGCTTTTCCGGCTCAAGACCGATTCACACAGCCTCATAAGAAGATTTGGTACAGACTATACCTAGCAGAGACAGGAAGTCTGCCTATTAAGATGCCTGTGTGGATCCTCGATGAATTATATGAAGCTGGCAAACGAGGAGTCAGAAAACCCATGTTGCATGGTTGTTTTTACAAGAATCATATACAGATGCCTCGCTTATGATATGCCGATCGCACGGGCCCTTAGATACTCACAGTTGCAATTCTTTCATGGACGGAAACCAGGGGTTCAACCAGCAAAAAGAATGCGGGGATCTCTTTCCTAGGTTCCAATTCCTCGTGAGTCCACCACCGAAATCTCCCTTAGAGAAGAAGAGCAGGTGGCCCCATTCACGATCCATCTCCATAGACCACAACCAGGGGCATGGTACAGCCCACTCCATCAGCCCCACCACTACCCACTAATGCTGAGTTTGCCTCCATGGCTACATTGGCAGAGGATACATCCTTCGACTTTGAGAGCTTCTTGCAAACAACACAATTATCTGAGAGTGAGTTCTTCTCAGACACTGACGGTCCCGGATCATCATCCCAGAGAGGACGGCCACATAGTGATGCACGAAGAGTACATTGGGAAGATGAGGCACAACACACTCATGTTGAGGACACACATGAACAAGAAGAGACACGGGAAAATGAATCAAAGGAGAGTGAGGAGGAAGCCCCTACCTACACGGCACAACTCAAATGGCTCTACAAGACGATCAAGCAGGTACACAAAAGGCATAAGCTATCAGAAGAGGCGAATAGAGTGATGGTGAACCAAATGCTGCAGGCGGAGAATGTAGACCCTCATTTTACAGAATCATTGAATCTTTTGGCAAATACGTGTGGAATAGTGGAAGCCATGCGGACCATGGTATATCGTACCAACCCTCAATACGACCAACGAAGGCTCAATACACGACCGCGAGGGGGAAAAATGATTCAGATTGAAGTCTCTACCTCACTCCCGATCACCTCTCAAGCAGATGTTGATATGACTAGCCCAACTAACACTGATGAACCCTATGACGGCACACAGATACCATCTCCACCATCACCTCCCATCCAACCCATCGAACCCCTCACCACTAGCATCCCCAAACAACCAACCATCACCTTTACTGAACCAATACCGCACACCACCCTTTTGCCATCCTTACCTATCCCTACCTCTATCCTTGCTTGCCCATTTTTTGAACCTCATATAGGTCATCCTGCCACCCATCAAACCATATTAGGCCACCCATCTTATCAACCAGCTCTTGGACAGGCACATGCCCCTACCCAACCATTAACACAACCATTCTCTCTCACTACTACAGACCCTCTTTCCAACCCCTACCCACTATACCTCTGTTAACCCCCTCAAAACCAACACAAACCACCCTACCTCCATTCTTGGAAAACCTTGTTCAACAAATTGAGAATTATAAGAGAAAATCCTTTTCCCATCCCACCTCCCCCACATTCACGGCCACCACTAACACACCACCCACCATTCCAGTATTCATGATTCACACTTCATACACAATCACGTCCGATCCCATGGACATTTCACCCTCCACAGGACCACTCACCACCACTTTTGTCTCCACATCACCACTTGTAACTTCACACACGTCACCACATACACCCACTGTCAGCACCACATCCACCTTTCCCTTCCCCATTTCCCAACCCCTTGCATCTCTCACCTCCACCTCTGCATCCACCTCATTTAGTCATGCACTAGACACCATGCTTGAAGCTGCCGCCCAGCTTAAACAGGTGTAGCTCATCACTGAGTAGCACCTCCTTTAATGTCAATCCGGGAAGACGTGAGGATGGTATGATAACCTCGAGCAAGTGAAGGCACAAGTGCGTGAGTGAGAAGCACACTAACATGCACACACATACACACACGCGCGCACACACGGTAAGACAAAGAGTGAGAAGCAATGGAGTTCTTAGATTACTTTCAAAAAACTCTTACAAGTTCAAATCAATTACAAGTCACCCCAAAAATGAGCTCTCTAGCTCTATTTATAGTTTTTGACTAGGTTTTGGCCGTGTCCAAACCTAGTGTCCGGCCTAGTTAAAAATTAGGTTCTAGGGCCTATTTGAAGACTCAAACGAAGTCTAAAAATTATGAAAATTGGTAGGTAGCTACTTCGAATGCTCCTCAAGCTCAAGGACTCCTTGGCTTGCACAAAATGGAGCTAGAAAAATATGAATTGGTATCTACAATGGCTCTTAGTGATGAAAATCACTATTATTGTAGGGATTTCTTCTAACGATTTGACATACATATCTTCGAGCTCCCTACTTGCTCCTTCTCCTTGTGTGTCCACCTCTTTGATATGCTTTAGTGTCCTGCAAAAATATTGGCCTACTTGCCAGATCGTCGTTGACTACTCTGTCTGCTTGTGCCTTCTCTTCTCTCTGACTCCCTTCGTAAGCTTCCTTGCCTTGTGAGTCCTTCAGTTCCAACACCCCCCCCTCTCTCGCGTCTGTCGTCCATGACAGACCCTTGTTGGGTGGGTCGTTGGATGTAGTATTCTACAACGTCTTGTGCTAAGTGATGTTCTGCAATTCTTAACCCTTTGGCCAAGTCCGTGAGTAGAGCATCCCAATCTACCGGCCCGGGAACCTCTGGATGTGGTATACATAACTTTTCTGAATGGAGAGCTTGTTCCACTGCAAACAACTACAATAAATGTGATGGTCTGGGAATGAATATCTCTGAATGATATTCCCAGAATCCCGTGACAAACATTTCTTCAAACGTCTGTTTGAAGCAGGCTGGTAGATACTTTATACGCGCATGCCATGCATATACAATAATAGATGGTGTTGCACTCATGTCGTAGACAAGGTCCTGATTACCTTCATTAAATCCATGAGCTGACAGATGAGGTTCCTTGACATTCTTGAAGGTCCTGAAGGTGACCAACATAAGTTCAAAAATTTTAAGGCACATTTGGGCCATGACATCTGGTACATTTTTGAACCGGACCCCCCAATGGCGAATTGTTGAAATCATATATCCTATGGTAGGTTGGCCTTTAGGTGGTGCTAAGTAGACATAATTGAGCCATTTCTCACATCCTTTGGTTGTCAGCACAGTTTTTTTGTATTCTGGCCACGATCTTCTTTGAAATACAGGGTAGTAGCATGGGTTGTATTTGATATACAAAGGCATGTTATTCCATGTCCTTACCATCTCAGGGTAGGTTTCCAGCAGACGAATCCTCCACGTAGGTTGGTGTATATTTCCCTGCTTGGCACTTGCTGGGATGTCGTCCGGTGCAAACTGTGTAGTCGAGGTTGGTTCTTTTGAGGTGTGGTGCTTGATTTCAGCCTTGTAATCCGCCATTAGGAGGCAGAAAGGAACATACAAATTGTCAGATGTGCCGATCCATCTATGATGGGAGAGGTTTCTAAAGTAATCCGATTTTATGACTACCTCTTCCAAACGTGACATAGATGCTATCTGAACTGCCACTCTGTCATCATGGGTTGTGGCCACTTTCTCTAACTTCTGCATCCATTCAGGAGCCTCGATCTCGATGGTGTCCATGCCCTCTTCTGTTTGCTTAGCCCCTGGTGCAGGCATGGGAACGTATGGGTCTTCGAAGGTTTCCTCTACTTCAATTGGCACTAAGTCTTCAGGCTCGGGCTCTACAAGGGGAGAGGGTTGACGTTCATATTGCATGACTTTACTTCATAATTCTTCTAGTTCTGCTTTGAGTTTTTTGACTTCTTCAGACGTGTCAACTACGGTTGTGACTTTGCTTGGTGACTCCTGCTGGGTTGCCAGCTGCTTTAATAGGTCATCTCTTTCTCTTTCTAATGCTACATGGGCTTCCAGGAGGTCGGCATGGGTTTCCAATACCAATTGCATGTTTTCTGGGGGGATGGCCTTGAACTTCTCAGGGTCGATTTCCTGTGGGGAACCCTCCATTGCTGCTTCTAAGTTTTCTTCATTCTGTTTCTGTAGCCGTTTATTTTCCTCGAGCGTTGTAGACATGTGTTTGCGTAAGAGAGCCAGGTTGCGTCGAAGCTTGAGATTCTCTGTTATCTGGGAGTGTAGAAGATCATCCATTTGTTGTTTTTCTTCTGCATCTGACTGGGGTGGATTGGCTACTACCTGCTCATGTTGTTCCTGTAAAGTGACATACTGTTGTTGTAGTAGCCGCTTTTCCCTCTCTAGATCAATGAATCGTACTTGAAGTTCTTCATGACTTCGAAAGAGTCTCGTATGTTGGTTATCCAGATGCTGGTAGTGCTGTTGTAGTTGCGACATACACTGATACATATTATTAAATACATTATTAATAGGTGTGGATGTGGGAAGGGTGTTGAATGCAGAAGGGAAGGGGAAGGGGAAGGGGAATGGGAGTGTGGATGCGGTGCTGGAAAATGGTGAAGTGGGAGGTGGGGGAATGGGAGATGGTGGGTGTATGGGGGGAGGGAGAGGTGCGGAGGTGGGTGATATGTTTATAAAATCAATAGTGGATGCAGTAGTGGGAGTGATTGTGAATATTGGAATTGTGGGTGTGGTGATAGTGGTGAAAGTGTACAGTGGTGCGTGCAATTGTGAATACGAACTGCCCGGAAGTGTGATCGGGGGAATGAGATTTTCTGTGGCTGCAGTTAGAATTACTGTTTCAGTGGCCGTATAGACAAGAGAGGTGGAGATAGGGTGTGTGGCTTGTGTGGGTTGACTGACGGTCTGTGCTTCGGTATGGGTAGTGGACTCGGAGGTGGTGACAGTAGTGGTTACACTGGTAGTGGGAGGTGAATGTGGTGGAGTTGGAGGCAGGGGTGGCAAAGGGGGTGACGGAGGTGCACTTGATGTATGGGTTTCCTCAGTATCATGAACGGTGTGTGTTGCGCCCGTGGTTGTGGATGTGCCTTGTGGTTCTGATACTAATACATTCATCTGTTTTCCTGATCGAGGGGGACGTCTGCCATATCTTCGCTCCCTTCTTCGTGATTGTGCAAGGGCAGTATGCACCGTCTCAGGTACTCCTAAGGCATCAAATATCATGTCAAGTGTGGCACGGTATTGCTCGTCTACTCCTTCCTCCTCGAGGATTTGTTTCATGAGAGCTTTTCCTGCGGCGAGGGACACTCTATGTTGCTCTTGAACCTGGTTGATGGTATCATAGAGCTTTTTCAATTCCTTCGTATAAGCAGGGGCACCCTCAAGTACTTGCAGAGCTTCCTGATCATATTCCTGCTCTTCTCCCTCGGATTGTCCACCATGTTCCTCCTCTTGTTCTTCTTCTTCTTCACCCTCCACATCGACGACATCTGGTTGTCTGGAATGGGGTTGGTCTGTAGCAGTTTTTTGTCCACTAGCTTGCTCTGCCTTGACTTCCGCATTAACAGCTTTGATTATTCTGGCAACCTCCTCATCAGTTAGGTCTTCTAACGTGAATCCGTGAGGAAACTCTAGGTCGATTGGTACAGGTGGGAACACCAGATTCGATCCATCAGTGCTGTGTCTTGGTAATCTGATAGTGAAGGGTTGTACCCGCCTCAAAAGTCGTGGAGTTGTCTCAGGTGTCAGTGTCGCACCGCGGGGTTGTGCACAGGGCATCTGAACTGCGCCTCTCATTTTCTTAGATGGCGGTCCTGCGGTTGATAGTCTACATTGAAATTCCTGTACCCTGGTCCAAATTAATGCCCTCTGAACTGGCACATCATAATCCAAACATCTATACACAATCGGGGTGAGAGCACAGCATCCATATAGTACAGACTTTTGTTTTTTATACCACCTTTGATGAGCCAAGTGGATTTGGTCGATAATCCAGTGGGGCATATTGATTGTCAAATCAAAGGCGTCAGCCAAGTATAGACTAAACCATATCTTCTTAGGTGGCATTGTGAACCTCTCTTGAGCGGGAAATGCAAAATGCTGCATGACCATTCGCAAGTGAATGGAAATTGTAGGTGTCATTGCCACCATGTCCTTTAATTTCGTCAGATTCATGTTCTTCATATTGTCAGGGACCATAGTCTCTTTCTCCGTAGGAATGTGCATACCTTTCATGTCTAGAGCTTCTCTTACCAAATTGATAGTCAACCTGAAGCGCTTCAGCTCATTGCCCCCTTTTTGTCTTTGCTCGGAGTGAGGGTGCTAATCAAATATGAGCATCTTAGAAAGTCAGGCTTTGGCAATTGGAATTTGAAGTAATCGTAGAGTCCCGCCTTCTTCCAGATAGGTTTCAGTCCTTCATTATTCTGCAATCTCTCAAATTCCCTGGTAAAGAAGTGATACCTGCCCCAGCGCGCGCCCGTTGAATTCTATCTCGGCCTCCCACATGTAAGTGCCTTCATCCAGAGATCCTGCCACATCACTGAACCAATGTGAGTTTTTGCTGACCGGCATTGTGTGCCCCTGTGGAGGATTCTGAATCGGTATGGCGTGTAATGCCCTCAATGCCACTGGGTGTTCCTTCAATTCCTCCTCAACGGGAAGACTTTCAATGTCCATGACTTGGGGGCTGGTGCCTGCCTGGGAGCTAGTTTCTGCCGTATCAGCCATGTTACTTCTTGCCTCCTGACTCTGTGAGAATATAGAAACAGGTGTTAACATTGTAAAGGACAAGATAGAACCGTTTTTGTCCCCATTACAACATTAACATGAGGTTCAGGAGAGATTAGTAGGTTATTAAGTGCTCGGTGTTTGTGTGTGTAGTTAGGAAGTGGATAGACCTAGGAGCTAAGTGGAATGATGTAGTGTGAGAGTGACGTAGTTAGTAGGTGGGCATGGATTTACAACTGGGGTTCGGGGGTTTATTACAAGTTTTAGGTTGCCAAATGCGGTGGATGGGTTTTGATCTTGAATTTGTGGAGACTCTGGAGAGTTTGATAGGAGTATCTACTTGAAAATGAGGCTTTTTAGGGACCCATTCACAAGTGATTCTACTTGTGCTCATGGAAGAATATGTGTCCGTGCGTGATGTATAAGAATGGGCATCAGATGTTCGAGTGAGTGAAACATGTTGTACCGGGTGTGGCCACGGTGTAGCTATTTGAGCCCGCAAGCAAGCCTTAGGCACCCAGATTTGTCGTGATTGTGGGTTGGCCTTCATCGGCTTCTTGGGTACCCAAATAGACTTTACTTTCGTAGAAGAATTTATGAAAGACTTCTTATTAGTGTTGTGTTGTTGATTACTAATAAGAGGTTTTGGCCGTGGGTTTGGCATGGTCGCCACAGGGTGTTCGCCTTTCCGCACCCACACTTGTTTCAACGGCTGAGACATTCTGCTTTGCACATTTTTTTGGCCTCCAGTATAGGTAGTAGTCTGCTCCTTCTGCATTTGATCTGCCTTTGGTTGCTGCCTCCCTCTGACTTTTGGAAAAGAAGGGAGTGCCGTCTTATCCTTGACTCCGTTGTTGAGACAATCCTCTTTCTGCATCATACAGTTTTGGACAAGAATAGCATTGTCAACTTCATGTGCACCCCTGGAAGGACCAGGAGTTCGTGCATTACCTAGTGCCTTGAGTGCCTCATTTTCCAATTCAATTGTAATTCGGCTATGATTCACCCATACCTGAAGAAGTCCACTTCTTAGGTTTAGGTTGACTGCATGATCATAGATCGAGTCCTGACCCAAGACAAGAGGCTCAGTGAGGTCCTCATCTTGACACACTAGTACTTTGACTGTCATTGCTTCGTATTGAAGATAGAGGGGAAGTTCCACCTCGCCCATGCAAGGGGTTTCCACACCTCCCAATCCTATGAGATATGCTTCTATAAGATTGACACATAATTTCAACTCTTGACAGTACAAAAATTTAACAGCACTAGTGGCTGCACCTGAGTCAATCAAGGCTCTTACAGTCCTTGCACCCTTTCTTTGTCCTATCTCTAAGTTTATAAAAGGACGTCTATCAATTATCCTATGAGAGCTGATACCTGAAACTTCACACATAGCCACATGATATCCTTGATCTGCATATGCATCTGTCCTAGGTTGCTCTCTACCCTGTCTTCTCAACTTCATTCTCCGGATGCATTCCAATGCTTCTGCTTGAGCTTCTTCTCGAATTCGTTTTTCTTCTTCTTTGCGTTTCTTTGCAATGTTGAGTCGACTGAGCATCTCTTCCGTCAGAGGTTCCTAATATAACTTGACTCTGCATCCGCTTATGTAGCTGGGGAGAATATCGCCTTCTAATGTGGCTAGTTGCACTGCTCCACTTGTTGAGATTCTATTAATGATCATGGGTCCATAGCCTCTCTTCTCTAGTTTCCTCGCATGTTGTTTCAAAGTGTATACTAGTACTAGGTCGCCTACCTTCAAACCTTTATCTTTAACGTGGGCATCAAAGTATGCCTTCTGTCGTTTCTTAGCTGCATATATTCCTACAACCACCCTCAGTCTTGTTTCTCCTAATCGTTCAAGGTCAAAAATTCTAGAGGAGAGTTCATGACCCGTCCATTCATGCTCTTGTGCTACTTTCAATGTAGGTATTAAGAAGTCCAGTGGCAACACTGCATTTTGGCCAAATACCATCTGAAAGGGGGTGGCTTGGAGTACCGTTTTGTAAGCGACTCGATATGCCCAAACAGCGTGGTGTAGCTGTTTGTCCCAATCAGAGCGTTTATTGTTCACTAATTTCGTCAGTATATTGCATAGGATCTTATTGGTGCTCTCAGCCTGGCCATTAGCTTGAGGGTGATAGGGGGCAGACTTCTTATGTACTACCAAGAATTCTTGGAGCAGATTTTCAATAACTTCATTCAAGAAGTGAGTGCCTCTATCACTAACTAGCTCTATAGGTAGCCCGTATCTAGTGAACACATTCTCAAATAAGAACTTAGCTGTTGTTTGTGCATCGTTCTTCGTGGTAGCTTTCACTTCTACCCACTTGGTTAGATAATCCGTGGCCACAATGATATATTCAGCATGAGAACCCTTAGCTGGGGGATTAATAGGACCTACAAAGTCTATTCCCCACTTAGAGAATGCTCGTCCACCCATCATAGGTTTCAGTGGCATCTCATCTTTGCGTATAGGATACTGAGTTCGCTGACAGACATCACACCTCTTCACATAGGTATGTGCATCCATGTGAAGGGTCGGCCACCACAAGCCTGCAAATAGGATCGCTTTAATCACTCGGTCTGGTCCAAAATGTCCTCCTGGTACACCTTGATGAGCAGTTTCCAAGATCTTGAGATATTCACTCTCATGGGTGCATAGTCTGAGGTAACCATCTTTACCACGTTTGTATAGATTATCACCAATGAGTGAGTAGTCCATGGCTTCTTGTTCTAAACTCCTTTTCCTAACCAGAGTCATGTCTGGCAGGAATGTTTTCGTCCTCACGAAGGATACTAGTGGTTCACTCCAATCTGGCACTATGGACACTTGATAAAGAGTGGCATGCTCCACAGGTGGTTTAGTGCAGCAGATTGGGCATTCCTTGCACAACTTTTGGACATCAGCTTCCATAGTCGGCCAATGCACTCCGAGTCTCCTTAGTGTCTGTAGGGTTCATTGCCTTGAGTAGTGTTGCTCTAATGCACCTACATGTGCTAATTGCAACCATTTAGCGTACTCATCCTCTTCCACACAAAAAGCCAAGATCCCTTGATCTGTGTGCTTGTACATACTTCCTGCCATGATGTGATACTTTTGGGCTTTGACTACCTCTCTATCCTGTGTGTTTATTACTGGGTGGTTAGGCCCGTACGTCAATACTGGCACTAATGGCTTAGCCCACTGCGGTACAACTTCCAAATTAAACAAGTAAGCATCAGGAAGGTCATCTAATACTCCTTGTGGGGCCTCTCCGGATGTGAGCCTAGAGAGATGGTCTGCTCACAAGTGAGTCTTCCCTTTCCTTACCACAACCTCAAAATCATATTCCATTAGCAAGAGAAACCATCGTACTAATCTACCTGTATTGCATGGCTTGTTCACGAGATATAGCAGTGCCTGATGGTCAGTAAAAAAATTAAACTTATTTGCAAGCAAGTAATGTCTAAACTTTTTAACCGCATAAACCATGCCTAGTCCTTCTCTCTCAGTAGTGGTATAATTTCGTTCAGCCGCATTCAACTGTCTACTAGCATAGGCAATTGGAAGATCCATATTGCCTTTGCCCGTAGGTTGTGCGAGTACACACCCAATAGCATAATTGGATGCATCTACATGAACATGAAAAGGCTTATTCCAATCTGGTGTGGTCAAGATTGGTGCTGAACATAATCGCCGTTTAAGCTCATTGAAGGAATTCTCACATTCATCAGTCCACTCAAAGTTAGTCAAAAGTCCATACAGAGGTTTTGCTATGATGGCATACATGTGTATAAACCGTCGGTAATAACCACAATGCCCCATGAAAGCTTGTACTTCCTTGACATTCTTTGGCCTAGGTAACTCGACTATGGCTCTCACTTTCTCTTCATCAGTGGATATGCCATTCTTTGACACTATGTGTCCTAGAATCTTGCCTTGCCTGACCATAAAAACGCACTTTTCTGGGTTTAGGCAAACTTGATATTCTCTACATTTGTCAAAGATTTGTCTGAGTTCAGGAATATGGGTTTGTCTAATGTTGAAATGAGCGCAGAGATCATCAACATAGACTTCTAAGTTCTTCCTCAGGAACTCTTTAAATACATGGCACATCAGCCTCTGGAAGGTAGCTGGTGCATTGGTAAGCCCAAATGGCATTACTCTAAAGGCAAAAATGCCCCATTCAGTGGCAAAAGCCGTCTTGTGATGATCTTCTGGAGCTATGGCTACTTGATTGTAGCCTGAAAATCCATCAAGGAAGTTGTACACTTCCTTGCCTGCTACTCTTTCTAAGAGATGCTCTGTGATAGGAAGCGGATAGTTATCTCGAATTGTGGCTGCATTGACCTTCTTTAAGTTAATGCATACATGCAGCTTTCCATTTTTCTTGGGCACCACTACGATGGGGGATACCCACTCAGTATGCTCAATTTCATAGATAAATCTAGCTTCAACCAAGCGATCTATCTCTTCCTTGATCTTGGCTGCATAGTTGTCATTGTATGTGTATGGCTTTTGCTTAGAGGGCCTAGCCTCTGAAGTCATGGGTATCGTATGTGAGCATATGTCAGGGTCTACACCTTTCAAGTCCTTGTAGCTCCAAGCGAATACATCTCTGTACTCTCTTAGCAAGGCTATCAATTCGTGCTCTTCGTCTTCCGTTAGGTCATGGCCTATGTACGTGCATCTCTCTTCTCCTTCTTCCATGGCTACCACTATTTTCTTTGTAGTTTCTTTGTTATCATAGGCCTCCCCCGATTGCGCCTCTCATTTAGGCATTCTGATCATGACTCTCCTGTCATCTATCTCATACTTCTTAAAATTTTCAGGGACCTCAAACAAAGATTCTTCCTCTTCTGGTGTGACTTCTCTTTTCTTTCTTTTCTTTCCTTCATCCTTAGGGGTCACTTGTGTGGCTAACCTTACATCATTTGCATGCTCTCCGTGTCTCTGGGGTTGGAAGTCTACTTCATAGAAGTATTCTTCCTCTGATGCAAAAGGTGGGTTCATAATGATTGACTCTAGATCGGAGTCACTTGCATCCTCAAATGCATCAGGGATAGGTTCACACTCTTCTAACACTGCCTCTCCCATGATCGGCTCTATGGAGAAGACTGAAATGTCATAGCCATCTTCATGACAGTGAGGTGTCCATTGTTCTTCATTGATGGCTACATCCATTGTTGCTAGGATTTCTACCCAGCCGTGGGGTTCAAATTCTTCGTCAGGAACAGGTGCATAGGCTGGGTCTTGAATTGATCTATGTGTTTCTTTTGCACCTACCTCTAAGGCTTTTTCTCTCTTCTCTTCTTCTACTGCTACTTTGCACATCCATAAATGGGTGTCTTCATGCATCCATGAGGATCCTGATCCTATGGAATGCATCGATTCCGTATCATCTTTGGCTCTATGGAGGGGATTCCATTGGATAGGAGGGACATCTCTATGAGAGTAATCTTTGAGATTCACTTTGGTCGTAACACCTAAGTGTTGCAGGTACAAGGAGTTGGTTCCCCAGTCTTGTACAACTTGCAACTATCGCATAAAGGGTCGTCCCAAGATCATTTCATAGGCATTTTTTGCTAAAATCACATATAGCAAATGTATGCTCGAACTCAACACCACATGTGGTGAGAGTTATTCCTTCTAACAGCCCTAAGGGTCGCTCTATGTGACCATCGGCCATTTGCAATTTCATCCTCGTGGGTCTGAGTGCTGGCTTGCCCCAACGCTTCCATAGGGAAGTGGTAGCAATTGCAACTCCTGCACATGAGTCTAAAATGGCTTTAGCGGTGTATCCTTGATGGGTGATAGGAAGATATGTGTTTCCCTCTTCGCCCTCACTCATGTCTCCTATCTTGTCCAATGGTATTTCTGGCACTGTTCTCTGGGATCCTACCTAGGAACGAGGTTTTGCTATTTCTGGTACTTGTTTGACTACGTGTTTCCATAGCTCTGGCCTTACTTTGAGTAGCTCTTCTAAGGTGAGGTTACACTGTACTTTAGTGTTTTTCACTACCTCTGTGTTCCTAGGTATGATTGAGTCCTCATTTTGTACCATGACTGTGGGTGCTCTCATACAAGTAGACTTAGCTTCCCATGGGCCTGTGAAGTGGGGTAATTCTTGCAGAGAGTTAGACTCAAAGTCTAATCTTTCCTGAGATTGGGTGCCCTCATGCTCCTCATAAATGGATGGGATGTCTTGTGGGAATTGGTTGTGTGCATCATCCACAAGTTCAATGGGAGGAGGGACTTCACTCTCTTTAGCCCATTTGTCTTCTTGAATCTCTCGTAGGAATTCAGGTGTGAACCGATTCATAGAAGATGATGTGTCTGGCTCCGTAGAGTTAGGCACATAGGCTTCCTGGGCAGGAAGACCTGCTCTTTCACTTGCCTTGTCCTTGTGTTGAGAGGCGGGTTCCTTTTCTGATTGTGCAATTAGCCTCTCTATTCTTTCTAACAGTCCTTCAATGTGCAGCTGCGTCTTGGCTGAGCTAGATATGTTAAAAAGGCGGCTGGCTTCAAACATGGTTTGAGCCAATTCCACCATCTTAGCACAAATTTTAGTTCGTTCAAGCTCTAATTCTGCTCTAGGGTAGCACTTTCCATGATCAGTTACGTTTGGCCCATCTTGGATTCTGGCCTGATATGCTTTAAGCATCATGTTTAGGTCCTCGAGAGTGGGATCTGCTAGGACTGATCCTACTCTAGGGGGTGGTGGGATTAGGTGAGGCGGGTTGGAAGGTGGCGGGCCGGATGGATTTGAGAATGGTGGAGGTGGGGTAGTGTGAGAGGGAGTTTGAGATGTGAGTTCGGTTATCCTCGCTCTCGTTTCTCTTAGGCTTTCCTCAAGTTCACTCATTTTCTTTGCCCATTGTCTTTTCATTCTTTCACGACTATCTCTCCAAGCTCTAGTCCTCTTCTTTGTCATGCTCTCCGTTTCCCTAACATCTGGGCTCTTTTCCTAGCCTACGCTTTGGTTCTGTTGCAAGGCTTGGGCTCTAGTGATCACTTGCACTGGTGTAGTGGACGTCACACTTCCTATGGAGTCTACAACTAACCCTATGACATTGATAGGAGTGATTTTCGGCATATTATTAGGATTCTTTGGGCAGTCTCATAAAAGATGCTCCTTTCCACAATCTTGGCAAAAGCCTTGAATTGTCACTGACTACGGTTGTGTAGGTGGAGGTAAGGGACAATCACGAATGAGATGATCTCCCTGACATCTGTAGCATGGTCCTCTAGGAAATGGGGGTCTTACTTGCCTAGGTTGAGGTCTAGAGTTAGGGTTTGTGTACATTACATTGGTGTACTCTGGCTCCCAACTAGGTTCACTTGGTTCTTCACTGTAGTAGGACTCACCATGTTCAGGAGATTGCATGTAGTAGGCCTGGGGGCTGTCAATATGCGTCGAATCAAAGCTATGGTCACTCGAGTCACTTTCAGAAAGCAATGGTGTTACAGGGACTATAGCTCTATTCAGGTTCTCTTCTGCAGCTGCATATTTTACTGGGATCACATTAGTAGGAGCAGGTGGTTGTTGTGCTAGCACTGGCTGGGGTCTCAGTTGGGCCTGATATTGCGGTTGGTAATTTTGTTGAGGCCTAGTATACTGTTGGGGTGGGTATTGACTCTAGTATCTGCCTTGCGGGTATGGCTGAGGGTAGGTTTGCCTAACTGCTTGCTTATTGTATGGGCAGTCTTGTGCGGAGTGATTTGTGTATCTTCGTTCTATGGTGCAGTACTGCCTACTAGGATTTACTTGGGGTTGAGCAGTAATGGGACATACATTTGCCATATGGTCACCTCCAGCAGTATAGCATCTTTTCACTGGGGCAAATCTTGGGATCTGTTTGCTAGTGACACCTAATTTCTGAGCTACTTTCTCTGCAAGTTCCTGAATTGATGTGGATTGCGCGGAAGAGAGGCTAGAGGCACTATCTAAGTCTTTGTAGATTTTGGAAAGCTCTAGTTCTTCCCCTAGGTTGTCCTCGATGTCTCTAGGTCTTGGTAGAGGGAACTCATCCGCATTTCTTTGATTCCTTGGAGCTCTAAGTACCTCAGGTTCCACTCTATTTGTTTCCGTTCTCGTTCTTTCTCTGCCCCCTAGGTTGGCAAAGCTTACTTCTGGCCTATCTCTACTTCTGTCTCTTTGAGCTCCATGGGCTTGGGATGCTCCAGCTCCAGGGTGACCATAGGACACATTCGATCTTGGTTGGGGGAAAACGAATTCACCCTTCCAAGTATAAGCATGCCTGTCATGTTCTGTAACCACAAAGATCCTCTCTGAAGCGTGATCTAAGTAGGTCACCCTGCCTGGGCTATCAGGATCCTTGAACTCATAAATCATGATAGACCCTACATCATTTGGCCTATTTGATCTATACCTCCAAAAGGCTTCATCGGTCTCTTGGTTTAGGAGCAGATCTATACTCTTATTGTCCTGGGGAACCCACCCAGGATTGAGGATTCTAGTAAGAACAGATTTCCCTCGAGGGGTCCTAGGCTCTCCTCCTACGTTCCCTTGTTCTAGGTCATCTATGTCCGTCTCAGGGATCACATTCCCGAATTCATCTGTCCGGTCTGGGTGACTAGTGACCACATATATGGTTCCTTCTTTGTCCATGTATGCTCTGTTTTCAAACTTGACAGCTGGGTGTTCTAGTCCAATGGATTAGTCCGGGTTTTTAATCTGGACCACGGATCTTCCTAGGCCGTCCTCATAGATGCTAACACCTAATCGGTTGGTCCTAATGTATTCCAGTTGTGTCTTGTAGGGGCCTTCCACCCTATACAAATATGGCACACCTGAACTTCCTGTAGGTCTGTCCATACCTTGAGACATCTCTGATTCACTAGTCTCAGAGCTAGGGTAATGCGAGTGGTGGCTCAACTGCTGGGCCCAAGACCTAGCAGTATGATTAACGCTAGCCTCTGAAGACCTAAGACTTTTTCTTTCTCTTACTAGATGTCGGCCTGATCTAAGGTTCATATGCCTATTTAAGTAGCCCCTATTTTGACCTAGTACGACCTTGTTGCTGAGTTCTTTTGTATCAATTACTTGATTCCTTTTTATGTTGATTATCGTGTTTATACTCTTGTCTGATATCACGTCGTCAGGAGCAATTGAGTGTTTTTCCGTACATTTAGGTTGATCGTTCCACGTTAGGTACTTTTCCTTTAAATTGTCGACAGTACAGAGGTTATGTTTCTAGCTTGAACTTGAGTTTTTAGGTAGTCTTCAACTTGAATACTGCCTATCGTCACCCTGGTTTACTTCTAGCACTATTCGTACTTAGCCTGAGCTAGGAATTGACAGAGGGTGTTGAGAGTATTCCAACTTTACTTGTTGATCCCTTGCTTTATGATGCTCAAGAATCCGCTTCTCAAGCTTGCAAGGAAACCTTTGCCTTGGATGCTCTCGAATGCTCTCAGTGGACCTGTGAAAGTCCCAAAATTAGCTCGAGACTTAAACTCAAATGACAGACAGATCACATTTGTGCATGCACTTGGGATATCAATTATGTCCCCTGTCTTTATTGCAAACAATTCTTGACATCCCTTGGTTTTGTTCCCCCTAGATATGGTATTTGATACAAAGGATTTTTCTCAAGACACTCCTGTAAGGAACTCACAAATTCACTAATTGTTCGATACGTATGCCAAAAATTCCCCAAAAACTTGGTATTAAAAAAAAACCCTAATTTTTTGGCTGAAAAGGCTGTCAATCGCGATCGATAGGTCTGTCAATCGCGATTGACAGAGGTGTCCGTCGGGGCCTGTCGGTCGCGACCGACACGTCAATCGCGATCGACAGAGTCGATCGTGGGTCCTGTCAATCACGATCGATGGTATCAATCACGATTGACACCTGTTCTGGGATTTTCGCCGCAAATTCAGTCGATCGGGGCTGTGTCCGTCGCGATGGACACATGGCAAAGCGTGAAATTCAGTCAATCGCCAAAATTCAGTCGGTCGCGATCGACGGTGTCAATCGCGACTGACAGAGGTATTGGTCGTGGCTGTCGATCGCGATCAACAGTGTCAATCGCGATTGACAGGGTCAGTCGGTCGTCTCTGTCGGTCGCGATCGACAGATCTGTCGGTCGCGATCGACAGATCTGTCGGTCGCGATTGACAGAAGTTGTTGGTTGTGGGTGTCAGTCGCGATCGACTATATCAATCGCGATTGACAGAGGAACTCGGAATTTTTTAACTGTTTTTAGTGATTTAGCATGTACACATCATGTAGATTATGGTGGTGCACTTTGTTTTACCAAATGGGCAGTTTTTCTGTCGATCACGATCGATAGACTTCGGCGACACAGAGACAGTTCTGTTATGTTTCATACCTGCACGGAGTGCTGGAGATGATGATGCAGCAAGTACCTGGAAGAAAGCTCTAGAAACATGCAAAAACAACGCACACAATATCGCTCTCTCGCTCTCTCTCACAAGTGGAATGAGGGAAATGAGGTGGAGAAGGTGATATGATCAAAAATTGAAAATTTTCGCGATGATGGAGATGGACATCGGATATGGTGAGGATGATGATGGTGATGATGGTGGTGAGGTAAGAAAGAGAAAAATAAGAAGAGTGAAGAAATTACCTACAATGCCAACGTCTCAATTCTACGTCTTACCATCACACGCTCGTCCTCAAAGCTCGATCCCCGGCAACGGCACCAAAATTTGGTGTAGCTCAGTGATGAGTAGCACCTCCTTTAATGTCAATCCGGGAAGACGTGAGGATGGTATGATGACCTCGAGCAAGTGAAGGCACAAGTGCGTGAGTGAGAAGCACACTAACATGCACACACATACACACACACGCGCACACACGGTAAGACAAAGAGTGAGAAGCAATGGAGTTCTTAGATTACTTTCAAAAAACTCTTACAAGTTCAAATCAATTACAAGTCACCCCAAAAATGAGCTCTCTAGCTCTATTTATAGTTTTTGACTAGGTTTTGGCCGTGTCCAGACCTAGTGTCCGGCCTAGTTAAAAATTAGGTTCTAGGGCCTATTTGAAGACTCAAACGAAGTCTAAAAATTATGAAAATTGGTAGGTAGCTACTTCAAATGCTCCTCAAGCTCAAGGACTCCTTGGCTTGCACAAAATGGAGCTACAAAAGTATGAATTGGTATCTACAATGGCTCTTAGTGATGAAAATCACTATTGTTGTAGGGATTTCTTCTAACGATTTGACATACATATCTTCGAGCTCCCTACTTGCTCCTTCTCCTTGTGTGTCCACCTCTTTGATATGCTTTAGTGTCCTGCAAAAATATTGGCCTACTTGCCAGATCATCGTTGACTACTCTATCTGCTTGTGCCTTCTCTTCTCTCTGACTCCCTTCGTAAGCTTCCTTGCCTTGTGAGTCCTTCAGTTCCAACAACAGGAATATAGGTTGTTGGAAGAAAACAATAAAGAGCTTTGTACTCTATCTTCCCACCTCCACGCACGTGTCAATGCCTTGTAGTTGAGTAATACAGCATTACAACATGAGGTTACCGCCCTCCAACAATCTCATGTGGAGCTCGAAGCCAAATATACAGAGATGGGTAGGGCAACTGAAGAACAACTCAGAGATCAGCTGGCCCCCAATGCTAGACTACAAAGAAACATGGCCTTACTTCACTGCCATTTAGCAGCTCCTCAAGAAGAGAATAGATGACTACAGCAACAGAATCAAGAGAATTTAGAAGCAGCTATCGAAAACACCCCACGGGCACCTATAGACCCTACCAAATTCCAAGCTATTCCCTCATAACACATTCAGCAGGTATTGGAAGATTATGCAACCCTCTTGGAAGCACACAACCAGCTGGCAGACCAGGTAAAGGAACTACAAAGATCCCAAGTGCCCCCACCAGAACCTAAAGAGATGGTCAATGTTGCTACTTCACTAGAGCCCGAATCTTCAACGGCCAATGAGGTACTTGAGTTATGCCAACAAGTTGTAGAATTAAAGATTAAGTTGTTACAATATGAACGACCCCCCTCTCCACCCGATCAACCAACAGAAGAGGAGGCCATTGTCATTCCAATGGAAGAAACATTTGAAGATAATTATGAGCCTCAACCTCTTCTAGGAGGCAGAATCACTGACGAGGGACAAGACACCTACGAGGAACCCCCTCCAGCATGGATGAAGTAGGTAGAAGAGATGGGCCACACTCACGAAGAGCGCATAGCAACTCAGATGTTGGCCATGAAAACCATTGAGGAGACCATACTCCAATCTGAATATTTCAAGCACTTGGCTACTAGGCGCTTAATAACCAATTTAGAGTTACAGTATAAGCCCTACTTTGTGCTCTTGGCAAACTACAATGCTGAAATCAAAAGAGTCACCAATAGGTATCCTTCCTTTGCAACAGAGTTCCAACCAGAGGACATCCCAGAAGAAGCTAGAAAAGGTGCCATATTCCAACCTATCTGGAGGCAAAAATTACTTGATACCTATCCAAAGATGCTACGAACATGGGATCACGCTCCCATGCATTTGAAGTATAACCCTTGCTTTGGGCCAGTGCAACGAAGAAGATCATGGAAGGCATTTGCCATCAAAGTTCAGAACAATACTAATTGCAAACAATGGCTAAATTACCCCTCCATTGCACCCCCAACAGGCACACCAACTATAGCTTACATGATGGCTACTATCAGACACTAGATGCCATGCCTATATCCCATGCCTGATGTCACCGCGTAGATGATGCTCAAAATCCTGGACATGATGCAAGTAGTGTTAAAGACTTTCCGCAATGTACGTAACATCCAGCCTCCAATTCCGGGCTTCATAAATGGTAATTATGACTTACTTTATGACATGAGCACGACCCCGAGTATTCGAGTTTCTTATGCATGGCATGCGAGGATCAGATAGCTCCCTGCCTGCTACAAGCAAACCTTTGATGACATGCTCACCATGGGGTTTTGGGAATCACACTCAGAAGTGTTCGCGCCATGCCCAACCCATCTGCTACAATTATTTGCGTGTGAACAGACAATGCACTCAAATCTCTACACCACGCCACAACTTGACATGCCTGGCACGGTTAATTGGGATGCCCTTCAAAGAGATCTAGTCAAGGGACTACGGATCAGAGAACAAGAATTGGTAACCGACATACTACAACACTACATTGATCAAACCGTGGAGCAAAGGTCTGTCAGAGATGACAGACGCTAGGGGGGGGAGAGTGTTGGCATCATACGGGAAGAAGTAAGTACGAGCATACACGCAGATCTAGCACTGAGGCAATCCGTTAAATTTTTTCAACCTTACACTACTATAAAAGTGATTCTCATCACTAACAACCATTGTAAGCACCATTTCACCTTTTTGTAGCTCCATTTTTTGCAAGCCGAGGAGTCCTCGAGCTTGAGGAGCTTTAGAAGTAATTGCCTACCAATTTTCATATTTTTTAGACCTCGTTTGAGCCCTCAAATAAGCCCTGGAACCTAATTTTTAACTAGGCTGGACACTAGGTCTAGACAGGGCCAAAGCTAGTCAAAAACTATAAATAGAGCTAGAGAGCTCATTTTTGGGGCTAGCTTCTTGTAGATTTGAACTTGTATGAGAACTTGTTTGCAATATAAGTGATTCCATTGTATTACTCTCTTTGTTCTTGCCGTGTGTGCGTGTGTGTGTATGTGTGTGCATGTTGGTGTGCTTCTCACTCACACACTTGTGCCTTCACTTGCTCAAGGTCTTCATACCATCCTCATGTCTTCCCAGATTGACATTAAAGGAGGTGCTACTCATCACTGAGCTACACGTGGCATAAACAAAGCATTTGACAAAGTGAAAGAACTACCATCAGCAGTAGTCAAAATGATCTTACCAGCTCCCATAACATGATAGGAGGAGTTGTTGGTGCATGTAATAGTATTCCCTGTAGGGGCAGGCTCGAGTGAAGAGAAGAAACTGCGCTACGATGTAATATGTTTGGTTGCCCACTATCAAAGTACCAAACATCTGAGTCTACTATAGACATGCACTGCTCATGAGTAGATGGGTCGAAATTGCAAATAGTAGTAAAAGCCCATTCTTCTTCTTGCACAAGATAAGCATACTCTATTTTCTATGTAGAGGTCTCTGCAACAACCATTCAAGCCTCCTTTTTCTTTGCCTCTTTTGCAGCTAGTTTTGGACAGTTCTTTATGATATGATCGTTCCCTTTAGAATACTTGCAAAACAATTTCTGCTTTTCTGATTTCTTCTCATCTTTATCTTCCTTCTTCGAATGTGCAGCATTTGCAGATTTTTGCTTACTAGTAGAAGAGCTCCATTTTTCTTTGCCCTTTTGACTAGCCAGGAAAGCTTGATCTGCAACACACATACTAGACCTGGTTTGCCTAGACTAATCTTCCTGCAACAAAACAGATACTAACTCCTCAAATGACAAGGCATTTAGATTGCCTTTCATCATCAACCCAAGAGTATAAGAAAAACTCTGATATGAATCAGGAAGACCATTCAAAACGGTCTGCACAAGTGAGCTATCTTGTATAACCTCATCAACAGAAATCAATCGTTCTTTCAAATCCTTGATCTTTGTCAGAAAATTGTCCATAGAATCACCTTCATTCATGTGCTCACTCTCCAACTGTTTTCGGAGATAAGCAACACGAGCCTCATTCCTACCCTGGTACAATGTGGTGAGTGTATCCCAAGCATCCTTAGCTGTTCTACAAGAGCGAATGTGAGGAATAATGGCACGTTTGACAGACAAAGCTATCAATGCATGTGTCTGAGCACCTCTGCCATCGCAACAAATTTGCTCTGTAGTTGGTGCAACAAAAACAACAGCATGAATAGGAATCTGCAGAATATCATCATCTTCGACACCATCTCCATCAGCTCCAACACCTGTATTTGCAGTACCTATAGTCGCAGGTGTAACAAGACATCTTTCAACACCCTGCACAATATTCCACATTCCTTTTGCAACCAATATATGTCGCATCATATAAGCCCATAATGGGTAGTTGGTACCATCCAACTTATCCTCAACAGCCAACATACAAAATACATCACTGCTTTCAGCCATGGTCAGTGACTAAAATACCTTGATGCAAAAAATTTATTGTATCTCAAAACGTTGAACAGAACTGCCCAGACGAGTTTTGGTAAAACTGTAGCAGACTTTGAGATGCTTATACTAGAAAACCAAAACAGGTATATACCTTTGGCACAAAAAGACAAAATAGCCTGAGTATGCTCACCAAATTTCATGTGAATCTGAGACTACAACCGGAGAGGAGTAGATGACACCCTAGATGAAGCTGCGATCTGCTCTAATACCAATGGTTGGAGTTAGACGTCTGTGGAAGCACGCGAACACCACAAGGAAGAAGAAGAAGCTTGGAGCACAACACACAATACTGAATGTATTACCACTAAAATGTACAAAGATAAGTAGCTCGTTAGGGCAATAGGCGTATATACAAGCTGGGGGAAAAAACCTCCTAAAGAAGGAAAAAAGTGCCGCGGTGGTCCTAGAGTGTTCACACACATCACTACCTAAATATATCAACAGGATTTGCTTGATTTTTCAGGCACTCTTCTTGTTGCTCCTTTGGTCTCCACTTCAATGTTTTCATCTGATTTTTTTGTGTCTTGTTTTGTTGCGTTGGCATGAGTGAATTCTTCAATGCAATCCTCCATACACCTTTGTCCTTGTTTCGAAGTTTTTGCTCTTTAGTAATTCATTTTTTGTTGAGGTCATTGGTATACTACTGTGTCACTTTACCTAGCTTTTTGATCTCTTGTTTGGCTTGTTTCTTGACTTGTTTTGGAACCCATATGAATCATTGTGATTGTTGAACTTCCATCAACCTCTTCAAAATCCATACTTGTAAAATTATAGAATCCTTCTTCCATAGTTGTGGGCCTTTGTCATCTTTTCTTGCCATTGAATGTTGCCATGTCTGTGTCTTCCTTTGCCATTCATACTATTCCAATTGTTCTTTCCTAACCCTTTCTTGTCTTATGATAGGGTTTTGTGGTGTCCTTGTGGTTGATAAGATCATTGATTGCCTAATTTTCTTGCTAGTTCCTCAAAGAGGACTATCCTCACTCAATCACTCAGGGTCACTCTCTGAAATCAATTCCCCATTTCAAAACAACCAAAAAGAAGAAAAGAGAGAAACCAAACCCTAAGACAATAGAGGAAGATATCCTCTTTGAAGTCCCTGAGAACTTCAAGAAATATGAAATAGAAGATTGAAAGGTCATGATAAGAATTCCTAATAGGGAAGCATGTGGAGAGAGATGGTGGATGCACTCCAAAGATGAATTGGTGCTGCTACAACCATCCTCACACCAGCCAACTGAGACTTCAGATTTGGTTAGTAGAACCTTTGACCTTCTTAAACCCACAAAAAAATCACCCAAGTGTTTTGGAACAAGTATCTCAAAAGTTTGAGTCAAGACAGACTAGTTGCAAAATGACTAGCTCTCATAACTTGCTATTTTTGTACATACACCTACTGGAAAAAATGAACAGTGCTCTCAACCTAGTAGGAACTAGAAAAATTACTTCTCGAAATAGCAAATTGACTTAGAAAGCTTCCTAATCCAAGTTAAAAAACTTCAATTGATCAATTGAGCACTGAGAAAAAGTTTTAGCAAATTTTGGAACACTCCTGCCATTTTCGGGCTCTATAGAGATAGACCAATGAGCAGTAAAATGCAAATTTCTCACAAATGATAAATCCAATGGACATGAAATTTTGTGAGCATAAACTAGAATTAGAGAGCTATTCAATGCACTTTGAAAATCTAAAAAAGAGTATGTATAGTCCGAGATATGAGCTTTGGTAATTTACTATTCTAAGTGAGTATAGCAGAGAACAAATCAAAGAAGAAGTAAATGATGAATGTATAGATCCACATATGATTAAAACCTCATTGGAAATGAATACTTGCACAATGGGAGTAGAGTAATAGAGCAATGGAGTGATCTCTTCAATCTCTACAATGGGCATGAAATGGGCACGAATCAAGCACTCCTTTGGTGACTTCCTTCTTGCTCCTTTTATAGCTCCTTTTGGAGGTAGTTTTGAATTTGAATTCAAATGACTTCACCTAAAAGTGATGCTAGGAATTAGGAAATATTCCCTCAGCTAATGGATTCGTGGTTTTAGGTAGTTAGAGCCACAATTTTTCTTTTTACATCATGGATGACTTAAGCCATCCTTTCTTTTACAATTACAAGAGATAAAATGTACTCTTTTACAAGAGGTGTTCATATGTCTAGACAAATGACTACAAATGAACATCACATCAAGCATGCAGGATTGGGCAAAACGCACCAACAGCTCCCCCTCAAGTGTAACATGCTTGGCCTCCAAATAAATCTTCAATTGTCCTTGATTTCCTGCAAGCCAATCATCAAGTTGAATCTACTCAATTTTGTACCATCAAGAGCTTTAGTCAACATGTCTCCACATTGCATATCTGTAGAGACATAGGATAGTTGAATATCCTTGCTCATTAGCTTCTCCCTTACATAATGGTAGTGGACTTCAATATGCTTGGTTCTAGCATGGTATACCGGATTAGCTGCAAGATGTAGTGAGCTTGTGTTGTCACCAAAAATGTGAGGTGTTGAAGAATGAAGTCCAAGATCTATATACAAAGATTTTAACCACATGATTTCTTGAGTTGAATTAGCTAAACCTCTATATTCGGCTTCATTAGAAGATAATGCCACTGTTGGTTGCTTCTTGGATGACCAAGAAATGATTTTTGAACCTGCAAATGATACATACCCAGATGTGCTTCTTCTATCATTCCTAGATCCGGCCCAATCTGCATCTGATTAGGCCTTTCGCTCATGCATGTAGGCATCAAATTGAGAAGAGAAGTATTCTCCTCCACCATCTGATTTGAGTCTTTTCAAAGTCCTACTTGTTTGGTTTTCAACAAGAGCAACATACTTCTTAAAGCAATTAAAAACTTCATCCTTGTGCTTCAGAAAAATAGAATGGTCCACCTGCTACAATCATCTATAAAAAACACATAATATCTTGAGCTTGATAGAGATGGCTCCTTACTAGGACCCCACACATCCATGTGCACTAGATTCAAAAAATTTTGATACACATATCCCTTCCTATTGAAAGTTTGTCTATGAACCTTGCCGAATCGCCAAGCTTCACACTTATAAATCATGTGTTGCCTTGTGATTTTAGGCATACACTTTGGTCCGTGCAAATTCGTTTGACTGTCCTCTCACCAATGTGAGCAAGCCTTTTGTGTCATATCTCCAACTCTGTGAGAGTTTGAGATCCATAGCTAAATAAGGCTATGTTCTTTGTATCTTCCAGTTCAAAAGTGAAAACCCTTCCTGTCTTTTATCCTTTGGCAATCCTTCTAGAGCCTTGCTTTGGGTCTTCAACATATGCTCCAAATTGGTTAATCTAACTTGCCATCCTTTTTCAACAATCTGCCCAACACTTATTAAATTTTTGGTAATTCTAGGGACATACAAGACTTTGCTTAAGAGGTTCATATTCCCATCTGATGTCTTCACGTTACCTATCTTCTCCACCGAGTGCTTTGTATCATCTCCTGTTTGCATTTCATGTTTGTTCTGAGAATCTTCCAAATCAAAAAGTAAAGCCAGATATCCAATGCACATTACAACTCTGAAAAAGGTTATGTATAGCCCAAGATATGAGCTTCAGAAGTTTACTATTTTGAGTGAGTATAGCAGAGAACAAATCAGAGAAGAAGTAAATGATGAATGTATAGATTCACATATTATTACAACCTCATTGGCAATGAATACTTGCACAATGGGAGTAGAAAATAGAGCTATGGAGTAAGCTCTTCAATCTCTACCAATGGGCATGAAATGGGCACGAATCAAGCATTCCTTTGGCGACTTCCTTCTTGCTCCTTTTATAGCTACTTTTGGAGGTAGTTCTGAATTTGAATTCAAATGACTTCACTTAAAAGTGATGCTAGGAATTAGGAAATATTCCCTCAGCTAATGGATTCATGGTTTTAGGTGGTTAGAGCCACGATTTTTCTTTTTACATCATGGATGACTTAAGCCATCCTTTCTTTTACAATTACAAGAGATAAAATGTACTCTTTTACAAGAGGTGTTCATATGTCTACACAAATGACTACAAATGAACACCACATCAAGCATGTAGGCTTGGGCAAAATGCACCAAAAAAACACTCACAGGAGTGGCTTATGACAACAACAAAAAAGGCTAAGAAAATTGTTGTGACCATAGAAAAGAATGAAGAACAATGTACATATATAGGACACGATCTGACCGAAGAAGAGGAAAAAGAATTGATTGCATTATTAAGAGAGTATAAAGATGTGTTTGCATGGAGCTACAAAGACTTGTAAGGAGTTGACCCAGATATTTGTTCACATAGAAGTCTCATGTCTTTGGAAGTCAAGCCAATGAAGCAGAAGCCATACACATATAATGATAATTATGCAACAAAGATCAAAGAAGAGATAGATCGATTGAGAAGTTGGATTTATCTATGAGATTGAGCATATTGAGTGGGTATTCCCCATTGTAGTAGTGCCCAAGAAGAACGAAAAACTACAAGTGGGCATTAAATTGAAGAAATTCAATGCTCACACCATCAAAGATAGCTATCCTTTTCCTATCATTGAACACTTATTGGAACGTGTATCGGGCAAGGAATTCTATTCAGGCTACAACCAAGTAGCCATTGCCCCAAAGGAGCAACACAAGATAAGTTTTGCTGCTAATGTGGCATATTTGCATATTGGGTGATGCCTTTTGTGCTCAACAATGCATGTGCTACCTTTCAAAGGTTGATATGCCATGTGTTCAAGGAGTTTCTATGGAAGAATCTAGAGTTCGATGTTGATGATCTATGTGCACATTCCAACATTAGGCAAACACACATCCCTGATCTGAAAGCTATTTTTGACAAATGTAGAGAGTATCAAGCTGTTGCAGAGCAAAAGAGCATAAGAGTAGAGCCCCAAAATTTTCAAAATGATGGGCATAATTTTTCTTCTTCGAGGTCTTCAAGAATTCCCTCAAGCCATGTAAATGCACTAGAGGAGTCCTCTAGTTGCATAATCCCAAGTTGTTGTAAAATATCCCTTGTAAAATAGTAGGAGATTAGTCTTTTAGTGAATAAAGTGCCGGTCTCTTGTGTGAAAGGACCAAACTTAGGGCACATGTATATAAGTCACTTGGTGACTCTTTGTAGAGACTTTTTGCCATTGTGAAGAAGGAGCACTCCTGAATTTTCGAACTTGCCTCTTCCTTGCAGATTTTGATCTTCATTTTGATCTTGTATATGTGTGTGTGGCTTGAAATGTGTGTGTAGGACTGTTGTCTACCCCTCCCCATTGATTTTGAGCTGCTGTAGTGTGAGTGCGAACTAGTAGGAGTTGTGGCGTGAGTGTGGGTGTTTCCCGCCATTTACTATTTTGGCCATAACTTGAAGCAGAGTTCTCAGAATCGAGTGAAACCACTTCCAGTAGATGCGTCTCGTCGAGAGCTTCGAAATGAGTACCCTACTCCCTATATTCAGAGTCCGGAGCTGGGAGAAATTCTTGATTTTCTGAAAACTGTTGTCAGAGGTATCGCGGCAAACACTTTCAGGATTTCAGTGAGTTTGGGAAGTGGATTAGTCTTTTCTCATGCATGCTAGCTTAACCACTTCATTTTCCATCATGTGTGCACATGTCTTCATACACTTGGTTAGGTCGTTTGATCGGATTGACATTTGAATGTGTGTTGATTTCCCACTATATGCACTTGTGTGGCAATCGAGGTACAGTCTCATTGGCACAAGTCCTTGAGTCATTTTGACTTAGGTACACACGTTTTGGCGCCGTTGCTGGGGAACACTCAACCAAGGTGCCTTCGTGATGGTTATAGATCGAGTGTGATAGAATCGTACTTGTAGAAGTGAATTCATCTTGTGGCAAGTAGTCAATCAATTTAGCACTTGTTACTTCACATCTCAGAGGTGTGTGTGATAAGTTTTAGGTTTAGGGTTAGGAGGAAGGGAGAGAAGGAGGAGTTAGGGTTAGGGTAGAAGAAGAGGAGTAGTGAGGGGAGGAGAAGTAGGAGTAGATAAAAATCACCAAAAAAAAAACCCCAAAATCACCAAGAAAATTTGCAAAATTCAAATTCTGTCAAAAAAGTATAAAAACCAGAAAATTGGGCTCATTTGACACTTCACAATGTACTGGTATAGTGGGCGAGCAGCGACCAGTATCGTGGAGTTGGCATCGTGGCTGTCAGGCTGTCAAAGCTAGGTTTGGAGCTCAAGGTGCAAGCTAGGCAATACACTGGTAAGATTTCACAAAGAATATTTGACAAAAACTCTCTAAACATGCATACACACATGATTAAACATGTGCGCAGTATCGCGGGGGGGGGGGAAAACTGATATCATTACCATCTCTTTGTGTGACACAGAGGCCTAGGAGAGAAGAGGAGAGTAAGGAGAGCAAGGGGGTGCAAAAACTTTAGAATTTTCTTGCATTTTGGCTTGAGTATCGCGATCGGTTGAGGTTTGGTATCGCGATACTAAAACTCCCTTGTATCGCGATACTCGCCGACGTATCGTATCGCTTGATACCTGTCTTGGTATCGCGATACCATTTTGGTATCGTGACCCCGAGTTGGTATTGCGATCGCGCCTTGATAAGTTGGTATCGTATCGTTACCCTCTCTGGTATCGTATCGTATCACTTAGCATCAAGTATCGCGACACCACTTCGATATCGTATCGCCCTCTCACCTGGATAGTATCGCGATACCGTCATAAGTATCGTATCGTCTAGGTTCTGTGGTATCGTATCGTCTTGAATCTTTGTATCGTATCGTCGGTCACTACCAGTATCGTATCGTGCCATTTCTTAGTGAAGTATCGCGACACCATAGTTAGTATCGTATCGTGCAAGCCGGTGGTATCGTATCGCCGCTTGTCATAGTATCGTATCGTTTCCTTCGAGAATTGTATCGCGATACCATGCTGATATCGTATCGGCATTAGTTCCAGTATCGCTAGAGCTCATTGGTATCGTATCGTCGGACTTTTAATATCATATCGTGCAAGTCGGTGGTATCATATCGCCGCTTGTCACAGTATCGTATCATCCCCTTACCAGAGATCGTATCGCGACACCAAAGTGGTATTGTATCGTCGTTGTGTCTGGTATCATATCGCAGTCATTATCCAGTATCGTATCGTTTGGACTTCTGGTATCGTATCGCGGCCAGGGCAGTATCGCCAAGTGTGGTATCGCCTGGAAACGGTATCGGCCAGAGTGACATTGGCATTTTTGGTAGACATTCAGAGGCATTAGAAGAGCCACTCAAGGAGAATCTCTGGGATTTCTAGAGAGACTTACGTGAGTGAATGAACTTAAGGTCAGGAAGAGTGCTTAGTAGCCGACGAAGTGTCATATCTTCTGTGGGAAGCGCTGCTCAGGTTAGTCATCACTCCATCTACTCAGAAACTTCTAGTGATTCAGAGGAGGAGATACCCATGGCTTCGGAGGACTTGCAGGGTCCCACACCGAACAGGAATTTCATGTCTACTGTGGAAGGAGATTACCGTACCTCCTTACAATATGTGTCCACCAATGCCCAGGAGATCCCTATCTACCTGGATGGCTTAAATAGATCTATGGCTAGGATGGTAACTTCCCTGAATGCCACAATTGTACCCCGACCTGCTGTCAAATACGAGGGAGGTGCATATGTAGACAAACTTGGTCATATCTACATTGTGACTGAATTTCCTGAGAGGATCAACGAAAGGGGAGAGTTTGTGAACCAAGACAACTCCGAAAGAGCACACCCTGAAGAGTTTGTGACTACCCCTAAGGGCCGGTCTCAAGTATCATGGGTCTTGAGAGGAGATTTGATTCCTCAAGACGACTACCTGTTGGAAGTCTATATGATCCACGGATCAGACCTATTGCTTCAAACCGACTTGCCGGCTCCAGGGAGAGAAGAAAGTCCCATGACATTCTATGAATTGAAAGACCCAGATGATGAAACTAGACTCACTTACTTGGATAAGGATCAAAGGAGATATTGGCCTGTGAGTGCCTTAGACAGGGCTCGGCTGAGATATATGGGTGCGCCTGTATTTTCTCAAAGAGATCAGGCAACTACTTCACAAAATCCTTTTGGGAATCAACACGAGACGGAACAGACCACATCAGGACAGACCAGCCAACGAAGTGTGCCCAACCGCACTCATGTACAGTTTGCAACTCCAGGAGTGCAAACACACCATCAGACCCAGGCAGGGATAGGTAATCAGTACCGACCACCAGTAAGACCACAACCACCGGTAGGAAGACAGCCTGGAGTACCTCCAATACGACCGGCTGCCCCAGTTTTCCCTGTGATGCCCAGACCGCCTGAACCAATGAGAAAATTGAGACCTATCCAAGTAGCTAAATGTGTGAGAAACCATTATGATGGATTGGGAGAACCCTATGATCATATCGCTGAATTTAAACAAGTTCTAAGAGCGGAGCAAGTAGATGACTTCTTTGTGCAGTATGAGTCTTTTGGACTCACCCTCACAGGGACAGCTCTAACTTGGTTCCAACCCTTAGACCCAAATCAGTTTGGAAATATGGAACAGTTCTTTCAAGAATTCATTGGAGAATTCACAAAGAGAGGGATTAAACACAATTCAGCGTCGTTAATCCATAGCTTTAAACAAAACCCTAATGAAACTGTGAAGACTGCTGCCCGAAGATTCAATCAGTACGTGGATAGATGCCCAGTAGCTGAGAGACCCACTCAACAAAAGATGATTTCATTATTTTTAGATGGACTCACTAACGGAACCCTAAGAACACTAGTGTATGTGAAGAAGCTACAAACATTGAGTGAGTGCCTTCAAGAATGCATTGATTTGGAAGACAACCTTGCCGAGGATCTCAAAGATACAACCGATCTCACTAAATCAGAAGATTTAAGGAGCACTGTCACGTCCAACTCCAGTAACATGGAAGAATTAGCAGAATTAGTAGCAAAGAAACTAGGAGTCCAGGGGCAAAGAGCTTTCCAAAACCCAGCTCAAAGAGTGCCTATGCTACGGAGATGTAACTTATGTGGAGGAGAGCACCCCACACACTTGTGTGTCAGAGGAGGGGCTGGTGGACAACCTATGTATCCATACCACCGACAGCAACAACAAGGGACCTCTTGGTATTGTCACATAGAACAAAAATATACCAACCACACTACTGAGAACTGTCCCTTCAATAGGCAAGCACGCCCTTTTCAACCACCACAGTATAGACCCTATGGATACCCACCTAGGGAACTAGGTAGAGAGATACCAAGATACAACCCGTATCCCACACCAGCAGAAGCATCACGGCCATACGAGCAAGCACCGTATCCACCACCACAACCAATGCTAGGACCCCAACTGTCAAAACCCCAGCAGGTAGTATCCGTAAAGTATGCTCAACCGGAAGAAAACTTAGAAAGAGCTATAGTTCCAGCAGCGACAATGACCCAGGTAGAATCAACAAACCTTGGATATGAACATCCACCAGGAGAGTACTACCCATATGAAGCCAACATGATGGAATATGAAACGGCATATGATGCTGCTTACTATGGATATGAGGGCTATGATCAGACTTATGGAACAGAGACCACTACCTTAATGTATACGGCTCCTAAAGCACAACCAACTGTGAGACCACCTAATAGACCACCCATGCAGAGAGGACCTTGCTATAGATGCGGAGGAGGCCATTTCATCAAGGAAACACCACCAAGATAAATTTGCACATGTTTGCCTATCGAGATGTCCCTCCACTACAATAGAATCCAGTACATAGGGAAGAAGATGACCTATCCATTCACAGTGCTGGATCGAGTGATCAATCTTGGATACATGAAGATGCCCAGTTCTGGATGTGTAAAGAAGCGAAGAGAGAGGAGAGTAGAAGACAATTGTGGCCGATAGGACACCCTAACTATCGATCAGTAGAAGACCGAGACTACATGCCTGAAATCTTTCCCGATGAGATATTCGAGCCGCATGGATGGATGGAAATCTTAGCAACCTTAGATGTGTGCGTAAACGAAGAAGTTTTGACGATGAACGAGTGTATAGACAAGGACGGCTATGATGTAAACCTCTATATGGTTGTCCTTCAAGAAGTAGAAGAAGGGGAAACCCTGGAAAAAGAATGGAAAGAGGAATATGAGAGCATAGAAATGGAACCAGAATTTGACTCCGAAGAAAGCTACTTAAACACTATTCAGAACAAGAAGGAACAGGAACCAACAAAAATCTTAGCAATTGAAGCTGCTCCGGCAATACACAGGTAGAAGGAAGATATGAGTAAGGTAGAGTCGAACCCAGATCTTTTTGAAGTTCCTGAACAGTTTAAAAAATACGAAGTAGAGGAAAGAAAAGTAGCCATTCAAATGCCTAAACGAGAGGCACGAGACGGAGAAGCATACGACAACAAGGAACAAACCAAAAAAATTGTGGTAACAGTGGAAGACGGAGAAGAGCGGTGCACATATATTGGAAAAGATGTATTTGAAGAGGAGGAAGAGGAACTCAAATACCTTATCAGAGAGTACCGAGATGTATTCGCATGGACCTATAAGGATCTCAAAGGTGTAGAACCCACTATTTGTTCCCATCGAATACCAATGACGGCCGACGCAAAACCATCCAAACAACGCCCTTATACGTATAATGAGGTTTATGCAGCAAAAATTAAGGAAGAAATAGACAAACTACTAGCGGCAGGATTCATATATGAGATAGAACACACCGAGTGGGTATCGCCGTTAGTAGTTGTGCCTAAGAAAAATGGAAAATTGAGAGTGTGCATAAATTTGAAGAAGGTGAATGCGGCTACCATACGTGACAGCTACCCATTACCCATTACGGACCATCTGTTGGAGAGGGTAGCTGGAAAATAGGTCTATAGTTTCCTGGATGGATTCTCCGGATACAATCAAGTAGCTATTGCGACCGAGGATCAACATAAGATAGCATTCGCCACCAAATGGGGAGTGTATGCCTTCAGAGTGATGCCTTTTGGATTCACTAATGCCCCGGCTACTTTCCAACGATTAATGTGTCATGTTTTCAAGGAATTTTTGAAAAAAAGCATGGAAGTATATGTGGATGACCTTTGCACATACTCCAGTCAAAGAAACGATCACATCCCTGAGTTGAGGAGGATATTCAACAAATGTAGACAGTATAGAGTCTGTTTAAACCCGGAAAAATGTGTCTTCATGGTAAGACAAGGGAAAATCCTAGGACACATAGTCTCAAGAGATGGAATATCTACGGATGAGGACAAAACTAAAGTCATCTTAGACCTACCAAGACCTAAGAATACGAAGGAAGTGCAAGCTTTTATGGGGCATTGTGGATATTACCGTAGGTTTATTCACATGTATGCCATGATAGCAAAACCCTTGTATGGTCTCTTAACTCAATTTACTTGGACAGAAGAGTGCGAGAAGGCATTCAACGAGTTGAAAAAGAGGCTTAGTGCAGCCCCAATTCTGAAATCACCAAATTGGAGCAAGCCATTTCATATTCATGTTGATGCTTCTAACTATGCCATTGGATGTATCCTAGCCCAACCCGTTGATGAAGGCAAGCTTGATCATCCAATCGTCTATGCGAGTAGACAACTAAATCAAGCGGAAAGAAATTATACCACTACTGAACGAGAAGGCTTAGGAATGGTATACGCGGTAAAGAAATTCAGACATTATCTTTTAGCCAACAAGTTCAAATTCTTCATAGACCATCAAGCTTTGTTGTACTTAGTCAATAAGCCTTGTAACATGGGAAGGTTGGTACGATGGTTCTTACTGCTAATGGAGTTTGATTTTGAAGTAATAGTGAAAAAAGGAAACACACATGTGAGAGCAGACCACCTTTCTAGGCTGACACACGGAGAGCCACCAAATGGAGTGCCCGATGACCTGCCAGATACATATCTGTTTAATCTAGAAGTTTACCCAAAGTGGGCAGAAAAATTGATCCCTATACTCACCCATGGCCCTCAACACTCAATCAATAGGAATAGCAAGAAAGAAATTCTTCAATCAAGGAACTTACACATTGTGGCAGGAAGTGTATACTACAAGGAACCCAATGGAGTGTTACTCAGATGTGTTGACGAGGATGAACAAAAGCAACTAATTGAGCAAGCACATGTGAACAAATGGAGAACACACCAAGGGACTCATGGAACAATCAGAGAACTAAAGAGGTTAGGAGTGTACTGGCCTGACATGCCCAAGAATGTTCACGACCACGTAAGTAATTGTGCAAAATGCCAAGAGACGATCCCAGAAGATCATATGTCTCTACCTTTTTCGACCATAGCACCCAATTGGAGTAAAACATTAGTGAAATACTTAAAAACAAAAGAACATGAAACAGGAGCTAGTTTAGCAAGAAAGCGATCTTTAGAAGAAATGAGTAAGGATTACATACTCATGGGAAGACAACTGTTTAGGCGAGGCAAGGACAACCAACTCAGGTTATGTGTGCATGAAGGAGAATATTTACCCATATTAGAAATGGCACATGCAGGTGCTGCAGGAGGTCATTTTTCAGCAAAGAGAACTGTCAAAATGATTCTCTTTGCGGGCTTGTGGTGGCCAACTCTACATATGGATGTTGAAACATATGTGCGAAGCTGCGAAACCTGTCAAAGAGCTAAATACCCAATTCGGAGAGATGACATGCCATTAAGACCCATGGTCTGTGCGAGAGCATTCACAAAATGGGGTATTGACTTCATAGGACCTATCAATCCACCTGCCAAAGGATCACATGCGGAGTACATCATCGTAGCCACTGATTACTTGACCAAATGGGTAGAAGCAAAAGCCACTAGAAAGAATGATGCTCAAACTACTGCCAAGTTCCTTTTTGAGCATATTTTCACCCGATTTGGATTACCCATAGAGATTGTGAGTGATCGGGGAACGCATTTCCTCAATGAAGTAATCGAGTCACTAATGAATGAGTTTTTAGTGATTCATAAGAAATCAGCCCCATATCATCCCCAAGCAAATGGACAAGCAGAGAGTTCCAATAAGGTACTGCGTACAGTATTGACAAAGATCGTCAATAATGGAAGGTCGGATTGGGACAAACAATTGCATCACGCAATTTGGGCCTTCCGAGTTGCATATAAAACGGCAATTGGAACTACCCCATTTAACTTAGTGTATGGGCAAAATGCAATTTTGCCAATTGACTTTTTAGTGCCAACACTGAAAGTGGCCCAACAGTATGAGTGGAACGGACATGAACTATCCCAACAACTAGACCAAATCGAGAAATTACATGAGACTAGGTTACAAGCAGTGGCAGGAATTTATGCAGCTAAATGGAGACAAAAAGCATATTATGATGCACATATAAAAGACAAGGGACTTAAAGAAGGTGACTTAGTCTTAGTGTACACCTTAAAACAACACGCCAAGAAGTTGCAAAAATGCGGATATGGACCGCTGATCATAAACCGAATCTCGACGGGTGGAGCAGTCAATTTAGCCACCTTAGATGGCAACATTCTTCCCAACTACATCAGCGGATGTAGAGTGAGACGATTCATGGAGCCTTTGACTGATCAAATGCTAGCACGATTAGTAGGTGCCCAAAATAGGAAGAGGGAAGAGGAACGGATTAGAGAGGAAGCTCGACAAGAAGCACTGGAGCGCATTAGGAAACAGAAAGAATGGATTAGGCAACGAGATGAACGCTATCTCCAAGGAGAGGAGCCCATCCCTATGGCTAATTACCAAGTCAATAATCCTGATACAACGGGTGTGTGTAAAACACAACCTTACCTAAACCTAGGGATTGGCAAGACAGAGTACCAGTTGATAGACACATTGATAGACTCAGGAGCAGGACTTAGTTGCATACGAGATAGAATCGCGAAAGATCTGCAATTGAATTTGAATCCCACAAAAGCCCGATTGATCGGAATTGGAGGTCAAACCCTAGAATGTATTGGAACAACAAATGTATCCCTCCACCTAGGCAATTCCTCCATGGAACAGAAAGTCTTAGTATGCAAAGATGAGGATCTAATAGAAGACTTAATTCTAGGACAAGACTGGATTGTTGAAAATGAGGTGTGTATCCATCTAGCTCAAGGCTACATTTCAGCCAAGATAGGGCACAAGGAAATTTTCAGTTTCTTAGGAGAAAAACCTTTACTCCCACCCAACACAATCGCGAGTTCAGAGACCTGCCAGGAGAAGACGTTGGAGAATGATCCCAGTCTTAATATCTCAGAAACATACCTAGAAGAAACAGGAAGTCCCGACCATACGAGATCCACAGAAGAATTACACTCACCACATTCAGTTGGGGAACAGCTAGTCACTAAGGAAACCAACTGTAAGAAACCTCTTCAACAAGCCAAAAGACCGCAATATTGGAAAAACACAAACAGGTACTCATATGAAGGACAACACAAATACAAATGGGTACACAAGGATCAGATGCAGAACCAGGCAAAGTCAGAACCCAATCTTAAGAAGGAAGCAAAGATCACGAAGACAACTACACCTAAATCCTCACCAAAAGGACTATTGCAGATTTGGATCCCCAAACCATTGATTGAAGCTCAAAGATCGCGACATCAGATGTGGATTCCCAAAAAGGTCACACAAGCAGCTAAACAGGCTATAAGGACTCAGGAAGAAGCGGTACATCAGATGAGGTGAAGGACAAAACCACATAAGAGTCATCCAAGAAACTGGAAAAGCAATGCCAATATCACTCGAGTAATGGAGAAAGCAAAGAGAACACATGAAGCCAAAAGGATCAAAGAAACAAAACAACCTCTCTTAGTGGTCATGAAATGGATCTGGAAACCCAAGCAACCGCGAGGAGTGGACGATCAAAGAAACAAAGATTTCCCTTGCACTCATGAAGTCTCTAATGCACCTCAAGTATGCATAATAGGGCCACATTACATGGCCAAGCATTTGGCACATGATGTACATAATAAAACTAGTGGTGCACATTCTCCAAGAGAGATTAGATCTTAGCTTCACTTTGATAGGAATGGACTTACTATGTACATAAATAAATGCTTCGGCTATACTAACCATTGTCTTCTTTCAGGAAAAGTTATAAAAAGAGGTGGTAAGAGATCTCACTCAATGATGGGAAAACGGAGTGAAAAACGACAATAATCACTACAATGCATTGAACAGTTGCATACTTTCCTTTGAAGCTAACGCACTTTTCGTTACAAGTGTAGATGGCTTCTGAAGACTCTGAAGCAACAGTACAAGAGGAGATGCAGGAATTCCCTCCTCAAAGTCTCACCAAAGCGAAGGGGCATTGGTTTAGAGATGAGCAACCAGTTGAGGGGTACTTATTTTTGGCAAACATAAAAATTATGGATACAGAGCATCACTTTCCTATTATGTCCCAGGACTTCAGGGTTTTACATGAGTTACCATCCACAATTGACATAATGAAGAAAGCAGGAATTCACAAGTATTTTGAATTACCCATCTATAAACCTGATTTCCAAAGATGCACGCAAGTCATGAACACCCTACAGCCTGCACTACATGATCCACTGGTGCCAGAAGCCAGAGTTATGGATAAAGGAGGAGAGTGGGTTATCATTCAATTCACACATGAATTGATTAAGGAAGCATTCGGATGGGAAAAGGACGGTGTCACGATGATAAAAGAAGAGAGTCGTGGAGCAAAGACACGGACTTTTGTTGACATTAACAGAGTGGATATAGAAGAGGAAGTCAGACTGATTCACCAACACTTCTGCTTCCCCAATATGAATCGCTACACGGCTCCCCAAAAACTCATTGTTCAATTATTGTCTCATGCCATCAAACAAATCGGAAATCAAGTTAGTCTGACTCCCTATGTGCAAGAACGACTATTCGAGGCAAAGAAGCAATGGAACAATAAGAAGTTCCTTAATGGTACCACGGCCCTAACGATTTTGATCTACCATGCTCTGGGCATGAGAGAACATTTGCAGGAAATGCCATCTTCAAGTGATATGGCTAGGTATGTCAAAGTCGCCACCGTGCCAAAAAAGAAAAAAGGGGCAAAAATAGTGGAAGTGGCAGAAACTAGCTCTCAACCCAAAATGAGAGGCACAAAAAGACTCCGGGAAGTCAAGCTAGTGGAAGAGGAAGCCCCAATGACGAAAAGAATCCATGTGCTTCCCAAAACAACTATGAAAGGTCAGACAAAAATCATGGAGGAAGATTTAGCTAAAGCCCTGGAAGAAACCCATCAATATACGGAAGGGCAAATTAATTTACCAGTACAAGGTCACCACTATCAACAGTCAAAGCAATCAATGGAAACAAAGAGCAAACTCACCAAAGTCCATAGATATAGGGAGATTGGCTTGGATAACTCTAGTTCTGTATCGGAGGACCAAGAAGAACAAAACACTTCATTACTAAATGTCGATATTCAAAGTGAATCGAAAGATGATGGACAATGGGAGGAACTGAATGAAGTCGACTACAACAAGGAAGCAGAAGACCCTAAGGCGGAAGATCAACCCACCGGTGTTGATCAGAGCATCATAAGTGAGAAGGAAGAATAGGAAGGAAAGCATACTATAACAGTTAATGAAACTTCAAACATCAAGTCAAGGGGACTCAGGAAAACACAATCGAAGAAGAGGAACCTTTCACGCCTATCCGAGTAGTGGCAGAACCCTCCCCAATGGATATCACCTTCCAAGGAAGTGCCACCAAAGCTAGCAATCTGGGGGAACAAAACAATGTACAAAACATACAATTACAAATTCGACAACCACACAACCAAACTATCCATGTGGAAAAAGGCAAAGATGTACAAACGGGAGAAACCCCGAGCATACCAAAGACATGGTTGAATGTGGATATCGCTCAGCTTAAGCCCGTGGTGCAGGACATGATTAGAACTGCTCTAGATACACAACAATTGATGTTAGAAGCTGATGAAGATTATGATCAGGCCATGCAAGACAAAAAAAAACTTCAAAAATTGGGTAAGAGTCTTTCCACAGAGTTGAAGACAGTAAAAGAACAAGTTTGGGAAAAAGAAAACGAACTTCAAGAAGTCAAAAAGAAATACCACGTGCTCGAGACGGAGAATGGAAGATTGAAAGAACAGTTTCAGGAAGTCACAAGAAAATTAGAAGCCAATGAAGCTGAGAAGGCACGACTAACATCAAGATACAAAGTATTAGAATCTCAGCTCAAAGTGTACATGGAGGAAGCGGAAAGCTTAAGACAACGCAACAAGGAACTTATGACTGCACTTCTAAGCGATCAACCGGTTGAGGTGCAAGCCAAACTAGAACAGAATATCAAAGAATTGGAGGACAAAGTTGCTAGGTATGAAGACACACTAACAAAGGAAAGAGCTATCGTTGCTGAATGGGAAAGAAGATACATGGAAGACACTGCAGCTCTACGAGCCAAATGGAAAAAAGCGAAAAATAGATACCTCTTACATTGTAAAGAAGATGCCGATCAGCTAGCAATTGTAGCTGAGGAAATTGAAAAAAATAAATCAACAATTTTGCAGGCCCAAGAGGAGATTAAGCAGAAAAAGCAAATGATTAAACAGCTCCAAGATCAATTAGCACTAAAAGATACCGAGGGGACACCAGTAGTTCCGAAGTCCGCTGAGGCTACTGTGGAGAATGAGGTACGTCCTCTCTCTCCCCCCTCATATCATTCACCGGTAAGGGAGGAACAGGAGGTTCATATTGAACATAACGATTCACGAAATTGCAGAACTAAGCCGATCGGAACGGGCACTACTGGTGTCCAACTCACTGCTGAGTTTGAAGATCAGATCATAAAGATCATGAAGGAAGCTCAAATCGACAATAAACAATTAGAGCAAATTTTGAAGCCATTCAATGTACCATACGGCCTACTTAAAGAACAAATGCGAACTTATATAAGGTCTACGACAAATAAAGATCCGGATCACAACCTCCAATTCAGGCATGATACTTTCAACTATACACAGGAAGAATTTGAGAAGGCGGATCCCATCTGGAGGAGGAAAATTTTGGAAAAGAATCCCACACTGCGGATACAGTGGGAAGCATCACCGTATGAGCTTCAAGTAAATCCATCTTTTTGTCCTGTGCCCCGCAGACGCTCCTGGATGCATTTTTGGGAAGGCCAGCGCCAAGGTAGCATTAATAATCTGTGGCTCAATTATCCCCTGTTACCTAGTCCGCCGCATAATTACTTACCGACAGAGGAATATATGGTAAAAACCATGGAATTCTGGATTGCCAGATATGCTACAGTTCCCGACTTAGCGGTTAAGATGACTAATAAAATCTTCAGTATGCTACTCACAGTACTTAAAGTTTTTCAACACGCAAAATATACTTTTTTAAATTTCATTGGCATTACGCAAGGTTCAGAAGCCTTAATTTTTTATTTATCTACTATTCCCAGCCGCCTAACTATCATGGCATATTATTCTCGCCTAATGTTTTTGCCATCGACATATATGCAAACCTTCGAAGAAGCATTCTTCACCGGTTTTTTCGAAATTGATTCCGAAATTTTTGTCAAAATGACTTCCAATTTGAATGCGCGACTAGTTGCTTATGAAACGAGCTTCTTTGCTGATCATAGACAGGCGCCAGAGGATGGAGTAAAGTCCCAACAATGGAAAGAATTTATGCTCTGTCACGCTAATCTGCTAAATCACCGAGAGCAACAAGCCATACAAACATACACACGTCGCCACAAAAAGCCTGTCGAGGACGACAGAGTTCAGGAGGAGGGACGTGTAGAGGGACAATCAAGCAAAAAGAAAAGAAGAAGAAAATCAAAGTCTAGAATGGTTCAATAGAAATAAATAGAACAAGAACAAGTCCCTGCAAGAAGCCCCGCAGGGGCGCATCACCCATCTCTGCACAGAGCCCGACAGGGGCACACACACCAAGGAAAAGCACGCAACTGAGAGGAGGAACCAGGGACAACAAGTATTCCATATGAGGGTGCTTCAACCTCTTGAGTTACAGAGGATTCAGATCAAGGCTTACAAGCTACATCCTCATATGTGCACTGATGGCGTGCATGGCAAACCGAATTAACAGGCTTTAAGTAATCAGAGCGCCTCTAAAACGTAATGCAAGATCAAGAATCAGGCAGAACTGACCAAAGGATGCGGGTGCGGATCGAGACAAACAAGAAGTAAAGCATGTCAAGGGACGACAGAGACAAAGAGGGGGAGGGTGTTGCAGAGCAAAAGAGCATAAGAGTAGAGCCCCAAAATTTTCAAAATGATGGGCATAATTTTTCTTCTTCGAGGTCTTCAAGAATTCCCTCAAGCCATGTAAATGCACTAGAGGAGTCCTCTAGTTGCATAATCCCAAGTTGTTGTAAAATATCCCTTGTAAAATAGTAGGAGATTAATCTTTTAGTGAATAAAGTGCCGGTCTCTTGTGTGAAAGGACCAAACTTAGGGCACATGTATATAAGTCACTTGGTGACTCTTTGTAGAGACTTTTTGTCATTGTGAAGAAGGAGCACTCCTGAATTTTCGAATTTGCCTCTTTCTTGCAGATTTTGATCTTCATTTTGATCTTGTATATGTGTGTGTGGCTTGAAATGTGTGTGTAGGACTGTTGTCTACCCCTCCCCATTGATTTTGAGCTGTTGTAGTGTGAGTGCGAACTAGTAGGAGTTGTGGCATGAGTGTGGGTGTTTCTCGCCATTTACTATTTTGGCCATAACTTGAAGCAGAGTTCTCAGAATTGAGTGAAACCACTTCCAATAGATGCGTCTCGTCGAGAGCTTCGAAATGAGTACCTTATTGCCTATATTCGGAGTCCGGAACTGGGAGAAATCCTTGATTTTCTGAAAACTGATGTAAGAGGTATCGCGGCAAACACTTTCAGGATTTCAGTGAGTTTGGGAAGTGGATTAGTCTTTTCTCATGCATGCTAGCTTAACCACTTCATTTTCCATCATGTGTGCACATGTCTTCATACACTTGGTTAGGTCGTTTGATCGGATTGACATTTGAATGTGTGTTGATTTCCCACTATATGCAATTGTGTGGCAATCGAGGTACAGTCTCATTGGCACAAGTCCTTGAGTCATTTTGACTTAGGTACACACAAGCCTATTCACGCTTAGCATATAAGGTGCTCTCAGTTGGACTATTCTCAAAACCATGTGCAATCAGATAGGCATGTATCTTTTCATACCAAGCACATGGTGCTTGCTTTAAACCATATAATGCCTTCTTTAACTTGCACACGTGGTTTTCATGCCCTTTTTGCACAAAGCCACAGGGTTGAAAACCATACACTTCTTGTTGATCCCATAAAAGTCATATTGGTCAAAGTCAATCATAGTCAAAGTCAAAGGATCAAAGTCAAATTGGTCAAAGTCAACATGTTCAAAGTCAAAGTTCAACATAGGTGAAGTCAAAGCGTTCAAAGTCGGGTGTCAAGGTGCACAGGTAGTGCACAATTACTTGTTCACAAAGGGTAAAATTGCAAAAAGTTGGTTGCAAGTTGCAGAGGTATTTTTATAATTCTCTAAGGTTCAAAGTGTTTTAAAAGTGTTTGGAAGGTTCAAAGTGTTTTTAAAAGTGTTTGCAAGGTTCAGGTGAACCCTCTCTTAGGTGCACATTCGAAGAATTAAAAGGCAAAATGTGAAGGTATATGAAGCGGCAGCGTACGTAGAAGTGAAAGTATGGTCCCCCAATTAAAATTTTTGTTTTAGTCTAAAGTCACTACAAGACAAAATAGGAATTTGTTGGCTGCCCGCTTTTTCGAGACAATCTTGGGACATCAAAGTGAGCACCAAGATACTCTAGCAGTTAGGAGTGTACATGAACCGACACTCAAATCAAGGCAAGGCATTATTCTTGGGGACTAAGCAAGGTGAGCATAGTCTAGACTAAGCAAGAAAAGTGCAAGAGACATACAGTGAGTATGCAACGCAGAAAAGTGAAGGGCAAGGTGTGCATGAAGAGTGACTGAGAAGTGTGTAGAGAAGTGCTAAGCCATACAACCAAAGGTCCCATTGAAGTTGTGCGTGCACCGACAGAAGGTGTCCATCCCCCCGCCCCTTATTGGAAGCTTGAGTGCAAGGTGTGCACAAGTGCAAGCTTGGAGAAGGTGGAGGTCTGGTGCAGAGAAGGTTGGCAGCAACAAGAACCTTGGGTATTTTGTACTTTGTGATTGTGCACTCTTTGGTATTTTGCACAGAAAGCATTGGATTGTATTGTACATCACCATTGTACTTTTCTCCTTATAATCAATCTACAGAAGCTTCTAGTGTCTGTATCATTCTTCTTATCTTTCTCCCTTCTCCTACAAACACTCAAATCCCTTTTTGCAGAAGAATCCCAGAAAAAAAAATTGGCACACCTGATGGGGCCACAAGGAGATTTGAGCATAGGAGAAGCACATTCCAAAGTGTAGAAGAGTTTAAGGGTGCCGATAGTACTGTACTAACTTAAGACGTAACCTTCCTTCCATTGGAAATCTCTTAAACTAAGAGAAGTATGAACAACTCATGACCGCAACCCAGTCTCAAAGCTTGAGGGTCCCTTGCAAAGCAACAAGAAGGAAGTTCATTCAAAGATCAGCTAGCCCATCATCATCGACATCATCAGTAAAGAATATGGCAGCCCAGGTAGATTTGGAAACTTTACTTTCTAGATTTAATATAAAATTTCCATCTTTCAAAGGTTTAGCTCTAGAAGATCCGGACAAGCACATTAGGAGATTCTTAGCATTATGCAAAACAAGAGGTTTGATGGGAAGAGAGGATGCCTTTTTTATCCTCTTTCATGCCACATTAGAAGGGCTAGTAGATAAATGGTTCAGTCAGTTTGTTGAAAACCATTTCACCATGTGGTATTTAATGAAAGAGGCATTCAAAACTCAATTCCAGCATGGGAACACCACAGAGATAATCATAGAGGAATTAAAAAACTTGAGATTAGGTCTTGGTGAAACGTTTCCAGAGTTTGTAACTAGGGCCAAGGCACTAATGTCTAAGTTGCCAGATCCTCCACATGATTTCTTTATTAAGAAATGGTTAGCTAAACCACTTCCAGTGAATACATAATGTAAAATCAAGGAATTACTGTTGCCAACAGCCTCCATAGAAGAATTTATCAATAGAGCTACAAGATTGGAACAAATCAGACAGTAGTATGGGGCAAGCTCTTTCAATTTGTCATATCCTAGAGAACCTGAAGACCCAGTAATTCAACTAAGGAAAGAGCTTGAGAGCTTAAAAAGGAATAAGCCTCATAAAGAAGAGGAGAGTGTTCTGACTCAATTGAGGAGGGAAATTGAAGCATTGAAGCTACAAAAGGAAGAGGAAGCCCAAGCAGAAGAACTGGCTAAGCTTCGACAGGAGCTGTAGGAACTCAAGGGGTGTGGCATCAAAGTGGACTATGGTGTACCATGTGCAGCAAGCCGGGTCATGTGGTAAGTGAATGTCCATTGTTAAGTGTAATTTGTCAGCTATGGAAGAAAGCTGGTCATGAGGCCCATGAATGTCAATCAAGAGGGATGCCTACACAACCCTATTGGGCGCAAGGAGGTGCTCAATTCTCAAACAACGTAATGGCGGTAGCTCCCAGCCAAGGTAATAACTACAATCAAAGACCTAGAGGTAATTATGGAAATGGGCCTAGAAGGCCAATTATCTATTTCAGGTGTGGAGAGTGTGGCTATTATCAAAGTAAATGCACCTTGACAGCAAATTCTCCCCCGTGCAGGAATTACCTAGATGCTAGGGATCATTATACAAATTGTTGCCCACAAAACAAAGCATCTGCATTTGGGCCCCATCTCCAAATGATCTCAGTAAATAATCATGGGGAAGTAGAAGGAGCCACTGTTGTTGGCTACGAGCAGGCAACTCCTCCTCTTGTTTTGGAGTTTTTCTAAATAGTTCTTGCACATATGAATGTTATGATGAAAATGAGGATAAAGTTCAGGTTGATGGATTGGGAGAACCCATCACAGACCATAGAAGGGGTAGGAAGACACCCCTCAAGCACAACTTGGAGGAGGATGCAACAACAACAGAGAAGTAAGTTACTAAAGTTAAAGACAAGGTAAAACATACTAGTGAGGAATGTTCTTTGCCAATTCAAGAAATCCATGCAGGATGGATGAAGGACTAAGAGGAATACATTGAGATCTAGAACACTCCTGCTTACGCAACAATGCAGGAAAAGCTATTGGAAGAAAACAGGGTTGGAGATGAGCATGTAGATGCCATGGTAGATAGAAACCCAGTCAATGAAGTACAATTAGGCACTCAGGAAAATAATCATCCGGTTTTGGTGGCCACTTGGTTGTGGAGCCACCCAAAGCTACTTGAAAAGGTAAAATCTTTCTTGACACACTATGCAGATGTTTTTGCATAGCATTATAAAGACTTAGAAGGAGTGCCTACCAATTATGGAGAGCACAAAATCCCTCTTGTTGACAGAGCCAAACCAATAAGAGGGAAGAGTTATAGACTTAACCCAAAATATGTTGAAGTTGTTTATGTGGAAATACAAAAGATGGAGGATGCAGGAATCATCATTCCTGTGGAACACTCAGAATGTCTTTCACCAATGGTTATAGTACCAAAGAAGAATACCAACAAAAATCAAGATTTGTGTTGACTGTAGAGCACTCAACAAGGTGACCATTCCAGATGGATTCCCCATGCCTTTTGCAGAGCAGGTCATTGAAGAAGTGGTTGGACATGCATTATATAGATTTATGGATGGCTTTAGTGGCTATAACCAAATATCCATCCACCTAGAGGATCGTGAAAAGACTACTTTTATCACACCTTGGGGCACATATGTGTATGTAAAAATGCCATTTGGACTCAAAAATGCTCCAACCACCTTTAACAGGATTGTCAACCTCATTTTTTGACCCTTATTGCTAGAAACACTTAGAATTTTCATGGATGACTTTTCTTCATTTTCAAGATCTCACAAAGAGACCCCTTTGGATTGCTTGGATCATCACTTGAGACAGCTGCAGAATGTTTTTAAAGATACAGGGAGACTAAACTAAAGCTGAACCCAAATAAATATCATTTCCTTGTGACAAAAGGAACCCTCTTGGGACATGTGGTATCTGCTAAAGGTATGGTTCCAGACCCTGATAAAATTATTTCTATACTAAAGTTACCTAAACCCAAATCTTCTAAGAAGATTCAAAGCTTCTTGGGGCATATTGGGTACCACAAAAGATTTATCAAAATGTATGGAGAAATAGCCAGGCCACTGGCTAGACTTACAGGTAAAGAAGTACCCTTTAAATGGGAAGAAGAAGAAGAAAATGCTTATCAAACATTAAGGTCCAAATTGGTGGCTACACCAATTCTTATCACACCAGATTGGTCAAATACTTTTCATCTACATGTAGATGCCAATGCATATGCAGTGGGTGCAGTTTTGGCTCAACATAGTGAAAATACAAACTTGACAGACCTATTCAATATGCTAGTTGAATTTTGACTAAAGCTGAAAAAAATTATAGCACCATAGAAAGGGAGGCCCTAGCAATGGTTTTCGTTGTACAAAAGTTTCGTCATTATTTGCTAGGTGTGAAATTTTTTATCATCATTGATCATCAACCACTCGGGTACTTATTGAACAAGCCACAAGTGACTGGGAGGATATGGAGGTGGCTACTTTTGTTCCAGGAATTTGATTTTTCTGTAGTCCATAGACTAGGTAAAGAAAATGTCATGGCATACCACCTATCCAAGATCAACATGATGGATCAAGAAATTGGAGTAAATGATGATTTTCCAGATGCTAATCTATTCACTGTACAAGCTCAAGGTTGGTATGATGACATCAAGAGTTTTATTAAAACCGGATTATATTCAGAGAAGGCAAGTGTGGTTGTTAGGCCATCGAATGGGAATAATGTAATTTTATTTTCCATAGTCACACGCACCGAAAGGGCGTAGTGAATAGTTGTACCTTTTTATCCATTAATGAAAGGGCATTACGGTGTTCTCGTGAGAGAGAGACGGGTTCGCCAGACTGTCTGTCTGGGCGACCGTGCGGAGATGCCATGTTGCAGACTTGCAGATATCTTGAGTATTGTTACTTTGTTCTTGTTGAATTGCAGTAATTCAGTATTAACACAGTAACGTTGTCTTAATATTAATAATGTTTGTGCGACATTGTGGTTGTTAATTCGCGCGATAAGTTTACTGTGTAAGATAATCGTAACCGAAAAAATAGTAACTGTGTAGCGGAAGTTGTTGCCTTGAAGGATAGTTACTGATTAACTGAATATTAATCTGGGAAAATTAAATAAAGGGCCTCTACACTTTTAGACACCTATCCATCCCCAAGAACCCGAAACAAGATTAAAAGCAACTTGACCGAAGTGCTTTTAACACTGGCGCCGTCTGTGGGAAGATGGAAATAGATTGGGCATAATCAGTAAGGGAAGAGCAGTACGCAAGGCAAGTAGTGCAGAAGTGATATATGCCGGTTACTCGTTCTGGCGAGTCCTATCCATAGGAGAGATCAACATCCCTGGGCAGTTCCAAATTTATTAGGGACACCCTCAGGTGGTAGAAGTGCAGGCCAGTTAAGTCCAGTTGCAGAAGGAGCGGAGCCAGTCAGTAGTGATTTCGATGCTAGTTCGGTGACACATGATAAGATTCCGGTGAATTCCGGTGTGAATCCGGTGTCTTTTGGAGAAGATACAGTGACTTTTGAGTGTACAGAGACATAGTGTGGAGTTAGTCCGACACTATCGGGTCAAAATTCGACCATTTTTGGTGATAAAGTTGTGTTACCAAGTGAGACCGTTTCCGGTGAAAGGGTAACCTGGTTCGGTGAAGGTTCGACAAGTTCCGGTGGAAGTTCGGTACCATTTGGTGGGAATTTGAAATTTTTCGGTGATATTGCAGTGCTGCCTGGTGGACCTTTATTACATTCACCACTTTTTGGGGCAAGCATACCTAATTTCGATACCAAAGCTGAGGATAGGCTATTTGATTTAGAGATAAATAAGAGATTCAACAACCTTTTTGAACCGGTAGGAGAGCAGGCTGATAATACAGATTCTGAAGGACAAGAGACACCCCCTCAACATACAGATAACAACAATACTACCCACAATAGCACCATGAGTGGTTCACAGTCACAGCAGCAAACACCCCCACAGCCACAATCGCAGTTCCCGCAGCATCAACAGCAGCAACCACAGCCAATCATTCCACCTCGACCGATTCCAACCGGAGTGACATATACAAAATTCGGTGGATTTCCGGGAGATGACCCCGACGCACATGTTCGCACATTTGAGATTAGTTATGCCGTGTTGAATCATCCACCGGATCCGGCATACAAGGCCATTGTATTTCAGGCCACATTGGTTAATGAAGTAGCCAGGTGGTTGACTGAATATGATATTAATCATTTTGGTAAATATGATGATGTGAGAGACGCGTTCTTACAGAGGTTTCGTTTGAAGAAGAACCCTGGAGAAATCTTTGACTATTTGCAAAACAATCGACATAAACCACACCAGAGTGTTCAGGAGTATGCGACAGTGTTTAGAACTCATTTGTGGCAGCTGCCTCCGGCACATGCCAATCTGCCCGATGATGTCATAACACAATGGTTCATTAACGGACTGAATCCACAGTTAAGACAAATCATGATCATTGGTTGTGCGGGCAGAATGACATTGGACGTAGTAATTGCGATGGCCTTACAGTTGGAGCACAAAGTTGGAGGTTTTATAGAGGACCTGGAATGGTTGAAAGCAAGTAAGAACGTAGCTGATGATTCATCCAAACAGGTGTATTGTACTAAGTGTAAAAATCCAGGTCACACCAGTTCTACATGTGCCCTCAACCATATGTATTGTGCTATATGTAACACAATAGGACAATCAACAGAAACTATGCATATAATGCAAAGGTGCGGGGTAGAGCGACCGTAAACGCTATAATCTAGGAACCAAGTCAGCCAGCAACCCATTATGTGCCGCCACAGTTGCGAAACAACCAGCAGCAAGGATACAGGAACTACTAAGGTCAGCATAACAATAATTTCAATCTAAACCGATGGCAAGCAAGTACATCGACGGAAGGTACTTCCCTCCCACCCCCTCGGTGCCATTTTCGTGGCGAGATTGGCCATATCCGTAGATTTTGCAAGGAAGCAGCAGAGTACGACAAAAGAAAGAAGGAACGACAAAATCCGATGACTAACATGGTTTATATTTCCCCAATTGAGTCACAAGCAGCCGTAGTTCAGACAAGATCAGGTAAACAGTTGCAACCAGTAGCTGAAGTTTTCGAGCCTAGAATTCGTGAGCAGTAGCGGATGTTTGCCAAGGCTAGTCAATGGACAGCTAAGGAGCCGATTGTGTTTCCTGATCCCATTCCGGTAACACAGGTCCCTCTGCCACAGGCAAGATTGAATGAAAAGAATTCTGCCCCAACAACATTAGAATCACCACCAGAATCGGTGATAATCACAGCCCAAACAGATCAGGTATGGGACGTCCTATCGAAGGCTTCAATCACACTCCCTTTGGGACATTTGCTTGCTTTAGTTCTGGGTGTAAGACAGCAATTTCAACAGCAGGTTAGTCCTGGATCTTCATGTACTCCGGCGACCGCGACCATACAATCGGAGATGGATTCTACGGTGGATCATTTAGTCCCATTGATCACCGTCTGGTATAAAAACCAGAAGATTACCCAAGTTTTAATTGATGGCAGGTCTGGTGTGAATATTACAACAGCCGCACTCTGCAAGAAATTGGGTTGGACCCAAATTGAACTCGTACAATTTTTTGTGCGAATGGCAGACCAATCTCGAGTCCATCCGGTGGGACTTGTATGTAATATCCCTATTACCTTGTAGGGAACCACATTTAAAATGACTTTTGTAGTTCTAGACTTACCAAAATCCAGCCTCGACTACAACTTACTCTTCGGTCGACCATGGTTAAAGCAAGCCAAAGTTGTACAGGATTGGTCAGCTCAAGAGTTAATTTTCAAAGACAATCACCAGAAATACGTAGTTGCATTGGATGCTATGCAACCCTGTGATTTACACGCACGGCCATATGTAGCAGAGCCAGTACATATGTTGGATGGGCTATCTGATGATGAGGAGGAGGCTTTCCTTAAGACCAATAAGGACCTTATCCCATTAGGTACTGTAGATTTACAGGCGGTAGCAGATACCTGGAGTTTGGCAGCTTGTACGGTCATCCCAATGACCGAAGAAGCAGAAGCAGATGATGATATACCTATGGATGAAGCGACTTTACAACAACTGTTGTAGCCAGCTGATGATTTGGTAAAACCCCGGCAGTTCTACGTACTAGAAGATCAATTGGTAACGTACAACTTGGGAGACACGGTTAACCCAAGGCTTAGCAGTGAAATTCCAAGATGATTTGGTACAACTTCTTCGTGAATTCTCAGATGTTTTCGCTTGGGACTACATGAAGGGCCTTGACCCAAGGATTTATCAACATAGAGTGGTCCTCAAACCGGATGCGAAACCCATTAAGCAACCTACTTATAGGATGAATCCTAATTATGCGGCACAGGTGAAGGCTGAACTTGATTGTTTATTGAAGGCGGGATTTATTGTGTCAATCGAGCATGCTGAGTGGATATCTCCAATAGTAATCGTCCTAAAGAAAAATAAACAGTTGTGTATCTATGTCGACTACCGGAAACTTAACGTAGCCACTGTATCGGATCTGTTCCCTCTCCCCTTTCTAGATACAATGCTCGACAGGGTAGCAGGATACGAAATGTATTCTTTTCTAGATGGCTACAGTGGATATAATCAAGTGAGGATGGCAGAACAAGATATACCGAAGATAGAAATTCATCACTAATTGGGGTGTTTATGCTTGTACCGTAATGTGGTTCGGTTTACGGAATGCCCTGAGTACATTCCAAAGATGTATGCAGGAAGTCTTTTCCCCTTACTTGACCACGTTTATGCAAGTATATTTGGATGATTTTTCCTTATTTGGAGCCACTTCAGCACACTTGTATCATCTACGGTGCTGCTTTGAAAAATGCCAAAAGTATCAATTATGTCTGAATCCTACCAAATCAGTTTTTGCGGTTTCCTGTGGTAAACTGCTTGGTCATATCATTTCTAAACACGGAATACAGGTGGATCTAGATAAAGTAGCCGCCGTGTTGGAGGCACAAGTCCCCAAGATGCCGAAAGAAGTTATGCGTTTTCTTGGCCAAATCCGGTGGCATGGCAGACATTTATGGTGGTTAGCTCATTTAGTGACACCACTTAATCGGCTTATGACCAGCGCTCCATGGAAGTACGAATGGACTCCAGAGTGCCAAAGTGCATTTGATCGGTTGAAAGTCTTACTGACGCAGGCATCGATTCTACAACCACCTGATTGGGAATGACCGTTCCATATCTTCGTGGATGCATCAGATATTGCGATTGGTAGTGTCCTCATGCAACAAATTGATAAGTAATTTTGACATGTGTACTATGCGAGCCGCCGATTAGCTCCTGCGGAGAAGAATTACTCTGTGACAGAACAAGAATGTCTTGGATTAGTATACTCTGTTAAGAAATTTCGGCATTGCTTGCTGGGCCGTAAATTTACCTTCCATGTGGATCATCCCGCACTGGCGTATTTGGTTCGGCAGCAGCATTTACGTGGTAGATTGGCCAGATGGATTTTACTATTACAGGAGTTCGATTATGAAGTTATTCATCGATCCTGCACAGCACATGCCTTGGCGGATTTTCTATCTCGACTGGATTCCGGTGAGTCTCTGGTAGGGGTTGATGACACCACCGACAATTATTGTTACCGAGACAACTTCTAAAGACTCTGCAGAACCTCCTGTTGCTACTACATACTATGATACGTTACTAACTTTCCTCACTGACGACTATCTTCCTTCTAATACTCCCCCTACTCTACGTCGAAAAATTGCAGTCTACAGTCGCCGATTCCGGTTGATTGTGGGTCAACTGTATTACATAGATCATATTGGTGTTTTACTTAGATGCATTCATCCACATGAAGTGGAATCAGTTATTACTATGGCTCATTCATTACCCTCTGGAGGGCACTTCGCATCTGATCTTACTCACCAGAAAATTCTGCAAAGTGGGCTATGGTGGCCTACAATGTACAGAGATGTGGTTCAGTTTGTGCACCAGTGTGATGCTTGTCAATGGTCTGGACAGCCCTTGCAGTGACACTTCTTTTCTCTTCAACCTGTCTTACCTTTGGAACCCTTCCAGAAATGGGTTCTAGATTTTATTGGCCCAATAACGCCACCAGCGGCCCTCACCAACAATCGATACACATTGACTTGTACAGATTATGCCACTAGATGGGTAGAAGCTTGGTCTTTACGTTCTGCCATAGTTGTTTCGGTGGCCAAATGTTTGATGAAGGATGTCTTTCCTCGATATGGACTACCTCAAGAAATAGTGATAGACCAAGGAACACATTTTGCAAACAACGTAATGCAAGTACTGACTCAGACTTTTCAGATTATGCATAAATTCAGCTCATCGTACTATCCATGTGCTAATGGTCTGGCTGAGAGTACCAATAAGATTCTGTTGAATATGCTCCGCAAATTGATTTTGGAATGTTCGGAACGTTGGGATCAACTCTTACCTACAGTATTATGGGCATACCGGACCACGTACAAAGTGGCAACCGGAACAACTCCATTTAAACTTGCTTACGGTATAGAAGCTATTGCGCCAATGGAAGAAGTGATTCCGAGTCTGCGTGTTGCCTTAGCTCAGAAATTGCTGTCGGAAGAATCTTTGCCATTTTGGTTGGATACACTCAGATCATTGGATGAACACCGTTGAGAAAGCTTCATGACTCTCCAAGAAGTTCAGCTCCGTCAAGCCCATACTCATGACCGCTTCCTAAAAACCCCTGTCTTTACGGTTGACCAACTTGTTTTATTTTATAATGCGAAAGCCAATCGTGCTGCTGGGAAATTTAAATTACGATGGCTGGGTCCATACCGGATTGCTGAACAAGTGGGATCAGCAACTTTTTGATTGGCGACCTTAACAGGTGTTCTCTTGCCAAAAGTGGTTAATGGTTCTAAGCTTCACCCATATCACCAGTCATCTGATAACCGTTGACGTGTACTTAGACTTTTTCGCGTATCACTTGTTTTTCTTTTTATCCCCATATTTCGATTGATCACTCACTGTAATCTCCTTGTTTTGGTATCTAACTATGATTAATCGTCGCCCAGTGTTACTATTGCTGATCATGCATGCATGTCGTAATCATGAAGGATATCTTGCCAATACTGCACGATGATTTGGGTTTTTGCCGCCTAATGTTGTCCGTGCTCTTTAATCCTGTTCTGCCCACTTATAATCGCTATTGTGTTTGTGTGATTGTGTGCTCTGTGTATTCTGTATTCTCGTGTTTACTTGTGCACAATGGAAGCACTCACGAATGTCGCAACCTTCCGTGCAGGCCTCACTCCAGAAGTGAGTGAGTATTTGCGCACTCGTGGTCTGTTGGCCTTCGCTGAATTGCCTTGGCATTCAGTGGAGTGTCATCCATTCCATGCGCAGATCATTTTTGCCATTGCTGCCACACCTGCTACAAAGCAATGTTGGCCCATTGCTTGTTTACCATCTCATGTAGTCATTACTTTAGCGACGTTTGCTGAAGCTTTTCGATTCCTTCGGGAAGGATTGGAGAATGGTCCACTTCTTTCCATGGCCACCATGCAAGAATTGTTCCCTCGGCACTCATCTAATGAGTATGCCATTTTGTGTAGACCTGAACCAGAGCGTCCTACTCTATAGTTTTTGGTAGCCACCCTAAATTTACAGAAACACACATATGGTATTGCTCACCAAACAAGTCACTAAGGGTGACCTTCCTCATTCCCGTCTACCCCACATCCTCACCTTCCTCTTTCCGGCGATCCAAGCCGCGCAACCTCCTCCCACCGCTGCCTTCTTGTTGCATGAAGCATCTACTCAAATGCTCGAGGATGAGGATGATGACGATGAAGATCTGCTTCAACTAGTTCGTCAAAAACGCAGATGCGTTAGCCCCTCTGAAAGTCAGGTGCAGGGATCCACTACCGGTCATGAAACTGAAGTCTTTCATGACACTGCCACATCTCTTCAGGTCGAATCATCATTTCCTTCTTCTCCACTCCACCAACAGGAACAAGATGCACACCTGGAAGAATCCGAAGAAGTTTCTTCTCGGGCGGATTCTCATCAACAGGCCCTCCGGACGATTCACAGACCCTCCGGACGATTCAACTAAAGAAGGAGATGGAGGGAATCATGAAAGAAAGGGATGCATATTACAAAACCATCCAATATCAAGCTCAGGAGCTGGAACGCAGAGAAAAGCAGTTGGGATTTCAAGCAGAAAGATTGTCCAGAGTTGATGGTCAAATTGTTGATATGAAGTTCAGACGAGATGCGGCCATAGCCAATGAATTTTATTTACAAGAAGCATTTTTGCAAACGTAGACCGATACATTGATGAGTCAAGTTATTGCGGCAAGTTCAGTCAGAACAGACGCACAACTGGTGGAGCCAAAAACTTTGAAGATTATGCTGGATCCTCTGAAACATAAGATCACCTGCACATTTAAATTAGCCCGAACACTGTACATACAAGGCATCATTGATGAGCCTTAATTCTATTTTCTAGCTAGGGAGGATAATCTCATAGAGGGTATTGTTTCTTTTGTTGATGTATGAAACACCACAAGAAATGAATTAATGTGACACTAGAACACCTCTATGGTCACCATTAACTCATTGCCACTCCAAACTTTGAGAAATGATAGCCTAAAGTGAGAACTTTGCTTCTACAGAAATTCCTAGTCACCGAAATTACATACCTTCAGTATTTTGCTAATTTCTCCTAGCTCAAGTATGCTTTCTCCATGAAACTTTATAAGCTGAAACTAGAAAAGTAGAGCTTTCCAACAAGCTATCATATGCATCAAACGGATCTCTAGAACTCAAGTTATGGCCTTCACAAGATGACCATGTATGAGCTTCCAAAACTGGAATTTTTTCTTGTTTTAGTAATCCTGGTGTCCAGAGATAAAAAATTCGATGCCTGGCATCGAATTTCAGTCAAGGTCGATGCCGGGCATCGACTTTGAGCTTTTTTAGGCCCTTTTTCTGCACCAGAAATACTCTCTTTTACACACACATGAAGAAGACCACTTGTATGCTAGAAGTCGATGCCAGGCATCGACTTTATGCTCAAACTCGATGCCAGGCATCGAGTTGCTCCACAAACTTCATCTTTTCAAGAAGATTTGGCAGTAGATAAAAATCAGATATGAAGACAAGGACTTATCAAGTGAGATTTGATGCCAGGCATCGACTTCTCGCATAAAACTCAACCTTTCAACATACATTCGATGCCACGCATCGACTTGCTTGGAAAACTTCAATCTTTCAAATTTTTACACAGAAGACAAACACTGGGGATGGAGGAAGAAGACTTATTCACAGAACTTTAACTAGTTCTTGTCATAACTATGAAAACTCAGAAGCTTACAAGTGCTTTCTCGCTCAGAGAAGCCCGACTATACTCAATCATACAAAAATGAGTTCTTCTCACTTTCTCATTGTCTTCCTTCTTCTTCTTCTTCTTTCTCTCTCTCTCTCTTCGTCAGTTGATACAAACTAACTTATATAGATTTTCGTATTCTCGTGATTTTAAAAAACTTCTAGAACTAAAGTGAACTAACTTTACAAATATGATACATTTGTGAATTTGTCCCTTCACATAGGCATGGGGTTTTCTTCCTAAGATTTGACCTTCAAATATATGTCCAATTAGTGATTGTTTCTCCAACATCTTTGCAGAAAACAGATAGAGCAGATCATTCTCTAGACAGAATACTAGATAGGAGACAGAAACGGTTAAGGAATCGTGTCATCCAAGAGTATCTAGTAGCCTGGAGCCGATTACCACTTACTGACTCTACTTGGGAATCAGCAGCTCTGGTTCGCAAGTACTTTCCCTCATTGATCATTGAGGACAATGATCTTTAGAAGGGGGAGAGAGTGTCAGACATTGGTCTACAGAGACCATTCCATGTGTGTGTGGGACGAGGGCTAGTTAGCCAAGGTCCTAATCTCGGGGGTATATCCTAAGGTATTTGATGGTTAGTGGGGATGAGTGTTGCATGCTGGCCACATGGCGACACTAGATCATTCCAAATCACTGCTATTTTAGATACAAGAGGATATAAATGGTTGGGAGGAGAGTGGCACACACATCATTCGCATGTCTTCTTTGAGGAAAGCCTCACAACTGTTACTCTGTTCTTGTTGAATTGCAGTAATTCATTATTAACACAGTAACATTTTCTTAACATTAATAATGTTTGTGCGACATTGTGGTTGTTAATTCGCGCAATAAGTTTACTGTGTAAGATAATCGTAACCGGAAAAATAGTAACTGTGTAGCGGAAGTTGTTGCCTTGAAGGATAGTTACTGATTAACTGAATATTAATCTAGGAAAATTAAATAAAGGGCCTCTACACTATTAGACCCCTATCCATCCCCAAGAACCCGAAACGAGATTAAAAGCGACTTGATCGAAGTGCTTTTAACACGGTGCAAAGAAAGAGGCTGCTCATCAAGAGCAGACCCTTTAGCTTTATTGATGGAAAATTATATAGACAGGGAAAAGATAACAGGTTTAGAAAGTGCATGGAAGAAGAAGAAGTGAGGGAAGTCCTTAAATCTGCACATGAAGGAACAGGTGGTGGGCACCTTCCAGGACATATTATGAGCCAGAGAATCCTTGATGCTGGCTTATGATGGCCTACATTATTCAAAGATGCAGAGGAATGGGGAAAAGCATGTGATTTTTGTCAGAGGTGTGGACCAAGCCAACAAAGAACAGGTACAACCCCTTGATTATTTCCACTTCTTGACAACCATTTGAGAAGTGGGGGCTAGATTTCATAGAGCCCATCTACCCTCCGTCGATTCCAAAGAGAGAAAAGTATCTATTGATCGCCACTGACAATGCAACAAAGTGGGTTGAAGCTATTGCCTCCCCTGATTGCACCGCTCAAACTATTGTTGATTTCATTTATAGTAACATCATTTGCAGATTTTGATGCCCCCTTGAAATTTGTACAGACCAAGGTACTCATTTTGTGAACAAGGTCCTACATGAAATTTTTAACAGGTACAAAATTCTACATAGGACCTCTTGTGCCTATTATCCAAGAGCTAATGGATAGGTAGAATCCACCAATAAGGTATTAATTGCCATGTTAAGGAAGGAATGTATGTTACAACCCACTTCCTGGGGCATAGCTTATCAAGGTACCCTATGGGCATACAGATTAGCTTACAAAGAACCTACTGGATATTCTCCATTCCAATTGGTTTATGGGATATTGCCTATTGAACCCTTTGAATTTCTACATGGGTCACCAAAACTAGCATTCATGTAGGGAAAGAAAAATTATGGTGTCTCTCAGAGGCTTGGAGCACTGCACAAAGTGGAAGAGATACGCCTACATGCTACAAAACAATTGATAGAGACTCAAATGAAGAGGAAGGGGGCACATGATCGAAATCTATGGACCAATAACTTACAAACAGGCATGTTAGTTCTTCTCCATAGACCTCAAATCCACACGCAAGTAAGGGGAAAATGGCTTCCATACTGGGAAGGACCTTATTGAATTAAGACGATGTTGAATTGGGGTTCAGTGGAGTTAGAGACTCTAAAAGGAGAGGTCCTACCACTGGTCAATATATCAAGGCTCAAGGCCTATCATCAGCATAACTGAAGATTTATGGATCACCTGGCCAAGTTGTACATAGCCTTCTTATTTCATTTTTGCTCACGTTTTAGTAGTTTTTATCCATTTTCATGTTTTTTCTTTGATTTTTATGCAACTTAGAAGCCATTTCACAACCTTTGTATAAGAAAAAAAATTTAAGAAATTTTTACGAATTTTTAAGGCATTTTTAGAATTTTTTCTAGCATTTCTTCATCTTTTTCAATCTTATTTTCTTGATAAAATGGAAGTATAAAGGAAGCTCTCCGTGGTTTTGATTGGGAAAGTGGCCTAGAAATTTCATGAAATTTTTTCAAAATTTTTCTTGATTTTTTTGCATTTTTTCTGAATTTTTTTGGATTTTACTAGTATTTTTTATAATTTCGGGGTATTTTTCTCAAAAAAAAAGCCCCCTGAAGGATAATATTTTCAAAGAAAAAACATGTCATATTTTATCAGAGTTTTGGCTGTAGCCGTCCAGGACGGAGAGCCCATTAATCTCAAACTTGGAACATAAATCATGCCTATGTGGAACAAGTTCTTGCTATCATTAGAAACATAATCCCTCGTATGTTGAAGTCTTTTGCTTAAGTCGATTTCCTTGATGACATTTCATGTTGCAACCATGGATATAGAAGGATTATCATCTCAATAAGTGTTTGTCCAATCATCATTACCATCAAAATTAGTAGAGCTAGCAACATGTCACTCGTTTTAGAACCATGCATCTACATTGTGGGAAAAAGGGGAATTTATTTTCTTTTGCACATTTGAAAATTCCAACTACAAGCTTTAATTTATCTCAAAACAATTGCATTCCTTACATAATAGTGACAAAGGGGTATTGAAGATTGTTGATATATTTAGGTAGTGATGTGTGTGAACACACTAGGACCATCAGGGCACTTTTTCCCCTCTTTAGGAGGTTCCCCCCCTGTATATACACATATAGCCTTAACGGGTTACTTATCTTTGCACATATTAGTGGTAATACATTCAGTATTGTGTGTTGTGCTCCAAGCTTCTTCTTCTTCTTCCTTATGTTGTTCATGTGCTTCCGTAGATGTCTAATTCCAACAATTGGTATTAGAGCAAGTCGCCGCTTCATCTTGGGCATCATCGACACCCCTCTGATAATAGTCTCAGAATCGCACGAAATTTGGTATGCATACTCAGGGTGATTAGGAGATAAAAACAACTTTGCTTTGTGTGTTGAAATCGCGATATGAGCTCGTTTCGGCCTCTAAACACACTGTCATAGCACTTGTATAGGCTATTTCGTCTTTTTGTGCCAAAGATATACACCAGTTTTGGTTCATCAGCATAAGCATCTCAAAGTCTGTTACAGGTTTAGCAGAACTCCTCAGGGTACTTTTGTTCGACTTTTTCAGATACAGTCATTTTTCTGCATCAAGGTATTTTAGTCAGTGGCCATGGCTGAAAGCAGTGATGTATTCCGTATGTTGGTTGTTGAGGATAAGTTGGATGGTACCAACTACCCATTGTGGGCTTATATGATGTGACATGTATTGGTTGCAAAAGGATTGTAAAACATTGTGTAGGGTGTTGAAAAACGTCCTATTACACCTGCAAATACAGGTATTGAAGCTGATGCAAATGGCATTGAAGATGTTGATATTCTTCAGATTCCTGTTCGTGCTATAGTTTTTGTTGCACCTACTACATAGCCAATTTGTTGGGATGGCAGAGATGCTCAGGCACATGCATTGATAGCCTTGTCTATCAAACATTCCATTATTCCTCACATTCACTCTTACAAAATAGCTAAGGATGCTTGGGATACACTTACCACATTGTACCAGGCTAGGAATGAGGCTCGTGTTGCTTACCTATGAAAATAGAAGGAGAGTGAGCATATGAATGAAGGTGATTCTATGGACAGTTTTCTAACAAACATCAAAGACTTAAAGGATCAATTAATTTTTGTTGATGAAGTTATACCAGATAGATCACTTCTATAGACCGTTTTGAATGGTCTTCCTAATTCATATCAGAGTTTTGCTTCTACTCTTCATTTGATGATGAAAGGCAATCAAAATGCCTTGTCATTTGAGGAGTTAGTCTCTGTTCTTTTTCACGAAGATCAGTCTAGGCAGAAGAGGTCCATTATGTGTGTTGTAGATCAAGCTTTCCTGACTAGTCAGAAGGGCAACGGAAAATGGAGCTCATCTACTAGTAAGTAGAAATCTACAAATGCTGCACATTCGAAGAAGGAAGACAAAGATGAGAAGAAACCAAAAAAGCACAAATTCTTTTATAAGTACTCTAAAGCAAATGATCATGTCATAAAGAACTGTCCAAAATCGGGTGCAAAAGAGGCAAAGAAAAAAGAGGTTGGAATGGTTGTTGTAGAAGCCTCTATACCAAAAATAGAGTCTGCTAATCTTGTGCAGAATGAAGAATGGGTGTGTAGTACTGTTTGCAGTTTTGACCATCTTCTCCTGAACAGTGTATGTCTGCAGTAGACTTAGATGTTTGGTATTTTGATATTGGGGCAACCAAACATATTACCTCGCAGCGTAGTTTCTTCACTTCATTTGAGCCTGCCCCTACAGGGAATACTGTCACATGCACCAACAACTCCTCTTATCCTGTCATGGGAGTTGGTAAGATCATTCTGACTATTACTGATGGTAATTCTTTCACTTTGTCAGATGCTTTATTTGTGCCAGGGATCAAGAAAAATCTGTTATCAATTTCTGCATTAGCCAAGATCGGCTTGGTTGTGAAAGTTTTTTATGATAGATGTACAGTTCATGACCTGTCAAATGGCGACATGATTATTGCTTTTGGCATTTTATGTCGTGGGCTATATAAGCTCATAGACTATGAAAAATCTATGAATGATTTAGCATGTGCAATACATGAGTCTCAGGCTATGTCAGATGCAAAGCTTTGGCATGCAGGCTTTGGTCATCTGAATGTTGCTACTTTGCTATGCTTGTAGAAATCTAAAATGGTGTGCTCTTCGCCCAAACTTGAGGCACCCAGTAAACATGTATGTCAAGGCTATATTTTGGGCAAAATTCAATGTTCATCCTTTCCAAAAGATGGTTCAGTTCGGGCTACTCAAAAATTGCATCTTGTACATAGTGATGTCTATGGTCCTATGCAGAGATACCTTCTTTTGGAAACTTTCTTCACTTCATGAATTTCATTGATGATTTCTCCAGGCATGCAGAGTGCGAAGTGTTTATGTGCTTCAAATAGTTTTTGTTTTTGGTTGAAAATTTGTCAGCATGTAAAATGGGCACTCTCTATTCTAATCGAGAGGAGGAATAAATGTCTTCAGATTTTAAGAAATTTCTGGTTGAACGTCGGATAAAACATCAGTGTATAGTGCCATATACACCTCAATAGAATGGAGTTGTTGAATGAAAGATTAGGTCACTCATGGAGATGGGCAACTGTATGGCCTAGACTCAGGCTTTACCACATAGTTTTTGGCATGAGGCTCTCATGTGTGCAGCATATGTACTTAATAGGTGTCCCACTACAGCATTGCAGTCTATCACTCCATATCAGGCTTGGCATGGTCGCAAGCCATATGTTGCTCATCTCCATGTTTTTGGTTGTCTGGCATATGCATTGATGCCTAAACAACATCGCAAAAAATTGGATGATAAATTAGTGAAATGTGTTTTTGTTGGCTACAGTTTAGAAAGCAAAGGCTATTGTCTTTATCATCCACAGAGTAAACGCATTATGGTTATCCATCTTGTTGTTTTTGTGGAAGATGCTATACAGCCTTTACTTTCATGTACGAAAGAGATACATGTTAGCTCCAAAGACATGTATGATACTTTGCTGCCTCTTTTTACTAGTGGATAGTCTAGTGTTGATCCTAGTGAGGCAACTTCTCAACCTTTACAAGTTTCATGTGATGATGTAGATCATTCCATTTCTGATGCAATTTTACATGATGCACTTATTGATGAGAGAGCTGATATTGAGGAGGCAAAAACTATGGGAAATTGGCTTGTGCAAACTTTGCATGATAGCAAATTTGATGCACCTCTATCAGAGCATACTCCTTAAGGCTCTCATAGTGCCTCTTTTGCATCAGATTGCGATGCTATGGCTGCCTCTAGTCTCTATGATGAGACTGAACCTGTTTCATTTGATGAAGCACAAAATTCTAAACATTGGATGGTTGCAATGCAATTTGAATATGATGCTATAATGAAAAATGGTACCTAGTCTTTATGTGACTTGCCTACTGGCGAGTGTTGGAGATAGACGTCTGCGGAAGCAAGTGAACAGCACAAGGAAGGAGAAGAAGCTTGGAGCACAACACACAATACTGAATGTATTACTAGAGAATGTACAAAGATAAGTAGCCCATTAGGGCAATAGGTGTATATACAAGACGGGAAAAAAAAACCTCCTAAAGAGCGAAAAAAGTGCCCCGGTGGTCCTAGTGTGTTCACACACATCACTACCTAAATGTATCAACAAGTCCCCCCTGGGAGTGATGCGGTGAACAAGGAGCTGGAACTCATGTATAAGCAAGTGCCAAGCTATGTGGAAATCACTCCACAAAAGCAAGTAAGCCCAAAGCTTTGCGGAAAACTTCAAACTTCTCCCTAAGCAAAGCCTTCCTGAAAAGGTCTTCAATGTTCTCCTGCATGGGCACATATGCCAAGTTGATCTCCCAGCAGAGAACCTCTCCCTGACATAATGATAATGCACCTCAATGTGCTTAGTGTGAGCATGGAACATAGGGTTCCTCACAACTGCCAATGCACTCTGACTGTCAGTGAAGATGGTGGTGGTAGAAGACTGTCCAACACCCAAATCATACGGCATGTAGGTGCAAAGGTTTCATCAAAATCAATGCCTCTTTCCTATGCATAACCCTTTGCAACAAGCCTAGCCTTATACCTGTCAATTGTACCATCACGCTTATGCTTCAGCTTGTATACCCACTTAGTGCCAATGGCCTTCTTGCCAGGAGGCAAGTCACATAAAGAGCAATTACTATTCTTCATTATAGCACCATATTCAGATTGCATAGCAGCCATCCAATTTTCTGAATTTTGTGCTTCATCAAACGAAACAGGCTCAGTCTCATCATAGAGAATAGATGCAGCCATAGCATAGCAATCTGATGCAAAAGAGGCACTATGAGAGCCTGATCGAGTGCGATATGATAGAGGTGCATCTAATTTGTTGTCACGCAAAGTCTACACCAGCCATTTTGGCATAGTTTTTGCCTCCTCAATATCAGCTCTCTCATCAACAAGTGCATCATGTAAATCTGCATCAGAAATGGGATGATCTGCATCATCACATGAAACTTGCAAAGGCTGATAAGTTGCCTCATTGTGACCAGCACTAGACTGTCCACCTGTTAGAAGAAGTATTTTTTGTAGTATTTTTTTGATGAGAAACAATTGTAAAATGTCAAAAACTTGTAAAAATATTTATGTAACTGATGTAAAAATAAGGAAGAGTCTTCCTTATGTAGAATAGAATCTTATGTAATTTTTCTAGAATTTTTGGAAACTCCTAGATAGCATATTTTTAGAATAATAGAGGAAAGGACCAAAATTCAAGTGTGAAAAGGGACACTTGAAAATGTATATAAGATAATTTCCTCTATTATGAGAGGGTTGGTTATTTTGTATGACATGCTATCCAAGTGAAGAGAGAGTTTCTTGCTGAAATCGTGTTTTCTCCTCTTTGTGTGATTTCTTTGAGTTGTGAGTCTATTCTTTGTGTATCCATGGAGATTTGTGAGCTTCTATTGTGTGTTTCTATTGAATATGTATGAAGAGAGCTGATTGCTGATGTATTGAGTGAGAAATTGATGAAAAATGGTGCTGGAGATGAAAATCGTCTGTTTGTACAGAATCGCAATTGTATTGTTTGGATGGTACAGGTAACATTTTTGAGTTTTGACTTTATGGATGTATTCTGCTGAAGAAATAACATGCTTTAGACACCAAGATTGTGGAAAATGATGGAGATTTGCTCAAGATAATCCAAACCCTAGAAATTCCTCTTCATCTTCATTATTCTCAGAAATTCAGCCATTTACCTCTTATTTCTTGGATTCTATCATGTAGAAGGGGTTGTGGTCTCATGTATACTTCCAGGATTGACAAAATAAAGATGTATTGTTAATTCTTTATGCTAAATGATTGGAGAGGACAACTCCAAAGATCAATAACAAACATTTTTTGGCGTCGTTACCGGGGAGTATATCAAAAGCTTCATTGAAGTTGGACCTTGTTGGATCTTCTAATGTGATGGTATTGCACACATGGAAAAGGTAATACTCCTTAATCAAGAAATGTAAAACATGAAAAGGTAGATTTCTTTGTTTGTCTTTTGGGAAAAGAAAGCATTAGATAATCTTTTGAGAATAAGAAGTGTTGAAATTTTTGCAAATTGATAGTTGCTCATGACATTTTCTTGAAGTAAAGTGCAGGTGTGTGAGAAACTGAATCAAGAAAGCTGATGATAAGGTAAAATGTGTCTATTCTTGCATTTGTAGATTGCTTTCTGATCAAGTACTAAGCAAAATTGTTGATCTTGGGAAGATGACAAGATTGCATTAAGGAAAAGTCAAGTTAAGTAGCTAGATGCAAGTAGATAAGATCCATTTGTAACCAAGTCAAAGTAATATTCTTGAGAAAAGCTGAATTGCATCTTGAAAAGAGAAATATTTGAGTTTATCTTTGCAAAAATTGACATTTGCATTTCTTAACATAATTTTCTTTGGGAGATTTTGCTCATAAACTGTTTTGATAGCCAAAGCATAGGAGAGTATAACCAATCAAGGAACACAGGTTCAATAGATTACCAAACAAGAAACCCTAAGTGAAGTGTTTACCTTAATTTAGGGCAAAATACTAAAAAAATCCATAAAATTCCTTAAAACAATCAAACAAATTTATTTCCTCCTTAGGAAGATGGACTAAAGTCTTGTTGACAAGAGTGGAAGAGACCAGGTGCTAGGAAAGCAAAAAAAAGTGCCAAAAAGTGGAAAATAAAAAAAAAACACGATTCTCTGCACAGGATCGTGATTTTCTGGATAATTCTGTGATCTTGATGTAAAATTACAGGTGACAGTTGAACTAGAATTGGCAAAGGGGACTAAAGGGAGACAAGAGAAAAGAATACTCAAAATTACAAAAAAATAGTAAGTACAAAAAAATCACGATTCTCTGCACAAAATTGCAATTTTCTGTAAGAGGAAAATTTTTGGGAAATTTGAGTACAATTGAGTTTTTGGAGAAGGGTAATTGCAAGAGATTTCATTAATATTGAGAAAGTGAAGAAAGTTAAATTCCAAAGAATCAGGTAAAATTGAGTATCAAGAGAGAAAGGTAGAAAAGTACAAAGTTGTGATTTTCATCAACAGCCAATGGGAAGGATTAATCACGAAAAATTAAGAATTAAGGATTAAAACCATAAAGTTGTGGAAGAAAGAAATTGGACAAGAAAAAAAAAAGTGAAAATCAGTAAAGATTGCACAAAATCGCAAATTTGTGAACACTATGAAAGTCTGGAATTTCAGAGAAAAAGTAATTTTTTGAGTGAGAGAGAGAGAGAGAACAGGCACAGAATCGCGACTTCCTACAGATACGAGTTTTGGAGAATTTTTCAATCAAGCAAGCAAGGTGAGGGACTCAATATCATTTTAATTGCATTCCTTTAGATTTTCATGATCATTAAGTACAGAAAAGTAGGAAATAACCAAAATCACGAAATCGTGATATTCTGAGTTTTTCAATTTTCAGTGAAAAAATATTATTTTGAGTTATTTTTTTCATTGCATGTTAAAAACTAGATAGGGCGATTCTGTAGAAGAAATAAAAACTTGAAAATCAATACCTGAAAATTTTCAAAAAAATTGATCAGAATCGCGATCCTGTAATCAAACACAAAATCGCGATTCTCTGAATAAAGTATAAAATCGCGTTTCCCAGAACACGATTTTCATAAGAAAATCGTGTTATTTACGATTGTGAGCAATCACGATTGTCTGGGAACAAAATCGTGAAAAACACGATTTTGAGCACAGAATCGTGGAAAACACGATTTTGAACACAGAATCGTGATAAACACGATTTTGACAACAAAATCGTGAAAAACACGATTTTGAGCACAGAATCGTGGAAAACACGATTTTGAACACAGAATCGTGGAAAAGCACGATTTTGACAAGAAAATCGTGGAAAACACGATTTTGACAAGAAAATCGTGGAAAACACGATTTTAGCCAGAAAATCGTGGAAAACACGATTTTAGCTAGGGAATCGTGATAAACACGATTTTGACAACAAAATTGTGAAAAACACGATTTTGAGCACAAAATTGTGGAAAACACGATTTTGAACACAGAATCGTGGAAAACACGATTTTAGCCAGGAAATCGTGGAAAACACGATTTTGACAAGAAAATCGTGGAAAACACGATTTTGAACACAGAATCGTGATAAACACGATTTTGACAACAAAATCGTGAAAAACACGATTTTGAGCAGAGAATCGTGGAAAACACGATTTTGAACACAGAATCGTGGAAAACATGATTTTGACCAGAAAATCGTGGAAAACACGATTTTGACTAAAAAATCGTGAAAATTAATTGAATGATCCTTAGGTCTGGAAACAAATTATACACACATTCCAAGCAAGACTTGGGAAGGAAGGAAATAGAGCCAGTGGAAGGGGAAGTGTAAGAAAAAAATTAAGGGCAAGAAAACAACATGGAAAATTTAAATGAAACAAATGAGCCCATTGAAACTGGGGATTATAGAAATATCCTCAAATATATGTACACAAATAGGTTTGGAACCTATGTATATCAGGATGGAATGCATAAGTTTCTCATTAGACTGAGAAACTTAGAAGTTCCCCTGAACATAACACCAGTAGCTCAATTCAAAGATGGTAGATATGAGGATAGGCAAGGATGTGTATACATCTTCTCACAAGACCCAGAAAATTCGAATGACTTAGGGCAATGTGCTGACAAGAGACCTTGGGAACAGAACCTAGGGCAATCAGACTTGCCAAGACCACATGAAATTCACAGTAATAGTGAGAAACAACAAGGTAGAAGAACACATACTTCTCCAAATCCTTTTGAAAAGGAACCAGAAGCATGTAATGATTTTCCTCTAAGGAGAAAACATCATTGGCAAAATCAGGGTAGAATGCTTAGACCATATCAGGTAGCCAAATGCATGAAAAATCAATATGAAGGATATTATGATCCTCATGCTCATGCTGCAGAATTTAGGCAGTTGATTAGAGCTGAAGAGGTGGAGGATTACAAAGTCCAATTTGAGGCATTTGGTCTAACCCTAACAGGACCTGCATTATCTTGGTTCATTCCTTTGAGAAAGGAAATGTACCTATATATTGAATCCTTCCTAAAAGCTTTCATTGGGGAATTCTCAAAGACTGGAATAAAACATAGCACAGCCACATTGATACATAGCTTTAAACAACAAAAAGATGAAAATGTCAGAGAGGCAGCCAGGAGATTCAAGCAGTACATTGATAGATGTCCCAGAGAAGAAGTACCTTCCATGGCAAGACAAGTATCCCTATTTATAGAAGGATTAAGAAGTGCCCAATTTAGAACCCTAGTGTACTATAGGAGATGCCCTGACCTAAGAGCTTGTGTAAAAGAAGCAATAGATTTGGAAGATAACAGAGGCCAAGACATGTTAGCATTTGATCAACCTAGAACAAATGAAGATAAAATCCCACCAGCAGAAGAACTGGCTCAAGCCATAGCTAAAGCCCTAGAGGTAAGCACCAAAACCAATTTGATAAACTCTAGGATAAACACAAATAAAAAATGCTACAATTGTGGAGAAAATCATTTGGTACAACAATGCCCATATCAAAAGCCACCACATTTGCAAGATAGAAAAACACTCAAATATTGTACACTAGAGAGAAAATGGGCAAATCATACCAGGGAGGAATGCTTCTATAATAAACAACCCATAAAAGAGAGAGATTATGTGAGTCAAAGGGAATCAGCATATATTGAGCAACCAAGATTTGTACTTGGGCAACAACCTCTTGTACCAACAAATGTGGTACCAATTAAATACAGACCAATAGAGGAGGGAAACTCAAGAACAAGGTCACCATACAAGGAAGATTATCAATGGAATGAAGGATATCAAGAAGAATGGGAAGGATATGAATTGAGAGAACCAGAACTACAAGCCCTAGACTTGGGAAATGGGAGAAGTGAGATGGATACAGCCACATTCATGTATATAACCAATAATTATATGTCCAATCAAAAACCTCAGTTCAAAGGGGGACCAAAGATAACCTGTTATAGGTGTGGGGGAGAACATTTCATTAGAGACTGTCCACAACCTCCTACATTAAGAATAGAGGGAGCTTATTGTAAGGATTGTGGCAGGGATCATTTAATAAAGGATTGTCCAAAAAATCCTCAAAAACCACAAAACACACCTAATAACATACCATTGAAAACAGTCAACATCATGGAGCAAGAAGAATTGAGTGACATTGACCAAGTAAATATAAATGCTATAACAAGGGCACAAGCTAAACAACACGAAACAACTAAGGAACAAAATGAAGGATCAGTTTCAAAGGGAAAGAAAAATAGACAAAAAGGGAAATGGGAAAGGAAAAAAAGAATGGGTAAAAAATTGGAAGAAGAGAATAGGGAACAATCAAACAGTACTCCTTCTCAGAAGACACAAACTCAGTCTGAGATAGGAAATTCACAGAGTCTAGAAACATTGATCAAAGCATATAAGGGAAGAATTCAAGAGGGACCAAATCCTACAAACCACGGAATGGCTTATCGTATGCCAGAAATAGAACATGAAAGGATGCAAAAATGCAAACAAATCATACAAGAAGCACAACTCAAATTAGAAGAATTAGATAATTCTCAAAAAACAGTTGAGGAATCACAGGCAACAAGAACAAGAGGAAATACTAATCAGGAACAAAATCCACAAATAACATTCCAGGTAAATATAGATAAAAAATGTACAATTCTGTATCACACAACATTGGAAGAATTGATGAAACAGAATCCTCACTTACAAAACAAAATGGAAAAAAGGGGAAACAATACCAAAAAATCTTCATCCACAACTGCAGGAATTGGAGGAATTATGGTATATTCCCATTGATAAGATAGGAGGATATTGTGAAGGAGAAGAGGGAAACTCAACCCTAAAAATACAATTTGGAAAAAATCAGGCCAAAGCTATTCTGGATAGTGGATCAAGAGTAGCCATCATGACTAAACAAACCTGGGAAAAATGGGGAAAAAATGAATTAATACCCACCAAAATGAGATTGCAACTTGCAGATGGACACATTGAAAAACCCCTAGGAATATGGGAAAAAGTGATTGTGGATATATGTGGAATAGAGATAGAACATACTTTTGCCATAGTTGAATTCCCACAATCTACTTCATATGAAATTATCCTAGGAAGACCATTTATGAGACAAATGCAAATTGTGCAAGATTGGGGTAATGATTGTTTATACCTTCAGAGCAAAGGAAGAATAACCAGAGTGAATCTAAGAAATGGGCACTACTGTGACATCTCTCCTCAAGAATGGTATAAAATACATCAAAATCAAGAATTAAGTGAAGAATCAGAGATGGAAGACCAGAATGAAACTGAATCATCAATATGGAAGTGCAATATGATAAGAAACCTCACCAATAGAAAAAGGAGATTGAGAAGAGAAGATTGTGTGGAAGGAAGAAAGTTACAAGATGAGAACTATGTACCACAACAATTCAAAGATGAAGAATTTGAGCCCTATGGGTGGAACCAAATATTGGCTACCATGGATCTGGCCAGTGATGAGTATGTAGGAGTGGAATTTCAAAATGAAGAAGGGTATGATGTTTTTCACATAGGAATACAAATGATAAAGGTATCAAAAACAGAAGAGGACCAGAAAGAAGAAATGATATTAGAAAAAGGGAAAACACAGTTTTTGGAAGAAGTAAAAGCTGAAGATGCAATAAAAGAAAAAATATCAGGCAAGTATAAGAAAAACAAACATAAAGAAATAGAAGAAAACCAAGAGGATGAGAAGAAGAAAAAGGAAACAAACAAAGATCAACAGTTTGATGTACCAGCAAATTTCAAGACTTATGAAGTAGAAGATAGATTACTTCTAAAGATGAAACCAAAGAGAGAAAAGAAGAAAGGGGAGGCTTATGATAATGAGGAACAAACTAAAAAGGTCATGATCACTCAGGAAGAGGGAGAAGAAAGACATATTGTAGTGGTTGATGACATGACAACCCAAGAAGAGGAAGCACTAAGAAGTTTGGCCAAGAATTATAGGGATGTGTTTGCTTATAGCTACAAGGATTTGAAAGGTATTGATCCTAAAATCTGTGAGCATAAGATTCCTATTACACCTGATGCAAAACCTAGCAAACAGAGACATTACACCTTCAATGATAAATACTCTGCTAAAATAAAGGAAGAAATTGACAAGCTGTTGGCTGCCAATTTCATCTATGAGATTGAGTATACAGAATGGATATCTCCTATAGTTGTGGTACCAAAAAAGAATGGGAAACTTAGGGTATGCATTAACTTGAAAAAGGTGAATGCAGCAACTATAAGGGATAGTTATCCACTGCCTATAACAGATCATCTTCTAGAAAGAGTTGTAGGGAAGGAGGTTTATAGTTTTTTAGATGGTTTTTCAGGATACAATCAGGTACCTATAGCATTGGAAGACCAACATAAAACTACCTTTTCCACAGAATGGGGAATTTATGCTTTTAGGGTTATGCCCTTTGGGTTAACCAATGCTCCAGCAACTTTTCAAAGGTTGATGTGTCATATCTTCAAAGAGTTCTTGAGGAATGTAATGGAAATTTATGTAGATGATCTTTGTACTTTTTCACTAAAAAGACAAGATCACTTGCAGGATTTAGAAAATATATTCAGGAAATGCAGAATCTACAGAGTGTGTTTAAATCCAGAAAAGTGTGTATTCTTTGTAAGACAAGGAAGAATGTTAGGTCACATAGTCTCTAAAAATGGAATTTCAACTGATGAGAAGAAAATAAAGGCCATAATAGAACTTCCAAGACCAACAAATGTAAAGGAACTTCAAACTTTCATGGGACATTGTGGGTACTATAGAAAATTTGTACACAAGTTTGCTGACATAGCCAAACCCTTATATGCCCTAATTACAAAGTTTGAGTGGACCAAGGAGTGTGACCAAGCCTTTGAAACTCTAAAAACTTGTTTGGTAACAGCCCCAATTCTGAAAACACCTCAATGGGATAAAATTTTTCATGTCCATGTGGATGCTTCAAATTATGCTTTAGGTTGTGTGTTAGCACAACCAATAGAAGGAAGCAAGTTAGATTTCCCAGTGGCTTATGCTAGTAGGCAATTGAATCTAGCAGAGAAAAATTACACAACCACTTAGAGAGAAGGGTTGGGAATGATATTTGTTGTAAAAAAATATAGACATTATCTTTTGGCCAACAAGTTTAAGTTCTTTGTGGACCATCAAGCTTTACTATATTTGGTAAATAAACCTTGTCACACTGGTAGAATAGTCAGATGGTTTCTTTTACTGATGGAATTTGAGTTTGAAGTGGTGGTCAGATAAGGAAAAACACACTTAAGAGCATATCATTTGTCTAGAATTCAGTCTAAAGAACCCAGTACACCTGTAGATGATGACCTGCCAGATACTTATTTGTTCAAAGTAGAAAGTGTTCCTGAGTGGGCTATGTCTTTAGCACCATTGTTAACCATGGGACCTTGCAGAACATTTGGAAACAACACACTTAGTATTACAAAGCAGAAATTTTATGCAGCTAGTTGGGCACCTGTATCATCTCAACCATACAGGCATATTGGAATATTGTACCCCTGAGGAAGAGCAATAGGAATATCTGAAAAGAGCTCATTGTTGGAACCCTTGCACTCATGCTTCCAGGGTAGTCACCCTAAGTAATCTCAATAGGATGGGGGTACATTGGCCTAATAAGATTCAAGATGTAACAAAATACATTGCTAATTGTTGGGTTTCCCGTAAAGGTATTAGGGCTAAAGAAAACCTATTGGGAATCGGTTAGAAAACGCTTTAGCCTTAAATCATTACAAGATTCAGAATTCATAACTCTATATTGGTTTTAGAAAAATCCTGATTGGAGTGAAAATATTATTGAAGAATTGAAAAGGAAGAAGAAAGGGAAACAAGTAATAGCTGGTGCAGATTCAAAAAATCTACAAGTAATCTCTGAAGAATATCAATTGATAGGAGAACAATTGTATAAGAGAGGGATGGATGGATACTTAAGAAGTGACAGAATAGCTAAACTCATATTATACTCTGGTTTTTGGTGGCCAACCCTATTTCTTGATGCAAGAACCTATGTAAAAAGATGTGACATCTGTTAGAGGGTGAGTCAACCAAATAGAAGAGATAATATGCCATTAGTTCCATTAATTTCAGCCAGAGCTTTTAGTAAATGGGGATTAGATTTTATTGGACCTATACATCCTCCAGCAAAACAATCCCATGCTGAATACATAATAGTGGCTACAGATTACCTGACAAAGTGGGTTGAGGCCAAAGCCACAAGAAGGAATGATGCTCATACTACTGCCAGATTCCTTTATGAAAATATCATCACCAGATTTGGACTTCCAATTGAATTGGTAAGTGATAGGGGGACCCATTTTCTGAACCAAATCATAGAAAACATAACTGAATATTTCCTGATCAGTCATAGAAAGTCAGCCCCATATCACCCACAAGCCAATGGGTTAGCAGAAAGTACTAATAAAGTACTTTGTACTGTACTGTCAAAATTAGTAAACACAAACAGGAATGATTGGGATTTACAACTTAATCATGTCCTATGGGCTTATAGAGTGGCTTATAAGACTGCAATAGGAAACACACCATTCAATCTAGTATATGGACAAAATGCAGTTCTACCTATGGAATTCCTCATTCCAACATTAAAAGTAGGTAGTCACTACAATTGGACTGGACATGAACTATCAAAGAGAGTAATAGAATTGGAAAAATTGGGAGCTTCTAGACTCCAAGCCATTATGAGTTTATATGTGGACAAGAAAAGGCAAAAGGCCTATCATGATGTTCATATAAAAGAAAAAGATCTACAAGAGGGAGATCTAGTTTTGGCTTACACAGTCAAAGAACATCATAAAAAGTTTCAGAAAAAAGCACATGGGCCATATATTATACATCAGATAAGTAACAGTGGAGAAATCATGCCATAGATGGAGAAATCATAGATGGAGAAATCATGCCAAATTTCATAAGTGGATGTAGAGTTAAAAGATATGATCTTCCATTAACTGCTTCTGAATGGAGAAGATTGCAACAAGCTCAAAATAGGAAAAAAGAAGAAGAAAACATTAGAAAAGAGGCTCAATAGGAAGCAAAGGAGAGGATAAGAAAAACCAAAAATCATAGGGAAGTCTGCTTGTGTGAAACACCTCTAAGACAAAAAGAACATTTTCCTGTGATAACAATGGATTATCAAAATGAAAAAATTAGGGTTTTGATAGATTCAGGTGCACAAGTGAATCTGATTAGTTCAGCTTTGTTGAATAAATTCAATCTAAAAAGAACTGAAAGCAGAACCTTTATCAAAACTCTGGAAGGACAAATGATACAAAGCATATCTTCACTTTCTATTAAAGTTAGGTTCAATGATGAATATATGAAAATAGATTGTGAAGAATGGCCAGATTATTTAATGACTGAAAAATTGATTTTGGGACAACCATGGCTCAAACAAGGTAAAGTTATTTTGAATTTTGAAAAAATGAAGCTTAATTTGACCATAAATGACAAAAGGTTTTTAATATTTTTATTGAGTAACGAAGAACACGAAGTTCATCAAGATGTTCATGACCCAGACATGGAAGGATTTACTTTTTCAATAAAAGATATAAAGACATCACTAGTACAGATACAAAATGATCAAGTTTCATTTAATCAAAACCTACAAAAAATTGACAGAGCAAAGGAGGATGGACACACAGGAGCAAGGTGGAAACCATGGTATAATCTGAAGCATCAAAGCATTAGAACAAGAAGGATATGGAACCAAAGCATACCCAAGGTCTGCTCATCAAAACAAAATTCAAGAACAAAATGGATATGGAGGCCAAAACATTCTAAAAACTACTTATCAGAAGGAGATGGATCTCTTCCTGAAACAAGGGCAACTAAGGTTAAATATTATTGGGTAAAGAAATCAGAGTTGATTCAATGGAAAAAGACCATCTGTACTTGATCTGGAGTTTTTTCAGAATCAAATCAAAAGGTTAGAATAAAAGAAAATCATAACATATGGAAAGTCAGGAAAAAATCTTTTACCTTATCCTTTTTCTAAGGAGAGAATTAGGAGGGAAAAAAAAGAAATAGAAGAAATCATTATTTAAAAAAAAAAAGAAGAAAGAGAAAAAAATATTATTATTAAAAAAAAAAGAGAAGAAAGAAAGAAAGAAAGAGAAAAATTGAGAAAAATTATCTATTTTTTCCTTTTTTCTTTTTATAAGTAATATAGCACAAAGCAAGATATAGGAAGAAGGGTAGCAGATTCCTATTTATTATTTTGTATTGTCTATTCTATTTCTTATGATTTTTTATTTTTTGGTAATTTTTTATTGTTTATTTTTCATTTCATTCTTTTTCTTCTAAAAACATCTTCTTCTTGGATGAGAGCTGTTAGAAGAGGGAAGTGCACTAGACATCTTGCTACACATGTAATGGTCACTTTAAATGAGTTTTCTAAAGAAGTCAGAGTTTAAATTCCTTCTTCATTTCATCTCAAAATAACTATTATTTTCTGATTTTATGTGACTCATGTGGGTGGAGTTCTTTTCTTTTTTATGTGTTATATTTACTCCAGAATGGTGAATGCAAAGGAGCTGCCTATTCATGATTTCAAAGCAGAATTAGTCACCTTGTCAAGGGGACATTGGTTCCTGGATAGTGAAGCTATGGTAGAGAAAGTAGACCTGGAGTCAGATGAAGAGCCAGAGATTCCAGAGGCAGAAAAGGTGGTGAAGGAGCTCAAAGAAACCCTAAGCATAATAGGACATCATATATTCACAGTGGGAGTAGGGGGTTACAAATATACAATGTTGTGTCAGGAGTTCTACAGATTTCAAAGAGTAGCAGTCAATCAGAAAAGATGGAAGGCAGTAGGGTTGCATAAATTACTGGAAGAACCCATCTTTTTCATAGACTTTGAGAGAGTGGCACAAGTAATGAACAGTTTGTTGGAAGTGGGAAAAGGTAATGATGCTTATTTCCGGTGCAAAGTCAAGAACAAAGACAATCAGGAGGTGAATATCACTATCAAAGCAGAGCATATCAGAGCAACTTTGCAGTTTTACCCAATGGGAACCAAGCTTGACCATAGCTTTCTGAAGAAGAATAAAGAAACCTATACAGGATATTCAAAATTTCTTGACTTCAAGGGGAGAGAGAATGAGGAATATGCCATTAGGATGTTTCTACAATATTTCTGTTTCCCAAAGCTACCAAGGTATACCATGCCACATAAATCTGTTACACTGCTTATGTTTAACAATAAGGACAGACCTAAACCCTTCAGAGTCATGGATGTAACCCCTTACATACATGAACAACTGAAAGAAGCAGCTAAAAACTGGGAGCAGAAAAAATATATGAATGGAGCTCAGTTTCTCACCAGGATCATATATCATGTATTGGGAATGGAAGATCAATTGAAGCTGGCTCCAGAGGCACAATATTTCAGAAGTCTTATGTCAGGAATCAAGAGCCCTCCCAGGAAGATGTCTATGAGAGAAGCAAAAGGAAAAACTAGCATGAGGGGGGCAAGAATGAAGAGAAAGGTAATATCTGAGGAAGTGGTTCCCGTAAAGAAAAGGAGGTTGGATCCAAGGAAGGTTGAATTGGAGCAGGATGAAGTAACCAAAGAGGAGCATGAAGCTGCTCAGAAACAGGTCCAATCTTCTAGTGATCCTCATCCACCTCAAACAAGCAAAGAGCAGATATATACTTATCTGACTCAAGGTAATAACAAAAGGGCAATATATGAGCCACAATATCAAAAGATGCTGGAAGATTATTCTTGCAAGGCAACAGATTGGGTTCAGGAGGAAGTAGAGCATTATGAAGAGCTTCATGATCAAATGATGGCAGCCGAGACAGAGGAAGTATTTGTAGTAAAAAATAAGGTTCAAAAGAAACCAGTGCAAAAGAAGGAGTTGACCAAGAAGGGGAAGGGAAAATCAGTAGTTGAAACTGTAACTATAAAAGAGACAGAAGAAGTGACAGTAGGAGAAAATCAAAAGGAATCTACTGTTGAAGAAGAGTCAAAAGTGGAAAAACCAGAAATAGGAGGATCTTCACATTTTTCTTCAGACTCTGAAAGTGACATTGAAAATTTCTTATTAAAAAGTTTGAATTTTTCAGTACCTAGTACTCCTAATGTGGTTACACAGGCCACTGAGAAACATAAAACATCTGAAGAGTTGAGAGAGAAGCCTCAAGAGAAGCAAGTCCAGGAAGAACCAGTAAAGCAGCTTAGTCCTGAAGAAGAAAGAAGGATGATGAAAGGAAAAGCAGTAATGTCAGAAGAAGAAAGTGAAGTAAGAAAGGAATTCAATTGTGGGCTGGTGCATTCAGGACTAAAGTCAATGTGGACAAAACCGTCCCAACAAACTTATGTTAAATTTGATGAAAGGAAAGTAGAAGCAGAAAAAGGGGTACAGATAAGCAGTTCAGTCAAAAAACAGAAGGGTGCAGACCAAATTCAGGAAATAAAGGAAACAATGGAAAAGAAGAATGTTGAAGAATTAGAAGAAGGAGTTATAGAAAAGGAAATCAAACAAAGCATAGAGGATGTACTTTATGATTTGAACAATAATGAGGAGATTACAATCACAAAAGATCAAGGACAAGAGGAGGAGCTGGACCTAATGGACATAGATGAACAGGAGGAGGAACAAAAAAAGCAGACTAGTAATGATCAGATAAAATTCACTGAGGAAACTGAATCAACATTAATTCAGGAAACCCTAATTCAGGAAAAAGAGATATAGGAGAAAGAAACACAGTTCTCTGAAAAAGAACAACCAAAATTGGAGAGTAATGAGGTAGAAGAAGCAAAGGTAGTTGAAGATAGATCAAGACATGAAGACCAGGATGATCAGACATTGGAACTTGAAGAAGATGTTGCAGACCAAGAACATTGGAAGTTGATCAAAGCTATGAAGAACACAAGACTAAGGTCGTAGAGTATGAAGAAGAAGAAGAAGAGGAGAATGAGTGCAAAGAAGATAAACAGATAGAAGTCAAACAACTGGAAATGGAAGTTGGGTTGGAAAGAATACCCAAAAATATAAGGTCTGCTTGCCAAATCATTATGAGCAACATAGAGTAGTTCAGACCTTCAAGCAGGACTATGATCATTTCAGGAATGGTGGCAGAGTCTGAATTTGAAAAAAGTAGTAATATCATTAAGGAGCACATAAGGGAAAAGGAACAAATGACAGAACAGTTGAAGATTGTGCAGGAGAAGAATGAAGAACTAACACATAGAATAATTTCTTTGGAAGAATTAGAAGTACAGAAACAAAATAGAATCCAATATCTTGAAGAGAAGAGTGTAAAACTAACAGAGCAGAATAATAAACTGGAGATGGAGCTCAAAAAAAATTGAAGGAAGATACAGAACCTTGCAGACTTCTTATCAAATTTTGACTAAAGCAAATGAGGAAATAAACAGACTATTATTAGAAGAAGGCCAGTTAAAGGATGAAAGCATGACTGCTCAGATGACAGAGGAAGAAAAGGAAGAATTTCACAAGGAGATCAAGAGATTACAAACAGAGTTAAAAGAAGCCAAGGAGCTGGAGAAACAGGCCAGTACACATGCTGCTACATCAATGAGAGGTTATAACAAGTTGCATATGGATATGGAAAAAGAAAGAAGTGATTGCCAATCAAAATGAGAAAAGGAAAGGAGTGAATGGATAAAAGAAAGAGAGATATGGGCAACTCAAAATAGAAGTTTGATGGTGACAATAGAAGAATTACAGAAAAAGCTGGAAAAGCCACAAGCTCAAGAAGAAGCACAGATAGAGACTACATATACAGCAGACTATGAAGTGGGAAGTGATGATAGAAACCAACATGGCAGTGAATCAGAAAATAAAAGACCAGAAGAAGAATATTCAGAGGAATTTGTCCAGAAATTGTTGACGAACAGAGAGTCCAGAATGGATTTCATTAGAAAAATGCATGATGAATATGAAGATCAAATTGTCACATTTGCTCTAAATAAAGGAATAAATCCTGATCAACATCATTGGGCTGCAGATGGACTAGGCATACCTTTATGCATGATTATGGAAAGTATCAAAAACTATCAGTTGGCAAGAGTTGGATTACCTCCAAATAAATATCTAGAGTCTGAAGAGGATATCAATGTGACCAAAGAATTATTTGAGAAAGCCAATCCAAAATGGAGGAATAGATGGTTGGATGCAAATAAAGAATGCAGGAAAATTTGGAAGGAAGCACCCCTTCAATTGAAAATTAATCCAGCTTACTGCCAGTAGCAAGAAGAAGAGAATGGACAATTTTTTGGGAAAGAAGGAAAGAAGGACAAATCCCACCTAAATGGTTGAATTTCCCAAAGATAACAGGTCCAAAGGCAGGAACATGGCCTACAAGAAAATATATGGTGGATACAGCTGAGTCTATTATAGCTACATACAAAGATGTGAATGACCCAGCATGCATTTTACTGATCAGAGTAATGAGGCTAATTTTGGCATGTATAGAGACATACACAGATACAGATGTCAGAATATTAAATTACATTGGCTTCAATTCTCCTACTGATGCATTATTGTTTGATCTCAGTGAAACACCTGATAGAATATGCTTGATGGCCTATTACAGCAGAATAATATTTTTGGGCAGTCATTATTTACAGATCTTTGAAGATGCATTTGATTATGGGTTTTTTGAAAGAGAATCAAAGATATTTGGAAACTTGTCAGTGGTCACAAAGTCTCGTCTTACTGCATATGAAGCTGCTTACACAGAGTATTTGAAAAAGGATGTCATTGATAAACCAGAGGCTGCTATACAATGGAGGAAAGCACTGTTTGAAATGGTAAATAACCTGAACATTACAGAAAGAAAAAGTCATGACCTACTATCACAGGTCTATCAACGAAAGAAGAAGTGAAGTGAGCATTCAGGATATAAGAGCAGGAAAGTCTTTTGTCAGGAGCCAAAAGGTCTAGGAGGGGAAGAATGTTAGAAGAAGTAATTTTTGTACTATTTTTTTATGAGAAACAATTGTAAAATGTCAAAAACTTGTAAAAATATTTATGTAACTGGTGTAAAAATAAGGAAGAATCTTCCTTATGTAGAATAGAATCTTATGTAATTTTTCTAGAATTTTTGGAAACTCCTAGATAGCATATTTTTAGAATAATAGAGAAAAGGACCAAAATTCAAGTGTGAAAAGGGACACTTGAAAATGTATATAAGACAATTTCCTCTATTATGAGAGGGTTGGTTATTTTGTATGACATGCTATCCAAGTGAAGAGAGAGTTTTCTGCTGAAATCATGTTTTATCCTCTTTGTGTGATTTCTTTGAGTTGTGAGTCTATTCTTTGTGTATCCATGGAGATTTGTGAGCTTCTATTGTGTGTTTCTGTTGAATATGTATGAAGAGAGCTGATTGCTGATGTATTGAGTGAGAAATTGATGAAAAATGGTGCTGGAGATGAAAATCGTCTGTTTGTACAGAATCGCAATTGTATCGTCTTGATGGTACAGGTAACATTTTTGAGTTTTGACTTTATGGATGTATTCTACTGAAGAAATAACATGCTTTAGACACCAAGATTGTGGAAAATGATGGAGATTTGCTCAAGATAATCCAAACCCTAGAAATTCCTCTTCATCTTCATTATTCTCAGAAATTCAGCCATTTACCTCTTATTTCTTGGATTCTATCATGTAGAAGGGGCTTTGGTCTCATGTATACTTCCAGGATTGACAAAATAAAGATGTATTGTTAATTCTTTATGCTAAATGATTGGAGAGGACAACTCCAAAGATCAATAACAAACACCACCTGTAAAAAGAGGCAGCAAAGTATCATACATGTCTTTGGAGCTAACAGATGTCTCCTTAGTACATGAAAGCAATGGCTGAATAGCATCTTCCACAAAAACAACATCACGGCTAACCAGAATGTGTTTAGTCTGTGAATGATAAAGACGATAGCCTTTACTTTTAAAACTGTACCAAAAAAAAAAACATTTTATTGCTTCATCATCCAGTTTTTTGCAATGTTGTTCAGGCACTAATGCATATGCCAAACAACCAAAAACACGCAAATGAGCAATAGATGGCTTGCGATGATGCCAAGCCTCATATGGAGTGATAGACTGTAGCGCTTTAGTGAGACACCTGTTAAGTACATATGCTGCACACATGACAGCCTCAAGCTAGAAACTATGTGGTAAAGCTTGACCCTTGACCATACACCTCGCCATCTCCATGAGTGACCTGTTCTTTCGTTCAGCAACCCCATTCTGTTGAGGTGTATATGACACTATACACTCGTGTTTTATCCCACGTTTAGCCAGAAATGCATTAAAATCAGAAGACATATATGCCCCCCCTCGATCTGAATGGAGGGTGCCCATTTTACATGCTGACAGATTTTTCAGCCAAAACCAAAAAACTGTTTGAAGCACATGAACACTTCGGACTTCACCTTCAATGGATATACCCATGCATTCTTGGAAAAATCATCAATGAAAGTCACGAAGTAAAGGTAATTTTCAAAAGAAGGTGTCTGAATAGGACAACAGACATCACTATGTAGCCCGAACTAAACCATCTCTTCGAAATGAGGAACACTGCATTTTGCCCAAAATACAGCCTTCACAAACATGTTTTCCAAGTGCCTCAAGTTTGGGCAAAGAGGACACCATTTCAGATTTCTGTAGGCATAGCAAACTAGCAAAATTCATGACCAAAGCCTGTTGGATTTAGACGTTTGCGGAAGCACGCGAACAGCACAAGGAAGAAGAAAAAGCTTGGAGCACAACACACAATACTGAATGTATTACTAGAGAATGTACAAAGATAAGTATCCCATTAGGGCAATAGGCGTATATACAAGCCAGGGGAAAAAACCTCCTAAAGAGGGAAAAAAGTGCCCCAGCAGTCCTAGAGTGTTCACACACATCACTACCTAAATATATCAACAAATCCCCCCTGGGAGTGATGCGGTGAACAAGTAGCTGGCACTCATGTATAAGGAAGTGCCAAGCTATGTGGAAATCACTCCACAAAAGGAAGTGAGCCCAAAGCTTTGCGGAAAGCTTCAAACTTCTCCCTAGGCAGAGCCTTCGTGAAAAGGTTTGCAATGTTCTCCTGCATGGGCACATATGCCAAGCTGATCTCCCAGCAGAGAACCTCTCCCTCACATAATAATAATGCACATCAATGTGCTTAGTGCGAGCATGGAACACAGGGTTGCTTACAACTGCCAATGCACTCTGACTGTCAGTGAAGATGGTGGTGGCAGAAGACTGACCAACTACCCAAATCAGCCATAAGGCGTCTGAGCCACACACACTCAACAGTAGCTGTGAAAGTTGCCCTATACTCAGCCTCACAACTGGAAGTGGCCACAATAGGCTGCTTCTTGCTCAACCAAGATATACATGAGCTACCAAGCATGAAGCAAAAGCCACTAGTGGACACACGAGTGTCATAGCAACCAGCCCAGTCTGAGTCAGAAAAAGCATGCAAATCTAGCGGTAATGATCCCCCCTTGGGATAAAACAACCCAAGTAGCCAAGTACCAGTCAAGTAGCAAAATATGCGCTTAACCGCCTGCCAATGCTTGACGCCTGGGCAATGCATAAACCAGCTCATCTATGAGACAACAAACTGAATATCTGGCCTAGTAATGCATAAGTAAATCAGGCATCCAATAGCCTGCTGATAGAGGATAGCATCAAATGCATCTCCAACATCATGAAGACTCAATCGTAAACCTGTCTCCATAGGAGTGGCAATAGGCTTACAGTCTTCAAGGCCAAAGCGCTGCAATAATGTGTCAATATATTTCGTTTGACACAAAGCCATTCCACCATCAACTTGCATAAACTGAATGCCCAAATAGTGATGCAAATGCCCCAAATCAAACATCTCAAATGAGGCATGCAAATCAGCCTTAACTTTAAAATCAACAATATGCTTCTCAATAGGTCTAGTGAGCAGCCTGTCGTCAACATAGACAACAATGATCAGAAGCACATCATTAGCATGCTTAACATATAAGGTGCTTTCAGTTGGACTGTTCTCAAAACCATGTGCAATCAGATAGGCATGTATCTTCTCATACCAAGCACGTGGTGCTTGCTTTAAACCATATAATGCCTTCTTTAACCTGCACACCTAGTTTCCATGCCCTTTCTACACAAAGCCAAGGGGCTGAAAAACATACACTTCTTCATGCAAGCCACCATTCAGAAATGCAGTTTTAATGTACAACTGATGTACATTCCAACCGTGATGGGCTACAAGTGCACAAATGCTCCAAATAGTAGTCATAGGGCATGTAGGTGCAAAGGTCTCATCAAAATCAATGCCTCTTTCCTACGCATAACCCTTTGCAACAAGCCTAGCCTTATACCTGTCAACTCTACCATCTGGTATAACCTCATTAGCAAAAATCAATTGTTCCCTCAAGTCTTTGATCTTCGTTAGGAAACTGTCCATAGAATCACCTTCATTCATGTGCTCACTCTCCAACTATTTTCAGAGGTAAGCAACACGAGCCTCATTCCTAGCTTGATACAATGTGGTAAGTGTATCCCAAGCATCCTTAGCTGTTCTGCAAGAGCGAATGAGGAATAATGGCACGTTTGACAGACAAAGCTATCAATGCATGTGCCTGGGCATCTCTGCCATCCCAGCAAATCTGCTCTACAGTAGGTGCAGCAAAAACCACAACACGAACACGAATATGCAGAATATGATCATCTTCAACACCTTTTGCATCAGCTTCAGTACCTGCAGTTGTAACGTAGCCCATTAGGGCAATAGGCGTATATACAAGCCAGGGGAAAAAAACCTCCTAAAGAGGGAAAAAAGTGCCCCGGCAGTCCTAGAGTGTTCACACACATCACTACCTAAATATATCAACAAAGCCTGCATGCCAAACCTTTGCATCTGACATAGCTTGAGAATCATGTACTACACATGCCAAATCATTTAGAGATCTTTCATAGTCTATGAGCTTATACAGCCCACGACATAAAATGCTAGAAGCAATAATCACATCACCATTTGACAGATCATGAATTGTACACCTATCATCAACAAATTTCACAACCAAGCCAATCTTGGCTAATGCAGAAACTGATAACAGGTCCTTCTTGATCCCTGGCACAACTGAAGCATCTGACAAAGTGAAAGAACTACCATCAGTAGTATTCAAAATGATCTTACCAACTCCCATAACAGGATAAGAGGAGTTGTTGCCGCATGTAACAACATTCCTTGTAGGAGCAGGCTCAAGTGAAGAGAAGAAATTGCACTGCGAGGTAATATGTTTGGTCGCCCCACTGTCAAAATACCAAACATATGAGTCTACCGCAGACATGCACTGCTCATGAGAAGATGGGTCGAAACTGCAGACAATAGTAAACACCCATTCTTCTTTGTGCACAAGATTAGCAGACTCTGTTTTTGGTGTAGAGGCCTCTGCAACAACCATTCCAGCCTCTTTCTTCTTTGCCTCTTTAGCAGCGAGTTTTGGACAGTTCTTTATGATATGATCATTCCCTTTACAGTACTTGCAAAACAATTTTTGCTTTTCTGATTTCTTCTCATCTTTATCTTCCTTCTTCGATTGTGCAGCATTTGCACATTTCTGCTTACTAATTGAAGAGCTCCATTTTCATTTGACCTTCTGACTAGCCAGGAAAGCTTGATCTGCAACATGTATAATGGACCTATTCTGCCTGGACTAATCTTCCTGCAATAGAACAGAGACTAACTCCTCAAATGATAAGGCATTTAGATTGCCTTTCATCATTAACTCAAGAGTAGAAGCAAAACTCTGATATGAATCAGGAAGACCATTCAAAACGGTCTACATAAGTGAGCTATCCGGTATAACCTCATCAGCAGAAATCAACTGTTCCTTCAAGTCTTTGATCTTTGTTAGAAAACTGTCCATAGAATCACCTTCATTCATATGCTCACTCTTCAACTATTTTCGGAGGTAAGCAACACGAGCCTCATTCCTAGCTTGGTACAATGTGGTAAGTGTATCCCAAGCATCCTTAGATATTCTACAAGAGCGAATGTGAGGAATAATGGCACGTTTGATAGACAAAGCTATCAATGCATGTGCCTGGGCATCTCTGCCATCCCAACAAATCTGCTCTGTAGTAGGTGCAGCAGAAACCACAGCACGAACAAGAATATGCAGAATATCATCATCTTCGACACCTTCAACCTCAGCTTATGTACCTGCAGTTGTAACAGCTGCAGGTATGATAGGATGTTTTTCAACACCCTACACAATGTTCCACAGTCCTTTTGCAACTAATACATGTGGCATCATATAAGCCTAAGGTAGTTGGTACCATCCAACTTATCCTCGACGGCCAAGATACGGAATACATCACTTCTTTCAGCATTGGCTGGTGACTAAAATACCTTGATGCAGAAAATTGATTGTATCTCAAAAATTTGAACGAAACTGTCCAAACAAGTTTTGCTAAACCTGTAGTAGACTTTGAGACGCTTATACTAGCAAACAGAAACTGGTATATACCTTTGGCACAAAAAGAAGAAATAGGCTGCACAAGCACTGTAATAGTGCGTTCGGAAGCTGAGTATGCTCACCAAAATTTGTATGATTCTGAGACTGCAATCGGAGGAGTGTCGATGACGCCATTGATGAAGCAACAACCTGCTCTGATACCAATTGTTGGAGATAGATGTTTGCGAAAGCAAGCAAACAGCACAAGGAAGGAGAAGAAGCTTGGAGCAAAACACACAATATTGAATGTATTACTAGAGAATGTACAAAGATAAGCAACGTAGTGTGGCCACTTCGAGTTGTTGAGGCTGAGAATAGGGAAGCTTTCACAGCGATTGTTGAGTGTGTGTGGCTCAGACACCTTATGGTTGATTTGGGTGTTGGTCAGTCTTCTGCCCCCACCATCTTCACTGACAGTCAGAACACATTGGCAGTTGTGAGGAGCCCTGTGTTCCATGTTCGCACTAAGCACATTGAGGTGCATTATCACTATGTCAAGGAGAGGTTCTCTACTAGGGAGATCAGCTTGGCATATGTGCCCACGCAAGAGAACATTGCAGGCCTTTTCATGAAGGCTCTCCCTAGGGAGAAACTTGAAGCTTTCCACAATGCTTTGGGCTTACTTCCTTTTGTGGATTGATTCCACATAGCTTGGAACTTTCTTATACATGAGTGCCAGCTCCTTGTTCACTGTATCACTCCCAAGGGGGTTTGTTGATATATTTAGGTAGTGATGTGTGTGAACACACTAGGACCATCGGGGCACTTTTTTCCATCTTTAGGAGGTTTTTTTCCCACGGCTTGTATATATGCATATAGCCCTAATGGGTTACTTATCTTTGTACATTCTAGTAGTAATACATTCAATATTTTGTGTTGTGCTCCAAGCTTCTTCTTCTTCCTTGTGTTTTTCATGTGCTTACACAGACATCTAACTCCAACAATATTATGGAATATAGTCGAGATAATGACAAGACAATGGACATGGATGGCTATGTGTGGAAAAATCTTACGAGCCATTCTACCTTGGATAAATGGCATCAACATAAGAATCTCCATGGCACCTAGGTCGTTACAAGGATTACTTTCCATGCCATGGGAGAAGATTTTATCTTCACACTTGCATACACAATTATGAAGTTGGAAGAGTTCAAGTATTATCCAATTGTTGGAGCCTGAGGTTTGCGGAAGCACACAAACAACACAAGGAAGAAGAAGCTCAGAGCACAACATATTATAGAATGTGTTAGCAATTGAATGGAAAAAGATAAGTGGCCCATTAGGGTTATAACCATATATGCGAGTCAGGGAGAAAAAACCTCCTAAAGAAGGAAAAAAGTGCCCCGACGATCCTAAGTGTGTCCACATTGAATCATATCAACACCAATGTAACACCCAGAAGGGCTATACCTATGACATCAGCTAGTATAGAATCTCAAACTTCTAGGTAAATGAGAGGGTCACAATTAGCCTCTAAGGTATTCTCAACAAAAAGTGAACTACAGGCTAAATACCAGGCCAAAATACGCTTGTTTACTAAACCTATTAACAATTGTCCAAATCATATCATTATGAGATGAAGTTGTGGGAAGACCAATAATAAAATCCATAGAAATTTGTTCCCATGGTCCATTAGGTATGGGAAGTGGCATTAATAATCCAAATGCTTTACCATGATGTCATTTCACACATTGACACACAATGCAATGGGAAACATATTGTGCAATATCCTTTTCCATATTTGGTCAAAAGAAAAATTCTTTACATATAGAAATAGTACTTTGTATGCCCCTATGACCCATATATGGTGGTTCATGCATCTCTTTCATAACAAATTCTTTAAAACCTTGTGTGATGCATAATTTGTGTTGGAAATACAAGAATCCATTATGAAAAGTGTAGTGATCCTCACCAAATGTTGTAGAATTATTGAAAGCATTCCATGTTTGTGAAAAATACAAATCAGATGCATAAGTAGGAATCATGTCATGAAATGAATGAATATGAACAGCAAAAATATTATTGATTGAACCAATATTTGTTTGTTGGGATGCGAAGCGACTAAGGACATCAACTACAACCTTAGCTTTGCCAGGTTGATATTGAATCATAGGCTAAAAATTTTGTATATATGAAGCCCATTTAATGTGTCTATCTGAAATCAATGGTTGATTTAATAAATGCTTAATAGCATGTTTATCTCTTTTGATTAGAACTTCAAAACCCATAAGGTAATGCTTCCAAATTTTTAAAGCATGCACAACAACCAAAAGTTCCTTATCATATGTACTGTAATTCTTTTTAGAAGGTTTAAGTTTCCTACTTTCAAATGCAATGGGATGATCATTTTGCATTAATACAACACCTATACCTAAACCACTAGCATCTATAACTACATGGAAAGGTTGCGCAAAATCTGGTAATTGCAAAATAGGTGCATGAGAAAGTGCATGTTTGAGTTTTTCAAAAGATTGTTGTTGTGCTAATCCCCATGAAAATTTTACCTTTTTCTTTAATAATAATGTGAGTGGGAGTGCTAAATAAGAAAAACCTTTTACAAACTTTCTATAAAAACTAGATAAGTCTAGAAAAGAGCATACATCATTCACAGATTGAGGTACAAACCATTCTTCAATTACTTTAATTTTCTTTGGATCTACATGAATGCCTTGACTAGAAACAATATGTCCTAAATATTCTAATTCTTTTTAGAAGAAATAACTCTTTTTCAGGATTGGCATAAAGTTTATTTTGTGTAACAATTTAAAGATAGTTGCTAAATGATCTTCACGATCGTTGTTCACTCTGCTAGGGGAAGAAACAACTGGAACTGTCCCATCTCCTATAATGGAGTCATCACTGACGGCTCTAATAATCTATAACAAATGTGGATCTTCCACCTGTGCTTCCTTTATCTCTTGAATCAATAAGCTTTCTAGAACTGTAAAGCTCATTTGATACATTATCTGTGATAATGCATCCGCAACTATCTTCTCTTTGCCTCTTCTATACAGGATTTCCATGTGAAACTCCTACATGAGCTCAGCCCAATGAGCTTGTCTACCTCGAGGATCTGGCTGACTACAAAAATACTTAAGTGTATGGTGATTTGTGTATACCATAAAATCTGTACCATAAAGATAGTTTCTCCATACTTTAAGTGCATGCACCACTGCATACAACTCATGTTCATGCGCTGGCCAATTGCATTGTGCACTACTCAATTTCTTGCTTTCAAAAACTATCAACCTACCATTTTGGCTCAAAATTTCCCCTATGACTATGCCACTAGCATTTGTCTCTAACTCAAAGGGTTTCTGTGGAACTTTGCCTTGAATCAAGTTCATCATAGGCACTGCTATCGATGAATAAGACGTGATAAATTTCCTATAGAAATCGGAAAGTTCTAGAAATGACCGTAACTTCCCCTCATCCTAAGGAGTAGGCCAAGATAATATAATTGAAACTTTCTCGGGATTCGTCTAAACCCCAACAACTGATACCACATGCCCTAGATACTCTATCCTTGGAAGAAACAATTGAGTCTTCTCTGGATTAACATATAGCTAATTTTCTTTTAAAACATTTAATACTAATCTCATATGATTTTCATGCTCATACACAGTCCTCCTTGTTGGAGAATTCCTCTCCTAATCGCAGCGGAAAGTGTAGAAGACCTTCTCAGGATGAAGACTCTTGCCAACAGCAGAACCTTCAAATGAAAACTGGTACCAACTGAAATATCCAATGAAATTGAAACTTTGGTCACTCAAACTAGACACCTAGAGCTTTCAAATGAGATATCAAACACTCAATTTGGAGTAGATTTGAGTTGTCAACTATTTGATTCAAAACAGACTACCTGTCCACTCAGTTAGGCTGAAAACTGGACTTCACTAAAACCTGAATAACTCAGAGAGCATAAAGAATTTCATAAAATTGTTCTAGATAGAGGAAGTACTCAAGATAAGCTTTCCAACGAATGTTTAAACACTAAATTTGGATACATATGTTGAGAAATATGACTCTCACAAGTAGACTACCCAAAAATGGATGTGCAGCTGGACATAGCTGAAAACTGGACTTCACTAAAACCTGAATAACTCAGAGAGCATAAAGAATTTCATAAAACTGTTCTAGAGAGAGGAAGTACTCAAGATAAGCTTTCCAACGAATGTTTAAACACTAAATTTGGATACATATGTTGAGAGATATGACTCTCACAAGTAGACTACCCAAAAATGGGTGTGCGGCTGGACACACTCTATGAGAGTGAACTGAACGAAATGACTCAAACCAAATGAAGTAGATACAAGGGGGCTTCCACGCCTTCTTCCTCTCTTCTTGAGTGTCCTCCCTTGCTTCTTTTATAGCCAAGTGACCAAAAACTCTCATGATGAGTTTGAGAGCTCTTCTCCATCATTTCTCCACTACTTTGGACAGCCACTCCTCTTACAATTCAGATTTTGGATTTGATTCTCTTTTGAATGATTCTCTTTTGGCCTCCACTACTTGCTGAAGTAAATGCTTCTATTTTTCATTTTTGTATTTTCCTTCTACTTGAAGAAAATCCTTTTTGCAAAAATATATACGAGCTTACTTCTTTATTTTTAACACTCCTGTACACTAACAAATCATCAACAACACATTTTCCAATGAATGGATGTAAAATATCATTCATTAACATCATAAATGTAGTTGATGCATTATCAAACCAAATGGCATGACTAAATACTCATAATGACCAAAATGGATCCTGAAAGTTGTCTTATGTACATCATGATCTCTTACTCTAATATGATGGTAGCCACTTTTAAATCTTACTAAATACGACTCCACCTAGAGCATCTAAAAGATCATCTATCCTAGGCATGGGATATTTGTGTCTGATAGTAATCTTATTGAGTGCTCAATAGTCGATGCACATCCTATAAGATTCATCTCTCTTCTTCAGTAGGAGAGCTGGTGTTGCAAAGGGTGAATAGTTGGGTCTAATGAGCCCTTTCTATAGGTACTTGTCTACAGCCTTGTAGACTTCATTCTCCTACAAACTCTTGGAATTTTGCTCTCACTTTTGTTGAAAGTGTTAGAGCATCCAACTAGAGTCTCCATGACTCCATGAATCCATCATAATACACGATGAATGCACAAATAAAGAACATATATGTCCTTATAGTCAATCTTAAGCAACTTGGTAGCATTTACCAATCACATATCTTAGAGATATGGCTCTCCATGGATTAGTAGTCGCCTCCCCTCATTCTCAAACTGATAAACATGCAAAGCAAAGTCAATGACTATTCTCTTCCTTGCATGCCACTTCTTATTAAGGACTACATTGAAACGTGCGAGTCTCACTATCTCAAAATCCAATCTATCCTCATAGGATTGGATTTGAATAGGTAGATCAAACAATGCGTCAATCCCATGTCTTGTTTCCCTTCCCATTGGCTAACTTTACTGTGTAGGCATACTTTGACTGCACAGTTTCTAGATGTAACCTCTTGACTATTCAAGAACTAATGACATTATGTGTTGACCCAGTGTCAAAGAGTGCCTTGGCAGGCTGTCTTGCCACAACTCCCCTCATGAAAATGAGTTTTGTGCCAGGAAACTGATATCCTTTTTGTGCCACTAGCAAAAGCATAGTGTCTGGCACAGTCGGTATCTTTTTTGTGACTGTCATGGCCACTATGGGAAATGATAACGATGATGGGGAATCTCCAAATTCATCATCATCACTCCTAGCCTAAGTAGGATTTATGACTATGATGGCTGCTATCTTCTTTTTCTTAGAACAGTCCTTGAACAGGTGCTACCCTAGACACCCATAGCATAATCCTTCTGTCATTGCCTTCTCTTTTTGTTGAGGGGTAAGTATAGACTTATTATAAGCCCTCTCAGCTAGAGCAGGCATTTTTCTCTTACCTCTTGCAATTGTCTTGATCATATGCACTTGCTTAGCCTCTCTAGAAGGTTGTGCATTGATCAACCCAGGAGTAGATGTGTGGAAGGATCGAGTAACCTTAGACCATGAGGATCTCTGACCTTGGAATCCTGTGCTCCTATGGCCATCCTCATAGACTAATGTCATCTCCATGGCCTTTGCCAAGGACTGACATCTCTCCTTCCTCACCAATGGTCTAATAGTTTCTCTTAGTCCCAAGATGAATGAACTTGTGGACCTGGAGAAACTCAGGGATAGTATCAGGCACTTTAAGAAGCACCTCCCTATACATATCCATCAATAGTTTGATTCTCTAACTGATGAAGAACTAGGTGTCTAGCGCTTTAGACCTCTCACCAGGTGGTACAAAATTATTATAGAACAAGATACTTGAACTGATCCCAAGTCTTGGGTTCTTTTTTATCTTGTTTGATCTTGCAACACCACATGGAGGATGTCCATAAGGTTATATGTGGCTTGCTGAATCTTGTGCCTATCGTTCATGACATGAAACAAGCGAAAGCACTGTTCCCACTTACTGAGCCACTGCTCCACGACATCAAGAGTCCTAGCACTAGTCGAACCATGATATCTTGGCAGCTTAAAATCCTTAAGCTGCCATCTGGCCTCTCTAACTAGGATGCTATCTCTAGGGAATTTTGGAGCTTGATGCTCATCTGGAGCATCTATGTCAATCCCTTGCAAATCAGGATCATGCACATCTTCCACTTTCTTGGACCCACTCACATGTGCCAAGATATTGTGAAGTGTGCTCTCTATTAGTAATCCTATTACTCATGGTCTGAAGAGAATCTGCAGGTTGCTCTTCCATGAGTGTATCTCTCCTAGAAGGGGATGATGGTCCTGAGTCCATACTAGGCTATGATCAATTTGTTTTTGCTACTTTTTGTTTTATTTTTTGTGTGATTTTCAGATAGTACGCTCTATGGTTCGTCTAAATAAGTAAGTGGGAGCAGAAAAGAAACAAATCACAAGCCTTTGCTCACATAAAAACAAGAAATTTTAATATGTTTTATATTCTTGAATGCATATGCATACTAAATTTTTAAGAATTTCAGAAGCATAATGACGTAATTTTGAAAATTGAAAAAATTATACCAAGTAATCATCAAACAATTTCGGTGATAACAGTGCCGACAGGCACAATCTAACTACAAATAGACCGAAAGGGGATTACATTCCCTGACAAAATCATATTTCTTTCCTCAATAACCTGCAAGAAAATACTTAAATGTCCCTGCAAGGAAGAATACATGCACTGCACAATACGAGTTCGTGTCCTAACTACACGTATACTCTAGGTACTATGCAACATTGCATGTCCTATATGCAATATGATGCAAAAAGAAATCAACAATGCATATAAATTGACAAAGAGGTGTATTTGGAGGTTCAAAAGATAATTTCCAAGTGTGTAGAGATGTTGAAGATGGTCCACCCTTCATCGGAAATAACTTGCCAAAATTCTTCCAAAATCGATGCTTCAAAACAATGCTCAAAAGCAGGTTGATGATGGAGAAGGGTCAAACTTGAAATGCTAAAGAGAATTCAAACTAAAGCCAAATGATGGCTTGCAACCATTCTCTGAGAGAGCTATCCATTGCAACAAAGAACTCCAAATTTGGATAAGATATGCTCAAGTTATGGCTAAAGCAGTGGAAAAGGGTGGTTAAAATTAGATCTTGACTATGGTTTCACAATTAAAAAAACAAAATCGAATGCCTCTGAGCAATCTTCCTTCGGGACATGAGCATACCGTGTGAGAAATGAAAACACATACTCTATTGAGAGCACTGAGCATGGAGATATATAGCGCTTGGTATTCATCTATTCCTCAATTCTCTTGGGAGAGAGTGTGTAGAGCACATCTCTCACTCTCTTTGTTGATGTGCAAACACATGTGCAAGATGACCATGTGCACGCGGGAGATTTTGACAAATGATCGATAGCACTTTATCATGGTTTGCATGGCTGCTTCAGAGGGGGGTTCCTATGGGCTCCCCAAGGCTCCTCTTTTGCTCCAGCTTTAGCATAGGATTCGGCAATAATAGAAAAAACACGATGGCCCTCGATGAAGAAGGAGAAATGCACGTGATGGAGAGACAAAACCCGAAAAAAATGTATGCCAGATTAACAAGATCAATGATGCTCTGATACCAATTTTTAGCAAGTGCTTGTATGATGTGTGTGTGTCTCTCCTCCCATCCATATATACCCTCTTCTACTCTAAAAATAGCAATGTTCTGGGATAGTCTAGTGTCAACATGTGGCCATCATGCAACACTTATCCCCATTACTACCAAGTACCTTAGGGTATCCCCCGAGCTTGGAACCTTGGCTAGCTAGCCCTTATCCCTCACACACATAGACTGATCCCTATGGATGAATGTCATGATCCATGTGGATCAATGTCATGATCCATGTGGATCAATGTCATGATCCATGTGGATCAATGTCATGATCCATGTGGATCAATGTCATGATCCATGTGGATCAATGTCTGATACCTACATTTAGCTTTAGTATGACCAAACTTACCACAATGCTAGCAAGTGATATGGGGCCTCTTTTGTTGAGCATCCGTCAACGTAATGTGAAGGGTTGGAGGTTTTGTAGGTTATAAAGGGGTTGTCTTGGGTACTGGTGAGAAATTGGATTGAGGAGGGCATTGAAAAGTACGTGGGTGCTAAAAAGCAGGGGAAGAAAAAGTAGTGAAAGGATGCTTGAAAGGAAAATTGGGTTTGATTGGTTGTTGTCATTGATGTGTTTGTTGTAAGCAAATGGATTTGTAATAGATTGAAACTCCTTCTCAGCATCATGTGCAAAAGAAATAGATTCATAAAGGTCATGAGACGTAGTGTGTTGAGCTTGGCTTGGATTCCCATCTCTAAACCATCTTCACACTTCCGTTGCAAAGTACCTTCTGGAATCGCTTCAAGCGAACAAATGAGAAGTAGTCATTGCCAAAAGTGTTTAGTGTATGTAGACACAATATCTCCATTTTTTCATCCAAAGCTATGCCACAAAACATTCCACCATCATTGGGCCTTACCCACCAAATAATTAGTAACAAATTTCAGTTTTTCAATTTCAGACTATGATTTGTCAAAATAAAAATCATGAAATTAGGATAGCCATGCAAGAACAAATTGGCCATCCTTTCACCCATCGAATTGCAAAAATTGGAAATTCTAGGCACCAATCTTGGAATGTGTGCCTTCTTCTTGAGTGGTGATAATCTCCTTCACCACCCTAACTAGATTGTGGTCATTACTCTATATTTGTTGGAGTGTAGCATCGTGTTCTTTTATCTCGTTTTGAGCATGTTGGAATCCATGTCACAAAAGCTCCAATTGTTGCTCAATTGGTAGTGCACGTAGGGGTGATGTACCAAAATCTTCGGTATTATGTATAGGGTCCATGGCTTTATAGGGAATCAAAACTTAAGACTAAGCATGTGAAAAGAATTTTAACAATAGTGTATATTAATAATAATAATAATAATAATAATAAATAAACAAAATACATGAGAGTGTTCGGTAACTAAATAAATAAATGAAGGGAAGAGAGTGTTAAATAAATAAATAAATAAGGTGAAGAGAGTGTTAAAAATTATGTTAAATATCAATTAAAAGGAATGGGGTATCAAAAAGTGAAAATAGGCTTGTGGATAAAGCATATCTCTTGTAAGTGTGAGGTTGTGGTTCAAATTCCATACATGCTAAAATGAGGAACTAACTAGGCTAACTAGAGAAATAAGTAAGCTGACTAGGGAAATAACTAAGCTCTTACTGCCACTCATAAGTTAGAATTGGTTTGCGTGTAGCCAACAGCTTCCAACGGAACCAAGAGAACCATGAGTGCCAGACAAGCCAAAGATGCCAAAGTTATTCCATATGTTTTAGTCAATGCCTTGGAGTAAGGCGAAGGAGTAACTGAATGATAACCGAATTGATAAACGAACTTGATAACTGAACCGAACTCAAACAGTGAACACTGCACAGGGAGCACAGGGGGTAACAATGAATACAGTAAGCACAATGAGCACAATGAGTATAGTGAGTAAAATGAGCACAGTGAGTACAATGGTACATTGAGCATATTGAGTACAATGATCACAATAAGCATAGTGAGTATAGTGTCAGAGTGAGCACAATGCACTTGATAAATGAACTTGATATCCGAACTGAACTCGAACAGTGAACAGTGCATAGGGAGCAAAGGGGGTACAAGGAGTATAGTGAGTACAATGAGCACAGTTGACTACCGTGAGCATGGTGAGTACAATGAGCACAATGAGCACAATGAGCACAGTGAGCACAGTGAGCATAGTGAGCACAATGAGCATAGTGAGTGTTGGAGTTAGACGTCTGCAAAAGCATGCGAACAACACAAGGAAGAAGAAGACGCTTGAAGCAGAACACACACTATTGAGTGTATTACCACTAGAATGTACAAAGATAAGTAGCTCGTTAGGGCAATAGGTGTTAGTATATGATCAATGTCTACCTCTCATGATTGTATGCACATTTTGTAAGGCCCCCATTATGAGGAAAAGCCAAGCGTGCATTACTCAATTGATGGGAATCCCAACTTGCATGTTGGATGAAGGTCATATTTGACCATGTAAGGTGTTGTAAGGAAAGGGAGTTACCAGGGTTCCCAATTGTGGGGTCCCGGGTAGTGTTGAGCAGCCCCGACTGGGGGGTCCAAGGGGGCCAGCAGGCCCCCTGGCTGGAGGGTCCTAGGGGGCCAGCAGGCCCCTTGGCGGGGGTGTGGGGGTAGCGCCCCCAGCTTGATGATAAAGGGAATATTCCATGGAATATTCCCTCTCGGAGTCAGAAATCATTTATATTTGTTAGGTCGGTTCAACTGGTCTAAGCCGTGTATGGAAATTATGCGGGCGGTGGCCGCCCACGCTCTACCGCCCATGTATAATCGTCCACGGAAGGCCACCCATGATCCTATATATACATGACTTCTGCACTACCTAAGACATTGAGTTGAGCCAGCATACCTCTACCTTGTATCTCCCTATCTAGAGTTGTCTAGATCACCATTTAAGCTCTACCTTGAGAGCGCACGGGTGGACAACACCATCATCTTTGTACTTGTTGTTAGTAGAAAATTGTTGAGATTCTCCAATATCTGTTATCTTCTCTACTACTGCTCTTGTGTTATATTGCGTAACTATTGTCTTACTATCGGCAAAGTACAAGTGATGCTTCATTTTCAGCAAATGCAAAAGGTAAAGGCTCTTCTGATGTATCAAAGAAGAAGCCAAAGAAGAAAAATTTTACAGGAAGTTGCTTCTATTGTGAAAAGAAAGGCCATGCCATCAAGGATTGCAAAAAGAAGCAAGATGATGAACGGAATGGGACTATAAAACCATCGTGGAAGAACAAAGAGTCTGCAAACAACACAGAGCTGGAACTTTGGGTAGCTATTGAAGAGGTATGTTCATCTGCTCAAGCTTGTGTTGATGAACCATGGATTTTAGATAGTGGAGCTTCTAGTCATATGACCAGTAAAAAGGATTGGTATAGTTCCCTAGTGTCTCTGCGGTAATCCATCAATGTAGTGGTGGGAAATAACTCCAAGTGTCCAACCGAAGGAACTGGAACCATCTTGTTGTATAAATCATGGGTTAGACCCTCCAAAAAGAAACCTATGTTTCTTGGATTTAACCCTTGAGGTTTTATTTCATAGAAGTCTCAATTGAAGGGTTTGTTACCTTAGGAATAATTAAACTAAGGGAATAAAACCTTAGTCTTGGGAGAAGCTTCTCCCAAGTGACACCTTGACTCGTACATGAAAGAAAGAATTCAATTGAAATAGAAGCCATGTGATTCTCTTTGGAAAGATCCACATGAAGGACACTTGGAAGGACACATGGCTAAAAATTAAGACATGCAACTCTTGGACCTTTGGTATATATATGGGTGGAGTTGGATGGGTGGATACGTACTCACTCACTCTCTGGTGGATGCTATACTCTAGGAAGGAGTTTTCACAACAGGGGGTAGAACCCTTGGGTTTCTAGGTGTGAAACCCTTTGGATTTATGGTGTATTTACCTCTTTTAGATGGGTCTTGAACCTTGGGGCTAATTCTCTAAGGTTGAGTACCTTAGGCTTGATTGGAAGCTTCTCCTAGCCACTTGGTTTGTACGTGAGAGCTTGGAGAGTTCTCTTTTAGAAGCCATGTGATTGCATGTGATTTCCTAAGATTGAACCATGTGAATACTTTAGGGACCCATGTGATGGAAGGTACACATGTCCTCTTGAGAGGGACTTACCCCCTTGGACTTGGAGCTATATATTGGAGGGGTTGGTTGGGTGGCAAGACATCTCTCTCTCTCCTAGTGTGAGCTTGGCTAGTTAGTCTTCTTAGTTGATTAGTTGTTTAGTTGTGGAGGCTATGGAGTTCTTCCACAACAGTGAAAAGGCCAGAGTCATGATAGACAACTCGGCCACCCACAATTTCCTAAACTACTCACTGGTGAAGAGACTAAAGTTGCCCCAGCAAAAGTCACCTCATCAGTATGTTGTGTCTATGATGTAGGGTCAAGACAAGAAAATATGGGATACTATGATCTGTAACCTCGAAATAGAATTTCAAGGTTATAAAGATAAATTAGACTTTCAAATCATGCACATGGAAAGAACTGATGTGGTTTTGGGTAGAGAATGGCTTTGGGGTTTGAGGACAATACTTAAAAGAAGCTATCAGCTGAATACTTTGGAATTTGAGAGAAATTGAATCCGTTATCTAATTCAAGGAGAGCATGATGTGCCTAGTACTCCTTTGATTTCTAGCATGGAGTTGAAAAACTTGTAAATACCCAAAAAGCGAAAGTTTTCATGATACTTCCAATTGATGTAAACAATGTACATAATATGAATCCAGTTTCTTATATCTTGTCTCCCTTATCTGAACATGAAAAGTTTAAATTTAAGTGTTTAATAAATAATTATCGGGATGCTTTTCCAAAAGAACTTCCCCATGGCTTACCTCCTTCTTGTGGGCAAGTCAACCATGCTATAGACTTGCTCCTAGGAACTAAGCCTATATGTAAATCCCCTTATAGACTCCCTTTTTCCCAGCAGGCTGAAGTAGAAAAGCAGTTAAACGAATACCTAATTAAGGGATTCATTCAGCCTAGTCTTTCACCCTGTGCAACACCTATTCTTTTAGTCAAGAAAAAAGATGGATCAATGAGACTATGCATTGACTATTGAGCCTTGAATAAAGTTACGATCAAGAATAAATATCCAATGCCCCGAATTGATGATCTATTTGATCAATTAAAAGGAGCTAAGGTATTTTCAAAACTTGATCTCCGTCAAGGATATCATCAAATTAGAATTAAATCTGAAGATGTTCCTAAAACAACTTTCAGAACTAAATACGGGCATTTTGAGTTTTTAGTCATGCCTTTCGGACTAACAAATGCCCCAGCCACGTTCATGACACTAATGAACACTATATTAGGCCCTTATTTGGGAAAGTTTGTAGTTGATTTTCTTGATGATATTCTTGTCTATAGTCAAGATGCAGCCTCTCATCTAGAACATTTGGAAAAAGTTTTCCAAGTTCTAAGAGAAAGTAAATTATTCGGAAAAGAAGATAAATATGAATTCTTTTCAACAGAAATCAGATATCTTGGACACATCATATCTAGAAAAGGGATTCAAGTAGATCCTGATAAGGTCCAAGTTATTCTTAACTGGCCTCACCCTAAAACTATTACAGAACTTCAAAGTTTTTTAGGGTTAGCAGGATAGTATAGAAAATTTGTACCTAACTTTGCAAAAATCTCAACCCCTTTATTTGAAAAATTAAAGGGTAAACCCAAAAGCCTCAATTGGGAAAAGGAACAGGCTGAAAGCATGGAAAGACTTAAAAAAGCCTTAGCTTCGGCCCCGGTTCTACATATAGTAGATCCAAATGAACCCTTTGTAGTTGAAACAGATGCTAGTGATCTAGCAATAGGAGCTGTTTTGAGTCAAAATGGTTGACCAATTGCTTTTGAAAGCCAAAAGCTAAATTCAGCTCAAAGAAATTATTCTACCTATGAAAAAGAGCTTTATGCAATTGTGCATGCTCTGAAAAAATGGAGACATTACTTGTTTGGCGCCAAGGTAACTATAGTTTTTGATCAAGCAAGTATTAAATGGTTTGCAAACCAATCCAAATTATCATGTAGAAAAGCTAGATGGGCTGAATTACTCCAAGAATTTGATTATGAACTCAGATATAGAAAGGTAAAATTTAATATTGTGGCAGATGCATTAAGCAAGATGCCCATGTTAAATTCTTTGAGTTTCATACAAATTTCTAATGAGCTAGTAACACTCATGAAGGGCAAGTATCAAGAGGATACTAGTTTTAATGAAGCCTGGAAGAAGGTTTCTACTCCAAATACAAACTTATCAAATGAAGATAAGTTTAAACATTACAGTATTCAAGATGAATATCTATTATACAAAGGAAAGATCTGTGTTCCTTGTAATTCCGAACTTAGGAAAAAAGTTTTGTTTGAATGTCATGATGCCCCAAGTGCAGGACATCCTGGAATCAACAAAACTTATGAATTAGTTAAAAGGCAGTTTTATTGGCCTAGTATACATAAAGGTGTACATAATTATGTACTTACATGCACCAAGTTCCAAGTTAACAAAGCTGAAAAGCTTAAGATAGGGGGTTTGTTGCATCCCTTAGAAATTCCAAATGGAAAATAGGAAAGTATTTCCATGGATTTCATTACAGGCTTGCCACGTACCCCTAAAGGTCATGATGCTATTTGGATCATAGTTGACCGATTGACCAAAATGGCTCGTTTCATACCTACTCGAACTACAGTAAAAACTCCAGAATTAGCTAAATTATTCATAGAACAACTGTATAGACTCTATGGATTACCTCAAGACATAGTGTCTGATAGAGACGGAAAATTCACTAGTCATTTCTGGAGAGCTGTATTCAATCGGTTCGAAACTAAGCTTAATTTGAGTACTGCTGAACATCCTCAAACGGATGGTCAAACTGAAAGAGTCAATCGAATACTTGGAGATATGTTACGAGCATACATATCTTCTACCCAAACTAACTGGGAAGACTATCTATCGATAGTAGAATTTGCTTACAATAGTGCAAAGCATTCTGCAACGAAATATAGTCCTTTTATGTTAATGTATGGGTTTCAACCTAGAGCACCTGTTAAAAGGGACTATCAATAGATCCGCTTTTAATCTCTTTTCGGGTTCTTGGGGATGGTAGGGGTCTGACAATGCAGAGGCCCTTTATCTTATTTTTCCCAATTAACTAATTACCCAAACAGTAATTATACGCTCAGGCATTACTTCTATTACACAGTTATAATCTTCTATTTATGGTATCATCACACATTAACTTATCGAACAGTCGTTCAATCACATAATCGAATAGATCTATTCATGTTACGATAGTAATACGATGTAATATTAGTTTACAACAATTCAATAAGAACAGACTTAACCATACTCAGAGAACCGGAGAACCACGTAATGTCTCTTCATTAATGAATAAAAGGGTTACATCACTTCGCTACACCCTTTCAGTGCGTGCAGTATATGAAAATATATAAGTTACATTGTGTCAATCTGGCGGCCTAACACTGGCATGCACGGTGGACTTGAACCCGCAAAGAAAAGAAAATTAAGGCTCATCTACAATGCCTTGGATATACATGGTTCTTGCTAATTTGAAGGTTCTTGTAATTTTTTATTTTAATGAACCCAACATCAGTTTTAATGTTTCCGGCTCCACCAGCTATGCATCAATGCGTACTGAACTCGCCGAAATAACCTGACTGAGCAGAGCATTAGTCTGGGTCTGCAAAAATGCTTCTTGTAAATAAAAATCATTATCTAATGTAGCATCTCTCTGTTGCTTCACATCCGCAATTTGCGCATCAATTCGAGACAATCTTTTGGCTTGAGCTCCTAGTTGCTTCTCTCTACGTTCCAATTCCTGAGCTTGATATTGAATTGTTCTATAATATGCATCCCTTTCTTTCATAGTCCCTGCTAAGTCCTTCTTAAGTTGAATTGTCAGACTCGTCTGAGCTTTTAGAGCAAAATTCGCCTGGAAAAGATCAGCAGAGGCTGTCTGTAATTCGGCAGTAGACTGCTTAGCCAAATTAGCCATTTCTTGTCCTCTCTACATGACCTCATCAAGCTGTACTTGAGTTTCTTCTAAAAGGTTACCAAGAGCAATCCGAGCATTCTCCTTATACTATACTAACTGATTTAATTGCTTGATTTCTTCATCACGAGCAAGTAAAAGAACATCCTGGCTTTTAACTCAACCAATGCTACATCTCTTTGAGCAATAAGATTACCCTGCTTTGTAAGTCGAGCTTGAAGTTGCTGAAGTTGAACTTGCAAAGCATCGTTTTCTGCCTTAACTGCATTTGCTTCTTCCTATAACGGAGCGATATCGGCTTCTAAAATATCCACTTTTTGTTGTAATTCATGTCGAATATTATCGGTTGCCTACTTCATTTGCATAGGTAACTACTGAGAAAATTGGATTAAGAGTCGACCCATCGATTCTAATTCATTAAACATTGGAGCCAGAAGAGTAAGAGGAGGAAGTGGCTGAGATGAAGAGGCTGATAATAGGTGAGGGGAAGGTGGTGGAGAGTAATTGGGAGAAGATGAAGAAGTAGCAGGTGCGTTGGGAATAACAGGCTCGACTGGGACAATGGACTCTACAATGTTCATGGTTGGAGGAGGTGGAATAATTGGTGTCAAAATAAGGCCGGTGGTATTCTGCTTTGATGCCTCCACCTTGTCGATGACGGCGTCAATCATAGCAATCACGTCGTTAAGAATGTCAGTAGCAATATCCTTCATCGAATCTTGATTCTGCAGACGAGAATCCTCTCGAGAAGAAATTTTGTCAGAGTCTTCGATGTGGGCATCTTGTTCCTGCTGCTTATTTGGAGAAGAATAATCGGAAGATTCGACATGAATGGATGTAGCGGTGTCGTGGAAGACTTCCTCTTCATTGCCAACCTTTGATCCCTGCACCTGGCTCTCAGAAGGACTTATACGTCTGCATTTTCGGTGAAGAAGTTGAAATAGGTCCTCATCATCATCCTCTGCGTCCTCGAGCACTTGAGTAGATTCTTCATGGAACAAGATAGGAGCGGTTGGAGGTGGTTGCGCAGCTTGGATTACTGGAAAGAGAAAAGTGAGGATATAGGGAAGACGAGAACGTGAAAGGTCACCCTTATTGGCCTGTTTGATAACCGCAACACATTCACGGTGAATGCGCCGGAAATAAAAAGAAGCAAAATTGACAGACTCGTGAAAAGCCATGTCTATCATCGAATAGAAGGGGCACGAGATACCGTAAGTACGTTTTTGCAAATTCAAAATAGCAACTAAAAACTGCAGAGCAGTTTGCTCTGGTTTGGGTCTACACAAAATGGTGTACTCATTAGATGAGTCTCGAGGAAACAATTCTTTCATGGTGGCTACAGGAAGAAGTGGACCATTCTCCAATCCTTCCATAGGGAGGCGGAAAGCTTCAGCAAACGAAGCTAAAGTGATAACAACGCGGGATGGGAAACAGGCTATGGGCCAACACTGCTCTGTAGCAGGGGTAGAGGCAATGGTAGCAATAATTTGCGCATAAAGTGGCTGACATTCCACTGAATGCCAGGGCAATTTAGCGAAATTCAACAAACCGCGAGTGCGCAAGTACTCACTTACTTCAGGAGTGAGTCCTGCACGGAAAGTAGGGACATTCGCTAAAGCTTCCATGGCTTGCACAAGTGAGCACAAGAATACAGACGACAACGAACACGCACAAGCACACAAACGCATTAACGATTAGCAGTAAAAGAAACAAGGTTAAGTAGACACACGGGCATCATGAAGTGATCGAAAACCCTAATCATCGTGCAGTATTGAAATGATACCCTTCATAATTTTGGCATGCATGCAGAAACAGAAACAGTAACACAAGGCGGCGATTAATCATATTTAGATACCTTAATGAGGAGATTACGGTCAGTGGTCAACCGAAATGCGGGAAAAGAAATAAACAAATGACACGCAAAAAAGACAAGGTACACGTCATTGGTTATCGGCTGATTGCTGATAGGGGTGAAGCTTAGATCCATTAATCACTTTTGGAAGGGGAACTTCGGTTAAGGTGGCCAACCTAAAAGTAGCGGGTCCCACCTACGCAATAATTCGGTATGGGCCGAACCACCGTAATTTAAATTTTCCAGCAGACCGATTTGCTTTAGCATTGTAGAATAACACCAGTTGCCCCACCGTAAACACAAGGGTCTTGAGGAAACGATCATGGGTACGAGCTTGACGAAACTGAACTTCTTGAAGTACCAGAAAACTTTCCTAGCGCTCTTCATCCATTAATGATCTGAATGTATCCAACCAAAATGGTAAGGATTCTTCCGGTAGCAATTTCTGAGCTAAAGCAACACGTAGATTGGGCACTACGACTTCCATTGGTGCAATAGCTTCCAATCCATAAGCAAGCTTGAACGGGGTCATGCCAGTAGCTACCTTGTACATAGTCCGGTAAGCCCACAAAACTGTAGGTAGTAACTGGTCCCAACATTTCGGACATTCCAAAAGCAATTTACGGAGCATAGTCAACAAAGTCTTATTGGTACTCTCCGCCAACCCATTGGCACGGGGATAATAAGGCGAGCTGAATTTGTGGACAATATGAAATGTCTCGGTCAATACTTGCATTAAGTGGTTAGCAAAGTGTGTACCTTGGTCCATAACGATTTCCAGAGGCAACCCATAACGTGGAAAAACATCCTTCATCAGGCATTTAGCTACCGAAACTGTTGTGGCCGACCGTAATGCCCAAGCCTCCGCCCACCGAGTGGCATAATCGGTACAAGTCAAGATATAGCGACTGTTGGTGAGAGTAGATGGGGGTGTTATGGGACCAATAAAATCTAGACCCCACTTCTGAAAGGGTTCCAGAGGTAAAACACGTTGAAGGGGAAAGAAGTGCCGCGGTAATGGCTGTCTAGACCGTTGACAGGTATCACACTGCTGCACAAACTGAGTCACATCTTTGTACATGGTAGGCCACCAAAGCCCACTTTGAAGAATTTTACGGTGAGTAAGATCAGCTCCGAAATGTCCGCCCGAGGGTAATGAATGAGCCATAGCACAACCGATTCTGCTTCATGTGGTGGAATACATTGAAGTAAAACACCAGTATGATCCATGTACTATAGTTGACCTACAATCAGCCGGAATCTGCGACTGTAAATTGCAAATTTCCACTGCAGAGCAGGGGGAGTATGAGGAGGAAGATACCCGTCAGTTAGAAAAGTTAGTAACATATCGTAGTATGTAGGGGGGGACAAGAGGTTCTGTAGATTCTTCAATAGTTGGCTCAGTAGCGTAAATTACTGGTGTAGTGTCATCAACCCCCACCGGAGCTTCACCGGAATCCAACCGAGAGAGAAAATCCGCCAAGGCATGTGCTGTGCCGGGTCGATGAATAACTTCATAGTCGAACTCCTGTAATAATAGAACCCATCAAGCCAAGCGACCACCTAAATATTGCTGCCGAACCAAATACACAAGTGCGGCATGATCCACATGGAAGGTGAACTTTCGGCCCAACAAATAATGGAGAAACTTCTTCACAGAGTACACCTGTAAAAGTTGACGTAAGGTGGCTCCATCCATAGCGACACTATCATCTACATCTGCATCTCCGGTCACTGGTACCACCGTGCAAGCGGCCGGACTCCACTTGTCTGCGACCGACTGAGATCTACAGTACCTAATGAGATCAGATTCTTATTGGTCTTCAGGAACGCCTCTTCCTTGTCATCAGATAAGCCATCCAACATGTGGACCGGCTTCGCTACATATGGTCTTGCATGAAGCTCGCAAGGCTGCATGGCATCCAATTTAACTACATATTTACGGTGATTATCTTTGAAAGTTAACTCCTGCGCGGACCAATCCTGTACAACTTTGGGTTGTTTCAACCATGGCCGTCCAAAAAGTAGATTGTAGTCGAGGCTGGATTCTGTTAGTTCGAGAATGATAAAAGTCATTTTGAACGTGGTACTCTGCAAGGTAATCGGAATATTCCATACAAGTCCCACCGGATGGACTCGGGATTGGTCTGTAATGCGTACAAAAAATTGTATGGGCTCGATGTGGGTCCACCCCAATTTCTTGTAGAGAGCTGCAGTTGCAATATTCACACCTGAACCACCATCAATTAGCACTTGAGTAATCTTTTGGTTTTTATGCCAGACAGTGATCAATGGGACTAAATGATCCACCGTAGAATCAGCTTCCGGTTGTATTGTTGCAGTCGCCGGAGTATAGGAAGATCCGGGACTAACCTGTTGTTGGAATTGTTGCCTGACTCCTGGCACCAAAGCGAGCAACTGCCCCAAAGGGAGTGTAATTGAAGCCCTAGATAGAATGTCCCATACCTGATCTGTTTGGATCGTACTTCTCACCGATTCTAAATGATGATTCTATTGTTGTTGGAGCAAAATTTTGTTCATTCGATCTTGCCTTAGGCAGGGGAACTTGTGCTACCGAAATCGGATCAAGAAACGCAGTTGGCTCTTTAGCTGTCCATTGACTAGCCTTTGTATACATTCGCTGCTGCTCACGGATACCAGGCTCGAACACCTCAGTGGTGGGTTGCAACTGCTTACCCGATCTAGTCTGAACCACTACTGCTTGTGATTCAACTGGTGAAATATAGACCATGTTGGTCATTGGATTTTGTTGCTCCTTCTTCCTTTTGTCATACTCTGCTGCATCCTTGCAAAATCTACGGATGTGGCCAATCTCACCGCAAAAATGACATCGAGGTGGTGGAAGAGAAGTACCTTCCGCTGATGTACCCGCCTGCCATCGATTTGAGTTGGAATTGTATTCCGCTAACCCCGGTAATTCCTATATCCTTGCGACTGGTTGGTTCGCATCTGTGGTGACACGTAATGGGCTGCTGGCTGACCTGGTTCCTATATGATGGCATTTACAGCTGCTCGCCCCTGCACCTTAGCATTATACGCGCAATTTTCTGTTGAGTGTCCTGTTGTGTTGCAGATGGCACAATACATCTGGTTAAGGGCACATGTAACACTGGTATGCCCTAGATTTTTGCACTTGGTGCAATACAACTGTTTAGTCGGATCATCCACTATGTTCTTACTGGCCTTCAGCCACTCCAAGTCTTCGGTGAATCCCCCAACTTTATGCTCTAGTTGCAGGGCCATCGCAATAACAGCATCCAATGTCATAGCACCCACACAGCGGATGATCATAATTTGTCTTAACTGTGGGGTCAAACCGTTAATGAACCACTGGGTTATAACATTATCCGATAGATTAGCATGTGCCAGAGGCAATTGTCTTAGGTGAGTTTTAAACAATGTTGCGTATTCCTGAATAGTCTGGTGCGCCTTCTGTCGATTGTTCTGCAAATAGTCGAAGATTTCGGAAGGATTCTTCTTCAATCGGAACCTCTATAAAAACGCATCCCGCACAGCATCATAGTTAACGAAATGATTAATATCATACTCAGTCAACCATCTAGCCACTTCATTAACTAAGGTGGCCTGAAATACGATAGCCTTGTATGCCGGATCGGGTGGATGGTTCAGCACTGCATAGCTTATCTCAAAGGTGCGCACATGTGCATCAGGGTCGGCAATTGGGCTTAAATGGCCTGCACTTCTACCACCTGGGGGTGTCCCTAATAGATTTGGAACTACCCAGAGATGCTGATCTCTTCTATACTTCGGATAAGACTCGTCGGACCGAGTAACTGGCATATATCACCTCTGCACCACTTGCCTTACGCACTTCTCTACCTTTACTGATTATTCTCAATCCATTGCCATCTTCCCACAGATGGTGCCAGTGTTAAAAGGGACTATCAATAGATCCGCTTTTAATCTCTTTTCGGGTTCTTGGGGATGGTAGGGGTCTGACAATGCAGAGGCCCTTTATCTGATTTTTTCCCAATTAACTAATTACCCAAACAGTAATTATACGCTCAGGCATTACTTCTGTTACACAGTTATAATCTTCTATTTACGGTATCATCACACATTAACTTATCGAACAATCATTCAATCACATAATCGAACAGATCTATTCATGTTACGACAGTAATACGGTGTAATATTAGTTTACAGCAATTCAATAAGAACAGACTTAACCATACTCAGATATATGCAAACTCTGTAATAGGACGTCTCCGCAAGGTCACAAATCGCCCAGACAGACACTCTAGTGATCCCGTCTCCTCTCGCACCGGAGAACCACGTAATGTCTCTTCATTAATGAATAAAAGGGTTACATCACTTCGCTACACCCTTTCGGTGTGTGCGGTATATGAAAATATATAAGTTACATTGTGCCAATCCGGCGGCCTAACACACCCTATGCAGTTGGACTTCAAAACGAGAAAGTCCAAGCAGCAAAAGATTTCTTAGAGGATATGAACTTTAAGCTAAAGCTAGCCAAGGAAAACCTGAGGAAAGCCCTGGATAGAGCTAAATCTTTTAGGGACCCTAAAAGGCGAGATGTTTCCTTTCAGGTTGATGAATTAGTATACCTTAAAGTTCCTGAGAAATCTAAAACATTAAAATTTGGACCTTGTCCTAAACTCTCTCCGAGATTATATGGCCCTTTTAAGGTTCTTAAAAGAATAGGGACTTTGGCTTACGAGTTTGAACTCCCAGAAGATTGTTTACTTCATCCAATATTCCATGTAAGTCGACTAAAAAGAAAACTGGCTGAACAAGACAATCTTGTATCTTCGGATACAATCATTCAACCAATCTCCCTTCTTAACATCCCTCATAAACCTGAAAGAATACTACACACTCGAGATAAAAAAACAAGCAATCATCTATATAAAGAGTGCCTAGTTAAATGGAGGGATGGAACTGAAGAAAGCGCTACTTGGGAACGAGTAAGTTCCATAAATAAAAGATTTCCCTCTTTTTTAACTATTGGTTAAACAGGAGGAAAATATCTTTTGAGAGTGAGTCCATGATTAAAAGAAATGAATCATGGTGCACGGGGGAATACTCCACATAATATACCAAAGCACATTTTCGAGGACGAAAATGTTAAAGGGGGAAGAATGTTGTATAAATCATGGGTTAGACCCTCCAAACAGGAACCTATGTTTCTTGGATTTAACCCTTGAGGTTTTATTTCATAGAAGTCTCAATTGAAGGGTTTGTTACCTTAGGAATAATTAAACTAAGGTAATAAAACCTTAGTCTTGGGAGAAGCTTCTCCCAAGTGACACCTTGACTCATACGTGAAAGAAAGACTTCAATTGAAATAGAAGCCATGTGATGCATGGTGTGAAAAGGCAACTTACCACAGCTCATACACCTCAACAAAATGGCGTTGTTGAGCGCAAGAACAGGACAGTAGTTGAAATGCCTCGTTGTATGTTAAAGGCTCAAGACATGCCTGATTCATTCTGGGCAAAAGCAGCCAATACAGCAGTCTACATCCTCAATCGAAGCTACACAAAAGCACTAAAGGGGATGACCCCTCAAGAAGCATATTCTGGTAAAAAGCCTTTAGTTTTGCACTTCAGAATTTTTGGTTGTTTCTGTTATGCACATATTCTTGATTCAACAAGATCAAAGTTGGATTCAAAAAGCAAAAAGTGTGTCTTCCTAGGATATAGTGAAGAGTCTAAAGCATACAGGTTGTGGGATCTTGAGGCAAGGAAGATTTTTGTCAGCCGAGATGTGGTGTTTGATGAACGACCACACTTAGTAGAAGATAAAGGTAAATCTACTATCTCATCAAATGGAGAAATATCTCACGTTGTGCCTATCAAAAGACAGGTTAAAGTTGAGGAGGAGGAAACATCTGATGGAGAAATTTCCTCAATAAAAAGCCAACCAGTTGTAGCTGCACAGGGTAAGCCACTACCAAAGTGGGCACAATAGCTCTTTGATGATCACAATCCACATGTAGATGTACTAGAATCATCATCGGATGGATTAAGAAGGCCAAAGAGAATAGAGGAGCAAAGAAGAGCCTTAGAACACATTGTTAACATGGCTCTAATGGCAGATATCATGGGCTCGATAAAGAAACCTACCATTATTGAAGAAGCCCTTGATGATCCAGGTTGCAGAGCGGCAATGCAGTCGGAGTATGATAGTATACTAAAAAATGATACATGGGATCTAGTCGACTTGCCGCCAAAGAAGAAGGTAATAGGTACTAAATGGATTTGGAAAGCTAAGTATAAAGCAGATGGAACATTAGAAAAGTATAAGGCAAGATTAGTTGCACAGGGTTTTTCATAGATCGAAGGATTTGATGTTCAAAAAACTTTTGCGCCAATAGCACGCATGACAACTATTCGGACGGTACTTGCAGTAGGTGCACAAAAGGTCTAGCCTATTTTCCAGATGGATGTCAAATCTACATTTTTGAATGGTCACCTCTATATGTATCTCAACCACCAAGTTTTGAGGTGCCCAATTCAGAAAATAAAGTTTGCAGGTTGAAAAAAGCTTTGTATGGACTTAAGTAAGCTCCACGGGCTTGGTACCAATGGATAGATAATTTTTTCTAAAACATGGGCTTTGAAAGAAGTACTTCTGATGCTAACTTGTATGTAACAAAAAGGGATAGCAGGCTAGTTGTTGTCATTGTATATGTAGATGATTTGGTCATTACAGGAGATCATCAGGAACTCATCAATCAAACTCGGATCAGCTTGGGAACTGAGTTTGAAATGACAGACTTAGGTCTTCTCCATTTTTGTCTGGGAATTGAAGTATGGCAAAGGAAGGATGTCATTTTCATCTCACAACAAAAATATGCCAAAGAAATTCTCAAGGCATTTGGAATGATGGACTGCAAACCAACTAGCACACCTATGGAGGTAAATCATAAGCTATCTATGGATGATAACATGCCTGATGTAGATGCTAAGAAGTATAGGAAGCTCGTTGGAAGTCTTATTTTTCTGTGCAACACTAGACCAGGCATTTGCTATGTTGTTGGAGTATTAAGCAAGTTTTCCAACAAACCTAAGGAGATTCATTGGAATGTTGGAATGCGAATTCTAAGGTACATTGCAGGAACCTTGGATTTTGTTATTTTGTATACCACAGATGATACACTTCAAGGATATTGTGATTCAGATTGGGCTGGAGATTGTGATTCTATAAAATCAGTTTCTGGATATTGTTTCTCACTTGGTTCAGGAATATTTTCTTGGGTAAGTAGGAAGCAGCCAACTCTCGAACTCTCCTCCACTGAAGCAGAGTACAAAGCAACTTGTTTTGCTTCTTGTGAGGCAGTCCGGTTAAGGAGAATTCTTGCAGATCTAGGCTTTCCATCAAATATGGCGACTATACTCAAGTGGGATAATCAAAGTTGTATGGCTATTGCAAAGAACCCAGTATTTCATGCTTGCACGAAGCACATAGAAGTACAGTACCATTACATTCATGAGCTAATTGAAGATGAAATTGTGGAGCTAGAATATTGCCCAACAGAGGCAAATTGTGCTGACATATTCACTAAAGCACTTGGAAGAGAGCAGCTCAAAAGGCATCTTCAACAGATGGGCATAGGACCAAGACCTACTTGATTTATCATCAGTAAACATTGAGGGGGGATGTTAGTATATGATCAATGTCTACCTCTCATGATTGTATGCACATTTTGTAAGGCCCCCATTGTGAGGAGAAGCCAAGCGTGCATTACCCAATTGATGGGAATCCCAACTTGCATGTTGGATGAAGGTCATATTGGACCATGTAAGGTATTGTAAGGAAAGGGAGTTACTAGGGTCCCCAATTGTGGGGTCCGGGGCAGCGGTGAGCGACCTCGGTTGGGGGGTCCAAGAGGGCCAACGGGCCCCCTGGTGGGGGTCCGGGGGCAATGCCCCCGGCACGACGGTAAAGGGAATATTCCATGGAATATTCCCTCTCGGAGTCAGAAATCATTTATATTTGTTAGGTCAGTTCAACTGGTCTAAGCCGTGTATGGCAATTACGCGGGCGGTGGCTTCCCACGCTCTATCGCCCATGTATAACCGTCCACGGAAGGCCACCCATGATCCAATATATGCATGACTTCTGCACTACCCGAGACATTGAGTTGAGCCAGCATACCTCTACCTTGTATCTCCCTATCTAGAGTTGTCTAGATCACCATTTAAGCTCTACCTTGAGAGCGCACGGGTGGACAACGCCATCATCTTTGTACTTGCTGTTAGTAGAAAATTGTTGAGATTCTCCAATATCTTTTATCTTCTCTACTACTGCTCCTGTGTTATATTGCGTAACTATTGTCTTAAAATAGGCGTATATACAAGCCACGGGAAAAAAACCTCCTAAAGAGGGAAAAAGTTGCCCTGACTATCATAGTGTGTTCACACACATCACTACCTACATATATCAACAAATCCCCCCTGGGAGTGATGCAGTGAACAAGGAGTTGGCACTCATGTATAAGGAAGTGCCAAGCTATGTGGAATCAATCCACAAAAGGAAGTAAGCCCAAAGCTTTGCGGAAAGCTTCAAACTTCTCCCCTAAGTAGAGCCTTCATAAAAAGATATGCAATGTTCTTAGTACGAGCATGGAACGTAGGGTTCCTCGCAACTACCAATGCGCTCTAACTATCAGTGAAGATGGTGGTGGCAGAAGACTGACAACACCGAAATCAACCATAAGGCATCTGAGCCACACACACTCAACAGTCATTGTGAAAGATGCCCTATACTCAGCCTCACAACTAGAAGTGGCCATAGTAGGCTACTTCTTGCTCAACCAAGATATACACAAGCTACCAAGCATGAAGCAAAAACCACTAGTGGACACACAGGTGTCATAGCAACCAGCCCAATCACTGCCAGAAAAAGCATGCAAGTCTGGCGATAGTGATCCCCCCTTTGGATAAAACAATCCAAGTGGCCAATTACCACTCAAGTAGTGAAAGATGCGCTTAACAACCTGTTAATGCTTGAAACCTGGGCAATGCATAAACTTGCTCATCTGCGAGATAGCAAATTAAATATCTGGCCGAGTAAATGCATAAGTAAATCAAGCATCCAATAGCCCGCTGATAGAGAACAACATCAACTGCATCTCCAGCATCATGAAGACTCAATCGTAAACATGTCTCCATAGGAGTGGCAATAGGCTTACAATCTTCAAGGCCAAAATGCTAAAATAATGTGTCAATATATTTCATTTGACACAAATCCATTCCACCATCAACTTGTATAAAATGAATGCCCAAATAGTGATGCAAATGCCTCAAATCAGACATCTCAAATGAGGCATGCAAATCAGCCTTAAAATCAGCAATATGTGTGTCATGAGGACCAGTGAGCACCATGTCATCAACATACACCACAATGATCAAAACCACATCATTAGCATGCTTAACATATAAGGTGCTTTCAATCGGACTATTCTCAAAACCATGTGCAATCAGATACGTATGTATCTTTTCATAGCAAGCATGTGGTGCTTGCTTTAAACCATATAATGCCTTCTTTAACCTGCACACCTGGTTTTCATGCCATTTTTGCACAAAGCCATGGGACTGAAAAACATAAACTTCTTCATGCAAGTCACCATTCAGAAATGTTGTTCTAATGTCTAACTGATGTACATTCCAACCATGATGAGTTGCAACTGCACAGATGCTATGAATAGTAGTCATTCAGCAAGTAGGAGCAAAGGTTTCATCAAAATTAATGCCTCTTTCCTATGCATAACCCTTTGCAACAAGTCTAGCCTTATACCTTTCAATTGTTCCATCAGGTTTGCACTTCAACTTGTATGCCCACTTAGTGCCAATGGCCTTCTTGCCAGGAGGCAGGTCACATAAAGACCAAGTACCATTTTTCATGATAGCATCATATTCGGATTTCATTGTAGCCATCCAATGTTTAGAATTTTGTGCTTCATCAAACGAAAGAGGTTCAATCTTATCACAGAGACTAGAGGTAGCGATAGCATAAAAATCTGATGCAAAAGAGGCACTATGAGAGCCTGACCGAGTACGATATGATAGAGGTGCATCTAATTTGTTGTCATGCAAAGTCTGCACCAACCATTTTGGCATAATTTTTTCCTGCTCAATATCAGCTCTCTCATCAACAAGTGCATCATGTAAATCTGCATTAGATATGGAATGATCTACATCATTACATGAAACCTGCAAAGGTTGAGAAGTTGTCTCATTAGGACCAGCACTAGACTGTCCACATGTAAAAGGAGGCAGCAATGTATCATACATGTCTTTGGAGCTAACAAATGTCTCCTTTGTACATGAAAGTAAGGGCTAAATAGCATCTTCCATAAAAACAACATCATGGCTAACGAGAATGCATTCAGTCAATGGATGATACAAATGATAGCCTTTGCTTTCAGAATTGTAACCAGCAAAAATACATTTTAGTGCTTTATCATCCAATTTTTTGCAATGTTGTTCATGCACTAATGCATATGCCAAACAACCAAAAACACGCAGATGAGCAATAGATGGCTTGCAACCATGCCAAGCCTCATATGGAGTGATAGACTACAACGCATTAGTGGGACACTTGTTAAATACATATGCTTCACACATGACAACCTCAAGCTAGAAACTATGTGGTAAAGCCTGAGTCTTGACCATACACCTCGCCATCTCCATGAGTGACTTGTTCTTCCGTTCACCAATTTCATTTTGTTGAGGTGTATATGGCACTATACACTGATGTTTTATCCCACATTCAGCCATAAATGCATTAAAATTAGAAGACATATATTCCCCCCCTCGATTAGAATGGAGGGTGCCTATTTTACATGCTGACAGATTTTCAGCCAAAACCAGAAACTGTTTGAAGCACATAAACACTTCGGACTTTGCCTTCAATGGATATACCCATGCATGCCTGGAAAAATCATCGATGAAAACCAAAAAGTAAAGATAGTTCCCAAAAGAAGAAACATGTTTTCCGGGTGCGTCAAGTTTGGGCAAAGAGGACACCATTTCAGATTTATGTAGGCATAGCAAACTAGCAAAATTTAGATGACCAAAGCGTGCATGCCAACGCTTTGCATCTGACATAGCCTGAGAATCATGTACTACACATGTCGAATCATTTACATATCTTTCATAGTCTATGAGCTTATACAGCCCATGACATAAAATGCTAGAAGCAATAATGATGTCGCCATTTGACAGGTCATGAACTCTACATATATCATCAACAAATTTCACAACCAAACCAATCTTGGCTAATGCAAAAACTGATAACATATTTTTTTTTATCCCTGGCATAAACAAAGCATCTAACAAAGTGAAAGAACTACCATCAACAGTAGTCAAAATGATCTTAACCACTCCCATAACAGGATAAGAGGAGTTGTTGGTGCAACAGTATTCCCGGTAGGGGCAGGCTTGAGTGAAGAGAAGAAATTGCACTGCGAGGTAATATGTTTGGTTGCCCCACCATCAAAGTACGAAACATCTGAGTCTACTGCGTACATGCACTGCTCATGAGAAGATGGGTCAAAACTACAAACAATAGTAAATGCCCATTCTTCATCCTGCACAAGATTAACAGACTCTGTTTTTGGTGTAGAGGCCTTTACAACAACCATTTTGGCCTCTTTCTTCTTTGCCTCTTTAGTAGCCAGTTTTGGACAGCTCTTAATGACATGATCATTTTCTTTACAATATTTGCAAAACAATTTCTACTTTTCTGATTTCTTCTCATCTTTGTCTTCCTTTCTTTGAATGTGCAGCATTTGCAGATTTCTGCTTAATACTAGAAGATCTCCATTTTCCTTTGCCCTTCTGACTAGCTAGGAAAGCTTGATTTGCAACATGCATAATAGACATGTTCTTCCTAGATTGGTCTTCCTAAAACAAAACAGAGACTAAATCTTCAAATGTTAAGGCATTTGGATTGCCTTTCATCATCAAACAAAGAGTAGACGCAAAACTCTGATATAAGTCGAGAAGACCATTCAGAACTGTCTGCACAAGTGAACTGTCAGGAAGGACTTCATCTGCAGAAACCAATTGTTCCTTCAAATCCTTGATCTTTGTCAAAAAATTATCCATAGAATCACCTTCATTCATGTGCTCACTCTCCAACTGTTTTTGGAGGTAAGCAACACGAGCCTCATTCCTAACCTGGTACAATGTGGTAAGTGTATCCCAAGCATCCTTAGTTGTTCTACAAGAGTGAATGTGAAGAATAATGGCACGTTTGATAGACAAGGCTATCAATGCATGTACCTGAGCATCTCTACCATCCCAACAAATTTGCTCTGCAATAGGTGCAACAGAAACCACAGCACGAACAAGAATCTGCAAAATATCACCATCTTCGATACCTTCTGCATCAACTTTAGTACATGCAGTTGTAACAGTTACAGGCGTGATAGTACGTTTATCAACACCCTGCACAATGTTCCACAGTCCTTTTGCAACCAATACACGTTGCATCATATAAGCCCATAACGGGTAGTTGGTACCATCCAACTTATCCTCAATAGCCAACATACAGAATACATCACTACTTTCGGCCATGGCCAGTGACTAAAATACCTTGATGCAGAAAATTGATTGTATCTCAAAAAGTTGAACATAACTGCCAAGATGAATTCTGTTAAACCTATAGTAGACTTCGAGAAGCTTATATTGGCGAACCAAAACTAGTATAAACCTTTGGCACAAAAAGATGAAATAGCCTACACAAGTGCTATGGTAGTGCGTTTGGAGGCCGAAACGAACTCAGATCGCGATTTCGGCACACACATCAAAGCTATTTTGATCTCTGATACACCCTGAGTATGCTCACCAAAATTCATGTGATTCTGAGATTGCAACTAGAGAGGTGTCGATGATGCCCTAGATGAAGCGACAACCTGCTCTGATACCAATTGTTGGAGTTAGATGTCTGCAGAAGCACGTGAACAACACAAGGAAGAAGAAGAAGCTTGGAGCACAACATGCACTACTGAATGTATTACCACTAGAATGTACAAAGATAAGTAGCCTGTTAGGGCAATAGGCATATATACAAGTTGGGGGGGAAAAACCTCCTAAAGAGGGAAAAAGTGCCCCGACGGTCCTAATGTGTTCACACACATCACTACCTAAATATATCAATAGTTAGTACAGTGTCACAGTGATCACAATGCACAGTGCACAGTGTGAGAGGAGCACAATGCACAGTAAAAAAAACTTGAAAATTTTTCAAAAAAAACACACTAGTGAACCAAAAGGGAACAAATTCGATAGACCCAATGATTGAGGCAAATGCCGAATCACAAAGGGACGCCACGAATCAAATGCAGATGCTGAGAAACCACCTCCGTAGATGTGCCTTGGCTTTGATGCCTGTTGATCGGATCTTGCAGACGCATGTATGCCGAGGATAGTACAGAAACAAATCTCACAAAAGCATAAATAAAGAGATAAGAGATTGGACACAAGATTGGGTACAATCTCCCCTCATATACTCTAATAGATGAGTCTATCAGAGCATGTGTATTTATAGGTATTTTTCATTACATCTTGAATAGAAGATACATAAGGACGGTGCTTTGAAAAGCGTGCATTTATGAAAATATGCTTTATTTACAAAATTGTCACTTTCTAAGCTATCTATTATTTTTACAAAAAATGTCGCTTTCTAAAGCAATCTATTATTTTTACAAAATTTAACTAAAATACTATCTTCTAAATATCTTCAAAACAATATCTGAATAAGCTCATGCGTGTTCATACCCTCATGAGTTTTCACTCGCTAAATCAACACTCAAATCACATTAAAACCCTCAAGACATTAAAATCCATATAACATCCCATTATTCCATAAAGTATAACAATTCAATTTTGAATTTAAAGGGCAAATCATTTCTTTGTCTAGAAGGCATGATTTCCAACCATTTTCATTGATTAATCATACTCAAGTAAAACATGCATTTAGAAAAGGTTATAGTTCATGCATCATTTTTCTAAATTTCATAAATGATTATAATTATACCCTCTTCGATGCACATAAACCCTTTATGACTACTTATAAGGATTGTTTTATGTCGGATTATCCTTCTAAACTACCACCATCTTGAGGATCCTTTGACCATAGTATAGACTTAATTCTTGGTAGTTCTACTCCTCATAAAGCACCTTATAGACATGACCCTCTTCACCAAAAGGAGATAGAAAACCAAGTTAAATATTTACTTCAAAAAGGACTTATTAGGCCTAGCTTTTCCCCATTTGGAGCACCTATTCTCTTAGTGGAGAGAAAGAATAGAACTTGTAGGATGTGCATTGACTATACAATCCCCAACAAGATCACAATTAAGAATAGATACCCTATTCTTCGGATAGATGATTTGCTAGATAAAATTCAAGAAGCCCATATATTTAGTAAGATTGACCTTAAGTCAGGCTAGCACAACAAAAATCATTTGAAAAACTCAAACATGCACTTTCACATAGACCTATTTTGTAGTTACATGATTTTGCGTAACCTTAAATCTTGTTTGAAGTTTTCCTTATTTAGCATTGCCCCTTACTTTATTATTGAAAAGGAAATAAAATTTGCATGGGATCTAGCACAACAACAATCATTTGAAAAACTCAAACATGCACTTTCACATACACCTGTTTTGTAGTTACCCGATTTTGCATAATCTTTTCATGTAGTTATTGATGCTTGTGGCTCTAGTATAGGTGTAGTTTTAATGCAAAATGATCATCCCATTGCCTTCTAAAGTAGGACGCTTAAGCCCTCTGAAAAGAATCATAGTACATATGATAAATAGTTATTAGCACTTGTGCATGCTTTATGAATTCGGAAACATTAACGTACGGGACCTAAGGTATTAATCAAAACTGATCAACAAGCCATTAAGCACTTATTAAATCAACCATTAACCTCTAAAAAACATCTTAAATGGGCTTCATTTATTCAAAATTTCTAGCCTATGATCTAGTGTCAACCTACAAAAGCTAATGTTGTAGTAGATGCTCTTAGTCATTTTCCCTCATCGCAATTACATTCTATTTTTCTCCATAATATTTCCACCAATCAAATTCATTCATTTCAAAAAATGATTTCCACTTATGCTTTTGATTTGTATTTCTCACATGTATGGCATGAGTTCAATACTTATGCATCTTAAATTGATTAACATTACACATTTCATAATGGATTTTGTATTTTCAACACAAATTATGCATTGCTCAGACTAATGGAATGTTGAAATTTTGGAGTTTAATTATTGTTATTAATGTGTTTTGTGTTTTGATATAGCAGTTGAAGGTTTTTGAGGGTGTGGATGGGTGTGGACATTTTGGATGTGTCTGGACATGAATAAGAGAAATTACATTTTCTATATATTTTGTAAATAAAGACTCACATAGAGGTTTCTTTCTAGAAAATCATAAAAATAGTGGTTAAGATAAGGATTGTTGTAGATCACAATTTGTGTAAATAAAACATAGGGCTCTCTATAAAAGAGAGCAAATTTTTACTTTCACACTTTCTTTTTGAAGCGCCACCCTCATTGTAATCTCTATTTTTTATGTAATAAAAAAATATATAGATACACGTACTCTATAGACTTGTTGAACATAGTGCATGTGTGGAGATTCCACACAATATTGTCTATTTTCTCATCTACTACATGTCTCTATTTTCTTTAAAAATACATGTAATGTTAATAAGAAATGATTAGGCAAAGAATTTAAGGAAAATGATTTAATGTGGTTCTCTATCATCAAATGATGCTTGAAAAATATTTTACAACATCCTAAATTTAAACTTGCACCATGCTATGATGAACCATTGCATTATTTAGAAAATTAATGAAAACTCATTTAGATTAGATATACCTTCTAATTGGAGCATACATAACTCTTTTCATATTAGTTTACTAAAACCATTCAAAGGAACTTTACCACTAACCCTATTCTTGATGATCCTCCTTTGCTTGAAGAAGAAGTTGAAATCTTAATTTATGAGAAAATAATAGATCATGACATTATACAAGGACTCAATATCATATATATTTAGTAAAGTATAAAAATCATTCTATTGAAGAATGTTAGTGGCTACATAAGACTTCACTAATGCCTCATTATGATCACTTAAATTTTGTATATCATTCACATTCACAATAATTTAGCTCCTCCAAAATACATTTCCATGCATGTGTTTTTACATGCAACATGCTTATTTTTTCCAGTGATGGTACATGCGACTGGCCATCCATGTCTATTTTATTTATATCGACTGAGATTAGTTGCTTTTTCAAATGGGGGGCATGTTATCTATCACTTATGGAATGTTGAAATTTTGGAGTTTAATTTATTGAGTTTTTAATGTGTTTTGTGTTTTGCTATCGTAGCTGAAGGTTTGAGAGGAAATTTTGGACGTGTCTGGACATGAATAAAAAAAATTACATTTTCTATATATTTTATAAATAAAGACCCATGTAGCGGTTCTTTCTAAAAAGTCATAAAAATAATGGTTAAGATATGGATGGCTATAGATTGCAATTTTTGTAAATAAAAGATAGTGATCTCCATAAAAGAGAGCAAAATTTTATCTTCATGCATGTCACCACCCTCATTGTAATCTCTATTTTTGACATAATAAAAAACCTATAAATACACATACTTTCTTGAGTCATCAAATAGAGTGTATGGGGGCGATTGCACCCAATATTGCATATTGTCTTGTCTACTGCATGTCTCGATTTTCTATGTTTTTTCAATTTTCATACTCTTTGTGTACACATGTATGTAAGATACTGCAAAAACTAAAGTGCCTCTTGAGGGTTTGGACCATGAAGAAGCAAACAATGGATCCATTGCAGAGTCTCATCCCAAGGAGATACATGATAATACATACAAAATAAAGAGAATCCTATCATTGATAGCTTATGTGAAGAAAGGATTTATCTTATGTAATAGCTTTCGAATGATTTTGAAAATGCCGTGTCCATATCTTTTAAGGGGGAAAAAGTTTTCATATAATTATACTCAAAGCATATATTTGAGGAAAAAAGATGATCTTCAAGGGAGGATGCTATAAAGTAGCTTGGACAAGGTTCCAGATAATGATAACATTGGGAGCTTTTAGAGATATGTGCATAGCCTAGTGTTTAAGACTTAAGGATGGGAAGGAGGTCTTCGGTTCAAACCCCATGAAGAGCATGGGGACAAAGTTTCATCCAAAGGGCTCTAGAGCCTTCAAGAGGCATACATTCAAGTTAACGTGAGTTAATTTGAGTTCAAAGAGACTTAAATTGAAAGGTGAGTACACCCACCACTATCGGACTTCGGTGGAAATTCCTGAAGTAATGGTGGAGAATGCACATGTAAAAGTAACTCTAATTACTCCAGATGCCATGGTTATTCGCTAAATCTATGTAATGGTAAGGTGGATGGAGAGTGAGAGGTCATTCTCTCAAGCGTGGAAGATAGGTTCTCACAACAAAGGACATCTCTCACTTGAGTTTTGAGGAGTAGAACTATGGATCTATTGAGTTATTCATAGACTCTAATTTCATCATAATTTTCTTTTACGTGGGAGTTTGATTCTCCATTGATAAGGAGGGGGAAAAGTTTGAGAGCCTAAGTGTTCCCATTTATGGATATTAAAGCTAAAGGAATCATCATAGGCTTTTTTGAGGGAAAGAGAAAGTGGAAAAGCTTCCATTACTAGAATCCTCTTCCTTGGATGACATAGAGAGAGATTTTACACTCTTTAGATTATGTAGATAGGAGGCACTATCATATCAATAGAGAGATGTGATAGTCATTGTGGTTAGATTGAGTCTCACCTAAAGACTCTATGGAAGAGTAGTTATGTTTTTCAAGTTGTGATTTTTGACTAGACTAGGAGCACCAGTTCTTGACATTTGTGAGACTTGAAGAAGAGTGAATCCTTCTCTTTTGGGATTTTTAGATGTAGGGATAAATCTGACTAGTAGAAATATCAATATTTTAGGTGGTGTTTGGTTATGAAGGTGATGATTGAACACCAATGAGGATGGTTAGTATTCATGGATTATGATATGGATCTCAAGAAGGAACGCTTTTGCACTCATATGGAAAACTAAGAGAAGATAAAAGACTAGAATTTTCACTAGTGCCATTAGAAACTCCTCCAAAGAACTTACTCCAAAGTTTATGGATGACAAACTAGAGATTTTTTGGTTGGTAGGATGTAGAGATTTCATTTTACTACTAGAAAATCCTTATGTGGGTTAGGATGATGGACTTTCATATGAAACGAGGATAATTTAGGTAAAAACTATTGCTTTTGAGTGCAATGAAGATTAGGAATACCTTGAGTGGCATGCGGGCAAGTCTATCATTTTAGTTCTAGATCGATTTGGAATCAATTTTTTATGGGAGTTTGTGCTGTTGTTTGAAGAATTATATGATTCATAATCTACATTGAGGTACGTTCAAGTTTAGCTAACTTGGCATTCTACAATTGTCTTTCATTATTACTCCATAGTGGAAACATCACATGGACTTATGTCATTATGATGATGTTAATTGTTATGGGAGTGATAATATGGAAGTTAGGTGTACATGGGAGATATTAGGCACTTTATAGACGGTTTCCCTATTGGATGTGTGTAGAAGTGCGAGAGACACACGAGAAGCACACACAAGGAGCACAAACGCAACAAGACACACAGAGAAGACGATGGCTGGAATAGCTCTCTCTATTGACTATGATCTAATCTGAAGTAAGAGCTGAATAATATCCCTAAGTACAAAGTACCACCACATATGAGAGTATCAAGTATGTGGTAACATGGGGAAAAAACCTCTAGCCATCACTAGAGTAAAAAGTGCCCATGTATAAGGAACAGGTTCACATCAAAGCTACTCGAGGAACACATAACTGTAACAAACCCCCCTGGAGCGAATGATGTGAACACATACAGGGAGTGACAGATCAGCCCCCACAAGGTAATAAGCCTAAAGCTTTGCGAAAAGCTTCAAACTTTTCCCATGGAAGAGCTTTGGTGAATATGTCTGCCACATTATCTTGTGTAGGCACATATACCAAATCAATATCTCCTGCATGAAGGCGCTCTCTCACATAGTGTGTAATAATGCACCTCAATATGTTTGGTCGGTGCATGAAACACTGGGTTTCGTACAACAGCCAAAGCAATCTGGCTATCAGTGAGAATATGCGTAGAGGCATCCTCCATGCAAAGATCCATCAATAGGAGTCTCATCCATATACACTCCACTCTAGCTGTGAAAACTGCCCTGTACTCAGCTTCAAAACTGGATGTTGCCACTGTAGGTTGCTTCTTACTCGATCAAGATATGCATGAGTCTCCAAGGAAAAAGCAATTACCACTAGTGGACACACGAGTATCATAACAACCAGCCCAATCACTATCTGTAAAAGCATGCAAGCATGGTTGAACATCTCTGCCATAAAAGAGACCTATGCTCAAAGTGCCTTTGAGATATCTAAACACACGTTTCACCGCTTGCCAATGCTTAGTGCCAGGGCTATGCATGAATCAACTCAACTGGGAAACTGCATACTATATATCCGGCCTTGTGTTGCATGCATATATAAGACATCCCACAACTTGCTGATAAAGAGAAGTGTCAAATGCATTTTTGGAATCCTCAACTGAGAACCTGAATCCTGTCTCAACTGGTGTGGAAACTGGCTTGCAATCCTCAAAATCAAAATGCTGAAGTAGTTTTTCAACATACTTTGCTTGATGCATAACAATTTCCCCCTCAATGGATACAAACTGGATGCCAAGATAGTAGCTCAAAAGACTAAGATAAGTGACATCAAAAGTATGCTGCAAATCAGCCATAAGAATGTCAAGTTTTGCATCACATGACCCAGTCAAGAGTATGTCATCCACATAAAGAACAAGCACTATAAGATCAGCCCCATTTTTGCGTGCATAGAGTGTGCTTTCAATCGGACTACATGTGAAGCCAAGATCAATCAAGTGCTTATGGATTTTGTCATACCATGCACGTGGAGCTTGCTTGAGACCATACAAGGCTTTATGCAAGCGACAAACCATATGCTCTTTCCTTTTCATAACAAATCCAGGAGGTTGCTTCACATAAACCTCTTCTTGCAAATCACCATTCAAGAAGGCTGTTTTTATGTCCAACTAATGCACTTTCCAACCTCGATGGGCAGCCAATGCAACCACGCTACAAATGGTAGTCATGCGTGAAGTAGGTGCAAAAGTTTCCTCATAGTCAATGCCATATTGTTGTGCATATCCTTTGGAAACCAATCGAGCTTTGTAGCGATCAATGCTACCATCAAATTTTCTCTTAATCTTGTAAATCCACTTTATACCAATGTCATTCTTTCCTTTTGGCAATTCACATAACTCCCAAGTACCATTCCTATGTATGGAATCCATTTCTGATTGCATAGCACTCATCGATTGTGGATCGTCACATGCATCTTCAAAAGAAAGTGGCTCTTCATTACATGCTATAACAATAAGAGAATAATCCTCAAAATTACTTGATGCATGGTGAGAGCTTGATCTTGTTCTACCAAGTAAAGGTGCACTCAATTTGCTGTCGTGCAAAGTTTGTTTCAACCACTTTGGCATAGTTTGTGCACTCTTGATAGACATTCCTTCATTATGTAAAACATCTTCAATATGTACATCATGCATGGGCTGAATTTCATGCTCATTTTCAACCATATTTTGATGCAAATGTTCAGCCATATGTGGCTGGAAATTTCCAACAGTTTTGATAATTTTTTGCTGAAATTATTCAGCCATGTTTGGCTGGTAATTCTCTACATTTTCAGCCCTATTTGGCTAGAATTTTTCAGCCCTTTGAACCTCAGTTGGCTAGTCTACATGGCCATAGTCAAATGCACCATTTTGGAACAAAGGCATGAGTGTATCGAACACATCTTGTGAGCTAACTGTTGGCTGTTTTTTGCATTCAAGTAGAGGGAAAACTGAATTTTCAACAAATACCACATCTTGAATCACAATAATTGTGTTCGTCAATGGATGGTACAAATGATATCCCTTACTTTCAGCACTATAACCAACAAATATACATTTCTTTGCCTTGTCATCAAGTTTGTGACGTTGTTGTGATGTCACAAGAGCATATACCAAACAAACAAACACACACATATGACTAACCATAGGCTTATGACCATTCCAAGCCTCATAAGGAGTAATGAATCTCAATGCTTTTGTAGGGCAGCGATTCAACACATAATTTGCACACATGACCGCTTCCATCCAAAACTTATCAAGAAGATGCTTTCCTTTAACCATACATCGTGCCATTTCAAGTAGAGTTCTATTTTTACGCTCGGCAACCCCATTTTGTTGAGGTGTATATGGCACCATACATTGGTGTGAAATACCTCTTTCACAAAGAAAAGCATTAAACTCATGTGACATGTATTCACCACCACGATCCGTGCGTAGAGTCAAAAGCTTTTGTGAAGAAAAATTTTCAGCCATAGCTAAAAATGCTTTGAAGCAAGAAAATACCTTATTCTTGGCTTTCATAGGATACACCCATGTATGGCGAGTAGCATCATCAATGAAGGTAACAAAATATACATGCTTCCCAAAAGATGGAGTCTTGACGGGACCACATACATCACTATGAACAAGCTCCAATTTTCTTGTAGTATGTGTGTGACTATCTTTTGGAAAAGAAGAACGATGCATTTTTCCAAGAATGCCTTCAGATGCATGCTTTTCAATGGACTCAAGTGTAGGCAAACCAATAACCATGTTCTTCTTTTGCAAGTAAAGCAAACTATTGAAGTTTAAGTGACCAAAACGAGCATGCCAAAGCTCCATTTCAGCCATGGAAGAAGTATGAGCAACCAAGGCATTCGAGGCAGCCCTCTTGTATGTATCCATGCGATACAAACCATTACATAATGTACCGTACATCACGATAACATCGCCATTCCCGAAATCATGAACCATACACTTATCATCAACAAAGTGTACATGGAGTCCAGCTTTCGCAATCAACGAAACTGAAATTAAGTTCTTCTTTATATCGGGCACATACAATGCATTTTTCAAGAGAATCACACCTCCATTTGCAGTTCCGTAAGCTCAATTTCTCCTACTCCAATGATAGGATAAGAGGCATTGTTTGCACACACCACATGTCCTCCTTTGGGTGCATCTTTCAAAGAGGCAAAAAATCTTTTGCATGATGTTATGTGCTTTGAAGCACCACTAACAAAGAACCAATCCGAATTAGGCTCACTCACAGCCATACATTTATAATGCAAAGAAGCATCATAATGACCTGTAACAACACATGCCCAAAAATCTTGAGCCACGTTAGCTTCATCATTCTTTACATTTTCTAAATTTTTAGCAATAGACATGCCAGATTCCTTCTTCTTTTCATTGCGTTTAGCAAGCTTTCTACACTCATCAATAGTATGACCAGTCTTCCGGCAATATTTGCATCTCTTCTTCTTTTGCAAATCACCATCATTAGAGGAATGAGTGGAAGAGGAAGGTTGAGGCTTTGGTTTTGATGAACCCAAAGCTGAACCATACTTTCTTTTCCCCTTTTGTGAGATAGCAAGTGCTTGTGTTCCCTCAATCAAACCACTCCTATTCACTCTAGATTGCTCTTCTTGCAAAAGAAGAGACACAACCTCATCAAATGCATACATATTAGGATTTCCTTTTGCAAACAAACGGAGTGTAGTAGCAAAGCTTTGAAAAGATTCTGGTAATCCTTTCAACAATGTAGAAATGAGTGATGCATCCGGAATTATCTCATCTATGTTTGCCAATTACTCTTTCAAGTCCTTGATGCGTGTCACATACACATCCACCGACTCATTTTCAGCCATACATACATCCTCAAGTTGCTTCGTCAAGTATGCAACACGCGCTTCATTACGCATGGCATACAAAGAAGCAAGAGTGTCTCATGCCTGTCTCGATGTAGAACATGACCGAATGTGTGGAACTATAAGACACTTCACTGAAAGCGCAATCAAAGCATGAGGTTGAGCATCTTTTCCATCCCATCTAAGCTGTTCCTATGTAGGCGGTGAAGGAGAAACCACTGTACTCGAAGAAGAAGCTCCATCTGTGACAGTAGACTGTGAAGTAGAAGAACCTGGCGGTCTTCGATCTACATCTGCCACTATGTTCCAAAGTTGTTTAGCAACAAGAACATGCTTCATCATGTAAGACCACATCGGATAGTTGGTCCCATCAAGCTTATCTTCATCTTGAAGAATGCCAAACAAGTCATTGCTACCTGCCATTTCACAAAAGAACAAGAATATGACAAAATCTTCACTTTGACAAAAGTTAAAATGAATGTTGAAATTTCAGCTCACAAACCGTCACTCTGATGACAATTCTGACTGCACGAATGGCTTCGAAATGGGGGTAAAACCTCAGCGCACTTGGTGGAAATGTTTCTTGGCTGCTGAAATTCACTCTTCTATGCTCCGAAGTTGATTTGCACTGTTAAAAGTGCACGCGCACCGCGACGCGAAAAATCGAAACTTGAGAAGAAGCTGAACCTGCTTTGATACCACTGTTGGGTGTGTGTAGAAGTGTGAGAGACACACGAGAAGCACACACAAGGAGCACAAACGTAGCAAGACACACGGAGAAGACGATGGCTGGAATAGCTCTCTCTATTGACTATGATCTAATCTGAAGTAAGAGCTGAATTATATCCCTAAGTACAAAGTACCACCACATATGAGAGTATCAAGTATGTGGTAACATGGGGAAAAAACCTCTAGCCAGCACTAAAGTAAAAAGTGCCCATGTATAGGGAAAAGGTTCACATCAAAGCTACTCGAGGAACACATAAGTGTAACATTCCCACCTTTTATTTGTCCTATTATGAGGCTTTTTAAGGGGAATGATATGGGTAGACAATACACAAAGATGGCCATGTACTAGTGGTACATGAGGTTTAGGGAAGTTCAAGCACTTTCTTCTACCCTTATGAACATTTCATTTACATTTGAGGACAAAAAAAGTCTTTAAGTGAAGAAGATCTTTGTTGCCATATGCTACAGGATATGCACATTGTACATTACTCCCACTTAATGGATATGAAGGGATCCCGTGTGTATCACTCTTGGCCATTATGTCCACTTAAGATTATAAATTAAAGCTTTGCCATTAAAAGTTAAAGCTTGCAAAGCAACACGTATTAAAAAAAAAAAGATCCATGTTTATCAAATATATAGGAGCGCATATAAATGAGGATCCATAGAATCGTGCTTTTGGGCTGTGTTCGACCCATGGTGACGACTTTAGGAGAGCTCTCTCTTGGAGTCATCTATCATCTTCTGGTCAAATTTCTTTTATGGAAGCTAAGAAGCTCTTGTGCTAATAGTCAGTATGGTCAATACAGAAAGTAGGAACGAGGGGGAGTGTGCTTGATAAGGAGGTGTCTCTTCTGTGCTGTCGACTCCAACAAGTTCGAAAAATTTGAATAAATGAATGGAGCTGTCTACTTCTGTTGCCTGTTTCCTTATTAACAGAATCAGTTTGTGAACGTGTTTCTCAGATTAGTCTTTCAGAGGGGCTCGATTCTCGTCTGTGCTTTTTTGATGAAGGCCATGAAGTTGTTTCCCGTCTCCCATCTGAGCACATACCAGATTAGCTTCCACAAAATGAAATACCTGTGTTTGTAGAGAAACACACGAAGGATTTTATCCATTTGCAAGGAACTCGTCATTTTTCACCGTAGACTGATACCTCTAATTCATCTGCGTCTCGGTCCGCATCTCCAGCCCTGGCGGAAGTTCTCGATCTCCCGCTATGGAGGGCGCTCGCGATCAGAGAACGTTTCTTTGCAAGCACGTAGAGCGGGGAATTTTTCTGGAAAAGCTATCTCAGCTTTCCAAGGCGAAATTAGCGCAATGTGAATCTTGCTTAGGTAAGGGGAGATCTACTCATAAAAAGGTTGGAAGGTTGACGTTGGCTGCTCATCATTCTTGCCAGCAAGAGGAGAAGTGGGTGTGCTTAGCTTGTGGACACGTTGCTTGTGATTCTCTTTTGAACCCTGAACATGCTAGCGCAGAGGAAGAGAACGGAAACATCTCTGGCGAAAAAAAAGACGAGAATAAGGCTCCTGCGAAAGGACATGCGTGGGGCCACTTTATATTAACAAAGCACCCTCTGGCTATGCAACTAGGTGACAACTGTGCATATTGGTGTTTCATATGTCATATGCCTGTAGACTATCCTATGCCTTCTGTTGGCAATCCTAACGATTTGCAGCTACTGAATTGGAGAAATCCTTTACAAGAAGCAGCCGACGTTGTGAAAGGGAAAACCGCAAAAAGGAAGAGCTTATTCAAGGATCCAGCTAAGGCTATTGAACCTGTTAGGTGTGTAATTGATACAGTGAAGAGCGTTATTGATAGTGCAACACATTTGAGGGTTGCCGATGCTAAAAGGCTAGATTCATTGTCAATTAGCAATCAGAATCAAGGTTCAAGTAAGAAACACACGGTGAAGGGTTTGATAAACTTGGGAAATACATGCTTCTTCAATTCTATTCTACAGAACCTTTTTGCACTTGATATTCTCCGTAACCATTTCAGTCAAGAACACCCAGAAAGTGAGGGAAGCCTTACGTCATGTTTAAGAAGCCTTTTTCAAGAAATGGGATCAGAAAATGTGTCTACAGCGGGCTCAAGTGCTTTCAGTTGTGATGTGGGAATTAAAAAAGGGTTGAAAAGTTCAGGTACGTGGGGAAGTGATAGCAAAGTGTGTAATCCATCTTCCCTGTTTGATGCAATATGTGCAAAGGCTCCTTGTTTCAGAGGCTTCCAGCAGCAAGACTGCCACGAGCTTTTACGCTACCTGTTGGAAGGTCTCATCTTGGAAGAAAGAGGAACATCCATATCTCTTCCTATTGGAGAGTACAAAAAGGTTATAAGCACATCATTGAGCAAAGTTTTGGGGCAGAATGGGCATGTTACAGATTCTGATTCAGTAGAAGATGACAAAGAAAGTGGAAAGGCAAACAAACTCTCACAAAATTCTCCTTCCTTTGTGGAGAGTGTTTTTGGAGGGCAGCTTTCCAGCACTGTTCACTGTCAGGAATGTGGCCATGTATCTATTGTGCATGAAACCATGCTAGATATCTCTCTACAAATACCGGCCATGCTGGATATTCGGAAAAGACAGGTGTATACTGAAACATCCAGCGTGTTAGATGGAAGTTCTTATGAACCACCTAAAGAGAGTTCGAGGCACTTGGAACAAGTTGAAATGTTGGAGACACAGGAAGCCATGATAGAAGCAACATTAGTGCCAAGGGTTCTTAGAGAAAACATTTCAGAGTCTTCTATATCTGCTTATCCTAATGATTTTGATTCAGTTTTGGTAGGGGGAGCTGAGATGCCACCATGGAGTAAGTTTGGAAGATCTCCATCTAGGACTTCGAGCTTAACACATTATGAAAATGGTACTACAGAGAGTTTTTCACAGGGTGCTTCAGATTGTGTGGAACTTGATCATACATTCTCGAAAGTTGTTGAAGGGATTGACTGTAGCCTTTCAACAAATCAGCTGGGCATAGATCTGAATGGAAATAGGATAGATACAACTGAGTATATTGATACTGCGTGTTGTTTCAGTGCATCTTGCGAACCTTCACAAAAGAAGCAGGATGAGTGTATTTCAGCTTCATCAAAGGAAGTTCCTTCATCGTCAGAGATTTCTGTACTACCTTGTGAAAGTTCAGAAAGGATGTTGAGAGACAATGATGAGCAATCAACTGGATCTCAACATTCCAAATGTCAGTGCAGTTTGGACAATTGCTCATTGAAAGTGAATAAAAATTTGTCAATATCAACGTCTGAAGATATAAAGCGTGATGAATCAGGGGCTCCATATTCGCAGACAAAGGAAGCTCAAAATCACAGGTGCCAGGAAATGCAGGCATTGGCCAGCCATCCTGATATTGATCAAATAGGTGGAACTCCTGATACGTTGAAGCTTATTAATGGTGAAACGAATTGTGAAGTGTCTGTAAAAACCAAGGTAATGCTGGAATCTGAACAGTCTCTAGATTCTGATGGTGTCATCTTACCCTCTTCTATAGAAGCTTGTCTGGCTGATTTTATAAAGCCTGAATTGTTAAGTGGTGAAAATGCATGGGAATGTGAAAAATGTTCTAGACTTGCTGTCAAAGCTTCACAATCTCAGCCACCGCATAGTAAAGTGAAGTTTGGAGATGGGAATGTTTTGAATGAAATCTTGAAGCTTCCAGGGAATGATGCTTCTCACCTGAGAGATGAAAAATCTGTAGTCTTGAATGCGGAAGCTTTGTCAGACGCCCCTACCATTTATGCCAAATTAGAAAGTACAGCTGCAAGTGACTACCATAAGTCTGAGGAAATTCTCAGTATGACTGCCAATCTTGGTAATTTAGGGGAGAGGTCATCCACAATAGATATGGAAGAGGCTGGCAAAAAAACGTCACTCATGTCAGTCAATGTATGTAACGGTGGTCCTAAACCAGACACAGAGCAGTTGAGTGATCAGCATGGAAATGAAAATTCCCAGAACTTGCAGACAGATAGATCAGTTGATCCCCATCCAATGCTTATCAAGCCTGAACAAGCAGAAGGCAATGGCTTGGGTCATACGTACAGCAAGATCTTGCCAACTTTAAAAAGGGATAAGTTGTCTTTCTTATCGAGTCTTTTTTTCAGGACAGATAATCAAAAACTGAAGAATGATAGGCATCAGAAGCTTGTGAAAAGGCAGGCAGTGAAGAAATACTTAATCTGCAAGGTGCCGAATGTTTTAACAGTGCATTTGAAGAGATTTGCCCAAGATGTACGAGGACGATTGAGCAAACTTTCTGGCCATGTGTCTTTTTCAGAATACTTGAATCTTCAGCCTTTTCTAGATCCCAGGTATGTGAAGAATCAATTGCAGATCTGACACTTTGTTGCTGCGAAATGGATTGCATGTCTTTTTTCTTTTTCCCTTTTTAAGATTTTTCTGGAGAGCAATACTTTCTTTGATGAAATTCTGTCAGATGTTGCCGTAGAAACATATTAATCATAGTTTATGGAAAAGGAATCATTTGGTGACTGTGATTTTGTTCCAATGAATTATGGTATGTGCTGTTCTAACTTCTGTGTGGATGATCACACAGCTAATAGAGTGTGGTCTCAAACTTTCATAGCTATGAATTATTTTAACTTTGACAGATGCCGAAAACGTAAACATTTATGAGAAACAATTTACATGACATATTTGAGTACTCACCTGTTGAATCAATCATGAGGACTGAAATGTGTATGGCTATTGGAAGAGATTTATTTATCCCTTGGGCTGTGTAAGTCTTGCCAGAAACATTTAACTTAGGCACTTTTCTAGTGTCTACATATTTTTGGAAATCTAAGGAGTGAGTGTGGAAAATGTTTATGACTTTTGGGCAGCTAGTGATAAACATTTAACAAAACGGGTGAGAGAAGGTTTTTGGAAGTCTAAGGAGTGAGTGTGGAAAATGTTTATGACTTTTGGGCAGCTAGTGACAAACTTCACTATAAATTTGGCTTTATCTAGGATGGCTCTTACCCATGGAATTCCCCCTATCTCTTCTGTGAATAGATCTAAGCTATGTGATGCACAATGTGTCCATTTGGTTTTGGGATACATATCCTCAATCATACACCCAATGAACACACAATTAGACCCATTATTGGTCACAACTTGCACCATATTTTCACTCCCCACATCCTCAATGGCTTTGTGCACATCGGAAAATATGAATTGGCCGGTAACCACTCTGCAAGTATGGCACGTAAGAACATTGTGCGCTTGCATGAAGAAACAAGAATGTTGTAAACCTCTTCCTCGTGTCTTACCAACCATCACATAAAATAGATAAGCCATACTTTTCCCATGAACTCCTTAATGACAACTTCTGTGTATCAACTAATGTTCTCTGTTTGGAGAGCTATGAGGTATTTAAGACTTGCCCTCATGGACCCTCCCAAGGATACCCAATCCTACTCAGCTTTTCATGGCGCTCTTCCATGTATGTGTGTTTGCCACATTGAATGGGATACCACATTCAATGAAGAGCTTGGTTATTTCTCGGGTTGCTTCATTCATTGATTGTTTTTGTATTCAAGCCCTCATACTAGCTTTCACAAATATATCTCTCTCTGGAATCTTGGGTCTAGGATCCACGGAGATGCTCACTCAGCTAATGCTCTCAGTGCATGGCTTTTTGGATACACTAGGGCTACAATCAACGACATCGATGGGATTGGTTTGTTCCTCATTGCTATGTGACAATAAGAATGAACCAAATGACATCTTACCCACCCCTTCTCTCAATTGAAGCAGAGCAGTTAGCTTCTCTCAATCCTTGGGAGAATAGAAGAGCATTTTCCAATGCCTCCAACTTTTAATCCAAGGAGAGAGCCTTGATATGGGATATGGTGCCTGTGTAAACTCCCATGCAATAATTGCATTGCCATGTATTCTTGCCAAATTCTTTCACATGGTTTCAAATAATATTATAAGTTATTCCCATGACGATATAACTTAAAGGATAAAAGTTGAAAAGTGTAGGTACTAGGTTGAAGTTTGAACTATATGAAATCTCTCTCTCAAGAGTCAAGGCCCAAGGGTAGAGTGTAGCTCTCTCTCTCTCTCTCTCTCTCTCTCTCTCTCTCTCTCTCGTCGTGGCAAGTCACAAGTTAGCCAAGAGGATGAAGGAACGGGCGTGCAGCTGATCGGTCAAAGATCAAGTTTGTCGTTGAATGCAAACAGCTGAGTATACATAAACCCCAATTCCAACAAGAATGTAGAAAGAGGATTTTTAATGAGAAGGAAAGAGCATCAGGTAATAATGCTGAAGTCTTCAAATGAAGAATCATATGCATGTATAGGTATTGAAGAGGTAGCTTTTGGTCAAGCAACATTAAATGTAGTCTTAGAAAATCCTTGAATTTTTTATTATGGAGCTATTAAGCAAGAAGGTATTTTCTGTTGGAAACAATGTTAGAATAGCAGAAAACCCTAATTTCCAACAACCCTAATTTTTGGGTACTTAGCAAAATTTTGATCACAAAAGATAAAAAAATTTTATTAGCCCATTAGATAATACTTGAGGAGAGCTTTCATTTGGTATATAACATTAAGTCGTCAGAGGTCCAAAAATGGAGGTCCAAAAATGGTAGAAAACCCTAACCCTAATTTCTGTCCAAAATGGTTTTTTACATTATATGGTTCCCCTCAGCCTTCACATTAAGGAAAGCAAAGTCCTCTGTCTATCTCATGCTTAATATATGAGATCGTGGCATTTTTGGCCTAAAAAGCAAATTATGCGATAAAAAAAGTGATCGCTAATTTGGAGTTTTTTCCGCAAAAACGAACCTAGATTTTGGATTTTTCCTATGATTTCATCGTGGGCTGATCTAAGGTGTGAGTTATTTCAAAGTTTTTGGTTCTCCGGCTTATGTTCACATGAGAAGAAGGATTGTGATAAGCTCGATGTAAAAGCCATTAAAGTTATCTTTATTGGTTATGCAATTGAAAGCAAAGGATACATATTCTATGTTCGAGAAATAGGTAATATCCTACTCTCACGCAATGCATATATTTTAGAAAGTCAGATTTATGATAAGTGGCAGAGATTCTAGATTTCATAAAAGAAAATGACTATGCATTTTTTAGAAGGAATTTAGATTCTTACGTTCAACCATATAAGGAGGATGTTTAACCTTCTCAAACCCTAAAAGATGCACTTGATAAAGGTGAAGAGAGAGTTCCACTACCTACATCAGTACCTAGTCCATCATTAGTACCTCTTGATGTTCCAACTTATGAAGTTGGAGAAGATTCCAGAGTTTCAAGAGAAAGAGATACTGAAGAACTAAAAGAGATTTCATCACTTTTCAAGAATATGCGGTGGTTATATCAAACGTGGAAGGACAACAATATAAAGAACTTCACAGGATGAACCCGAAGTTAGACAAGGACGAACATGCAGATGAGATAAATTACACAGAACATTTTGAGATTCATAACATTTTAGCACTAACTTCAGTTGAGAAAGAACTAGCTAATGTTAGAGATGCACTATAAAGTCCTGTATGGAAGAAAGCTATGCAAGAAGAGATTGATTCTATTCATAAGAATCAAACATGGAAGTTTTGTGAGTCACCAAAATGTCAAAAGGCAATTGGTGTTAAGTGGATCTTCAAAATCAAAAGAAAAGAAGATGGTACTATTGATAGGTATTAAGCAAGGTTAGTAGACTGTAGTCAAAGGTTATGCACAAAAGAAAAGTATTGACTATGATGAGACTTTTGCACCTACTTCTAGAATGAAAATAGTAAGAAGAGTACTTTCTCTTGTTGCATTCTTCGGTTGGATTGAGTTCAAGTACAGAAATGAGTGTATTTACACAACACAACAAAAATATAGACATATTCCAAACCTATGCAAACACCTATGGATGTTAATGTGTCATTACAAGTAGAAGCAGATTCAAAACCTTTTGATGCTACTCTACATAGTCAAGCTGATTGATCTATTTATGTAATACATGACCTGGCATTCAGTTTGCAGTTTCTCAAGTATCTAGGTTCATGCACAGTCCGCTCAAGATTCATTGGAATTCAGTTAAGAGAGATATTTTCAGAGATCCGAAGTTTTGCAGATTTTCGAAATTTTGCAGACATCATAAGTTTTGTAGATTATTGAACCTTGTACCATTATCACATTGAAGGGGGATTGTTGGAAACAATGTCAGAATAGCACAAAACCCTAATTTCCAGCAATCCTAATTTTTGGGTACTTAGCCAAATTTTGGTCACAAAAATTTTTATTAGCCCATTAGATAGTACTTGAGGAGAGCTTTCATTTGGTATATAACATTCAATCATCAGAGGTCTAGAAATGGTAGAAAACCCTAACCCTAATTTTTGTTCAAATGGTTTCTTACATCATATGGTTTCTCTCAGCCTCTACATGAAGAAAAGCAAAGTCCTCTGTCTATCTCATGCTTAATAGCAAAACTAGAAGTCTTTCCTACTTTCAAGAAATTCTTAGGTGTGGTTGAAAATGAAAGTCAAGCCAAAATTCAGATTTTGAGAAGTTATAGCGGAGGAGAGTATTTGCCAAAAAGACTTCAAGTCTTTTCTTGAAGACAAAGGAGTCTCTTATCAACCCACTATTGCTTATACTCCAAAACAGAATAGTGTTGTAGAGAGAAAGAATAGGATCCTTTTTGAAATGATGTGTAGTTTGATGTCCTCTAAGAAATTTTCACATAAATTTTGGTTTGATGGAGTATATATAGACAACCACATTCGATCCTTTTTGAAATGATGTGTAGTTTGATGTCCTCTAAGAAATTTTCACATAAATTTTGGTTTGATGGAGTATATATAGACAACCACATTCTTAATAGATCTTCCACAAAATCTTTAAAGATCATGACACCCTATGAAGCTTATTATAGAAAGAAACCTAATGTGACTTACTTCAAAGTTTTTGAATCTCAAGCTTATGTTCACATTGAGAAGAAGGATCGTGGTAAGCTCGATGTCAAAGCCATCAAAGCTCTATTCATTGGGTATGCAATTGAAAGTAAAGGATACAGATTCTATGTACCTGAAACAAGTGATATCTTTCTCTCTCACAATGCTTATGCTATAGAAAACCAGATTTATGATAAACATGCATAAATTCTAGACTTTATTAAGGCATAATTATGCATTTTTCAAGTCAAATTTAAATGCTTACATTCAGCCATAGAGGAGGGATGAACAACCTACATTTGGGAACAAGTATCTAAAAAGCACATTGAGCTAACATATTCACGTACAAGTGAAAATGTAATATACTTATTTACCAAAGCATTATCCAGAAAAAGACATAAGAAGTTATGCAGACGTTTGAACCTTATATGATTATGACATTGAGGGCGGATTATTGGAAAACAATGTCAGAATGCTCAAATCTTCCAAAAATTCTAGTAATCCTAATTTTGGTACGTAGTTAAAAATTCGGTCAAAGATGGTCGAAAAGTTTTATTGCACCATTGGAAAGTACTTATTGTGAGCTTTCTAATGATATATAATACTACATTAATATGACCTACAAAATGCAAACCCCAATGTTTGATTTGCGTATGGTTTTCACTTAAAGAAAAGCAGTGGTCCATATTTTCCCTCACAAAAGTAGATCAAAAGCATTTGAAAATTTGTCTGACTACATTAAAGCTTCAAAAGCAAAAATCCTACGCCAAAAGAAGCCCCACACATGGATTTCTCAAAATTCACGCAAAATCTTGCTTTTTGGAATAGCTTTTTAAGTTTTTTGTCAGGTTTTTTTGGGAAGCAGCTACAATAAAGAGGAGGTTGAGCCCTCATTGATCAATCCAATTGTAAGCTTATCAAGCTTCAAGCTCTAGAGTGAAGAGCTAGGAGGACTCTTGGAGGTGTATATGCAGATTTGGAGGAGATTTTGGCAGCTTATCTTTGTTCTTCTTCACACTTCCTAGCGTGCATGCTGATTTTGGAGGGTTATGGCTTCTACTTTAGGGTTTGTTCACGTGCAGATAGTGTACCAGGTATTTACTTGCCACTTCATCCCTAGAAGTGACCATGTTGCTGCGCTACATCAGAGAACACCTAATTTCAGATTAGGATTTGCTGTAATAACTGTGTTGAATAGTTTATACCCTTATTTTTGCACATAATCACTCACATAATACCTCTTAGACACGCACGCATTACTTTTTAGTCAAGGGGTATGATGCGCTAAGGTCAAGTATTGGAAAGGTCTTGGATTAAAATTGTTATTATTGATTGGGCCTACCACACTTCCAACAATTGTGAACCTACCAAGTCTTTTTTCCTAGAGACAGATGCCCGTGAGCACAGTGCGTTCAGCTTGGTGCGCGTAATGTGAGAGGACCGAATGGTATCCGAAGGTAAGGTGCGTCGGAACAAATACATATATATTAAGAAGAATTAAGATATAGTATATACATGTATATTATGCATGTTAAAACTTACACATAATAAATTACAACCATTAGTGAACCATGTGGCATGTGCCATGATTTAATTTTTTAATCTACACTATATATCAAGATTTACAATCAATAATCATGACTCACAATATATATTATACTTAAGCAGATTATATATTATATATTATATATTACAGCTATCTTATTGAGAGCTGCCCCGACCCGCTTTCCATGGATTTCAGCCATAGAGCGAGCCGTGTTTCTTACCTCGAGGCGCCGCTCTTGTGAAGAGGAGATTCAAGGCCAATTCTTTCTCGAGGGCACCTTAATATGCATACCCAAAAAGGTAGCTTTTGCAAAAGCAATATGCTTTGCCCTAGCCGCCATGTCTACCTCTAATCGTAGCTAATTTCACAAGAATTCGGTAATTCTGTCTCGAATCCCTCTCACCGAAGTCGTGTAACCTAGGCTAACAAGGCCTTGGAAAAAGATCAAGTTTCTAAGTGCTTGATGGGATACAAGGCTTATGAAGTGATGTTTATATGTTTAGAGAAAATACTTCAGTGCCAAGAATCTATTTTTGGCATCGAAGTATTCTCTCTAATTCTCCTTTGATACTTAGGTGGGCTTTTTGAAGTGCCAATTTGGCATTAATTCTAGCCATTAGATCAATAAGTGAAAGTTACATGAGATTGTGACATGTGCTTTTCACACATTTCACACAATAAAATCTGCATTTGACCATTGACCAGAAATTAGGGTTTGACTTTTGAGTGGGAAAGTGATGTTGGCTAGCAGAGTGTTATATATGGTTGGATAGCTCTCTTCGAGCTCTACAAAATTATGGAATAAAAAGTTAATCATTTTTTGGCCAGCTCCTAGTGGAAGGTTCCATTTGTTACCAAAATTTTGTGATTTGCTAACAATAGGCTTGAAGCTGCCCTAGGGGTTGAAGGGCTGGCCCTTGGGTCACCTTGGGAAAGCCTTCGGTTGCCCCTTTGGGTGGTAGCCATGCCCCCAAGGAGATCCACCCCATTGTTCCATGCATGAAACAAGCCCTCAATGGAGGTGCATGGAGATGAGTGATGTACATGTAGGACGTACTCCAAAAGGGTTTCTTCCATTTCACTCATATGATGTTGGGTGGTCTTTATTAGGGTCTATAATGACCCACCTTGAGCCTAGGAGCGATGACATCCCATACCACCATACTCACACCATGCAAGTCTATGGGTTACTCTACCAAGGGCCAAGAGTTTAAGTGCCTCATATGAGGAACATCTACCGAATGAGCCCAAGGGTCCTATTTATAGACTCATTTAAGGAGATGGCCCAATTTGCGCTAGCTAGAGCCTAGACACTCCAACCTTGACTGGACACTTCATTTGGGTCTAGGGTGGTAACACTTTGTAGTACCTCAAAATGGACTTCACTGCATTGGTTTGAAGGGGATGTAACACTTTCGAGTACGCGAAAATGGACTTCACTCCATCCTAATGTGCCCTTTCAGGATTAACCATAAACCAGCCCACAGCTCCTTTTGAATGGGCAATGTTTGTTCTAGTGCATACATAAATGATTAACAAGCTGATGCATATTTATTGGCCATGTGCTTTTCAACAAAATAACCAAGCCCCCTGATAGATATAAATAAGAATGTGATGTAAAGTCAAAGTATTTGAGGTGTATCACCTCTGTTCTTCACTCTCGTCAGGTCCATGCTACCTCATTTTGTGCTATGAGAGAGATCTTTCAAGATGGATCCAATTAGGACCCTGAAGTTAGAGATGATTTGAAAGTATCCTGCAGTGCAGAGAAAACTGCTTATAAGATATTTGCCTTCCACTATAGAAGTGTAGTCCTCTATATACTGGGTAAACCTGGCTCAGGGATTGAGGTTGTGCAGCAACTGGATACTTGCTTCCAAACACATGTAATAGAACAAATTTGTCTATGAAGTTATACTTAAGCTGCACAAGGATTATGATATCTTGCTTAACCATTGTCCTATGCCTCTTTGAAAGTTGTATCCAAGAGTGCCCCTCATGAGAACCATGTGAACCTAGATGTATCCGATGATGTATCCAAAAGAGCTCAAGTGTACCAGAAAGAAAGTCAAAGCTCAAGGGGAATTCAACAAGAAGTTTGGCTTAAATGGGGCTTGTGAATCGAAATGATGCTTGGCTATGAGGATTGCATAAGGTGCCTGGTTCACAAGCCTCTCACAAGCGGTTTTGAGTGGTGGGGTGGCCAGCTCAGCTTGTGGAAACCTCATGGTTAAGCGAGTCCATGCTAAAACAGAACTGGGATGGTTGACCATCCTGGGAAGTGTGTGAAAGAGGCCACGGAGAGCTACGTGGTGTGCTCGGTTGCCCAAACACCAAGGGAGTGGTCTGCTGCGTGAGGAGAGAGAAAGTAGAGAGAGACTTGCACAGAAATTTTGAGAAGAAAATGGAGAAGCTGAAGTTCAGGAAGTCCCATTCAAGTTATGAGAGTTTTGGGACCAAATATGTATGGAAACAAATATGTATGGAAAGCTCTCGGAGAGACATATCACCTGGAAGGGTCTAAACATACAAAAGGAGAGTCCTTGGGGCCTTTAGCCCCAACAATGTGCTCCCCAATATATAACAAATATGTATGGAAAGCTCTCGGAGAGACCTATCACCTGGAAGGGTCTAAACATACAAAAGGAGAGTCCTTGGGGCCTTTAGCCCCAACAATGTGCTCCCCAATGGAGATCCTATTAAATCCAACCATATTAGTATGTGTGTACAAGTATCCAAATTTCATGTTTTCTCCTGCTCCAGAAATGGTAGAAACTGTAAGACTTCTTCTTTCCCAAGTTTCTAAAGCTCCCTCATATAATGAACAGTCAATGGAGCTTTGTACATGACTTTCTCGAGATTTTCCACACTTTGATAGAGAGACTAAATGGTAAGATTCATTTATAGTATTGAGGTCATGATTTGACTTCTGCTTTTTATGTCACATCAGTTGTAATGTGTAGCAGGACTTATTAGGAATCCAACATTTTAAGAATTCTTAGCAGATTCAGCATCCAACATCAGATTCAAGCATTGGTCTCTTTGAGCAATTAGTCCTTTTTTTTCAATGGTATTTAAAAAAAATTTGATTACCTAATTAATATGTCACTCATTACGATGTGTGGTATTATTATAAAAACTATCCCATGTTTGTCGTGTTTATGCTCTTCTTGCTTTTTGTGATTATTGCATCTTTTGTCTATGGAAATGTCTTTCCCCTTTGCAAAATTTCGTTGAAATATATTTATGAGAAAGATAGTAGGGAGTTCTTTGTTGACATCTTGTGTGGCATGCTGAATCTATCTTGCTAGAACTAAATGGTGTTTGTACTTGATTCCCTGGACCTCTGTTCTTAATTCAGCTTCATTGAACAGGTGCCCTGATTACCACGATTGCATATATAGATTGGTCGGTATTGTTGAGCACAGTGGTACCATGAGGGGTGGCCATTATGTGGCATATGTGAGGGGCCCTGATGATGCATTGGATGGCTCCTGGTACTATATCAGTGATTCAATGGTCTGCAAGAGTAGTATTCAAGATGTTCTTAGCAGAGAGGCTTACCTTCTTTTTTATGAGCGACACATCACAAAAAGAGGGGGTTGATTTATGGACTAAAAGCTGTGTCTTGGTAATAGCATGTCTATTTATCCATGTATGTCATTGCCTATTTTCTATGCTGTTGCTTGGGCAAAGTGCTTTGAAGCAGAATTTTTTGCGTTCTCAAATATGGATAGGTTTGAAAAGCCCATGATCTCAGAGGTAAAGTTTGACAGCATGATTTTTCTCCCAGTTGGATCTCTCCAAAGAGTCAAAGAAAAGAAATTAATCTTCTAACAGGCCAGATGTCTGATAGAACCAAGTAAGACATGGGTCAAGGTTGTCATGGAAACAATTCTCTAACCGGTCGGATGTCTGACAGAATAAAAAATGACATGAGTCAAGGCTGTCATGTCAATATGAATAAGCAATGAAATTTGCTTCTCGTATCGAGTTGGAATCGCAATACTGGGGACACCGGACTGAACCTCAATCCTTTGTAGATAGTTTCCTTTTTTGTCATGTGTGTCCATGTTTGAAGTCAGGTGTGATGCCATAACTCTTATCACACTGAATGAGAAAATCATATTCTTTAGTTTTCAAATGGAAGCTCGAAAAGTATTGGAATTCTTGACATAGATATTGTTTGGAACAGCTTGTGGATTAAAAATTGGATTGCCATTGTTCCCTGATTTACTGGGGAATTGTTCAAGGCAGTGTATATTTTAGCTCATTGTCACGTGTACTCATCAATCATAACTGTGCAAATGAAGAGGTATTTCACAACGTCATCTTTTGTCACTGACCAAGCAGAAACATTGTCAATTCTTTTATCACACAGGTACATTTTGTGAAGAAAATTATGTGATCAGTAATATGTGATCGTTCAAGTCCCATTCCAGTTATAACAACTATGGGGATTTAAACTATATGGGCAACATATGATGAGAAAAAGGTCATCACCCAGGTGTATGTGGATGTTTCTGATTGTGCAATGTTCCAACTCTTACTGGTCAGCGTATATTTGATCCTAAATTTGACTTATTACAAGAATACAGATTTTTTTCATATGACATCTATTGACTTGCACAAGAGCTGCATGGGCATCTGGTGTAGAGATGACGGGTACCATTATTTCATGAATATGTTTGACTTTTCAATTCCTGAGGTCTGGAATCTCTATAATTATGTGTGGTTCCTGTTGTGTTGGAACTTGGAGCTAACCCAGGGATAATCTGAATGTAATGCAGACTTCCATAAGAATTAAGCTTAAGATTTCTTGAACCTAATATTGTAGGCTTAGTTCTTTGCCTGTACAGAAGCTTTCAGACAGAGTTACTTTCCAGTAGCGACCAAAGACAATACATGAAATAAGTTTTTGATCTGCTAATTAAGAGATGTATCTGGTCTGATATGTAGTGTTGATATATGGTCTGATGATTTCCACCTTTTGTTTCAATGAATGATGTCATCATGCATGAATATCTGTGCATGTATGCACGCACAATGAGATAGTTATATTGATACCCGTTAAACATGTCTTGAAATACTTTTTCTGGTGATCTGAAACCAAATAGTCGTAGTTGACCAGTTTCGTTCAGTTTCTTTCACAATAAAAATTGTGCACAACTTTTTTATAGAATAATTGTTACAAAAAACATTTGGAACCTTGAACTCAGTTCATGATTAAGTAACCCATCTTGATTTAAAAAAAAAGAACTTTTCATTTCTTTAATTCGCTTGATTTTTTGGTTAGGGATCTGCAGGTGTTTAGTGCCATTTTGATTTCCGATAAAACCATCATAAAGTTATCATAGACTTTTCTTTGTGCAATATTCATATGACAACAATTGCATAAGCACATTCAAGGTCAACGTTTGATTGCATGTTGATAATCCTATAAACAAGTAATTATTAGTGCTAGTGTTTGATATCTATATGATCATGTCAGATTCACATGTATAAAGCTATACTTTATATGTATATAAATGTGAGCTACTGAAGAAGGGTTGAGGAAAGGCAATTCTTTTTTTAGTCGTCACTATCCACAAGTCAAATATTGTTTTTTGTTGGACTATTCTAAAACAGTTTTCAGAATAGTAGCATGCAAGCTTCGAATTTGAATCACATATAATGATTTTGGAATAGTTGTTCTTTTTGTTCTCCCTAATCGCCTAAACACTTGATGTTCCAAAAATTTTGACTTGCTCTACAAAGATAGAACTCCATGGGATTGACATAATAGTTCTTTTGAGCATCCAATTATCTACAATTCTCAATTTTTAGGTGTACTCTTTGGAACGTCTAAGCACTTGTGACCCCCTATGGCTAACTTTTGGATTGGCTTTAGTAGGCAATGTTAAATTTTTGAGTCTAAAGGGCTTATTTTTCTAATCAATGATCTCTTAACGTGCTTGATTATTTCAACAATTAATATTGGTTCAAAGTGCAGCCATGTCCTCATCCGTAGCTTTCTCCCAATGTGTGTTTCCAACTGCATCTTCAAAACAAGAAGGTTCAACATCTTTTGTTACCTTGGTATGTAGGCATAATGACAAGACATGTAACTATCATATGTTAATTGTTGCAATGAATTTCACATCCTTCCAAATCTTCTTGGTCCTAGGTCATTTCTTGTTGTATCATTCGCATATGCCTTTTTTACTCTTGGAGTCTTCACACAAGGCAATCCAAGTTCCTTATCAAGGCTTTCTTTTAATCGCTAGATTCTTCATCAATATCTTCAAAAGTTGTAGATGTTTTATTACCAGCAAAAACCTTTTCTTTACCTTTCTTGGGCATAGTCGATGAATTCGCTCGATTGAAATTTCCACCCAATCTTCCTCTGCATGGGTTTTAGTTGGAACTATTGTTGGGTGACATATTAGATCCACTCATGGAGCTTGAGATCTTGCACTTGAGTTTTCAACATTTCCTTTGTCATTTGAGTCGAGATTAAGTCCTTTGGCATCCACATAGAAGCTTGACATTTCATTAAACAACATATCTCTGCTTACCTTCAATTGTCATGTGAGTTGGTTGTAACATTTATATCCCTTTTTCTCAAGGGAATTCCGAATGAAGATATATCTTTCTGTTTTTGGATCAAGTTTCATCCTCAACTCATTTGGAACATGTACATATGTAATACAACCGAATACTTTCATATGTGATAAGTTTGGCTTTTTACCTATAAACTTCTCTTCATGTGTAACTTGATGTACAATAGTAGTCGGAGTTGTATTCATGATGTATACAGTAGTATGTATAACTTATGCACAATAACAATGATGCATTTTTATGTTAAACAACATTTTGTTGTGGTGTGTACTTGCATGAAAATTGCCTGTAAATTCCTTGATTTTTTAGAAAACTATTGAATTCATTTGATATGTGTTCACCTCCTCCATTATATCTTAATTTCTAAATATACTTTCTGTCTGCTTCTCTACCATAGCTTGCCACTCCACAATGTCATCTTCTATTAGCTCACAAACTTAATGGTATTGTACATCTATATGCTTGGTGAAATCATGAAATATTGGGTTCTTTGCAATGGCCATACAACTTTGATTATCATATTTAAGTATAATCACAATTTGTGATGGAAAGCCTATATTTTAAGAATTCTTCTCAACTAGACTACCTTATGAGGAAAAGCAAGACGCTTTGTACTTTGCTTCCATGGAGGAGAGCATGAGAGTTGGCTTTTTCTTGCTTACCTAAGAAAATATTTGTGAATCAAGCAAGAAACAATATCCAAAAACTAATTTTCTAGAATCACAATCTCCAAACCAATCCAAATCACAATACCCTTGAAGCTTATCACTTGTGGTATAAAGAATACCAAAATCCAAGGTTCCTACAATGTACCTTAGAATCTGCATGCCTACATTCCAATGACTCTCTTTTGGTTTGTTAAAGAACTTTCTCAATGCTTCAATAACATAACAAATATCTGGTCTAGTGTTGCACAAAAAGATAAGACTCCCAACAAGTTTTTTGTACTTCTTATCAAACTTTGCGATAATTGAGCTACATGGCATACATTATACGTAGTAAATTTTGAACCATCAATGAATTGCATGACCACATCTCTCTTAGAGTTTGAGGTCTATGGAAGCACATGAATAACACAAAGAAGAAGAAGAAGCTTGGAGCACAACACACAATACTGAATGTATTACCAAGTGAATGTACAAAGATAAGTAACCTGTTAGGGTTATAGGCATATATACAAGCTGGGGGAAAAGAACCTCCTAAAGAGGAAAAGAAGTTCCTCGACAGTCCTAAGTGTGTTCACACACATCACTACCAAAATATATCAACAAATCCCCCTTGGGAGTGATGCAATGAACAAGAAGCTGGCACTTATGCATAAGGAAGTACCAATCTATGTGGAAAGAGATCAATCCACAAAAGGAAGTAAGCCCAAATCTTTACGGAAAGCTTCAAACTTCTGCCTAGGTAGAGCCTTTGTGAAAAGGTATGCAACGTTCTCTTGTGTGGGCACATATGTCAAACTGATATCTCCAGTAGAGAACCTCTATCTGATATAATGATAGTGCAACTCAATGTGCTTAGTACGAGCATGGAACACATGGTTCCTCACAAATGCCAATGCGCTCTGATTGTCAATGAAGATGGTAGTGGCAGAAGACTGAACAACACCCAAATCAACCAAAAGGCATTTGAGCCACACAGACTCAATAATTGCTATGAAAGCTGCCCTATACTCAGCCTCACAACTATAGATGGCCAGAGGAGGTTGCTTCTTGCTCAATCAAGATATGCATGAGCTACCAAAGCATGAAGAAAAAACCTTTGTTGGACACACGAGTGTCATAGCAACCAACCTAGTCAGAGTCAGAAAAAGCATGTAAATTTGGGGGTAGTGATCTCCTCCTTGGGGTAAAACAATCCAGGTACTCGTGTATCACTCAAGTAGCAAAAGATGCACTTAACCACCCACCAATGCTTGACATTTGAGAAACGCATAAACTTGCTCATATGTGAGACATCAAATTGAATATCAGATCGAGTTATGCATAAGTAAATCAAGCATCCAACAACCTGCTGATACAGAAGAACATCAAATGCATCTCCAACATCATGAAAAATCAACTGTTAACCTGTTTCCATAGGAGTGGCAAGAGATTTGCAATCTTCAAGGCCAAAACATTGTAATAATGTTTCAATATATTTTGTTTTACAAAGAGCTATTCCACCGTCAACTTGCGTAAATTGAATGCCCAAATAATGATGCAAACGCCCGAAATTCGACATCTCAATGAGGCATGCAAATCAGCCTTAAATCAACAATATGCTTCTCATTAGGACAAGTGAGCAACATGCCATCAACATAGACAACAATGATATGAAGCACATCATTTGCACGCTTAAAGTGCTTTTAGTTGGGTTGTTGTCAAATCCATTTGCAATCAAGTAGGCATGTACCTTTTCATACCAAGCACGTGGTGCTTGTTTCAAACCATATAATGCCTTTTTCAACCTACACACTTTGTTTTCATGCCCTTTTTGCATAAAACTAGGGGGATGAAAAACATACGCTTCTTCATGTAAGTCACCATTCAAAAATGCAGTTTTAATGTCCAACTGATGTACATTCCAAACATGATGGGTTGCAAGTGTATAGATGCTACAAATCATAGTCATTCCATATGTGGGTGCAAAGGTTTCATCAAAATCAATTCCTCTTTCTTGAGCATAACCTTTTGCAACAAGCCTAGCTTTGTACCTGTCAATTGTTTCATCAGGTTTACGTTTCAACTTGTATACTCCTTTATTCCAAATGGCCTTTTTTTCATAGAGGCAAATCACATAAAGAACAAGTACCATTCTTCATAATAGCATCATATTTTGATTGCATAGCAGCCATCCAATTTTTTGAATTTTCTACTTCATCAAAAGAAATAGGCTCGTTCTCATAACAAATACTAGAGGGAGCCATGGCATAGAAATCTGACGCAAAAGAAGCACTATGAGAGCATAAACGGGTACCATATGATAGAGGTGCATCTAATTTGCTATCTCCTTAGTACATGAAAGTAATGGCTGAATTGCATCTTCCTCAAAAACAACATCACGGCTGGTCAAAATGCATTTAGTCTGTGGATGATATAGACAATAGCCTTTGCTTTCAGAACTATACCCAACAAAAATATGTCTTACTGCTTTATCATCCAATTTTCTGCATTGTTGTTCATGCACTAATGAATATGCCAAACAACCAAAGATACGAAGATGAGCAACAAATGGCTTGCAACCATGCCAAGCCTCATATGGAGTAATAGACTGCAATGCTTTAGTGGGATACCTATTAAGAACATATGCTACACACATAACAACCTCAAGCCAAAAACTATGTGGTAAAGCCTGAGTTTTGACCATACATCTTGCCATCTCCATTAGTGATTTGTTCTTTCTTTCAGCAACTCCATTGTATTGAAGTGTATACGACACTATACAATGATATTTTATCCCATATTTAGCCAGAAATGCATTAAAGTTAGATTACATATATTCCCCTCCTTGATTAGAACAAAGGGTGCCTATTTTACATGTTTATAAATTTTCATTGACAACTAGAAACTATTTGAAGCATATAAAACCTTATGATTTTGCTTTCAATGGATACACCCATGCATACATAGAAAAATCATCAACGAAAGTCATTAAGTAAAGGTAGTTCCCAAAAGAAGGTGTTTGCATAGGACCAGAGACATCATTGTGAACAAGGTGCAATTTTTGAGTAGCTCGAACTGAACCATCTTTTGGGAAGGAGGAACACTGCATTTTGCCAAAATGAAGCCTTCATAGACATGTTTACCAGGTGCCTCAAGTTTGGGTTAGAGAGGACACCATTTCAAAGTTTTGTAGGCATAATAAACTATCAAAATTTAGGTGACCAAAGCATGCATGCCAAAGCTTTGCATGTGACATAGCCCGAGAATATTGAACTGCACATGCTGAATCATTCATAGATTTTTCATAATCTATGAGCTTATACAACCCACAGCATAAAATGCCAAAAGCAATAATGACATCGCCATTTAACAAATCATGAACTATACATCTCTCATCATCAAATTTCACAACCAAGATGATCTTGGTTAATGCTAAAACTGATAACAAATTTTTCTTGATCCTTGGCACAAATAAAGCATTCGACAATGTAAAAGAACTACCATCAGTAGTAGTCAGAATGATCTTACCAACTCCCATGATAGATAAGAGGAGTTGTTGGTGCATGTGATACTATTCCCTGTAAGGGTAGTCTCAAGTGAATTGAAGAAATTGCGCTACAAGGTAATATGTTTGGTTGGCCCATTGTCAAAGTACCAAACATCTGAGTCTACTACAGACATATACTGTTCATGAGAAGATGGATCATAATTGCAAATAGTAGTAAATGCCCATTCTTCATTCTACACAAGATTAGCAGACTTTATTTTGGGTGTAGAGTCCTCTACAACAACCATTCCAACCTTTCTCTTCTTTGCCTCTTTTGCAGCCAGTTTTGGATAACTCTTTATGACATGATCATTTCCTTTACAATATTCTTGATTCTGTGCTGCAAGGTAAAATTTTTGATTTCCCCATTGTCAAATTACCAAACATTTGATTCTACTACGGACATACACTGTTCATGAGAAGATGGATCATAACTGCAAATAGTAGTAAACGCCCATTCTTCATTCTACACAAGATTAGGAGACTCTATTTTGGGTGTAGAGTCCTCCACAACAACCATTCTAGCCTCTTTCTTCTTTTCCTCTTTTGCAGCCAGTTTTGGATAACTCTTTATGACATGATCATTTTCTTTATAACATTTGCAAAAAAATTTTTGCTTTTCTGTTTTCTTCTCATCTTTTTCTTCCTTTTTTGATTGTGCAAAATTAGTAGATCTCTGCTTACTACTAGATGAGCACCAGTTAACTTTGCCCTTTTGATTAGCTAAAAAAGCTTGATCTACTACATGCATGATGGACCTGTTTTGCTTGGACTGATCGTCCTACAGTAAAACAGACTAACTCCTCAAATGTTAAGGCATTTGGATTTCCTTTCATCATCAACCAAAGTGTAGAAATAAAACTCTGATATGAATCTAGAAGACCATTCAGAATAGTCTACACAAGTGAATTATCGGACAAGATTTCATTTGTAGAAATCAATTGCTCCTTCAAATCTTTGATCTTTTTCAAAAAGCTATCCATAGAATCTTCTTCATTCATATGCTCACTCTCTAGTTGTTTTTGGAGATAAGCAACACGAGCCTCATTTCTTGCTTGGTACAAAGTGGTAAGTGTATCCCAAGCATCCTTTGCTATTTTGCAAGAGTGAAACTGAGGTATAATGGCACATTTGATAGACAAGCTATCAACACATGTGCCTTAGCATCTCTGCCATTTCAACAAAGTTGCTCTATAGTAGGTGCAACAGGAACTTGAGAACAAACATGAACCTAAAGATCAACATCTTTAATGCCATCTACATCACCTTCAATAACTATATTTCCAGGTGGAGTACGTCATTTTTCAATATCTTGCACAATATTCTATAGTCCTTTTGCGACCAATACATGACACATCATATATGCCAATAATGGGTAATTGGTACCATCCAACTTATCCTCAACAACCAACATACAAAATACATCATCACTTTTAACCATGGCCACAAGCTAAAATACCAGATGCAAAAAAATTATTGTATCTCAAAAAGTTGTACAAAACTACCCTATCAAGTTCTGTTAAACTTGTAGGAGACTTTGAGACATTTGTACTGGCGAACCAAAATCTCTATATATGTTTGGCACAAAAAGATGAAATCGCCTGCACATACACTATGGTAGTGCATTTGGAGGCCGAAACGAGCTCATATCAAAATTTTGACACCAAAAAGTGGAGCTTTTGTGAATCCTAACTCCCTGAATTGCTCACAATTTTTGTGTGATTCTAAGACTATGACTGGAGCGGTGTTGACGATGCCCTAGATGAAGCAGTGGCCTGCTTTGATACCAATTGTTGGAGTTTGAGGTCTGCAGAAGCATGTGAAAAACACAAGGAAGAAGAAGAAGAAGAAGCTTTGGAGCACAACACATAATATTGAATGTATTACCAATTGAATGTACAAAGATAAGGAACGCATTAGGGTTATAGGTGTATATAGAAGCCAAGGGGGAAAATCCTCCTAAGGAGGGAAAAAAGTGCCTCGGTGGTTCTAAGTGTGTTCACATACATCACTACCAAAATATATCAATAATTTCCAATGCCGACAATGTCACACTGGTAAGAGTCACCAAATCTCATTGTACCAAGAGACTTTGTTGCATAAGTAGAGAACCATTCTCTATGTGGTGTCACATGGAAAGAAGCACTAAAATCTAGTAGCCAAGTATGGGAAAGAAAATCAAGTATAAGAGCTTTAGTGGGCACACTATTGTCAAGTGTCAACACATCAACATCATCAAAAATAGCATTAATTTCTTCAATCGTCACATTTGAACAAGATGGTGCATGTAACTGTTTAACATGCTCATCAACATTCTGTCCTTTACCATTAGCTTTCTTTAATAATCTTTCTTCAACATGCCCATCAACATTCTATCCTTTCTTATGAAAATAATGGCATTGGACATCCTTCTTGCTTGATTTACTTCTACTCTTGTTTTGTTTACCATTATTTTCCTTGTTCTTATTCTTGCCATGTTGCTGATTCTTTCCTTGGTATGAATCACGAACATTATATGCATCTCCACTCTCACTGCCAACCATAGATTTTCTATGAATTTCCTCACTCAAGAGTGCTCCACATATTTCATATTAGACCAGTTTACCACCATGTGCACTATTGCTAATAACCATGCAAAATGAATCCCATGATGATGACAAGGTTCATAACAACAAGATTGCTTTCATTTCAATATAACATCAAAATCATTTAGATGAGAAGCAATAGTATCTGTGTCCATGCAAAGGTCATATAACTTTCTCATCAAGTGCTACTTTATTTGATGTCGTTTCTCTTTCATATGTATTGCAGAACTTCTTCCAAAGCCTCTCTACACTTTCACAATCCAATATTGTAAAGTAAACATTATCTGCTAGGTGCAATGTAAAGTAAACATTATTTGCTAGGTGCAATCGAATGGTAGACCTAACCATTTCATCCAACTCATCCCAATCGTCTTCATCCATGTCAGTAGGCTTCTTTGAGATTCCATTCACTGGCTTTCTTTGCCTTATCTGAATCAACACATCTTTAATATGATTCTTCCATAGAGTAAAGTTTGTGCCATCAAAATTCTGGATCTCAAAACAGTCTTGGACATGCAGGTTATAGCTCCTCTTAGGAACACTGACACTAGACCTTGATCCACTAGATGTGCTTGAGATATCTGATGCCATGATGATAGAGAACTGATTGGAATGATAATGGAGCTATGTTGCAGAGCGAAGAGAGCACAAGGCAGAGAAAAAGACGGGCCCCAAAATTTTTTCGATTTGGACACCATATTTTTGTATCATAATCATTTTGTAATATAATTTTCAAAATGTAAAAGCACTAGAGGAGTCCTCTAGATGCATCCCCATAGAAGATTAGTAGCTTACCCATGTAAATTAGTAGGAAATTAACCTTTTAGTGAATAAAGTGCCGGTCTCTTGTGTGAAAGGACCATTTTTAAGGCACATGTATATAAGTCAATTTGTGACTCTTTGTAAAGACTTTTTGCCATTGTGAGAATCAAGAGCACAGAATTTCGAATTTGTGTCTTCTCCTCTCTGTATCTTCTTCTTTGTGAGCTTGTATGCATGTGTGTGGCTTGGAAAGAGTGTTAGGAAGTGTTGTCAATCCATGAAAGTGTTTGTTTGCTGTGGTTAAGGTGTGTGTGAAGTGTAGGAAGTGCTGAAGTGTAGGAAGGTCATTCCCGTGACTTAGTATTTTGCTCATAACTTGAAGTAGAAGCGTCAAAATTGAGTGAAAATACCACCATTGGATGTGTGTTCTCGAGAGCTTCGAAATGCATATGCTAATTGCTATATTCGGAGTTCGGAGCTGGGAGAAAAGCTCAATTTACTGTTGTCTGTTGTTCCAAGTATCGCGACACCATGACTGACAGATGAAGCTTGTTTGGATTAGTCTTTGCCTTGTTTGCACTCTTTGAGTAACTCATTTGCATTGATTGTCATTTGAATGCATGTCTTCATACACTCGGCTAGGTTTTGATACTCATTGGATTGATAATTAAAGCGTGAATCCCCACTATATGCACTTGAGGGGGATTGAGGTATAGTCTCTTTCTCTGCAAGTCCCTAGGTTGGAACTTAGGTACACAAGCTAGAAGATTCCAAACACCACTAAGGCTAAAAAAAAGTATGAATAAGTGGGAGATTCTGAGAAAAATTTAACATCCTCCCTAGAATAGTAATGACCAACCAAAAGGATTATGTGAGAATAAATGCGCTCGCAGCAATAAGTGTATTAGGGAGTAAATTGGCCACTGTGTAATTGATAAAACCGAAAATCTCGAATTTTTTTTTCAAATTCCTCTCTACAAAATGAGCATATGACTGGTGTCAAAATCTCATAAAATTGTAAGTCCTAACATGTAAAACTACATAGTGAATCACTAACTCCATTGCATATAATTTGTTAACCAAAAGAAGCCAACTAGGCTTATCGAATAGCTATGAACATCTAGCATACATCTCTTATGGTGAGACTGGGTAAGTCTTCCACTTGCATCACTGAAGAGACCCCAAAATTTGGGTGTTTTCCACTTAAGGAAACCTCACCATGAACCTCTTTATCAATGTCAAAATCTTTATGCAAAAAACGTAATTGCTATATCAATGACCACATGGATGCACATAAGAGGTATCCACAAAAGCATACATAGTGTGTATGTGCTCAATATATGCAATAAAATGGTTGCATTGCATATGTACATGTTCTAGATGGTTTGAGGAGGAAGGTTGGTCCAAAAGAAAAAAAAATGTATTTTCATTGGGTACTCCCTTGAGCAAAAACGATATAAAGGTTGCAACCCACTCACAAGACATGTGAAGCTAAGAAGATGTGGTTTCTGATGAAATATCAAGCTTCTATGCTGATGCAAAAGGACTTAATGTTGGATCAAATGACAAAGAAAATGTTGAAAATGCAAGTGTAGAATATCAAGTTCAGAGTTGACCTAATATCTCACCCAACATAGTTCCAACTTAAACCCATGGAGTGGAATATTGCATGGCAATTTTAATCTAGAAAATTCATCAACTACATCCAAGAAAGGTAAGAAAAGATTCATATGGATAATAAAACATCTATAGGTTTTGAAAATAGTGATGGAGAATCAAGTGGTTCAGAATAGAGTCTTGATGAGGAACTTGGATTGCTCTCTGTAAAAACTCCAAGAGTAATAAAGACACATGCAGAACAAGAAAAGGTTCAGCATCTTCTATTACCTTGGTCATGTAAGCACATGACGATCCATGTAGCTATTGTATGTCATTGTTGCAATGAAGTTTGAATCCTCCCAAATCAAGAAAGATATGGATGAGGAGATGGCTACACTTTACGGAAATGAAACATGGAAGCTGGTTCCATTATTGCAAGGAAAGAAACCCATAGGTTGCAAGTGGATTTACAAGGTAAAGCACAATGGTGATGGTAGCATAAGTATGTAAAAAGTAGGATTGGTAGTGAAAGGATATACACAAACATATGATTATGAGGATACATTTAGGCTTAGATCTAAAATGGCTCTTGTTAGATCACTTGTTTCATTGGCTACAACAAAAGGATGGATTTTGCATGAGATGGAGTCCTGAATATGTTTGCAGGTCGAAAAAGGCTTTGTATGGGCTTAAACAAGGCTGTCGTGCTGGGCATGTAAGGATTGTAGATTATTTAACTTCAATTGGATTTTCTATGTGTGATGCAAATCACTCATTATATGCAAAGAAGGTTGGTGAAAACATCATAATTGTGGCTACTTATGTTGATGTTTTTATTATAGGTGGTGATAATGAAGAAATTATTAAAGAGGTAGAGAAGCTCCTTATGTAGGAATTTGCCATGAAAGATCTTGGTGTGTTGCATCATTTTTTGGGGCATTGATTTTATACATAGAAAAATAGGTATATGGTTGTCCAAAAAGGTAGTATGCATTGAGTATGTTGCAAAAGTATGGTATGGAAGATTGTAATCCAATTTCTATGCCATTAGATCAGAATTTGAAGTTGAATGCTACCTCAAGTGAAGCATTGGAAAATGCTACTATATAAAGGATAATTGTGGGAAGTTAGCATTCTAGATAGAAGATTTACTAGTGGTTTTCTACTTTCACTTGGGAGTGCTACTGTTACATGGAGCAATAAGAAGTAACCCACTATTGCTTTGTTGAGTACAAGGGCTGAGTATAGAGGTACTGCAATGGAAGCGTGTGAGGCATCATGGCTAGAGATGCTAGTTGGAGGTTTAGGTGTAGAAATGCAAAAGCCTATCATCATTTATTGTGATAAGCTTAGTAGCATTTAGTTACCGTAAAATATGCTTCAGTGGTGTGATGGACTAGAGTAAGCAAAAAATCACTTACACTCATACAATGGCACATAATGCATGTGTTGGAGTTAGACGTCTACAGAAGCACATGAACAACACAAGGAAGAAGAAGAAGCTTGGAGCACAACACACAATACTGAATGTATTACCACTAGAATGTACAAATGTAATTAGCCCATTAGGGCAATAGGCATATATACAAGAAGGGGGGAAAAACCTCCTAAAGAGGGAAAAAAGTGCCCCCCAACGGTCCTAGAGTGTTCACACACATCACTACCTAAATATATCAACAAATCTCTCTTGGGAATGATGTAGTGAATAAGGACCTGCCACTCATGTATAAGGAAGTGCCAAGCTATGTGGAATCAATCCACGAAAGGAAGTAAGCCCAAAGCTTTGCGAAAAGCTTCAAACTTCTCCTTAGGTAGAGCCTTCGTGAAAAGGTCAGCAATGTTCTCTTGCATGGGCACATATGCCAAACCGACCTCTCCAGCAGAGAACCTCTCTCTGACATAATGATAATGCATCTCAATGTGCTTAGTGCGAGCATGGAACACAGGGTTCCTCACAATTGCCAATGTGCTCTGACTGTCAGTGAAGATGGTGGTGGTAGAAGACAAACCAACACCCAAATCAACCATAAGGCATCTGAGCCATGCACACTCAAAAGTCGCTGTGAAAGCTACCCTATACTCAGCCTCATAACTGGAAGTAGCCACAGTAGGCTACTTCTTGCTCAACCAAGACATACATGAACTACCAAGCATGAAGCAAAAGCCACTAGTGGACACATGAATGTCATAGCAACAAGCCCAGTCAGAGTCAGAGAAAGCATGCAAATATGGTGGAAGTGATCCCCCCTTGGGATAAAAAAACCCAAGTAGGCGGGTACCACTCAAGTAGTGAAAGATGCGCTTAACTGCTTGCTAATGCTTGAAACCTAGGTTTCAGAACTGTACCCAACAAAAGTACATTTTACTGCTTTATCATCCAATTTCTTGCGATGTTGTTCGGACACTAATGCATATGCCAGACAACCAAAAACACGCAGATGAGCAACAGATGGCTTGCGATCATGCCAAGCCTCATATGGAGTGATAGACTACAATGCTTTAATGGGACACTGATTAAGTACATATGCTGCACACATGACAACCGCAAGCCAGAAACTATGTGGTAAAAACCTGACTTTTGACCATACACCTCGCCATCTCCATGAGTGACCTATTCTTCCGTTCAACAAATCCATTTTGTTTAGGTGTATAGGGCACTCATTGTACACTGATGGTTTATCCCACGTTCAGCCAAAAATGCATTAAACTCAGAAGACATGTATTCCCCCCCTCAATCAAAATGGAGGGTGCCCATTTTACATGTTGATAGATTTCATTCAAAACCAGAAATTGTTTGAAGCACATACAAACTTCGGACTTTGTCTTCAATGGATATACCCATGCATGCCTGGATAAATCATCAATGAAAGTCACGAAGTAAAGATAGCTCCCAAAAGAAGGTGTTTGCATATGTCCACAGACATCACAATGAACAAACTGCAATTTCTGAGTAGCCCAAACTCAACCATCTTTTGGGAAGGAGGAATGCTGCATTTTGCCCAAAATACAACCTTCACATACATGTTTATCGGTTGCCTCAAGTTTGGGCAAATAGGACAACATTTTAGATTTCTATAGGTGTAGCAAGCTAGCAAAATTTAGATGACTGTTGGCATACAAGTCAGATGAAGAGCATACTAGCACAACGGAGCAGTCATGCACAATACGGAAACAAGGCCCAATCATTTTTTCCATGGACCATTTACAACTCAAGTGATTTTAATCACTACACAAACATTGTAAATTCCGTTTTTGGTAGAATAGACTCCATTTTGTGCAAGCCGAGGAGTCCTCGAGCTTGAGGAGTATTAGAACTAGCTACATATCAATTTTCATAATTTTTAGACTCTGTTTGAGCCCTCAAATAGGCTCTAGAACCTAATTTTTAACTAGGCCGGACACTAGGTCCGGACAAGACCAAAGCTAGTTAGAAAACTATAAAGAGAGCTAGAGAGCTCATTTTTGGAGGTTAGATTGTTTGTGAATTGAGCTTATGTAAGAGACTTTTTGACTAATGCAAAGAACTCCATTGTTCCTCTCCTTGTGCTTGCCTTGTGTGCGCCTGTGTGTGTGTATGTGTGTGCATGCTTGTGTGCTTCTCACTCACACACTTGTGACTTCACTTGCTCATAGTCTTCATACTAGTCCTCACGTCTCCACAGATTGACAATTATGAGGTGAATCTTCTCACGTTGGTACTCACCATTGTTCTAGAGTGACACCAAATTTGGCGCCGTTGCCGGGGAGAGAGCTTCGAGGACGAGCGTGTGATGGTAAGACGTCGAGTTGAGACATTGGAGTTATAGGTAATATCTTTTCTTTTCCTTATTTTTCTTCATTTTTTCTTATTTTTGCATCACCATCATCACCATCATCATTCCCACCATCTCCCACCTCCATCTCCATCTCCACAAAAATTTCAATTTTTTGGTCATATTCCACTCCCCACCTCATTTCCCTCATTCCATTGTGAGAGAGAGCGAGAGAGAGCTTGCATGCAATCTGCTTTTGTGTGTTTTTTGAGCTTTTGTTGCAGGAACTAGCTGTACCACCTTCTCCAGTAGCTTGCGCAGGTACGACAAACTCTGCACAAGTCCCGGGATGACGACCTCTGTCTGTCGCGACAGACAGAAAAACTTAATATTTTGTGAATGCGTGTTTGGCACGGTAACCTACACCATTAGAGCACTCCAAATCACTAGAAGTTTCTCAAAAAATTTGTGTTTTTTCAGTCTATCGCGACAGACACCATCTATCGTGACAAACACCGTCTATCGCGATAGACCAAATCACGACAGACGACAGACACCGTCTATCGCGACAGACACTGTCTATCGCGACAGACCACTCTATTGCGACAGACACTGTCTATCACGACAGACCACTCTATCACGACAGACACCGTCTATCGCGACAGACCACTCTATCGCGACAGACACCGTCTATCGCGACAGACCACTCTATCGCGACAGACACCGTCTATCGCGACAGACCAAAACCACGACAGACGATAGACACCATCTATCGCGACAGACCACTCTATCGCGACAGACACCGTCTATCGCGACACACCGTCTATCGCGACAGACACCGTCTATCGCGACAGACCACTCTATCGCGACAGACCACTCTATCGCGACAGACCACTCTATCGCGATAGACACCATCTATCGCGACAGACCACTCTATCGCGACAGACACTGTCTATCGCGACAGACACCGTCTATCGCGACAGACAGCCCCCCACGACAGCTTGTGTCTATCGCGACAGACACCGTCTATCACGATGGACAGACATTTTCGACAAAAATTAAGGGGTAAATTTTTTGGAAATTTAGGCTAAATTTTGGGCATATTTGCACTCTCAAATACTCACACACTTGCAAAGGCCTTAGAAAAATGCATTAAACCTCCTGAAAGGTTCAGTTTGTCTGTTTAACCCCCTAAACCTTGAACGGTCATAACTTTTTCATACGAAATCCATTTTTTGAGCTCTAGGGCTTGTCGGAAAGCTCGTGGCATATACTACACGCCCTCAACTGTTTTTTATAAGAATAATGCGTTGATTTTCAGATATGATATTTGGAAGTTGACACACTGAGGGGTAGGAACACCAAGGGAGCTCTAGAGGAAATTTTTAGCAATACAAAAGGGGGAACAAGGGTCATTAAAAAAGTGTCTGAAATAAATTGTCTGTCAATTGAAGGATCAAATTGAAGCTAAACCTGGGATTCTTACAGGATCATCGAGAGCTCTTGGAGAAAGCAAAGCAAGTGCCAGGGCGAACAAGCTTGGGAACGTGCTTCCTGGGTAGACCAGCATCGCCAGGAGGAGAAACTTGAGGTTGGAACATCACTTAACCCCCTCAGTCAATTCTTAGCAGAGGCTAAGTGCGAGTAGTTGTTCTGATTGACTAGGGGTATGATAGGAACACTCAAGTTTGAAGAGCCCTTAATTTCTCAAGTGCAAGGGTAGGCTAAATTGTAGCCAAGGGATAACTTAAAGGAAAAGAACTTAAACTAAGCGGACGCAGAACATCAAGTACAACACACGAAAGTGCTCCTGATGACGCTTAATTAAAAACAAGAAAACACATCCAAAGGAACTTAAAAGGAACAAGTGACTGGTACCAAAGAATCAGCAACGTACAAAGGGCATATGAACCTTAGGTCAGGTAGACACCTAGCCATGCTCACATGTATATCACAGTTAAGGGCAGAGTACAATCAGCTCCAGCAACATAACGCACGACTGCAAGAGCACTCGGAGACACTACAACACCGCCTTGCTGCACTAGAAGAGGAAAATGCTCGCCTCCACACACAATTCCAAACTCTCCAAGAGGCTCATGGCATATAGGAAGTACAGTTATAGAACACAGATCAGGAAGCAATACAAGTGGTAGAAGGTCATCTACGGACACAGCTGGAACACAATTCAAAGCTTTAGCGAAATATGGCCCTACTCAAGCGACATCTTGCTGCCGCTCATGAAGAGAATCGACGCCTGCAATTACAAAATCAGGAAAACCTAGAAGCAGCTATCGAAAGCACACCTGGGGCACCCATCAGCCCATCAAAGTTTCAAGCAGTGACCCCCGACAATATCAAGATCATATTGGAAGACTATGCCATGCTGCTTGAAGCACATGACCAGCTATCAGAGGAACTGGGTCAACTGAAGCAGAAACACCAAAAAGAAACAACAGCTGCCTCTCAAACCACCTCCTCCGCGGCTTCACTTCTCACAGACTCAGAGGCCTTAAAAGATCTCCAGAAACAGGTCACCGAATTGCAAGAACGTCTACTACAATATGAGAGACCACCTTCCCCTCTAGAGGCTCCCACCGATGAAGAAGTAGTACAAATTCCTATGGAACAAACATTTGAAGAAGAATACGACCCACAACCCTTCCCAGGAGGCCAACAAACGGAAGAAGCTCAGGACACATTCGAAGCACCACGGCCTCCATGGCTACGTCAAGTGGAGGAAATCGGGAGTTCTCACGAAGAGCGCACAGTAGTGCAAAATCAAGCCATGCGGGTCATAGAGGAAACTGTGCTACAATCTGCTTACTTCAAGAACCTGTCATCGAGACGCCTTATCCTCTCATCTGAACTCCAATACAGGCCTTATTATATTATTTTGGCTGATTATAATGCAGAAATACAGAGAGTCACGGGTAAGATTCCTACCTTTGCTACCCAATTTCAACCCGAAGACCTTCCTCCAGAGGTGCAAGAAGGCAAAATTCGTCAACCCACCTTGCGGCAGAAACTTCTAGAGACATATCCAGAAATGCTACGCACATGGAACAACGCACCTTTACATCTCCTATACAATCCATGCTACGGTCCAGTTCCACACCGCAGGTCTTGGAAGGCATTCAATATCAAAGTGCAGAACAATGCGCAATGCAAGGAATGGCTAAACTACCCGTACATTGCGCCACCACAGGGACCACCGTCGGTAGCATACATGATGGGAACAATTCGACATTGGATGCCGCGATTGAAGCCCATGCCAGATGTGGCAGCTCAAATGATGCTTAAGATTTTAGATATGATGCAGGTAGTCCTGAAAACCTTTAAAAATGCAGCCGCACCACAGGTACGTCTACTGGGGTTTACCAATGGAAATTATGATTTGGTGTATGACATGAGCACCACCCCCAGTATTCGTGTGGCTTACGCCTGGCATGCACGCATCAAATACCTCCCTGCATGTTATAAACAGACCTTCGAAGAAATGTTCAGATCAGGTTTCTAGGAGTATCACTCGGAGGTCTTCGCACCGATGCCAACACACCTGCTCCATCTCTTTGCTTGTGAACAACCAATGTACTCTGAGTACTACACCACACCGCAACCAGAGGTTCCTGGCGCAATAAATTGGGATGCATTGGAAGCTGATCTCGCAAGAGGCTTAAGGATAGGAGAACACGAACTTGCCACCAATGTCATCCAATACTATATCGACCACCCGATAGAACAGAGGTCTGTCAGGGGCGACAGACGCTAGGAAGGGGGGAGTGTTGGCATACAAGTCAGATGAAGAGCATACTAGCACAACGGAGCAGTCATGCACAATACGACAACAAGGGCCAATCATTTTTTCCATGGACCATTTACAACTCAAGTGATTTTAATCACTACACAAACATTGTAAATTCCGTTTTTGGTAGAATAGACTCCATTTTGTGCAAGCCGAGGAGTCCATTAGAACTAGCTACATATCAATTTTCATAATTTTTAGACTCCGTTTGAGCCCTCAAATAGGCTCTAGAACCTAATTTTTAACTAGGCCGGACACTAGGTCTGGACAAGACCAAAGCTAGTTAGAAAACTATAAAAAGAGATAGAGAGCTCATTTTTGGAGGTTAGATTGTTTGTGAATTGAGCTTATGTAAGAGACTTTTTGACTAATGCAAAGAACTCCATTGTTCCTCTCCTTGTGCTTGCCTTGTGTGCGCGTGTGTGTGTGTATGTGTGTGCATGCTTGTGTGCTTCTCACTCACACACTTGTGACTTCACTTGCTCATAGTCTTCATACTAGTCCTCACGTCTCCACGGATTGACAATTATGAGGTGAATCTTCTCACGTTGGTACTCACCATTGTGCTAGAGTGACAATGACCAAAGCGTGCATGCCAAAGCTTTGCATCTGATATAGCCTGAGAATCATGGACTACACATGCTGAATCATTCACAGATCTTTCATACTCTATGAGCTTATACAACCCACGACATAAAATGCCAGAAGCCATAATCACGTTGCCATTTGACAGATCATGAACTGTACACCTGTTATCAACAAATTTCACAACCAAGACAATCTTGCCTAAAGCCAAAACTGATAATAGATTCTTCTTGATCCTTGGCACAAATAAAGCATCTGACAAAGTGAAAGAACTATCATTAGCAGTAGTCAGAATGATCTTACCAACTCCCATGATAGAATAAGAGGAGTTGTTGGTGCATTTGACAATATTCCCTATAGGGGCAGGCTCGAGTGAAGTGAAGAAAGTGCACTGTGAGGTAATATGTTTGGTTGCCCCATGATCAAAATACCAAACATTTGAGCCTATTGAAGACATACACTGCTCATGAGAAGATGGGTCAAAACTGCAAATAGTAGTAAACACCCATTCTTCATTCTGCACAAGATTAGCAGACTATGTTTTTGTTGTAGAGGCCTCTACAACAACAATTCTAGCCTCTTTCTTCTTTGCCTTTTTAGCAGCCAGTTTTGGAAAACTCTTAATGACATGATCATTTGTTTTACAATATTTGCAAAACAATTTCTGCTTTTTTGATTTCTTCTCATCTTTTTCTTCCTTCTTCAAATATGCAGCATTTGCAGATTTTTGCTTACTAGTAAATGAGCTCCATTTATCTTTGCCCTTCTGACTAGTCAGCAAAGCTTGATCTACAACATGCATAATAGACCTGTTCTACCTAGACTGATCTTCCTGCAATAGAACAGAAACTAACTCCTCAAATGACAAGGCATTTGGATTATCTTTCATCATTAAATGAAGAGTAGAAGCAAAACTCTGATATGAATAAGGAAGACCATTCGAGACGGTCTGCACAAGTGAGCTATCTGGTATAACTTCATTAGCAGAAATCAATTATTCCTTCAAATCCTTGATCTTTGTCAGAAAATTGTCCATAGAATCACCTTTATTCATTTGCTCACTCTCCAACTATTTTCGGAGGTAAGCAACACGAGCCTCATTCCTAGCCTGATACAATGTGGTAAGTGTATCCCAAGCATCCTTAGCTATTTTGCAAGAGTGAATGTGAGGAATAATGGCATGTTTGAAAGACAAGTCTATCAATGCATGTGCGTGAGCATCTCTACCATCCCAATGAATTTGCTCTACAGTAGGTGCAGCAAAAACCGCAGCACGAATAGGAATATGAAGAATATTAGCATCTTCAACGCCATCTGCATCAGCTTCAATACCTATATTTGCAGGTGTAATATGACATTTTTCAACATCCTACACAATGTTCCACAGTCCTTTTGCAAGCAATACATGTTGCATCATATAAGCCCACAATGGGTATTTGGTACCATCCAACTTATCCTCAATAGCCAACATACAGAATACATCACCGCTTTCAGCCATGGCCATTGACTAAAATATCTTGATGCAGAAAAATGATTGTATTTGAAAAAGTTGAACATAAGCACCCTGACAAGTTCTACTAAACATGTAGCAAACTTCGAGATGCTTACACTGACAAACCAAAACTAGTATATATCTTTGGCACAAAAAGATGAAATAACTTGCACAAGCACTACGATAGTGCATTCGGAGGTCAAAACAAGCTCAGATCGTGATTTTGGCACCACAAAGTGAATTTGTTTTGGTCACCTAATCACCCTCAATATGCGTACCAAATTTCATGTGATTCTCACACTGTGAGCGGAGGGATCTCGACGACGCCCTAGATGAAGGGGCGACCTACTCTGATACCAATTGTTGGAGTTAGACATCTGTGGAAGCATGTGAACAACAAGAAAAAGAAGCTTGGAGCACAACACACAATACTGAATGAATGACCACTAGAATGTACAAAGATTAGTAACCCATTAGGGCAATAGGCATATATACAAGCTAGGGGAAAAAACCTCCTAAAGAGGGAAAAAAGTGCCCCGATGGTCCTAGTGTGTTCACACACCAAAATATACCAACACTAGCCTCTTTTTTCTTTGCCTCCTTAGCAGCCACTTTTGGAGAGATCTTAATGACATGATCATTTGCTTTACAATATTTGCAAAACAATTTCAATTTTTTTGACTTCTTCTCATCTTTGTCTTCATTCTTCGAATGTGAAGCATTTGTAGATTTCTACTTACTAGTAGATGAGCTCCATTTACCTTTTCCCTTCTAACTAGCTAGGAAAGCTTGATCTGCAACATGCATAATAGACCTGTTTTGCCTAGGCTGATCTTCCTACAAGAGAACAAAAACTAACCCCCCAAATGACAAGGCATTTGGATTTCCTTTCATCATCAAATGAAGAGTAGAAGCAAAACTCTGATATGAATCAGGAAGACCATTTAGAACGGTCTACATAAGTGAGCTATCTGGTATAACTTCATTAGCAAAAAACAATTCTTCCTTCAAGTCTTTGATCTTTGTTAGAAAACTATCCATAGAATCACCTTCATTCATATGCTCACTCTCCAACTGTTTTTGGAGGTAAGCAACACAAGCCTCATCCCTAGCTTGCTACAATGTGGTAAGTGTATCCCAAGCATCCTTAGCTATTTTGCAAGAGTGAATGTGAGGAATAATGGCACGTTTGACAGACAAGGCTATCAATGCATGTGCTTGAGCATGTCTACCATCCCAACAAATTTTCTCTATAGTAGGTGCAACAAAAACCACAACACAAATAGGAATCTGAAGAATATCAACATCTTCAATGCCATCTGCATCAACTTCAATGGCTCTATTTGTAGGTGTAATAGGACGTTTTTCAACACCTTGCACAATGTTCCATAGTCCTTTTGCAACCAATACATGTCACATCATATAATCCCACAATGGGTAATTTGTACCATCCAACTTGTCCTCAGTAGCCAACATACGAAATACATCACTGTATTAAGTCATGGCCACTGACTAAAATAACTTGATGCAAAAAAATGATTGTATATGAAAAAGTTGAACAAAAGTATACCTTGATGATTTTTCTAAACCTGTAGTAGACTTATTGGCGAACCAAAATTGGTATATAACTTTGGCACAAAAAGATGAAATAGCCTGCATAAGCACTATGATAGTGCGCTCGGAGGTCAAAACTAGCTCAAATTGCAATTTCGAGATGACATAGTGAAGTTGTTTTGATCTGCTAATCACCTTGAGTATGCATACCAAATTTCGTGCGATTTTGAGACTGTGACCGGAGGGGTGTCGAGGACGCCCTGGATGAAGCGGTAGCCTGCTCTGATACCGATTGTCGGAGTTAGACATCTATAGAAGCACACGAACATCACAAGGAAGAAGAAGAAGCTTGGAGCACAACACACAATACCGAATGTATTAACACTAGAATGTACAAAGATAAGTAGCCCATTAGGGTAATAGGCATGTATATACAAACTGGGGGAAAAAAAACCTCCTAAAGAGGGGAAAAAACCTCCTAAAGAGGGAAAAAAGTGCCTCTACGATCCTAGAGTGTTCACACACATCATTAGCTAAATATATCAACATGTTTATTCCATCTCTTCCAAGCTTGAAGAAGATCGGAACATTATGGATCGCCACTGGAGGATCTGATAATCTTCCACTAGAATTTTTTGATGTGTAAAACACCACAAGAAATGAATTAATGTGACACTAGAACACCTCTATGGTCACCAGTAACTCATTTCCACTCCAAACTTTGAGAAATGATAGCCAAAACCAAGAACTTTACTTCTTCAGAACTTTCCAATCACTAAAATGACATACCTTCAGTATTTTTCTAATTTCTCTATCACAAATACTTTTTCTCAAAGATCTTTTGGTGGATGAAAGTAGAAGAGAAGAGCTTTCCAACAAGCTATTACTTCCAAGAAACGGATCTCTAGAACTCAGCCTTCACAAGATGACCTTGTATGACTTCCAAAAGTGGAAATTTTGCCTGTTTTAGTAAAGATCACTGTCTAAAAATGAAAATTTGATGCCTAGCATCGACTTGCAACCAAAAGTCGATGCCACGCATCGAGTTTCAGCTTTTTTAACCACTTTTTCAGCACCTGAACTGGTTGATTGAACACAGACATGAACAAGACCACTTTTATGTTAGAAGTCGATGCCAGGCATCGACTTTATGCTGAAACTCGATGCCAGGCATCGAATTGCTCTACAAAATTCATGTTTTTTAGAAGATTCAACAATAGGTAACATTCAGAGAATGAAAACAATGACTTATCAGCACAAACTCTATGCCAGGCATCGACTTGCTTGGAAAACTTCAAGTTCTAGAATCATTTCACACAAGACAAACTCTGGAGATGGAAGAAGAAGACTTATACACATAAGTTTAATAAACTCTTTCCATAACTATGAAACCTCACAAATGCACAGGTGCTTTCTCACGCAGAGAAGCTTGACTATTCTCAGTCATACAAAATGAGTACTAACTCACTTTCTCATTGTCTTCCTATTCGCGCCAGTTGATACAAACTAACTTATATAGTTTTTCTCAATCTCGTGACTTTTTAAAAACTTCTAGAACTAAAGTGAACTAACTTTACAAATATAGTACACTTGTGAATTTGTCCCTTCACATAGGCATGTGGTTTTCTTCTAAAGCTTTGACCTTCAAATATATGTCCAATTAGTGATTGTTTCTCCAACACCTCCCCCTCAATCACTAATTGACATTCCCTGTTTCTTCATATCATCTTCTTTTCTTTTACTCCTACCATGCTTTTGAATCTACTGGTCTTCACACCATCCAAGCTCTTTGTCATTATGTCTGCTATCTGATCTTTTGTAGAAATGTACTCCACTTCAATTTCTTTCTCCATGACCTTTTCTCTTAGGAAATGATAATGTATCTCTATATGTTTTGTTCTTGCATGAAATACTGGATTTGCTACAAGATAAAGTGAACTCATATTATCTCCATGTATTGTAGGTATACCTTGATCAATGCCCAAGCTTTTGAACAATGTCTTCATCCATATGACCTCCTTAGCTGCTTCCACAAGTCCTTTGTACTCAGCTTCAGTTGATGATAATGCTACTGTATGTTGTTTCTTTGAACACCAACTTACAAGCTTATCAACAATGTAAATCATGTATCCATGTGTTGATCTCCTGTCATCCTGGTTACCTGCCCAGTCTGAGTCACTATAGGCTCTCAACTTCAAATCTGATGTAAAAGGAAAATATAATCCTTCCTTTATAGTTCCTTTGATATATCTGAGAACTCTTTGACCTGCAATCCAATGTGGGTCCTTTGGACAATGCATGAATTGTGACAAAACTCCCACTGCATAACTAAGATCAGGTCTTGTTAGTGTAGCATAAATCAAACTACCCACAAGAGATTGATACTTCCTCATATCTTTGTATTCTGCACCATCATATTTACTGAGCTTGTGATTAACTTCAAGTGGAGTTGAAGCTTCTCTACAATTTTCCATGTCAAACTTCTTCAATAGATTCAGAAGATACCTTTCTTGTGATACATATATGCCATGATCTGTATAAGTAACTTCCATTCCAAGAAAGTATGAAAACTTTCCTAGGTCACTAATCTTGAACTCTTTCTCAAGTAATCTCTTTACCTCATTGATTCCTTCATCTGAAGTACCTATGATTATAATGTCATCTACATAAATACAAATGTAGATTGTACCTTCCTCTGTTCTTTTGATGAGTAGACTTGGATCTGCTTTTGAACTTTGATATCCAAGGTCATTGAGATACTTCACCAGTCTATAGTTGCATGCTCTTGGAGCTTGTTTCAATCCATAGAGTGCTCTTCTCAACCTGAAAACAAAATTTGGATACCTAGAATCTGTAAACCCTTGAGGTTGTTTCATGTATACCTCATCTGATATGTATCCATTCAAGAATGCATTCTTTATATCCAATTGACTTAGGGTCCATCCTTTTGAAGCTGCAATAGCAATGATTGTCCTTATAGTTGACATCTTAGCTACAGGACTGAATGTCTCATCATAATCTATGCCATAAGTTTGGGCATAGCCTTTCACCACCAGTCTAGCTTTGTATCTGGCTATACTTCCATCTGCAAGCTTCTTCACTTTATAAACCCATTTATTTCCAATTACTTTCTTACCATTTGGTTTAGGAACAAGTTCCCATGTCTTGTTCTCCTCTAGTGCATTGAATTCTTTCTTCATTGCTTCTTCCTATTGTTTCTTACCTTTAGCTTCATCATAGTTCTGAGGTTCTTCATCATCTTTGACCATATATGCATAGTTCTTCTGAGTTATGTAAGAAGTATCATAAGAATACCTTTCTGGTTGTCTTCTTGTCCTGCTTGACCTTCTTGGTTCACATTTTTCATAAGTGTCTGGATACACTTCTTCATCAAATATAGGAGCTTCTTCATTTCTTCTTGTTAATCCACTTCTGGATTTACTTGCTTGCACATAGTCTTCATCTCTATTTATCTGCACAATTGATTTTCCTTTCTCACATCTTCTTACCTCTTCTTCAAATTCCTCAGCTGTATGACTTTGATCTGCATACCAGATTTTCTGTTCATCAAATGTAACATCTCTAGAAACAAGAAATTGTTTGGTTAGAGGATTCCACAACCTGTAACCCATCTGCTTTTCATCATAACCAATGAACAATTTTTCTAGCTTTGGTTCGAGTTTATGCCTAAGTTGTGATGGCACAATAAGCATATGCAATTGACCCAAACACTTTACAATGATCTAGTGTTGGTTTCTTACCCCACCAAGCTTCATATGGAGTCATTCCATTGAGAGATGCACATGGTAATCTATTCACTAGATATGTAGCTGTATTTTCAGCCTCAACCCAAAGATAATTTGGACAATTCTTCTCCTTCAGCATAGCTCTAGCAAACTCAACCAAAGTCCTGTTCCTTCTTTCTGCTACACCATTTTGTTGTGGTGTATACCTGCAGGCTATTTCTCTCTTAATACCTGCATTCCAAAGATAATCATTGAACTCTTGGGAGAAGTATTCTCCCCCTCCATCAGACCTCAATCTCTTAAGCTTTTGACCTGTGACTCTCTCTGCATATGCATGAAAATGCTTGAAAGCTCCAAACACTTTTGATCTTTCCTTCAAAACATATAATGTTATCCATCTTGTAGCATCATCAATGAAAAGAACATAATACCTTGAGCCACTAATAGATCCTTCTTTTGTTGGTCCCCATAGATCTGTATGAATGAGCTCTAGTAGTCCATCATGTTTGAATCCCTTCTTCTGAAATGGTAACCTGTGTGCTTTTCCCATCTGACATGCTTCACATTTATAAATCATATGTTGACTCTACACATTTGATAATCCTAGTACAGACTGATTAGCAATCATAGCTTTAATTCCTCTTTCATTGAAATGACCTAATCTCTTATGCCAGAGATCAAGTTCTGTAATCATTCCTTCACCATGTGTGAGCAAAGCTTGACCAATGTTTCCCTGCACTCTTAAAGTAAAGAGTCTACCTTCTTTCTTACTACAAACAATGTGATTATATTCATTCTCTAGATCTTCAACAAATACTCCCTCATTTGTAAACCTGACTTGAAAACCTTTTTCAACTATCTGTCCCACACTAATCAGGTTTTTAGGTATTGTAGGAACATAGAAAACATTGGTTAGCAAATCTGCTCCACTCTTGCATTTCACTTTTCCAATTGAATGTACACTATGTCTTGTATTATCACCTGTTTGAACTGTATGACTAGAGATGCCTTTTTCTGATTCTGACATCAATTCTATGTTTCCTAACAAATGATTAGAACATCCAGAATCAATGTAAAATACCTTTAGATCTTCTTTATCTGATGTGCTGATTGAGTTCATCATCAATGATGGTACTATGACTTTCATTTTGTGTGTCATTTGCATAGTTGTAGTAGGTGGTGTTGTAGGTAGGAGTTGTGGCGTGAGTGTGAGTACTTCCTGCCATTCACTATTTTGGTCATAACTTGAAGCAGGGTTGTTAGAATCGAGTGAAACCACTTCCAATAGATGCGTCTCGTATTGACTATATTCGGAGCCTATTGACTATATTCGGAGCCTGGAGCTGAGAGAAATCCTCGATTTACTAAAAACTACTGGTACTGGTATCGCGACAGACACTTTCAGTCTTTCAGTGAGTTTGAGAGGTGGATTAGTCTTTTGTCATTCATATCAGCTGAACCACTTCATTTTCCATCATGTGTGCACATGTCTTCATACACTTGGTTAGGTCGTTTGATCGGATTGACATATAAGCGTGTGTCAATTTCCCACTATATGCACTTGTGTTGAAAATGAAGTTTAGTCTCTTTGGCACAAGTCCTTGAGTCTTCTTGACTTAAGTACACACATGCTGCACATACCTTTTGCATCTCTGCAACCTTGGAATTTGGTAGTCCATGGACAATCTCCTTTGCCCGCATCAATTTCATACTTTGCAAGTTTGCATGTCCAATCCATTTGTGCCACATCTCTCTATCAACAATAACTCTTGCACCTTTTGCAAATATGGCTGCATTCATTTAAGGAATTTTCACATTTAAGGTGAACATCCTACCCACTTTGTTTCCTTTGGCAATCAATCTTCCATCCCATTTGTATTCTTCTACATATAATCCATCAGCATTGAACTTGACTTGTAATCCCTGGTCAACCATTTGTCCAATAGAAACCAGATTCTTTGTTATATTTGGAACATGCAACACATCACTAAGGTGTTTTACCTTCACATCCTCCATAGATAGTGCTATGTTTCTTGTATGCTCGATAGGGTGTGATGTGTCATCACCTGTTTCAACATATCTAGGAACTAGCAATTTTTGCAAAGTACTAAATCATTGTGCATGGCTGTTCATGTGATTTGAAGCACCTGAATCAACATACCAAACATTATCCTTCGATTTTGAAACACCAATAGAAATCGTATTCATCATGTGATGTTGAACCATGAATAGCTTCTCATAATCATATGCACTTGTGGATGCATAGTTGTTCTGCTACCTTTTGTTATTTTGATTCTTCAACCTGCAATCACGTTCAAAGTGTCCAGGTTTACCACAATTCCAACATCCTTTACTGTCATTACCTGAATCATTCCTTTGAAAATTTTTGTGACCTCTTTGGCTCCCCCTACCTCGAAACTGTCCTCTTCCTCTTGCATGATTATGTTGTTGACCTTGGTCTTGGTTAATATTTCCTCTTCCACTTCAGAAACCTCTACATCTACCTCTTCCTTTGCCAAAGTAGAATACTTGCTCAGAACTAGATTTTCATTGGGAGTTTGAATCCTCACCAAGATTCTTTTCTTCAATAATCAACATGAACACAAGATCAACAAAATTCAGAATATTTTCCTTGGACTGTATAGAAGTTATGAAGTGCTTAAATGCAGCTCCTAAACCACAAAGCCACACTTCCACCTTATCATCATCATCTATATTCAGTGACTCACATATGCTTTTGATTTTTAGGGTGTAGTCACTTACCGACATGCTCTTCTTTTCCAATGTATGCAACTCGTTCTTGAGTTGCAATTTTCGTGCCTTTGTATTGGTCTCATACAAAGTGACCAAACTATTCCAACCCTCTTTCATAGTCTTGGCATCATGTATGTGTCCAATCATGCTATCCTGTATGCTAACATATAGCCAATACATTACCTTTCGTGCTCCTTGATTCCATTCCTCATATGCTCTTAACTGGTCTGCAATCCGATTTCTTTCTGGTAACTATGGAGCATTATAGTTCTCTCCTTCGATGTACTTCCAGTGTCCCTTTCCCATCAGGAAATTCTTCATTCTGAATCTCCAATCATGGAAGTTCTTCTTGTCTAGCTTATCGCTCATAAGTTGACTCATTTGATCTGTGTTTGCCATTTCTCCAACAATTCACAACATTGCAAAACACTACAAGCAGCAGTTCTGCTTGAACACTATCGCACTATGATGTGACAGTTTGATCTTAGGAAAACACAGTTTTCGTGTATCAACAGTACACGGAATCACTTGAAATCCTGGATCTGGAATATATGAGTGTTGCCAAACATGACACAAGTTACAGTTTCTAAAACTGACCTGGTTTTTCTCTGGGCCCACCTTGCAGGCTCGAAATGGAGGTCGAGATGGCTCCCTAACTTTAATCCGACAAAAACAAGTGACCCAAAATGGATAACTCGCAAAAATACTTTGAGGTCTTCTACCTTCACACCAATTTTCATAGCAATTTGAGGTCGTTTGTGAATCGTGCTTTCTCCACGCCTTCTCATGTGCTCTTAATCGTCGGCCTTCTCCACGAGCTCTCTACAACCACACTGGCTTGGCTTTGATACCATGTCACGAGGAAGGAGATAAGGAAGAGAGCTCACACACACACACTCTCACAATCAAATTGAAGCAAATTGAGGCAAGGAAGAATGATCTTCTTCTTCTTCTTCTTCTATTACATAAAAAGGAATGTACAAGAATGAACTAAAAAACAAGAATACAACAAGTGCAATATGTAAAGATCAGTACATAAGGAAAAACCTAATGTTCGCGAATAAGTGAGCTGGCAAGGAACAAATGTGCCATCACTCTCGGTAGATAAATCTAATAAATCTCAATGAAGTATCCCTGACATATACCGGTGTGACCACTATACATGTCAGAGAAACGAAAAACTGATACGTGTAATCCTAGATCATCACATGTTGAGCTTGATATCTCAATAATATGCAGATATGTTTACCAAAGCATTGGATAGAGTAAAGCTACAACACTTCAAGGCATGCATTGGAATGAAGGACCTAGGCATTGAGACTTGAGGGGGAGTGTTAAAAATCAAGTCTCAATCATGAGCTCAACCACAAGTTTTTCAAGTGGACCAATAAAAAGGGAGGACCCAAAGTCTTGGAATAAAGTTATAGGCTCCAACAAACTCAATCAAATTCAAATCTCATCAAATTAGCCACCAAAAAGTGCACCTATAGTGAGTCCCACTTAGTTTAGTGAAGTCATAAACTCCAGCAAGGAGCCCCCTTGCTTGCTTACCTCATTTTCTCATGACTTTGCTTCTCTCTATCTAGAGGTGTAGCCAGGCTTTTCCAAATCTGATTGTACCACATTGCAGAGCATTGTTTGCTCTCTCATTATAACAATTTTCATTGATTTCAAGATTACTTTGGTCTCTCATATAGTGCCCTAAACTTTACCAAAGTTTCAAGTTATTTGATAGAGTGAGTTGTGAGAAATTGCCAACTTTGTGGAGGTATATCTCTGCACATAGGCATATAATGTTGCAAATAAGTAGCCTATTTTGCAGAGGGTATTTATCCCAGGTAGAATATCCATTTTGGATGATTTAAAGCTTGTTGGGTAGCTCTTATAGTCTATTATAATCAAACAAATTTTCATTTTAAGTCTCTATACAGGTGCAGAGAAAAGTTTAGAACAATGAGCATATATCATTGCTTGTGGACCTAGTGGAGGGCAACCATCTTCCATTGTTGCATTGGGATGTTATAATCATCCCCCATCAAGAAGATGGGTCATAACTGTAAATAATGGTAAATTCCCATTCTTCATTCTACACAAGGTTAGCAGACTGTGTTTTGGGTGTAGAGGCCTCTGCAACAACCATTCCAACCTCTTTCTTCCTTGGATCTTTAGTAGCCAGTTTTGGACAACTCTTTATGACATGATCATTTCCTTTACAATATTTATAAAATAATTTTTGCTTTTCTATTTTCTTCTTGTCTCTCTCATCCTTCTTTGATTGTGCAGAATTAGCAGATTTCTACTTTTTAGTAGATGAACTCCATTTTCCTTTGTCCTTCTCACTAGCTAGGAAAGCTTGATATCCAACACACATAATGGGCCTGTTTTGCCTAGAGTGATCTTCTTGCAACAGAAAAGAGACTAACTCCTCATATTTTAAGGCATTTGGATTTCCTTTCATCATCAAACAAATAGTAGAAGCAAAACTCTGATATGAATCGCGAAGACCATTCAAAACAGTCTGCCCAAGTGAACTGTCAGGCAAGACTTCATCAAAGAAATCAAATGCTCCTTCAAATCTTTGATCTTTGTCAAAACATTGTCCATGGAATCTCCTTCATTCATGTGCTCACTCTCCAACTGTTTTCGAAGGTAAGCAACAAGAGCCTCATTCCTTTTCTGTTATAAAGTGGTAAGTGTATCTCAAGCATCCTTTGTTGTTCTGCAAGAGCGAATGTGAGGAATAATGGCATGTTTGATAGACAAGGCTATCAATGCATGTGCATGAGCATCTCTACCATCCCAATGAATTTTCTCTACAGTAGGTGCAGCAGGAACCATAGCACGAACAAGAACATGAAGAATATTGCCATCTGCATCACTTTTAATAACTGTATTTGTAGGTGTAATAGGACGTTTTTCAACACCCTGCACAATATTCCACAGTCCTTTTGCAACGAATTCATGATGCATCATATAAGCCCATAATGGTATCCTCAATAGCTAACATATGGAATACATCACTACTTTCATCCATGGCCACTGACTAAAATACCGTGATGCAGAAAAATGATTGTATCTCAAAAGTTGAAGAAAACAACCCTATAGAATTTTGCTAAACATGTAATAAACTTCGAGATGCTTATATTGGTGAATGAAAACCTATATATATCTTTGGCATAGAAAGATGAAATTGCCTACACAAGCACTATGATAGTGTGTTCATATGCCAAAACAAGTTGAGATCACAATTTTGATGCCAGATAGCGAAGCTGTTTTCAACTCCTAATCGCCCTGAGTATACTCACTAAATTTCATGCAATTTTGAGATTATGATCAGAGGGGTGTCGACAATGTCCTAAATATGAATGATTTTTCACTTCAATAAAGAATATTCTGTGGAATATCCCCTTTAGTGTCGCATCGGGGGTGCTCCCTCTGACCCCGAATAAGGGAACCACTAGCCCCCTAGGACCCCTAGCTAGGGGGCCCGTTGGCCCCCTTGGATCCCCCAACTAGGGCTACTCCCTAATGGCCCAAAACTGAGAATTGGGGACCTTGGTAACTCCCTCTCCTTACAATACCTTAATGATCCAATTTGACCTTCATCCAACACACAAGTTGGTTTTCCATCAATTGGGTAATGCACGGGTTTCTCCTCATAATGAAGGCCGTCTAAAAATATGCATTAGTACATACAATCATGAGAGGTAGAAATTGGTCATCTACTAACAAGATCTTTGTCAATAACATAAACAAATATATAAAATAGAATATTTTTTTATGTTTTTCTACTAACCTTTTATTTATTCATTTAATAATCTAGATTATGATGCTCCATCTACCAATCCCCATGTCTCTTTGCTTCACACCCACTAGGTTCTCGTTTCTTTTGAATAAACTATCTCTCATTATGAAATAATTCAACAAAATCGTGCTTCTAGAGTGATGAAAGGCTTTTGTGTTTAAAAGTCGCTTCAATCATTGATTGGATCAAGCTATACAAGTTGACCAAAGTGAAGTATGACATGGTTGAGGATTTGGGCAAAATTTTCTAGTTGTACCTTAGCTTAGGGCATTAGATCTTGCAAAGCTCAATGTTTTTATGGAATTCGATAAAAAAATTTACACACAAGTCTTTTGACTTTAGTAACATCTCTGTTGCACTTATCTGTCCCTCAAGTAGCTTTGATGTGAACTAATTCCCTATACATGGGTACCTTTTACTATAGAGTTGGCTTAAGGTTTCTCCCCCATATAACCACCACATATACATGATATACTCATATCTGGTGGTACTTTGACTTAGGGATTCACATATAGCTCTCACTTCACTCATTCTCATATTATTGATCACCTATCAATAGACATCTCTTCTAGCCATCGCCTTTCTCTATGCATTGATCTCCTTCTTTGCTCTTATGTGTACTTATATTCATGCTTCCTCACTCACTCAAACACAACAGTGGTATTTGCGCAAGTTCAACTCCTTCTCAACTTGTTGTTTTTTGCCTCCATTGTTACGTGCATTTTTAATAGTGCAAATCATTTCCAAAGCACTAAATTACAAATTTCAACACTCAAAGATCATTTCCACTAGGTTCACTTGGGTTCTAACCCCCTTTCAAAGCCATTCATCTAGTTAGAATTGCCATCAAAGTTGTCGATTGTGACTTGTATTTCAACTTGCATTTCTGATTTGTTGAAGTTCATATCTTTCTACTTTTGAGTTCTTTGGTGCAATGACAAGCAACAATGAATTGTTTGGAATGCTTCAAGATGAGGATAAGTTTGATGGAACCAACTATCCAATGTGGTCTTACGTGATGAAGCATGTTCTTGTTGCAAAGCAACTATGGAAAATAGCGACAGATGTCGACGTAGATTCAGGTTCTTCTTCAAGTACATTGACTTTGCCTTCTCCACCTATGCAAAAGAAACTTAGATGGGATGGAAAGGATGCTCAAGCTCATACATTGATTTCTCTTTCTTTGAATTGTCATATTGTTCCACACATCTGATCATGCACTGCTTCAAGACAAGCTTGGGATACACTTACTTCTTTGTATGTTGTGTATAATGAAGCATGTGCTACTTACTTGAGAAAGCAACTTGACGACGTATGTATGGCTGAAAATGAGTTAGGGGATGAGTGGATGTACATGTTACATGCATCAAGGTTTTAAAAGATCAATTGACAAACATTGATGAAATCATCCCAGATGTATCACTCATTTCTACATTACTCACAGGATTTTTGTTAAGGTGCATTAAAAAATAGAATTGGCGATCCCGTGTATAATGATTGTTGGAGACAGAATGCATGCCATATGCATTTTACTACATTTCAACCATCAATATAAGCTATACAATATGATTATTGTTTATCCTATTCCCAACTATCTACAAACAAGTAAAAAAATTATAGGTAAATAAATTTATAGTGGGCATTTATTGAGCATGAATATTCATATTATCTATCTTACTACTAATATGGTACACATGGTACTTTTATTTTTTCACCCGATCATGTTTTTTGAAATCTAGACTATGAACTTTCTTTGTTAAAAGGAGTGTCTTACTAATATTTGATAACCTCATATCAAATGATACAATGAACTTTTGAGGGATTAGTAATTGTATCTTATATAAATTCTTTGAGGGCAATGTTTTGTTATGTAAGAAGACTTTGAATCCCTTTTGTGCACTGTGAAATAGGCCTTGAATGCTTATCCATGTGAATATAGATCGAGTTATTGTTGATAGTGGGATAAGAAACTAGCATAGCATGATCATATTGAAGAAATATTCTAAGGATTTATCATGGATTCCTTTTCATAATGTTTTATTATCTAATAGTGGGTATACCATTAGTCTTGAAAGAAATTGTTTTTTTCAATTGCAGGTTTAATTGAAATCTATGTTACTTCAAACTCTACAACATTTGTTGATATATTTAGGTAGTGATGTGTGTGAACACTCTAGGACCGCCGGGGCACTTTTTTCCCTCTTTAGGAGGTTTTTTCCCCCCGGCTTGTATATACGCCTATTGCCCTAATGGGCTACTTATCTTTGTACATTCTCTAGTAATACATTCAGTCTTGTGTGTTGTGCTCCAAGCTTCTTCCTCTTCCTTGTGCTGTTCGCGTGCTTCCGCAGACGTCTAACTCCAACAATTGGTATCAGAGCAGGTCATTGATTCTTCTAGGGCGCCGTCGACACTCCTCCGTTTGCAGTCTCAGATTCGCACAAAATTTGGTGAGCATACTCAGAGTGTTTTTGAGATCAAAACCGCTTCGCTCTGTGGTGCCGAAATCGCGATCTGAGCTCGTTTCGGCCTCCGAACGCACTATCGCAGTGCTTGTGCAGGCTATTTCGTCCTTTTGTGCCAAAGGTATATACCAGTTTCTGTTCGCCAGTTTAAGCGTCTCGAAGTCTGCTACAGGTCTAGCAGAACTCGTCTGGGCAGTTCTGTTCAACCTTTTGGGATACAGTCAATTTTTTGCATCAAGGTATTTTAGTCACCGGCCATGGCTGAAAGCAGTGATGTATTCCGTATGTTGGCTGTTGAGGATAAGTTGGATGGTACCAACTACCCATTATGGGCTTATATGATGCGACATGTACTGGTTGCAAAAGGATTGTGGAACATTGTGCAGGGTGTTGAAAGACGTCCTGTTACACCTGTAACGACAAGTACTGCAAATACAGGTGTTGGAGCTGATGAAGATGGTGTCGAAGATGATATTCCGCAGATTCCTGTTCGTGCTGCTGTTTCTATTGCACCTACTGCAGAGCAGATTCGTTGGGATGCAGAGATGCCCAGGCACATGCATTGATAGCTTTGTCTGTCAAACATGCCATTATTCCTCACATTCGCTCTTGCAGAACAGCAAAGGATGCTTGGGATACACTTACCACTTTGTACCAGGCTAGGAATGAGGCTCGTGTTGCTTACCTCCAAAAACAGTTGGAGAGTGAGCACATGAATGAAGGTGATTCGATGGACAGTTTTCTTACAAAGATCAAAGACCTGAAGGAACAATTGATTTCTGCTGATGAGGTTATACCAGATAGCTCACTTGTGCAGACCGTTCTGAATGGCCTTCCTGATTCATATCAGAGTTTTGCCTCTACTCTTCGATTGATGATGAAAGGCAATCCGAATGCCTTGTCATTTGAGGAATTAGTCTCTGTTCTGTTGCAGGAAGATCAGTCCAGGCAGAACAGGTCCATTATGCGTGTTGCAGATCAAGCTTTCCTGGCTAGTCAGAAGGGCAAAGGAAAATGGAGCTCTTCTACTAGTAAGCAGAAATCTGCAAATGCTGCACAATCGAAGAACCAGGATAAAGATAAGAAGAAATCAGAAAAGCAGAAATTGTTCTGCAAGTACTGTAAAGGAAATGATCATATTATAAAGAACTGTCCAAAACTGGCTGCTAAAGAGGCAAAGAAGAAAGAGGCTGGAATGGTTGTTGCAGAGGCCTCTACACCAAAAACAGAGTCTGCAAATCTTGTGCAAGAAGAAGAATGGGCGTTTACTACTGTTTGCAGTTTTGACCCCATCTTCTCATGATCAGTGCATGTCTGCAGTAGACTCAGATGTTTGGTACTTTGACAGTGGGGCAACCAAACATATTACCTCGCAGCGCAGTTTCTTCTCTTCACTCGAGCCTGCCCCTACAGGGAATACTGTCACATGCGCCAATAACTCCTCTTATCCTGTTATGGGAGTTGGTAAGATCATTCTGACTACTGCTGATGGTAGTTCTTTCACTTTGTCAGATGCTTTATTTGTGCCAGGGATAAAAAAGAACCTGTTATCAGTTTCTGCATTAGCCAAGATTGGCTTGGTTGTGAAATTCGTTGATGACAGGTGTACAGTCCATGATCTCTCAAATGGCGATGTGATTATTGCTTCTGGTATTTTATGTCGTGGGCTGTATAAGCTCATAGACTATGAAAAATCTGTGAATGATTCGGCATGTGCAGTTCATGATTCTCAGGCTATGTCAGATGCAAAGCTTTGGCATGCACGCTTTGGTCATATGAATTTTGCTAGTTTGTTACGCCTGCAGAAATCTGAAATGGTGTCCTCTTTGCCCAAACTTGAGGCACCTGGAAAACATGTTTGTGAAGCGTTCTTCCTTTCCAAAAGATGGTTCAGTTCGGGCTATGCAGAAATTGCAGCTTGTACATAGTGATGTCTGTGGTCCTATGCAGACACCCTCTTTTGGAAATTACCTTTACTTCGTGACTTTCATTGATGATTTTTCCAGGCATGCATGGGTATATCCACTCAAAGCAAAGTCCGAAGTGTTCATGTGCTTCAAACAGTTTTTGGTTTTGGCTGAAAATCTGTCAGCATGTAAAATGGGCACCCTCCGTTCTGATCGAGGGGGGGAATATATCTCTTCAGATTTTAATGCATTTCTGGCTGAACGTGGGATAAAACACCAGTGTACAGTGCCGTATACACCTCAACAGAATGGAGTTGCTGAACGAAAGAACAGGTCACTCATGGAGATGGCGAGGTGCATGGTCAAAAGTCAGGCTTTACCACATAGTTTCTGGCTTGAGGCTGTCATGTGTGTAGCATATGTACTGAACAGGTGTCCCACGAAAGCGTTGCAGTCTATCACTCCATATGAGGCTTGGCATGACCGCAAGCCATCTGTTGCTCATCTGCGTGTTTTTGGTTGTTTGGCATATGCATTAGTGCCTGAACAACATCGCAGAAAATTTGATGATAAGGTAGTAAAATGTATTTTTGTTGGGTACAATTCTGAAAGTAAAGGCTATCGTCTGTATCATCCACAGACTAAACGCATTCTGGTTAGCCGTGATGTTGTCTTTGTGGAAGATGCTATTCAGCCATTGCTTTCATGTACTAAGGAGACATCTGTTAGCTCCAAAGACATGTATGATACTTTGATGCATCTTTTTACAGGTGGACAGGCTAGCGCTGGTCCTAATGAGGCAACTTCTCAGCCTTTGCAGGTTTCATATGATGATGCAGATCATGCCATTTCTGATGCAGATTTACATGATGCACTTGTTGATGAGAGAGCTGATATTGAACAGGCAAAAACTATGCCAAAATGGCTGGTGCAGACTTTGCGTGACAGCAAATTAGATGCACCTTTGTCATATCGTACTCGTTCAGGCTCTCATAGTACCTCCTTTGCATCAGATTGCTATGCTATGGCTGCATCTAGTCTCTGTGATGAGAATGAGCCTGTTTCTTTTGATGAAGCACAAAATTCAGAAAATTGGATGGCTGCTATGCAATCTGAATATGATGCTATAATGAAGAATGGTACATGGTCTTTATGTGACTTGCCTCCTAGCAAGAAGGCCATTGGCACTAAGTGGGTATACAAGCTGAAGCGTAAACCTGATGGTACAGTTGACAGGTATAAGGCTAGGCTTGTTGCAAAGGGTTATGCGCAGGAAAGAGGCATTGATTTTGATGAGACCTTTGCACCTACATGCCGTATGACTACTGTTCGGAGCATTTGTGCACTTGCATCGCATCATGGTTGGAATGTACATCAGTTGGACATTAAAACAGCATTTCTGAATGGTGACTTGCATGAAGAAGTGTATGTTTGTCAGCCCCGTGGCTTTGTGCAGAAAGGGCATGAAAACCAGGTGTGCAGGTTAAAGAAGGCGTTATATGGTTTAAAGCAAGCACCACGTGCTTGGTATGAGAAAATACATGCCTATCTGATTGCACATGGTTTTGAGAACAGTCCAACTGAAAGCACCTTATATGTTTAGCGTGCTAATGATGTGCTTTTGATCATTGTTGTCTATGTAGACGACATGCTGCTCACTGGTCCTCTTGAGAAGCATATTGCTGATTTCAAGGCTGATTTGCATGCCTCATTTGAGATGTCTGATTTGGGGCATTTGCATCACTATTTGGGCATTCAGTTTATGCAAGTTGATGGTGGAATGGCTTTGTGTCAAACGAAATATATTGACACATTATTGCAGCGTTTTGGCCTTGAAGACTGTAAGCCTATTGCCACTCCTATGGAGACAGGTTTACGATTGAGTCTTCATGATGTTGGAGATGCATTTGATGCTGTTCTCTATCAGCAGGCTATTGGATGCTTGATTTACTTATGCATTACTCGGCCAGATATTCAGTTTGCTGTCTCACAGATGAGCAGGTTTATGCATTGCCCAGGAGTCACGCATTGGAAAGCGGTTAAGCGCATCTTTCGCTACTTGAGTGGTACTCGGCTACTTGGGTTGTTTTATCCCAAGGGGGGATCACTACCGCCAGATTTGCATGCTTTTTCTGACTCAGATTGGGCTGGTTGCTATGACACTCGTGTGTCCACCAGTGGTTTTTGCTTCATGCTTGGTAGCTCATGTATATCTTGGTTGAGCAAGAAGCAGCCTACTGTGGCCACTTCCAGTTGTGAGGCTGAGTATAGGGCAGCTTTCACAGCGACTGTTGAGTGTGTGTGGCTCAGACGCCTTATGGCTGATTTGGGTGTTGGCCAGTCTTCTGCCACCACCATCTTCACTGACAGTCAGAGCGCATTGGCAGTTGCGAGGAACCCTGTGTTCCATGCTCGCACTAAGCACATTGAGGTGCATTATCACTATGTCAGGGAGAGGTTCTCTGCTGGGGAGATCAGCTTGGCATATGTGCCCACGCAGGAGAACATTGCAGACCTTTTCACGAAGGCTCTGCCTAGGGAGAAGTTTGAAGCTTTTCGCAAAGCTTTGGGCTTACTTCCTTTTGTGGAGTGATTTCCACATAGCTCGGCACTTCCTTATACATGAGTGCCAGCTCCTTGTTCACCGCATCACTCCCAGGGGGGATTTGTTGATATATTTAGGTAGTGATGTGTGTGAACACTCTAGGACCGCCGGGGCACTTTTTTCCCTCTTTAGGAGGTTTTTTTCCCCCGGCTTGTATATACGCCTATTGCCCTAATGGGCTACTTATCTTTGTACATTCTCTAGTAATACATTCAGTCTTGTGTGTTGTGCTCCAAGCTTCTTCCTCTTCCTTGTGCTGTTCGCGTGCTTCCCCAGACGTCTAACTCCAACAACATTGTTAATATGGCCATACCTTTGATCTAAGTATGATGGCACGATTGATTTGCATGTTATTGTGTTACCATTTTTGCGTATGATTTTTGGTTTTTTCCTCTAGATGTTTTCAATAGTTGAGACTTGCTACAATTTCCATAATATTAATTTTTTTGTGTAGGTAAAGGATTTGAAGTTGAAGAATGGGAATTTTTGAAGCATTGAATTAAGTGATATGAAATTAAATAGATAATTTTACAATGTGGCTCATTATTTTTTAGGTCATCTTTTATTACCCACATAGCTAGTACACAACATCGTTGATGCATTATTGGTTTGAATAATTAGAAAATATGCTTTCGTTATTGGAATGTGGTCTTTTAATATAGATTAGTATCCCTTGATTGCTTTAAACCGATCTTTTAGGAGTTGTGGTATTGTTGGACTCCTTAATCAAAGCTTGCTTGACTATGTAGAAATTTTAGCATGATTATGTGATAATGTCTTGCATAATAGCATCCCCTCACTGTTGAATTGATAAATCCATTGAAATAAGAATTCTATAATTACCTAAAGTATTCATGGTTTTTTGCATAGTAGTTCATTAACATGTTAAGTATGGATCTACTAGAATTATGGTTGCTTCCTTGTGGATTCAATATTAGCATATCTTTGAACTACTTCATCTGGCCTAATGTTTCCATATATAAAAGGAAATCCCCATTGCGCAAGGGGTCACACACACATAAGAGGAGAGGAAGCACATAAAAGAGGTCCAAGTCAGCTTAAAGAAAAATGAAATCAATTTTTTTGAAACCAATAGTGATTTTTATCACTATCCATGTATCATACCACCAAACTTATCTTTGTAAACATTTTCTGTAATTATGGTGTAGTTTTGAAAAACAATCTTGACAAAAAAGGTAGGACTGCAACCATGTACCTTTTCGGCTAATGAATAGAAATTTGACATGAGGTCCTCATATCTCCTATTGTGGTGCTTTGAGCATGCTATTTCTCATTTGTTATTGTTTTTCTCTGTGTTATTGAATTTTGTTTGTATCTCATTGAAGTATGAAGTTGTTAATTGGTAAAGTAATTGCATAGATATTCTTATTGTATTCACTAAAGAATGAGCATACTAGCACTAAGCAATAGCCTATTAATTTAGTAAGGACAAACTTGTAACTATGCATGGCTAGCCATCTAGTATCTGGTAAGAAGTAACATCCATTGTGACTCTGTGGTAACCCAATGAAGACAACTTGTTGGATGTGATACACTTTTTCTCTCTTTCTACCTCTTTCTCTCTTCGATTTCTCTCTCTCTCACTCTCTCTCTCTCTCTTTATTGCAGGTTATTCAAGAAGCTAACCAAGCAAAAAATAACGTTCACACATATACACATGCACATACACACACATACATGTGCACATACACTTACACATACACACACATACACATGCATATGCACAAACATTTCTACAACCACATAAAAACACTTGTATGCATGCATTATTGCATATATATATATATATATATATATATATATATATATATATATATATATATATATATATATATATATATATATATATATATATACACACACACACACACACATACACACATTAACATATACTTAAATACATGTATATGCACATCCACATGCATGCACATGGATGCAAATGGAAATGCATCCACACGCATATGCATGTTTCATACATATACACATGCATATACATACATTTGTGTATGTTTATACACATACACATACACATGCACATATGTATATATACACACACGTACACATATATACACATATATACACATATATACACATATATATGCACATACGTACACACACATATACACATGCACATACATACATATACACATATACATTCACATACACACATATACACATACACTTTATACATGCACATACATATACACACACATACACATGCACATGCACATACATGCATATACACATATACATATGTACATACATTCATATACACACACATATACATGCACATAAATACACACATATGAATGAAGTATATAATTAAAGTACTAAAACACATGCTTAATATAAATAATAATAACAATCAATAGAACAAAACTTTTCGTTACTTAATACCATACTCGCAATTCAAAACATAAATGAAATGAACAATATATATATATATATATATATATATATATATATATATATATATATATATATATATATATATATATATATATATATATATATATATATATATATATATATATATATATATATATATCAATGTAAATACATATAATCCAATGTCATAATCAAGAATCCTAATCATCATCATCATCAGCATCATGATCATCCTCATCATCATGATCATCCGCATGATCTGATGTATCTGTGTTAGCACCCTGTGACGATTGAGATCATCCCTCCCGTGTCTCTCTCCACCTCATCCATATTTGCCTCTCCATAATACTCCCATATTACATATAACAAACATAAATAAGTAAAACAATTAAAACATCCATAAAAATAAAATAATTATATAAAATTTAATAATACTCACAAAGGCATCCAGATGATCTCGCATATACTCGCTCAAACGTCGATATCCAAAATGTGTAGCATACTCGATCTCATGTTTCATAGGATATGGGCCATAGTCCTTTCGCTGCATTGAAACAAATAAAAAAGATTAGTTTCTTGCATTTTAACTAAAATAAAAGATATACTCACAATAATACATATACTTCAAATGTAGCTACAAAACCATGATGGCCCATTTGGCCTAGGTGCGATTTGTGGCCCGACTCAACTCTCTTCTTTGCAGCAGTCTATTTATTTAAGAAAAAAGAAATACATAAATTAAATGTAAAAAATTACTAAAATATATGAAAATTATAAATATAAACTATTAAGTTGTATACCTTCTACTGAGGAAATGACTCCTGAAGACATAGCTGTCTACGAAAAAACTGCCACGTCTCAGGTGGTACGTTAGGTCGCCTCTTATTTTTTTCCACCATACAATATCTCCTGTTAATTTAATCTCAAACAAAAAAAAAAAAGAATCTGAATACATACACATATATACACACACATACACATACACATATCCACATACACATATACATGCAAACATATACACATACATATATGGATACATATACACATATACATACATATAACATAAACACACATATACATATCCACATATATATATGTACACACACATGCATGCATATACACTCATTCATACAAAATACATGCATTTATCCCACAATAATGTGTATTTGTGTATATGTGAATATGTGTGTATGTGTAAATGTGTATATGTGAATATGTGGGTATGTGTAAATATGTATATGTGAATGTTTATGTATGTAAATAATTAGATTATTAATATCAAATACCATTATTTGTAGATTCCGATCAATCAGATGGAACTCCACCATCATCTCCTAATCGTGCAAGGACTGTATACTGTAAGGATATCAAACATTTAATTTTAAATATATTTGATAGATACATAACTTATATATTTTTTTGTTTCTTATTATAATCAGATTCTGATCAATCAGAGGGCACTCCACCACCTCCTACCCATGCAACAACTTCACATGTGTCCTCTGATAGGAATTATGATGAATTTTACTATCAAGAGCATATTATATGTTGGTGTAACTCTTGTTATGGAACGTATCGAAGACCACGATTGGAATGTATTGAACATGAGGTAGAGTATGGTACTTTTGAGCATGCACCATCACCTGGTCAACATGGTAATGCTTGGGTATGTATTTTTTCTATAAATTAATGTCATTATTTTATTTAAAAACCATATACAAAATCAAATTACTGTTGATATACAGGAATACTTGCTCGATGATGATGATGATGATAATTTTTCTCATAATGTTAATATACCTCGTACATGTCATGGACTTTTTGTTCATCAATTACAAGAAGCAGTTTCTAGAAATCCTCTACCTCTTGGTTTAGAGACTCAAACGACTGGAGATTATCCATTGCCAGCTCGTGATCGTTCTCTAGTACACACATATGATAGAAGAAGATATGGAGGATGGAATAGAGGACCACTTCCTTTAGATGGAGAGGTTTTCAACTTTTGGGGTAATCACTATATGATTGCTCCATCGACTATTACTAATGATCGTTGTGGTCTCTTTATTGTAGAGGATTTGTATGTGCCTCCGAACTCTGAAGTCACCCTTATGTCATTTTGTGGTCCTATATATGGATGGGGAGATTGGCATCGACTTGCACATTATGTTCAAAGCATGAGTACTTATGGAATATGCTTGAATGCAGCATCCCTTACTAGTAGAAGGATTTCACATGCAGAAAATGAAAGATTATATATTGATGGAAGACCTTATATGCATGGAAATATAACAGGTCTAATAAATAGTAATCGAGGGTTACATAATAGTTCAAGGACTAATTGCACATTTGAGGAGCGTGGAAATAGTCATGAATCACCATACATGAGTAGAGATGTGTCAAGATACATAGTTGTCAATGCTATTACTACATTACATGTTGGTGATGAACTATTAGTGAATTATGGATGGCGTAGACCTCCAAGAGCACATTTTAGCTAGAGAGAGAATTAAAATTTTCTATCCATATTTAATAAATTATATATTTAATTTTATGTTTAAAGTTTACTTTTTATTCATTTATGGAATACTAATGATTTTTATTCATGTGTGTAGATTCCAACGTATGACATTGATGATATTCCTCCACACCATTCACAATTGCCAGTAAGACCTCATTTATCATAAGCTTCTATGATGAGGCTACACAAAAGTGATCCTGTGGAATATGCAAGGTTAAAATATCTATATTCAAAAGAAGATAAAGTACAAGATTTATGCGACAATGATGAAGATGATGGCATGGCAGATTTTATTGAGGATTGGTATCAAAATGACAGTGAGAGCATTGATATTTCTAAAAATGAGAAATATCTTTGAGAGGAATGTCTAAAGCATGTATATGAAGGAAGTTGTTTGACACGATTAAGTGCGAGCTTACTTATTCTCAATCTTCAAAATCGTTCTGGATGGAGTAATGTATCTGTTTCGGCACTATTAAGGTATAATTTTCAATTTTCTATCTCTCTCTCTCTCTCTCTATATATATATATATATATACATATAAATACATGCATATATAAACATATACATAATATACATGAATGTATACACACATATAAAAATACACATACATATACACACATACACATGTTATGAGAGTAAGGTCAAATTATACATACATGTATCGAATGAAGATGTTTTGTCCATCTAGCCTTTAGAATTATCCTCCCAACCTTTAGAATCTTCTTGACACATTTGTTTCTCCTATTCTAGTCGACCTAATACCTGTGCTGCTAACTCTTTTGCATACAAATATTAAGTATCAATTAGCTATGAAGGTATTAAGTTGTTAGTAAAATGGGAAGATCAAATTTATCTTGAAGATTTTGAAGGATGGAAAAATAATTTTAAAGGATGGGTAGAAAAAAAGCATCCATTCAATGCAGGTTTTTATTCTTACTTTAGCTAAGGTAAGAACAGGAACTTGCATTGAATGGACACTTTTTGTCCACTCATCCTTTAAAACTATTCATGCGTCTTTCAAAATCTTCAAGATAAATTTGATCCTTCCATTTTACTAATGACTTAATACCTCCATAGCTAACTAATACTTTATATTTGTAAACAAATATGTAAGCCTTACTTAGCAAGACAGGTAATAGATTGACTATAAAATGGGGGACAGCCAGAGGATTCAATGGTCTAGATATGAAAATCTGCAAACCACAATATACAAAAAAAAAACAAAATCAAATATACACAGCTACACATGCATACATACATACACATTCATACATATATACACATACATACATACATACACATGTATACACACATACATATACATATATGCATACACATATGCATATGTATATATACATACATACACACCTATAAAACACATATACACACATACATATACACACAAGCATACACATATATAAAATTATATGCATATATATATATATATATATATATATATATATATATATATATATATATATATATATATATATATATATATATATATATATATGTATATTTATTTATTTTAATATATCTTTTTTTGATGAACTTATAGTTTATTATCTGAAAATTTTTTAACAAGTCAGAATATTCATCCTACCACACATGATGAAATGAAAAAGATAATCAACAGTCTTGGTATACATTATCAATGTATACATGCACGTCCTAACAATTGTATTTTATATAGAGGTGAATATGCAAACTCTTTGACATTTCCCAAATGTCAATCTCCTTGATATAAGGACGAAGAAGGTAAAATCCCAAAAAAGGTATTGAGACATTTTCCATTGGCTCCATGGATTAAACATATGTTTCAAAGCCTCGAATTATCAAAGCTTTTGACATGGGGACATGATCATAAAAGTAATGATGGAATAATCAGAATTCCTCATGATAGTGTTGCTTTTCAGCATATTGATTCTACATTGCCTGAATTTGCACAAAATCCACAAAATCTAAAGTTAGGAGTTGCATTAGGTAGGGTTAATCCATTCTCCATGAAATCCAATAAATGGTCAACATGGCCAGTGGTAGTCATAAACTACAATCTTCTGCCATATCTTAGCATTAAAAAGGAACATTTAATGCTTTCACTTTTAATCCCAGGCAAAAGACAAGTTCAAGATATGAATATATATCTTGCTCCTCTCATTGACGATCTCCAAGAGTTATGGAGAGGTATTAATGTCATTGATGTATCAAAAAGCATCAATGAAAGACATATTACAGTTCGTGGTATTGTGGTTTAGACTATTCACGATTTTTCAGGATAAGGTGTTTGTTCAGGTATTGATGTAATTTTTTTATTCAATATGCATATAAATAAATGTGATTTAATCTAATTCTATTTTTATCATTTTCATCATGCACGAATATCTACTAAGGGTTATAAAGCTTGTCCATATTGTGGTGATTGGTTGAGATCAATCTATAGTAAGAATCTTGACAAAAATATTTATCTTCGACATCGATGATTCTTGCCTGATGATCATTCATTAAGATCTAAAAGAGAACTGATACATTTTAATGGAAAGCTTGAAACAGGTCAGTGTCCAAAACCTATGACGCCTATGGATTGGTCTAAAAAATGGACAGATGGACCTCTAATAGATCCAGAACCAGAAATCTTCACTGATGATGAAGATAATGAGTATGTGAAGAGAGGTAAAGGAAAATTGGCACTCATTGAGAAGATATCAATATGGTATTTTTTGGAGTATTGGAAAGAGTTAAAAGTATGTCATCTTCTTGATCCTATGCATATATTCAAGAGTATTGGTTATTCACTATGGCAGCATCTTCTTGGACTAAAAGATACCATAGCATCAAGGAATGACTTGAAAGATCAAAACTCAAATCCAAAGTTATGGCCAGTTTTTGATAGACATAGACAAGAAACGACTTATGCACCTACTCCTTGAGTACTTAAAACAAAAGAGATACAAAATATCAACAATAGGATTGAATTGATTAGGACTCCTACAGGACATGGAGCATCTTTCCAAAACATGTTTACTATGGATGATAAGAGCTTATCTGGGTTAAAGACCCATGACTTGCATAACTTTTTGAAACATATTTTACCTTTGGTTATCAATGGATGTACAACGAAAGGAGTACGAGATGTGATCTATCATCTTGTATCGCTTATAAGGTAATTATGATACTTTTATATTTAATATGTATGAATATTTGATATCTTTTATTTTTGAATTAACTTCTTTATCATTTTTCTTATGATATGTATAGGTGGATTAAATCAAAAGAGATTGACAAAAACTTGATCCCATCAAAAAACCATGAATGCAAAGACCTACTATGTTTGATGAAGAAAGAGCTTCCTACTTCATTTTTTGATATTCAGGTTCATTTATTAGTCCATCTTGTAGATGAAATAGAGATTGCACGTGTTGTCAACATTCGATGGATGTTTTGGGTCGAGTGATTTATGGGAATATTAAAAGGTTATGTGCGACAAAGAGCAAAACCAGAAGGGTCCATGGCAAAGGGTTGGATGCTTGAAGAGTGCATGTATTATGTTAGTGAGTACCTTGAAAGAGTTCATGAAGAAGCTCCACGTGCATGGACCAACGAGTCTTCTTCAAGAATAACAGATGAGGTATTATCAGGTAAGCGAATTCCATTTTTATTTACATTTCAAGAAAGAAATGATGTTTCTACTTTTGTAGCATATAATAGCGAAACATGCAAGCATTCCTTAGTGAGTACGAATAGGAACTTCAAAATCTCCGAAGTAAAAGGCGAAGAAACAAAAGATATAGACATAATCTTGATAATAATGAGATTACAAATATATCTTCTTTCACGGATTGGCTATATAGTCGTTTGCAACACACCAATGCAAATAATGCAGAAATCTCAGATGAGCAGAGAGAGTTAATGATAGGCTGTGAACGAAAGGTAATTTTATTTTAATAATATTTTGTTTTTTTCATATATGTATATTAGTTTCTATTTACTAATTTAATTTCTTTTGCAGGCTCGAATGTTCACTAATATGAGGGCTTTTGGACAGCATATTAGAATCAAAGCCATTGATTCTTTACGCAAAACAGAGGATTCTAGTATTGTTGCTTCTTTCAAGAAACTATCACGTGCTAGCTCAAAAGACACGAACCTTATAGATGGCTAACTTGGTTACGTGGGAACTATTGTTGGTATCTACAAAATTTCATTTCGTACATTCAAACAGGTAGAAAAAAGTTTATATTTTTTATGATAGAGTTAGTTATTTTTTTAAGCACCTAATAATGTGTTTTTGTTTTTATATAGTTTGATAGGTCATTTTGAAGGTTGACTGGTTTCGATCTGAGTATAAAGGTAGTAATTCCACATTAAGAAAGGAATTATTTGGGTTTTGGGTAATTGATTCTTCCAAGGTAATGTGATCTACTAAAGAACCATACATTCTTCCTAGGCATATTGAACAAGCATTTTTTTATAAAAACCCAGATGCTCACCCTTGGTGGCAAGTCATGGTAGGTCATTGTTTGAAGAGTTTATTGTTAGAGAGATCAAAGAAAGTCCTCTTGATGATTCACCACCAGATACTGATACATCAACATCTAAAAGAGAAATTAGAATCATTATACCTGATAATGACACTAATCTTTTTGATGAAGAGGATAATACTCTACATGATGATTCTACTGATGAGGAAGAGGAGTTACTAGAAATCGATATTAATCCATCTATAGATGATGTGACTCATGAGAACATAGATTTAACAATAGAAGAAATGAATGAAATCAATAAGGATAATGAAAATGAGACTATATTGATGTCTTACCAAAATGATGGCAATAATGAAAACATATGAGCAGATTAGATAGTAAATTCTACTCTAGTTATCGATCAACAACTTGAAGCTTCTGAATGAATATTAGATAATAGATTCTTTATTCAACTTGAATATCGATGAATCCTACTAGAGAGATGAAATCAATGTTCTTTTAAGTTAGAACATGAAGCTCGGGGGTATGCCTAATTATTTTATATATAGTTTTATCTTCGAGGAGCAAATTTTTCTCAGTATGTATGCATATGTGTGTATATTCATGTGTATTATATGTATACATGATTTAGTATGTATATATATGTGTTTCATGTATATATATATGTGTTTCATGTATATGTATGTGTGTGCATGTGTGTGATATATGTATACATGTGTTAGTATGCATATGTGTATATATGCATATGCATTTGTGTAAAATATTCATGTATTCATGTAATATATGCAAGTGTTTATAATTGTGTATGCATGTATAAGCATACATTTGTGCATGTAGGCATGTATATGTGATGTGTACATCTATATATGTATATGTGTCTATGTGTAAATGTGTACATATAAATATGTATGCATGTATATATATTTATGTGTGCATTTAGGCATGTATGTGTGGTGCATAATGTATCTACTCCATTTTATGTTTATGTATGTGTATCCACATGATATGTATATATCTTTATATATATTATGATCTTCATTGATTCAAGTAGCTATATATAGAGGCATAAGGTTGGGAGGAGAGACATCTCTCTAGTAGGACGTCGAAGGAATAGATGCAATGTGTACATATACTTCAATCACATGGCTAAAAGGCTGAATTAGAGTTTCTAAATTAGGGGTTTTAAAACCCTAATATCAAAATTAGTGTTTTCAAATTAGGATTTTTGAAATAGGATTTTTGAATTACAATATTTATAATAGGGTTTTTGAATTAGGATATGTATGTATATATATATATATATATATATATATATATATATATATATATATATATATATATATATATAATTTATTTATTTATAGATATATAAGTATATATATATACATACATACACACACACACACACACACATATATATATATATATATAGATATATCAGTATGCATGTGTGTGTATGTATGTGTATCTATATGTGTGTATGCATGTGTGTGTGTATGTATGTGTATCTATATGTGCGTATGCATGTGTTGTGTTTGCGTGTGTATGCATGTGTATATGTATATATGCATGTAAATATGATTATGTGAGTCTATGTGTGTGTACATATGATTATGTATGAGTATGTGTATGTGAGTATGTGTATGTGTCTATGTGTATTCATTATATCTGTGTAACTACATGCATGTGTATGTGTGTGTAAAAATGTGCATGTATGTGTGTGTGTGTATGTATAAATGTGCATGTATGTGTATATGTGTGCAAATGTGCATGTATGATGTATATGTGTGTGTATGCATGTATTTGTACCTCTAATCTCACTCATTTCTCTCTCTCTCTCTCATATACATACATACATACATAAACACACATACTCATATCCACATATATATACATAAAAGCAATGCGTACTGTGCATTATCATGATGATGAGCCATAAGTGTCCACATCTCTTTTAGACACCACTTATGAGATCATCCTGTCCCAAACTCTGTCCCAAGTGAACTAAGTACGTATTTTTTATCCCTCTCATCATGCTCACTACAAAAATAAAAAAAATCATGTAAATAAAACATAAGATATTTATTTCAATTTATATGTAAATTTTATACTTACTTCCATTGTAAGTGGACAATGCACAGGTAAGAGTCGCATAATGCTCGCATTCTTCTCTTGAACTCCAATCCATTCCCTATGTACACAATGTTCCCCTCTGGATCTCTATTGTACCCTAGCCCTAAGGTGCCTATGCATGTCCTCATAGGCACATGTGCTCTGCTATCATGATCTGGAGGTGGTATAGGTGTCTTGAAAATAGATAGATAAAAATAAATAAAAATATATGTTATAATATAATTAAAAAAAATTATGAAAAAAAACATACTTATGAGCAAATAGCTGTCTTCCTACATGTGGAGCTGCAGAAGATCCCTCCTCTGATTATTGGGTAAGCATCTGGATCATATAATCCAGCTCATCATTAGCCATCTTTGAGTACTCATGCATGATGATCCCTAGAGTATCAGACAGAACTCTTGCTCTCATAAGAGTTTTTATGAGAGTGTGTTTCACCTTTCTCTCTCTACTAGGATCCATAATACCTGTACATATAAAACAAAATGGGTTAGAAATCAATATATATGTGTACATATGTATGTGTGTATATGTGTATGTAGGTGTATATGTGAGTGTGTGTATGCATGTAAGCATGTATGTATGCATATGCATGTGCATTATGTATGCATGTGCATGTATGTGTGTGTATGCATGTAAGCATGTATGTATGCATATGCATATGCATTATGTATGCATATGTATGCATGCATGTGTATGTGTGTGTGTATGTGTCTCTATGTGTGTATGCATATATATGTGTGTATGTCTCTATGTGTCTGTCTATGCATATATGTGTGTGTATGTGTCCATGTGTGTGTATGTGTGTGTTTGTGTGTATATACGTGTGTATCTGTATATATGTGTCTATGCTTGTGTATGTATGTGTGTAAATGTGTGTGGATGCATGTATGTGTTTATGTAAGTGTGTATGTGTCTATGTGTGTATGTGTGTGTATATGTGTGTGTATATGTGTGTGTTTATGTGTGTATATATGTGTGTACCTGTATATATATGTCTATATGCATGTGTATGTGTGTGTGTAAATGTGTCTGGATGTGTGTGTGTGTGTGTTAGTCTGTATGTGTCTATGTGTGTATGTGTTTGTTTATATATGTGTGTGTATCTCTGTGTGTGTAAGTTTGTATGTGTGTATGTGTGTGTGTCTATTTGTGTAAGTGTGTGTGTGTCTATGTGTGTATGTCTGTGTGTATGAATGTGTAAGTGTGTCTATGTATGTGTGTGTGTGTGTCTATGTGTGTGTGTGTGTGTCTATGTGTGTGTGTAACATGTGTGTGTATGTATATATGTGTGTATGTGTCCATGTGTGTATGTATCTATGTGTGTCTATGTGTCTATGTGTGTATGTGTATGCATGTAAGCATATATCTATGCATATGCATGTGCATTATGTATACATATGTATGCATATGTGTGTGTGTATGTCTGTGTATATGTGTGCATGTCTGTGTATGCATGTGAATGTTTGTGTTTGTTATGTATGTGTATGTATGTATATGTATGTGAATGTATGTGTATGTGTGTGTATATGTGTATGTGTTTGTGTGTGGGTGTGTGTATGTATATGTGTGTGTGTATCTGTATGTCTATGAGTGTAGGCATGTGTGTATGTATGCATGTATGTGTGTTTATGTATGTGTATGTATATGTGTGTGTATGTTTATGTGTGTGTATGCATGTGTATGTATGTGTGTACATGAGTGTATGTGTGTGTGTCTCTTATGTGTGTGTGTATGCATATGTGTGTATGTGTGCATATGCATGTGTGTATGTATGTATGCAAATGCATGTATGTATGTACCTTTGTGTGTATCCTTCTCTCTCTCTAGAATGTGTGTGTCCTTCTCTCTCTTTGCAGATATGTGTGCATCCTTCTCTCTCACATTGGTATGCTCTCTCTCTCTCTCACACACACACACACACATTGAATCCCCATACAAATGTGCTTGGAGAATTCCATTTTTTTTGTATGTGCAGAAGGTTGCTTATGTGACACTCCAGCATCATAGGCAGTTTGTCAACGTCACTCAAAGCATCTTTACACTGCAACACTAGTAGGGACGATATTAAAGTATCATCGCATAAGCAATGTTAAACATTGCTTATGCGAAGGGGCCTTTTTTTCTTAAGATTCACTGATGTGATGCTCGAGGGGCAAAGCATTGCATAAGTGATGTATATCACTTTGTTTTTAAATTGGAGGCATCGCTACGTTCCCTTATTCCTTGTAGTGCTCATCATATCAATAAACTAATATGCAAAAAATCATCAATTCTTTAGGTAAATCGAGAGTTCTTATAAAAAGGGATTTATGAATTCAATAGTGAGTAAATGCTATTGTGCAAAACATTATCACATAACCTTTCTAGAATTTATGGAGTCTCCAATAAGAAAGTACCATAGTTTGATTAATGAGATCAACTATAGTGCTTCAAATCATGAGAGATCAATCCAAACCAATCAGAGGATAATCATATATATTAAAAACACTTATGCCAATAACAAAATCATATTGTGTGATTATCTTAGTTAATAAATTATTCGATGTTGTTATGTACCAACTATGTGATAACATATGACCTGAAAAATACTTAGCTTATTTCCTCAAGTTCATATCACTTCATTCAGCACTTCAAAGCTTCCCATCCTATAATGATACAATGAATAATAATAAATCAAGTTCTTTGACTTTGGAATTCTACAACTTGCAATCGTTTACCCATACAAAAAATCTAATACTATGGCCAATGTAGCAAGTTCCCTTTATTGAGAACGTCTTGAGAAATAAACAAAAATTGCAGTGAACCACAATAATAAAGAAAGAACATGCAAAAAAAAAGCCATCATACTTAGATAAAAGAAATGGCCATTTTATCAATGTCACAGAGCCTCACCTTCATAGATTTCAACTAATTTACTTTAAAGAAATATTTACACTTGCCTTTTGTCTTGACAGCAAACCTACAAATTAGGCAAAAAATTATTCTTCTAAGAATTTTAGCATAACCCCTTTTAGTTCGTAAAATATTGTGGAAAAGACTCCATGATAAAGAGTTATTATTTATCATCATTACCATCATGTTATGCTAGTTTCTTATCCTATTATCAATAGAAACTTGAATCATATTCACATGGATAAGAGTTTAGGACATGTTGCATAGTGCACAACATGCTTCTAGGTCTTGCATAACAAAACATTACTCTAAGAGGATTATTGTAAGATGCACTTACTATTCCATTAGCAATTTTAGTGCATCATATGGATATGAGATTATGATATATCAATAAGATACTCTTTTTTTAACAAAACAATCTAGCACTGCAATTTTCAAAGAACGTGATTGATTGAGAAATAAAAATATCATGTCTACCAAATTAGTACCAAGGTAGATAATATCAATAGTCATGCTCAAGAAATGTTGAGTACAATTTTATTTACCTATTTTCAAAGTACATGGATAACTAGGAATATGATAAACAATAACCATATTGCATAGCTTATATTGATGGTTCAACCAAGGTAAAATGTATGTGACATGCATGCCAAAATATACAATCATTATATAGGGGATGCAAATTTTATTGTACAATCCACCTTACCAAAATTCCAGCTTTTCAAATAAAATTATAGGTGCTTGCTATAGGGATCCTATTGAATGGGATCGGCATGGCTTAATCTAGATTCAATTCTGTTGGAGAAACAATCACTAATTGGACATATATTTGAAGGTCAAAGCTTTAGAAGAAAACCACATGCCTATGTGAAGGGACAAATTCACAAGTGTATTATATTTGTAAAGTTAGTTCACTTTAGTTCTAGAAGTTTGTTCAAAAGTCACAAGATTGAGAAAAACTATATAAGTTAGTTTGTATCAACTAACGCGAATAGGAAGACAATGAGAAAGTGAGTTAGTACTCATTTTGTATGACTGAGAATAGTCGAGCTTCTCTGCGTGAGAAAGCACCTGTGCATTTGTGAGGTTTCATAGTTATGGAAAGAGATTATTAAACCTATGTGTATAAGTCTTCTTCTTCCATCTCCAGAGTTTGTCTTGTGTGAAATGATTTCAAAAGTTGAAGTTTTCTAAGCAAGTCGATGCCTGGCATCGAGTTTGTGCTGATAAGTCATTGTTTTCATTCTCTGAGTGTTACTTGTTGTTGAATCTTCTAAAAACATGAAGTTTGTAGAGCAAGTCGATGCCTGGCATCGAGTTTCAGCATAAAGTCGATGCCTGACATCGACTTCTAACATAAAAGTGGTCTTGTTCATGTTTGTGTTCAATCCGCTAGTTTAGGCACTGAAAAAGTGGTTAAAAAAGCTGAAAGTCGATGCCTGGCATCGAATTTTGGTTGCAAGTCGATGCTAGGCATCGAATTTTGGTTGCAAGTCGATGCTAGGCATCGAATTTTCATTTTTAGACAGTGATCTTTACTAAAACATGCAAAATTTCCACTTTTGGAAGTCATACAGGGTCATCTTGTGAAGGCTATATGTTGAGTTCTAGAGATCCGTTGTCGTCGAGATTTTCTCTCCTCTCTCACTTGTGAAGGCCTACAAAAAACATATTTGGTGAAGGTAGCCGGAATTCCCCGAGAAGTCCAGGATGCATCAAGGATGTCAAAGGAAGCTCACATACAAAGTTTCAAAGAAATCAAGAAAGTCCATGGTAGCGGTCAAAGCTGGTCAAAGTTGGGAAATTAGGGCAAAAATTTCATTGTCACCAAATTAGATGAAAATCCATATACTTGTAAAGATTGTCAAAGGCAGTCTATAGCCCAAATTTCAGCAGAAAATGGATTTTGTAGCACATTGATATGCTATGTTCATTTTGTAAAAATGTAATTTTTCTAGTTTGACCCTACAAATTCTTGTATAGAAAGTTATGTTAGCCATATGGTTTGGCATGTATAAAGATCATATGTGGCTACATATTTGTACAAATTTTCAAGGCCATCAGAGCTTCCAAGAGACCTTAATGCCACCTTGCAAGCTTCCAAATGTAGTCAAACTTGTACAAGGGAGATTTAGATGGGAGTTATTTCTGCATATTCCTAAAGGAGATCTTTGGAAACATAGTCCTACAAAGTTTCATCTTCATCAAAGCCTATTTGGAGGGTCAAAGAGCACAAAGTCCAGTTTTCAGGATCACCGTACTTTTCTAGTTTAAGCAAATTGAAGGGTTGAAGGGCCACCACATGGCGAAAGCTGATTGAGCCATGTTGTACGATCAAGATGAGCTCATATTCAAGGGAGGAGATGCACTTATGCTTAAAGCAAGGAGGATCCACGAGTTTTTCCATAAAAGAAGATAATTATTGACAACCAAAGATCAATAATGCAGCTTTTCTCCAAAAATAGTGGCTTATCTCATCCGAATTGATGTCAGCACTGATCCGACGGTCTAGATCATCCCCAGATCCAATGGTGGAGAATGAGGGCGCCTAAATTTCACTCCTTTACACTAGATTTGATAGAAAGAACAATTCCAAGCCATTGATTTGATTAATCAAATGGTTGTAATCAAACGTAGTGATCCTAGAGTTGAGAGTTGATTTCTCTAGATCCAAGGGCCCAAATTCATTCAAAAAACTATATAAACCCCCCTCCAAACTCCTAGAGCATCATTGTTAGGCATCCATAGGGCTCATGCTAGCTTACGGTTTCCTTGAGACGATCACCCTCGGTTGAGCGAGTGAGGATCCAAGGTGAGCTAGTATGAGTATAGTACCTAGTTTCAAATTTAAGTTAGAACTCCAATCTAGGATAGGCTCTTGAAACCAGAATCTCTATCTCGACTCACCCTCGGTGGAGCGTGTGAGTGAGTTAGAGCTGATTTTAATGAGTCTTAGACTTCTTTAGTTAGACGTTACGAGCCTAGACATACATAGGGTCACTGGAGTGGAACTCACCTTCTTACGTGTGACATTCGGTTGAACTGTCATGGTCTGAGGGTCGAAACCACCTTTGATCAGTAGACTGCCTAGCTTGACGTACCACGACAATCTTATACATGTATCTTAATTCAAATCCTTTTAATTCATGTCACTTGTCACTTGTCTCTTGTCTCCTCTCTCAGTTTCTTAAGTATTTTTACATGTCTTCTATTTCTTCTATGTGTGAGAAGGCTCCGCAGAATTGCGTTGAACCAGTGAGGATGTTTCTTTGAGCTTGTGAATAATCTCTATCATCATAATTCACTTGCATGCATATAATCCATACATACCCATACATATTGATTAGTTTCTGAAAGTGTATAAGAAGCTCCAATATTATTGGACCATTCTTCCTTTCAAAACTGGTTTATGTGTAAGGGTTCCATCTATTCACGTCATGCATACATATCATCCAAAGAAGACTATGCATAGGGATTGGAATTAGGAAGTGTTTAAGAAGCTCCTTCAATGGACCATTCTTCCTTCCAAATTTCATTCGTATGTATGGTTCTCTTTCATTCTTATCATTCATGTTCATAAATCTAACTTGCACTCCTACATTCCTATTCCCATAATCATTTCAACATCTCTCTCTTCTCCATACTCAACATTAATTTCACTTTCATGTCCTTAAAGCTTCCAACATTCATTAGCTTCATACACCCTGTGTGTGCCACGACCGGACCCGATCCACCCGGATTGCGATCACCTCCACATTTGAACCCGACGTGAAACGCTTCGTGGCATTTGCTTCTGATCTTGTTGGGAGGTTGTGATCCATATCCTTTGTTTCATATTTTTCATCCTCATCATATCATCATCATCAGTCTTGAGTGTTGCACTGGATTTCTCACAGTATCGTGCACATCTTCGTCGTGAAGTAAACGCATTTATGAGAGATCTAGAGCATCGTGCATCACTTGCTTATTCACATAAGATGGAGGAAGGATTCAAATCCCTTATTGTTGAGAAACAAGGCCAAAGAATAGTCTCTTCTATGTTGAGAGAGAAGGGAAAATTCAATGGCATCAACATCACAAGCTACTTAGATTTGTTTGAAGAGCAAGCTATGATTTTTGGTCTTCCCGAAGATCTTTTGATATCATTCTTTGAACGAATTGTTGATAGCTCTATCATAAACCGTGTCACTCAATATGATAGTCTTCCTTGGAGTGATTTTAGAAAGGAGATGCTCAAAGAATTCTATCTTGAAGATTATAGCCAACATAATCGGGATGGATTCTTACGATGGGTCAATTCTCCAAAGCCTAGTAGCTCTATTACTCACTTACAAAATGAGTATATTAGACGCTATGAACAACTTCCTGATGAGGATAAGATAACTTTGGAACCTAATCTTGTGATCAATTTTCTTAAGCTTCTTCATCTTGAAACTCGTAGGGAAGTTGAACGGCGATTAGAAGAACCAGATGAGCGCTATGGTCTTACTCACAATTGGCAAAAAGTGCGTAAAGTAGTAGAGGCTGTAGCCCATAGACATCAAAGACAATCCATGCTTTATGAGCAAACTAGTCTTCCTCAAGCTAGCCTTCCACAAACTAAGGAGCAAGTTAGAGAACAATCCCATGCTATGCTTTTTGACTCTACTCCTATTCCTCAAATGATGGAGCCTAATCAAGGTTTTAAAGTAGAGCAAAATAAAAGTGTAGTTGAACAATCTCAAGTGGATATTCTCACTAAGCAAATGGAAAGTCTTATTGCTACACAATCCAATTTGGCCAAGACTGTAGATGCTTTACAATCTAATTACACCAAAACTTTCCAAAATCAAATGAACCCAATGACTTTTCAAGAGCCTAATCAACATGTTATAGCTACCAATCAAAATCCACAAGTAGCTCCTACTCAAGCATATCAAGTTCCTCCAATGCATAATCCTTCAATGCAAAATCCTCATCCTCATGTGCAAAATCCTCAAATGTATCAAAACCTGTATCCTCAAGCTTCTCAAATAGCTTTTCAAAATCCTCAAAATCAAAATTTTCAAAATCATCAACCGTATAATATGGAAGCTCCTCTTGCACCTCAAGTACCACATGTTGCTCCCCAAGCTCCTCAAATACATCAATTGCATTTTCAAAATCCTAATTATCCTGTTCAAGCAATACCTTATCAACAAAATCCTCAATTTCAAAATTTCCCACCACAAGTTAATCAAAATCCTCAAAATCAAAATGGTTTTGTGCGTGGCCCTCGTAGGTGTCCTTGGTGTGATTCGTTAGAGCACTTTTTGAGAGATTGTGAATTATTGAAGGCTGCTAAGGAGCAACGACTAGTAATAGACATAGACAAGAAAATCTTCTACCTTTGCAAGGAAATTATGGTAAGGGAGGAATGAAAAAACATTATGAAAATATAACCATAATGGACGTAGGAACTAGAGGAGTGAAACTAGAAGCTCTTGATGAACAACAAGTAGAATCAAGTAAACCCACAAAGGAAGGTGATTTTTCCATAGAGGCTTTAGTAAGAGCACGGGATGAGATTAGGAGAATAACGGCTTGGGAGTCACCGATAGAAGATCAATCTCTTATTTCTCACATATCCAATGTAGAAGAAAAACGAAAAAGAGATGAAGCTGGGCCTAGTGAAAGAAGAGTGACTCGAAAACAAACCTCAGAGGGAATAGAAACAATCATAGAGCAAGGAGAAACATCACAATCTAAAGATAAAAAACAAGAATCAGAACTCAATGAACAAAAACAAGAGGAGAAACAAAAAGGGAAGAAGACAAAGCAAAGAAAAACAGAACCAAAGCCTTTACATAAACCAGAACAATCAAAACAAACTGAAGACCAAACACGAGAACATGAATAAAAACAAGATCCTGAGCAAAAACAAAAGAAACCAAAGAGAAAACCTAAAGCCATTTTGATTTCAGAAATTGAGAGAAAAATAGATCCTATGGAGATTTTAGATGACATTTTGCTTAAGAGTCAAGTGACTATGTCTTTAGAACAAGTTTTCTCTATTGCAAAGCCTGTTTTTAAAGATAACTTTATCGGCCTAATTAAAAGGAAGAGGTTTCCACTTAATCTAGATATTGAGATGCAAGATTCTCTAGATCAAGATCAAGCTATGAATGAAGCCTTAAACTTTGATGAATCTGATGAAGAGGACTTTGATGATGATGAAGTAAATGTTAATAAAAATTTCTTAGGACCTATTCAACCTGACCATGAAAATCATGAAAACAATCCTGAAAGTCACTTTAAAAGAACATTTTGGTCTAGAGGTACATCAGAGATGCATGTTAAAATAGGAAATGATAAGAACACTATCACTGTAAATGCATTAGTAGATTCCGGCTCTGAAATCAATGTGATTTCAAGAGAAGTCTATGATAAGTTTCGATGGCCCATAGATAAAGATTGTGGATGGCGTATGAGAACTGCAGATAATGGTGTAGGTACCCTGTATGGAGCTTGTGCTAGTGTGCCCATATCCATAGGAGGAATCACAGAAGAGTTTCACTTTTTTATTCAAGATAATTGCTCCTATGAAGTTCTCTTAGGTCAACCCTTTATTTGTGAGAGTCGTATGGAAACTAAAGCCATGGATGATGGGTCTACCTATGCTAGATTCAAGTCTAAGGATGGAATGCAATCACTTCAAGTCATGACAGTAGGAGTGAATCATCCTAGGAATCGGTTGTCAATTAGAAAGAAACCTATTGTTACTCAGGGTCATGAGCATGCTTGTAGTGATTGTGCACCTCGATTCATGTTTGGAGCTACATATGATCAAAATTTCGCCCTTAGTCCATCTCACAGCACTTGTATCGGAGTTTAAACGACTGTTCTCCGTCATCAAAAATGGTTGTACCTTGTATCGGGGTTTAATTTTTCCTCGTCAAAAAAAAAAGAAAAAAAAAAGCTACATGTTACCAAGAAGTGTAAACACTAACCATAAAGTTGCCGAAACATCATCATCATCGGAAAAAAAAAAAAAAGAGCAAGCCAAAGGAGGATAAAGAGGCACAGTAGAATAAATCACAGGCTATATAAGCAGATTTATGCATTAGTGGAGTTTAGTTAGATTTCCTTGCATGTTATTAGAGAAAGAGCATTTTCATATTTATGTAGGAAAGGAGTTGATCTAAAATAAGCTAAAGATGAAAGATGTCTCTTGAAAATCCTAAATCTTTGTTTATAATCATATTTAAGGTAGATTGCTTTATGAAAAAGGTACAAAATTTTCTTCAAGATGAGAGGAACTGATGCTTAAAATGACTCAATACATCCACTTCCACTTCATATTGATGCTTGTTTTTTTTCTTTCTTCTTGCCAATGTTGCTTGTTCATTTGCATATATGTTGCCTATTTGTTCATGCATATTCATGTTGTCTGTTTCAATTCTTTCTTTCATGCAAATTTTGCTTCATGTCACGTTACCTACTTATTCATGCATATAATCAATTTTCCTTCCATGTTTCTTATGTTGCCTATAAAAGAATTTGATGCCTGGAACATTTTGTTTTTCACAGATGCTAGAGTGGCGCTTCCGGAGGAATCGCAGGTTTAGTGCGAATGTCGTCGAGATTTTCTCTCCTCTCTCACTTGTGAAGGCCTACAAAAAACATATTTGGTGAAGGTAGCCGGAATTCCCCGAGAAGTCCAGGATGCATCAAGGATGTCAAAGGAAGCTCACATACAAAGCTTCAAAGAAATCAAGAAAGTCCATGGTAGCGGTCAAAGCTTGTCAAAGTTGGGAAATTAGGGCAAAAATTTCATTGTCACCAAATTAGATGAAAATCCATATACTTGTAAAGATTTTCAAAGGCAGTCTATAGCCCAAATTTCAGCAGAAAATGGATTTTGTAGCACATTGATATGCTATGTTCATTTTGTAAAAATGTAATTTTTCTAGTTTGATCCTACAAATTCTTGTATAGAAATTTATGTTAGCCATATGGTTTGGCATGTATAAAGATCATATGTGGCTACATATTTGTACAAATTTTCAAGGCCATCAGAGCTTCCAAGAGACCTTAATGCCACCTTGCAAGCTTCCAAATGTAGTCAAACTTGTACAAGGGAGATTTAGATGGGAGTTATTTCTGCATATTCCTAAAGGAGATCTTTGGAAACAGAGTCCTACAAAGTTTCATCTTCATCAAAGCCTATTTGGAGGGTCAAAGAGCACAAAGTCCAGTTTTCAGGATCACCGCAGTTTTCTAGTTTAAGCAAATTGAAGGGTTGAAGGGCCACCACATGGCGAAAGCTGATTGAGCCATGTTGTACGATCAAGATGAGCTCATATTCAAGGGAGGAGATGCACTTATGCTTAAAGCAAGGAGGATCCACGAGTTTTTCCATAAAAGAAGATAATTATTGACAATCAAAGATCAATAATGCAGTTTTTCTCCAAAAATAGTGGCTTATCTCATCCGAATTGATGTCAGCACTGATCCGACGGTCCAGATCATCCCCAGATCCAATGGTGGAGAATGAGGGCGCCTAAATTTCACTCCTTTACACTAGATTTGATAGAAAGAACAATTCCAAGCCATTGATTTGATTAATCAAATGGTTGTAATCAAAAGTAGTGATCCTAGAGTTGAGAGTTGATTTCTCTAGATCCAAGGGCCCAAATTCATTCAAAAAACTATATAAACCCCCCTCCAAACTCCTAGAGCATCATTGTTAGGCATCCATAGGGCTCATGCTAGCTTAAGGTTTCCTTGAGACGATCACCCTCGGTTGAGCGAGTGAGGATCCAAGGTGAGCTAGTATGAGTATAGTACCTAGTTTCAAATTTAAGTTAGAACTCCAATCTAGGATAGGCTCTTGAAACCAGAATCTCTATCTCGACTCACCCTCGGTGGAGCGTGTGAGTGAGTTAGAGCTTATTTTAATGAGTCTTAGACTTCTTTAGTTAGACGTTACGAGCCTAGACATACATAGGGTCACTGGAGTGGAACTCACCTTCTTACGTGTGACATTCGGTTGAACTGTCATGGTTTGAGGGTCGGAACCACCTTTGATCAGTAGATTGCCTAGCTTGACGTACCACGACGATCTTATACATGTATCTTAATTCAAATCCTTTTAATTCATGTCACTTGTCACTTTTCTCTTGTCTCCTCTCTCAGTTTCTTAAGTATTTTTACATGTCTTCTATTTCTTCTATGTGTGAGAAGGCTCCGCAGAATTGCGTTGAACTAGTGAGGATGTTTCTTTGAGCTTGTGAGTAATCTCTATCATCATAATTCACTTGCATGCATATAATCCATACATACCCATACATATTGATTAGTTTCTGAAAGTGTATAAGAAGCTCCAATATTATTGGACCATTCTTCCTTTCAAAACTGGTTTATGTGTAAGGGTTCCATCTATTCATGTCATGCATACATATCATCCAAAGAAGACTATGCATAGGGATTGGAATTAGGAAGTGTTTAAGAAGCTCCTTCAATGGACCATTCTTCCTTCCAAATTTCATTCGTATGTATGGTTCTCTTTCATTCTTATCATTCATGTTCATAAATCTAACTTGCACTCCTACATTCCTATTCCCATAATCATTTCAACATCTCTCTCTTCTCCATACTCAACATTAATTTCACTTTCATGTCCTTAAAGCTTCCAACATTCATTAGCTTCATACACCCTGTGTGTGCCACGACCGGACCCGATCCACCCGGATTGTGATCACCTCCACACCGTTTCTTGCAAATAATAGCTTGTTGAAAAGCTCTTCTCTTCTACTTTCATCCACCAAAAGATCTTGGAGAAATAGTATTTGTGCTAAGAGAAATTACCAAAATACTGAAGGTATGTCATTTTAGTGACCTAAAAGTTCTGAAGAAGTAAAGTTCTTGGTTTTGGCTATCATTTCTCAAAGTTTGGAGTGGCAATGAGTTAATGGTGACCATAGAGGTGTTCTAGTGTCACATTAATTCATTTTCTATTGTGTTTTACACATCAACAAGTGGTATCAGAGCAGAAAGGTCCTAAAGAGAAGAAGGCGGCAAAGGTACGAGAAGTTTTGGAAAGTTTTCCATTAAAGTTTGAAAGGTGAAGCATTTGAAGACACAAGGTTGCAGTAGAAGGAAAGGAGTATGGCAGATCATATCTCCATTGAAAAACTGGACAGAGATAATTACCCCGCATGGCTAATGAGAATGGGAGCCTTACTTATGAGTAAGGATCTCATGATATATGTAACAGGTGAAGAAGAGAAGCTAGTATTTGAAGATGAAAGCCGACCAAAAAAAGAGGAACTTGATGCTTTAAAGCATTGGCAGAAGAAGGATGCAAGTGCAAAAGCCTACATCTACAATACAATCTCTGACCATTTGCTACCACACATTAGAGGATTGGAATCATCTGAAGATATATGGAATGCATTGGAGTATCATTTCCAAAGCACTACTAAAGCAAGGAAAGCAAGTCTATGGTCAGATTTTACAACATTCAAGAAGAAGCCAAGTCAAAGTATTAGTGATTATGTCACTAAGATGAAGGATCTAGCAGATAGTCTTGGATCCATAGATGAAGATATTGAGGATCACAAGTTGATTGCTCAATTACTTACAAGTTTGAGAGGAGATGAAAGGTGGAAACCTTTTGTCTTATCAACAGAACTTCCATTAAATCATTATGTTCCAGATTTGAACCAGTTGCTTGGTTTGATGCTCACATTTGAGCAAGACTTGAAGGGAGATGGAGATATGCAATGTACATGAAGAACAAGAAGAAAGGAGATAAAGGTAAAGAAAAGGATGAAGAGGAGTCGAGTTCTCAAGTTTATTATGCAAGAGGTAAAGCCACTGGCAGGGGAAGACCAAGAGCCTTTGGAAGAGGAAGAGGTAATCAGAATAACAACAAGAAGGCTTGCTAGATCTGTGGATTGAGTAATCATTTGGCTCATGACTGTTGGCACAACCAACAAGGATCAAACCAGAATCAAAACAAAAATAGCAGAGGTCGAGGTGGAAGATATCAAAGTAATTTTCAAAGAGGTAGACAAAATCAAAGAGGAGATGGAAATCTACAGGAAAGAAGCAAATTCGAGATTTCAAAGCATTACGCACCCACATAGAAGATCAAAGAGGAGATGGAAATCTACAGGAAAGAAGCAAATTCGAGATTTCAAAGCTCTCATTGTTCACAATAGCAAAAAGTACTTACAAAGAGTCACCAAGTGACTTATATACATGTGCCCTAAATTTGGTCCTTTCACACAAGAGACCAGCACTTTATTACTAAAAGTGAATTTCCTACTAATTTACAAGGGATATTTTACAACAAGATGGGATTATGCCACTAGAGGACTCCTCTAGTGCATTTGCATGGCTTGAGGGGATTCTCTAATGTTTTGAAGAAGAAAAATCATGCCCATTAATTTGAAAATTTTGGGGCTCTCCTCTGGTGCTTCTTTGCTCTGCAACACTCTCCCCCTCCTTGTCTCTGTCGTCCCTTGACAAGCTTTAGCTTCTCGTCGGCTGCTTGCTTAAGTCTTCTGAATACATGCACCCAGCGGTCGAAGCGGCAACAAGGACTGTCAAACAATTGGTTATCTTATCCGAGGTATATCCTTTGCTTCTGTTTGCCCCTTGGTATTCCTTATATCACATATCTGGGTTGCTGTATTCAGTTGGGCTGCCACGCACGCCACTAGTGACTAGGAATGTGCTGTTCTTAGTCACCTCTTTCTAGCTTTTGGTCTTCTGATTTGTCCTGGTTGCACACATCTGACCCTGTTGTATTGTTCTGAGCGTGTTTACTTTGTTGACACGCACGCTATCAGCGGGAGGATTACTACCTGCCAAGTATTGTCTTGCACTTCTTCATGGATAGTTCATGGCCCTGGTTCGTCCTTCCCATGAAATGTCATGGTTCTAATTGATCTTTAATTCCAATCCTCAGGACCTGGATGATTCGCGTTGTTGCCTGATGCGTGCCCCTACGGGGCTTTGGGCAGAGGGTGGTTCTTTCATTTTATGATCTTCATTCTTTATTGCGCAGTTTTTGACTTTGATCTTCTTCTTCTTTTCTTCTTGCTCGATTCCCCTTCCACACGTCCCTCCTCCTGAACTCTGTCGACCTCGACAGGCTTTCTGTGGCGACGTGAATAGGTCTGTATGGGTGCTTGCTCTCGTTGATTCAACAAATTGGCGTGACATATCTTAATTCTTTCCACTGGCTTGACTTCACTCCGTCCTCTAGCGCTTGTCGGTGATCCGCAAAAAAGCTGGTTTCATAAGCCACCAGGCGTGCATTAAGATTTGAAGTCATTTTGACGAAAATTTCCGAATCTACTTCGAAGAAGCCAGTGAAAAATGCTTCTTCGAAAGTCTTCATATAGGTTGACGGCAAAAACATAAGTCGAGAATAATACGCCATAAGTGTTAAGCGACTCGGAATGGTAGAAAGGTCAAAAATGAGTGCTTTTGATCCATGCGTAATGCCGATAAAATTCAAGAATGTATATTTTGCATGCTGAAAGACTTTGATTACAGTAAGGATCATACTAAAAATTTTATTTGTCATTTTGACCGCTAAATCCGGAACAGCGGAATACCTTGCAATCCAAAATTCCATTGTTTTCACCATGTACTCTTCCGTTGGTAGGTAGTTATGTGGCGGACTAGGTAACAATGGATAATTTAGCCATTGAGTATTTATGCTTCCCTAGCGCTGACCTTCCCAAAATTGCATCCAGGAGCGTCTGCGGGGTACGGGGCAAAATGATGCATTGACTTGAAGCACATATGGTGAAGCTTCCCATTGTACCCGCAATGTAGGGTTCTTTTCCAAGAGTTTCCGCCTCCATATGGGATTAGACTTTTCAAATTCCTCTTGAGTATACTTGAATGTATCTTGGCTGAACTGGAGGTTCGTGTCCGGATCTTTATGTGTAGTATTCTTTATATATTGTCGCGTTTGTTCTTTAAGGAGACCATATGGTACATTGAAGGGCTTCAAAATTTAATCCAAATTTTTGCTTTTGATTTGGGCCTCCTTCATCACCTGGATTATTTGATCTTCGAATTCAGCAGTAAGCTGGGACACCAGTAGTGCCCTTTCCTGTCGGCTCAGTTCTGCAATGTCCCGAGTAGCATGTTCAATGTGGACCTCCTGTTCCTCCCTTATCGGTGAATGATGTGAGGGGGGGGAGAGAGGATGTACCTCAGTCTCTTCAGTAGCCGCGGCGGGTTGTGGAACAACTGGTGTCCCCTCAATGTCCTTGTGTGCTAGTTGATCTTGTAGTAGTTTTATCATCTCCTTCTTTTGCTTAATTTCTTCTTGTGCTTGCAAAATTGTTTCCTTATTCTTTTGGATTTCCTCGGCCACTATTGCGAGTTGATCAGCATATTCTTTACAATGCAGTAGGTATCCATTTTCTGCTTTCTTCCATTTGGTTCTAAGGGCGGCAGTGTCCTCCATGTACCTCTTTTCCCATTCGGCAATGTGTTGGGGTGGTTGACGTCTTCCGTAGAACCGCTTTTATACCTCTGATAGTAGTAAGCTTCCGGTACCACCCGTCTGCCGCAGCAAAGACTCGAACCTTATCAAGCCTGCGGAAATTCACTGCACCACCGAATTAGTGTTAAACTACAATGATGTTAGAACACCTCTATAATCAACAGTAGCTTAACAGGGCTTCTGCCACTCAAACTCTATTAGATTGTGCTTTGAATTCTCTTGGAATTCCACCGGAACTTCACCGGACTGTTACTAGACTATCACCGAAATTTACGGAATCTTACCGGAATGATCTTCAAATCTGTTCGTAATTGCTTCAAATGTTTATACGTGAAATAAGGAAGTGATGAGTGAAATTCCCTTACTGACAGAACTCTTCCTGAAGTTTAGAAAAAAACTTCATCAGTTCAGAGTGCTATTTTTGGTCCCACTTTGTACTGTTTGTAGATATCCATTTCACCAGAAACTTTGATCCGTATAAAGTAGAGACTTCTAGCTACAAGATAAGCTATGTCTCATACAAAACTCTATATTATTCCGCAAGATATACTTCATGGTTCTTCCCGAAAAACACGTTTATTGAGTAAACCGTAAGTGACCGAAAGTACGTATACGGTGAAACTGTAACTGTTAACTAACTTTAACCGTAACATAGAATATTCAAAATTCTACTCATACGAAGAATGTGCGCAGAGCTTCCACATGAACATGTGTTTTCTATTAGAGAAGATGTGTACAAACAAGCTTGGCCTCTTCTTGCTCAAGCTATAGAAACTCTCCTACACTGAGTAGTTTCTTATTACCATCTCTCTCAGATGAATACCTGACATTTCAGGTTTCTGTTATTCATCTTTACATACGCGATCTGTGGCGTCTTCTATACTACATACGCGATCTCTGGCGTCTTCTTTCTCTCTCTCTATCTGTATATCTGTATCTCTGAGTCTTTGCGCATCTGCTATATTTCATCTCTCACACTTGCTCGATTCTTGATTGATATATATATAGTCTTCAGTCTTCCACGATCTTCCGCGCCTTTCACTTTCGGTATGCTCCACGATCCTTCTTTATGTGCGTTATGCGCACTCCCCTGTTCACTACTCTGTTACACGTCCTGTTCTCATATTTACAATTCTTGATTCGGTTTTCTGATTCTGCACGTAGTTCGGTCGTGCTCCTTTTTTTTTTTAAATTCTGCTTCTCTTTGTCTTTTCTTTTTTTTTTGTCTGGATGCCAAATTAGTGAGTGCTTCTTCGACACAATGGTGGCCTGCTCCTTTTTGAGCTGATCTTCATACTTAGCTAGCTTATTTTCCAAATCTTTGATGTCCTTGGCCAGGCTTCCTTGAATTTCAATAGGCTGATCACTTAGAAGAGTTGTCATGAGCTCCTTGTTTCGGTTCCTTAGGTTGTTCTGCCTCTTCCATGGATACCTTTATTTGTGATTCTAGTATTTTACTTCTCGCGTTCATCCGCATTTTCTCGGCCTCGCTAGCTTCAATTTTCTTTGTTAATTCCTGTAGCTGTGCTTTCAAGCCTTCATTTTCCATGGCTAGAGTTTTGCACTGTTGCTTGAATTCTTGAACTTCATTCTGTTTCTGTTGTACTTATTCTCTTGCAAATTTTAATTCTGCGGAAAGACTCTTACTCTTTTCTTGAAGCTCATGCTTATCCTGCATCGCTTGATCATAGTCTTCATCAGCATCAAGCATTAGTTGTTGTGTGTCTAGTGCGGTTCTGATCATGTCTTGTACAACAGGTTTGAGTTGAGTGATGTCGACATTCAACCATGTCCGTGGTATGCTTGGAGCTTCGCCGGTTTGCACATCTTTTCCTTGCTCCACATGGATGGTTTCATTGTGGGGTTATCGAATTTGTAGATGTGTTTGTGGTTCTTTTTCTTCTTCATTCAAATCAAGAACTTTTGTGGCACTCCCTTGAAATGTGACATCCATGGGGGAGGGTTCTGCCACGACCCTTATTGGTGTGAAGGGTTCCTCTTCTTCTACTATCGATGCCTGAGTCTCTTTCTTTGGTGTCTTGATGGACACCTCGCTTATGGGTGTTGCCGCTTTGATAAGGATGGTGGAAGTCTCATTGATTTTGATGACATGTGTCTCTTCTTGGTTTGCCTCCTTGCTTTCGGTGTCTCTAGTGGGGTGGACAGAGTTGTCATTTACCTTTGTTCCTTCGTCTGCTTCCGCGTAGTCAACTGCATTCAACTCGTCCCATTGGCCATCATCTTTTGATTCACTTTGAATGTCCACATTCAATAATGAAGTGTCAGGTTTTTCTTGTGCATCCGAAGATGAGCTTGAATTATCCAACCCGATTTCTCTGTAACGGTGTACTTTTGTGAGTTTCTTTTTCACCTTCATCTCTTGGTGGGCCTGCTGATAATGGTGCCCTTGCACTGGTAAATTGACTTGCCCTTTTGTATATTTATGCGTTTCTTCCAGGGCCCTAGTTAAATCTTCCTCTGTAATTGGCCTGTGCTCTTCAATCGTTGTCTTGGGAAGTACATGTGTCCTTTTTGTGGCTGGAACTTCCTCTTCTACTTGCTTGATTTCCCTGAGTCTCTTCGTGCCTCTCATTCTGGGTTGAGAGCTAGTTTCTGCCTCTCCCACAATCTTGACTCCTCTTTTCTTTTTAGGAACAGTGGCGACTTTGGCATACTTTGCCATGGCGGTTGATGATGGCATTTCTTGCAGGTGCTCTCTAATACCTAAAGCGTGGTAATCAATATTGTCAGAGCGACGCTGCCATTGAGGAACTTCTTATTATTCCATTGCTTCTTTGCTTCAAATAGTCTTTCCTATATGTAAGGAGTCAGATTAATTTGATTTCCAATCTGTTTGATTGCATGTGAGAGCAATTGAACAATAATCTTTTGAGGAGCCGTATAGCGATGCATATTTGGGAAGCAGAAGTGCTGGTGGATGAGCCTGACTTCCTCTTCTATGTCAACTCTGTTAATGTCTGTGAATGTTCTGGTCTTGGCCCCACGACTCTCTTCCTTTACGACAGTGATACCGTCCTTCTCACATCCGAACGCTTCCTTAATCAATTCATGTGTGAATTGGATGACTACCCATTCATCGACACCATCCATTACTCGAGCCTCAGGCACCAAAGGATCATGTAGTGCAGGTGTAGTGTATTCAAACTTGAGTGCATCTGTGGAAGTCGGGCTTATAGATTGGCAGTTCAAAATATTTATGTATGCCCGCTTTCTTCATGATGTCTATTGTAGACGAGAGTCCATGTAGTACTCTGAAATCTTGGGACATGATTGGAAATTGGTGATCTGTATCCATTATTTTGATAGTTGCTAGGAAGAGGTATTCCCCAGCCGGTTGATCTTCCCTGAACCAATGTCCCTTTGCTTTGATGATGCTCTGGAGAGGAAATTCCAGAACTTCCTCTTGTACTGTTGCTTCAGAATCTTCAGAAGCCATATGCACTTTTAAAGAACGCATTAGCTTTAATGGAAAGTATAGCAACTGTGTAGTGCATTGCAGTGATTTGTTGTCGTTCTATCACTCCGTTTCCCATCGTTATCTAAGTGGGATCTCTTACCACATCTTTTTATTTCTTTTCCTGAAAGAAAACATGCATAAGTGTAGCCAAAGCATTTATTTATGTACATAGTAGGTCCATTCCTAAGAAAGTTGAAGCTATGATCTTATCTCAATTGAAGAATGTGCACCACTAATTTTATCATGTACATCATGTGCCGAATGCTTGGCCTTGTAATGTGGCCCTATCATGCATACTTTAGGTGCATTTGATATTCTATGAGTGCAATTGGAATCTTTGTCGTCTCGATGGTCCACTCCTTGCAGTTGCTTGGGTTTCCAAATCCATTTTGTTGTCATGATGTCCCTTGTCTTCTCTCTGGTCCATCGATCTTCGTGTGTTCCCTTTGTATCTTTGGGTAGCTGAGCAATAGAATTGTTGATCTTTATGTTTTTAGGATGAGTCTGTCTTTGCTTTGTCGTTCGACTGTTTCGAAGTAGTGTATCCTCCAGATTGCTTATCTCTTGCTTGGCGGCCTGCCTGACTGTCTTGGGGATCCATATTTGCTGTCGTGCTTTCTGAGCGTCAATCAAAGACTTAGGAATCCATACTTGCAAGAGTAGTGTTGTGTCAGATGGTCGCGATGTTGACTTGTTATTCGTCTTATTCTCCCAATGATTTGGTGATGAAATTTCCGATTTCTGCACGATCTTTGCGTACCCATTTGAATTTGTTCTTTCCTTGATGTAAATGTCTGAATGTCGTCCTCCACATTGGTGATCCTTTGGCTGGGTGAGAAGCTCCATGAGAGTTGGTTTTCTTAGTGTGTGGTTTTTCCTCAGCTGAATGAGGTGATTTCACCTCTTCTTTGGACATTTTAGGGTTTGCACTTTCTGCTTCTTCTAGATTGGTTTTTGAGACATTGGGACTGGAATCAGGTTCCAGTAGCTCTTTTTTGCATCCTTCCACACTTTCGATGGTTGTTGGTTGGAGTAAAGGCTTCTCTCCTAATAAACTAAAAATTTCCTTGTGCCCTATTTTGGCTGAAATATAGCCTTGAGCTAGGTTGATGCTCACTTCATTCTCAATGATGCAATCCTGTCCTAGGATCAAATCTTCTATTAAATCCTCATCTCTGCACACTAAGACTCATTGTTCCATGGAAGAATTTCCTAGGTGGAGGGATACGTTAGTGGTTCCTATGCATTCTATGATTTGACCTCCAATTCCTACCATCTGAGCCTTTGTGGGCGTCATCGTCAGTTGAAGATCTTGTATGACCGTATTGCGTATGCAACTAAGTCCTGCTCTTGAATCTATCAATGCATCTATCAATTTGTACTCTGTCGTTCCAATCCCTAGGTTTAGGTAAGGTTGTGACCTGTGAGCTCTATTTGTGCCAGATGTATGGACTTGATAGTTAGCCATAGGGATAGGTTCCCCTCATTGGAGATATTGTTCATCTCTTTGCCTAATCCACTCTTTCCTCTTCTTGATGTGTTCTAGGGCTTCTTGTCGTGCCTCCTCTCTAATCCGTTCTTCTTCTTTCTTCCTATTTTGAGCACCTACTAGGCGTGCTAGCATTTGATCCGTCAATGGCTCCATGAACCTTTTAACTCTGCATCCACTTATGTAGTTAGGAAGAATGTCTCCATCTAAAGTGGCTAAATTAACTGCTCCAGTAGTAGAGATCCTATTGATGATCAAAGGTCCATATCCGCGTTTTTGTAACTTCTTGGCATGTTGCTTTAAGGTGTACACCAAGACTAAGTCTCCCTCTTTAAGTCCTTTGTCTTTTATATGTGCATCATAATATGCCTTTTGTCTTCTCTTGGCTGCATAGATTCCTGCTACCGCTTGTAACCTAGTTTCATGCAACTTCTCAATTTGGTCTAGTTGTTGGGATAACTCATGTCTATTCCATTCATACTGTTGGGCTACTCTCAAGGTTGGGATTAAAAATCAATTGGCAAAATTGCATTCTGCCCGTACACTAGATTGAATGGGGTAGTTCCAATGGCAGTCTTGTATGCTACTCGGAAGGCCCAAATTGCATGATGTAATTGTTTGTCCCAATCAGACCTCCCATTATTGACAATCTTTGTCAATACTATACATAATACCTTGTTGGAACTTTCCGCTTGACCATTGGCTTGGGGATGGTATGGGGCTGATTTTTTGTGGATCACTAAAAATTCAGTCATTAGGGATTCTATTACTTCGTTAAGGAAGTGCGTTCCTCGGTCACTCACAATCTCAATTGGTAATCCGAAACGAGTGAATATATGTTCAAAAAGGAACTTAGCAGTGGTTTGAGCATCGTTCTTTCTAGTAGCCTTCGCTTCTACCCATTTTGTCAAGTAATCAGTGGCTACTATGATGTACTTAGCATGCGATCCTTTGGTTGGTGGATTGATGGGTCCTATGAAGGCGATACCCCATTTAGAGAATGCTCTCGCACACACCATAGGTTGCAATGGAATGTCATCTCTCCGAATTGGGTATTTAGCCCTTTGGCATGTTTCACAACTTTGCACATATGTTTCAGCGTCCATATGTAAAGTTGGCCACCACAAGCCTGCGAAGAGAATCATTTTTGTTGTTCTGTCGGCTAAAAAATGACCTCGTGCTGCACCGGCGTGTGCCATCTCTAATATGGGTAAATACTCTCCTTCATGAACACATAATCGTAATTGGTTGTCTTTTCCTCTTCTAAACAAGTTTCTTCCTATGAGAACGTAGTCTTTGCTCATCTCCTCTAGGGATGGTTTTCTAGCCAAGCTAACTCCTTCCTCATGTTCTCTTGTCTTTAGGAATTTCACTAATGTTTTGCTCCAATTGGGTGCTATCGTTGAGAAAGTTATGGAAGTATGATCCTCCGGGATTGTTTCCTGGCATTCTGCATAGTTACTTACATAGTCATGGACATCCTTGGGCATGTCCGGCCAGTATACTCCTAATCTCTTTAATTCCCTGATGGTTCCATGAGTTGCTTGGTGTGTTCTCCATTTGTTCACATGTGCTTGTTCAATTAGCTTCGTTTGTTCGTCCTCCTCGACACATCTTAGCAAAACTCCATTGGGTTCCTTATAGTACACACTTCCCGCGATAATATGCAAGTTTCTTGATTGGAGAATTTCCTTTCTGCTATCCTTATTGATTGAATGTTGTGGACCATGGGTGAGTATAGGAATTAATGTCTCTGCCCACTTTTGACAAACTTCCAGATTGAACAAATACATGTCTGGCAGATCATCGGGTACTCCGCTTGGTGGTTCTCCGTGTGTTAACCTTGAAAGATGATCCGGTCTTACATGGGTGTTCCCCTTTTTCACTATCACTTCAAAGTCGAACTCCATTAATAGTAAGAACCATCTTACTAATCTTCCCGTGTTACAAGGTTTATTGACTAAGTACAGTAAAGCCTGATGGTCTATGAAGAACTTCAATTTGTTGGCTAGGAGATAGTGTCTAAATTTCTTCACTGCATAGACCATTCCTAATCCTTCTCGCTCAGTAGTGGTATAATTCCTTTCAGCTTGATTCAGTTGTCTGCTCGCATAGGCAATTGGATGATCTAATTTTCCTTCATCAGCTGGTTGGGCTAAGATACATCCTATTGCATAGTTAGAAGCATCAACATGAATATGAAAAGGCGTGTTCCAATTTGGCGTTTTCAGAATGGGAGTTGTGCTAAGCCTCTTTTTCAACTCATTGAATGCTTTTTCGCACTCTTCCGTCCAAGTGAACTGAGTTAAGAGACCATACAGGGGTTTGGCGATTATGGCATACATGTGGATAAACCGATAGTAATATCCACAGTGTCCCATAAATGCTTGCACCTCTTTCGCATTCTTTGGTCTAGGAAGCTCTAAGATGACCTTAATCTTGTCCTCATCCATGGATATTCCATTCCTAGAGACTATGTGTCCTAGGATTTTCCCTTGTCTCACCATGAAGACACACTTCTCTAGGTTTAAACAGACATTGTACTGTCTACATTTATTAAATATCTTCCTCAATTCAGGAATATGATCGTGTCTTTGATTGGAGTATGTACACAGGTCATCTACATATACTTCCATGTTCTTTTTCAGAAATTCCTTGAAAACATGACACATCAATCGTTGGAAAGTAGCTGGTGCATTAGTGAGTCCAAAAGGCATCACTCTGAAAGCATAGACTCCCCATTCGGTCGCGAATGCGGTCTTATGTTGATCCTCAGTAGCAATAGCTACTTGATTGTATCCTGAGAATCCGTCTAAGAAGCTATAGACTTCTTTTCCTGCGACCCTTTCCAATAGATGGTTAGTGATGGGTAGTGGGTAACTGTCACGTATGGTGGCTGTGTTCACTTTCTTTAGGTTAATGCACACCCTCAATTTTCCATTTTTCTTAGGCACAACTACTAATGGCGATACCCACTCGGTGTGTTCTACCTCATATATGAATCCTTCCGCTAGTAACTTGTCTATTTATTCCTTAATTTTAGCAGCATAGATCTCGTTGTATGTATAAGGGTGTTGTTTTGATGGTTTTGCATCTGCTGTCATTTGTATCCTATGAGAACAAATCGAGGGTTCCACGCCTTTGAGATCCTTATATGTCCATGCGAACACGTCTCGATATTCTCGGATCAGTTGTATGAGTTCCTCTTCTTCTTCGACTGATACATCTTTGCCTATGTATGTGCATCGTTCTTCTCCGTCTTCCACTGTTACTATAATTTTTTTTGTTTGTTCTTTGTTGTCGTACGCTTCTCCGTCTCGGGCCTCTCGTTTAGGCATTTGAATGGCTACCTTTTGCTCTTCTACTTCGTATCTTTTAAAGTGTTCAGGAACCTCAAACAGATCTGGGTCTGGTCCAGTTTTACTCATTTCGGTTTCTTGTTTTTGTACTCTGGGAGCGGCTTCTATTGCTAAGATCTTTGTCGGTTCCTGTTTCGCTTTGGTTCGAATGGTGTCTAGATAGCTCTCTTCTGAATCAAATTCGGGTTCCATTTCGATACTCTCATATTCCTCCTTCCACTCTTTTTTCAAGATTTCCCCTTCTTCCACTTCTTGAAGGACAACCATATAAAGATTTACATCATAGCCTTCCTCGTCTATGCACTCGTTCATTGTCAAGACTTCCTCATTTACGCACACGTCTAAGGTTGCTAGGATTTCCATCCATCCATGCGGTTCAAAGGTCTCATCTCGAAAGATTTGAGGTATGTACCTTGGGTCCTCCACAGGTCTGTAGTTAGGATGTCCGATTGGCCATATCTGTCTTTTGTCATCTTCTTTCTAGGCTTCCTTACACATCCATAACTGAGCGTCCTCGTGTATCCATGATTGGTCACTCGATCCAGCACTATGAATGGACAGGTCATCTTCCTCCTTGTGTATGGGATTCCATTGTAGTGGAGGGGCATCTCTATAGGAAAAGGTGTGCAAGTTTATTTTAGTGGTATTTCCTTGATGTTGTAGGTACAATGAATCTCTTCCCCAATCTTGTACTACCCGCATTTGTCTCATAAAGGGTCGTCCTAATATCATCTCGTAATTATTAGCCTTTTTGAATTTACAAATGGCTAGTGTGTGTTCAAATTCAACCCCACAGGTAGTCAATTTGACTCTTTCCAGTATTCCTAAGGGTTTCTCCACATGACCGTCTGCTAATTGGAGTTTCATGTGTGTGGGTCGTAAGGCAGGTTTTCCCCATTTCTCCCAAATCTCTTTGGTGGCGATTCCTATGCCAGCTCCTGTGTCTAGTATAGCCTTGGTCATGTACCCATTGTAAATGACAGGTAGACATGTGTTACCTTCGTCTCCTTCACTAAATTCTCCCACTTTATCAACTGGAATTCGGATTCTAGTTGAGTTTCCTTTTCCCTTAACTTCTTCCTCTTCCTTTTCTTGCCCTAATTCCATTTGGCTTGCTATTTGCTTCCATAAATGCGGCTTAATTCGAAGTAGTTCTTCCACGGTTAGTTTGCATTGTACTTTTGTCTTCTTTAGTTCCGTTAGATTGTGTGAACTCTTTTCTGAGTTTTCTTTTCCTTTTCCATGTACTGTGGGTGCTCGTATTATCATGGATTCCTTTTCGTATTCTCCCATGTAATTAGGCAATGTTGAAATGCTCTGGGTTTCTTCTCTATTTCTGTCGAGTCTTGATATTTCCTCGTATACTTCTTCTAGGTTGGGGTTGGGTTGATAGATTGCCACGTCTATTTCCTCAAAAGGAGGCTTCGATACTCCATTTTTCTTTCATTGTTCTTCTCGGATTCTATTCAATTCTCGACGAGACGCATCTAGTAGAAGTGGTTTCACTTGATTTTGACAACCCTAATTCAAGTTATGACCAAAATAGTGAATGGTAGGAAGTACCCACACTCACGCCACAACTCCTACAAGCTCACACACACTACAATAGCTCAAAAACAATGGGGAGGGGTAGACAACAGTCCTACACACACATTCCAAGCATTACACACACATAGAAGATCAAAGAGGAGATGGAAATCTGCTCCTAAAAGAGGCTAATTTGAGATTTCAAAGCTCTCCTTGTTCACAATAGCAAAAAGTACTTACAAAGAGTCACCAAGTGACTTATATACATGTGCCATAAATTTGGTCCTTTCACACAAGAGACCGGCACTTTATTACTAAAAGTGAATTTCCTACTAATTTACAAGGGATATTTTACAACAAGATGGGATTATGCCACTAGTGGACTCCTCTAGTGCATTTACATGGCTTGAGGGGATTCTCTGAATGTTTTGAAGAAGAAAAATCATGCCCATTAATTTGAAAATTTTGGGGCTCTCCTCTTGTGCTTCTTTGCTCTGCAACAGCATGTCAATTTGGTAAATAGTCAAGATTATCGTTCTTGCATGACAAGCATGTTAGTGAGAATGTGCTAGAATAGTACATACAGATGTTTGGGGTCCTGCAAAGAGCACATATATGGCCAGTTGCAAGTTTTATGTTACTTTCATTGATGACCATACACGAAAAGTGTGGGTATATGTCATGAAAGAGAAGAGTGAGGTGTTCACTCACTTCCAAAATTTTAAAGCTATGGTGGAAAAGCAGACAAGAAGGTATATTCAGACAGTAGGGTCTGATTGAGGAGGTGAATATATGTCAAATGAGTTCAACAACTTTCTTAAAAGTCATGGAATTCGAGGTCAATTTTTATGCAGGTACATACACAACACAATGGTGTTGCTGAATGCAAAAACAAACATATTGCAGAAATAGCAAGAGCCTTGATGGCTGAGAAGAATCTAATGGCATAGAAATTGATTTACAATCATCCATGCCATATTTTTGCAGCATATTCAAGGTATATTGCCTTTGCGACATCCATATACCTGTTTCTGTATGTAAAAACTCAATGCCCAATAAATAGCACAGCACACCAAGTTCTTTCATGTCAAATTCCTGCATAAGAAGTTGCTTTACCTCTTTGATTATTCCTTCATTATCACCACCTACAATCAAGTCATCAACATAAATAGCCACAATAGTGATGCCATCATCAGTCTTCCTTGCATATAGTGAGTGATCTGCATCACACATAGAAAACCCAATGCTGGTTAAGTAATCAGCAATCCTTGCATGCCATGCACGAAGGGCTTGCTTCAGCCCATACAAAGCCTTTTGCAACCTACAAACATATCCTGGATGCTTTGAATCTTCATATCCTTGTGGCTGATCCATATATACTTCTTCTTGTAACTCACCATGTAGGAAAGCATTCTTCACATCCATCTGATGCAAAGTCCATCATTTTGCTGTAGTTAATGCAACAAGTGTTTTGACAGTAGACATTTTAGCTACAGGGCTGAATGTTTCCTCAAAATCAGAAGACTATATCCCTCCCCCCCTTGATCTGAACGGAGGGTGCCCATTTCACATGCTGACATATTTTCAGCCAAAACCAAAAACTGTTTGAAGCACATGAACACTTCGGACTTTGCCTTCAATGGATATACCCATGCATGCCTCGAAACGTCATCGATGAAAGTCACAAAGTAAAGATAATTTCCAAAAGAAGGTGTCTGATAGGACCACATACATCACTATGTACAAGCTGCAATTTCTGAGTAGCCAGAATTGAACCATCTTTTGGAAAGGAGAAACGTTGCATTTTGCCCAAAATACAGGCTTCACAAACACGTTTTCCTGGTGCCTCAAGTTTGGGCAAAGAGGACACCATTTCAGATTTCTGCAGGTGTAGCAAACTAGCAAAATTCAGATGACCAAAGCATGCATGCCAAAGCTTTGCATCTGACATAGCCTAAGAATCATGCACTGCACATGCCAAATCATTTACATTTCTTTCATAGTCTATGAGCTTATACATCCCACGACATAGAATGCCAGAAGCAATAATCACGTTGCCATTTGACAGATCATGAACTGTACATCTGTCATCAACAAATTTCACAACCAAGCCAATCTTGGCTAATGGAGAAACTGATAACAAATTTTTCTTAATCCCCGGCACAAACAAAGCATCTGACAAAGTGAAAGAACTACCATCAGTAGTAGTCAAAATGATCTTACCAACTCCCATAACAAGATAAGAGGAGTTGTTGGTGCATGTAACAGTATTCCCTGTAGGGGCAGGCTCGAGTGAAGAGAAGAAACTATGCTGCGAGGTAATATGTTTGGTCGCCCCACTCTCAAAGTACCAAACATCTGAGTCTACTGTAGACATGCACAGCTCATGAGAAGATGGGTCAAAATTGCAAGTGTTTGTAGTAAATGTCCATTCTTCTTCCTGCACAAGATTAGCAGACTCCGTTTTTGGTGTAGAGGCTTCTGCAACAACCATTCCAGCATCTTTCTTCTTTGCCTCTTTAGCAGCCACTTTTGGACAGTTCTTTATGATATGATCATTCCCTTTACAATACTTGCAAAACAATTTCTGCTTTTTTGATTTTTTCTCATCTTTATCTTGGTTCTTCGAATGTGCAGCATTTGCAGATTTTTGCTTACTAGTAGAAGAGCTCCATTTTCCTTTGCCCTTCTGACTAGCCAGGAAATCTTGATCTGCAACATGCATAATGGACCTGTTCTGCCTGGACTAATCTTCCTGCAATAGAACAGAGACTAATTCCTCAAATGACAAGGCATTTGGATTGCCTTTCATCATCAACCGAAGAGTAGAAGCAAAACTCTGATATGAATCAAGAAGACCATTCAGAACGGCCTGCACAAGTGAGCTATCTGGTATAACCTCATCAGCAGAAATCAACTATTCCTTCAAGTCTTTGATCTTTGTTAAAACAATGTCCATAGAATCACCTTCATTCATGTGCTCACTCTTCAATTGTTTTTAGAGGTAAGCAACACGAGCCTCATTCCTAGCTTGGTACAATGTGGTAAAGCATCCTTAGTTGTTCTACAAGAGCGAATGTGAGGAATAATGGCACGTTTGATAGGCAAAGCTATCAATGCATGTGCCTGGGCATCTCTGCCATCCCAACAAATCTGCTCTATAGTAGGTGCAATAGAAACCACAGCACGAATAGGAATATGCAGAATATCATCATCTTCGATACCTTCTGCCTCAGCTTCTGTACCTGCAGTTGTAACAGTTGAAGGTGTGATAGGACATTTTTCAACACCCTACACAATGTTCCACATTCCTTTTGCAACCAATACATGTCGCATCATATAAGCCCATAACAGGTAGTTGGTACCATCTAACTTATCCTCAACAGCCAACATACGGAGTACATCACTGCTTTTAGCCATGGGTGGTGACTAAAATACCTTGATGCAGAAAATTGATTGTATCTCAAAAAGTTGAACAGAACTGCCCAGATAAGTTCCGCTAGACCTGTAGCAGACTTCGAGACGCTTATACTAGTAAAAAAAAACTGGTATATACCTTTGGCACAAAAAGATAAAATAGCCTGCACAAGCGCTATGATAGTGCATTTGGAGGCCGAAACGAGCTCAGATCGTAATTTTGGCACCACATAGCAAAGCTGTTTTGATCTCCAAAACACGCTGAGTATGTCTACCAAAATTCATGTGATTCTGAGATTGCAATCAGAAGAGTGTCGACTGCACCCTAGATGAAGCAACAACTTGCTCTGATACCAATTGTTGGAGATAGACGTCTGCGGAAGCACGCGAACAGCACAAGGAAGGAGAAGAAGCTTGGAGCACAACACACAATACTGAATTTATTACTAGAGAATGTAGAAAGATAAGTAGCCCATTAGGGCAATATGCGTATATACAAGCCGGGGTAAAAAAACCTCCTAAAGAGGGAAAAAAGTGCCCTAGCCGTCCTTGTGTGTTCACACACATCACTACCTAAATATATCAACAGACACCCCTCCAGTCACAGTCTCAAAATCACATGAAATTTGGTCAACATACTCAAGGTGATTAGGAGATCAAAATAGTTGACCTTGTGGTGCCAAAATCGCGATCTGAGCTCATTTCAGCCTTTGAACGCAATACCATAGTGCTTATGCAGATTATTTTGTCTTTTTGTGCCAAAGATTTATACAGGTTTTGGTTTGCTAGTATAAGCATCTCAAAGTCTGCTACAAGTTTAGTAGAACTCATCAGGGTAGTTGTGTTCAACTTTTCTACATACAATCATTTTTTTGCATCAAGGTATTTTAGTCAGTGGCCATGGCTGAAATTAGTGATGTATTTCGTATGTTTGTTGTTGCGGATAAGTTGGATGGTACGAATTACCCATTATGGGCTTATATGATGTGTCATGTATTGGTCACAAAAGGATTGTGGAATATTGTGCACGGAGTTGAAAAATGTCCTATTACACCTATAAATATAGGTACTGAAGTTGACATTGATGATGTTGAAGATGAAGATATTCTTCATGTTCCTGTTCGTGTTGTAGTTTCTATTGCACCTACTATAGAGAAAATTTGTTGGGATAGCACAGATGCTCATGCACATGCACTGATAGCCTTGTATGTCAAACGTGCCATTATTCCTCACATTCGCTCTTGCAGAACAGCTAAGGATGCTTGGGATACACTTAGCACATTGAACTAGGCTAGGAATGAGGCTCATATTGCTTATCTCCGAAAATAGTTGGAGAGTGAGCACATGAATGAAGGTGATTCTATAAACAGTTTTCTGACAAAGATCAAAGACTTGAAGAAACATTTGATTTCTGTTGATGAAGTTATACCAGATAGTTCACTTGTGCAAACCATTCTAAATGGTCTTCTTGATTCATATCAGAGTTTTTCTTCCACTCTTCGTTTGATGATGAAAAGCAATCTAAATGCCCTATCATTTTCAATAATCTTGGTGTCTAAAGTGTGTTATTTTCTCAGTAGAACGCAATCATAAAGTCAAAACTCAAAAATGATACCTGTAACCTTCAGACGAGACAATCGCGATTCTGTAAAATCTGACGATTCTCATTTCCAGCACCATTCTTCATCAATTTATCACTCAACACATCAGTAATCAACTCTCTTCATACACATTCATCAGAAATACACAATAGAAGCTTGCAAATTTCCATGGATACACATAGAATAAACTCAACAAATCAAAGAAATTCACACAAAAGGAAGAATCACGATTTTCTGCAGGAAACTTTTCTCTTTGCTTGGATAGCATCAATTACAAATAACCAACCCTCTCAAAATAGAGGAAATTGTCTTTTATACATTTTCAAGTGCCCCTTTTCACACTTGAATTTTGGTTGTTTTCCCTTCTAATATAAAAATATGCTATCTAGGAGTTTCCAAAAATTCTAGAAAAAATACATATGATTCTAATCTACATGAGGAAGACTCTTCCTTATTTTTACATCATTTGCATAAATATTTTTACAAGTTTTTGGCATTTTACAATTATTTTTCCATCAAAAATACTTCAAAAATACTTCTTCCAACATTCTTCCCGTCCTAGACCTTTTGGCTCCCGACAAAAGACATTCTTGCTCATATTCCCTGAATGCTTCCTTCACTTCTTCTTTCTTTGGTAAACCTGTGACAGTAGGTCATGGCTCTTTCTTTTTGTAATGTTCAAATTGTTTACCATCTCAAATAGTGCTTTTCTCCATTGCACAGCAACCTCTGGTTTATCAATTACATCTTTTTTCACGTATTCTATGTATGCAGCTTCATAAGCAGTGAGTCGAGAATTTGTAACTACTGACAAGTTCTCAAATATTTCTAATTCTCTTTCAAAAAATCCATAATCAAACGCATCTTCAAAAATGTGTAGATAATGGCTGCCCAAAAATATTATTCTACTATAATAAGCCATCAAACATATCCTGTCAGGTGTTTCACTGAGATCAAATATTAAAGCATCAGATGGTGAATTAAAGCCAATGTAATTGAGACTATGACATCTGTATCTGTAAAGGTCTCTATACATGCCAATATGAGTCTCATTACTCTGATTAATAAAATACATGCTGGGTCATTAACATCTTTGTATGTGGATATGACAGATTTAGCTGTGTCCACCATATACTTCTTTGTGGGCCATGTTCCTGCCTTTGGACCTACTATCTTTGGAAAATTCAACCATTTGGACGGAATCTGTCCTTCTTTCCTTCTTTCCCAAAAGACTGTCCATTCCCTTCTTCTTGCTATTGGGCAGTATGCTGGATTGATCTTCAGCTGAATAGGTGCTTCTTTCCATATTTTTCTACATTCCTTATTAGCATCCAACCACCTATTTCTCCATTTTGGATTAGCTTTTTCAAATAAATCTTTTGTCACATAGATGTCTTCTTCATATTCTAAATACTTATTTGTAGGTAATCCCACCCTTGCCATCTGATAATTTTTAATGCTTTCCACAATCATGCAAAAGGGTATTCCTAAGCCATCCGCAGCCCAATGATGTTGATCTGGATTTATCCCTTTATTTAAAGCAAATGTAACAATCTGTTGCTCGTATTCGTCATGCATTTTTCTAATGAATTCCATTTTGAATTCTCTGTCTGTCAGAAGTTTCTAGACAAACTCCTCTGAGTACTCTTCTACAGGTGCTTTGTTTTCTTGTTCACCACCGTGTTGGGTTCTGTCATCATGTCCTACTTCATATTCTTCTATATGTGTAGCCTCCACCTTCTCTTTCACCTGAGTTTGTGATTTTTCCAACTTTTTCTGTAGCTCTTCTATTGTCAACATTAAACTCTTATTTTGAGAAGTCCACAACTCTCTTTCTAATTTCCACTCATTTCTTTCCAAACTCAACTGCCAATCACTTCTCTCTCTTTCTATATCTATATGTAACTTATTGTACCCCCTCATTGAGGTAGCAGCATGTATACTAGCTTGTTTTTCCAACTCCTTGGCTTCTTTCAACTCTGTTTGCAATCTCATGATTTCCTTGTGCAAATCTTCCTTCTCCTCCTGTGTCACCTCAACAGTCTTGCTTTCTTCCTTCAAGTGGCCTTCTTCCATTAATAATTTGTTTATTTCCTCATTTGCTTTGACCATAATTTGATATGAGCTCTGTAAGGTTCTGTATCTCCCTTCTATTTTCTTCAGCTCCATCTCCATTTTACTACTATGCTCTGTCTGTTTTGCACACTTCTCTTCAAGATATTGGATTTTATTTTGTTGCCAAACCTCCAACTCCTCCAAAGAAATTATCCTGTGTGTCAATTCCTCATTTTTCTTCTTTACAATCCTCAATTGTTCTGCCAATTGCTCTATTTCCTTCTTGTGCTCCTTAATGATACTACTACCTTTTTCAAACTCAGATTCTGCTACCATACCTGATATAATCATCTTTCTACTTGATGGTCTGAACTGCTCTATGTTGCTCATAATGATCTTGCAAGCAGATCTTATATTTTTAGGTATCCTTTCCAACCCAACTTCTATTTCCATTTGTTTGACTTCTATCTGCTTGTTTTCTTTGCACTCATTCTCTTCTTCATCTTCTTCCTCATACTCGATGACCTAGGTCTTTTGTTCTTCATGGCTCTTATCTTCCATTTTTTCTTGGTCTGCAACATCTTCCTCATATTCCAATATGTGATCATCCTTATTCTCATGTGCTGATGTATCTTTAGTTGTCTTTGTTTCTTCTACCTTCTTGTTCTCCATCACTTGTTGTTCTTCTTCAAAGAGATGTCTTTCCTTTACCTGTACTTCCTTTTCCTGAATTAGGGTTGATTCAGTTTCCTCAATAAGCTTTATCTGATCATTACTTATCTGCTCTTTCTGTCCTTCCTCTTGCTCATCTATATCGATGAGATCCAGCTCTTCCTCTTGTCCTTGATTTTTTGTAATTGTAAACTCTTCATTATGATTCAAGTCATATAGTATGTCTTTTATGCTTTGGTTGATCTCTTTCTTTGTAATTCCTTCTTCTACTTCTTGAGCATTCTTCTTTTCCACTATTTCCTCTTCTGTTCCCTTGATTTGATTTGTATCTTTTTGTTTATGTGCTGAACTGCATAATTGAACTTCTTTTTCTACTTCTACTTTCCCTTCATCCAATTTGAAATAGGTTTGATGTAAAGGTTTTGTCCATATTTTCTTTAATCCTGAATCCATTAATCCACAACTGAATTCCTTTCTGACTTCACTGTCTTCTTCCAACATCACTGCTTTGCCTTTCAACAACCTTCTCTCTTCTTCAGGACTAACCTGTTTTATTGCTTCTTCCTGAACTTGCTTTCCTTGGGGCTTCTCACTCAAGTCTTCTGGTGTTTTATCTTTTCCAGAGGCTTGTGTTATCACATTTGGTGTACTAGGCACTAATAAATTCAAACTTTTCAACAGAAAGTTTTCAATATCACTTTCAGAATCTGAAGAGAATTGTGAAGAGCCTGCTATTTCTAATTTTTCGAGTCTTGACTCTTCCACAACAGTAGATTCTTTCTGGTTTGTTCCTTCTACTATCACTTCTTCTGTCTCCATTCTTTGTACAGGTTCTACTACTGATTTTCCTTTACTTTTCTTGGTTAACTTCCTCTTCTGTACAGGTTTCTTCTGAACCTTTTTCTTCACTACAACTGTAGTTCTTGTTTCAGGAGGTCCTTGTAACTCTTTGAAATATGCTAACGGTTCCACTTCTTTTTTGACAAAAACTTCCTCTGTCTCAGCTGCCATCATCTGATCATGCAGCTCTTCATAGTGTTCTACTTCCTCTCGAATCCAATCAATTGCTTTGCAAGAGTAGTCCTCCAACATCTTTTGATATTGAGCTTCATATACTGCCCTTTTATTATTTCCTTGAGTCAAATAGGTATACAACTGCTCTTTGCTTGTCTGAGGTGGGTAAGGGTCATTTGAAGACTGTACCTGCTTCTGAGCAGCTTCATGCTCTTCCTTAGTTGCTTCCACCTGTTCCAACTCCACTTCTCTTGGATCCAATCTTCTTTTCTTTACTGGAATGACTTCTTCTGAAATTCCTTTTCTTTTCCTTTCTGCTCCCCTCATGCTTGATTGGCCTTCTGCTTCTCTTACAGATATCTTGCTTGAAGGACTTTTGATTCTTGCCATCAAATTTCTGAAATATTGGGCTGTTGGAGCCAGTTGTAATTGATCCTCCATCCCTAGAACATGATATATAATTCTAGTTAAGAATTGGGCTCCATACATATACTTCTTTTGCTCCCAATGTTTGGCTGCTTTATTTAATTGCTCATGTATATATGGTGATACATCCATTATTCCAAAGGGCTTAGTTCTATCCTTATTATTGAACATAATCAATGTTACTGATTTGTGTGGCATGGTATATCTAGGCAGTTTTGGGAAACAAAAGTATTGCAAAAACATTCTGATGGCATATTCCTCAATTTCTCTTCCCTTAAAATCAGGGAACTTAGAATATCCTGTATATGTTTCCTTATTCTTCTTAACAAAGCTGTTATCCAACTTGGTTCCCATTGGGTAAAACTGAAGGGCTGCCCTGATATGCTCTGCTTTAATTGTGATGTTCACTTCCTGATTTTCTTTGTTCTTGACAATACACCTGAAATACGCCTCATTGCCCCTTCCAACTTCCAACAAGCTGTTCATCACCTGTGCCACTCTTTCAAAATCTATGAAAAATATAGGTTCATCCAGCAGCCTGTGTAATCCCACTGCTTTCCATCTTTTGTAATTGACTGCACTTTTCCGGAATTTGTAAAACTCCTGACACAGCATAGTGTACTTGTAACCTCCAACTCCCACTGTAAATATGTGTTGGCCAATAATATCCAGAGTTTCCTTGAGTTCCTTGACTATTTTTTCTGCTGCTGGAATCTCCTGCTCTTCATCAGATTCTAATTCTACTGTCTCCATTGTTGCTTCATTATCTAAGAACCAATGTCCTCTAGACAGAGTGACTGAGTCTGCTTTGAAATTATGAATTGGTAGCTCCTTTGGATTCACCATTCTGGAGAAAATATAGCATCACACAAAAAGAAAAAACTCTACCCACATGAGTCATAAAAAAAAATAAAAAATGACATTTGTTGTGATATGACATGAAAGAAGAATGAAAATAAAATCTCAATTAAATCCTGACTTCCTAAAAAAAAACTCAATTGAAGTGATCATTACATGTGTAGCAAGATGTCTAGTACTCTCTTCTCTTTTGACTGCTCTTATCAAGGAAGGAGATATTTAAAAGAAATATGAATAAAAAATTAAAAATCATAAAAAATAAAAAATAAGAATAAAAAATAATAAATAGAAACCTGCTACCCTTCTACCTATATCTTGCTTTGTGCTATATAACTTTTAAAAGGAAAAATGGATAATTTTTTTTCTTTTTTCTTTTCTCTTTTTTCTTTTCTCTTTTTTCTTTTCTCTCTCTTTTTTTTTAATAATAATTTCTTACATTTCTTTCTTCCATTTCTTTTCTTCCCCTCCTAATTCTCTTCTTAGAAAAAGGATAAGGTAGAAGTATTTGTCATAATTTCCAATATGTCATGATTTCTTTTTTGTAACATTGTGATTTTCTTCTTAGAAAATTCTGAATACAGATCAAATATAAATGGTCTTTTTCCATTGAATCAAATCTGATTTTTTTACCCAATAATATTTAACCCTTACTGCCCCTGTCTTAGGGAAAAATCCATCTCCTTCTGATAAGCTGTTTTTAGAATTTTTTGGCTTCCATATCTATTTTGTCCTTGAATTTTGTTTTGATGAACAGGGCTTGTGTTTACTTTGTTTCCACATCCTTCTTGTTCCGATGTCTTGATGTTTCTGACTATGCCATAGTTGCCACCCTGCTTCTGTTTCTTCACCCTCTTTTGCTCCTTCAATTTTTTGCTGGTTTTGATTGAATGAAGCTTGATCATTTAGTAATTTTATTGGTAATGTCTATGTTTCTTCTAATGAAAAAGTAAATCCTTCCAGGTCTGGGTCATGAACATCCTGTTGATCTTCCTGTTCAACATTACTTAATAAAAACATAAAAAGCCTTTTGTCATTTATTGTCAACTTAAGCTTCATTTTTTCAAAATCCAAAATTACTTTACCTTGCTTTAGCCATGGTTGTCCCAAAATCAATTTCTCAGTCATCAAATGATCTGGCCATTCTTCACAATCTATTTTCATATATTCTTCATTGAACTTAACTTCAATAGAAGGTGAAGACATGCTTTGTATTATTTGTCCTTCCAAAGTTATGATAAAGATTTTACTTTTAGTCCTTTTTAGGTTAAACTTTTTCAACAAATCTGAACTAATCAAGTTTACTTGTGCACCTGAGTCTATCAAGACCTTGATTTTCTCATCCTGAAAATGCATTGTTATAACAAGCAAATGTTCTTTTCCTTTTAGAGAGGTTTCACAAAAAAGGACTTCTCTAATATTTTTTATTTTTCTTATCCTTTCTTTTGCCTTCTGTTGAGCCTCCCTCCTTATGTTTTCCTCTTCTTTCTTCCTGTTTTGTGCTTGATGTAATCTTCTCCATTCAGAAGCAGTTAATGGAAGATCATACCTTTTAACTCTACATCCACTTATGAAGTTTGACATGATTTCTCCATCTATATTAGCTAATTGAATAGCTCCACTATTACTGAATTGATTGATAATATATGGTCCATGTCCTTTCTTCTGAAATTTCTTTTGATGTTCCTTTACTGTGTATGCCAAAACTAAATCTCCTTCCTGTAGATCTTTTTCTTTTATGTGAACATCATGATAAGCTTTTTGCCTTTTCTTGTCTGCATATATACTCATAATTGCTTGGAGTCTAGAAGCTCCCAGTTGTTCCAATTCCATTACTCTCTCAGATAATTCATGTCCAGTCCAATTGTATTGACTACTCACTTTTAGTGTTGGAATGAGGAATTCCAAAGGTAGAACTGCATTTTGTCCATATACCAAATTAAATGGTGTGGTTCCTAATGCAGTTTTGTATGCCACTCTATAGGCCCACAAGACATGATTAAGTTGTAAATCCCAATCATTCCTATTTGTGTTTACCAATTTTGACAATACAGTACAAAGTACTTTATTAGTACTCTCTGCTAACCCATTGGCTTGTGGGTGATATGGGGCTGACTTTCTATGATTAATCATGAAATATTCAGTTATGTTTTCTATGATTTGGTTCAAAAAATGAGTCCCTCTATCACTTACCAGTTCAATTGGTAGTCCGAATCTGGTGATGATATACTCATAGAGAAATCTTGTAGTAGTCTGAGCATCATTTCTTTTTGTAGCTTTGGCCTCTGCCCATTTTGTCAAGTAATTTGTGGCCACTATTATGTATTCAGCATGGGATCGTCTTGCTGGAGGATGTATGGGTCCAATGAAATCCAACCCCCATTTACTAAAGGCTCTTGCTGAAATTAAAGGTATTAATGGCATATTATCTCTTTTATTTAGTTGACTCACTCTCTGGCAAATGTCACATCTTTTCACATATGTTCTTGCATCAAGAAATAGGGTTGGCCACCAAAAGCGAGACTATAATATGAGTTTAGCAGTTCTATCACTTGAGAAATGTCCTCCTGCCACTCCAGAATGTGCCATTTCCAACATTTCCATATATCTATCTTCAAGAACACAAATTCTTAAATATCCATCCATCCCTCTCTTATACAATTGATCTCCTATCAGTTGATATTCTTCAGAGATCATTTGTAGATTTTTTGAGTCAACACTAACTCTTACTTGTTTTCGTTTCTTCTTCCTTTTCAATTCCTCAATGATGTTCTCACTCCATTCTAGATTTTTCTGAAACCAATATAGAGTTATAAGTTCTGAATTTTGCAATGATTGGCATTTCCAGCAGTTAGCAACATATTTTGTTACATCTTGAATCTTATTAGGCCAATGTACTCCCATCCTATTGAGATTATTTAGGGTGACTATTATGGAAGCATGTGTACAAGGGTTCCAACAATGCGCTCTTCTCAAATATTCCTGTTGCTCCTCTTCTGGAGTACAATATTCCAGTATGCATGTATGGTTGAGGTGATACAAGTGCCCAGCTAGCAACACAAAGTTCCTGCTTTGTAATACTAAATGTGTGTTGTTTTCAAATGTTCTACAAGGGCCCATGGTTAGCAAAGGTACTAAAGTCATGGCCCACTCAAGAACACTTTCTATTTTGAACAGATATGTATCTGGCAGGTCATCATCTAAAGGTGAACTTGGTTCTTTAGCCTGGATTCTAGACAAATGATCTGCTCTCAAATGTGTTTGTCTGACCACCACCTCAAACTCAAACTCCATCACTAAAAGAAACCATCTGACTATTCTATGAGTGTGACAAGGTTTGTTTACTAAGTAGAGTAAAGCTTGGTGATCCACAAAAAATTTAAACTTGTTGGCCAAAAGGTAATGTCTATATTTTTTCACAACAAATATCATTCCCAACCCTTCCCTCTCAGTGGTTGTGTAATTTTTCTCTTCTGAATTCACTTGCCTACTAGCATAAGCACTGGAAAATCTAATTTGCTCCCTTCTATTGGTTGTGCTAACACACATCCCAAAGCATAGTTTGAAGCATCCACATGGACATGAAAGATTTTATCCCACTGTGGGGTTTTTAAAATTGGTGCTGTTACCAAACAAGTTTTTAGAGTCTCAAAAGCTTGGTCACACTCTTTGGTCCACTCAAATTTTGTGATTAAGGCATACAAAGGTTTTGCAATGTCAGCAAACTTGTGTACAAATTTTCTATAATATCCGCAATGTCCCATGAAGGTTTGAAGTTCCTTTACATTTGTTGGTTTTGGAAGTTCTACTATGGCCTTAATTTTTTTCTCATCAGTTGAAATTCCATTTTTGGAGACTATGTGACCTAACATTCTTCCTTGTCTTACAAAGAATACACACTTTTCTAGATTTAAACATACTCTCTATGTTCTGCATTTCTTGAACATGTTTTTTAAATCTTTCAAATGATCCTGTCTTTTCAATGAAAAAGTACACAGATCATCTACATAAATTTCCATTACATTTCTCAGGAATTCTTTGAAGATATGACACATCAATCTTTGAAAAGTTGCTGGGGCATTAGTTAACCCAAAGGGCATAACCCTGAAAGCATAAATTCCCCATTCTGTGGAAAAGGCAGTTTTATGTTGGTCTTCCAAAGCTATGGGTACCTGATTGTATCCTGAAAAGCCATCCAGAAAACTATACACCTCCTTCCCTGCAACTCTTTCTAGAAGATGGTCTGTTATAGGCAATGGGTAGCTATCCCTTATGGTTGCATCATTCACTTTTTTCAAATTAATGCATACCCTAAGTTTCCCATTCTTTTTTGGTACCACAACTATAGGAGATATCCATTATGTATACTCAATCTCATAGATGAAATTGGCAGCCAGCAGCTTGTCAATTTCTTCCTTTATTTTAGCAGAGTATTTATCATTGAATGTGTAATGTCTCTGTTTGCTAGGTTTTGCATCAGGTGTAATAGGAATCTTATGTTCACAGATTTTAGGACCAATACCTTTCAAATCCTTGTAGCTATAAGCAAACACATCCCTATAATTTCTGGCCAAATTTCTTAATGCCTCCTCTTCTTGATTTGTCATGTCATCAGCTATCACAATATGTCTTTCTTCCCCGTCTTCCTGAGTGATCATAACCTTCTTAGTTTGTTCTTCATTGTCATATGCCTCCCCTTTTCTCTTTTCTCTCTTTGGTTTCATTTTTAGAAGTAATCTGTCTTCTACTTCATAAGTCTTGAAATTTGCTGGTACATCAAACTGTTGATCTTTGTTTGTCATTTTCTCATTTTTTTCATCCTCTTGGTCTTTTTCTATTTCCTTGTGTTTGTTTTTCCTATATTTGCCTAATATTTTATCTTTTATTGCATCTTTAGCTTTTACTTCTTCCAAATATTGTGTTTTCCCATTTTTCAATATCATTTCTTTTTCCTGGTCCTCTTCTATTTTTGATACCTTTATCATTTGTATTCCTATGTGAAAAACATCATATCCTTCTTCATTTTGAAATCTCACTCCCACATACTTATCTTTGGCTAGATCCATGGTAGCCAAAATTTGGTTCCAACCATAAGGCTCAAATTCTTCATCTTTGAATTTTTGGGGTATATAGCTCTCATCTTGTAATTTTTCTCCCTTCTACACAATCTTCTCTTCCAGATTCTTCACCACCCCAAGTCACTTGTCACGTGCAATTTTTCATTATGAACAAAAAATTAACCATACAATCGCGATCCTGTGAAGAGAATCGTATTTTTCTGATTTTCCAGCTTTTAGCAAATTTTTTTGCTTTCTTTCCACTTGATCTCCCTTACTCATAACAACAACACTTCAGTCCAACTTCCTAAGGAGAAAAGAAATTTGTTTGAATGTTTTAATGAATTTTATGAATTTTTTTAGTATTTTGCCCTAAATTAAGGTAAACACCACTTAGGGTTTCTTGTTTAGTGATCTATTGATCCTGTGTTCCCTGATTGGTTATACTCCTTTATGCTTTGCTATCAAAACAGTTCATGAGTAAAACTTCCCAAAGAAAAATGTGCTAAGAAGTGCAAATATCAATTTTTGCAAAGATAAACTCAAACATTTTTCTTTTCAAAATGCAAATAAACTTTTTCTCAAGATTATTGCTTTGACTTGGTTAACAAATGGATCCTATCTACTTGCAACTAGCTGCTTTACTTGACTTTCCTTAATGCAATCATGTCATCTTCCCAAGCTCAACAATTTTGCTTAGTACTTGGTCAAAAAGCACTCTACAAATGCAAAGATAGATACATTTTACCTTATCTTCAGCTTTCTTGATTCAGTTTTTTTCACACACCTGCACTTTACTTCCAAAAAATGATATGAGCAACTATCAATTTGCAAGAATTTCAACACTTCTTATTCTCAAAAGATTATCTATTGCTTTCTTTTCCCAAAAGACAAACAACAAAAAAAATCTACCATTTCATGTTTCCATTTCTTGATTAAAGAGTATTACCTTTTCAATGTGTTCAATACCATCAACAATAGAAGATCCACCAAGGTCCAACTTCAATGAAGCTTTTGCTATACTCCCCGACAACGGCGCCTAAAAATGTTTGTTGCTACCCTTTGGAGTTGTCCTCTCCAATCATTTAGCATAAAGAATCAACAATACATCTTATATTTGTCAATCTTGGAAGTATATATGAGACCACAGCCCCTTCTAGATGATAGAATCCAAGAAACAAGAGAAAATTGACTAGATTTCTGAGAAATAATGAAAATGAAGAGGAATTTCTAGGGTTTGGATTATCTTGAGCAATACTCTATCATTTTCAATAATCTTGGTGTCTAAAGTGTGTTATTTTCTCAGCAGAACACAATCATAAAGTCAAAACTCAAAAATGATACCTGTAACCTTCAGATGAGACAATCGCGATTCTGTAAAATCTGACGATTCTCATTTCCAGCACCATTCTTCATCAATTTCTCACTCAACACATCAGTAATCAACTCTCTTCATACACATTCATCAGAAATACACAATAGAAGCTTGCAAATTTCCATGGATACACATAGAATAAACTCAACAAATCAAAGAAATTCACACAAAAGGAAGAATCACGATTTTCTGCAGGAAACTTCTCTCTTTGCTTGGATAGCATCAATTACAAATAACCAACCCACTCAAAATAGAGGAAATTGTCTTTTATCCATTTTCAAGTGCCCCTTTTCACACTTGAATTTTGGTTGTTTTCCCTTCTAATATAAAAATATGCTATCTAGGAGTTTCCAAAAATTCTAGAAAAAATACATATGATTCTAATCTACATGAGGAAGACTCTTCCTTATTTTTACATCATTTGCATAAATATTTTTACAATTTTTTGGCATTTTACAATTATTTTTCCATAAAAAATACTTCAAAAATACTTCTTCCAACACATGCATACATATATATACACATATACACACATAATACACATACACACACATATCTATACACATGAATACACACATAAACATGTTTTAGGTCTAGGTCTTTAGGATTAGGGTTTAGGGTTTTTACACATGCATACAAATATACACACATATACACACATAATACATATACACATACACATGTATATACACATGCATAGACACATACACACATATACATATTTTAGGTCTATGGCTTTAGGGTTTTTACACATGCATACACATATATACACATATACACACATATACATATACACATACACATATATATACACATGCATAGATACATACACACATATACATGTTTTAGGTATAGGTCTTTAGGATTAGGGTTTTAGGGTTTTTACATATGCATACACATATATACACATATACACACATAATACATATACACATACACACATATATACATCAGCATACACACATACATACATATACATGTTTTATGTCTAGGTCTTTAGGATTAGGGTTTTTGGGTTTTTACAAATGCATATGCATATATATACATATACACACATAATACATATACACATACACAAGCATACACACATATACATGTTTTAGGTCTAGGTCTTTGGGCTTAGGGTTTTAGAGTTTTTGAATTACAGTAAATAAATATAACTAAATATTAAAAAAATAAAGTTTTAAGTTTAATATTAATATATATAATCAAATAAAAAGTAGGAAAAAAATAGAATATATAATAAATTGTATTATGTATAATTAAATATATAAGAAAGTTGGATATTTGAATTAAAATAAATATACATGATTAAATATGTAAAAAATAGGTCCTTAGGATTTTAAGGGTTTTTACATACAAATACATATACATACAAATACATATATACAAATATATTGGAAATCAGGGTTTTTTAATCAAATTAGATATATATAATTAAATATTAAAAAATAATGTTTTAGGACTAATATATATATATATATATATATATATAATGAAATATATGTAAAAATTAGGGAAAAAAATAGAATTTGTAAATATTCTAACTAAATGTATGTAAAAGTTAGGGAAAAATTGGAATATATAAATATTCTAATTAAATATATGTAAAAATTAAGGAAAAAAATTAGAATATGTAAAATAAGTATATAATTAAATATGTAAAAAATAGGTTTTTAGGATTTTTAGGGTTTTTATATATATATCATTAAATATATAAAAAATAGGGTTTTAGGGGTTTTCCATTCAAACACATACACATACGAATACATATATACAAATATATAAGAAATTAGGGTTTTTGAATTAAATTAAATAGTTATAAAATAAAGTTTTAGATTAATATTAATATATATAATCAAATATATGTAAAAATTAGAGAAATAATTAGAATATGTAAATATTCTAATTAAATGTATGTGGAAAAAAATAGAATATGTAAAAAATATATATAATTAAATATGTAAAATAAAGGTCTTTAGGATTTTTGCATATATATAATTAAATATATAAACAACAATATTTTAGTTTAATATTAGTGTATATATATATATATATATATATATATATATATATATATATAAGGAAAAAAGTACAATATATAATCAAATTAAAATATGTATAATTAAATATATAATAAATTAGGGGTTTTAAACTAAATTAAATATATATAATTAAATATATAAAAAATAGGATTTTATGTTTAATAAAAAATTAGGATTTTAGATTGAAAATTAGAATATATAATTAAATGTATTATATATTAAATGTCCTAACATCTCCACATGGTATCAGATGGCATCTTTGGATCAAGAGGAGAGAATGGCATGTCCTTGCACTTAGTGCAAGTATCAAATTTTTCGAAAACGATAGGTTTGTACTACACATGTTAGAGAATATGGATCCTTTGATAAAAATAGACTCCAAAACCTATGCCACCATTCGCATGGTTCCCGTGGTGAGTAGGTCGACCCAATCAACATTGCATCATCTACCTCTCATGGACAAAAGATAATGAAGAGGGAGGTAGAAGTATAAGGTACTAGTAGCATTACATAGAATGAACACATGGAAGAAATGCTCAAGGTATTTTATGAGGTGGACAAAGATCACGATGGTGGAGAAGATGTCATGAGTTGCATGGACACGATAGAATTTACACGATCAAAAGATGATGAAGAACACCAGAACATGTGAAGACTAGCTCGTTTACTATTGTACACTGGGGCAGAGATATTTGTACTACATGCATCGCTCGTGATGCTCAATCTTCAATCCATTTATGGATGGTCCGATAGTAGTGTCTCTAAATTACTCAAGTAAGTGGATTTGAAATAAACTTTCATTGTTGTGTCAAAATAAGTTTATTTAATAATATCATTGTAATTGCTTATCGTTTGCACGCTTCTAAAAGATCAATTTCTACCAGATGGAAATGACATGCCTCAGAACATAGGTCTAGGCCAAGTTATGGATGGAGTAAATCCATTTGGTTTACGCACCTCTTCACGGAGCACATGGCCTGTATGTTTGGTCAACTAATGATCCCGCCATGGCTGGCCACAAAAAAGCGCCATTTATTAATAGCTCTCATTGTGCCAGATAAGTATAAGGTAAAAAACATGGATGTTTACATTGCACCACTTGCAGACGAGTTGCACAATTTATGGGATGTGATCACTCTACGTGACATGTCTCAACCTATAAGAAGATGGGGCATCTGAGTGCAAGGCATACTCATGTGGACGATGCATGACTGGCCGGATTATGGTAAATGTTCAGGTTTATCAATTTCGGGTTACCATGCTTGTCCCCTATGTGGACCACGACTCGAAGCACACTACTCCAAAGCACTTCGAAAAACTGTCTATGAAGGACATCATAGATATTTGCTTGATGGACATGTTTTACATCAAGGGAAAATTGGTTGACAAGCACAATGCCAAATGAAAGCAAGCGATTGGAAGAAGTTGTGGGATGAAGAAACACTAATCGCTCGCATGAAATGGCTGTCGATCTTTCATGAACTCCGTTATTGGAGTGAGTTATTGATTAATCATTTGGTAGACCCAATGCATATTTTCAAGAATGCGGAAGATATGCTTTGGAAGATGTTGATCGAAAAGAAGGAAAGCAAAGCACAAAGGGAGGACTCGAAAGAGTGAGGTCATATGCAAAAGCTATGGGCAAATACCAAGCCCAATTGAACAGTGTTGCTACAAAGAGCTCTTTGGATGCTCTGCAAGATGGAAGAGCAACAAGTGAAGAAGGTGATTTCAGAGTTTTGGATACCTACTGGGTGCATGAGGTGTGTAAAGACTACCTTCACAAGGAACAACGATATTGGAGGCCTCAAGTCTCATGATTGGCACAAGTTTTTACAGTTTGTGCTCCCTATAGCTCTAAAAGATTCCCTTTTAGAGGATGTGCAAACAACCATTTATAAAATCAATCCCTTGGTACGGTGGATCTCTTCTAAATGTTGGATTTAGACGTCTACGAAAACATGTGAACAACACAAGGAAGAAGAAGAAGCTTGGAGCACAATACACAATACTGGATGTATTACCACTAGAATGTACAAAGATAAGTAGCCCGTTAGGTCAATAGGCGTATATACAAGCCGAGGGAAAAAAACCTCTTAAAGAGAGAAAAAAGTGCCCCGATGGTCCTAGAGTGTACACATACATCACTACCTAAATATATCAACACTAAAGAGATAAGAAGACATAGAATGCAGAAAGTATATCATTAATATTGTCTAAGAATTTGTGAGTTGGTGACACATTGTCTTCTCTAAGTCTCCATAAGGTTGCGAAGCACATGTAGAAAATACATGAGAGTAAGTATACCAACATGGAAGTCTTGAACAGAAAACTTGACTCCAAACGGGAAGTTCAATGGAGTTGTAGATAGTAGAAGTTTAGCGTTTTATGTTTGTGTTACGCACATATAGCAAAGAAACATAGTATGCTCCTTTGGCTTGTCACACATCAAAGTCTGTGGACCGCCAACAAAGCTTTGAAAGCAAAGCTAGGAGATGATATGTGGGAACATTGTCAAAGCACTTAGACATTGCCCACATATTTATGGATTGTCAAGTGAATCAATAACTTTTTGAAGCTTCTTTTCTTGGGATGTCTCTTTTCCTTGCCTTTGAAGCTTTGTGTTTTTTTACTCCTCTGTTAACATATTTTCTAGTTTGTCTCAAAAATAACATTTGGATACTTTGAAGTCAACTTGCCACAAAGTGCATCCAAGGCCTTTCAACTTCCAAGAGCTACTTTTAGGAGAGCGCAATAGAATGGATGACTTGGTTGAGTCCCTTGCCTCTTGAGGCGGAGTGATGGTTCGATCCTCCCCACTGACATGATAGTTAACCATGCTTTCAAGCATGTATAATGAGCCTAAAATCAGTTGTATGGTCGCCTTCGGGTAGTTGTAATTCCGTGTCAAACCAATCTAACCCTTGCTCTTGTGAGATAAGAGAGGTTCCACGAGTACTATGCCCATTCACCCTCTATAGTTGTAATTTCAAAATTAAAGCTGGAGGAGTAGACTTTTACTGAACCTCCATCTAAAAAAAGAACAGAATGGATACTCCTAACTACTTGAAATTTTGGTGGACTACTACGTGCATTCCAAAGTTTTTCTAGGAGACAAGCCAATCGAGCTCCTCGAGTCATGAAAGATGCCCCAAAGATGCCCATCTCTACTTGTCGCAAGTCTCTCAAGCCCTATCAATGGGGAGAGACACTTCTCTCCTTGTGTTCAAAAAATGAATTGTCAATAATATATAACATATGGTTGTACTTGTATATGTATGTGGAATGCTTCTTCTCTTGAGGTTTTGTAAATGATCTCTTTTTTTTTAAGTCACTCTGTTGCAACTTGCGCTTTCTGAAAAAGCAAAGTGAGCCATCTGCTTTCTATGTGTAATTGAAAAAGCGTTTGTTCTATCCATTCAATGTAAAACTAGCACGCCCAGTTTTCCTTCCTTCCTCTCTCCCCAGGCTTTCTGTCTTCCGTGCTTTCTGGAGAAAGAAGAAAAGGAAGAGCGAAATACATTAAAACCAGCACAGCCATTTTTTCTCTCTCTCCGCTTTCTGCCTTTATGCTTTCTGCGGAAAGGAGAAAAGCAAGAGCAAACCACATTAAGCTGCGCTGCCTACACCAACTACACGGAGACTTCAAAATGAGTCTCCTGTACATTGAATGAGAATGTGTTACTGTTCCATGGCTGTGAAGAAGATCTAGCAAAGCTCACAAATTACAATACGAGAGCGGGAGGGAGGAGGAGGGGGGGCTTTGAATCCGAGGCACTTCCGCACTGGCTGCCAGCTTGATGTTGGATCCTGCAGGGAGGGTGGCAGGTTCTGTCGTTTACGTGTGTGTACCTACGACCTACTTGCGCCTTCTTTCTCACATGGCTTGCTGCTCTTTCTCCCATTGGAGTCTGGAAGACTCTGGATATGGAAAAAGGGGCCCTTGCGCCCAGCTCACATGGCTGGCTGGAGAGCAGAAACGAAAGCTCACAAGCCCATCAGATTCTTCATCAATCAAGACTCAATTTCAACCTTTCCCACTGACAAAAAGTACCTCAAAAGTCATAAATTTACCTATTAATTTGTGAAAAAAAATAGTAGAGGCCCAGGTTGCTGTACCGGCCTCGAGTCGGAGATGGATGATATACTTTTACACAGATGATTCTGTGCTTGGCGACTCGCGAGCGAGCTCAACTGAACAAGGCTTCTCTCCAGCGTGGACTGAGGCGACCTGATTGGCTTCCAGCTGAGCCTCGCTCGCACGCACGCACGCTTCACGATTTTCTTCGGCCGATGGGCAATGCAGTTACAGCTCTTTGAGCTTCCTGACGCTTTTACAACACATTCAACTTGTCTACGCTCTCTTCTGCATGAGAACACTGATCTCACCACGCTCCTTTTCCCCCAACTAGGAAGCCTTCTTCCACGCCCCTCCGCTGTCTCATCCACCGACAACCGAAGCTATAAACAGTTTGCTCTCATCATATTCGCTCGTAACCGGCCTCGGCAGTTCCATAGCTGAAAATTGCTCGTCATCCAGCGAGTGTATCACCGCGGCCGGCATATCGGTCCGTCACCGCCAGCTAAGCTAGACACAGTAAGAGCCCCTTTCAAATGATCTTTTCTTCGCACTCACGGACAGCTACCCAACCTCGAAATTATGCCTGGATGCATGTAGAAGCACTCATTCAAGTAAATTTTCCGGGTGCGGTGTCCGTCTGTAACGCATTCATGCGTTCCGTCTTGCCCGCTGCCCGTCCTGCTAGTCAATGTACCTGCATGTATAAATTTCTTGAAGCCGCTTGGATCTAAACTCATTTCGTTGTGCCTCTCTTCATATGTAGTGCACGTACAGCTGAAACGTTGAGGCGACTACCCCGCGCAGCTCCTCATCCTATCTGTACCAATTCTTCGCTCCAACAATCAGTTGCAGGTATTTCATATGCGCACCTTCTGTCTTTCAGTGTTTTTCGGTAGCGAATATAAGTACATTGCCGTAGTTGTCTCTGCAAGTCGTTTCTGCTCCGATTTCGTGGCATCTCTGGCCTCACTTTTGAGCATTTGTGCTCCAATTCCGTGAGACATCTTGCTTCAGTTTAGTTTTAAGCTGGGCCATCGCACTTCTACCGCTAATGTTTCTGTGCGCTCGTTCGTTTGTTTTTCTCGATTTGGCTTATGACTTTCATTTTCCTGGCATTTGCTGAAAGCCCGTGGCGCTTCTACGGGACGTTTGAGTTACGTCCTTAAACCAAATTCTATGCACATCGACTTTTCAAGCAACATCCTTGGGTCTTTGTTGCCTTGCAACATGTCGACCACTGGATGAAATGGCGTTAATTCGCTTCATCTTACTGAGACTTCTTTTTTCTGCTGATTAGCGCAAGGTAGATCGATAATACCCTGAAGGGGCAGCTGAGCACTTGAAAGATAATCATGGCGACATCTCGTCGCCTCTTCTCTGTTATAATCTCACTCCTCATAAAGATGCTGATAATCTCTATCAGCGGGAGAATAAGCTGGTACGCGAACGCCAGTGAAGTGGAGGATGACATTATCTGGGGCGTAAGCGAAGCTGATGCCATCCAAGAACTCACGTGGAATGTAACTTACGGGACTCGCTCTCCTCTGGGGACGTATCAGCAGGTCAGATCTACACCTGGAATGTTGTCAATAGCTTAGTACGGGCTCGTGGCAGGCCATGACTGTATCATCTTTCTACCTGTACTGCAGGTTCTGCTCATTAATAATGGATTTCCAGGCCCGGAGATCGATACTACAACAAATGTTAATCTCATGATTAACGTGTATAATAGTCTTACTGAACCTTTGCTGATTACCTGGTGAGCAAAATCGGCGTCACAGATCCACTCGATGTGGCTATTTGAGATCTATAAGTCAGCTTAGCTGAGCATGTACATTTTGTTTACGCACTTGAACTTTGATATGATATGGTGGTGCATTCTCATGGGGTAAACTTTCTTGCAGGAATGGGATATGGCAAAGGAGGACGTCTTGGCAAGATGGTGTTCCGGGCACTACCTGTCCTATCCCACCTGGAAAAAATTTTACGTACTTCTTTCAGGTTAAGGATCAAATTGGGACGTACTTCTACTTTCCTTCCACTGGCCTCCATAAAGCAGCAGGTGGCTTTGGTGGTCTGAAAATCGACAACAGGATCATAATACCTCTTCCGTATCCAGTACCTAATGGTGATGTATTCCTTCTAATAGGAGACTGGTACAATAAGAATCACACCGTGAGTGGCAAACGCTAGCTCTTAGAATTGAATTTCCAGCTTCACATTATTAACAATGCGTTAATATGTCTGTTTGATTTCCCAGGATCTTCAAGCTCAACTTGATCAGGGTGGCAGATTGGGACCTCCAGATGGTGTTGTCATCAACGGAAAAGGTCCATTTGGGGAGTATCTCACCGTTGACCAAGGTTTGCTTAATAAGACAATATTGTTCTTCATTTCATTTGGGCATTATCCAATCCACTGCTAGTATATCATGAGTGAGTGTTCGATTACATAATCGTTGTCTTTGTTAAGGATCTTGCAGTGGGTTAGTTCGCTTGATTGATTTCAAACCTGCAATGGCTAGCATGCGACTTGATTGCTTATCCGTGACAAATACGTAACCTATGACTTGATTGGTTTTCCATTTCATATGATCAATGAAACTTCAACGTTATGCATGTGGTCATCTATAGCTAGATCGATATCTCATATTATACTAGTTTGCACTTTCTATGTTCTGGATTGATTTGGTGAGAAGTCCCATTATGTGCATTCACCTTTTCCATGGCGATATGTGATTTGGGATTTGATGTGTATGCACATTTATGTGATGCAAGATTGATGTATACCAAAACATTCCCCCCATGAAGTTTCTATGGTGTATTTGGGGCACAGGTACATTGATGTATATGCACATTTATGTGATACAAGTTTGGTATCTATTTAGACACTACCCTGATGAACTTTCTATGGTGTATTTGGGCACAGGGAAAACATACAGATTGAGGATCTGCAACGTGGGTATCTCAACTTCTCTCAACTTCAGGATTGCAAGCCATAAACTAACTGTGGTGGAGACTGAAGGTTCTCACACAAAACAGAACAGCTATGACAATCTTGATATCCATGTGGGACAATGCTACTCTGTGCTTGTTACGTGTAACCAAGCGCCGGCTGATTATTATATGGTGGCCTCAACTAGGTTTACTAATCCTGTTCTCAATGGTATTGGAGTGGTTCATTATTCAAATTCAGGTACCAAGGTGTCAGGTGCACTCCCTCCTGGTCCGACTGTTGAGATTGGCTACTCCCTTAATCAATTTAGAACCATAACGTATGTCTACTATTGACTTATTGGTGTGTCGAACATACCGTTTCACTTGACTGTGCAATGACTTCCATATGATTCTGGCAATGTCTTTACAGATGGAATTTGACTGCGAATGCTGCCCGTCCTAATCCACAAGGATCTTTCCACTATGGCATGATCAATGTTACAGAGACTGCAGTGCTTCAAGGTGCTTCGACTGCAATCAATGGCAAACAGCGATATGCAGTGAATGGCATTTCATATGTGAACCCGGACACCCCTTTGAAACTTGCAGACTATTTCAACATTGGTGGTGTCTTCTCACTGAATTTCCCTCGTTTTCCTAGTGGTGGTTCTGCCTTTCTTGGGGCCTTTGCACTGAATACTGTATATAGAGGCTTCCTAGAGCTGGTATTTCAGAATACTGAGAACATCGTTCAAAGTTGGCACATTGATGGATATACAGCTTTTGTAGTGGGGTAAGCTTCAGGCATTTGGCTGTAATCTGAAAAGAGTCTTTATGCATGTTGAAGGTAGCTCGTTTATCACTGACGACTGAATGTCTGAAATAGACCTTGGTGATTGATATACTTTGGTGCAGTGCTAATGGTGGGGCATGGACGTCTGCTAGCAGAAAAGAATACAACCTGCTTGATGCAGTGGCTCGCTCTACAGTGCAGGCATGAAATGCATTTATGATTTGTTGATATATATGTGAAATTCTTGTGGGCTCAAAGAGCTCAAAGATAAACATCCTGTTTTCAGGTTTATCCACAATCATGGACTGCAGTATTGCTGGAACTTGATAATGTAGGGATGTGGAATGTGAGGTCTCAGATATGGGAGCGTCAGTACTTAGGTGAGCAGCTCTACTTCAAGGTGCCCAATCCGGATGGATCCTTCAGGAATGAAGCAGATATTCCTCCAAATGCTCTGCGTTGTGGAAAAGCCATCGGGCATTAGCATCTTGTTGCTCAAATATCTCTATTGTTGCTGGCCAATTTCTGGTAACGAGATTAATGAGAATCCTTATATCCTTGACCAATGATCATTACTAGCTTTATACCAAGTATTCCTTCATTAAAGTAACACTTGAGTGTCCGCTTGAAACAAAAAGCTATGATTCTTCAATCTGCCTTCATTCTTCAATGAGGATTACATTGAGCTGACTCCATGCGGCCTGTACCACAGCCACTAAAATTAATGATTCAATTTGAGGACAAATGTTCTCACTCGTCTTAAGTGTGATAGTGATTTTCTTACTGATCTCCATAACTTCTTCTTCACCTAGCGGCGCATTTCTTTAGTATTTGATAAGATGCTAAGAAAATATATCTCATTGTTCACCGAGAGCTGCAGCCGCTTATCTTATAATCAGAGGTTTTCACATTGAAAAAGGAAGACGTTGTTTAGCCTCACATGTCGTTGAAGTGGGTTTCAAAAAACTTCCAAATACTGCCTTGCCTTTAATTAAATCATGTGACCAGGAGGAGTTCATACCAGTCGAAATGTCGCACTTGGAGATGTCGATTTTCCCTTCTGAAACGATCTCGTTTCCTATGGCTTACTGTCTAAAAAGTTACTCGGGGAAGTTACAGTATTGGTCATGTGCATAGGCACAACTCATCGTGTTGGAAATGAAGGAGCTCTAAGCAGCAACCCATTATATCCAAGAATTCATGCTTCACGATTCGGGGTTGATAAGGATACATCAGATGAAAGTGTAGTTACACATGCTGATAGTGGTAGGGAGCTGAAGAGCATTGGAAACTTGGCACCGAGGGGGTTTTATAATTTGCGCTTGATGTATGGCTTCTTCATAAAACTAGGGTTTAGACAAGGTGGCACAAGTTTGTTGAGCCATATTATGTGCCTTCGGTTTCAGTTCACAAAGGGGTGGTAGGCTTTGGATATCAAAACTTTTGCATTATTTTATTGGTTGAACAACTTAAAGAATCAATCAAAAGCTGTTGTCAGACGGCACATATTTGTTTCGAGAAGGGGGAGCTCAGCTCAAGAAATGCTGGGCCTGGAATTCTTTCCTTTTTTGAAAGCAAATCAAATAGTGGCATATGGAAGCGCTCATTGTGTTGCTGGGCAGTGTGAATCCCTGTAATTTGATGCATTGAATATTCTCTTCTGCTTGAAATGTGGTTTTTGGGAGGGGGTTTCCTTTTTTTCTAAAGAAAAAAACAGAAGCATGGTTAGAAAAAAAAAGAGAGGAAGTTTAGCAGAAACCTAATCTCCCTTTGTTCGAATTGATTGAAAGAATAAATGTACATGTGAAAAGGGCATAGTACCCATGGGACTCCCCACATCCCAAAAAGCAAGGGTTACATGATTTTAGACTCCTAAAACATGACACCAGAAAAGAATGGCCTGAAGGTAGTACACCTACATTGGTTTAGTTTGTTCGAAGGCATTACAACTAGTCTAGGGCCCAAAAATGTCCATTGTCACAGGGAGGGGTTGAACCCTCACCCTTGCTTGAAGAGGCAAATGGCCCATAATTCAAAGGGATGATACGTTCAACAAAAAGCTTGAAGCAGGTTAAGAAAGGAAATAAGAAGGGGAGAAAGGAGCTTATCAAGGGGAGGAGGATGGAAAGGAGGTGTTGAGGAATCGGGAAAATAGTTGTATATATTTTTAAAAACTTATTCTCTTTTAGGTTAGAGTTTTCCCTCTTGCATGTTTTATTGTGAAAAATGTGCATTAATCCTTCAACCCTAGCCATCTTTTGGTTTGCATCTCTATATGCCGTATTGAAAGGTTAGATACGTGGATTGATTTTGTAAAGAGATTCATTATGCTTGATGTTGGTAAGACATCATGCTTTGTAGATTTGCATCAACTCTTTGCTTTCATGTTTGAGATTGTAACCAATAACCATTAGCCGATTCTTACATGATAATAAGATTTGAGAAAAGTTTATCACCTTCAGTATCTTTACGCTAATGTATTGCTGTATGATTATAAGTCTAAGTGGCAAAAGACATGGGATTAAGGGTCCAAAATCCCTTGGAGAACTTTTGGAGCTTATTGGGAAAATTTTGGGAAACTATCTCCAAATGTATGCTTTGAACCCCCTTGAGTTACTTTAATTATCTCCAAATGCATGCAACTTTGTGAAATAGAATAATGAATTTTGTTATTGTAAATAAAACCCAATGGAAATATGGCTAGGAAAGAATGAAGAAGAGAAAAGTAGATGCAAAGAGAGAAGACTAGAATTTACATGTAATCACAAAACAAGAAGTTTACAACTTCTAGAAAATTTAGTAGCTTTTCCAGAGTTTCCAACAACAGATTGGCTTCAAAAAGCAATGGAAGAAGCTTGAAAAAAGGGATGGTTGTAACTAGGGAAGAGAATGAGTTTGTGTTTGGATGCAATTGGACATATTACAAATATAGAGCATTATGGGCATATGATAAACATTTTTGTACATAAGCGAATCATAAATATCAAAGCAAATTTGATAATGGAATCATGGTAAGATTTACACAAATTAGTAGAGCAAGCGAAAGAAAAATATATCCATGAAAAAAATGAATAAAAAGGGGATGACTTAGTAGATGAGTACTTACAACAAGTAGCTATGGAATTTGAACCAATATTGGAAATCAAAATAGGTGTTGAGTAAGAAGCAGAAAGGGGCTTGATTGGAAATTCATTTGCATAAATTATGTATATATATTCTTCTTTGCCTCTTTTTCTAATTTATGGTATTTTATTTTTTCAAATGTATGTTAATATCTTTTTTGTTTTTTTTTTATTTATAGGTGCCTAATGAGATACACCGTTGAGTATTATAGATGCCGAGTTCCAAGATTTCCTCACTTGATTGATACCTTAGCAACATGCTCAAGCATCTCACTATTTCGCTTTATCAAATTCTAGGACAACACCACTAGATTGATCACCAATTGGATCATCATATTTCCTTGAGGTCCAATCCACTCTACCCATAGTGCTCACTCTTCTCCACCATATGTGCCACATATTGGATGATTTAGCTAGGCCTAGTTCGTTATTCTATCATGGTGAGGATATGAGCTCATCAGTGTTTGATTAGAGTACACTACATGTAGGTACTTTAGATATGATTTCTCCATCACATGCCGTCCATAGCAAGTAATCTAGAGGTGGTGGTGGTGGATGTCATTGCTCTCCTAGTAATGTTATTTCATCTACTCAATCCACACGAGCCACATATTCATGGGTTACTCTTGTTGATACTCCTCATACACCTTGGGGTGCATGATTCCATCAAGGTTCATTTTACAATTTGTGATGGATAGTTTGCTGTAGATACTCCTAGAAAGGCAATGTGAATTTGCATCTATTAGCTTGCTGAGGTGCAATATAACAACACCACATTTATGCATTGGAACCAACAATATAAAGAACGATTGAACTACATTTTTCTATGTATACTATGTGAGTATACTATGTATACTATGTATACTATGTATAAGGCTAGACTAGGATTTTTCAAGGTAAATCAAGTATGGTAAAAAAAGTTGATGAATATTATAAAACATCATCGTGACATGGATTGATGTGCATCTTATAAAGCAAGTAAATCAAGACCTCCATACATATCACATGAAGAGTGGGATCAACTTGCATATGAAAATTCCATAAAAGTCAAACAATAGAGGAGGGCTATCGAAGCTTGATTGTTGCGCATAGGGGCATCACATCTAGGTAGCCGAGGCATGTTGGCATCTTGCTAGGAGTTTCTAAGTATTATGTATCTTGATTCTTTTATTTTTCTATAATACATAGAAATTGCATTGTTCATATAAAAGTATTTTTGTTTTTAATGACAAGAGATCGTAGTAGGAATTGTAGTTAGTCATATAGAGGACTTTGACGACTCCCAAAAGGGATCTACACACATAACTTTTGGAGTCAGAAGAGAAAGGTGTGACTGTGACTATTCACTGGCACATACTGATTGGACAATGATAGTTTTATTGGATTTTTATTTTAGCCAAGTATTATATTTAATAATGTGCTATTACAAATGTTTATTATGTTTGATGAATAATGTTTATTTCAGACATGTTTTATAGCTTTCTGCATGTATTATTCTAGGCATCTACTTTACTTTTGTCATGTAATTTGGTTTGATCAAAATTACTATTAGTGATTTGGCTATTAAATTGATTAAGTCTACATTTCATGTGGTTATAGTTTATGGTTATGGTGATGGTCATATATTCATGGTTATTATCATGACCATATGGTCATGCACGCGATGATTATGTAGCTCTTGTTGCTATGTTTTTTATGGTTACACACTAATGTAGGTTATGATTATGACTTAATTTGATTGTTATATTCATCGTTGTTGTGGTTATATTGATGGTTGTTATGGTTATGATCATGCTAGTTATGTTTTAAGCTTTGATGTTTATGTTTAGAAAAGAGATGGAGGGACATTTATCCTCAAGTGTTGATGATAACTCAACTATGGATTGGGAATGTATCAAAAAACTATATCTAAACATGTATTAGGGATGGTTGGATGCTTGTCAAGCTTTGTATGAATTAAAATACCCATTTGAGTGCCCCAAGTAATTACAAATTCATGATGAAATACAAGAAAAAGTATTACAAGTAGAGAAGAAAGAAAGCGAACACAAGAAAAATGGGGATAGTGAGGAATAGGAATAAGTTTGTTCACTTTCCTCCCTTTTATCACACATTATTGTAGTTTTTCCTTTTGAACTTTTGTAACACACAATTTTTTTTATCTCAATCATCATTGTAAGATTCATGTTTTCTTTCTTGTGTTAAACATGTGTTTCGTACATATTTCTTTGCAATTCTCTATTTTGAATTTGTGCAAAAACTACACTTGCAACCTTGGGTAGCATTATTTTTAATGTTTATTTCCTTTTCCACCTAGGGGGCTACCAATTGGGCCACAAATGTCGCTACCAAGTGGGCTACTAATTGATTTATTGACTGATCTCCTGATTGGTCCATCAACTAATCTACCAACTAGTTTATTGACTAGAGTTTTTGATAGGGCTATGACTACCCACACTCATGCACACCCATCCAATGGTCTTATGACACCATTCCAATGATGTGTGTCACAATACAAGTCGAAAATTTTCCCCTTTGTTGTAGTGAGACTCAATGCAAATTGTAACCATCATGTCATAAACCACATGAATCCACGTAGGTGGCGTCCATAGGAATATGCATAGTGTGTGCTCAATCAGTATATGTGAGTAGTGAACAAGTATACTAGAGCTCAAAAGCTCAATCTCAATCCAAGATCAGCCTTATGAAAGATTGAATACACTCCAACAAAGCAAGTTGAAAAGTGCCAATAAACTACCAATGAATGGTGGTTGCACCCACAACAATTGAGACCTTTTCAAGAGAAACTCTTAATTGAAGTGTACAGTTGATGAAACTCCAAAACTTCTTAACATTTCCTCTCGAGTAAGCACAAAAAACCATTCTTCTTGAAATTCTTGAACATGCATAAAGAAAACTATGCACCAAATAACTCCAAACCAACTCCAAAAATCACCCAAAAAAAATGCTTCAAACAAGCTTTGAAAGGCCAATAAGAGAACTTTGAAAAACCAAACGATGCTCGATATAAGAGTAAGACTAGTCTTCTCCCACCTCAATCAACAAAAAAAGTTTAGCTTCATGGCAAAAAGTGTGAGTTAAACAAGCTCTTTGGATAGTAATAGGATGCGTAACATCTCGAGAATTCGTTCTTTGATAAATCTTGATAATTGAGGTTCTCCATAGCATGTAGCCAATAACACCAACGATGGCTTCATTGATACAAGTGAAAAGGTATGTCAAGGTCTATGCCTTGCTCACCACCTTAAACTATAATACCATTAAGTGCTCAATTTTCATTTTCATAACCACCATAACTCAAGAAAATCCCCAAATAAATACCTTCGAAAGGTTAGAGTATACATTCAAAAGCAAGTAACAATAAATAACCTCTATCTCTCCTATTCCGAGTCCAAAGTTGCATATCATGTTTTTCGTTTCTCTCTTTCTCTCTCTCTCTCTCTATCTGTTGTTCGGAATGACAACAAGGTATATCCTCTCAAGTTTTTCAAATTCTTTTTTTTACAGTAGGGCAATCAAGGAACCAAATATTTAGCATCGTGGAGTTCTATCATAGCATCCATGTAGAAACAGTTTCACTTAAAAAACATGTAGCATTTTTCTTTTGCTTTTTTCTCCCATGATGAACACATCCTCATATGTAAATATCAAGTAAAATAGCCATTTTTCTGCCATGATGACGCGAGCTCAAATCTCATACGCCTGCTTTCCATCTCGGACATATCCTCTAACATGAAGACAGCTTGTCTGCAATATGATAAAAATCCATGGATTTATCATGCATGCACGCATATATACATATGCGACATATATGCCTAAAGACCAAAAAATTTTTTTATTCTTGCTAATCACAAAGCGGGGATAGCTCAGTTGGGAGAGCGTCAGACTGAAGATCTGAAGGCCGCGTGTTCGATCCACGCTCACCGCAACATTCAGTCTTTTTACGCGCAGCAATTTCATCCTTTAGAGTATGCTCCTTCTCTCTCTAGTAATTATTTTGTGAGTTATTTTATGTGTTCCATCTCGGCTTTTTCTTCTCCCCTTGAAAATCATACTTAGCAGTGTCCCAAAATCATACTCAGCAATGTCCCAAGTCTAACTAAGCCATTTTCTAGCGTTATATGGTCCAATGTGACCCTCACCAAGCACGTAAGCTAAGGCTTCCAGCAATGATAGATGATATCCAAATCTTTCATGGAGTTGGGTTCATCGTAATGTTTTCCAAAAGGCTACCAATTTTTTGGAATCATCGTCTTCCACATATCAATTTAGATTATCATGAGTGTATCTTCATCTGATTTACTATATGTTTTGATTTTTCTAGAGTACCTCTTACACATAAACGATCTGATATCTACATTGATCTCTAGAGTGTATTCAGATTTACATGCACATACAATCCCATAATCTGTTCCCTTCTCATGTATGGTGATAAGTGAGGAGTGTTACCTAGATGTCTAGTTCCATGATGTGGAGAGAAGTAGTATAGCGCTACTTTGTGAGGTTGTGGATGGGATTGGATCTTCTACATTCGTATATAATATGTAAAAAGCTTATATGATTATTAATTAATTTACATTCTATATTAACCATTACATTTCAGGTGGATAGAAATAGTCTTGTTTTTCATTTGGAGAGACATCTTCGTATTCATGAACTCTACATGGGTGTAGCTCCATTCCATGGGAAAGGAGTTCGTGCATATGTAAGAGAGAAATTACACAGGAGACATGGATCAAATATGTGCTCTTAAGCTATGTCTCAATATAGATTGCCCTAACATGTGGATCCAATATGTGCTCTTAAACTATGTCTCAATGTAGATTGCCCTAATATGTGGATCCAACATGTGCTCTTAACCTATGTCTCAATATAGGTTGCCCTAACATGCACTTTTCTGTTTGCATGCAAAGAGATATTAGCTAGGGAAGAGAATCTAAGAAGGTAGGTGTATCTTAAGTATGGGCTTTCTAAGAGCATTTTGTACTCTCCTAAGCTCACAAAAATTGCCCTTAAAATCTATGCATAAACACCTACAATCAGCTTGCTTCATTGAGTTGCTTACTATATTCCATCCTGCCATTAAATTTTGTTGGATTTTCTTCGAGCTTCTCAAAATATTGTTTCTTTGTGCTCCACTTGCTTCCTGTGACATGACTTTCTCCCTCATGAACTGGCAATTGACTCTTTTTGAGTGAAACGAAACTTGAGCTTCATGTTTCTCATTTTGGAGCTTGCCTTTTAACACTCTCCCTTCAAACGTGTCCACCCAATGCTTTCATGAACTAGTGTCCACCCAATGCTTTCATGAACTAGTGTCCACCCAATGCTTTCATGAACGCATCATAATTTTGCACTTCCTTTGAGATCCCTTTCTCCTTGATGAAGTGATAGTGAACTTCAAGGCGTTTGTCCTAGTGGGAAACATTGGATTTGTTGTTATGTAAATACTACTTAGATTATCACAATGGATTGGAAGTGCTTAAACTTGAGAATTCAAAGGGTTTGAATTATTGATATTTTCAAGTAGTGATGTGTGTGAATATACTTAGGACCATCCAATTTTTCTCCCTCTTTAGTGTTGATATATTTAGGTAGTGATGTGTGTGAACACACTAGGACCGCCGGGGCACTTTTTTCCCTCTTTAGGAGGTTTTTTTCCCTCGGCTTGTATATACGCCTATTGCCCTAATGGGCTACTTATCTTTGTACATTCTCTAGTAATACATTCAATATTGTGTGTTTGTGCTCCAAGCTTCTTCTTCTTCCTTCTGCTGTTCGCGTGCTTCCGTAGACGTCTAACTCCAACAATTGGTATCAGAGCAGGTCCTCGCTTCATCTAGGGCGTCGTCGACACTCCTCCGTTTGCAGTCTCAGAATCATACGAATTTTTTGGTGAGCATATTCATGTGTGCAGCATATGTACTGAACAGGTGTCCCACTAAGGCGCTACAATCTATCACTCCATATGAGGCTTGGCATGACCGCAAGCCATCTGTTGCTCATCTGCGTGTTTTTGGTTGTTTGGCATATGCACTAGTGCCTGAACAACATCGCAAAAAATTGGATGATAAGGCAGTAAAATGTATTTTTGTTGGGTACAGTTCTGAAAGTAAAGGCTATCATCTGTATCATCCACAGACTAAACGCATTTTGGTCAGCCGTGATGTTGTCTTTGTGGAAGATGCTATTCAGCCATTGCTTTCATGTACTAAGGAGACATATGTTAGCTCCAAAGACATGTATGACCCTTTGATGCCTCTTTTTACAGGTGGATAGTCTAGTGCTGGCCCTAATGAGGCAACTTCTCAGCCTTTGCAGGTTTCATATGATGATGCAGATCATTCCATTTCTGATGCAGATTTACATGATGCACTTGTTGATGAGAGAGCTGATATTGAGCAGGCAAAAATTATGCCAAAATGGCTGGTGCAGACTTTGCGTGACAGCAAATTAGATGCACCTTTGTCATATCGTACTCGTTCAGGCTCTCATAGTGCCTCCTTTGCATCAGATTGCTATGCTATGGCTGCGTCTAGTCTCTGTGATGAGAATGAGCCTGTTTCTTTTGATGAAGCGCAGAATTCAGAAAATTGGATGGCTGCTATGCAGTCTGAATATGATGCTATAATGAAGAATGGTACATGGTCTTTATGTGACTTGCCTCCTGGCAAAAAGGCCATTGGCACTAAGTGGGTATACAAGCTGAAGCGTAAACCTGATGGTACAGTTGACAGGTATAAGGCTAGGCTTGTTGCAAAGGGTTATGCGCAGGAAAGAGGCATTGATTTTGATGAGACCTTTGCACCTACATGCCGTATGACTACTGTTCGGAGCATTTGTGCACTTGCAACCCATCATGGTTGGAATGTACATCAGTTGGATATTAAAACAACATTTCTGAATGGTGACTTGCATGAAGAAGTGTATGTTTTTCAGCCCCGTGGCTTTGTGCAGAAAGGGCATGAAAACCAGGTGTGCAGGTTAAAGAAGGCGTTATATGGCTTAAAGCAAGCACCACGTGCTTGGTATGAGAAGATACATGCCTATCTGATTGCACATGGTTTTGAGAACAGTCCAATTGAGAGGACCTTATATGTTAAGCGTGCTAATGATGTGCTTCTGATCATTGTTGTCTATGTTGACGACATGCTGCTCACTGGTCCTATTGAGAAGCATATTGCTGATTTTAAGGCTGATTTGCATGCCTCATTTGAGATGTCTGATTTGGGGCATTTGCATCACTATTTGGGCATTCAGTTTATGCAAGTTGATGGTGGAATGGCTTTGTGTCAAACGAAATATATTGACACATTATTGCAGTGTTTTGGCCTTGAAGACTGTAAGCCTATTGCCACTCCTATGGAGACAGTTTTACGATTGAGTCTTCATGATGCTGGAGAAGCATTTGATGGTGTTCTCTATCAGCAGGCTGTTGGATGCTTGATTTACTTATGCATTACTCGGCCAGATATTCAGTTTGCTGTCTCACAGATGAGCAGGTTTATGCATTGCCCAGGAGTCACGCATTGGAAAGCGGTTAAGCGCATCTTTCGCTACTTGAGTGGTACTCTGCTACTTGGGTTGTTTTATCCCAAGGGGGTTCACTACCGCCAGATTTGCATGCTTTTTATGACTCAGATTGGGCTGGTTGCTATGACACTCGTGTGTCCACTAGTGGTTTTTGCTTCATGCTTGGTAGCTCATGTATATCTTGGTTGAGCAAGAAGCAACCTACTGTGGCCACTTCGAGTTGTGAGGTTGAGTATAGGGCACCTTTCACAGCTATTCTTGAGTGTGTGTGGCTCAGACGCCTTATGGCTGATTTGGGTGTTGGCGAGTCTTCTGCCACCACCATCTTCACTGACAGTCAGAGCGCATTAGCAGTTGCAAGGAACCCTGTGTTCCATGCTTGCACTAAGCACATTGAGGTGCATTATCACTATGTCAGGGAGAGGTTCTCTGCTGGGGAGATCAGCTTGGCATATGTGCCCACGTAGGAGAACATTGCAGATCTTTTCACGAAGGCTCTGCCTAGGGAGAAGTTTGAAGCTTTCCGCAAAGCTTTGGGCTTACTTCCTTTTGTGGAGTGATTTCCACATAGCTTGGCACTTCCTTATACATGAGTGCCAGCTCCTTGTTCACCGCATCACTCCCAGGGGGGATTTGTTGATATTTTTAGGTTGTGATGTGTGTGAACACATTAGGACAGCCGGGGTACTTTTTTCCCTCTTTAGGAGGTTTTTTCCCTCGGCTTGTATATATGCCTATTGCCCTAATGGGCTACTTATCTTTGTACATTCTCTAGTAATACATTCAGTATTGTGTGTTTGTGCTCCAAGCTTCTTCTTCTTCCTTGTGTTGTTCGCGTGCTTTCGCAGACGTCTAACTCCAACATTTAGGAGGTTTTCCCCCCGGATTATACAAAGTCCTATAACCCTAACTGATCAACTATCTTTGTACATTCACTTGGTAATACATTCAGTGTTAGGTTGTTTCTCAGAGCCTCTTCTTCTTCCTTTTGTTTTTTGTATTGTCCTGCGATCCTCGACTCCAACAATTGGTATCAGATCAGGTCGCCACTTTTTTTAGGGCATCATTGATAGCCTTCCAATCCTCGAACTCCAACAATTGGTATCAGATCAAGTTGCCACTTTTTTTAGGGCATCATTGATAGCCTTCCGATCACAGTCTCAAACTCACATGAAAAGTGGCTAGCATACTTGTTGTCATTAGAAGTTCAAAACAACTTTCTTCTGTGATATCAAAAATTTGATTTGAGCTCGTTGTGGACTTCAAATGGCTTATCACAATGATTGTGCATGAAACTTTATCCTTTTGGGCCAAACATATATACAATTTTTGGTTCACAAATACAAGTTCCCCAAAATCTCCTATAGGTATAGTGTGTCAAGGGGAGCACTAGATTGTGCCCTCTTACTAGACAAGATTTCAGAATTACACTTTTGATTACAAGATCGCCCACGTACGAAAAATAATACAAGAATACATAACTGATACAAGATGTCCCACAACTTGAGACTAATAGGTATGGATAGTTGGACTACAGATGATATAGGAGATTCCACAACTTGGGACCATAGGTATGAAGCAAGATATCTGGATTACAAGAACTCCCTTCAAGGAGATGAACTAGATACAAGAAATAACTAGATAAGATCTCATACTATGAGATTACAATAGGACAAGACAAAATGTCCATCATACAAGACTAGACAAGACTAGAACAAGGGTCAAGACTAGAACTCTAACTGACACTTGAAGAATACTTACTTGGTGATCAAGGCTTATTGAGCTCCCAAGAATCACATCCATAAGATTGAGAATATATGTGGCCAACCCCTCCTTATATAGGTTTCCAAGGGCAGTTCTAGCGGAAGCTACAAATTGATGATTTCATCAATTATGTCATCAAGTCAAAACAAGACTGCATGGTTTCAAAATCCGACAAATTGATAGTCAATCTTGGAGTTTTGGCATGTTTTGAATGTGATGGAAGCATTCGTTTATCCAAATTTTGAACCAAACATGAGATGTAGAAATTCAAATGGAATCTAAGGTTTGAAATGGTTTTCTTGTCCATGACATCACCTTCCCCTCAAGCGATGAGTTCCACAAGGAGAAGTTGTGTGACTATGATATCTTCTAGGACTTGAATCTTCATAGCTCTTGATCTTTGTAGAGTTCTTGATATGTGGTACTCAAACATGACAATGATGGATATCCATGGTGAAACCGGAAAGGATTTCTAGTATATCTATGTATAGAATCAAGGTTATGATTCTCGTGATGGACTATATTCCTCTTTTGACTCCAATGATGATCCTTTTGATGTGGGATGGTGATTGTGGAAGTCCTTATTCCAACTTGTTTCTTCTTCTTAGCGCACTTTGATAGCATTTGATCATGGTCTCCACAATAAAAGAATAATCCATTATCCTTCCCATGTTTTCTTTCCTTTGGTGTAAGTCATTTGACCCTGATGATATCCAATTGCATGGGTTTTGGTTATTCATATATTTCGGTAGTGATGTGTGTGAACACATTAGGACCACCGAGGAACTTTTTTCCCTCTTTAGGAGGTTTTTTCCCCCGGCTTGTGTCGAGCATACTGTTCACACACAGTTTAACAATATCCCAATTAATAGGTTCGAGAATGGGGATTCACAAATATACAATACTCGTAAACATGCATTTTTGTTCCACACCACTTACCATATCATTGGTTATAAATAGAGATAATTCATAACACACAGTGTACACAGAATCATACTTTCACAACAGCAAATAACTTCTTGATTACAAAGTATGAATGTAGTTACATCATAATATCGTCTTTACAATCGTAACTTTGGAGAGTACAAACTTCATCAGTTTTTGTATCTGAGTATCTGCACATTTTGTATTCTTCATACTTGCAACTCTCGGAATCTCTCTCTAAGATACAACACCATACTTCTTCATAGCGCTTCACACCATTTCGAACTTACGAATACAAAATTACCAAAAGTAACAATTCCGAAAACTCTTAGCATCTTCGTAAATCTCCATTCCTATTACATTGAAATGATAATTTTATTACAAGAAAAATGGTCATCCGCACCAGCTGCTAACACTAGCACGCACGGTGGATCCGAACCCACTGATTACAAAGTAAAATATTTACAAATCATCATCTTGGTTTTGCATCTCCGGAAACATGATTCTTTCTATGTCATACCACAATTCATTAAACATCTCTCTAATAATTTCTTCTGCTAAAAGTATTGCTGCTTCAAAAGATTCTTTCGAATCTAATAGTTGTTGGCTAGAACTTCTATAACTAACTACAAAAGCTTCGAGTTCAAGGATGCGCTGTTGGAATCCCTCTAATAGCTTGTCAAAAGCTATAGTGACATTGGATAATTGAGTTATATATTTCGTAGTTTTCTTCGACATTTCTTCTAACTTCGTTTTACAAGCTAGTTCTAAAACTGATGCGTCTTTTTTGAGTCACTCCACCTCCACTTCCTTATCCACCAAAATGTGAGCTGCCGAAAAGGAACTCCTAAATTTTGTAATATACCCTCAAAAGTCGCACGCATACCAAAAGGGCGTAGCGCAAAAGTTGTAACTTTTTACGAATTAATGAAAGAAGAGTCGTGCTTGAAGCAGTGGGTGTGTCACCAGACTGTTCGTCTGGGCGAGAACCTGCAGTGAAGTGCAGTGTTGCCGAGATCCTGTGTAATCTGAGTACTTGTCAATTCTGTGATTAACCTTAATAATTAATTAAATCTTAATGAATTATTAAAGATTAATGAGTTAATGCGATACGTGAAGTAGTCATACAATTAATTGCACAATATTGAGGTGTTCTGTAAACATATTAAAAAAAACAGTGAATGCCTCAAATGCTGTGAAGTAGTATACTCTCAATCGGTAGATTTGGGAAAATACAAATAGGGCCTCTGTTTATAGACCCCTAACCATCCCAAGAACCCAGGATTGATAATAAATTAAACAATAGAAGTTTAACACTGGTGCCGTCTGTGGGAAATGGAGTAGCCAGTTGAAGAAGAAGGTTAAGGTTCGAAGACGAATCCTTTGATATATGCCGGTAACACGCTCTGGTGAATCGTATCCCAAATATCGAAGTGACCCACATCCTTGGGCAGTTCCGAATCTGTTAGGGTCACCCTTTGGTGGTAGAAGTGAAGAATAGTTAAGTTCAGTTGTAGAAGGTTCAATTCAACAAGCAAGTGGCAATTGCGGTGGCAGTTTGGTGCTATGCAGAAGCAGTTCGCCAAAGCGCGGTGATAATCCGGTGTGTTCTGACGACAGTCCGATACATTCTGAAGACAGTACATTGGTTCTTGGTGGTATCCCGGCATTGTCTGGTGTTAAATCAGTATTGTCCAGAGACAATTCGTGATTTTCGGTGACAGTTTTGTCCGGGGACAATTCGGTGCTCTCCAGTGATAATATGGTGATTTCTAGTGGTAATGTGCTATTGTTCGGTAGGAATTTACTGCATTCACCATTTTTAGGAACAAGTTTAGCCAATTTCGACACTAAACTCGAGAAGGGGTTGTTCGATTTTGAGTTAAGCAATCGGTTTAGAGACATTTTTGGATTGGAAGGTTGGCAAAGTGACCATACGGTCCAAGCACAGCCAGAAAGCCGCTCCCAAAGTCTAGGCAACATGAGTAGTTCACATCAACAGAAGGAGCAACAACAACAGGAACAACAACAACATCACCAACAGATTATTCCACCGCGTCCAGTACTGGCCGGACACACATACATAAAATTTGGAGGTTTTCCAGGAGATGATCCCGATGCGCATGTGCAGACATTTGAAATTAATTATGTAGTTTTGAATTACCCCGTAGACCCTGCTTGTAAAGTGATCGTATTCCAGTCAACTTTGGTTAATGAAGCTGCTCGTTGGTTAACGGAATACGATTTGAACCGTTTCCAGCAGTATGATGATGTGAAGGATGCCTTTCTGCAATGATTCCAATTAAAGAAAAACCCAATCGAATTTTTTGATTACCTGCAGAATAACAGGCAGAAGCCACACCAAAATGTATAGGATTATGCCACGCTATTTCAGACTCATTTGCGGCAATTATCACCAGCGCATGCCAATTTACCAGACGACATATTAAAGCCCCAATTAAAGTAGATGATGATCATACGGAGTTTGGGTGGAATGACTTTGGATGTCGTAATTGCTATGGCGTTACAATTAGAAAATAAGGGGGGTGGATTCACTGAAGATCGAGAATGGTTGAAGGCATTCAGGCATTCCAACAAGGATCCTTTGAAACAAATTTACTGTACTAAATGCAAAAATCTAGGGCACAGCAGCTCCGCATGCGCTCTGAATCAAATATATTGTGCCATTCGCCATACAACGGATCACACTACGGAGACTTGTCCGCATAATGCAAAGGTACAGAGTAGAGCTGCTGTTGATGCCATCATTCAAGAACAAGGGTAGCCGGCTAGTCATTATGTACCACCACAGATGAGAAATGCCCCATACCAGGGATATAAGAATTATCGAGGAGGATGGTCAACTAACTTTGGGCAAACTCGGTGGAATGCAGGTACAACAAATGAAGGTGCATCTCTTCCACCACCTAAATGTCATTTTTGTGGTGAAATAGGACATATCCGTAGGTACTTTAAAGATGCGGCCGAGTACGATAGAAAGAAAAAGGAACGACAACACCCGATGGCAAATATGGTGTACATATCAGCAGTCGACACTCAAACAACAACAATGCAAACACATTCAGGAAAGCAACTATAGCCCGCTGCGGAGATTTTTGAACCTGGAATTTGTGAACAACATAAGGTTTTTACTAAAGCAAGTAAGTGGGCAACTCAGGAATAAGCTATTTTCCTTGACCCAGTTCCAGTAACGCAGCTAAGCATACCGCAGACAGTATCGGAAGACAAAAACCTAACCCAAAGAGTCCAGGAATCCCCACCGGACACTGTATTGGAAATAGCAAAAATTGATCCGACATGGGATGTCTTATCCAAAGCATCAATTACACTACCATTGAGACAACTATTGGCTTTAGTCCCGGGTGTACGTCAACAGTTCTAGCAATAGGTCAGCCCAGGACCTTCACGTGCTCCTTCGACAGCCACAATCCAGCCAAAATTTGATCCGACAATGGATCATACAGTACCTTTGATTATGGTCTGGTATAAGAATCATAAAATCACTCAAGTGTCAATTGATAGAGGTTCTGGTGTAAACATTGCGACGACAGCACTTTGTCAATGGATGGGATGGACACAAATTGAACCTGTCCAAATTTTTGTGCCAATGGCTGATCAATCCCGAGTTCATCCGGTGGGATTAGTACGTGATATTCCGATCACTCTACAGGGAGCTCAATTTAAAATGACCTTTGTTGTCATGGAATTACCCGAATCTAGCCTTGACTATAACTTGCTTTTTGGACGCCCATGACTAAAGCAAGCGAATGTAGTTCAGGATTGGTTAGTGCAGGAATTGTTTTTTAAGAACAATCATCGTAAATATGTTGTTCCACTGGACGACATGAAGCCTTGCGACTTGCATGCACGACCTTATGTAGCCGAACCTGTACACATGTTGGATGTTCTTTTAGATGATGAAGAGGAAGCTTTTCTCAAGGCCAACAAGGATCTGCTAGCACTCGAAACTGTAGACTTACAAACGGTGGCCGATAATTGGAGTCGGGTAGCATGTACGGTGGTACCATTGACCGGTGAGCACAGATCGAGTACAGCACAGACCTTGGATGAGACGATGCTCCAACAATTACTCCAGTTAGGAGACGATTTGGAGATGCTCCGGTAGTTCTAAGTACCAGAAAATCAGTTGGTTACTTGCCACTTAGGTGATGAAACCAACCCACGACCAATAAAAATTAAGGTGGGACTATCAGAGACCTTCCAAGATAACTTGTTGCAGTTGTTACATGAATTCGCTGATGTATTCGCATGGGATTACCAGGATATGAAGGGGTTGGACCTGTTGATATATTTAGGTAGTGATGTGTGTGAACACACTAGGACCGCCGGGGCACTTTTTTCCCTCTTTAGGAGGTTTTTTCCCCTGGCTTGTATATACGCCTATTGCCCTAATGGGCTACTTATCTTTGTACATTCTCTAGTAATACATTCAGTATTGTGTGTTTGTGCTCCAAGCTTCTTCTTCTTCCTTGTGTTGTTCGCGTGCTTCCGCAGACGTCTATCTCCAACAATTGGTATCAGAGTAGGTCGTCGCTTCATCTAGGGCGCCGTCAACACTCCTCCGTTTGCAGTCTCAGAATCGCACAAATTTTGGTGAGCATACTCAGTGTGTTTTCGAGATCAAAACTACTTCGCTTTGTGGTGCCGAAATTGTGATATGAGCTCGTTTCGGCCTCCGAACGCACTATCGCAGCGCTTGTGCAGGCTATTTTGTCTTTTTGTGCCAAAGGTATATACCAGTTTCTATTCGTCAGTTTAAGCGTCTCGAAGTCTGCTACAGGTCTAGCAGAACTCGTCTGGGTAGTTCTGTTCAATGTTTTGAGATATAGTCAATTTTCTGCATCAAGGTATTTTAGTCACCGGCCATGGCTGAAAGCAGTGATGTATTCCGTATGTTGGCTGTTGAGGATAAGTTGGATGGTACCAACTACCCATTATGGGCTTATATGATGCGACATGTTTTGGTTGCAAAAGGATTGTGGAACATTGTGCACGGTGTTGAAAGACGTCCTGTTACACCTGCAACGATAGGTACTGCAAATACAGGTGCTGGAGCTGATGAAGATGGTGTCGAAGATGATATTCCACAGATTCCTGTTCGTGCTGCTGTTTTTGTTGCACCTACTACAGAGCAAATTCGTTGGGATGGCAGAGATGCCCAGTCACATGCATTGATAGCTTTGTCTGTCAAACGTGCCATTATTCCTCATATTCGCTCTTGCAGAACAGCTAGGGATGCTTGGGATACACTTACCACATTGTACCAAGCTAGGAATGAGGCTCGTGTTGCTTACCTCCGAAAACAGTTGGAGAGTGAGCATATGAATGAAGGTGATTCTATGGACAGTTTCCTAACGAAGATCAAAGATTTGAAGGAACAGTTGATTTCTACCGATGAGGTTATACCAGATAGCTCACTTGTGCAGACCATTCTGAATGGTCTTCCTGATTCATATCAAAGTTTTGCTTCTACTCTTCGGTTGATGATGCAAGGCAATCCGAACGCCTTATCGTTTGAGGAGTTAGTCTCTGTTCTGTTGCAGGAAGATCAGTCCAGGCATAACAGGTCCATTATGCGTGTTGCAAATCAAGCTTTCCTGGCTAGTCAGAAGGGAAAAGGAAAATGGAGCTCTTCTACTAGTAAGCAGAAATCTGCAAATGCTGCACATTCGAAGAATCAGGATAAAGATGAGAAGAAATCAGAAAAGCAGAAATTGTTTTGCAAGTACTGTAAAGGGAATGATCATATCATAAAGAACTGTCCAAAACTGGCTGCAAAAGAGGCAAAGGAAAAGGAGGCTGGAATGGTTGTTGCAGAAGCCTCTACACCAAAAAGAGAGTCTGCTAATCTTGTGCAGGAAGAAGAATGGGCATTTACTACTGTTTGCAGTTTTGACCCATCTTCTCATAAGCTGTGCATGTCTGCAGTGGACTCAGATGTTTGGTAATTTGACAGTGGGGCGACCAAACATATTACCTCACAGCGCAGTTTCTTCTCTTCACTCAAGCCTGCCCCTACAGGGAATACTGTCACATGCGCCAACAACTCCTCTTATCCTGTTATGGGAGTTGGTAAGATCATTCTGACTACTGCTCATGGTAGTTCTTTCACCTTGTGAGATGCTTTATTTGTGCCAGGGATCAAGAAGAATATGTTATCAGTTTCTGCATTAGCCAAGATTGGCTTGGTTGTGAAATTCATTGATGACAGGTGTACAGTTCATGATCTATCAAATGGCGATGTGATTATTGCTTCTGGCATTTTATGTCGTGGGCTGTATAAGCTCATAGACTATGAAAGATCTGTGAATGATTCGGCATGTGCAGTTCATGATTCTCAGGCTATGTCAGATGCAAAGCTTTGGCATGCATGCTTTGGTCATCTGAATTTTGCTAGTTTGCTATGCCTACAGAAATCTGATATGGTGTCTTCTTTGCCCAAGCTTGAGGCACCTGGAAAACATGTATGTGAAGGCTGTATTTTGGGCAAAATGCAGCGTTCCTCCTTTCCAAAAGATGGTTCAGTTCGGGCTAGCAGAAATTGCAGCTTGTACATAGTGATGTCTGTGGTCCTATGCAGACACCCTCTTTTGGGAATTACCTTTACTTCGTGACTTTCATTGATGATTTTTCCAGGCATGCGTGGGTATATCCTCTCAAAGCAAAGTCCGAAGTGTTCATGTGCTTTAAACAGTTTTTGGTTTTGGCTAAGAATCTGTCAGCATGTAACATGGGCACCCTCCATTCTGATCGAGGGGGGGAATATGTGTCTTCTGAATTTAATGCATTTCTGGCTGAACGTGGGATAAAACACCAGTGTACAGTGCCGTATACACCTCAACAGAATGGAGTTGCTGAACGAAAGAACAGGTCACTCATGGAGATGGTGAGGTGCATGGTCAAGAGTCAGGCTTTACCACATAGTTTCTGGCTTGAGGCTGTCATGTGTGCAACATATGTACTGAACAGGTGTCCCACTAAAGCGTTGCAGTCTATCACTCCATATGAGGCTTGGCATGACTGCAAGCCATCTCTTGCTCATCTGCGTGTTTTTGGTTGTTTGGCATATGCATTAGTGCCTGATTAACATCGTAGAAAATTGGATGATAAGGCAGTTAAATGTATTTTTGTTGGGTACAATTATGAAAGTAAAGGCTATCGTCTATATCATCCACAGACTAAATGCATTCTGGTTAGCCGTGATGTTGTCTTTGTGGAAGATGCTATTCAGCCATTGCATTCATGTACTAAGGAGACATCTATTAGCTCCAAAGACATGTATGATACGTTGATGCCTCTCTTAACAGGTGGACAGTCTAGTGCTGGTCCTAATGAGGCAACTTCTCAACCTTTGTAGGTTTCATATGATGATGCAGATGCAGATTTACATGATGCACTTGATGAGAGAGCTGATATTGAGCAGGCAAAAACTATGCCAAAATGGCTGGTGCAGACTTTGGTTGATAGCAAATTAGATGCACCTTTGTCATATCGTACTCGTTTAGGCTCTCATAGTGCCTCCTTTGCATCAGATTGCTATGCTATGGCTGCGTCTAGTTTCTGTGATGAGAATGAGCCTGTTTCTTTTGATGAAGTATAGAATTCAGAAAATTGGATGGCTGCCATGCAATCTGAATATGATGCTATAATGAAGAATGGTACATGGTCTTTATGTGACTTGCCTCCTGGCAAGAAGGCCATTGGCACTAAGTGGGTATACAAGCTGAAGCGTAAACCTGATGGTACAGTTGACAGGTATAAGGCTAGGCTTGTTGCAAAGGGTTATGCGCAAGAAAGAGGCATTGATTTTGATGAGACCTTTGCACCTACATGTCGTATGACTACTGTTCGGAGCATTTGTGCACTTGCAGCCCATCATGGTTGAAATGTACATCAGTTGGACATTAAAACAGCATTTCTGAATGGTGACTTGCATGAAGAAGTGTATGTTTTTCAGCCCCGTGGCTTTGTGCAGAAAGGGCATGAAAACCAGGTGTGCAGGTTAAAGAAGGCATTACATGGTTTAAAGCAAGCACCACGTGCTTGGTATGAGAAGATACATGCCTATCTGGTTGCACATGGTTTTGTGAACAGTCCAACTGAAAGCACCTTATATGTTAAGCGTGCTAATGATGTGCTTCTGATCATTGTTGTCTATGTTGATGACATGCTGCTCACTGGTCCTATTGAGAAGCATATTGCTGATTTCAAGGCTGATTTGCATGCCTCATTTGAGATGTCTGATTTGGGGCATTTGCATCACTATTTGGGCATTCAATTTATCCAAGTTGATGGTGGAATGGCTTTGTGTCAAACGAAATATATTGACACATTATTGCAGCATTTTGGCCTTGAAAACTGTAAACCTATTGCCACTCCTATGGAGACAGGTTTACGATTGAGTCTTCATGATGCTGGAGATGCATTTGATGCTGTTCTCTATTAGCAGGTTGTTGGATGCTTGATTTACTCATGCATTACTCGGCCAGATATTCAGTTTGCTATCTCACAGATGAGCAGGTTTATGCATTGCCCAGGAGTCATGCATTGGAAGGCGGTTAAGCGCATCTTTCGCTACTTGAGTGATACTCGACTACTTGGGTTATTTTATCCCAAGGGGGGATCACTACCCCAGATTTGCATGCTTTTCTGACTCAGATTGGGCTGGTTGCTATGACACTCGTGTGTCCACTAGTGGTTTTTGCTTCATGCTTGGTAGCTCATGTATATCTTGGTTGAGCAAGAAGTTGCCTACTGTGGCCACTTCCAGTTGTGAGGCTGAGTATAGGGCAACTTTCACAGCGACTGTTGAGTGTGTGTGGCTCAGACGCCTTATGGCTGATTTGGGTGTTGGCCAGTCTTCTGCCACCACCATCTTCACTGACAGTCAGAGCGCATTGGCAATTGAGAGGAACCCTGTGTTTCATGCTCGCACTAAGCACATTGAGGTGCATTATCACTATGTCAGGGAGAGGTTCTCTCTTGGGGAGATCAGCTTGGGGTATGTGCCCACGCAGGAGAACATTGCAGATCTTTTCACGAAGGCTCTGCCTAGGGAGAAGTTTGAAGCTTTCCACAAAGCTTTGGGCTTACTTCCTTTTGTGGAGTGATTTCCACATAGCTTGGCACTTCCTTATACATGAGTGCCAGCTCCTTGTTCACCGCATCACTCCCAGGGGGGATTTGTTGATATTTTTAGGTAGTGATGTGTGTGAACACACTAGGACTGCCGGGGCACTTTTTTCCCTCTTTAGGAGGTTTTTTTCCCCCGTCTTGTATATACGCCTATTGCCCTAATGGGCTACTTATCTTTGTACATTCTCTAGTAATACATTCAGTATTGTGTGTTTGTGCTCCAAGCTTCTTATTCTTCCTTGTGATGTTCCGTGCTTCCGCAGACGTCTATCTCCAACAGGACCTACGTATCTATCAACATCGGGTTATGTTGAAACCAGATGCTCGGCCTATTAAACAACCCAGTTACAAGATGAATCCTAACTATGCGGACGAGGTCAAAGCAGAACTGGATTGATTGCTGAAAGTTGGGTTTATTGTCCCTATCGAGCACGCGGAGTGGATTTCTCCCATTGTGGTAGTCCATAAGAAGAATAAACAATTACGGATATGTGTGGATTACCGGAAATTAAATGCAGCCACAATTCTTTATCCCTTTCCTCTACTGTTCTTGGATAGAATGTTAGATGATGTGGCAGGCTGTGAGTTGTATTCCTTTTTGGACGGATATAGTGGTTATAATCAAGTCCGAATGGTGGAGCAGGACATTCCAAAGACTACATTTATCACAAATTGGGGTGTCTATGCGTGTACAGTGATGTAGATTGGTTTGCGAAATCCTCCAAGTATGTTTAAGTGTTGTATGCAGGAAATTTTCTCTCCTTATCTAACCACATTCATGAGAGTTTATTTGGATGATTTCTCTTTATCCGATGATACTTCGACACATCTGTACCATTTACGGTGCTGCTTTTCCAAGTGTCGAGAATACCGTTTGTGCTTAAACCCAAATAAATCAGTGTTCTGGGTGTCTTGTGGCAAGTTGCTAGGGCACATTATCTCAAAATAGGGAATTCAAGTTGATCCAGATAAGGTGAAGGCCGTACTGGAGGCACCTGCTCCAAAGACACCCAAAGAAGTGATGCGTTTCTTGGAACAAATTCGATGGCATGGATGACACTTGCGATGGCTTGCTCATCTGGCCACACCCCTCAATCGATTGATAACCAGTAACCCTCATCAGTTTGAATTGACCAAAGATTTCCAACTTTCTTTCGATCGACTCAAATCCTTGTTAACTCAGGCTCCCATTTTACAAGCGCCAAATTGGGAATTGCCATTTCATGTCTTTGTGGATGCCTCCGATATTGCCATTGGCAGCGTGCTGATGCAGCAAACGGATAAATGGTTTTGTCTGGTATATTATGCGAGCCGCAGATTAGCCTCGATAGAGTGCAATTACTCAGTCACTGAACGGGAATGTCTTGGATTAGTGTATTCGGTGAAGAAATTCGAGCATTATTTACTGGGATGCCGTTTCACCTTTCATGTCGATCATGCAGCCTTGGTGTACCTTGTTCACCAACAACGTTTGGGAGGAAGACTAGCTAGATGGGTCTTGTTGCTCCAAGAGTTTGATTATTCAGTAGTACATCGACCAGGGTCAGCACATGTGCTTGCTGACTTTCTCTCTTGGTTGGATTCCAGTGAACTTCCAGAAGGAGTTGATGATATAACACCCGCTATTTATGCAGCAGAGACAATACAGGATGATCATTAGGAATTGCCGGTACCCTCCTCTTACTATGACACCTTACTTCTTTTCTTGACTAGTGGATGTTCGCCTGGTACGACCTCTTCAGCTGCTCGACGAAGACTAGCTATGTATAGTCGACAATTTCCGCTAATTGTAGGGAAGTTATATTACATGGACCACTCGGGAGTACTACTCAGATGTGTTCCCCCACATGAAATTGCTTCAGTAATTACAATTAGCGAAATATAACTTCCCTACACATCTGACTCACCGGAAGATCCTACAGAGTGGTTTATGGTGGCCTACGATGTGCCGTGATGTAACCCAGTATGTGTGGCAGTGTGATGTGTGTCAGCATTCCGATCAACCTTTACAACGACATCGCTTTCCACTCCAACCAGTTGTGCCACTTGAACCCTTTCAAAAATGGGGTTTGGATTTTATTGGCCCTATTACGCCTCCTGTGACGATTACTAGCAACCGATACATTCTGACATGCACGGATTATGCGACTCGGTGGGCCAAAGCTTGGGCTCTTCGGTCAGCTACACCTGTTGCGGTAGCTAAATGTTTGATGAAGGATATTTTTCCACGCTATGGGTTACCCTTGGAGATGGTAACTGATCAAGGTACACACTTTGCAAATACATTAATGCAAGTGCTTACTAAAACCTTCCAGATTGTGCATAAGTTCAGTTCTCCCTACTATCCACGAGCAAATGGACTCGCTGAAAGCACCAACAAATCTCTGTTGAACATCTTAAAGAACTGGTATTAGATTGTCCAGAGAGATGGGACCAATTCCTACATGCCGTACTATGGACCAATTCCTCCCATCTCTCTGGTATTAGATTGTCCACAGAGATGAAAGGGGTTGGTCGATGGACCGCTCCTTCCCTTAGCGACCATGACAGAACTTTTTCCCCGACACTCATCTAATGAGTTTACCATTCTCTGTCGTTCCGAACCAGAGAGCACTGCGCTTCAATTTCTCGTAGCTGCTCTAAACCTCCAAAAATGCACTAATCGTATCTCCCGTCTGTGCTACTCTATGTTAGACACTGCCTCTCGTGAAGCCATCAATTTTACTTCATTCTTTTTTTGGCACATTCACCACGAATGCCAAGAAGTTACCAAGCAAATAGCGAAGAACGAAATTCCTCGAACTCGTTTACTGCACCTCCTCACGTTTCTCCTTCCGGTGACACAAGCAGTGCAACCACCTCCAACGAATACAGTGCTTTTACATGAGGAGTCTACGTAGATGATGGAGGATGATGATGACAAAGATTTGTTACACTTCTTCCAGTGCAAACGCAGACATATCAGCCCATCGCAAAGCCAAGTGCAAGATTCAACCGCAGTTCAAGAGGTTGAAATCTTTCATGATACGACCACGACTTTACAGGGCGTATTGGCACACTCTTCTCCTAGCAAACAGCAGGAGCCAGATGTGATTATGGAAGATGTCCTTGAAGTCCAACCATAGGATGAACTGAAACAATTGGATGTTGAGCCTCTGAAGGACACAGTGGAAGATACTACTGTTAGTGAGTGTCATCCTTCTTCTCCCCCAATAGCAGATGATCAAGCAGACACGGTCAAGCAACCGACCTATGAAGAAGAGGTTTGTTATCGAAGTAGTTATGTCAGTGCCTCAACATGAAACTGGAATTGTCTTAGTGCCGACATCTCTTCTTTCCCTTCCTCCTCCAACCACCATTCTTGCTCTTGCTAAAGTTTCTCCCTCTTTGCCTCCAACTGCCATTCGTGAGGCCTCGTCCAATCTCCTATCCTCTCCAGACTACTCTCCACCTTCGTCTCCCCACTTGCTTTCTGCCCCACCATCGCAGTTTGATTCTTCTCTTCCCCCTGCGGTTATGTTCACCGAATTGGCATCCGTGGGCCAATTACTCATTCAATTCTCCTAGCAGTTGCCTCTTCATATAAAGACGGCCACACAGACCATTCGACAGGAGCTGCGGAGCAAAGTCGATCTCCTGGAAGCTGACATCGCGCCCTTCCAGGAAGAAATCCTCGAGATAAAACCTGATAATCACTCTCTGCATGCCCAAATCTAGCGACTACAAGAACAGTTGGTAGAGAAAGACTTGATTATTGCCAACAAGGACAACGAGATTACAGAATTAAAGCAGGAAGTTGCAGATAAGACAGATGCCATGACTACAATAGGCAACGAGCTTCATAATACGCGGAATACACTCAGTATTTTAGAAGAAGCTTCGCAAACGCTCGCTGCTAATGTCCTTAAAGTTGAACCCGAATTACATAAAGTCACTGAGCAGCTGTTTCAGAAAGATCAAGAATTATCTGTAGAAATTGCCAAGACTATCCATTTGAAGAAAGAAGTAGCATTCAAAAGGAAAGAGAAGATTTCTACAAAACCATGCAGTTTCAATCTCAGGAATTCGAGCGAAGGGAAAAACAATTAGGAGTTCAGGCTGACAGACTCTCTCGCATTGATGCAAAAATAGCCAAAATAAAACTGCATAGAGATATTGTTGTAGCTAATGAATTTTATTTACAGGAATCATTTTTGCAGACACAGACGGAGTCCCTAATAAGTCATGTCATTGCTGCCAGTTCAATTAGAACTGATGCACAATTGATTGAACCTGCCATTTTGAAGAACATGTTAGATTCCCTAAAGTAGAAGATTGCCCGTACATTTAAATTAGCTCACTCTATGTATGTACAGGGTATTATAGATGAAACTTGACTTATGTATTCACCATTTTTGGGTTCGAGTCCACCGTGTGTGCCAGTGTGAGCCGCGGGAAAGGAACTCCTAAATTTTGTAATATACCCTGAAAAGTCGCACGCATACCGAAAGAGCATAGCGCAAAAGTTGTAACTTTTTACGAATTAATGAAAGGAGAGTCACGCGTGAAGCAGTGGGTGTGTCGCCAGAATGTTCATCTAGGCGAGAGCCTACAGTGAAGCACAATGTTGCCGAGATCCTGTGTAATCTGAGTACTCGTCAATTATATGATTAACCTTAATAATTAATTAATTCTTAATGAAGTATTAAAGATTAATGGGTTAAGGCGATACGTGAAGCAGTCATACAGTTAATTGCGCGGTATTGAGGTGTTCTATAAACATATTAAAAAAAATAGTGAATGCTTCAAATGCTGTGAAGTAGTATACTCTGAATCGATAGATTTGGGAAAATACAAATAGGGCCTCTGTTTACAGACCCCTAACCATCCCAAGAACCCAGGATTGATAATAAATTAAACAATAGAAGTTTAACAAAAACTATGTTTGCATCTTCACAGTGTTGCTTCCATTGACTGACCTCCTTTTCCAACTCTGGGACCCCTGCAACTTGTGCCATCATTGTATCCAAATTTCCTGCACAATCTCGAGCTTTTCTTCTAAGGCTATAAATTCTGAATTCCAAACTGCCAATCTTTCTTCCACTTCTGGAGTTGATATACTTTGCCGCTTCATCTCTCTGCTCTGCTCCTTGACTTTCTCCTTCAACTTTGCACTTATTGCTCTGCCTTTTGTAGCTTAGCAGCTAACTACTTATTCATTTTCTTCAATTTATATTGAGATTTCTACGTCTGTCCAACTTTTGTTTGTAATCAGGCTATGATTTTTTATTTCTCTTCAACATTTACCTTTAAAGTATTATTTTTCGAAATAACCTCATTTAAATCCTCCATCAATTCTTCTTGAATTGTACTCTCTCTGGCAACACTTTTCGTTCGAGTGGCTTCTACATCTGCTTGGAGTCGGGTGATTTCCATCATCATCTGATCTCTTTCCATAAACCACTTATCTTTTCCCATTATCATCGACTTATTCTAGAATTCTTCAAGATTCACCACACTCCACCACAATCCTCTAGCTAGATTGCCGAGTATTTCTGGTTTGATGGTTTCATTAGTAAACATCCAAGGATAAATAGTATCTGTACACCAAAGTAGGGGTAACTTCACCGTTCCTTCCTTAGTTCTCCACTTATCTACAAGTCTGCATGCCTGAAAAGTATGTAGTACCGGAATCTTACTCGATGAGCCTCCGGAATGATCCCCTTGTTCCTATTGTTGCTTCCACCATCTTTCTTCCTCTGTAGCTCTTTTTTCCCTTTCTTCCTCTTCTCTTTTCCGGATTTCTTCTTCCTCCTGTTGCCATTGTCTTTCTTCTTCCTCTTGATTTCGCGCTGCCTCTTCCTCTCTTGCTTTTCTCTCTGCTTCTTCTTTTGCTTTCATGTCTGCTTCTTCCTTTGCTTTTCTTTTTGCTTCTTCCTTTACTTTTCTTTCTACTTCTTTCCATTGATTTTCTGCCACCTGTCGTCTCCTAGACTCCTTGTCTTCATCTATCTCTGTCTCTGTCTAATCATGAGAAGTGTTACCTCCGGATTTTTGCTCTGCCACCCTTTTCTTCAGAATCTGCAGAAAAACCTTAACCGATCATATTGTGTATTCTCGAGGTAAGTATGCCGATGCGTCCATAAAAAGTAGAGTAAAAATCACACCCACTTTAGAATCCAAAATTTCATTTACTGCTTGTCAAATCCATCTGAAAAGTCTTCATACCTCTTTCTTCAGTTTTCGGAAGATAATTTCTGCCCAATTAACCTATGTCTTAGCGGCTTCCTTCACCAATGCATAAAGTTGTTGGGAGACTCCATAGTGCTTAGCTTGCAAATTAATAACCGTGGTTGTTAATAACAAACCCAACTTCAAATGATTATCATCCGGTAGCTATGTGAACCTATATTCACCCGAGCAGGGCTTACCGAGCAGTGCGCAAATCTCTGCTGCATCGATAGAATCCGTGCTTGATGTAATACCATCATTAGCCACATTAAACATCTCCGCTATTAACGCAGATGTCAACTAAAACTCTTCCTACCTGATTCTAATACTAATTTCCTATGAGTTAATATCATTACCATCTGTCTATCTTGCTATTTCCATGGCAATATTCTTCGCCTGCAAGTGAGGTCAAATACTTCTCCAATCAAGCATGGCACACTACAAGAGGCCCCTACACTCAAACCAGTCCTTCTGCTCCTACGACAACTTCTCTGGAATATACAACAAGTGGCAATCTAAAAACGAGTCTCATGAATCTGGAACCGACCGGTCCACTGTAATTTGCGTTTACCCATTTTTCTCTTCATTTTTTAGTGAAAATACAATACCAAATCCCCCAATTGAAAAATCTTAGTTCGGAGATTGCGATCATGCAACTTCTTTGGTCAGCTCTGGACTTCCTATAACAATAAAAAACTATAATACCATTATTCATCCAACTATCGCAACTGATCCATACGATAGGCGGACTCCTCCATAACCAACCTCTTCCGAACCGCAATCCAGAGACTGGGTACTACAAATTCAAAAGGAAGAATGGCCTCTTGTGCATAGAGTAATTTAAAGGTGTGCTGCCCACAGAAACTTTGTATGATGTCTTGTATGCCCACACGACAGTGGGGAGCATTATCTCCCACTGATCCGTTGAATCGAGCAACATCTTTTGGAGCATGTGAAGTAGAACTTTGTTAGCAATTTGTGCCAATCGGATCGCCTGAGGATAATAGGGTGAACTAAGCTTATGCTTAATTTGATACTCCATAGTAAGTTTGGTAATCATCTGATTCAAACAATGTGTCCCCCTATTAGAGACTAATTCCAACGGTAAGCCATAGCATGGAAAAATTTCATTATGCAATTTCCTTGCGACTGTCTGTGCAATAGCGTGCTTGGTTACCCATGCTTCCGCCCATCGCGTGTAATAATCTGTACGACGTCAAAATGTATAGGGGTCCACTGTGAGTGGCAAGTGGTTGACATGAAACTACTGCGTCCAATGTGGGGCTTTCAACACTGGTGTGGTAGTTTACATCTTCCTCAATCTTTCGAAGGCAACTTGAGCTTCATCTGTCCACATGAATTCTATTGGCTGGACATGTGCAAGTTTATTCAGTGGAATGGCAATATGCGCTAGTCCCCGTAGATGTCGACCATGCCAGTGAACTTGGCCCAGAAAACATAAAATCTCCTTCGGATTCCGGAGCGTCAAGGTCTCCAGGATTACTTTCACCTTTATCGAGGTCGACTGTAATACTGTGGATGGAGATCACATGGCCTAACAACTTTTCTCATCTAACCACAAAAGTAGATTTATTTGGATTCAAGCACAGCAACACTTGCCTACAAGAATCGAAACACGCCTATAAATGGTTTAGGTGCTTGGCCATGGGGCCTGAAATTGAAAAATCATCTAAGAATATACACATGAATGACGTTAAGTAGGGAGCAAATATTTGTTGCATGCACCGTTGAACGATACTTGGTGCATTGCGTAATCCAAACCACATCACTATACAAGCGGAGACTCCCCAATTCGTGATAAATGTTGTTTTCGATATATCTACTTCTACCATTCCCACTTGGTTATATCCACTAAACCCATCTAGAAATGAATACATTTCCCATCCTGCAACTTCATCCAGCATACTATCCAAAAACGGTAAGGAAAAAGGATCTGGTATAGTAGCTGCATTTAATTTCCTGTAATCAACACAAATCCACATCTGTTTATTTTTCTTCAATCTATCTGACTTTTATCAGTCTGTCCAACTTGTGTTTGACCTGCTCTGTAAAATTAAGGTTCATTATGTACCTCTGCTGCATCACTGGGGTAGCATCTAGCTTAAGCAAAATCTGGTGATGATAAAGCTTCGGATCTAGTCCTTTCATGTCTAAATATGTCCAGGCCAAAGCATCCTTGTACTGTTGCAACAAAGCGATCAAGGCCATCTAGAATTCTGGAGCAAGCTCCACACAAATTTAAACTTGCTTAGGCTCTTCCGTAGTTCCGAAATTTACCACTTCTAAAGAATCTTCTTCCAATCTTATCTTTCTATCCTCCATGGGATCTTTTATCACTAGTTCAATGCTTTCCTCGTCTTGTAATTCCAAAGATTCCATACACACCACAACTGCCATACTCTCCCATTCTGAGTTGTAGAGGCTCTACAAATATTGGTTTGTGCTCGAGGAGGCAATGTTGCTCTTCATCTAAGGGAACAAAAACCTTGGCATTCCCTGGTCGGAAGGTATTCGTCTTTTCATCCCAATTCTAGCAAACTTTAGCATTTTGCAACCACGGTCAAACCAATAACAAGTTATAATCTCGATTTTTCCCTTTCAGTTCCAATACAACAAATGTAATATTAAATAGAACCTATGCAATACGGATAGGGATGTCTTTGGTCAACCCCACTAGTTGTACCCGTGATTGATCTGCCATCCGAACAAAGAAGGGAGTTGGGTCAATGCTATTCCAGCCCATTTGCTTACACGTGGTGGTAGATGCAATATTGATACTAGAACCTCCATCAATCAAAACCTTTGGAATGGCTTTATTTTTATATTGCACTGTAATCATAGGGACAACATAGTCCACTATCCTGTCTGGTACATTCCTTACCATTGAAATTGAGGATTTTGAATTTTTGAAAGGTGCATATTTTTCTATAGTTGTTGTATTAACTATTTTCTGAATGCTAGAACTAGTTCCAGTAACACCCCTAATGACAGTTTGATATGTGATTCCTATAGGAACTCACAATACTCCTCATTCATTAGTGGTTCGTGGCATGTATACCCTTGTTTCTATTCTGTCTGGGCCTGTTGATTCCAAAATCCGCTGGTAGTCACCTGATCTATAGGCATAGCTTGCAATGTTTCCAATACCGATAAACCTATATCTAGCCCAACATCCTTCTTTGGCTCTTGAATGATGTCCTCGGATGTCATGCCAACTGTGTTGTGTTGCTTCCTTTTGGAAGATTTCGCTGGGATTAATGGAGACTCAACATAGTGTGGCAGGTACACCTTAGCCCACTATACTACCTTCTTAAGAATTCTGTCAACATTTCTTTGGCATGATATTTGTGTGCCGAAAATTGTCGCAATGTAGATCTAAAATTCGATGCATACTGTTCGACCATCCCTTTCTCCATCATATACAGAAGTGAAGAATGTAACTCCAAAACACTCTTAGCAGTCTGAAATCACTCTAAAAATGCCACCTTCAACTCATCATAAGTTGAATGGCTTGGAATACCTAGAAGTTTTGCCGATTATCATGCATATTATGATGGTTACACGAGTACTGATTCTCAAATGTCCGTATGTGCACATCTGGACCCTCGTCCACTCGCCCATAAAAATGAGTATAATTTAACATAGGTAATGGGTGTCTATTTGCCATCAAATCACCAAACACCTGTAAAGTACCGGTTTGAGGTGAGGGTATTAGAGCTAATTGCAATTCTGGTGGGGTTCTCTACTGCCACTTTGATTGACTTCCACAGGGTATTTATCTTCCTGCAAGTGGTTCCGCTGGTCGATCCCGCTAAATTCCCCTTGCCACAATACTTTAGTTAGTTCATCGTGTTGAAATAACGAAGAACTACTCCTACTCTACTCACATACACACAACAAACAAGCTAAGGAGGAAGGAACAAAAGATAACAAAACATGATGAATAAAGTAAATAGAAATGAAAGGCCTTGCTTATATGGAGTTTGGGAGAATTCCCTTGCATGTGGGATATATATGCTTGCATGAGAATGAGTCTAGGTTTGGACAAAAAGGTGGAGCATGGAACTCTCAACACCCCCCCCCATGTGATGACCCTTTTGTTTTTAGCATGGGAACTAGTGACATATGGGATCACTTAGTCCATTTGGTTTTTAGCATCTAAGGACATATGGGATCCTTAGACATAACTTGGACATATGGCATCCAAGTGTGGGACAAATGGCATCCCTAGGATCTTGGGACATATGGGATCCCAAGACATATACTTGGACCATGGGATCCAAGTGGTTTTTAATGGGATCTAGGGACATATGGGATCCCTAGACATGTACAAGGGTTTACATCATGGGGTAGGTAGTGCTTATGGAACCATTTGCCACCTTTTGAGCATTTTTCTTTTCTTGGGTCTTTTGTTGTTGGTGTAGCCTTTGTCTTGTGAGCTTCATGGCCTTGTAGTGGGCTTTAAGTGTCATTTGTTCAAGCCATAAGGAAGGTCTTACTCTTTTAAAGAGAAGTGTCTAGTCCCTTTACATGGGGCTTGATATGATTTGGAAAGTGTTAATACATGAAGAGGTTTCCTTTGTTACATCATATCATGTGAAGATATGGCACTATCATGTGAAAATATGGCACTAGTTACATGATCATCATGTGAACTTATGGCACTAGAAATATAAAAATCATCGTTTTTTTCTGAAATGATGATCGCACTGCCTATGTGGGACCTACATGTGCATTTGGAGTGCAAGCTAGTGGCTGCCAAACTTATCTCATGTCCGTCTCTCTTTGGATTGCAGATTGTCTTTACTGCGTGCCACGCATCAACTGGTACGTTAAATCTAGTCATATATTGAGCGTCACAAGGGATTGTGTCAGATCTCGTATACTGCCAGTTTTTTGGGGGCCCAAATGCTTCATTATTCACAAAAAACTTCTGCCTGCGGGTTCATTGCCTCTAGACTCTAGTCATGGAGAAAGCACACATGCTGCACGCGTATTCATCATGCTCGTTGCGACCAAAATCAAGCCAAGTATCATCACTGATTAGTGTCAAGCCTCTGTGATTTGCGCGTGGAGAAATCTTGTGTTGCCAGGTTCGATTCTTCTGCACAAGAGGCAGCAGGTACAATATTCATGTTAATTGATTACCAAAGGCAGAAACGGATTCATTCTTCTTCTTCTTCTTCTGTATTTCTCCACAGAAAATATGCCACCAAATCTCTGAACAGCTCTCTGTAACCATGCTTTAGGGTGCAACCCAACTAGCATCAACAAGCACGACTCGCTCTGTCTCTCTTTCTGTCTTAGAGAGCTCTGTGTAGCCATTTGCTCGACGTTCAATCTCCCAAGAGTTGAAGCCTTGCGATCCGTCTTTGCTTGCGACTCTTCGTCCCGCTCTTTCCTCTGTCTCTATAGCGTTTTGCCTGTTTTGTGGTTTCTCAGATTGTGTATAGTGTTCCATGCAGTAGATAGATGTATCTACACTTAATTTAGCCAAACCTTCATCTGTGCAGCGGATTTGGTAGAGTAGACTATAGATCTCTCACAACATGCTCTCCACAAACTGTTACAGCAACCCCCATGCTCTTCTTTCATCTCAGTCACGGATCTTCACAGAAATAAGCCCCACTCTTCTTCTGCTTGGAGTGTTGTGCATAACACCTTCTCTTTTGCTTTTCGCATGGAGCAGACATCCACTGTGGTGAGTGCTGCTATTGAAGTAAGGAAAATTGCACCAAAGCACACAAATACAAAGGACGCATGCCTACAAATCCATTTCTTCACGTGATGAGATGGAGAAACACTCCAGTTACTGTCTTCTGATAGTCTCGCACTTATGGCAAATGCAGGCATGTCACGGAAGATTGACAGAGCCCACACATCACTTAATCACTGGTGCTTCTGACAGTTCTTAGTACACTTTTTATTCCAAGCAAAAAGAAAAATCCCGAACATACATGAATAATAAAGCAATGATGGAATGAAGATGAAGCATATTTATGGAAAGGGAAGAGAGATTATGATAATAGAAAACAAACAGAAACTGATAAATAATTAGTGGACAGTGAGATAGTGCTTAAAAGCACTCTTATTGTAAGTGAGTGATAAGGGAGGGGGGGAGGGAGGGATTAAGAATGAAACTCATACTAATGAAAAAAGTAACAAAAATCAACAATCAAAAGAAAATGCTATCAAGTGCTAACCTATGCTCTGATACCATGTTGAAATAACGAAGAACTACTCCTACTCTACTCACATACACACAACAAACAAGCTAAGGAGGAAGGAACAAAAGATAACAAAACATGATGAATAAAGTAAATAGAAATGAACTTACAAATGATGCTCATAGGACTCCATGAGGAGAGTGAGGGCACTCTTGCCAAGAGCTAGAGTGAATGAGCTTGTGTGGAGTGAAGGGAGGCCTTGCTTATATGGAGTTTGGGAGAATTCCCTTGCATGTGGGATATATATGCTTGCATGAGAATGAATCTAGGTTTGGACAAAAGGGTGGAGCATGGAACTCTCAACATGTCGTCCTTCCACTCAAAGAGTAAATCCTTCAAAAGCTTGGGGGGTAAAACTCCAATTTCCACCCAAAATTGCACTTCCTCTGGAATAGTAATTGCATCCTCGAGAGGAATGTCTTCAAGCCTCAATGTTGCGAGTCTTTGCTACGCAAATTCATCTAGATAACCATGATGATAAGTCTTTTGTAAGTACTCCTTGCCACTTCGTACCGGCATCAATCCACTTTGTGTTGTGTTTTGTTACCCATCCCATTGTGGTCGCCATAATGTTGAGCGTACTGTTCACACACAGTCTAACAATATCCCAATTAACCAGTTTGGGAACAGGGATTTATGAATATACAATATTCGTAAACATGTGTTTTTGTTCCACACCACTTACCATATCATTGATTATAAACAGAGATAATTCAGAACACACAGTGTACACACAATAGTACTTTCACAATAGCAAATAACTTCTTGATTACAAAGTATGAATGCGGTTACGTCACAGTATCATCTTTACAATCCTAACTTCGAAGAGTACAGAATTCATCAGTTTTTGTATCTGTGTATCTACACACTTTGTATTCTTCATGCTTGCCACTCCCGGAATGTCTCTATAAGATACAACACCATACTTCTTCGTAACGCTTCACACCGTTTCGAACTTCCGAAATACAAAATTACCAAAATTAACAATTCCAAAAACTCTTAGCATCTCTATAAATCTCCATTCCTATTACATTGAAATGATAATTTTATTATGAGGAAAATGGTTGTTCGCATCGACTGCTACCACTTATATATACACCTATAGCCCTAACAAGTTACTTATCTTTGTACATTCTAGTGGCAATACATTCAGTATTGTGTGTTGTGCTCCAAGCTTCTTCATCTTCCTTGTGTTGTTTGCATGCTTTCGCAGATGTCTAACTCCAACAATTGGTATCAGAGCATGTCACTGCTTCATCTAGGGTGTTGTCGACACCTCTCCAATCACAGTTGAGAATTGCACAAAATTTGGTGAGCATACTCAGGGTGATAATTAGGAGATCAAAACGACACTTGTGTAGGTATTTTGCCTTTTTGTGCTAAAGATATATACCAGTTTTGGTTCCCCATTATAAATGTCTTAAAGTCAGCTACAAGTTTAATAGAACTCGTTAGGGTAGTTATGATCACCTTTTTGAGATACAAATCATTTTTCTACACCAAGGTATTTTAGTAAGTGGCCATGGCTAAAAGTCATGATGTATTTCATATGTTGGTTGTTGAGGATAAGTTGGATGGCAAGAATTACCCATTGTGGGCTTATATGATGTGTCATGTATTAGTCGCAAAAGGATTGTGGAATATTGTGAAGGGTGTTGAAGATGTCCTATTACACCTGCAAATAGAGGTATTGAAGCCGATGCAAATGGTGTTGAAGATGGTGATATTCTACAGATCCTTGTTCGTGTTGTCTGTTAAACATACCATTATTCCTCATTTTTGCTCTTGCAGAATACTTAAGGATGCTTGGGATACACTTACCACATTGTACCAAGCTAGGAATGAGGCTCGTGTTGCTTACCTCCGAAAACAATTGGAGAGTGAGCATATGAATGAAGGTGATTTTATGGACAGTTTTCTGATAAGGATCAAGGATTTGAAGGAAAAGTTGATTTTTGTTGATGAAGTCTTTGTTGACAGTTCACTTGTGCACACTGTTCTGAATGGTCTTCCTGACTCATATCAGAGTTTTACTTCTACTCTTCGTTTGATAATGAAAGGCAATCCAAATTCCTTAACATTTGAAGAGTTCGTTTTTCTTCTATTGCAAGAAGATCAGTCTAGGCAGAACAAGTCTATTATGCATGTTGCAGATCAAGCTTTCTTGGCTAGTCAGAAGGGCAAAGGTAAATGGAGCTCAACTACTAGTAAGCAAAAATATGCAAATGCTGCACATTAAAAGAAGGAAGACAAAGATGAGAAGAAATCAGAAAAGCAGAAATTGTTTTGCAAATACTGTAAAGGAAATGATCATGTCATGAAGAACTGTTCAAAACTGGTTGCTAAAGAGGCAAAGAAAAAAGAGGTTTGAATGGTTGTTGTAGAGGCCTCTACACCAAAAACAGATTCTGCTAATCAGGTGTAGAACGAAGAATGGGCATTTACTACTGTTTGCAGTTTTGAACAATCTTCTCATGAGTAGTGTATGTCTACAGTAGACTCAGATGTTTGGTATTTTGATAGTGGGGCAACCAAACATATTATCTCCCAATGCAGTTTCTTCACTTCACTTGAGCTGCCCCTACAGGGAATACTATCACATGCCCCAATAACTACTCTTATCCTGTTATGGGAGTTGGTAAGATCATTCTGACTACTGCTGATGATGGTAGTTCTTTTACATTGTCAGAAGCTTTATTTGTGCCATGGATCAAGAAGAATCTGTTATCAGTTTCAGCTTTAGCCAAGATTGACTTGGTGGTGAAATTTATTGATGACAGATGTAGAGTTCATGATCTAACAAATGGCGCCCTGATTATTGCTTCTGGTATTTTATGTCGTGGGCTATATAAGCTCATAGACTATGAAAAATATGTGAATGATTCAGCATGTGTAGTCCATGATTCTCAGGCTATGGGTATATTTCTGAAAGCAAAGGCTATCATCTATATCATCTGTAGACTAAATGTGTTTTGGATAGCTGTGATGTTGTTTCTATGGAAGATACAATTCAACCATTGCTTTCATGTATTAAGGAGATATCAATTAGCTCCAAAGATGTGTATAACACTTTGCTGCCTCTTTTTATAAGTGGACAATCAAGTGCTAGTCCAAATGAGGCAATTTCTGAACCTTTATAGGTTTCACATGATGATGCAGATCATTCCATTTTTAATGCAAATTTACATGATGTACTTGTTGATGAGAGGGTTGACATAGAGGAGGCAAAAAATATGCCAAAATGGCTAGTGCAAACTTTGCAAGATAGAAAATTAGATGCACCTCTGTCATATCATACTAATTCATGTTTTCTCATAGTGCTTCTTTTGCATCAGGTTGGTATGTAATGGTTGCCTATAGTCTTTGTGATGAGAATGAACATGTTTCTTTTGATGACACATAAAATTCAGAAAATTGGATGGATGCTATGCAATCAGAATATGGTGCTATTATGAAGATTGGTACTTGGTCTTTATGTGATCTGCCTTGAGGCAAAAAGGCCATTGGTACTAAATGGGTATACAAGCTGAAGCATAAGCCTGATGGAACAATTGACAAGTATAAGGCTAGCCTTGCTGCAAAAGGTTATGTTCACAAGAGAGGCATTGATTTTGATGAGACCTTTGCTCCCACATGCCGAATGACCACCATTTATAACATTTTTGCACTTGCAACTCATCATGGTTGGAACGTACATAAGTTGGACATTAAGATTGCATTTCTAAATGGGGACTTACATGAAGAAGTGTATGTATTTCATCCCTATGGCTGTGTATAGAAAGGGCATGAAAACAAAGCATGCAGGTTTAAAAAGGCATTATATGATTTGACGCAAGCACCACATGCTTGATATGAAAAGATACATGCCTACTTGATTGCATATGGGTTTGGAAATAGTCCAACTGAGAGCATCTTATATGTTAAGCATCAAATGATGTGCTTTTGGTCATTGTTGTATATGTTGATGACATGCTGCTCATTTGGTCCTAATGAGAAGCATATTTCTGATTTTAAGGCTGATTTGCATGCCTCTTTTGAGATGACATTTCCATCATTATTTGGGCATTCACTTTATGCAAGTTGATGGTGGGATAGCTCTATGTCAAACAAAATATATTGACACATATTAATGGAGCTGCATTTGATGGTGTTCTCTATCAGCAGACTATTGGATGCTCGATTTACTTATGCATTAGTCATCCTGATATTTAGTTTGTTGTCTCTCAGATGAGTAGGTTTATACATTGGTTAGGTGTCAAGCATTGGCAAGCGGTTACACACATCTTTTGTTACTTGAGTGGTACCCACCTACTTGTATAGTTTTATCCCAAGGGGGATCAATACAATAGATTTACATGCTTTTAGTGACTCTACGAGGTTGGTTGCTATGACACTCGTGTGTCTAGTGGTTTTTGCTTCATGCATGGTAGCTCATGCATATCTTGGTTGAGCAAGAAACAACCTAATGTGGCCACTTCTAGTTGTGAGGCTGAGTGTAGGGCAACTTTCACAATGACTATTGAGTGTATGTGGCTCAGATGGCCTTTGGCTGATATGGGTGTTGACCAGTCTTTTGCCACCACCATCTTCAATGACCATTAGAGCACATTGGTAGTTGCAAGGAACCTTGTGTTCCATGCTTTCACAAAGCACATTGATGTGCATTACCATTATGTCAGGGAGAGGTTATCTGTTGGGGAGATCAATTTGGCATTTTTGTCCACATAGAAGAACGTTGCATACCTTTTCTCAAAGGCTCTACCTCGAGAGAAATTTGAAGCTTTTTCCCCAAAGCTTTGTGCTTAATTCCTTTTGTGGATTGATCTCTTTCCACATAGCTTGGCACTTCCTTATACATGAGTGTCAGCTCCTTGTTCACCACATCACTCCTAGGGGGGATTCGTTGATATATTTTGGTGGTGATGTGTGTGAACACGCTAGGATTGCCGGGGAACTTCTTCCCTCTTTAGGAGGTTTTTCCCCTGGCTTGTATATATTCCTATAACCCTAATATATCACTTATCTTTGTACATTCACTTGGTAATACATTCAGTATTGTGTGTTATGCTCCAAGCATCTTCTTCTTCCTTGTGTTATTAATGTGCTTCCGCATACCTCAAACTCCAACATGTATGCATATGTGTGTGTATGTGCATGCATATATGTGTATGTGTGTAAGTGTGTGTATGTATGTGTATGCATATGTGTGTGTATATGTATGTGTATGTCTATGTGTATATGCATGTGTGTATGTATGTGTATTCATGTCTATAAATTAAAAGTTTTTTTGTATTGATCATTTTTTTTTGAAATCTAAATGACAAGAAATATTTCATGGTAGAAACAAATAAGAGAAGGCTTGAGATACCACTTGAGCTGTGGCAATATTTTTGCAAACAGCTATCTCTACAAGAAACATTTCCTCAACAGAAGGTATGTAAAATAGTTTATATTGATGTGAGTTATAATTATTATATTTCTCAAAAATACTTACATTTAATCAATGTACTTTTGTTTCACTAAATAAGCACATGCTACTACAAAAAAAAAACAATTGAATTTGGCCATACGTCACATTTTGGTCCTATGGGCCATGACTGTTTTGATGCTACATTTATAAGTATATGTATTATTTGTTGGTGCATTTTGCCCAAGCCTACATGCTTGATATGCTTGATATTATCCTCATTTGTAAGTCACATGAGTAGTCATGTGAACACCTCTTGTAAAAGAGTACATTTTATCTCTTGTAAATGGAAAAAGAAAAAAGTAAAAGGATGGCTTACCTCATCCATGATGTAAAAGCAAATTCGTGGCTCCAACTACCAAAATCACGAATTTTTGAGCTGAGGGAATCTCTCCTAACTTTGGGGATCACTTTTAGGTGGAGCCATTCGAATTCGAATTCAAAACTCCCTCCAAGAATTGCTATAAAAGGAGCAAGAAGGAAGAGGCGATTAGCAAGCCTTGTACGTGACCACTTCATGTCATTTTGTAGAGATTGAAGAGCTTACTCCATAGCTCTATCATTCTACTCCCATTGTGCAAAGATTCATTGCCAATGTGGTTGTAATCATATGTGAATCTATACATTTATTATCATCTACCTCTTTGTTTTGTTCTCTGCTATACTCACTCAGAGCAGTAACTTCAGAAGGTCATATCTCGAGTTTTACTGAACCTTTTTCAATGTTTTAAAGTGCGTTGGATAGCTCTCACTGTCTAGTTTCTACGTATAAATTTTCAAGGTCATTGGATTTATACTTTTGGAGATATCTGCATTTTACTGCTTACTGGTCTATCTCTGCAGAGCCCCGAGAATTGTGGGAATGTTCCAGAACTTGATGAAACTTGTTCTCAGTGCTCAGTCCATCATTTAAAGTGTTTTAACTTGGAATAGGAAGCTTGCTAAGTCTATTTGCTATGCCCAAAAGGAATTTTTCTAATTCCTTCCAGGTTGAGAGCACTGTTCATTTGTTCCAGCAGGTGTATGTCCAAAAATAGCAAGTTTTGGGAGCTAGTCATTTCGCAACTAGCCTGTCTTGACTTAAACTTTTGGGATACATGTTCCAAAGTACTTGGCTGATATTTTGGTGGATTTAGGAAGCTCAAAGGGTCTACTAATCAACTCTGAAGTCTCAGTTGGCTGGTGTGAAGCTGGTTGTAGCGGCACCTACTCATCTTTGGATTGCATCCACCATCTCTCTTCACAGTGGTATCAGAGCATAGTCAAGCAACATGGGAGATGGATTTCCATCAACAATTGACAAATTGGATCGAAACAACTATCCGGCATGGTCTCTAAGGATGGAGGCTTACCTTCAAGGGAGGAATCTATATGGATTCATATCCGGAGATGAAGCAATGCCAACCATGAGGAACAAAGGGCAACCATCACATGAAGAAGTGGAAGGACTTTCGAATTGGTGTTCGAAGGATGCACTTGCAAGGTCCTATATTCTAAACTCAATCTCTGATTTTCTTTTACCTCATGTCAAGGGATGCAAGACATCAAGAGAAACCTGGAATGCACTTGCTTCTTTCTTCTCTTCCAACACTCGAGCAAGGAAGAACCAATTGTGGATGGAGTTCACAACAATGAAGAAAAGCCCGAAGCAAAATGTGACTGATTATGTCACAAAGATGAAGGAGATTTCCGACCAACTTGGAAGCATTGGAGAGGTAATTGAAGAGGAGCAAATCATAAGACAAATCATGAATGGAATCAAAGCAGACGACAAGTGGGAGTCATTCACAACAGCCATGGATTTATACATGGATATGCATGTACCCGACCTCAACACACTCATGGGCCAACTCTTCACTCATGAAGCAAAGATTAGCAAAGGTGGTGAGTCCTCAAGAGGTAATCAAACTTCTGCCTTATATTCTGATAAAGCTAAGGTCAAGGACAAGTCAAAGAATAGAAAGAATGAAGATGAAGGAAGCTCTTTCCAAGCAAACTTTGCAGGTAGAGGACGAGCTAGAGGAAGAGGCAGAAGTGGAAAGCAAGGCAGGGGGAGATTCCAATCATCTCAACCTTGCAACATATGTGGCTTATCTAACCATACTACTGAAGAATGTTTCAGGAACCCGAGGAACTCAAGAGGAAGAGGATTCAATAGAGGTGGCTATGGATCAAATAGAGGCAGGTACAATGGAGGCTACAACAACAACTACTACAACAACAATTACAACAACAACAACAACTATCAAAGTGGCCATAGAGGAAGAAGAGATTACAATAACTATGCAGAGGACCAAAGTCAAGAAGATTCATTATTGATTATGAATCTATCAACAAAGAAGGGTAAGGATGATGATCACATATTTTACATTGATTCGGGATGCTCGAACCATGTAGCAGGAAATGTGGCTTTACTTTCTGATTTGGAAGATCCTCATAACAAGCATGAAGTGCAGACAGGAGATGACACAAAGCACTCAGTGGAGAAGATAGGTAATGTGAAGACATCAGATGGGAATATGAACCTCTTAAGCAAAGTCTTGTATGTCCCTACAATTACCAAAAATTTAATAAGTGTTGGACAGATTGTTGAAAAAGGATTGCAGGTTAGATTCAATCGATTTGGAGCATATGTTGAAGACCCAAGGCAAGGCTTTCGAAGGATTGCCAAAGGAGAAAAGACAGGAAGGCTTTTCACTTTTGAAGTGGAAGATACAAAGAACATAGCTTTGTTTAGCTATGGATCTCAAACTCTAACAGAGTTGGAGATATGGCACAAAAGGCTTGCTCACATTGGTGAGAGGACACTCAAACAGATTTGCAGGGACCAAAGTGTACTTGGTTTGCCTAATATCACAAGGCAACACATGATTTATAAGTGTGAAGCTTGTCAACTCGGCAAGGCTCATAGACAACCTTTCAATAAGAAAGGATATATGTATCAAAATCCTTTGGATCTAGTGCACACGGATGTGTGGGGTCCAAGTAAGGAGCCATCTATATCAGGCTCAAGATATTATGTGTCTTTCATAGATGATTGTAGCAGGTGGACCATTCTGTTTTTCATGAAGCACAAGGATGAAGTGTTTAATTGCTTTAAGAAGTATATTGCTCTTGTTGAAAACCAAACAGGTAGGACTTTGAAACGACTCAGATCAGATGGTGGAGGAGAATACTTCTCTTCTGAATTTGATGCCTTCTTGCATGAAAGAGGCATTAAAAGGGAAGTCACTACAAGGTATACACCTGAACTCAATGGTGTAGCAGAGAGGAGGAATAGAGCTATCGTCGAAGCTGCAAGGTCCATGCTCAACGAAAAGGGATTGCCGAACTACCTATGGGCAGAGGCTGTGTCGACAGCCACATATTTCATAAATAGACTTCCATCTAAGTCACTAGATGGAACCACTCCATATGAAGTGTGGAATGGAAGAAGACCTAGTCTAGAGCATTGTAAAATCTTTGGATGCTTAGCCTATGCTCACATTCCTTCTCAAGTAAGAGGGAAATTGGATCCCAAGGCAGAGAAGTGTGTATTCATTGGTTATGATCAAAACCAAAAAGGATATAGATTGTACAATCCAACCAATAAAGGATTTTCTGTGAGTAGAGATGTAATTTTTGATGAAAACAAATCATGGTTTGATGATGACAGGAAAGTGAAGCTGCCATATGACTTGGATGAAGATTTTCCATCACTTCAACCAAAGGAGCCAAAGCAGATTGAAGAAAGTGATTCGGAGATTGACCTAGAAGACTTGGAAAGACTAAAGCTATGGAAGAACAAAGGTAAAGCAAAGATGCAGGATGCTACATATGGACCCGAGAGCTCACATCAACCACTTAGAAGGTCTTCGAGGGAGAAGAAGAAACCAGAGAGGTTTGGTTATGATACTTCTTTGGTCACCAAGCACTCAATCTACATTGCAAAGGATTCAACCAATGAAGAACCTACCACATTTGAAGAAGCACAAAGCAAGAAAGCTTGGAGAGATGCAATGGATGAAGAAATGGAAGCCTTGAAGGAGAATGACACTTGGGAGCTTGTACCTAACAAGCCATCTATGAAGATAATCGGATCTCGATGGATATACAAAATCAAGAAGAATCCAGATGGAAGTATAAATAGACACAAAGCAAGGTTAGTTGCTAAAGGGTTTGCTCAAACCCATGGTATTGATTATGAGGAGACTTTCTCTCCTGTTGCAAAAATGCCTACAATTAGGGTTCTCATTAGTCTTGCTGCATCTAGAAATTGGAATCTTTATCAACTTGATGTAAAGAATGCTTTCTTGAATGGATGGATTTCTGAGGAAGTGTATATGGCACAACCTCCTGGATATGAGGATGCACATCATCCTAACTATGTATGCAAACTAAAGAAAGCTTTGTATGGATTGAAGCAAGCTCCAAGAGCTTGGAATTTCAGATTGGTTACTTATTTGCAGGACCAAGGATTCAAAGCTAGCAAGGCGGATACCTCTTTGTTCATAAAGAGGAATGGATCTGAAGTGATCTATTTATGTGTGTATGTTGATGATATTATTATCACAGGCAATGATCTTGAAGGAATCAAACAGGTAAAGAGTCAAATGAAGGAGGAGTTCAAAATAAGTGACCTCGGACCACTCACTTATTTTCTTGGATTGGAGTTGATCTACACAGATTCAGGTATATACATCACACAAAGGAAGTATGTCCATGACATGCTCGTCAAGTTCAAGATGGAAAATACCAAGTGTGCAGGTACACCTATGGAGCAAAATCATAAGCTTAGTGCTTATGAAGGAGAGCCAATTGAAGACATCACAAGCTATCAAAGCTTGGTTGGAAGTTTGAACTATGCAACACTCACAAGGGTGGATATATGCTATAGTGTTAGCATATTGAGTCAGTTTATGCATAAGCCGAGAAGACCACATATGGAAGCGGCCAAGCGAGTCCTCAAGTACCTAAAGGGGACCATGAATGAAGGTTTGTTCTATTCATATACTTCAGATATTGAGCTAAAGGTCTACTCAGATGCAGATTGGGCCGGATCTAAAGATGATAGAAGAAGCACATCAGGGTATATATCATTTGCAGGTTCAAAAATCATTTCTTGGTCATCGAAGAAGCAACCAACCGTGGCATTATCTTCTACTGAAGCTGAATATAGAGGTTTGGCTAATGCAACTCAAGAAATCATGTGGTTAAAATCTTTGTACACAGATCTTGGACTTCATTCTTCAACACCTCACATTTTTGGTGACAACACAAGCTCACTACATCTAGCAGCTAATCCGGTATACCATGCTAGAACCAAGCATATTGAAGTCCACTACCATTATGTAAGGGAGAAGCTAATGAGCAAGGATATTCAACTATCCTACGTCTCTACAGATATGCAATGTGCAGACATGTTGACGAAAGCTCTTGATGGTACGAAATTAAGTAGATTCAAGTTGATGATTGGTTTGCAGGAAATCAAGGACAATTGAAGACTTATTTGGAGGCCAAGCATGTTAGGCTTGAGGGGGAGCTGTTGGTGCATTTTGCCCAAGCCTACATGCTTGATATGCTTGATATTATCCTCATTTGTAAGTCACATGAGTAGTCATGTGAACACCGCTTGTAAAAGAGTACATTTTATCTCTTGTAAATGGAAAAAGAAAAAAGTAAAAGGATGGCTTACCTCATCCATGATGTAAAAGCAAATTCGTGGCTCCAACTACCAAAATCACGAATTTTTGAGCTGAGGGAATCTCTCCTAACTTTGGGGATCACTTTTAGGTGGAGCCATTCGAATTCGAATTCAAAACTCCCTCCAAGAATTGCTATAAAAGGAGCAAGAAGGAAGAGGCGATTAGCAAGCCTTGTACGTGACCACTTCATGTCATTTTGTAGAGATTGAAGAGCTTACTCCATAGCTCTATCATTCTACTCCCATTGTGCAAAGATTCATTGCCAATGTGGTTGTAATCATATGTGAATCTATACATTTATTATCATCTACCTCTCTGTTTTGTTTTCTGCTATACTCACTCAGAGCAGTAACTTCAGAAGGTCATATCTCGAGTTTTACTGAACCTTTTTCAGTGTTTTAAAGTGCGTTGGATAGCTCTCACTGTCTAGTTTCTATGTATAAATTTTCAAGGTCATTGGATTTATACTTTTGGAGATATCTGCATTTTACTGCTTACTGGTCTATCTCTGCAGAGCCCCGAGAATTGTGGGAATGTTCCAGAACTTGATGAAACTTGTTCTCAGTGCTCAGTCCATCATTTAAAGTGTTTTAACTTGGAATAGGAAGCTTGCTAAGTCTATTTGCTATGCCCAAAAGGAATTTTTCTAATTCCTTCCAGGTTGAGAGCACTGTTCATTTTTTCCAGCAGGTGTATGTCCAAAAATAGCAAGTTTTGGGAGCTAGTCATTTCGCAACTAGCCTGTCTTGACTTAAACTTTTGGGATACATGTTCCAAAGTACTTGGCTGATATTTTGGTGGATTTAGGAAGCTCAAAGGGTCTACTAATCAACTCTGAAGTCTCAGTTGGCTGGTGTGAAGCTGGTTGTAGCGGCACCTACTCATCTTTGGATTGCATCCACCATCTCTCTTCACATTATTGAAATTATATTTTTTATTTTATTTAAAAAACACTAATCATTAGCCCTTTTCATTTGTTTCAATGCACTATAAGGTCTATGGTCATAATCCTATGAAGGAAAAAATTGACTATGTTATGGTTTATCGTCATCTGAGTTAGAACTTAAGAGATCATCCAAATGATTTTGTGAGTATAATTAAGTTTGCTATAATTTATTTTATTTTGATTGATGTTTTATATCTTTTATTCATTTATATTTGTAAGATTTAAGAAAAGATTATTATGGAGAGGATGATTGTTGGAATTTGAGGTTTGTAGAAGCACATGAACAACACAAGGAAGAAGAAGAAACTTTGGAGCACAACACAACACTGAATGAATTATCAAGTGGATGTACAAGATAAGTGACCTATTGGGGTTATAGGCATATATACAAGCCGAGGGAAGGAAAATCTTGAAGAGGAAAAAAAGGTGCCCCTGATAGTCCTAAGTGTGTTCACACACATCACTACCGAAATATATCAACAAATCCCCCCTCGGAGTGATGGTGTGAACAAGGAGTTGGCACTCATGTATAAGGCAGTGCCAAGCTATGTGGAAAGAGATCAATCCAAAAAAGGAAGTAAGCCCAAAACTGTGCAAAAAGCTTCAAGCTTCTTCCTAGGTAGAGCCTTTGCAAAAAAGTCTACACCATGATCCTGTGTGGGCACATATGCCAAGTTAATATCCCCAACATAGAACCTCTCTATGACCTAATGATAGTGCACCTCAATGTGCCAAGTGCGAGCTTGGAACAAAGGGCTCCTTGCAAGTGCCAATGCACTCTGAATGTTAGTGAATGTGGTGGTGGCAAAAAACTGACCAACACCCAAATAATCCAAAAGGCATCTGAGCCAAACACATTCAACAATCGCTGTGAAAGATTTTCTATACTCAACCTCACAACTAGAGAAGGCCATAGTAGGTTGCTTCTTGCTCAACCAAGATATGCATGATCTACCAAGCATGAAACAAAAAGCATTGGTGGATATAGGAATGTCATAGTAACCAGATCGGTCCGAGTTAGAAAAAGCATGTAAATTTAGCGATAGTGATCCCCCTTTGGGATAAAACAATCTAGATAGTGAGGTACTACTCAAATAGTGAAAGATGCACCTAGCCACTGATCAATGTTTGACACCATGGCAATGAATAAACCTACTCATTTGAGAGACAACAAACTATATATGAGGTCGCATTATGCATAAGTAAATCAAACATCCAATAGCCTATTGATAGAGAACAACATCAAATGCATCTCCAACATGATGAACACTCAATCATAAAGTTGTTTCCATAGGAGTGGCAATTGGTTTGCAATCTTCAAGGCCAAAACACTACAATAATGTGTCAATATATTTTTTTTGACACAAAGCTATTCCCCCATAAAATTGCATAACTTGAATGCCCAAATAATGATGCAAATGCCCCAAGTCTAAAATCTCAAAAGAAGCATGCAAATCAGCCTTAAATTCAACAATTTGCTTCTCATTAGGACCAATGAGAAGTATGTCATCAACAGGCACAACAATGATAAGAAGTACATCATTTGCATGCTTAACATGAAGTAATTCGATGGCGATGCACCACAATGCGCTCTCCTTCTCGAGAGCTCCACGACGATATGCTCGGAGTAGAAATCCGAGCTCCTAAGGGTGCACTATCATTATGTCAAGGAGAGGTTCTCTACTGGAGAAATCTATTTGGCATATGTGCCTACACAGGAGAACATTTCATACCTTTTCACAAAGGCTCTACCTAGGGAGAAGTTTGAAGATTTCCACAAAGCTTTGTGCTTAATTCCTTTTGTGGATTGATTCCACATAGCTTGGCACTTCCTTATACATGACTGCCAACTCGTTGTTCACCACATCACTCCTCGGGGGGATTTATTGATATATTTTAGTGATGTGTGTGAACACACTAGCGTCACTAGGGCACTTTTTTCTCTCTTTACGAGGTTTTTCCCCTAGCTTTACATACGTGCATAACCCTAATGAGTCACTTATCTTTGTACATTCTCTTGGTAATACATTCAGTATTGTGTGTTGTGCCCCAAGCTTCTTCTTCTTCTTCTTCTTCTTCTTCTTCTTCTTCTTCTTCTTCTTCTTCTTCTTCTTCTTCTTCTTCCTTGTGATGTTTGTGTGCTTTTAGAGACCTCAAACTCCAACAATTAGGAATAGGTCCTTGCAAGTAAACTTTGACTTTATCTAGCTCTACAACAATTCTGTCTTGTGAAAAGATATGACCCAATAATTTGTTGCATGTCATCTTGAATGTTGATTTAGTTGGATTTAAAGAAAGACATACTTTTTGAAACTAAATGAATTGTAAATGCTCTAGGTGTCAATATTACAACCTTGAAACTGAGAAGTCACCAAGGAAAATGCACATGAACTCTATCAAGTACTCTAGAATAATTTGCTACATGCAAGATTTAAATCTATTTAGTGCATTTTTGAATTGATTTGGTATGTATTAACCTCCTCCACTGGATCTTAATGTCTAAGGATACTTCATTGTCTACTTTTCCACCATAACCTTGAAACTCAAAGTGAGTACACATCTCATTCTTCTCCTCCATGAACTATACCCATACTTTTCGTGTATGTTCATCAATGAATGTGACATAAAAACTACAATCTCCTATGAATGTGGTCTTTGCAAAAATGTTGTTCTTGACAATTTACCAAATTCACATGCTTCAGATACCTTTTGCATCTCTACAACCTTAAATTTGGTAGTTCATTGCCAAGCTTCTTTGATTGCATCAACTTCAGCCTCTCCAAATTTTTAGGTCCAATTCATTTGTGCCATATCTTTATGTCAAAAATAACATTTGCACCTTTTGCAAACATAGCTACATTGATTTCTTGAACTTTCACAAAAAGGATAAACATCCTATTCACTTTGTTGCCTTTGGTGATCAACCTTCCATTCTTCTTCTTTTACATATAATCCATCAGATTTGAGCCTAATTTTATATCCTTGATCAACCATTTTCGCAACAAAAACTAGGTTATTTGTTATATTAGGAACATGCAATACATTATCAAGATGTTTTTCCTTCCCATTGTCCATGACAAGTTTTATGTTTGTGTCACTCTAGCACAATGGGAATACCAATGTGAGGAGATCAAGCTCATAAATGTCAATCCGCAAAGGTGTGAGGATGGCATGATGATCATGAGCAAGACGAGTGCACAAGTGTGTGAGTGAGAAGCACACTAGCATGCACACACATACACACACATGCATACAAACCAAGAACAAAGAGTAGAACAATGGAATCCTTTGTGTATTTGCTCAAGAAATGATTACAAAGCTCATAAACAAGTTCAACCTCCAACTACCTAACCCCAAAATTGAGTTCTCTAGCTCCTTTTATAGTCTTTGACTAGTTTTGGACTAGTTCAGACCTAGTGTCTAGCCTAGTTAAAATTTAGGTTCCTAAATTAATTTGAAGGCTCAAACAAGCTCTAAAAATCATGAAAATTAATACGTAAGTTCTTCTAACAGTGCTCAAGGTTCAGGACTCAGCTAATGGATTTATATTTTCTAAAAATGAATTTTTACAATGAAATGTAGTGATGAAAGGCATTGTTTTGTTGAATGATTGATTTGAACAAAGTAATTGGGCCCATTCCTTGTTGGATCTATGTTGGCTACTCTGTCTGATCATTCCACCTTGTTCTTCTCTCTGAGTGTCTCCTCTTTGTCTCCCTTGTCGGGTTAGCCTGCTAACACCTCCCCTCTCATGTATGTCATCCTTGAAAGACCCTTGTTGGAGAGGTTGTTCTATGTAATAATGTACTAGGACATGTTTTGCTAGTTCATGTTCTTTTAATTGAAGTCTGCATGCAAGATATATCTTTGGTTGCTCCCAATCAATAGCACTTGGAACTTTCAGATGTAGCATTCTATATTGTTATGAATGGAGAGCCTATTCCAATGCAAATAACTACAACAAGTGAGTGGGTTTAGATATGAATTCCTCAAATGCTATTCCTAGAAATTGACCGAGAACATCTCTTCAAATGTCTATTTGTAGCATGCCGATAAGTACTTGATTTGAGCATATCAAGCATAGACGATCTTTAGCATAGGTGAGGTGCTCATGTCATACACTAAGTCATAGTTGCCATCTTTGAAATTGAGTGCAGATATGTATGGTACTTTTACATACAAGAATGCCTTGAAGACTACCCTCATCAATTCAAAGATTTTGAGCTTCATTTGCATGGCTATATCTGGCATTGTCTTGATTTGTGGTATCCAATGGTGAATGGTTAATATCATGTATGCCATTGTGGGTGGTCCTTGTGATGGTGTAAGATATGGTTAATTTAGCCAATCTACATACTTGGAATTATATCTTACCTTGATAGAAAAGGATGACCACGAGTATCTTCTTGGAATAGGGCCATTGTATAGAATGTGCAAGGGAGCATGTGAACACGAGTGCATCATCTTTGGATATTCTCTAGTAAACATTGATGCCAATTTGGTTGAAAGATGGTTCCTCTGCGAGGTCATTCTGGAACTTCTTCCAATTGAAATTGTGTTGCGAATGTGGGCTCCTTGCCAATGACATGCTTAACTTCTATGTTTTAATAAGCTAATAGAATGAAATAAGTTGGTATTGGAGTTCAAAAGTGGTGATGAGTCATTTATGGGATATATTCTTAAAATACTCAGAGTTAAGTACATTTTCTTCTATGTTAGCCATTGCTTGTATTTGAATGGCCACTTTCTCATCATGTGTGTGGCCAATATCTTCCACCTATTTGAGCCACTTTGATCTTGGTGCTTCATATGTCTCTTAGCCCTCATCATTTATGCGACTGCCAGGTATCAAATATGGTTCATGCCTCTTCAAATGTTCCTTTCATTGGCATCTCGACTGTTTTGTCTAGTTCTTGTACTTCAAGAGATGGTGGTGGTCATTCGTATTGGAGAAGTCATGCTTGTAGTTCTTGTACTTGCTTTTGTAACTCTGCTAGTTCAGTAAGTTCTGCAAGGTTTACAATGGCTTTTGGCACTGATTGCGGGGGCACTATCTATTGTTGATGTAGATAAGCCACTTTCTTGGATAATTTATCATGTGCTTCTAATAGATTTGCATACTTTTCTAATATGAGATAGATGTTCTCGAGAGGAACAACCTAGAATTTAGATAGACTTATTGGCACACCAGGTGTGTTCTCTATAGCCGCTGCTAGGTTGTCTTGATTATGTTGCTTTAACCTTTTATTCTCTTCATGTGCAATGGTAAGATGTCTTCGTAACAATGTAATATTGCATTGAAGTTTTGCATTACATTCCATCTGTGTGTAAATGACTCTCTATTACTCTTACAACTTCTTGGTCCATAATTTGAATCTTTGACTCATTGAGATTTTAAGGAGAGTCCATGGTGATGCATCACCATCAAAATACTTCATTGGTATTAGAGCATTTTGATGCAAAACCTTTGATGCTCTTGTGCAAGCAAAGAAAGCACTTGCTTGCTCGCATCCGCTCCCTCGCACATGACCACCCACCAAAGGCTTTCTCCAAGGTGACAACCAAGTCATAGACCATGGAGGATCTTGTCATCCAAGTCACCAAAGTCACCATTGGCACTCTTGGATGCATGCGAGGGAGGACCTCAATGATTTAGGAAGACAAGGATTCTCGGTACTTCCCAAGAGGTCACCCATCCTAGTACTATTCCCCTAGAGCTCACTTAGCTGGCAATCCCTTGCCACTAAGATATATTCTTATGGTGTCTAAAGAAGGGGAAAGACTAAGATTCACATTAGGTTGAACATGTTTTGAGCCCTCAAAGCTTCATTCTTTACTTTCAAAGCATGTTTTGAAGCATTTTTGGGGTGATTCTTGGAGTCATTTTGGAGTACTTTCAAGCATAGTTCTCTTTATGAAGGCTCAAGAGCATCAAGAAGAGAGCTCTTTGTACTTATCTAACAATGAATATTCATCTTTGGGGCTATATTTTCAGCCACACTAGTAAATATATAGGTTTCTTGAAAGGTTCTCAATTGTGGTGGGAGCAACCACTACAAGTTTATGCAAGTTTTTGAGCCTAAAGAACATAGTTGATAGACAATTGCAAGTGTTTTTGGCTAGTGTTTGGGCTACAAATTGAGCCTTTTCCATGTAGTTTTACTACATATATTGAGCACATACACACTATATATGCTTATGTGGATACCATCTATGTACGTCTATTCAAAAATCCATTTTTCTAGGGAGACTGTTGATTTTTTCCCAGAATCTAACAGTTGGTCATCCTTTTTTAAGCCTTGATGGTGTTTGGACTCTTCTAGCTCCATTATCATTCTAGTTAGTTCTCTATCATCATGGCATTAGAGATCTCAGGCATGTCTTGTGGATCAGGGTCTAGTGCTAGTGTTCCTAGGAGGAGCTACAACTTGTAGGGAAAAGATCATTTTGAGATTCAAAAATTTGATGGCACAAACTTTGCTCTATGGAAGAATTAGATTAAAGATGTGCGGATTTAGAGATGGAAATGGAAGCTAGTAAATGGAATCTCAACGAAGCCTACTGACATGGATGAAGATGATTGGGATTAGTTCAATGAAATGGCTAGGTATACCATTCAATTGGACATGGTAGATAATGTTTAATTTATGACATTGTACTGTGAAAGTGCAAAGGAGCTTTAGAAGAAGTTATGAAATATACATGAAAAAGAAACTACACCAGATAAACTATATTTGATGAGAAAGTTATATGACCTTCGCATGAAGGACATAGATAGTGTTGTTGATCATCTAAATGATTTTGATGCTATATTCTCTAAGTTACAGGCTCAGAAATGGAGATGGATAATTAAATGAAAGAAATCTTGTTGTTTTGTACCTTGCCATCATCATGGGATACATTCTACATGGCTATTAGCAATAGTGCACTTGGTGGTAAAGTGGTCTATGATGACATATGTGGAGCACTATTGAGTGAGGAGATTTGTAGAAAATCTATGGTTGCACTTTAGAGTGGAGATGCATATAATGTTCATGATTCTTTACAAGGAAAGAATCACCAACATGGTAGGAGAAAGAACAAGGAAAAGAATGGTCAACGGAATAAGATTAGAAGTAAATCAAGGAAGAGGGATATTGAATGCCATTATTGTCCTAAGAACATGAAGAAAGACTACTATGCATTCATGAATGTTAAAGCTAAAGGAAAAAATGTTGATGGGCATGTTAAACAACTACCTGCACCATCTACTTTGACTATGAAAATTGAAGAAATCAATGCTATTTCTGATGATGCTAACATGTTGACACTTAATAGTACTATGCCTACTGAAGGTCTTATGACGGATTCTCTTTCCCACACATTGTGGCTAGATTTTGGTGCTTCTTTCCATGTGACACCACATAGAGAATGGTTTTCTATGTATGAAACAAATTCTCTTGGTATCATGAGACTTGATGACTCTTACAATCATGGAATTGTTAGGATTGGAGATGTGGTTGTGCAGTTCACTGATGGTTCAAACTTTACTATGCATGATGTATGCCATGTACCTCAATTATTGTTGAAGTTTGGGGTGTGTGGAAGCACATGAACAACACAAGGAAGAAGAAGCTTGGAGCACAACACACAATACTGAATGTATTACCAAGAGAACGTCCAAAAATAAGTGACCCGTTAGGGTTATAGGCATATATACAAAACGGGGGAAAAAACCTCCTAAAGAGGGAAAATAGTTCCCCAGTGGTCCTAGTGTGTTCAAACAGATCACTACCTAAATATCTCAACAAATCCCCCTTGGGAGTGATGCAGTGAACAAGGAGCTCGCACATATAATGCCTTTTTCAACCTGCACACTTTGTTTTCATGCCCTTTCTTCACAAAACCACGGGGTTGAAACACCTCTTCATGCAAATCACCATTCAAAAAAGCACTTTTACTGTCCAACTGATGTACGTTCCAACCATGATGAGCTGCAAGTGCACAGATGCTTTGAACAATAGTCATTTGGCATGTAAATGAATGCCTTGAGCATAACCCTTTGCAACAAGATTAGCCTTGTACATGTCAATTGTTCCATCATGCTTACATTTCAGATTGTATACCCATTTAGTGCAAATGGACTTCTTTCTAGGAGGCAAGTCACATAAAGACCAGGTACCATATTGTTTAATAGCATCATATTCTGATTGCATAACAACCATCCAATTTTTTGAGTTTTGTTCTTCATCAAATGAAATAGGCTCATTCTCATCAAAGAGATTAGAGGTAGCCATAGCATAGCAATATGATGCAAACGTAGCACTATGAGAGCGTGAGTAAGTACGATATGATAGAAGTGCAACTACTTTTCTATCTCGCGAAGTATGCACCAACCATTTTGGCATAGTTTTTTACTCCTCAATATTAGCTCTCTCATTAACAAGTGCATCATATAAATTTGCATCACAAATGGAATGATCTACATCATCACATGGAACCTATAAAGGCTGAGAAATTGCCTCATTTGGACCAACACTAGACTCTCCATCTATAAAAAGAGGCAGCAAAATGTCATACATGTCTTTGGAGCTAGCTAATGTCCCCTTAGTACATGAAAGTAATGGTTGAGTTCCATCTTACATAAAAACCACATCATGGCTAACCATAATGCGTTTAGTTTGTGGATGATACAAATGATAGCCTTCGCTTTTAGAACTGTACCCAACAAAAATACATTTAACTGCGTTATCATCCAATTTCCTGCGTTGTTGTTCAGACACTATGCATATGCCAGACAACCAAAGACATGCAGATGAGCAATAGATAGCTTGCAACCATGCCAAGCCCCATATGGAGTGATATACTGCAATGCTTTAGTGGGACATTTGTTAATTACATATGTTGCACACATAACAGCCTCAAGCAAGAAACTATGTGGTAAAGCTGACTCTTGACCATACACCTTGCCATCTCCATGAGTGACATGTTCTTCCTTTCAGAAACTCCATTGTGGTGAGGTGTATATGGTACTATACACTAGTGTTTTATCCCACGTTCAACCAGAAATGCATTAAAGTCAAAAGACATATATTCCCCCCTCGATCAGAAGGGAGGATTCCTGTTTCGCATGCTGATAGATTTTTAGTAAAAATTAGAAACTGTTTGAAGCACATAGACTTTAACCTTTGCTTTCAATGGATATACCCATGCATGCATGGAAAAATAATCACTGAAAACCACGGAGTAAAGATAGTTCCCAAAGGAGGGTGTCTGCATAGGACCACAGATATCACTGTGAACAAGTTGCATTTATGAGTAACTCAAACTGAATCATCTTTTGGGAACGAGGAATGCTGCATTTTTTCCAAAATACAGCCTTGATAGACATGTTTATCAGGTGTGTCAAGTTTGGGCAGAGAGGACACGATTTTAGATTTCTGCATGCATAGCAAACTAGCAAAATTCAGATGACCAAAGCATGCATGCCGAAGCTTTGCATCTGACATAGCCTAAGAATCTTGAACTTCACATGTTGAATCATTCATAGATTTTGCATAATCTATGAGCTTATATAGCCCACGACATAAAATGCTAGAGGCAATAATGAAATCACCATTTGTTAGATAATGAACTGTACATCTATCATCAACAAATTTCACAACCAAGCCGATCTTGGCTAATGTTGAAACTGATAACATATTTCTCTTGATCCTTGGCACAAATAAAGCATCCACCAATGTAAAAGAACTACCATCAACATTATTCAAAATGATCTTACCAACTCCCATAACAAGATAAGAGGAGTTGTTGGCACATGTGACAATATTCCCTGTAGGGGCAGGCTCAAGTGAAGTGAAGAAATTGCACTGCAAGGTAATATGTTTGGTTGCCCTACTATCAAAGTACCAAACATGTGAGTCTACTATAGACATACACTACTCATGAGAAGATGGGTCATAGCTACAAACATTAGTAAATGCCCATTCTTCATTCCGCACAAGATTAGGAGACTCTATTTTGGGTGTAGAGGCTTTGCAACAACCATTCGAGCCTCTTTTTCCTTTGCCTCCTTTGCAAGAAATTTTGGACAACTCTTTATGCCATGATCATTTCCTTTGCAGTATTTGTAAAACAAATTTTGCTTTTATGTTTTCTTCTCATCTCTGTCATCCTCCTTTGATTGTGTAGAATTAGTAGATTTTTGCTTACTAGTAGATGAGCTTCATTTACCTTTGCCCTTCTGATTAGCCAGGAAAGCTTGACTTGCAACATGCATAATGGACCTGTTTTGCCTAGATTGATCTTCATGCAAGAGAATAAAGACTAACTCTTCAAATTTTAAGGCATTTGGATTGTGTTTCATCATCAATCGAAGAGTAGAAGCAAAACTCTGGTATGAATCTGGAAGACCATTCATAATAGTTTGCACAAGTGAACTGTTAGGGAAGACTTCATCAGCAGAAATCAATTGTTCCTTCAAATCTTTGATCTTTGTCAAAAAATTTCCATGGAATCTCCTTCATTCATGTGCTCTTTCTCCAACTGTTTTTGGAGGTAAGCAACATAAGCCTCATTCCTAGCCTAGTATAAGGTGGTAAGTGTATCCTAAGCATCCTTTGTTGTTCTGTAAGAGTGAAAGTGAGGAATAATGACATGTTTGATAGACAAGGCTATCAATACATTTGCCTGAGCATCTCTAGAATCCCAACCAAGTTGATCTATAGTAGATGTTGCAAGAACCATAGCACGAACAGGAACTTGAAGAATATCACCATCTTCAACATCATCTGCATCACCTTCAACAACTATGTTTGCAGGTGTAATAGGAAATTTTTCAACACGTGCATAATATTCCACAGTCCTTTTGCAACCAATACATGACACACCATATAAGCCCATATTGGGTAATTGGTACCATCCAACTTATCCTCAACAGTCAACATACGGAATACATCACTGCTTTCAACCATGGCCATTGATTAAAATACCCTGAAGCAGAAAAACGAGTGTATCTCAAAAAGTTGAACAGAACTACCCTGTCAAGTTCTCCTAAACCTATAGCAAACTTTGAGATGCTTATATTGGCGAACCGAAACCTGTATATATCTTTGGCACAAAAAGATGAAATTGCATGCACAAGTGCTGTGATGGTGCGTTTGGAGGCCATCCTAATCAGCTTGAGTTTGCTCACCAAATTTTGTGAGATTCTGAGACTATGATCGGAGGGGCATCGAGGATGCCCTAGATGAAGAGGTGACCTACTCTGATACCATTGTTGGAGTTTGAGGTCTGCAAAAGCACATGAGCAGCATAAGGAAGATGAAGAAGCTTGGAGCATAACACACAATACTGAATGTATTACCAAGAGAATGTACAAAGATAAGTGACCTGTCAGGGTAATACGTGTATATACAAGTTGGGGAGAAAAACCCCCTAAAGAGGGAAAAAAGTGCCCCGATTGTCCTATTGTGTTCACACACATCACTACCTAAATATATCAATAGTTATCACAAACTTTGATGTCATTTGGTCAACTTGATGACCTTGATTCCGAGGTGGTCTTCTATGCCTAGTCCTTTTGCATATCAAAGGGCAATATGATTATTGTATAAGGAAGAAAAGTTGGCTCACTTTATCCTTTATTTGTATCATAGAAAGAACACTTGTTAGCTATTACTGAACAACCTATGTCTTGTATTTGGTTTTTTGTGAGGAGGTAAAGCACATAAAAACCAAGTATTATTTTCCATAATAGCATCATATTCTAATAGCATAGAAGCCATCCAAATTTTTGAATTTTGTGCTTCATCAAAAGAAAACGGATTGTTCTCATCATAAAAACTAGATGTAGTGATTGCATAATAGTCTAATGCAAAAGAAGCATTATGAGAGCATGAACGAGTACGATATGATTTGGGTGCATCTAATTTGCTATCTCTCGAAGTCTTCACCAATAATTTATGCATAGTTTTTACCTCTTACATGTCATCTCTCTCATCCATATGTGGATCATGTAAATCTACACTATAAATAAAATGATCTATATTATCATTTGAAACCTATAAAGGTTGAGAAATTGCATCACTAAGAGAAAAATTGACTATTCACTATTAAAAAGAGGCAACAAAGTGTCATGAACATTCTTTGAGGTTATAGATGTCTCCTTCGTACATGAAATTAAGGTCTCAATTGCATCTTCCACAAAAACAACATCATGACTAACCAAAATGTGTTTTTATATGAATGGTATAGATGATATCTTGTGCTTTCATAAATATACCAAACAAAAATACATTTTACAACCTTATCATCTAGTTTTTTGCATTGTTCTTCATGCCATAATGCATATGCTAGGAAAAAAAACATGTGAACAATAAACAGATGGCTTGTAAACATGCCAAGCCTCATATGGAGTGATAGATGTGTTGGAGTCAGACGTCTGTAGAAGCACGTGAACAACACAAGAAAGAAGAAGAAGCTTGGAGCACAACACACAAGCTATGTGGCAAGCTATGTGGAATCAATCCACAAAAGGAAGTAAGCCCAAAGCTTTGCAAAAAGCTTCAAACTTCTTCCTAGGCAGAGCCTTCGTGAAAAGGTCTACAATGTTCTCCTGTGTCGGCACATATGCCAAGTTAATCTTGCCAACAGAGAACCTCTCCCTGACGTAATGATAATGCACCTCAATGTGCTTAGTGCGAGCATGGAACACAGGGTTCCTCACAACTGCCAATGCACTACCTCCACAAAAGGAAGTAAGCCCAAAGCTTTGCGAAAATCTTCAAACTTCTCCCTAGGCAGAGCCTTCATGAAAAGGTCTACAATGTTCTCCTGTGTGGGCACATATGCCAAGTCAATCTCACCAACAGAGAACCTCTCCCTGATGTAATGATAATGCACCTCAATGTGCTTAGTGCAAGCATGGAACACAGGGTTCCTCACAACTGCCAATGAGCTCTGACTGTCAATGAAGATGGTGGTGGCAGAAGACTGACCAACACCCAAATCACCCATAATGCATTTGAGCCATACACACTCAACAGTGGTTGTGAAAGCTACCCTATACTCAGCCTCACAAGTGGAAGTGGCCACAGTAGGTTGCTTCTTGCTCAACCAAGATATACATGAGCTACCAAGCATGAAGCAAAAGCCACTAGTGGACACACAAGTGTCATAGCAATGAGCCCAATCACTATCAAAAAAAGCATGCAAACTTGGCAGTGTTGATCCTCCCTTGGGATAAAACAATCCAAATAGTCGGGTACCACTCAAGTAGCGAAAGATGCATTTAACTACCTAGCAATGCTTGAGCCCTGGGCAATGCATAAACCTGCTCATCTCTGAGATAACAAACTGAATATCTGGCTGATTAATACATAAGTAAATCAAGCATCCAACATCTTGCTGATAGAGAACAACACCAAATGCATCTCCAGCATCATGAAGACTCAATCGTAAACTTGTCCCCGTAGGAGTGGCAATAGGCTTACAGTCTTTAAGGCCAAAACACTGCAATAATGTGTCAATATATTTCGTTTGACACAAAGCCATTCCACCATCAACTTGCATAAACTGAATGCCCAAATAGTGATGCAAATGCCCCAAATGAGACATCTCAAATGAGGCATCCAAATCAGCCTTAAAATCAGCAATATGCATGTCATGAGGACTAGTGAGCAACATGTCATCAACATACACAACAATGATTAGAAGCACATCATTAGCACACTTAACATATAAGGTGCTTTTAGTTGGACTCTTCTCAAAACCATGTGCAAAGAGATAGACATGTATCTTTTCATACCAAGCACGTGGTGCTTGCTTTAAACCATATAATGCCTTCTTTAATTAGCACACCTGGTTTTCATGCCCTTTGTGCACAAAGCCACGGGGTTGAAAAAAATACACTTCTTCATGCAATTCATCATTCAAAAAGGTTGTTTTAATGTCCAACTGATGTACATTCCAACCATGATGAGCTTCAAGTGCACAGATGCTACGAACAGTAGTCATTCGACATGTAGGTGCAAAGGTCTCATCAAAATCAATGCCTCTTTCTTGTGCATAACCCTTTGCAACAAGCCTAGACTTATACCTATCAACTGTTCCATCAGGTTTACGCTTCAGCTTGTATACCCACTTAGTGCCGATGGCCTTCCTGCCAGAAGGCAAGTCACATAAGGACTAGGTACAATTCTTCATGATAACATCATATTCAGATTGCATTAGAGCCATCCAATGTTCAAAATTTTTTGTTTCATCAAATGAAACAAGCTCAATCTCATCAGAGAGACTAGATACAACCATAACATAGCAATCTTATGCAAAAGATGCACTATGAGAGCTTGAACGAGTACAATATGACAAAGGTGCATCTAATTTGGTGTCACGCAAAGCCTACGTGAGCCATTTTGGCATAGTTTTCACCTGCTCAATATCAGCTTTCTCATCAACAAGTGTGTCATGTAAATCTACATCAGAAATGGAATGACTTACATCATCACATGAAACCTGCAAAGGTTGAGAAGTTGCCTCATTAGGACCAGCACTAGACTGCCCACCTGTAAAAAGAGGAAGCAAAGTTTCATACATGTCTTTGGAGCTAACAGAGGTCTCCTTCTGACATGAAAGTAAGGGTTGAATAGCATCTTCCACAAAAACAACATCAAGACTAACCAAAATGCGTTTAGTTTGTGGATGATTGTTAAACTTTATTGTTTAATCTGTTATCAAATTTTGGGTTCTTGGGATGGTTAGGGAGGGGTTTGTAAAACAGAGGCTTTGTTTGTATTTTCCCACTTATATAGATTCAGGTATATACTACTTCACAAACTTAATGTGTTGGATTATATTATCCTGCAACTACTATCTGGTTGCATATCACCACATTCTTCAATACACAATACTTAACTACGCAGTACAATGATCTTCATCGCAATACGTCTATGCACACTTCATTAAGTCACCGCAATGTCAATCACTTAATACTTCATCAATGACTTAATTAATCACCAAACTTAATTATCAGAAAGATAGATAACAGAGTACTCAGAATATGAAGAATACACGTTCCGCTACACTTCAGGCATTCGCCCAGACTAACAGTCAGGTGACACACCTTCTGCTTCACGTATGCTTCCTTTATTAATCAAAGGGTACAACCAATGTGCTACGCCCTTTCGGTATGTGTGCGACTTTTCATGGTTTCATATTACATTCCGACGGCTCACACTGGCATGCATGGTGGACTCGAACCCGAAAAGGAAAATTACCAAATTCAGGGTTCATCTATGATACCTTATACATACATAGAGCAGGCTAATTTGAATGTGCGGGCAATCTTTTGTTTTACAGACTCTAACATATTGGGCAAAATATCAGGTTCAATAAGATGCGCATCAGTCCGGACCGAACTGGCAGCTATGACCTGACTAATAAGGGACTCAGCCTGTGTCTACAAAAATGCTTCTTGTAAATAGAATTCGTTTGCTAAAGCAGCATCTCGGCATAACTTGATTTCGGCGATCTCTGCATCAATCTGGGACAACCTGTCAATTTGGACTCCGAGCTGCTTTTCTCTGTGCTCGAGTTCCTGAGATTGAAATTGCATTGTTTTATAGAAATCTTCTCGCTCCTTTTTAATGGCTTCCATCTCCTTCTTTAATTTAATATTCAAGCCAATCTCTTCTTCCAAAGCACGACTCTTCTGGAAGAGTTCTTCGGACACCTTCTTTAATTTTGCAGTGACCTACATAGCAAGGTCTGCCATTTCCTATCCTTTCTGCTCCACCAAAGCAAGATCTGCACGTGTATTCTCCAAAAGATTTCCTAATGCAATCCTGGCATCTTCTTTATCACTCACCGTTTGTTTCAATTGAGTAATTTCTTCATCGCGAGCAGCCAGGAGAGCGTCTTTCTCTTTCAATTTTGCTTGTAGAAGACGAAGCCGTTCTTCTAATGAACTGGTTTCAGCTTTCGCAGTGAGCACTTCTTCTTGAAGTGGCGTGATACCTACTTCCAGCAGGTCCACTTTGGCTTGATACTGCTGTCGAAGGGATTGTTGGGCCTCATTGAGGTGATGGGGAAGATGGGTGGAGAGCTATAGGAGATAACTACCAATCCGGGCTAATTGGGCTAAGGAGTCAGGGATGATAGAGGTGGAGATAGGCTGTGAGGGATTAACTGAAACCGTGGCACAGGAAGAGGGAGGGGAATAATCTGGGGAGGAGGGAAGAGGATGAGCGGCTGACTGACCAAATGAAGAAGAAGAGCTAGGCGACAGTGGTGTTGGAGTTAGACATCTGCGGAAGCACGCGAACAGCACAAGGAAGAGGAAGAAGCTTGGAGCACAACACACAAGACTGAATGTATTACTAGAGAATGTACAAAGATAAGTAGCCCATTAGGGCAATAGGCGTATATACAAGCCGGGGCAAAAAAAACCTCCTAAAGAGGGAAAAAAGTGCCCCGGAGGTCCTAGAGTGTTCACACACATCACTACCTAAATATATCAACAAATCCCCCCTGGGAGTGATGCGGTGAACAAGGAGCTGGCACTCATGTATAAGGAAGTGCCGAGCTATGTGGAAATCACTCCACAAAAGGAAGTAAGCCCAAAGCTTTGCGGAAAGCTTCAAACTTCTCCCTAGGCAGAGCCTTCGTGAAAAGGTCTGCAATGTTCTCCTGCGTGGGCACATATGCCAAGCTGATCTCCCCAGCAGAGAACCTCTCCCTGACATAGTGATAATGCACCTCAATGTGCTTAGTGCGAGCATGGAACACAGGGTTCCTCGCAACTGCCAATGCGCTCTGACTGTCAGTGAAGATGGTGGTGGCAGAAGACTGGCCAACACCCAAATCAGCCATAAGGCGTCTGAGCCACACACACTCAACAGTCGCTGTGAAAGCTGCCCTATACTCAGCCTCACAACTGGAAGTGGCCACAGTAGGCTGCTTCTTGCTCAACCAAGATATACATGAGCTACCAAGCATGAAGCAAAAACCACTGGTGGACACACGAGTGTCATAGCAACCAGCCCAATCTGAGTCAGAAAAAGCATGCAAATCTGGCGGTAGTGATCCCCCCTTGGGATAAAACAACCCAAGTAGCCGAGTACCACTCAAGTAGCGAAAGATGCGCTTAACCGTTTTCCAATGCGTGACTCCTGGGCAATGCATAAACCTGCTCATCTGTGAGACAGCAAACTGAATATCTGGCCGAGTAATGCATAAGTAAATCAAGCATCCAACAGCCTGTTGATAGAGAACAGCATCAAATGCATCTCCAGCATCATGAAGACTCAATCGTAAACCTGTCTCCATAGGAGTGGCAATAGGCTTACAGTCTTCAAGGCCAAAACGCTGCAATAATGTGTCAATATATTTCGTTTGACACAAAGCCATTCCACCATCAACTTGCATAAGTTGAATGCCCAAATAGTGATGCAAATGCCCCAAATCAGACATCTCAAATGAGACATGCAAATCAGCCTTGAAATCAGCAATATGCTTCTCAAGAGGACCAGTGAGCAGCACGTCGTCTACATAGACAACAATGATTAAAAGCACATCATTAGCACGCTTAACATATAAGGTGCTTTCAGTTGGACTGTTCTCAAAACCATGTGCAATCAGATAGGCATGTATTTTCTCATACCAAGCACGTGGTGCTTGCTTTAAACCATATAACGCCTTCTTTAACCTGCACACCTGGTTTTCATGCCCTTTCTGCACAAAGCCACGGGGCTGAAAAACATACACTTCTTCATGCAAGTCACCATTCAGAAATGCTGTTTTAATGTCCAACTGATGTACATTCCAACCATGATGGGCTGCAAGTGCACAAATGCTCCGAACAGTAGTCATACGGCATGTAGGTGCAAAGGTCTCATCAAAATCAATGCCTCTTTCCTGCGCATAACCCTTTGCAACAAGCCTAGCCTTATACCTGTCAACTGTACCATCAGGTTTACGCTTCAGCTTGTATACCCACTTAGTGCCAATGGCCTTCTTGCCAGGAGGCAAGTCACATAAAGACCATGTACCATTCTTCATTATAGCATCATATTCAGATTGCATAGCAGCCATCCAATTTTCTGAATTTTGTGCTTCATCAAAAGAAACAGGCTCATTCTCATCACAGAGACTAGATGCAGCCATAGCATAGCAATCTGATGCAAAGGAGGTACTATGAGAGCCTGAACGAGTACGATATGACAAAGGTGCATCTAATTTGCTGTCACGCAAAGTTTGCACCAGCCATTTTGGCATAGTTTTTGCCTGTTCAATATCAGCTCTCTCATCAACAAGTGCATCATGTAAATCTGCATCAGAAATGGCATGATCTGCATCATCATATGAAACCTGCAAAGGCTGAGAAGTTGCCTCATTAGGACCAGCGCTAGCCTGTCCACCTGTAAAAAGAGGCATCAAAGTATCATACATGTCTTTGGAGCTAACAGATGTCTCCTTAGTACATGAAAGCAATGGCTGAATAGCATCTTCCACAAAGACAACATCACGGCTAACCAGAATGCGTTTAGTCTGTGGATGATACAGACGATAGCCTTTACTTTCAGAACTGTACCCAACAAAAATACATTTTACTGCCTTATCATCCAATTTTCTGCGATGTTGTTCAGGCACTAATGCATATGCCAAACAACCAAAAACACGCAGATGAGCAACAGATGGCTTGCGGTCATGCCAAGCCTCATATGGAGTGATAGACTGCAACGCTTTCGTGGGACACCTGTTCAGTACATATGCTGCACACATGACAGCCTCAAGCCAGAAACTATGTGGTAAAGCCTGACTTTTGACCATGCACCTCGCCATCTCCATGAGTGACCTGTTCTTTCGTTCAGCAACTCCATTCTGTTGAGGTGTATACGGCACTGTACACTGGTGTTTTATCCCACGTTCAGCCAGAAATGCATTAAAATCTGAAGACATATATTCCCCCCCTCGATCAGAACGGAGGGTGCCCATTTTACATGCTGACAAATTTTCATCCAAAACCAAAAACTGTTTGAAGCACATGAACACTTCGGACTTTGCTTTGAGTGGATATACCCATGCATGCCTGGAAAAATCATCAATGAAAGTCACGAAGTAAAGGTAATTTCCAAAAGAGGGTGTCTGCATAGGACCACAGACATCACTATGTACAAGCTGCAATTTCTGCATAGCCCGAACTGAACCATCTTTTGGAAAGGAAGAACGCTGCATTTTGCCCAAAATACAGCCTTCACAAACATGTTTTCCAGGTGCCTCAAGTTTGGGCAAAGAGGACACCATTTCAGATTTCTGCAGGCGTAACAAACTAGCAAAATTCAGATGACCAAAGCGTGCATGCCAAAGCTTTGCATCTGACATAGCCTGAGAATCATGAACTGCACATGCCGAATCATTCACAGATTTTTCATAGTCTATGAGCTTATATAGCCCACGACATAAAATGCCAGAAGCAATAATCACATCGCCATTTGAGAGATCATGGACTGTACACCTGTCATCAACGAATTTCACAACCAAGCCAATCTTGGCTAATGCAGAAACTGATAACAGGTTCTTTTTGATCCCTGGCACAAATAAAGCATCTGACAAAGTGAAAGAACTACCATCAGCAGTAGTCAGAATGATCTTACCAACTCCCATAACAGGATAAGAGGAGTTATTGGCGCATGTGACAGTATTCCCTGTAGGGGCAGGCTCGAGTGAAGAGAAGAAACTGCGCTGCGAGGTAATATGTTTGGTTGCGCCATTGTCAAAGTACCAAACATCTGAGTCTACTGCAGACATGCACTGATCATGAGAAGATGGGTCAAAACTGCAAACAGTAGTAAACGCCCATTCTTCTTCCTGCACAAGATTTGCAGACTCTGTTTTTGGTGTAGAGGCCTCTGCAACAACCATTCCAGCCTCTTTCTTCTTTGCCTCTTTAGAAGCCAGTTTTGGACAGTTCTTTATAATATGATCATTTCCTTTACAGTACTTGCAGAACAATTTCTGCTTTTCTGATTTCTTCTCATCTTTATCCTGGTTCTTCGATTGTGCACCATTTGCAGATTTCTGCTTACTAGTAGAAGAGCTCCATTTTCCTTTGCCCTTCTGACTAGCCAGGAAAGCTTGATCTGCAACACGCATAATGGACCTGTTCTGCCTGGACTGATCTTCCTGCAACAGAACAGAGACTAATTCCTCAAATGACAAGGCATTCGGATTGCCTTTCATCATCAATCGAAGAGTAGAGGCAAAACTCTGATATGAATCAGGAAGGCCATTCAGAACGGTCTGCACAAGTGAGCTATCTGGTATAACCTCATCAGCAGAAATCAATTGTTCCTTCAGGTCTTTGATCTTTGTAAGAAAACTGTCCATCGAATCACCTTCATTCATGTGCTCACTCTCCAACTGTTTTCGGAGGTAAGCAACACGAGCCTCATTCCTAGCCTGGTACAAAGTGGTAAGTGTATCCCAAGCATCCTTTGCTGTTCTGCAAGAGCGAATGTGAGGAATAATGGCACGTTTGACAGACAAAGCTATCAATGCATGTGTCTGGGCATCTCTGCCATCCCAACGAATATGCTCTGCAGTAGGTGCAACAGAAACAGCAGCACGAACAGGAATCTGCGGAATATCATCTTCGACACCATCTTCATCAGCTCCAACACCTGTATTTGCAGTACCTGTCGTTACAGGTGTAACAGGACGTCTTTCAACACCCTGCACAATGTTCCACAATCCTTTTGCAACCAGTACATGTCGCATCATATAAGCCCATAATGGGTAGTTGGTACCATCCAACTTATCCTCAACAGCCAACATACGGAATACATCACTGCTTTCAGCCCTGGCCGGTGACTAAAATACCTTGATGCAGAAAATTGGCTGTATCTCAAAAAGTTGAACAGAACTGCCCAGACGAGTTCTGCTAGACCTGTAGCAGACTTCGAGACGCTTAAACTGGCGAACAGAAACTGGTATATACCTTTGGCACAAAAGGACAAAATAGCCTGCACAAGCACTGCGATAGTGCGTTCGGAGGCCGAAACGAGCTCAGATCGCGATTTCGGCACCACAGAGCGAAGCCGTTTTGATCTCGAAAACACCCTGAGTATGCTCACCAAATTTTGTGCGAATCTGAGACTGCAAACGGAGGAGTGTCGACGGCGCCCTAGAAGAATCAACGACCTGCTCTGATACCAATTGTTGGAGTTAGACGTCTGCGGAAGCACGCGAACAGCACAAGGAAGAGGAAGAAGCTTGGAGCACAACACACAAGACTAAATGTATTACTAGAGAATGTACAAAGATAAGTAGCCCATTAGGGCAATAGGCGTATATACAAGCCGGGGGAAAAAAACCTCCTAAAGAGGGAAAAAAGTGCCCCGGCGGTCCTAGAGTGTTCACACACATCACTACCTAAATATATCAACAAGTGGCACCTTGGAGGGGGAGAAAGGTAAAGGCGATTGTTGAGAGGAAGAGAGAAGGGCAAGAGTGGTTACCACGATTGTTGAATCATCTGGTTGCATGATCTATTCCTCGGGTTGAGGTTGATTAGCAGGTTGCACCGTGTTGGTGGTCGTATCGAGCATGGTCTCCTGTGAATTGGGCTCAGGTGGCATGACTTTATCGGCAAGGTGTACTTCTTCAATGACGGTATCCTGAAGGGTTTTGTCTGGAGGAGATGACAGAGGAGAAGGATTCTATGATGACGAAGCTGTGTCCTGCACTTTGTACGGTAGAAGATGATAGGACTTTGCTATGCGACGGACTCAATCTGCGGCGTTTTTCTGGGAAGAATTGAAGAAGATCGACATCATCGTCAATCTCCATCATTTGCACAGACTCTTCATGGATCAGAATCATGTTTAATGGAGGTGGTTGCTCTGCTTGAAGCACCGAGAGGAGAAACGTGAGGAGATGCGATAAACGAGTCTTATGAATTTTGTTCCTGGCTAGTTGTTTGGAAACAGCTTGGCATTCACGATGAATGCACCAGAAAAAGAAAGAAGCGAGGTTAACTGCTTCTCGGGTGGCACTATCTATCATGGAATAAAATGGACGAGAGATGTTGTATGTGCGTTTTTGCAGGTTCAAGGCAGCAACCAAGAACTGAAGGGATGTGCGTTCCGGTTCTGGATGACACAAAATGGCAAACTCGTTAGACGAGTGCTTGGGGAAAAGTTTCTTCATGGTCACTAGAGGAAGGAGAGGGCCATTGGCCAAACCCTCCTGAGGGAGATGAAAGCCCTCATCAACAGTATTAAGGGTGAGGACAACACGAGGGTTCAAACAAACAAGCGGCCAGCACTGTTCTGTAGCAACGTAGTGGCAATAGCAAAGATTATCTGTGTGAAAAATGAATGACACTCCACTGAATGCCAGGGCAATTCAGCGAAGGCCAAGAGACCTCGCACTTGCAAGAACTCGCTCACATCTAGAGCGAGTCCAGCACGGAAGGTGATGATGTTGGCCAGAGCTTCCATGATGCAAGCGACAACACACAAAAGCACAATAACACAGAATACACTAGCACATACGGATGCAATAGCGAAAATCAGCAGAAAGAACAAGATTAAGTAAGAACACTAGAAGAATCATACAAAAAGAAACCTAATCATCACACAGTGTTGGAAATATACAGGTATAATGGAGACATGCACACATTAACAGAATCGGAGACACAGAAGGCAGCTGCTAATCATGTTTAGTTAATGTTACGCCGCTAGATTGGCACAATGTAATTTTATTTTCATATATCGCACGATCGAAAGGGTGTAGCAAAGAGACGTAACCTTTTATCTATTAATGAAAAGACATTACGGGGTTCTCCGATAGTAGAGGAGATGGGATCGCCAGATTGTCTGTCTGGGCAATTGTGACTGCGCTGGAGACACTGTGGTGCAGAGTTTGTAGATATTTGGAGTACTATTATTCTGTCCTTGTTGAATTTCCGTAATTTATTTCTAACACAGTAACGTTGTATTAACATCAATAAGTCTGTACGACTGTGTGGATGATAATTTGCGTGATAACCTACTGTGTGAGGATAAATGTAATCGAAGAATTGTAACTATGTAACAGAAGTTAATGCCTTGACGTATAATTACTGTTTGGTTAATTGGTTGATTGGGAAAATTAAGTAAAGGGCCTCTGCACTGTCAGACCCCTACCATCCCCAAGAACCCGAAAAGAGATTAAAGGTGACTCGAACGAAGTCCCTTTTAACACTGGGGCCGTCTGTGGGAAGATGGCAATAGATTGAGAATAATCAGTACGTAAGGCAAGCGGTGTAGAATTGATATATGTCGATTACTCAGTCCAGCGAGGCTTATCCAAAGTATAGGAGAGGCCAGCATCCCTGGGCAGTTCCAAATCTATTAGTTACACCCCCAGGTGATAGAAGTACAGGCCATTTAAGCCTAGTAGTAGAAGGATCGGAGCCAGCTAGCAGTGATTCTGGTGCCAGTTCGGTGACACATGATGGGATCCCGGTACTTTCTGAAGCAGGTACAGTGACTTCTGAGTGTATAGAGACACAATGCGCAGTTAGTCCGGCACTATCTGGTCAAAAGTCGACCATTTTCAGTGATAAAGTTGTGTTACAGAGTGAGACCGTCTACGGTGAAAAGATAACCTGGTGCGGTGAAAATTCGATAGGTTCCGATGGGAGTTCGGTACCATTTAGTGGGAATTTGAAGTTTTTCGATGACAGTGCAATACTACCTGGTGGACCCTTATTACGTTCACCACTGTTCGGGGCGAGCCTCTCTAGTTCTGATACCAAAGCGGAGGATAGGTTATTTGATTTGGAGATAAGTAAGAGATTCAATGCCATTTTTGAATCGGAAGGTGAGCAGTCTGATAATACATATTCTGACGGACAAGAGACACCTCCTCAACCGACAGATAACAACAATACTATTCACAATAGCACCATGAGTGGTTCACAGTCACAATAGTAGACACCCCCACAGCCGCAACCGCAGTTTCAGCAGCAACAACAGCATCAACCACAGCCAATCATTCCACTTCGACCGGTTCTGACTGGGGTTACATATACCAAATTTGGTGGATTTCCGAGGGATGATCTGGATGCACATGTCCGCACGTTCGAGATCAGTTATGCAGTGCTGAATCATCCACCCGATCTGGCGTACAAGGCCATCATATTTCAGGCCACATTAGTCAATGAAGTAGCGAGGTGGCTAACAGAGTATGATATCAATCATTTCGGTAATTATGATGAGGTAAAGAACGCATTCCTGTAGAGGTTTTGATTGAAGAAGAACCCTGTAGAGATATTTGATTACTTGTAGCTCATGCTCATCTTCCTGATGATGTCATCACATAGTGGTTTATAAATGGCTTAGACCTGAAGCTCAAACAAATCATGATCATCCACTGTGTGGGTGGAATGACACTGGATGCTGTTATTGCAATGGCCCTGCAACTAGAGCATAAAGTTGGAGGATTTACAGAGGACTTGGAATGGCTGAAAGCCAGTAAGAACGCAGTTGATGATCCGTCCAAGCTGGTGTATTGCACCAAATGCAAAAATCCAGGCAACGGGTTCGATGGTAGGTGGGTACATCAGCAGAAGGTACTTCTCTTCCACCCCCTCGGTGTCATTTTTGCGGGGAGGTTGGCCACATTCGTAGATTCTGCAAAGAAGCAGCAGAGTACGACAAAAGGAAGAAGGAGCGACAAAATCCAATGACCAACATGGTTTATATTTCACCAATCGAGTCACAAGCAGTTGTAGTGCAGACAAGATCGGGTAAGCAGTTGCAACCAGCAGGTGAGCATAGTATCCGTGAGCAGCAGCAAATGTTTGCAAGGGCTAGTCAATGGACAGTTAAGGAGCCGACTGTGTTTCCTGACCCCATTCCGATAACACAGGTCCCTCTGCCACAGGCAAGATTGAATGGACAAAATTCTGCCTCAACAACATTAGAATCATCATCAGAATCGGTGAGAATTACGACGCAAACAGATCAGGTATGGGACATCCTATCTAAGGCTTCAATCACACTCCCTTTGGGACAGTTGCTTGCGTTAGTGCGAGGAGTAAGGCAGCAATTCCAACAGCAGGTTAGTCTTGGACCTTCCTGTACTCCGGCGACTGCAACCATCCAACCGGAAATTGATTCTATGGTGGATCATTCAGTCCCATTGATCACCGTCTTGCATAAAAACCAAAAAATTACCCAAGTTTTAATTGATGGTCGGTCGGGGGTGAATATATCAACTGCAGCACTCTGCAAGCAATTGGGTTGGACCCAAATTGAACCCTTACAATTTTTTGTACGAATGGCAGACCAATCTCGAGTCCATCCGAAATATTCCTATTATTACCTTGCAGGGAACCACATTCAAAATGACTTTTGTAGTCCTCGAATTACCAGAATCCAGCCTCGACTACAACTTACTTTTCGGACGACCATGGTTGAAGCAAGCCAAAGTTTTACAAGATTGGTCAGCGCAAGAGTTAACTTTCAAAGACAATCACCGGAAATATGTAGTTAAATTGGATGCTATGCAACCCTGTGATCTTCATGCACAACCATATGTAGCGGAGGCGGTCCATATGCTGGATGGATTATCTGATGATGAGGAAGAGGCGTTTCTCAAGACCAACAAGGATCTGGTCTCATTAGGTACAATCGATCTCCAATCGGTAGCAGACAATTGGCGTCCGGCAGCGTGTACGATCGTACCAGCGACCAGAGATGCAGAAGCAGATGATAGCGTAGCCATGGATGAAGAAACCTTACATCAACTCTTGCAGCCAGGTGATGATTTGGTGCAACCTCGATAATTTTATGTACCGAAAGATCAGTTAATAACGTACAATTTGGGTGACACGGTCAACCCGCGACCAGTTAAGATTAAGGCAGGATTAGCAGAGACATTCCAAGAGGATTTGGTATAACTCCTACATGAATTCTCCGATGTTTTCGCTTGGGATTATAGAGATATGAAAGGCCTTGACCCACGGATTTATCAACATCGAGTGGTACTCAAACCGGATGCAAAACCCATTAAGCAACCAAGCTACAGGATGAATCCTCATTACGTGGCGCAGGTTAAGGCTGAACTTGATCGTCTATTGAAGGTGGGATTTATTGTGCCCATTGAGCATCCTGAGTGGATATCTCCAATAGTCATCATCCCAAAGAAAAATAAGCAGTTGCGTTTTTGTGTCGACTACCGAAAACTCAATGCAACCACTGTACCAGATCCGTTCCCTCTCCCTTTTCTGGATACGATGCTCGATAGGGTCGCAGGACACAAAATGTATTCCTTTCTGCATGGCTACAGTGGATATAATCAAGTGAGGATGGCCGAACAGGACATACCAAAGACAGCCTTTATCACAAACTGGGGTGTCTATGCTTGCACCATAATGTGGTTCGGTTTAAGGAATGCCCCGAGTACCTTCCAAAGATGCATGCAGGAAGTCTTTTCACCCTACCTCACTACCTTTATGCAAGTATATTTGGATGATTTTTCCTTATTTGGCAAGACTTCGGCGCACCTATATCATTTACGGTGCTGCTTTGAAAAATGCCGAGAGTACCGATTATGTTTGAATCCGACCAAATCTGTTTTTGCAGTCTCCTGTGGTAAACTACTCGGCCATATTATCTCTAAACAAGGAATACAGGTCGATCTGGATAAAGTAGCAGCCGTGTTGGAGGCACCAGTCCCAATGATACCCAAAGAAGTAATGCACTTTCTTGGTCAAATCCGGTGGCATGGCAGGCACTTACGGTGGTTAGCTCACTTAGCAACACCCCTTAACAGGCTTATGACCAGCGCTCCACGACAGTATGATTGGACACAGGAGTGCCAAAATGCATTTGATTTAAGGTTTTGTTGAGCCCATAAAAGTCATGTTGGTCAAAGTCAACTATAGTCTAAGTCAAAAGATCAAAGTCCACTAGTCAAAGTCAAAAAGGTCAAGGTCAAAATCAACAAGTGCAAAGTCAAAGTGCTAAAGTGCAGGTGTCAAAGTGCACAGGTAGTGCACAATTAATTGTGCACAAAGGGTAAATTGGAGAAAGTGGGTTGCAGGTTGCAGAGGTATTTTCTCTAATTTCCCTAAGGTTCAAAGTGTTTTTAAAGTATTTTGGAAGGTTCAGGTGAACCCTCTCTTATGTGCAAAAGTGAAGACTTAAAAGGAAATGTGAAGGTATGTGAAGCGACAGCGTACGCACAGGTGAAAATATGGCCCATCCATTAAAATTTTTGGTTTTAGTCTAAAGTCACTACACGAAAAAACAGTGAGTCGTTGGCTGCCACTTGTGAAGACAATCTTGGGACATCAAAGTGAGCACCAAGATACTATTGCAGTTAGGAGCGTACGTGATCGACACATTCAAATCAAGGCAAGGACTCCGCTTGGACCAATCTTAGAGTAAGCAAGAGAAGCATAGTCTAAGGGAAGCAAGAAAGAGAAGTGCAAGAGTCACCAGTGTGCGACGCAGAGAAGTGGAAGTGAAGGAGTGCATGGAGAGTGACTAAGGGATTGTGCAGAGAGTACTAAGCTAGTCCCCCAAGGATCTCAAGGTCTCTTGGCAGTGTACACGTGCCGACAGAAGGTATTCATTCCTCCCCCTTAGTGGAAGCTTGGTGCAAGGTGTGTACAAGGATAAGCTTGAAGCAGGTGGAGGTCTGGTGCAGAGGAGGCCGGCGGCAAGATGACTTTGGGATATTTGGTATTTTGTAATTGAGCACTCTGTGGGATTGCGCACAGAGGTATTGGCTTGTATTGTGCTTCAAACGTTGTAATTGTCTTACTGTAATCAATCTGTAATCAGTCAGCAGAGGCTTCCAAGGTGTATTTTCTCTTCTTGTCTCTTCCCTTTTCTCCTACAAACCCTTAAACTCCTTCTTGTCCAAGAAACCCCCAACAAAATTTGGCACGCACGGTGGGACATCCAAGGAGATTTGAGCTTAGGAGAAACCAAGTGCAAAGTATAACAGAGGTCACGTGTCTACAGTGCTACTTCATCAAACAAAAGGTAAATATTTTTATCAAGTGTCTCATATTAAGTGGGCTATGAGCTGCTCATGACCGCAACCCAGTCCCAAACATTGAGGGTCACCTGCAAGCAGACAAGAAGGAAGGTTGTTAGAAGATCCTCCAGTCCACTATCTTCAACCTCATCAGTAAAGAGCATGGCGGGTCAGGTAGACTTGGAAACTTTACTCTCTAGACTAAATATAAAGTTTCCTTCTTTCAAAGGCCTAGCTCAGGAGGATCCGGATGAACACATTAGAAGGTTTTTGGCACTATGTAAGACTAGAGGCTTAATGGGTAGGGAGGATGCCTTTTTGATTCTCTTCCCTGCCACACTAGAGGGATTAGCAGATAAGTGGTTCAACCAGTTTACTGAAAACCATTTTACCACTTGGGATGTGATGAAAGATGCATTTAAAATCAATTCCAGCATGGCAACACTGCGGAGATTATCATAGAAGAACTAGAAAATTTGAGATTGGGTCCAGGAGAAAAGTTCCCAGAGTTTGTGACGAGGGCCAAAGCACTAATGGCTAAATTGCCAGATCCACCACATGATTTTTTTGTTAAGAAATGGTTAGCTAAGCCCCTACCAGTGGCCACCCAATGCAAAATAAAGGAATTAATGTTACCTACAGCCTCCATAGAGGAGTTCATCAACACAGCCACACGCTTGGAGCAGATAAGGCACCAGTATGGAGCAACTTCTTCCCAACCAACATATGGTACAGAAATGGAGGATCCAGTGATCCAGCTAAGGAAGGAGCTGGAGGGCTTAAAAAGGAATAAGCCCTACAAAGAGGAGGAGACTGTTGTTGCTCAGTTGAGGAGGGAGATTGAAGCACTAAAGCTCCAAAAGGAGGAGGAGGCCCAAGCAGAGGAATTGGCTCAGCTGCGACAGGAGCTGCAGGAACTCAAAGGGAGTGGCATCAAGAGTGGACTTTGGTGTTCCATGTGCAACAAGCAAGGGCATATAGTAAGTGTATGTCCTATGTTGAGTGTGACTTGCCAATGATGCAGGAAGGTTGGTCATGAGGCCCATGAATGCCAATCAAGGGGAATGCCTGCAACCACATACTGGACACAAGGAGGACCTCTACCACCAGCAAATGTGATGGCAGCTGCACCCAATCAAGGTAACACTTATAACCCTAGACAGAGGGATAATTTTGGAAATGGGCCTAGAAGGCCAATTATTTGTTTCAGATGTGGAGACTGTGGGCACTATCAAAGTAGGTGCACTCTCCTAGAAAATGCCCCTCCTTGCAGAAACTGCCCAGAGGCCAGAGACCACTATACAAATTGTTGTCCTAAGAATCAAGCCTCTTCATCCGGGCCCCATATTCAAATGATTTATGTACACAAAGAAGAAGTGTTAGATCAGATCAATGTGCCATCTCCATCTACCAGGGTGGTGCATTTAGAAGAAATTGAATCTTTTACGGTGCAGACAAGAAGCAAGGGGAAGGCTCAAGTGGAAATAGGTCAAGAATCAATGATTAATGGATTAAACAGAGACAAAGGTGTGTCTGAAGACAAAGCCACCACAAGTGCAGATACAAGGCAAAAAGAAAATTTCACAGGTACCAGTGATGCCATTGAATATGCATTCAACGGGGCTCATGAAGAGTTTGATAAGTCAAATGCAGCCCATGCTCTTAAGGAATCAGAAGCTTCCAGACTGCTCAAGTCCATGAAAAAGGAGGTTAGTATTTTTTATTTAATAAAGATGGATGGGAAGTTCAGGTCAGAACTCTTGCAGATAATTGATGAAATGTCCACAACAAGTTTAGTGGCAAAAGCTGCTGTTATGCATAAAGATAAAAGTTTAGGGGAAGCACCCCTCACAGATTACAAGAGCCCTCGGCTAACAGTCTCTATTAAAGGTCATGAGTTTCAAGGAGTTATTGTGGATGGTGGTTCTGGCATTAACTTGATGCCTGAATATACCATGAAAAAGATTGGACTATACCCTTCACGACCTGCCAACTTCACTATAATAATGGCAGACCAAAGCATAGTAAGGCCTATGGGTGTGGTCCCTGGAGTTCCAGTCAAAATACAAGGTACCATCTTTAACTTGGACTTTGTTGTTTTAAGGCTCCCACAGGTAGAAGGAAGTTTCCCCCTGTTAATTGGGAGACCTTGGTTAAGGCATGCCAATGTGTTGCATGACTGGGGCAAGGACACAATGTGGGTAAAGTAGGAGGGAAAAGAGTTGCAGCATATAATTTTAGAAGAAGGACCAGACAATCAGAGAAATACTAGCATGATGCAGACAATTGGTATTTGTATGGAAGAAGAAGTAGTGGACAACCCAGAAGCAGATCTATTTGAAGGAGCAGATTTATATGAAGAAGAAAACATGTTGGCTTGGCTCCATGCAGAAGACCCATCTTGCTGCTATGGACTTTTTCCAAACTCAAGTAGAGAGGAAGCATTTGAAGAATCAAAGGATATCATTCAGGTTAGTGATTCGAGTAAAATAGTCTCAGTCAAAGACCATAGCAAAGAGAAGAAAAGCAAAGCCCTTAAGTGTAGCAGTGATGAAGCTACTCCAATTCATATGTCAATGGCCACTTTTTTATGGCTACTGGTATGGATAGCATCTGTTGTGTCAATTTTTATGATAGTAAGTGCAAGGCTTTACAATGACGTGGACGGAGTACCTGCAAGTCTTTGGAAACAAAAGATGCAGTATGGAGGAGATAATATTGTACTGAAGGATTTAAGGTGGGTCTATCAAAGCATCAGCATGCCCAAAAAGAAGATAAAATCATGAAGTGTAGTACAATTGCAGATTATGGAGGAGTTTCTCGGGGTCAACATATAAAGATCATGGCTAAAGGCCTATCATCAAGCCAACTAAAGAATTATGGATCACCTAGAACTTGCAAAATTTGTCCAGGTTGTACATAGTCTTTTCTTGTCATTTTTACTTAAGTTTTAGTAGTTTTCTTTATCCATTTCATGCTTGTTTCTTGAGTTTTTAGCAAATTTAGCAGCCATTTCATCAACTTTGCAAAGGTACAATTTTTGGAATTTGTAGGATTTTTTTCAGAATTTTTCAAGCATTTTTTAGAATTTTTTCTAGCATTTTTCTCCTTTTTCATGTGTCTCTTTCTTGCCAAATTTGAGGAATAAAGGAAGCTCTCTGTGGTTTTGAGTGAAGAAACTGGCCTAACACTCTAGGAAATTTTTTCAGAATTTTTTGAAGATTTTTTGAAGATTTTTTGGATTTTTTTTTGCAATTTTTTTGGATTTTTTATGTATTTTTATTTGGTTTTTTGGATAGTTGAAAAAAAAAAAGGGCCCCTAGGGCGTTTTCTTTTTTTTTGCAAAAAAAAAGAAAAAAAAAATCCCCCCCTCCCCTCCCCACCCCCTCCCCCCCCCTCCCCCCCCCCCCCCCCCCCCACCACTTCCCCTCCCCACCCCCTCCCCCCCCCCCCTCCACTCCCCCCCCCCGTTCTCACACACCCCCCCCCCCCAAAAAATTTATTTTTTTATTTTTTTATTTGAATTTTTTATTTTTATTTTCTTATTTTTTATTTTATTATTTTTATTTTATTTATTTTATTTTATTATTTATTTTATTTCTTTTTCTTTTTATTTTTATTTGTATAGGCGTTCAAAAAAAAAGAAGAAAATTATTATATATTTTTATTTTTTTAATTTTTATGGCTCAAAGCTTTTGGCTTTGGATCATGCCTCGGTTGGCCATTTTTTACAAAAATGGAGTCGTTTTCATGTTTTTTGGCACCTCTGAGCTCAGTTTTTGGCTTTATTTTTCAAAATTCCAACTTTTGCTCTGAGTTTTGGTCAAAACTCACATGTTTTGAGCACATTAATCACATGTTTTTATTTCCCCACATTGTCCACATGGTCTGATCTCACCTTATCTTACCTTATGTTTCATAATCTCCCACATGCACCCTCTATAGCTCTACTGTTTGACCATTTTAACCCTCTCCAGACCCCATCATCCTACCCCATGCGCTACCTTTACCAATCTGCCCAGCCACATCCTTAACCCTCCCTATCCCTTCAATCCCCGCCCCTCAGCCCCCCCCTCCACCCCCTTTCTACCCTCCCATTGCAACCCTTTGCTTTTCCATGGCAAAATCCAATTTTTGGTTCTTCTCTGGTGCTTGTTCTATTCTGCTTTTGGTGGAATTGGTTGCTGCTCAGATGTCCTCTTCCAGTTTTTGCAGCTCTCTTATCATGGTGTCCTATATGCTTAGAGTTTTGGCTGTAACTCTCCGGGACGAAGAGCACATTAGGTGGTGGGCAACTGTTGAGCCCATAAAAGTCATGTTGGTCAAAGTCAACTGCAGTCTAAGTCAAAAGGTAAAAGTCAATTGGTCAAAGTCAACAAGGTCAAGGTCAAGGTCAAAGTCAATAGGTGCAAAGTCAAAGTGCTAAAGTGCAGGTGTCAAAGTGCACAGGTAGTGCACAATTAATTGTCCACAAAGGGTAAATTGGAGAAAGTGGGTTGCAGGTTGCAGAGGTATTTTCTCTAATTTCCCTAAGGTTCAAAGTGTTTTTAAAGTATTTTGGAAGGTTCAGGTGAACCCTCTCTTATGTGCAAAAGTGAAGACTTAAAAGGAAATGTGAAGGTATGTGAAGCGGAAGCTTACGCACAGGTGAAAATATGGCCCCCCATTAAAATTTTTGGTTTTAGTCTAAAGTCACTACAGGACAAAACAGTGAGTCGTTGGCTACCACTTGTGAAGACAATCTTGGGACATCAAAGTGAGCACCAAGATAATATTGCAGTTAGGAGCGTACGTGATCGACACACTCAAATCAAGGCAAGGACTCCTCTTGGACCAATCTTAGAGTAAGCAAGAGAAGCATAGTCTAAGGGAAGCAAGAAAGAGAAGTGCAAGAGTCACCAGTGTGCGACGCAGAGAAGTGGAAGTGAAGGAGTGCATGGAGAGTGACTAAGGGATTGTGCAGAGAGTGCTAAGCTAGTCCCCCAAGGATCTCAAGGTCTCTTGGCAGTGTACGCATGCCGACAGAAGGTATTCATTCCTCCCCCTTAGTGGAAGCTTGGTGCAAGGTGTGTACAAGGATAAGCTTGAAGCAGGTGGAGGTCTGGTGCAGAGGAGGCCGGCGGCAAGAAGACTTTGGGATATTTGGTATTTTGTAATTGAGCACTCTGTGGGATTGCGCACAGAGGTATTGTCTTGTATTGTGCTTCAAACATTGTAATTGTCTTACTGTAATCAATCTATAATCAATCGGCAGAGGCTTCCAAGGTGTATTTTCTCTTCTTGTCTCTTCCCTTTTCTCCTACAAACCCTCAAACTCCTTCTTGTCCAAGAAACCCCCAACAGGTTTTATTGATGCAGGCCCCAATTTTGCAACCACCTGATTGGGAACGTCCGTTCCATGTCTTTGTGGATGCATCGGACATAGCTATTGGTAGCGTACTAATGCAGCAAATTAACAAATGCTTTTGGCCTGTATATTATGCAAGTCGCCGATTAGCCCCTGCCGAAAGAAACTATTCAATGACCGAAAGAGAGTGTCTCGGGTTGGTGTATTCTGTTAAGAAGTTCCGACATTATTTGTTGGGGCAAAAATTCACCTTCCATGCGGATCATGCCGCACTCGTGTATTTGGTCCGACAGCAACATTTAGGTGGAAGACTGGTAAGATGGGTATTACTTTTATAGGAGTTCGAGTATGATGTTATTCATTGACCCGGCATAGCACATGCTTTGGCGGATTTTCTATCGCGACTAGATTTTGATGAGCCTCCGGTAGGGGTTGATGACACTACACCGGCCATTTACGTTACTGAGACCACTTTTGAAGACTCTACAGAACCCCCTGTTGCTACTACATACTATGATATGTTACTAACTTTTCTCACGGATGGCTGTCTCCCTCCTAATACCCCCACTGCTCTGCACCAAAAATTGCGGTCTACAGTCGACGATTCCGATTGATTGTTGGTCAATTGTATTACTTAGATCATACTGGTGTTTTCCTTAGATGCATTCCTCCACATGAAACAGAATCAGTTATTTTTATGGCTCATTCATTACCCTCTGGAGGACATTTTGCAGCTGATCTTACTCACCAAAAAATTCTACAAAGTGGGTTATGATGGCCTACAATGTACAAAGATGTGGTGCGCTTTGTACAGCAGTGTGATGTCTGTCAACGGTCTGGACAGCCCTGGCAGCGACACTTCTTTCCCCTTCAACCTGTTTTACCTTTGGAACCCTTTCAGAAGTGGGGTCTCGATTTTATTGGCCCAATAATGCCACCAGCGACCCTCACCAACAATCGATACATATTGACGTGTACAGATAATGCCACTCGATGGGTAGAAGCTTGGGCTTTACGGTCGGCCACAGCTGTTTTGGTGGCCAAATGCTTGATGAAGGACGTCTTCCCTCGCTATGGATTGCCTTTGGAAATAGTGATGGACCAAGGAACACATTTTGCCAACAACCTAATGCAAGTACTGACTCAGACTTTTCAGGTTATGCATAAATTCAGCTCACCGTACTATCCATGTGCTAATGTTCTGGCTGAGAGTACCAATAAGACTCTGTTGAATATGCTCCGCAAATTGCTTTTGGAATATCCGGAATGTTAGGACTAGTTACTACCTGCAGTTTTGTGGGCTTACCGGACTACGTACAAGGCAGCTACTGATATGACCCCATTCAAGCTTGCTTATGGATTGGAAGCTATTGCGCCGCTGGAAGTCGTAGTGCCAAGCCTGCGCGTTGCCTTAGCTCAAAAATTGCTACCGAAAGAATCTTTGCCCTTTCGGTTGGATACGCTCAAATCATTGGATAAATAGCGCTGGGAAAGTTTCATGACCCTTCAAGAAGTTCAGCTTCGTCAAGCCCGTACTCATGATCGCTTTCTCAAAACCCCTATCTTTAAGATTGACCAACTCGTCTTATTTTATAATGCTAAAGCAAACAGATCTGCTGGAAAATTTAAGTTACGGTGATTCGGTCCATACCGAATTATTGAACAGGTGGGACCTGCTACTTTTCGGTTGGCGACCTTGTAGAGCTCTAATCGGTCGAAACTAAAGGTACAAAGTATATTTTTCCTCTTAAGGTTCAAAGGTTGAATCTAAAATCTTAAGGTGCAAAAGTAAAAGAATTAAAAGGAAAAGTGAAGGTGGAAGGCCACGTACGAAAAGGTGGAAATAGGCCGCCCAATCAAAATTTTATTTTAAAAAGTCACTCTTGTTCTAAAGTCACTACAAGACAAAGTAGCGAATCGTTGAGGACCAGTTCAAATAGACAATCTTGGGACATTGAAAGGACACCAAGATTGTATTGCAGTTAGAGTGCGCGAACCGGCGGACTCTCAAACAAAAGGAAGGACAAAGGCTATTCTTGGACATTGGGAGTTGAGAGCAAGAGAGAGCTTCAGAGGAGCAAGAGAGGAAGCAAGAAGAGCCTCCAGAGTGTGCTGACGACAGTCAAGAGTGCAGTCAAGAGTGCAAGAGGTGCCAAGAGGAAAGTGTGCAGAGAAGAGAGAAGGGGGCTGGATTCCAAGAGTTCCAAGGGCTATTGCGTGCGTGTGCAGTGATACCAATTCCTTAGCTTGACGGAAGCTTAGTGCAAGGTGTGCACAAGGGAAGCGGGAAGTAAGTGAAGGATTGGTGCACGGCCGCTGGAAGACTTGAGATAATTGGTCTTCAGATGCTCTCTGAAGTGGTATTTAGTCATTGATTAGACTGTGCGCAGTCATTGTAATTGTTGAAAGATAATTAATATTCAAGGGTTCCAAGAGTATTTCTTTGCAGAAGTTCTCACTGTTATTCCATTTTCATCATCTTCTTTTTCTCCTACAAACCCTCAAACTCCTTCTTGTCCCCGAATCCCCAACAAATTTGGCACGCACGGTGGGACTTCCAAGGAGCTTTGAGCATAGGAGACTATATATTGCCATTGGAGGACAACATTCCAGTGTCGACAACATTACTCCAGTGGGACAAAAGGTACATCCTTTTATCAAGTGTCTCATTTTTAGTAGACTATGAATAGCTCATGACCGCGACCCGGTCACAAACCTTGAGAATCAAGTGCAAGCAGACAAGAAGAAAGACGAACCGAAGATCATCAAGTCCACTTTCGTCGACTTCATCGGTAGGAAGCATGGCTGGACAGGTGGACCTAGAAATCTTGCTCTCCAGGTTAAACATAAAATTCCCCTCCTTCAGAGGTTTAGCCCATGAGGACCCAGATGAGCACATTCGACGATTTCTTTCATTGTGTAAGACTAGGGGACTAATGGGTAGGGAAGATGCTTTCTTGATACTCTTCCCCGCCACATTGGAAGGTCTGGCAGACAAGTGGTTCAGTCAGTTCGCCGAAAATCACTTTACCTCTTGGGATATGATGAAAGAGGCCTTTAAGAATCAATTTCAGCATGGCAACACGGCTGAAATCATTATAGAAGAATTGGAAAACTTGAAGTTGGGTCCAGGAGAGAAGTTCCCCGAATTCGTGACCAGAACAAAAGCATTAATGGCCAAATTACCGGATCCACCACACGACTTCTTTGTCAAGAAGTGGTTAGCCAAACCTTTACCTGTGGTCACCCAATGCAAAATAAAAGAGTTGGTGCTACCTACGGCCTCTGTTGAGGAATTCATCAACACGGCCACCCGCTTGGAACAAATAAGGCACCAGTATGGTACAACGTCTTCCCAACTATCATATGGTACAGAACTGGAGGACCCTGTGAGCCAGTTAAGAAGGGAATTGGAAGGCTTGAAAAGGAATAAGCCCTATACAGAGGAGGAGACTACTGTAGCTCAGCTGAGAAGAGAGATCGAAGCCCTCAAGTTCCAAAAGGAAGAGGAAGCCCAAGCAGAGGAACTAGCTCAGCTGAGGCAGGAGTTGCAAGAACTAAAAGGAGGTGGCATTAAGAACGGACTATGGTGCTCCATGTGCAGTAAGCAAGGACATATAGTAAGTGAATGTCCTTTGCTAAATGTGACTTGTCAATTATGCAGGAAGATTGGGCATGAGGCCCATGAATGCCAATCAAGGGGGATACCGACAACGACATACTGGACACAAGGCGGGCTTCTGCCACCAGCAAATGTAATGGCAGCAGCAACAAACCCAGGTAATAACTATAATCCTAGACCAAGAACTAACCTTGCAAATGGGCCTAGAAGGCCAATTATTTGCTTCAGATGTGGAGAATGTGGGCACTACCAATCTAGATGCACCCTGCCGGAAAATGCACCCCCTTGCAGAAATTGTCCAGAGGCCAGAGATCATTATACAAACTGTTGTCCTAAGAATCAAGCCTCTACTTCCGGACCCCATCTCCAAATGATCTCTGTATTCAAGGAGGAAATATTGCCTCAGGTAAATGAACCCTCACCATCCACTAGAGTGGTACAATTAGAAGAACTCGAATCTTTTGCAGTACAGACAAGAAGCAAGGGAACAGCAAATATAGTAGAAAATCAAGAATTGACAATTAAGGAGTTGACCAAAGACAGAGTTGCAATGGAAGACAAAGATACTACAGGTGCAGACACAAACCATAAAGAATGTCTCACAGGCACCGGAGATGCCATTGGGCATGCCTTCAAGAGGGCTCAAGAAGAGTTTAGCAAAGCAAATGAAGCTCACTTCCTTAAAGAATCAGAGGCTTCAAAGCTACTCAAGTCTATTAAGAAGGAGGTTAGTATTCTTGATTTAATAAAGATGGATGGGAAATTCAGGTCAGAATTATTGCAGATAATTGATGAAGCTTCTACGACAAGCTTAGTGGCTAAGACTGCTATCTTACATCAAGGGATAATTAAGGGGGAAGCACCCCTTACAGATTATAAAAGCCCTCGGCTTACAATATCAATCAAGGGCCATGAATTTCAAGGTGTTATTGTAGATGGTGGTTCTGGCATTAATTTGATGCCTGAACATACCATGAAAAGGATTGGACTCCACCCTTCAAGACCTGCAAATTTCACGGTCACTATGGCAGATCAGAGCAAAGTAAGGCCCTTAGGGGTAATCCCAAAAGTTCCACTTGAAGTACAAGGTAATCTATTTATCCTGGATTTTGTGGTTTTAAGATTGCCCCAGGTTGAAGGAGGATTTCCCCTCTTAATTGGAAGACCTTGGCTAAGGCATGCCAGTGTCATTCATGATTGGGGTAAGGACACCATGTGGGTACAAAAGAAAGGGCAGGAGTTGACACAAATTCATTTAGAAGAAGGCCCAGACAATCAAGGAAACACTAGTATGATGCAAACAGTGAGCATTTGCATGGAAACAGAAGCGGAGGATCAACCCCAAATAGATTTTGAGGAAGAAGAGGATATTTTAAGTTGGCTTCATGCCGGCAACTCTTCTTCTTGTTTTGGAATTTTTCTTGATAATCCTGGTACATTTGGAGGCTATGATAAAGACAAAGGAAAGGTCCAGGTTGATGGATTGGGAGAGCCCATCACTGACCACAGAAGGGGCAGGAAGATACCCCTCAAATACAAATTGGAGGAGGATGTGTCAACATCAGATAACGAAGTTTCCCAAGCTAAAAGCAAGGTAAAAAATTCTGAGGTTGAATGTTCTTTCCCAATTCAAGAAATCCCTGCAGGATGGATGCAGGACAAGGAGGAAAACATCGAAGTTCAAAATACACCTGCTTATGAAGCAATGCACGAAAAGCTAGTAGAAGAAGACAAAGAAGCAGATGCACAAGAAGATAATCTGGTAACAAGAAACCCGGTTCAAGAAGTACATTTATGCACCCAAAACAATAATCAACCAGTTCTAGTGGCCACTTGGTTATGGAGCCACCCAAAGGTTCTGGAAAAAGTAAAATCATTCTTAACCCAGTATGCAGATGTTTTTGCCTGGCATTATAAAGACTTAGAAGGAGTGCCTGCATCTTATGGAGAGCACAGAATTCCTCTGGTTGAGGGAGCCAGACCCATCAGAGGAAGGAGTTATAGACTCAATCCAAAGTATGCTGAAGCTGTCTATGTGGAAATCCAAAAGATGGAAGATGCAGGAATCATCATTCCTGTGGAACACTCAGAGTGGCTCTCACCTATGGTTATAGTACCAAAGAATAATACTAATAAAATCAGGATTTGTGTAGACTTTAGAGCTCTCAACAAGGTGACCATTCCAGACGGGTTCCCTATGCCTTTCGCAGAACAGGTCATTGAAGAAGTGGCGGGGCATGCACTCTATAGTTTTATGGATGGCTTCAGTGGCTATAATCAAATATCAATACACCCAGAGGATCGTGAAAAGACTGCTTTTATCACACCGTGGGGTACGTATGTGTATGTAAAAATGCCATTTGGGCTAAGAAATGCTCCAGCCACATTTAACAGAACGGTCAATCTCATTTTTGGCCCCTTATTGCTGGAGTCACTTAGAATCTTCATGGATGATTTCTCTTCATTCTCAGGATCTCACAAAGAAACTCATCTAGATTGTTTGGACCATCACCTGAGACAGCTGCAGAATATTTTCCAAAGATGCAGAGAAACTAAGTTAAAGCTCAATCCAAATAAATGTCATTTCTTTGTGACAGAAGGAACCCTCTTAGGACATGTGGTATCCGCTAAAGGTATGGCCCCAGATCCTGACAAAATTCTTTCTATATTAAAGTTACCTAGACCCAAAACTCCTAAAGAGATCCAGAGTTTTTTGGGGCATACCGGTTATCATAGAAGGTTTATAAAAATGTATGCAGAGATAGCTAGACCTCTGACTAGACTCACAGGTAAAGAAGTACCTTTCAAATGGGAAGAAGAGGAGGAGGAAAAAGCATATCAGACATTAAGGTCTCGGCTGATGTGTGCTCCTATCTTGGTCACCCCGGAGTGGTCAAAAATCTTCCATATACATGTCGATGCCAGTGCATATGCAGTGGGAGCAGTTCTGACTCAACCCAGTGAAGAATTTAAAATGGACAGGCCAATTCAATATGCCAGTAGAATCTTGACCAAGGCTGAAAGAAATTACAGTACAACCGAAAGGGAAGCACTAGCAATGGTCTTTGCAGTTCAAAAATACCGCCATTACTTATTGGGGGTAAAATTTATCATTATATCAGATCACCAACCTCTCAAGTACTTACTCAACAAACCACATGCTACTGGTAGAATATGGAGGTGGTTACTGTTATTCCAAGAGTTCGATTTCTCGGTAATCCATAAGCCAGGAAGAGAAAATGTGATGGCAGATCACTTGTCCAGAATCAATAGGAAGGATCAAACCAGTGGTATCAATGATGATTTCCCTGATGCGCACTTGTTTGCTATACAACCTAAAGGATGGTATGATTTGTCCAGAATCAATAGGAAGGATCAAACCAGTGGTATCAATGATGATTTCCCTGATGCGCACTTGTTTGCTATACAACCTAAAGGATGGTATGATGATATCAAGCAGTTCATTAATACTGGAGTGTACCCAGAAAGTGCTAGTGCTGTACTAAGGAAGAGGCTGCTTATCAAGAGTAGACCATATACTTTCATTGAGGGTAAACTCTACAGACAAGGCAAGGATGACAGGATGAGGAAATGCTTAGAGGAAGATGAAGTAAGGGAAATACTGCAATTTGCACATGAAGGAACAGGTGGTGGGCACCTTCCAGGGCATATCATGAGCCAGAGAATACTAGATGCTGGTCTATGGTGGCCTACACTCTTTAGGGGATGCAGAGAATTGGAGAAAAACATGTGATGTGTGCCAGAGGTGTGGACCTAAACCCACCAAGCAAAGACATCACCCTTTGGTAGTTTCCACTTCTTGGCAGCCCTTTGAGAAGTGGGGGTTAGACTTTGTTGGGCCTATATACCCTCCGGCACTTCCAAAAAGGGAAAAGTACTTATTGATAGCCACGGACTACGCAACAAAATGGGCTGAAGCTATTGCATCAACGGACTGCTCTGCACAAACAGTGGCTGACTTTCTGTATTGTAATATCATTTGCAGATTTGGATGCCCACTGGAAATCTGTACAGATCAGGGTACTCATTTTGTTAACAAAGTCCTACAGGAAATTTCAAACAGGTATCGCATCCTACACAGGACTTCTTGTGCATACTACCCACGAGCTAACGGACAAGCCGAGTCAACAAACAAAGTATTAATTTCAATGTTACGAAAAGAATGCATGTTGCAGCCGACCTCTTGGGGACGGGCCTATCTGGGTACATTATGGGCATACAGACTGGCCTATAAAGAGACTGGGTATTCCCCCTTTCAATTAGTTTATGGCTTGGTTCCTATTGAACCATTTGAATTTATCAGAGGCTCTATAAGAACGGAAAGACTAGAGAGAAATGGAATGGAAGTTTCAGCCAGACTAACTGCTTTGCATAAGCTGGAAGAATCGAGAATTTTAGCATCCAAACAGTTAGAGAAGCTGCAATTACACAGGAAGGAGCGTCATGACAAAAATCTATGGCAAAACAATTTGAAACCTGGAGATTTAGCCGTGCTACACAGACCACAAATTTCTAATCAAAACAAAGGGAAATGGATCCCTCAATGGGAAGGCCCTTTTCGCATTACGAAGATACTGCAGTGGGGTGCAGTGCAATTGGAAACACTCGCTGGCAACAACCTACCTTTGGTTAACATTTCCAGACTCAAGGCTTATTATCAAGTATCATAAACATTGCATTTTCCTTTATCTTGTTGGTTTTTGATTGTTTTAATAAGTAGTAATAATCGGATTGTTGGGCGTCATTTTTATCAAAAATCAGAAATATGAGCGCACGATTTTTTACTTTCTTTCTCAATAAAAGTCAATAAATAAAAAAAATGTTGGGCGCAAGTTTTTGTTCTTTTGAAATTCCGGAAAGTGTGCGCACGAATTTTTTCGTTTCCTTATCAATTTTGGGCCATCAAAAATCAAGAAATTCCTCACTTCATAAATAAAATTCATCACTGAATGGCTCATAGCTTTGTTAAGTCACTTTCAATTTTGCCCTTTCCTTTGTTTGTCTCTCGGATGGATGAGATTAACATTGTCATCTCCTCTCTTTTTGATCACCTTTTTATGCTAGTCCGCTCCTTCTTGAGAGGTGCTCCCTCATTCAAACCAGCTATATAATATGGCCTCTTTTTTTCATTCTTGCTTCAATATCCTCAGGAATTCCGTTCTTATTTTCAGTACCAAGTTGTGCTAGGGAGGAAAGAAGGAGAGCATTTCACACCCCCTCACCCTCAATCCCCCTCAACAACCTCCACAACCCACCCCCCGGCGGCAACAACCGATCCCCCCCTCTCCCTCCCACTCCGCTCCACCTCCCCCCTCGACATCACCCTTCGACACTCCCCCTCATCACACCCTCTTCAACCCCTCTCTCCGACCCTCCACAACCCAAACCCCCGGCGGCAACAACCGATCCCCCCTCTCCAAGCCTCAACACCCCCTCTCAAACCCACGCCCCCCCCCTCCCGACCCCGCTCGGCGCAGCACCCCAGCCCCCCCCCTCTCAACTCTCAACACACCCCCCCTCACCATCCCTCCCCCCCCTCAAATTCCCTTCCCCCCCCTTCTCCCCTCACCGCACCGTAGCGCCCCTCCCTCACTCCCCCCTCACCCATTAAGCGCCCCCCCCCCTCATCATCCCTTCCCCCCCTCCCCTCACCGCACCGCAGCGCAGCCCCCCTCCCACGCGCCCCCACCCTCATCATCCCTCCCCCCCCTCCCCTCCCCGCACCGCACTCTCCTTCCCCCCCCTCCACATCCCTCACTTCTCTCCCCCCCCTCCCCTCACCGCACCGCAGCGCAGCCCCCCTCCCACGCGCCCCCACCCTCATCATCCCTCCCCCCCCCTCCCCTCAACGCACCGCACCCTCCCTCCCCCCCCCTCTAAGTCCCTCCCCCCCCCTCCCCTCACCGCACCGTAGCACCCGCCCTCACTCCCCCCTCACCCACTAAGCGCCCCAACCCCTCATCATCCCTCCCCCCCCTCCCCTCACCGCACCGCACTCACTCTCCCCCCCCCCTCCACATCCCTCACTCCTCTTCCCCCCTCCCCTCACCGCACCGCAGCGCAGCCCCCCTCACACGCGCCCCCACCCTCATCATCCCTCCCCCCCCCCTCCCCTCAACGCACCGCAACCTTCCCCCCCCCCCCCCCCTCATCATCCCTCCCCCCCCCTCCCCTCACCGCACCGCAGCGCAGCCCCCCCCCCCTCATCATCCCTCCCCCCCCCCTCCCCTCACCGCACCGCACCCTCCCTCCCCCCCCCTCTAAGTCCCTCCCCCCCCTCCCCTCACCGCACCGTAGCGCCCGCCCTCACTCCCCCCTCACCCACTAAGCGCCCCACCCCCTCATCATCCCTCCCCCCCCTCCCCTCCCCGCACCGCACTCTCCCTCCCCCCCCCTCCACATCCCTCACTTCTCTCCCCCCCCTCCCCTCACCGCAACGCAGCGCAGCCCCCCTCCCACGCGCCCCCACCCTCATCATCCCTCCCCCCCCCTCCCCTCCCCGCACCGCACTCTCCCTCCCCCCCCCTCCACATCCCTCACTTCTCTCCCCCCCCTCCCCTCGCCGCACCGCAGCGCAGCCCCCCTCCCACGCGCCCCCACCCTCATCATCCCTCCCCCCCCCTCCCCTCACCGCACCGCAGCGCAGCCCCCCTCCCACGCGCCCCCACCCTCATCATCCCTCCCCCCCCCTCCCCTCACCGCACCGCACTCTCCCTCCACCCCCCTCCACATCCCTCACTCCTCTCCCCCCCTCCCCTCACCGCACCGCAGCGCAGCCCCCCTCCCACGCGCCCCCACCCTCATCATCCCTCCCCCCCCCTCCCCTCACCGCAACGCAACCTCCCCCCCCCCCCCCTCAAAATCCCTCCCTCCCCTCCCCTCACCGCACCGTAGCGCCCCGCCCTCACTCCCCCCTCACCCACTAAGCGCCCCCCCCCTCATCATCCCTCCCCCCCATCCCCTCACCGCTCCGCACCCTCCCCCCCCTCCCCTCACCGCACCGCACCATCCCTTTCCCCCCCCCTCAAAATATCCCCCCCCTCCTCCCCTCACCGCACCGCAGCGCCCACCCTCACTCCCCCCTCACCCACTAAGCGCCCCCCCCCCTAATCATCCCTCCCCCCCCTCCCCTCACCGCACCGCACCATCCCTTCCCCCCCCCTCAAAATCCCTCCCCCCCCCCTCCTCCACTCACCGCAACGTAGCGCCCGCCCTCACTCCCCCCTCACCCACTAAGCGCCCCCCCCCTCCTCATCCCTCCCCCCCCCCTCCCCTCACCGCACACCTTTTCCCCCCCCCCCTCAAATCCCCCCCCCCTCCCCTTACCGCACCGTAGCGCCCCGCCTGCCCTCCCCCTCCCCTCACCGCACCACCCCCCTCAACCTCCCCTCAACACCCCCTCATCATCCTCCCCCCCCCCCTCCCCTCACCGCACATCGCCCCACCTAACCTAACATAAACACCCTCTCATCCTACACCCAACCCCCTTCCGCCCGACAATCATCAACCCCCTCTCTGCAACACCGCTTCGCATCCATACCACCCCTCGCAACTCTCCGCCTCCATCCTCATCGAACCCCCCTCCATCCTCCCCGTCCGCCACCCTCTTTCTCCCATCACCCTCAACCCCTCCACCCCTCTGCCTCTCCCCATTTCCATCAATGGCGGATCCCGCTCCGACTGCTCGTTCCGATCCTCCCTCCACAATTCCATCTGACCATCCCAATCCACTTCCTCCTTCATCGGCAGCACCATCAGTTCAAGCGACTCCAACAGCAACTATGGCCCTGGATCTTCCCATTTATTCCATCGACTCCGATTCCAGCTACCTTTATTCCCCGCCTCCCCTCCCACACCCTCCTTCTCCTTCCCCATCTATGTCTCATTCATCCCACCCATCTTCACCAACCGGAGATTATATGCGCCTGTTTCTCCCACCTGACATAAACCTGCAAATCCGAATGCATCTATCCATCCCTACCATTGCCCTTCGTCAAATGTTTTCCTTTGAAGATCTGCAGCAGGCGGGCTTGTGGGGCTTGGCTAATGTCTTCTTCAATAACCCAGCCAATTTTTCCCACGTTTATGAAGCTATCCGCCACTTCCCTCATTTTAGAACCGGCACTCTATTCATCCCAGACATTGCCGCCAGTATTGGGTCTCCCCTAATAGAATTTCGTGCTTCCCCTTTCCTATACTCTGGCCTATCCGCCTCGGCGACTATTGCCTTTTGTACCACACACTTTCAAAGTACTGCTCGATTTTCGCTCCGCATGACCACCCTTCTCAATGCGTTCATCTTTTTCTTCTTACTTCGCAGCCAAACCTCTTCCCTCCCCTGGTCAGATATTCGTATCGCCGATCCGCTTTTTTGCTTTCTCCATAGCCGTCCTTACCCTTACGCACATCTCATTTATAGTTCCTTGAATTTGCGCTCCCGTCGACTCCGCGAGTCTATCTCTAGAGGATCTCATGCATTTTCCATCTATTCTGCACCCTTCGTTGCTTGGCTCTATCGAATACCTGCACACTCGGCGCACAATGCTTCTTATTTACCTACCCAACCTGAGCCTTCCATTGCTCCATCCCCCTCCCCCCCGCTAATCTCTATTGACTCAGCCTCCGCCTCGACACCCACATCCGTGCCACCTGATGTAACTTCCTACCCTCCCCAATCTTCTTCACCCATCCCTCCTGCCTCTACCACCTCTCCAATCATAACTAACCCCCCTGATGTAACCTCCATCCCTCCCCATTCCTCTTCGCCTCTCCCTCCTGCCTCTACCACTTCTCCGTTCATAACTAATCCCCCTGATGTGCCCTCCTTCCCTCCACAATCTTCTTCTCCTATCCCTCCTTCATCCACCACCTTTCCATTCATGACGTATCCCCCTGATGTAGCCTCCTTCCCTGCCCACTCTTCTTCCCCCCTCCCTCCTGCATCTACAATTTCTCCATTCATGACTCCCCCCCCTCACGTCCCCTCCTTCACTACCCAATCTTCTCCCCCTTTCCCTCCTGTAACTACACATTCTCCATCCATGCCTACCCCTCCTATTATCCCTAGACCTCCCCTCTCTTCTGATTTCACCCCTCTTATTCAAACACAGCTCAACCCTCAAAACCCCACCTGTATGCCACCAATTCACCCGGATTTCACCTCCCCCTCTATCCATAACCTTCCTGTCAGTCAACCGATCCCTCCCCCCAATCTTTCACTTCCCACTCCATCTTCCACTCCAACCATTCATCCTCCTCGGCAGAATATTCCCCCTCCCCCTGCCCCTACCGCTCCGCCTCCCACTCTGCCTGTTGACCTCCCATCAACCCCTTCATTTTTGCAATTACTCCAGGACGCGAGTGTAGTAGCTATCGGCAATGCTCAGGCCTCTCAGATTTCCTTGGATTCGGTTTCCGCAGCAGCTTCAGTTCATCAACAGTATATCTCAACAATAGAAAACATCAATCGCATGGCAACCTCTCAATGGCACTCCCTCAACGAAACGGCCCGATTGCTCAAAGAAGAGCGAGATCATTATCGCGATATGGCCGACTCTGCGATGAAAGCCTTAGAAGATCTTCAGAATCGTTCCAATTTAGGTCTTTGTACTAATGCTGCATGCAGACGTATCCGCAGGGAACGGGATCACCTTAGACAATGCCTTAGTTCGCTACAGCTTACGATCGAACAAGCTTCTGCTCCTTTGCCCCCCTCTCCATCAACCTCGGCGGACAATCTCAATCAACCTCCACAATAAATTGCCCCCCTCAGTCTAAATAAATTGCTCATCCAAGTCATAATAATTGCTCTTAGATTCCAGTATTACTTTGCCAATATTTACCTCATACTTTTGATATTTCCTCAATTTTGTCGGGTGCCTATATTTTTTTCTTCTTAACTCAATAAGATACAAACCCTTCAATTTTTCTCTTGCCCCGTTATTTTCTTCTCTGTGTCTTTGCAATTTCTCAGTTGGTATCGTTGTTCTCTCTCCTGTTATCTCTCCGGGACGGAGAGATCTTTAGGTGGTGGGCATCTGTAGAGCTCTAACCGGTCGAAACTAAAGGTACAAAGTATTTTTTTCCTCTTAAGGTTCAAAGGTTGAATCTAAAATCTTAAGGTGCAAAAGTAAAAGAATTAAAAGGAAAAGTGAAGGTGGAAGGCCACGTACGAAAAGGTGGAAATAGGCCGCCCAATCAAAATTTTATTTTAAAAAGTCACTCTTGTTCTAAAGTCACTACAAGACAAAGTAGCGAATCGTTGAGGACCAGTTCAAATAGACAATCTTGGGACATTGAAAGGACACCAAGATTGTATTGCAGTTAGAGTGCGCGAACCGGCGGACTCTCAAACAAAAGGAAGGACAAAGGCTATTCTTGGACATTGGGAGTTGAGAGCAAGAGAGAGCTTCAGAGGAGCAAGAGAGGAAGCAAGAAGAGCCTCCAGAGTGTGCTGACGACAGTCAAGAGTGCAGTCAAGAGTGCAAGAGGTGCCAAGAGGAAAGTGTGCAGAGAAGAGAGAAGGGGGCTGGATTCCAAGAGTTCCAAGGGCTATTGCGTGCGTGTGCAGTGATACCAATTCCTTAGCTTGACGGAAGCTTAGTGCAAGGTGTGCACAAGGGAAGCGGGAAGTAAGTGAAGGATTGGTGCACGGCCGCTGGAAGACTTGAGATAATTGGTCTTCAGATGCTCTCTGAAGTGGTATTTAGTCATTGATTAGACTGTGCACAGTCATTGTAATTGTTGAAAGATAATTAATATTCAAGGGTTCCAAGAGTATTTCTTTGCAGAAGTTCTCACTGTTATTCCATTTTCATCATCTTCTTTTTCTCCTACAAACCCTCAAACTCCTTCTTGTCCCCGAATCCCCAACAGACCTTAACTAGCGTTCCCCTTCCAAAGGTGATTAATGGATCTAAGCTTCACCCCTATCAACACTCGGCCGATAATCGATGACGTGTCCATTGTCTTTTTCGCGTATCACTTATTTTCTTTTTATCCCCATATTTCGGTTGACCACATATCGTAATCTCCTCGTTTTGATATCTAAATATGATTAATCGCCACCCTATGTTACTGTTTCTGCTCCTGCATGCATGCCGTAATTATGACGGATATCTTTCCAATACCGCGCGATGATTAGGGTTTTCGACCGCCTAATGTTGCCCATGTGTCTACTTAATCTTGTTTCTTTTACTGTTAATCGCTATTGTATTTGTGTGCTTGTGCGTTATTTGTTTTCTGTGTTCTTGTGATTACTCGTGCACGCCATGGAAGCTCTCGCGAATGTCGCCACCTTCCGTGCAGGACTCACTCCTAAAGTGAGTGAGTATTTGTGCACCCGTGGTCTTCTGGCCTTCGCTGAATTGCCTTGGCATTCAGTGGAGTGTCAACCATGCTATGCGCAGATCATTTTTGCCATCGCCTCTACACCTGCTACAGAGCAGTGTTGGCCCATAGCTTGTTTACCATCACGCGTCGTTATTACTTTAGCTTCGTTTGTCGATGCTTTCTGACTTCCTCGGGAAGGATTGGAGAATGGTCCACTTCTTCCTGTCGCCACCATGAAAGAGTTGTTTCCCCGGCACTCATCTAATGAGTACGCCATTCTGTGTAGACCTGAACCGAAGCGTACAACTCTGCAATTTTTAGTCACTATTTTGAACTTACAAAAATGCACCTATGGTATCTCCCGCCCCTTTTATTCGGTGATAGACATTGCATCCCGTGAAACTGTCAATTTCACATCCTTTTACTTCCGGTGCATTCACCGTGAATGTGTCTCGATTATCAAACAAGTCACTAAGGGTGACCTTCCACGTTCTCGTCTACCCCATATCCTTACCTTTCTCTTTCCAGCAATCCAAGCCGCGCAACCCCCTCCAACCGCTCCCTTCTTATTGCATGAAGAATCTACTCAAATGCTCGAGGATGAGGAAGATGACGATGCAGACTTGTTGCAACTTTTTCACCGAAAACAAAGATATGTGAGCCCCTCTGGCAGTCAGGTGCAAGGATCGACTGCCGGTCATGAAACAGAAGTCTTCCACGACACGACAACATATCTTCATGTTGAATTATCCGTTCCCTCTTCCCCTCTCTACCAGCAGGAACATGGTGCACACCTGGACGAATCTGAAGAGGTTTCTTCTTGGGAGGACTCTCATCAGCAAGATGAGGAAACTGTGAAAGTGATTGTAATCGAAATCCTCACCGAAGTAATTGCCAATGTGGAAATCGTGCTCGATAAAGCAAAGGCGACACATCAACATACAACTGAAATAGTGATGGTGCCAAACCCTGTTATCCCCCTTCCTCCTCCAATGAACCCTGTTGAGCCTGTTGTGCCTGAAGTTCCTACTGCTCCATCATCTTCTCCCGATTACTTTCCACCACCCTCCCCTCCCCTATTATCAGCCTCTTCCTCCCATCCACTTCCTGCTCTTCCGCCTTTGCCAGTTCTTTTCAGCGAGTTAGAAGCTATGGGTCGTCTTCTGATTCAATTCTCACAGCAATTATCCCATCATATAAAGATGGCAACCCACAATATTTGGCAAGAATTGTAAGCTAAAGTGGATTTATTAGAAGCAGATATTGCTCCTTTACAGGAAGAAGCTCATGCAGTCAAAGCAGAGAATCATGCTCTGCAAGTTCAGATGCAGCAGTATCAAGCACAATTTGTCGAACATGAATTACTGATTGCTCAACGAGATGTAGCATTGGCTGAGTTAAAAGCCAAGGATGTTCTTTTAGCTATTCGTGATGAAGAAATCAATTAGTTAAATCAGTTGGTACAAGATAAGGAAGATGCTCGCGTTGCTCTCGGCATTTTTGCTAGTAGAAACTTGAGCCGAACTTGATGAGGTAGTGCAGAAAGGACAAGAAATGGCTGACTTGGCTAAGCAGACTACTGCAGAATTATAGACCACCTCTGCCGATCTTTTGCAGGCAAATTGTGACTTAAAAGCCCAAACGAGTCTGACAACCCAACTTAAGAAAGAATTAGTAGGAATCATGAAAGAAAGAGATGCATATTATAAAACCATCCAATATCAAGCTCAGGAGCTTGAACGCAGAGAAAAGCAGTTGGGATTTCAAGCAGAAAGATTATCGCGGATTGATGCTCAGATTGCGGATACAAAGCAGTAGAGAGATGCTTCATTAGCTAATGAATTTTACTTACAAGAAGCATTTTTGCAGACACATACAGATCTTTTGATGAGTCAAGTCATTGCGGCAAGTTCAGTCAGAAATGACACACAATTGGTGGAGCCAGAGACTTTAAAGCTTATGCTGGATTCCTTAAAACAAAAGATCACTAGAACCTTTAAATTAGCCCGAACTATGTATATACAAGGCATTGTAGATGAGCCTTAATTTTATTTTCTTTGCAAGTTTGAGTCCACCATGCGTGCCAGTGTTAGGCCGTCGGATTGGCACAATGTAATTTTATTTTCATATATCGCACGACCGAAAGGGTGTAGCGAAGAGATGTAACCTTTTATCTATTAATGAAAAGACATTACGGGGTTCTCCGGCAGTAGAGGAGATGGGATCGCCAGACTGTCTGTCTGGGCGATTGCGATTGCACTGGAGACACCGTGGTGCAGAGTTTACTGATATTTGGAGTACTATTATTATTTCCTTGTTGAATTGCCATAATTTATTACTAACACAGTAACGTTGTATTAACATCAATAATTCTGTACGACTGTGTGGCTGATAATTTGCACGATAACCTACTGTGTGAGGATAAATGTAATCAAAGAATTGTAACTGTGTAACAGAAGTTAATGCCTTGACATATAATTACTGTTTGGTTGATTGGTTAATTGGGAAAATTAAGTAAAGGGCCTCTGCACTATTAGACCCCTACCATCCCCAAGAACCCGAAAAGAGATTAAAAGTGACTCGATCGAATTCCCTTTTAACATTAAGAAACCTTAAAAGATTATGGTCAAACGGTCAACCAGAATTACGTAGAGAGGACAGGAACGTCGAGCTAGAAGAGTGAGCAAAAAAATGAGTGAAAAATACGATCACGTCTCATGGGGAGGATGACGGTGGATAATAAGGATGAAGCTTCGATCCATTAATCGCTTTAGGGAGGAGGGTACCATTGAGGGTGGATAACTGAAAAGTTGCAGGTCCCACTTGTTCGGCACTGCGGTATGGACCGAACCAGCACAATTTATAATTTTTTATGGATCGGTTAGATTTAGCGTTATAAAAGAGTACTAATTGGTTGAGGGTAAACACGGGAGTTTTAAGAAAACGATCATGAGTTCTTGCTTGTCTGAGCTGAACTTCCTGCAACACTGGAAAACTCTCGAGGCGTTGTTCATCCAGAGACCAAAAGCCTCCAATTTGAAAGGAAATGATTCTTCTGGTAGTAATTTCTGCCCTAATGCCACTCGCAGACTAGGAACCACTAGTTCCATAGGAGAAATCACCTCCAAACCATAAGCCAACTTGAAGGGAGTTGTTTCGGTCGCCACTTTGTATGTGGAACGATAAGCCCATAATACAGCAGGTAGGAATTGGTCCCATCTCTCCAGGAAATCTAATACCAGTTTCTTTAAGATGTTCAACAGAGATTTGTTGGTGCTCTCAGTGAGTCCATTCGCTTGTGGATAATAAGGAGAACTGAACTTATGCACAATCTAGAAGGTTTTAGTAAGCACTTGCATTAATGTGTTTGCAAAGTGCGTACCTTGATCCGTCATGATTTCCAAAGGTAACCCATAACGTGGAAAAATATCTTTCATAAAACATTTAACGACCACAGTAGTTGTGGCTGACCGTAAAGCTCAAGCTTCATCTCACCTCGTCGCATAATCTGTGCATGTAAGGATATACCGGTTACTGGTAACTGTCGTAGGAGGTGTAATTGGTCCAATAAAATCCAAACCCCATTTCTATAAAGGTTCGAGAGGCAAAATGGTTTGAAGCGGGAAGTAATGTCTCTGTAAAGGTTGACCGGAACGTTGACACTCATCGCGCTGTTGCACATACTTAATCACATCTCGGTACATAGTAGGCCACGATAATCCACTCTACAGAATCTTTCGGTGGGTCAGGTCCACCGCGAAATGACCTCCAGCTGGGGCCAAATGAGCCATTGCGATTACTAAAGCAATTTTGTGTGGGGGAACACATCTAAGCAACACTCCCGAGTGATCCATGTAATATAACTGCCCTACAATTAACTGGAATCGTCGATTATACATCCCCAGTTTATCGCGAGCAGCAGGAGAGGTTGTACTGGGAGGACATCCACTGGTCAAGAAAAGCATCAGGGTGTCATAATAGAAGGATTTGACTAGTAATTCTTGTTGATCATCCGATACTGACTCAATGGCATAGATAGCAGGTGTGGTATCGTCAACTCCTTCCAGAAGTTCACCGGAATCCAACCGAGATAGAAAATCAGCAAGTGCATGTATGGACCCTGGTCGATGTACGACTGAATAATCAAACTCTTGGAGCAACAAGACCCATCTGGCTAGTCTTCCTCCTAAATGTTGTTGGTGAACAAGGTACACCAAAGCTGCATGATCGACATGAAAAGTGAAGCATCATCCCAGTAAACAATGCTGGAATTTCTTCACCGAATACACTAATCTGAGACATTCACATTCAGTGATTGAATAATTACGCTCTATCAGTGCCAGTCTGCGGCTCGCATAATACACTAGGCGGAACCATTTGTCTGTTTGCTGCATCAGCACGCTTCCAATTGCAATGTCAGATGCATCCACAAAGACATGAAATGGCAATTCCCAATTTGGTGCTTGTAAAATAAGAGCCTACGTTAACAATGATTTCAACCGGTCGAAAGAGAGTTGGCATGCCTCGGTCCATTCAAACTGACGAGGACTATTGATTATCAGTCGTTTAAGGGGTGTGGCCAGATGAGCAAGCCACCGTAAATGTCGTCCATGCCACCGGATTTGTCCCAAGAAGCGCATTACTTCTTTGGGTGTCTTGGGAGCAGGTGCCTCCAATACGGCCTTCACCTTATCTAGATCAACTTGAATTTCCTGTTTTGAGATTATGTGCCCTAGCAATTTGCCGCAAGATACCGAGAACACCAGTTTATTTGGGTTTAAGCACAAACGGTATTCCCGACACTTCAAAAAATAGCACCGTAAATGGCTCAAATGTACCGAATTATCACCAGATAAGGAGAAGTCATCCAAGTAAACTCTCATGAATGTGGATAGATAAGGAGAAGAAATTTCTTGCATACAATGTTGAAATGTACTTGGAGCATTTTGCAGACCAAACCACATCACTCTACACGCATAAACACCCCAATTAGTTATAAATGCTATTTTTGGAATGTCCTGCTCCGCCATTCGTACTTGATTATAACCACTATATCCATCCAAAAAGGAATACATCTTGCGACCTGCCACATCATCTAACATGGTGCCCAGAAACGGTAGAGGGAATGGATCAGGTGTTGATATATTTAGGTAGTGATGTGTGTGAACACACTAGGACCGCAGGGGCACTTTTTTCCCTTTTTAGGAGGTTTTTTTCCCCCGGCTTGTATATACGCCTATTGCCCTAATGGGCTACTTATCTTTTGTACATTCTCTAGTAATACATTCAGTATTGTGTGTTGTGCTCCAAGCTTCTTCTTCTTCCTTGTGTTGTTCGCGTGCTTTCGCAGACATCTAACTCCAACAATTGGTATCAGAGTAGGTCATCGCTTCATCTAGGGCGCCATCGACACTCCTCCGTTTGCACTCTCAGATTTGCACGAAATTTGGTGAGCATACTCAGGGTGTTTGAGAGATCAAAACGGCTTCGCTTGTGGTGCCGAAATTGCAGTCTGAGCTCATTTCAGCCTCCGAACGCACTATCACAGTGCTTGTGCAAGCTATTTCATCTTTTTGTGCCAAAGGTATATGCCAGTTTCTGTTCGCCAGTATAAGCGTCTCGAAGTCTACTACAGGTCTAGCAGAATTTGTCTTGGCAGTTATGTTCAACTTTTTGAGATACAGTCAATTTTCTGCATCAAGGTATTTTAGTCACTGGCCATGGCTGAAAGTAGTGATGTATTCCGTATGTTGGCTGTTGAGGATAAGTTGGATGGTACCAACTACCCATTATGGGCTTATATGATGCGACATGTATTGGTTGCAAAAGGATTGTGGAACATTGTGCAGGGTGTTGAAAGACATCCTGTTACACCTGTAACAAAGGGTACTGCAAATACAAGTGCTGGAGCTGATAAAGATGGTGTCGAAGATGATATTGTGTAGATTCCTGTTCGTGTTGTTGTTTCTGTTGCACCTACTGCAAAGCAGATTCGTTGGGATGGCAGAGATGCCCAGGCACATGCATTGATAGCTTTGTCTGTCAAACGTGCTATTATTCCTCATATTCGCTCTTGCAGAACAGCTAAGGATGCTTGGGATACACTTACCACATTGTACCAAGCTAGGAATGAGGCTCCTGTTGCTTACCTCCGAAAACAGTTGGAGAGTGACCACATGAATGAAGGTGATTCTATGGACACTTTCCTAACAAAGATCAAAGACTTGAAGGAACGGTTGATTTCTGCTGATGAGGTTATACAGAATAGCTCTCTTGTGCAAACCGTTCTGAATGGTCTTCCTTATTCATATCAGAGTTTTGCTTCTACTGTTCGGTTGATGATGAAAGGCAATCCAAATGCCTTGTCATTTGAGGAGTTAGTCTCTATTCTATTGCAAGAAGGTCAGCCGAGGCAGAACAGGTCCATTATGCGTGTTGCAGATCAAGCTTTCCTCGCCAGTCAGAAGGGCAAAGGAAAATGGAGTTCTTCTACTAGTAAGCAAAAATCTGCAAATGCTGCACATTGGAAGAACCAAGACAAAGATGAGAAAAAATCAGAAAAGCAAAAATTGTTTTGTAAGTATTGTAAACGGAATGATCATATCATAAAGAACTGTCCAAAACTAGCTGCAAAAGAGGCAAAGAAGAAAGAGGCTGGAATGGTTGTTGCAGAAGCCTCTACACCAAAAACAGTCTGCTAATCTTGTGCAGGAAGAAGAATGGGCATTCACTACTGTTTGCAGTTTTGACCCTTCTTCTCATGAGGAGTGCATGTCTACAATAGACTCAGATGTTTCGTACTTTGACAGTGGGGCGACCAAAACATATTACCTCGCAGCGCAATTTCTTCTCTTCACTCGAGCCTGCCCCTATAGGTAATACTGTTACATGCGCCAACAACTCCTCTTATCATGTTATGGGAGTTGGTAAGATCATTTTGACTACTGCTGATGGTAGTCCTTTCACTTTGTCAGATGCTTTATTTGTGCCAGGGATCAAGAAGAATATGTTATCGGTTTTTGCATTAACCAAGATTGTCTTGGTCGTGAAATTTGTTGATGACAGATGTACAGTTCATGATCTGTCAAATGGCGATGTTATTATTGCTTCTGGCATTTTATGTCGTGGGTTGTATAAGCTCATAGACTATGAAAGATTTGAAAATGATTTGGCATGTGCAATAAATGATTCTCACGCTATGTCAGATGCAAAGCTTTGGCATGCACGCTTTGGTCATCTGAATTTTGCTAGTTTGCTACGCCTACAGAAATCTGAAATGGTGTCCTCTTTGCCCAAACTTGAGGCACCTGGAAAACATGTTTGTGAGGCTGTATTTTGGGCAAAATGCAGCGTTCCTCCTTTCCAAAAGATGGTTCAATTCGGGCTACACACAAATTGCAGCTTGTACATAGTGATGTTTGTGGTCCTATGCAGACACCCTCTTTTGGAAATTACCTTTACTTCGTGACTTTCATTGATGATTTTTCCCGGCATGGATGGGTATATCCACTCGAAGAAAAGTCCGAAGTGTTCATGTGCTTTAAACAGTTTTTGGTTTTGGCTGAAAATATGTCAGTATGTAAAATGGGAACCCTCCGTTCTGATCGAGGGGGGGAATATATGTCTTCTGATTTTAATGCATTTCTGGCTGAATGTGGGATAAAACACCAATGTATAGTGCCGTATACACCTCAACAGAATGGAGTTGTTGAACAAAAGAACAGGTTACTCATGGAGATGGCGAGGTGCATGGTCAAGAGTCACGCTTTACCACATAGTTTCTGGCTTGAGGCTATCATGTGTGCAGCATATGTACTGAACAGGTGTCCCACTAAAGCACTGCAATCTATCACTCCATACGAGCCTTGGCATGATCGCAAGCCATCTGTTGCTCATCTGCATGTTTTTGGTTGTTTGTCATATGCACTAGTGCTTGAACAACATCGCTAGAAATTTGGATGATAAGGCAGTAAAATTTTTTTTTGTTGGGTACAGTTCTGAAAGTAAAGGCTATCGTCTGTATCATCCACAGACTAAACGCATTCTGGTTAGCCGTGATGTTGTCTTTGTGGAAGATGCTATTTAGCCATTGCTTTCATGTACTAAGGAGACATTTGTTAGCTCCAAAGACATGTATGATACTTTGATGCCTCTTTTTACAGGTGGACAGTCTAGTGCTGATCCTAATGAGGCAACTTCTCAGCCTTTGAAGGTTTCATATGATGATGCAGATCATTCCATTTCTGATGCAGATTTACATGATGCACTTATTGATGAGAGAGCTTATATTGAGCAGGCAAAAACTATGCCAATTTGGCTGGTGCAGACTTTGCATCACAGCAAATTAGATGCACCTTTGTCATATCGTACTCGTTCAGGCTCTCATAGTGCCTCCTTTGCATCAGATTGCTATGATATCGTTGTGTCTAGTCTCTGTGATGAGAATGAGCCTGTTTCTTTTGTTGAAGCACATAATTCAGAAAATTGGATGGCTGCTATGCAATCTGAATATGATGCTATAATGAAGAATGGTACATGGTCTTTATGTGACTTGCCTCCTGGCAAGAAGGCCATTGGCACTAAGTGGGTATACAACCTGACCGGTAAACCTGATGGTACAATTGACAGGTATAAGGCTAGGCTTGTTGCAAAGGGTTATGCGCAAGAAAGAGGCATTGACTTTGATGAAACCTTTGCACCCACATGCCGTATGACTACTGTTCAAAGCATTTGTGCACTTGCAGCCCATCATGGTTGGAATGTACATCAGTTGGACATTAAAACAGCATTTCTGAATGGTGACTTGCATGAAGAAGTGTATGTTTTTCAGCCCCGTGGCTTTGTGCAGAAAGGACATGAAAACCAGATGTGCAGGTTAAAGAAGGCATTATATGGTTGAAAGCAAGCACCACGTGCTTGGTATGAGAAGATACATGCCTATCTGGTTGCACATGGTTTTGAGAACAGTCCAACTAAAAGCACCTTATATGTTAAGCGTTCAAGGCTGATTTGCATGCCTCATTTGAGATGTCTGATTTGGGGCATTTGCATCACTATTTGGGCATTCAGTTTATGCAAGTTGATGGTGGAATGGCTTTGTGTCAAACGAAATATATTGACACATTATTGCAGCATTTTGGCCTTGAAGACTGTAAGCCTATTGCCACTCCTATGGAGACAGGTTTATGATTGAGTCTTCATGATGTTGGAGATGCATTTGATGTTGTTCTCTATCAGCAGGCTGTTGGATGCTTGATTTACTTATGCATTACTCGGCCAGATATTCAGTTTGCTGTCTCAGAGATGAGCAGGTTTATGTATTGCCCAGGAGTCACGCATTGGAAGGCGGTTAAGCGCATCTTTCACTACTTGAGTGGTACTCGGCTACTTGGGTTGTTTTATCCCAAGGGGGGATCACTACCGCTAGATTTGCATGCTTTTTCTGACTCAGATTGGGCTGGTTGCTATGACACTCGTGTGTCCACTAGTGGTTTTTGCTTCATGCTTGGTAGCTCATGTATATCTTGGTTGAGCAAGAAGCAGCCTACTCTGGCCACTTCTAGTTGTGAGGTTGAGTATAGGGCAGCTTTCACAGCGACTGTTGAGTGTATGTGGTTCAAACGCCTTATGGCTGATTTGGGTGTTGGCCAGTCTTCTGCCACCACCATCTTCAGTGACAGTCAGAGCGCATTGGCAGTTGCAAGGAACCCTGTGTTCCATGCTCGCACTAAGCACATTGAGGTGCATTATCACGATGTCAGGGAGAGGTTCTCTGCTGGGGAGATCAGCTTGGCATATGTGCCCACGCAGGAGAACATTGCATACCTTTTCACGAAGTTTCTGCCTAGGGAGAAGTTTGAAGCTTTCCGCAAAGCTTTGGGCTTACTTCCTTTTGTGGAGTGATTTCCACATAGCTTGGCACTTCCTCATACATGAGTGCCAGCTCCTTGTTCACCCCATCACTCCCAGGGGAGATTTGTTGATATATTTAGGTAGTGATGTGTGTGAACACACTAGGACCGTCGGGGCACTTTTTTCCCTCTTTAGGAGGTTTTTTTCCCCTGGCTTGTATATACGCCTATTGCCCTAATGAGCTACTTATCTTTTGTACATTCTCTAGTAATACATTCAGTATTGTGTGTTGTGCTCCAAGCTTCTTCTTCTTCCTTGTGTTGTTCGCGTGCTTTCGCAGACGTCTAACTCCAACATCAGGTACAGTTGCTGCATTTAATTTCCAGTAGTCCACGCATATCCGTAATTGCTTATTCTTCTTAGGAACTATGACAATAGGGGAAATCCATTCCGCATGCTCGATTGGGACAATAAACCAAACCTTCAACAATCGATCCAGTTCTGGTTTGACCTGGGCCGCATAGTTAGGATTCATCCTATAGCTTGGTTGTTTAATAGGCCGAGCATCTGGTTTCAGCATAACCCTATGTTGATAGATATGCGGGTTCAACCCCTTCATATCCCAGTAATCCCATGCAAACACATCAGAGAATTCACGTAGCAATTGCAACAAGTAATCTTGGAAGGTCTCTGATAGTCTCGCCTTAATTTTTATTGGTCGTGGGTTGGTTTGATCACCTAAGTTGTAGGTAACCAATTGATCTTCCGGTACCTAGAACTGTCGGGGCATGGCAAAGTCGTCACCTGACTGAAGCAATTGTTGTAGCATCATATCATCCAAGGTTTTTGCTACACTTGCTTCGGGTTCACCGGTTAATGGTACTACCGTACATGCTGCAGGACTCCAGTGATCAGCCACCGTTTGTGAGTCCATAGTTCCGAGTGCCAGCAGATCCTTGTTGGCTTTGAGAAAAGCTTCCTCTTCATCATCTGAAAGACCATACAACATGTGTACAGGTTCGGCTACATAAGGTCGTGCATGCAAGTCGCAAGGCTTCATGTCGTCCAGTGGAACAACATATTTGCGGTGGTTATTCTTAAAAATCAATTCTTGCGCTGACCAATCCTATACTACCTTAGCTTGCTTTAACCATGGTCATCCAAAGAGTAGGTTATAGTCAAGACTAGAGTCGGGTAGTTCCAGAACAACAAAGGTCATTTTAAAGATAGCTCCTTGAAGAGTAATAGGAATATCCCGCACCAATCCAACCGGATGAACTCAAGACTGATCAGCCATTCAGACAAAAAATGGGACAGGTTCAATTTGTGTCCATCCCATCCGTTGACAAAGTGCTGTCATTGAAATGTTGACACCAACACCTCCATCAATTAACACTTGAGTGATTTTGTGATTCTTATATCAGATCATAATCAAGGGCACCATATGATCCACCGTCAGATAGAGTTCAGGCTGAATTGTGGCTGTTGAAGGAGCACATGAAGATCCTAGACTGACCTATTGCTGGAACTGTTGGCGCACGCTAGGGACCAAAGCCAATAGTTGTCCCAATGGCAGTGTAATAGATGCCTTGGATAAGACATCCCATACCAGATAAAATTTTGTTGTTTCTGGTGCGGTGTCTGGTGGGGACTCCGGTACTCTTTGGGTCGAGTTTCTACCTTCTGATACTGTCTGCGGTATACTTTGCTGCGTCACCAGAACTGGATCAGGAAAAATAGTTTGCTCCTAGGTTGCCCACTTACTTGCTTTAGTAAACACCTTCTGCTGTTCACAAATTCTAGGTTCAAAAATCTCTACAACCGGCTGTAATTGCTTTCTTGAGCATGTTTGCACTGTTGCTGTTTGAGTGTCAACTGTTGAAGTGTACACCATGTTCGTCATCGGGTGTTGTCGTTCCTTTTTCTTTTTATCATACTCGGCCGCATCTTTATAGTACCTACGGATATGCCATATTTCACCAATGACATTTAAGTGGTGGAATAGATGCACCTTCACCTGTTGTACCCGCATTCCACTGAGTTTGTCCAAAGTTAGTTGACGGTGCTCCTCTATATTTCTTGTATCCTTGGTAAGGAGTATTCCTCATTTGTGGTGGTACGTAGTGATAGGTCGATTGCCCTTGTTCCTGGATGATAGCATTGATAGCCGCTCTACTCTGTACCTTTGCGTTATAGGGACAAGTCTCCGTAGTATGGTCCGTGGTGTGGCAAATAGCAACGTACATCTGATTCAGAGTGCATGCGGAGCTAGTGTGTCCTGTGTTTTTACATTTAGTTTAGTAAATTTGTTTCAAAGGATCCTGGTTTGAATGCTTGGACATCTTCAACCACTCTAAATCTTCAGTGAATCCACCCACTTTATTTTCTAACTGTAAAGCCATTGCAATTATGGCATCCAGGGTCATTCCTCCCACACAACATATAATCATGATCTGTTTCAATTGGGGATTTAATCCATTTATGAACCACTAAGTAGTAACGTCGTCTGGTAAATTGGCATGCGCTGGTGGCAACTGTCGTAAATGAGTCCGAAATAGAGTGGCATAGTCTTGGACATTCTGGTGTGGCTTCTGCCTGTTATTCTGTAGATAATAAAAAATTTCTACTGGGTTTTTCTTTAACCAAAATCATTGCAGAACACGTCATCATACTGCCAAAAATGATTCAAGTCATACTCGATTAACTAGCGAGCAGCTTCATTGACTAAGGTTGACTGGAACACAATGACTTTATAAGCACGGTCTGTTGAGTAATTCAAAACTGCATAATTAATTTCAAATGTCTGCACATGCACGTCGGGATCATCTCCCAAAAAACCTCCAAATTTTGTATATGTGACTCCGACCGATACCGGACACGGTGGAATAATCTGTTGTTGTTGTTGTTGTTGTTGTTGTTGTTGTTGTTGTTGTTGTTGTTGCTGCTGCTGTTGTTGTTGATGATGGGAACTACTCATGTTGCCTGAACTTTGGGGACAGATTTCTTGATATTCCTGACCCCTATGGTCACTTTGCCAACTTTTCGGTCCAAAAATGTCTTTGAACCGATTACTTAACTCAAAATCTAGCATCCCTTTCTCAACCTTAGTATCGAGGTTGGCTAGAATTGCACCTAAAAATGGTGAATGCAGTAAATTCTTGCCGAACAGAACCACAGTATCACCGAAAAGCACCGAATTGTCATCGGAGAGCACCGAATTGTCACCAAAGAGCACCAAATTGTCACCGAAAATCACCGAATTATCTCAAGACAATGCTGAATTGTCACCGAACAGCGTCGAAATACCACCAAGAACTAACATACTACCTTCAGAATGTACTCGACTGTCACCAAAACACACCGGATTACCACCGCATTCTACTGAACTGCTTTTGCACATCACCGAACCGCCACTGGAATTGCCACTTGCTTGTTGAATTGAACCTTCTACAACTAAACTTGATTGTTCTTCACTTCTACCACCAGAGGATGTTCCTAACAAATTCGGAACTTCCCAGGGATGTGGATCATTTTGATATTTGGGATAAGATTCACCGGAACATGTTACTAGCATATATCAAAGGATTCGTCTTCGAGTCTTAACCTTCTTCTTCAACTGGCTACTCCATTTCCCACAGACGGCGCAAGTGTTAAACTTTATTGTTTAATCTGTTATCAAATTATGGGTTCTTGGGATGGTTAGGGGTCTGTAAAACAGAGGTCTTGTTTGTATTTTTCCACTTATACACATTCAGGTATATACTACTTCACAGAATTAATGCGTTGAATTATATTATCCTGCAACTACTGTCTGGTTGCATATCACCACATTCTTCAACACACAATACTTAACTGTGCAGTACAATGATCTTCATCGCAATACGTCTACGTGCACTTTATTAAGTCACCGCAATGTCGATCACTTAATACTTCATCAATGACTTAATTAATCACCGAACTTAATTATCAGAAAGATAGATAACAAAGTACTCAAAATATGAAGAATACACGTTCCGCTACACTTCAGGCATTCGCCCAGACTAACAGTCGGCGACATACCTTCTGTTTCACGTACGCTTCCTTTATTAATCAAAGGGTACAACTAATGTGCTACACCCTTTCGGTATGCATGCGACTTTTCAGGGTTTCATATTACATTCCGACGGCTCACATGATACAAACGATAACCTTTACTTTCAGAATTTTACCCAACAAAAATACATTTCACTACTTTATCATCCAATTTCCTACGATGTTGTTCAGGCACTAATGCATATGCCAAACAACCAAAAACATGCAGATGAGCAATAGATGTCTTGCGACCATGCCAAGCCTCATATGGAGTGATAGACTGCAGTGCTTTAGTGGGACACGTATTAAGTCTGACCCTTGACCATACACCTTGCCATCTCCATGAGTGACATGTTCTTCTAATCAGAAACTCCATTCTGTTGAGGTGTATATGGCACTATACACTAATGTTTTATCCCATGTTCAGCCAGAAATGCATTAAAGTCAAAAGACATATATTCCCCCCCTCGATCAAAATGCAGGGTGTCCATTTTACATGCTAACAGGTTTTCAACCAAAATCGAAAACTGTCTAAAGCACATAAACACTTTGGACTTTGCTTTCAGTGAATATACCCATGCATGTCTCGAAAAATCATCAATGAAATTCACGAAGTAAAGATAGTTTCCAAAAGAGGGTGTCTGCATAGGACCACAGACATCACTGTGAACAAGCTACAATTTCTATGTAGCTCGAACAGAACCATCTTTTGGGAATGAGGAACGCTGCATTTTGCCCAAAATACAACCTTCACATACATGTTTACCAGGTGCCTCAAGTTTGGGCAAAGAGGACACCATTTCAGATTTCTACAAGTGTAGCAAACTAGCAAAATTCATATTACCAAAGTGTGCATGCCAAAGCTTTGCATCTGACATAGCCTAAGAATCATGTACTGCACATGTTGAATCATTCAGAGATCTTTCATAGTCTATGAGCTTATACAACCCAGGACATAAAATGCTAGAAGCAATAATCACATTGCCATTTGAGAGATGACGAACTGTACAACTGTCATCAATAAATTTCACAACCAAGCCAATCTTGGCTAAAGCTAAAACGGATATCAGATTCTTCTTGATCAATGGTACAAATAAAGCATTTGACAAAGTGAAAGAACTACCATCAACAGTAGTCAGAATGATCTTACCAACTCCCATGAGAGGATAAGAGGAGTTGTTGGTGCATGTGACAGTATTCCCTGTAGGGGCAGGCTCTAGTGAAGAGAAGAAACTATGCTCAGAGGTAATATGTTTGGTTGCCCCATTATCAAAGTACCAAAAATCTGAGTCTACTACAGACATGCACTACTCATGAGAAGATGGGTCAAAATTGCAAACAGTAGTAAACACCCATTCTTCATCCTACACAAGATTAGCAGACTCTGTTTTCGGTGTAGAGGCCTCTGCATTAACCATTCCGGCCTCTTTCTTCTTTGCCTCTTTAGCATCCAGTTTTGGATAGCTCTTGATGACATTACCATTTGCTTTACAATATTTTCAAAACAATTTCTGCTTTTCTGATTTCTTCTCATCTTTGTCTTCCTTCTTTGATTGTGCAGAATTAGCAGATTTTTGCTTACTAGTAGAAGAGCTCCATTTTCCTTTGCCCTTCTGACTAGCCAGGAAAGCTTGATCTACAACATGCATATTAGACATGTTCTACCTAGACTGATCTTCCTGCAACAAAACATAAACTAGCTCTTCAAATGTTAAGGCATTTGGATTGCCTTTCATCATCAAAGGAAGAGTAGAAGCAAAACTCTGACATGAGTCGAGAAGACCATTCAGAGCAGTCTGCACAAGTGAACTGTCAGGAAGGACTTCATCCCAACTGTTCCTTCAAATCCTTGATCTTTGTCAGAAAACTATCCATAGAATCACCTTCATTCATGTGCTCACTCTCGAACCTTTTTCAGAGGTAAGCAACACGAGCCTCATTCCTAGCCTAGTACAATGTGGTAAGTGTATCCCAAGAATCCTTAGCTATTCTGCAAGAGTGAATGTGAGGAATAATGGCACATTTGACAGACAAAGCTATCAATGCATGTGCCTAAGCATCTCTACCGTCCCAACAAATTTGCTATGTAGTAGGCACAATAGAAACAACAACACGAATAGGAATCTGTAGAATATCACCATCTTCGACACCATGTGCATCAGCTTCAATACCTGTATTCTTAGTACCTGTGTTCGTAGGTATAATAGGACGTTTTTCAACACCCTACACAATATTCTACAATCCTTTTGTGACCAATACATGATGCATCATATAAGCCCACAATGACAATTGGTACCATCCAACTTATCCTCAACAGCCAACATACGGAATACATCACTGCTTTCACCCATGGCCACCGACTAAAATACCTTGATGAAGATAAATGACTGTATCTAAAAAAGTTGAATAGAACTACCCAAATGAGTTCTGCTAGACCTGTCGTAGACTTCAAGATGCTTATACTGGTGAATCGAACTTGGTATATACCTTTGGCAGAAAAAACAAAATAGCCTGCACAAGCACTGCGATAGTGGGTTCAAAGGTGAAAAAGAGCTCAAATTGCCATTTCAGCACCACAAAGTGAAGCAATTTTGATCTCTAATCACCCTGAGTATGCATACCAAATTTCTTGCGATTCTGAGACTGAAATCGGAGGAGTGTCCACGATGCCCTAGATGAAGCAGAAACATGCTCTTATATCGATTGTTGGAGTTAGATGTCTGGGAAAGCACGTGAACAACACAAGGAAGAAGAAGAAGCTTGGAGCACAACACACAATACTGAATGTATTACCACTAGAATGTACAAAGATAAGTGGCCCGTTAGGGCAATAGGCATATATACAAGCCGGGGGGAAAAACCTCCTAAAGAGGGAAAAAAGTGCCACGGTGGTCCTAGAGTGTTCATACACATCACTACCTAAATATATCAACAAGATTTAAATGCTTTGGTGGGACATCATTTAGTACATATGTTGCACACATAGCAACCTCGAACAACAAGCTATGTGGTAAAGCCCCACTTTTTGACCATACAACTTGCCATTTCCATGAGAGACATGTTCTTTCTCTCAACAAATTCATTTTTTTGAGCTATAGACAACACTATACAATGATGTTTTATCCTACCCTCAATGTGAAATACATTGAACTCAGAAGACATATATTCTCTCCTTGATCAGAATGGAGGGTGCCCATTTTACATGCTGATAAATTTTCAACCATAACCAAGATTTATTTAAAGCACATAAAAACTTTGGACTTCATGTTCCATGCATAAACTGATGCATACCTAGAAAATTCATCAATGAAAGTCACAAAGTATAGGTAATTCCCAAATAAAGGTGTCTACATAGGATTATAGATATCATTGTGAACAAGCTATAGTTTTTGTGCAGCTCTAACTCAACCATATTTAGGAAAAGAATGCTACATTTTAACCAAAATACAAACCTTGGACACTTGCTTGGAAGGTAGCTCAAGTTTGGGAAGAGAGGATACCATTTCAGAGTTTTGTAGGTGAAACAAACTAGCAAAATTCAGATGATCAAAGCGTGCATGCTAGAGTTTTACATCTAAAATAGCTTGAGAATCATGGATTGCACATGTTGAATCATTCTCAAATTTTGAATAATCTATGAGCTTATATAACCTAGGGCATCAAATTCGAGAAGAAATATAACCATTTGAGAGATCATGAACTATACATCTATCATCAACAAATTTAACAACCAAGCAATCTTTGCTAGCGCTGAAATTGAAAAAGAGAAACTTCATCCTTGGCATATATAAAGCATCTAGCAATGTGAAAGAACTACCATCATACTCGCAAAAGTATTTGTGATTTTATGTTTTCTTGTCATCTTTTTCTTTATTCTTTGACTCTACATCATTAGCAAATTTTTGCTTACTTATAGATGAACTCCATTTACGTTTGCCTTTTTTACTAGCTAAGAAAGCTTGTTATGTAACACGCATAATTGAAACATGTTTCATCTAAACTAGTCTTTGTGCAACAAAATAGAGACTAACCTTCAAATGTTAAGGCATTTGGATTGTCTTTCATCATCGATCAAATAGTAGAAGCAAAAATCTAATAAGAATCTAGAAAAATATTAAGAATATTTTGCAAAACTATACTATTTGGTAAAATTCAATCAACAAAAATTAACGACCCCTTCAAATCCTTGATCTTTGTTAGAAAAGTTTCCATTGAATCTCCTTCATTCATATGCTCACTCTCTAATTGTTTTTCAAAGTAAGCAACATGAGCCTCATTTCTTGCCTAGTATAGTGTCATAAGAGTATCCCAAGCATCTTTTTTTATTCTGCAAGATTGAACATAAGGGATAATGGCATGTTTGATAGACAAATCTATCAATGCATGTTTATGTGCACTTTTGCCATCAAAACAAAGTTTCTATGTAGTATGTGCAATAGGAACTATAGCAGGACTAAGAAATTGAAGATCATAATCTTCAAAAACATCCACATCACCTACCATCATTGTATTTGCAAGTGTAGTAGGATGAATTTCAACACCCTGCACAATATTCCACAAGCTTGTTCCAACCAATATATGAAACCTATTGTATACCCACAATGGGTAATTAGAATCATCCAAGTTATCCTCAACGACCAACATATAGAATACATCATTGCTTTCAACCATGTCTAATGACTATATACTCTCAATAGAAAATTGATTGTATCTTGAAAATGTTGAACAAAGAAACCCAATCAGCTCCACTATGTCATGGACAAGAAAACCATTTTAAAACTTAGATTCCATGTGAATTTCTATATCTCATTTTTGGTTCATAATTTTTTATAAGCTAATACTTCCATTGCATTTAGAACGTGCCAACAAGATAGATTGTCTATTTGCCTGATTGTGATACTTGAAGGTCTTGTTTTGAGTTAATGACATCATTGATGACATCATCAATTTTTAATCACCCTAGAACCACCCTTGGAAACCTATATAAGGAGGGTTGGCCACATATATTCTCACTCTTGTGGATGCCAGTCTTGGGAGCTCAAGGAGTCATGACCACCAAGTAAGTACTCTCCAAGTTTCAGTTAGAGTTCTAGTTTTGTCCTTTGTTCTAGTCTTATCTAGTCTTGTATAGTGGCCAATTTGTCTTGTCCTATTGTAATCTTGTAGTATGAGATCTTGTCGAGTTATTTCTTGTATATAGTTCATCTCCTTGAAGGGAGTTCCCATAATCCAAATATCTTGCTTCATAGCTACGATCCCAGGTTGTGGGATCTCCTGGATCATTTCTAGTCCAATTATCCATACCTATCAGTCCTGAGGTATGGGACGTCTTGTATCAGTTATATATTCTTGTATTATTTTCCTTACGTGTGTGATCTTGTAATAAAAATTGATATTCTAAAATCTTGTCTCGTCTTCTCAGAGGGCACAATCTAGTGCTCCCCTTTGCATTTTGGCAAGACTACCTTCATCAAGACAAGGCACCATGGAGATTATTCGTGAAGAAATATTTTCTCCACTTAAATTTATTCAACAAGTCCAAAAGATATGAGAAAACCAACAAAGGATTCAAATGAAGAATATTCAAGACGTAATCATAGAACTTCAAAGGCGAATCCAAGAGTTGCAAATCATTGCAAATCAATCTTCTTCAAGTATCCCCATGATAACTAACATGTAGAAACATCCAAAAGTGAGCATGCCAAAGAAATTTAATGGGACAAGATCAAAGTTTCAAGGATTTCTGCAACAAGTGAAACTATTCATAAGGATGCAACCAAACAGGTACCTAGATGATGCTTCTCAAGTAGGACTCATAAGAACTCTATTATATGCCCCTACTCTTTCATGGTTTGCACCTATCCTTGAGAAGGATATGAATATTTTGTAGTATTTGAAGGCCTTTGTATGAGAGTTCACATATTTTTTTGGAGATACGAATTGTTCACGTGTTGTCGAAACAAAGCTAAGGAAGCTACATCAAGGAAATAGGCTTGCTTCTACGTATGCATGAGAATTCAAACAAATGATGTGTGATCTCACATGGCACGAGGATTATTTTATCAACTAATTTCGATGGGGCTTACATGATGATATCAATGGCCTCATGCTAACCATGCCCAAGATAAAATCTTTGAATCAATTCATGAATCAATCAATTGATTGTAATAGTAGGTTGTTCGAGAGAAAGCAAGAGTATAAAACTTCTATTAGAGATCAAGATTACAATTTTATCTATGTTTCACAACAACATATGTTGGAATAAGCTCAACTAGTGTTGGAATTAGACATCTGCGAAAGCATGCGAACAACACAAGGAAGATGAAGCAGCTTGGAGCACAACACACAATACTAAATGTATTACCACTAGAATGTACAAAGATAAGTAACCCATTAGGGCTATAGATGTATATAAAAGCCAAGGGAAGAAAACCTCCTAAAGAGGGAAAAAAGTGCCCCGGTGGCCCTAGGGTGTTCACACGCAAAACTGCCAAAATATATCAAAAAATCACCCCTAGGAGTGATGCGGTGAACATGGAGCTATTCGGTGGCACGAAGCTTGCACTCATGTATAAGGAAGTGCCAAGCTATGTGGAATCAATCCACAAACGGAAGTAAGCCTAAAGCTTTGTGGAAAGCTTCAAACTTCTCCCTAGGTAGAGCCTTTGTGAAAAGGTCTGCAATGTTCTCATGCATGGGCAAATATGCCAAGCTGATCTCTCCAGCATAGAACCTCTCCCTGACATAATGATAATCCACCTCAATAAGCTTAGTGTGAGCATGGAACATAGGGTTTCTTGCAATTGCCAATGTGCTTTGACTGTTAGTAAAGATGGTGGTGGTAGAAGATTGACCAACACCCAAATCAGCCATGAGGCATTTGAGCCACACACACTTGACAGTCACTATGAAAGCTTCCCTAAACTCAACCTCACAACTAGAAGTGGCCACAGTAGGCTGCTTCTTTCTCAACCAAGATATACATGAGCTACCAAGCATGAAGCAAAAGCCACTAGTCAACACACGAGTGTCATAGCAACTAGCCTAATCACTATCAGAAAAAGCATGCAAATCTTGTAGTAGTGATCCCCTCTTGGGATAAAACAAAACAAGTAGCTAGCTACCACTCAAGTAGCAAAAAATGCACTTAACTACTTTCCAATGCTTGACATGTGGGCAATGCATAAACCTGCTCATCTGTGACATAGCAAACTGAATATCTCGCCGAGTAATGCATAAGTAAATCAAACATCCAACAACCTCTTGATCGAGAACAACATCAAATGCATCTCCAGCATCATGAAGACTCAATCGTAAACTTCTCTCCATAGGAGTGGCAATAGGTTTGCAATGTTCAAGGCCAAAACACTGCAATAATGTGTCAGTATATTTTGTTTGACACAAAGCTATTATGCCATCAACTTGCATAAATTGAATGCCCAAATAATGATGCAAATGCCCCAAATCAGACATCTCCAATGAGGTTTGCAAATCAGCCTTGAAATCAGCAATATGATTCTCATGAGGACCAGTGAGCAACATGTCATCAACATACACAACAATGATAAGAAGCACATCATTTGCATGCTTAACATATAAGGTGCTCTTAGTTGGAATGGTCTCAAAACCATGTGCAATCAGATAGGCATGTATCTTTTCATACCAAGCACATGGTGCTTGCTTTAAACCATATAATTCCTTCTTTAGCCTGCACACCTAGTTTTCATGCCCTTTTTGCACAAAGCCATGGGGGTGAAAAGCATACACTTCTTCATGCAAGTCACCATTTAGAAATGTAGATTTAATGTCGGACTAATGTACATTCCAACCATGATGAGTTGTAAGTGGAGAGATGCTATGAACAATAGTCATTCGGCAAGTAAGAGCAAAGGTCTCATCAAAATTAATGCCTCTTTCCTAAACATAACCCTTTGCAACAAGCCTAGCTTTATACCTGTCAAATGTACCATCAGGCTTACGCTCCAACTTGTATACCCACTTAATGCCAATGGCCTTCTTGCCAGGAGGCAAGTCACATAAAGACCAAGTACCATTTTTCATGATAGCATCATATTCTAATTGCATAGCAGCCATCCAATTTTCAAAATTTTGTGCTTCATCAAATGAAATAGGCTCATTCTCATCACAGAGACTAGAAGGAGCCATAGCATAGCAATCTAATGTGAAAGAGGCACTATGAAAGCCTGACCGAGTACAATATGGTAGGGGTGCATCTAATTTACTGTCACGCAAAGTTTGCACTAGCCATTTAGGCATAGTTATTGCCTCCTCAATATCAACTCTCTCATCAACAAGTGCATCATGTAAATCTACATCAAAAATGGAATGATCTGCATCATCACATGAAACCTGAAAAGGCTAAGAAGTTGCCTCAATAGGACCAGCACTAGACTATCCATTTGTAAAAACAGGTAGCAAAGTATCATACATTTCTTTGGAACTAACAGATGTCTCCTTAGTACATGAAAGTAGTGGCTGAATAGCATCTTCCACAAAAGTAGCATCACAACTAACCAAAACGTGTTTAATCTGTGGATGATACAGACGATAGCCTTTGCTTTTAGAATTGTACCCAACAAAAATACATTTCATAGCTTTATCATCCAAATTCCTATGATGTTGTTCAGGCACTAATGCATATGCCAGACGACAAAATACATGCAGGTGAGCAATAGATGGCTTACGACCAGGCCAAGCCGCATGTGGAGTGATAGGCTACAATGCTTTAGTGGGACATGTTGATATATTTAGCTAGTGATGTGTGTGAACACTCTAGGACTACCGAGGCACTTTTTTCCCTCTTTAGGAGGTTTTTTCCCCTGGCTTGTATATACGCCTATTACCCTAATGGGCTACTTATCTTTGTACATTCTAGTGGTAATACATTTAGTCTTGTGTGTTGTGATCCAAACTTCTTCTTCTTCTTCGTGCTATTTGCGTGCTTCCACAGACGTCTAACTCCAACAATTGGTATTAGAGCAGGTCGCCGCTTCATCTAGGGCATTGTTGACACCTCTCCGGTTGCAGAATCAAAATTGCACAAAATTTGGTGAGCATACTCAGGGTGTTTCAAAGATCAAAATTGCTTTGTTCTGTGGTGCCAAAATCACGCCCTGAGCTCGTTTCAACCTCCGATTGTCTTATCCCAAGGGGGGATCTCTATCACCAGATTTGCATGCTTTTTTTTACTCTGACTGGGCTAGTTGCTATGACACTCATGTGCCCACTAGTGGTTTTTGATTCATACTTGGTAGCTCATGCATATCTTGGTTGAGCAAGAAGCAGCCTACTATGGCCACTTCCAGTTGTGAGGTTGAGTATAGGACAACTTTCACAGCGACTGTTGAGTGTGGGTGGCTCAGATGCCTTATGGCTAATTTGGGTGTTGGTCAGTCTTCTGCCACCACCATCTTCACTAACAGTTGGAGTGCATTGGCAGTTGTGAGGAACCCTGTGTTCATTATGTTAGGGAGAGGTTCTCTGTTGGAGAGATCAGCTTGGCATATGTGCCCACGCAGGAGAAAATTGTAGACCTTTTCATGAAGGCTCTGCCTAGGGAGAAGTTTGACACTTTCTGCAAAGCTTTGGGCTTACTTCCTTTTGTGGATTGATTCCACATAGCTTGGCACTTCCTTATACATGAGTGTTAGCTCCTTGTTCACCGCATCACTCCCAAGGGGGATTTGTTGATATATTTAGGTAGTGATGTGTGTGAACACTCTAGGACCGTCGGGGCACTTTTTTCCCTCTTTAGGAGGTTTTTTCCCCCAGCTTGTATATATGCTTATTGGCCTAATAGGCTACTTATCTTTGTACATTCTAGTCGCAATACATTCAATCTTGTGTGTTATGCTCCAAGCATCTTCTTCTTCCTCGTGTTGTTCGGGTGCTTCCGCAGACGTCTAACCCGATAGGACACCTGTTAAGTACATATGCTGCACACATGACAACCTCAAGCCAAAAACTATGTGGTAAAGCATGACTCTTGACCATACACCTCACCATCTCCATAAGTGACCTATTCTTTCATTCAATAACTCCATTCTATTGATGTGTATATGACACTGTACATTGATGTTTTATCCCACATTCAGCCAAAAATGCATTAAAGTCAGAAGACATATATCCCCCCCTCGATCAGAACTAAGGGTGCCTATTTTACATGTTGGCAAATTTTCAGCCAAAACCAAAAAGTGTTTGAAGCACATAAACACTTCAGACTTTGCTTTCAAATGGATATACCCATGCATGGTTGCAAAAATCATCAATGAAAGTCATGAAGAAAAGATAGTTTAGGTGCAAAAGTTTTCTCGTAGTCAATGACATATTGTTACACATATCCTTTGACAACCAATCTAGCTTTGTAGCTATCAATGCTACAATCTAACTTTCTTTTAATCTTATAAACCTAGTTTGTACCATTCTTATGTATGGAATCCATTTTTTATTACATAGCACTCATCCAATGTGGATCATCACACGAAGGTTCAAAAGTAAGTGGCTCTTCATTAAATGTTATTGCAAGAAGAGAATAATCAGTAAAATGACTTGATGCATGGTGAGAGTTTGATCTTGTTCTACCAAGTAAAGGTGCACTGAATTTATTGTCCTGGAAAGTTTGTTTCAACCACTTTGGCATAGTTTGTGCACTCTTGATATACATGTGTTCATTATATAATACATCATCAATATGTATATCATGTGTGGTCTAAATTTCATGCTCATTTTCATCCATATGTGGCTAGAAATTTCTAGCAATTCTAACCATGTTTGGCTAGAAAATTTACAACCATGCTTGGCTAGAAATTCTCAGCGTTTAGCTCTATTTTGTTGGAAATTTCATCAAACACATATTGTGAGCTCTCAACTCAATAATTATGTCCATCAATGGATGGTACAAATGATATCCCTTACTTTCAGCACTATGTCCAACAAACATACATTTTTGTGCTTTGTCATCAAGTTTAATGACATTGTTGTGATGGTTCAAAATCATGTGTCAAATAAACAAACACGCACATATGAATAACCATAGGTTTATGTACATTCCAAGACTCAATAAGGAGTGATGAATTTCAATTCTTTTGTAAGGAAGTAATTCAACACATAGAATGCACACATGACCACTTCCATCCAAAGTTTATCAGAAGGGTGCTTTCCTTTAACCATACATCATGCCATTTCAAGGATTGTTCTATTTTTATGCTTTGCAACACCATTTTGCTAAGGCGTATATAGCATTGTACATTGGTGTGAATTTCTTCTTTCATGAAGAAAAGCATTAAACTCATGTGACATGTATTCACCACCATATTTTTTGCTTAGAGTAAAAATCTTGTTTCTAGAAAAATTTTCAGCCATAGTTAAAAATGCTTTGATGCCAAAAAATACCTCATTCTTTGCTTTCACAGGATACAAGCATGTATGGTGCATAGCATCATCAATGAAGGTAACAAAATATACATGTTTCCCAAAAGATCGAGTTTTGATGGGAGCACATACATCACTATGAACGTTGTAATTTTCTTGTTGTGTGTGTATGAATATCTTTTGGAAAAGAAGCACGATGCATTTTTGCAAGAATGCAACCTTCACATGCATGCATTTTAATGGACTCAAGTGTTGGAAAACCAATAACCATGTGCTTCTTTTGCAAAGAAACCAAACTATTGAAGTTCAACTCACCAAAACAAGCATGCCAAAGCTCCATTTCAGCCATGGAGGAAGTATGAGAAACCAAGGCATTTGAGGCAGCCCTCTTGTATGTGTCCAAGTGATACAAACTATTTCATAATGTATCGGACATCATGATAATATCACCGTTGTTGAAATCATGAACCATACATTTATCATCAAGAAAGTGTACATGAAGTCAAACTTTGGCAATCAAAGAAACTGAAATTAAGTTCTTCTTGATACTGGGGACATAAATGCATTTTTCAAGAGAACCATGTTGCGAACATTTGTTTTATGTAGGGTACAAGTTTCAAATTATGTAAATACCTTTGGGAAGTCTTCAAATACTTCAAGAAGGCTCATATTATTCATAAAAGATAGCAAAAATACCACGTGAGTTCTAGAACATGGTGAGTCAAATTAGTGAGTCACAAGGGAGCTGCAATGGTGTCCTAGTGGAAGGTCGATGTGGCTAGTTCTCAAAGTCCATCAATACTTTGCTTATTTGAGCACTTGAGTCATGTAATACCTTCACCCAAGTGTCTACCACGAATTTAGATGTATTAGAAAGGTTTTAGATTAGTTCCTCATGCTATAAAAAGAGGAGAGAAGTCGTGATCTTGTGGGAAGTCCAAGAGAGGCATATGTGTATCTCTATGCTAATGTAGTTTTGTATGCAGAGATTGCAGAGCCTGTATCTCCCTCATTATATATCCAAGTTACGTGTTTCATAGCTCATTTGAAAGCTCTAACTGTCTACTTTCTTCCTGTAAATTTTCATAATCATTGGATTTGTGAGCTGAGAGCAGTACTCTTTGCAAGTAGTGTGTGTTCTCTGGTTTCACCTCTGCTGAAGGTCTCCATTAAACCTCAAACTTGCAGAGGTCATATCTCCTTATGTACTTATCCAAATTGAGTGTTATTTGTCTCATTGGAAAGCTCTTAGTGTCTAGTATATGTGGTTATAACAGTTTTAGAAAATTCTAATCCATTAGAGAATAGTAAGCTCTGCAAGCATGAATGGTTTTCTGTGATGAAGTTTGTGAGAAGGTCAACTTGTTCCTAGGGGGTTCCACCTACTTCTTGCTATATTTTGGAGGTAAATAAACTCCAACATTGGTATCAGAGCAAGGAATTGAAGCTTGGAAAAGTTTGTAATACCTAGATGAAGAATTTGAAGCTATTGGAGAAGAGGTTCATCATCGACACTACACAAAGGTAGAAGGAGATAGCAAGGAAGCATCTCAAGCAACATCCAATCAAAGAAAGGTGCATAGACTTTATTACAAAGGTAAATCTCATACTTCTTCTTATCACGTATATCCAAAAGGAGGGTTAAAGGAGGAAGTTTAGTATTTTGCACAATGGGCGATCAACATGCACAAATAGAGAAGCTTGATAAGAACAACTATCAAGCATGGCGATTTAGAATCACAGCATACTTGCAAGGTAGAGGCTTGTATGGTTTGATTGATGGAACGGATATCAAACCTATATTACCAGAGGATCCAAATCAGCAACAATTGAGGGAGTTTAGACTTTGGAATGAAAGAGACAAAAGGGTTATATTCATTTTATCACAAAATATTCAAGATTCAATGGTAGGACACATACAAGATCTAGACACAAGTAGAGATGTTTGGCTTGCATTGGAAAGGTTGTATGCTACAGGTACAAGAGCAAGGAAGATTCAACTCAAAAATGAGTTGAATAACATAAAGAAAGATACAAGGACATCGGTCAATGATTACTTGTTGAAGGTTAAAGAGATTGCAGATCAACTAGGATCAATTCAAGCTCACGTGGATGACGACGACTTGGTTGCACATACTCTCAACGGACTCAAGGATGACGAGAGATGGAAACCATTCATTACTTCAGTTTATGTTAGAGGAGAATTACCAGACTTTGATCAGCTTGTTGCTCTTATGGTCACGGAGGAGATGAATCTAAATGGCTCTACTTCAAATAAAAAAGGATCTCAAGGACAAGCTCTTTATGTAGGATCATCAAGAGGTGGAAACAGAGGAAGAAGAGGTTCAAATAGAGGTCGAGGAAGAAGGAGCGATGATCAAGGGACTTCAAGTGGCTTCTTCAACACAAGAGGAAGAGGAAGATCAAGCGTGACAGGTACGAGAGGCAACTACAACTACAATCAAAGACAAAGGAGTGAAGATAACAACAATTGCTATATATCTGGAAGGTATGGACACTATGCCAAAGATTCTTGTCAAAATGAAAATAATCAAGGTGGTAATCGAAGAGGAGGTGGTAATCGAAGAGGAGGCTATTCAAGAAGAGGTAAACAACAAGGAAATTATGCAGTTGAAGGTAAATGTGATGATTATGATTCTCTTCTTATGATGAATGTAGAAACTAAGATGAATTGCAATAGTGATGTATGGTATGTAGATAGTGGTTGCTCTAATCATATGTCACATGATGCTTCATGGTTTTCTAATATGCATAATCCTTCATGTAAAGGTCATGTTGAAACAGGAGATGATACAACACATAAGATTATGCAGGTTGGAGATGTTGTTATGCAGGATAAGAGCAAGACAAATTGCTTGAAGGATGTACTTTATGTGCCAACGATCACTAAGAATTTGATGTCAGTTGGTCAAATGGTAGAAAAAGGTTTGCAAATAAGATTTAATCATGCAGGTTGCTTCATTGAGGATCCAAAGCAAAGGAGGTTAATTGCTAGAGGTCAAAAACAAGGTAGATTGTTTACATTCAAGGTAAACCCAAATCATACAAACTATTTCTCTTATGGTATGCATCGAATAGCAGAGCTTGATCTATGGCACAAAAGGATTGGACACATGAATGTACACAGGTTAAAGGAGCTATCAAAGAAGAGGATTGTTGAAGGATTACCTGATCTTACTAAGCAACATATGGTGCATTTATGTGAAGCATGTCAAATGGGTAAGCAGAGTAGACAGCCTTTCAAGCATTCAAGCTATGTAAGCAGTGGATTGCTAGAACTTATACACACGGACGTATGGGGTCCTACTAAAGAGGCATCCTTGGCTGGTAATAAGTACTATGTATCATTCATTGATGATCATAGTAGAATGACATTTGTGTATTTCATTAAACATAAGAGTGAAGTCTTTGATTGTTTCAAAAATTTTAAATCATTTGTCGAGAAGCAAACAGGAAGATATGTTAAGAAGCTAAGATCCGATGGAGGGGGAGAGTATTTCTCTCAAGCTTTTATTGACTTTTTGTATGATGAAGGTATCAAAAGAGAAGTTACATGCAAGTATACTCCACAACAAAATGGAGTTGCAGAAAGAAGAAACAAAATCATAGCAGAAGCATCTAGAAGCATGCTAATTGATATGTGTTTGCCTAATTCTTTTTGGGCTGAAGCTGTTAGCACAAGTGTGTACATTATGAATAGAGTACCTACTGCTGGAGTTCATCATTTGACACCATATGAGGTATGGAGTGGAAGGAAACCAAGTGTAAGTCATTTGAAAGTATTTGGTTGTGTATGTTATGAACATGTACCTAGTGAAGTGAGATCAAAACTTGATGTGAAATCAAAAAAGTGTATATTTATTGGTTATGCAGATACTCAAAGAGGATATAGATGTTATAATCCTCATACCAATAAGGTGGTTGTTTCAAGAGATGTAAATTTTGATGAATCACTTTCATGGTATGTAGATAAGAAAAGTTTGCAGGTCATAAATGAAGATGAAGAAGATACAGGTGAAGGAGATGAGTGCTTACCTCAGCCCACAAGAAGTTTAAGTGATGAGAAAAGCAGTTTGGATGAAGAAAGAGAGCTACCTTTCAATGGAAGATTAAGGCAAGATTCACCTCCTAGTGTTAAAAGTAAAGGTAAACTCAAATTTATTGAAGTTAATGATGAAGGAGAGGAAATTAGTGATGTATGTGACTATGGAGAATCATCAAAGGTTCCTAATAAGAAAGGAAGAGCATCTACATTGGAGGTAAGAAGAACTTCAAGAGTGAGTAAGCAACCTCAAAGGTATACGTATGAATCTTTCATGAATACTCATTATGCTTTTATGACAAAAGTTGAGCAGGAAAACGAACCCACATGTTATGATGAGGCAAAAGGAGATGAAAAGTGGGAGAAAGCAATGAGCGAAGAAATGGAAGCACTACAAGATAACAAGACTTGGAATTTAGTTCCAAAGACACCAAAGCAAAAGGTAATTGGTTGCAAGTGGGTTTTTAAGATTAAAAGAAATAGTGATGGTAGTGTGTCAAAATATAAGGCTAGACTTGTAGCAAAAGGATATAATCAAACTCAAGGATTGGACTATGAGGAGACATTTAGTCCAGTAGCAAACATGGCAACGGTGAGAACTTTGTTGGCTTTAGCTGCAAGTAAAAGGTGGAATATATATCAACTCGATATAAAGAATGCCTTTATTAATGGTGAGTTAAATGAAGAAGTGTATATGTCACAACCAGATGGTTATGTGGATGCAAAATGGCCTAATCATGTATGCAGGTTAAAGAAGGTATTGTATGGTCTTAAACAGGCACCAAGGGCATGGAATGCAAGGTTGGTAAAGTATCTTATGCTGCAAGGATACACAGCGAGTCATGCTGATCCTTCACTTTATGTAAAACATGTAGATGACATGTGTGCCTATGTATGCATTTATGTGGATGACTTGTTGATTACAGGGAATGATGCAAAAGCAATTGATGAGATAAAAGGTAATTTGGGAAAGGAATTTAAAATTTCAGATCTTGGTTTGTTTAGATACTTTCTTGGGATTGAAATTGTGTATGGCGATGAAGGTATGTGGTTGATACAGAGAAAGTATATATGTGATATGTTGAAAAGGTTTGGTATGCAGGAATGTAAATTTGTTTTTACTCCAATGGAATGTAATGTAAAGTTGAGTGCAAAGGAAGGTGATGAGTTGCATGATATGAATGTGTATAGATCCATGGTAGGATCTTTGATTTATGCAACAAAAACTAGACCTAATATATGCTATGCAGTGGGAGTATTGTCACAGTTTATGCATGAACCTAGAGTACCTCATATGCATGCAGCGAAAAGAGTGCTTAGGTATTTGAAAGGTACCATGAACGAAGGATTATTTTATAGTCATGATGTTGATCTAACTCTTAAAGTCTATAGTGATGCAAATTGGGCTGGAAGCAAAGATGACAGAAGATCCACAAGTGGATATGTTTTAATAGCAGGAAACAAGACATTAACATGGAGTTCAAAGAAACAGCCTACAATTGCTTTATCTTCTACAGAGGCTGAGTATAGAAGTTTAGCATTGGCTATTACTGAAGTTATGTGGTTTATAAAGTTGTTTCATGACTTGAATGTGCAGGTTGATGTACCACTGATATATGGGGATAACTTGAGTAGCATTCATATGACCTCAAATCCTACCTTTCATGCTAGAACAAAGCATATAGAGGTTCACTATCATTATGTTCGAGAGAAGGCCATAGACAATGAAGTACAAGTTTCTTTTGTGGGAACAAAGGATCAAGTTGCAGATATCTTCACCAAATCCTTGGATGGACCAAAGCTTCAAAAATTCAACTATATTCTTGGCATGAAGGAAATACCCTTTGAAACTTGAGGGGGAGAATGTTGCGAACATTTGTTTTATGTAGGGTACAAGTTTCAAATTATGTAAATACCTTTGGGAAGTCTTCAAATACTTCAAGAAGGCTCATATTATTCATAAAAGATAGCAAAAATACCACGTGAATTCTAGAACATGGTGAGTCAAATTAGTGAGTCACAAGGGAGCTGCAGTGGTGTCCTAGTGGAAAGTCGATGTGGCTAGTTCTCAAAGTCCATCAATACTTTGTTTATTTGAGCACTTGAGTCATGTAATACCTTCACCCAAGTGTCTACCACGAATTTAGATGTATTAGAAAGGTTTTAGATTAGTTCTTCATGCTATAAAAAGAGGAGAGAAAGTCATGATCTTGTGGGAAGTCCAAGAGAGGCATATGTGTATCTCTATGCTAATGTAGTTTTGTATGCAAAGATTGCAGAGCTTGTATCTCCCTCATTATATATCCAAATTACATGTTTGATAGCTCATTTGAAAGAACTTTTTTCCTGTAAATTTTCATAATCATTGGATTTGTGAGCTGAGAGCAGTACTCTTTGCAAGTAGTGTGTGTTCTCTGGTTTCACCTCTGCTGAAGGTCTCCATTAAACCTCAAACTTGCAGAGGTCATATCTCCTTGTGTACTTATCCAAATTGAGTGTTCTTTGGCTCATTGGAAAGCTCTTAGTGTCTAGTATATGTGGTTAAAACAGTTTTAGAAAATTCTAATCCATTAGAGAATAGTAAGCTCTGCAAGCATGAATGGTTTTCTGTGATGAAGTTTGTGAGAAGGTCAACTTGTTCCTAGGGGGTTCCACCTACTTCTTGCTATATTTTGGAGGTCAATAAACTCCAACAAACCAAACCTCAATTGACAGTTGTAAGCTTAATTTCTCCTACTCCAATGATAGGATAAGAGGCATTGTTTTCACACACCACATGGTCTCCTTTGCATGCATCTTTCAAAGATGCAAAAAAACTTTTGCATGGATTTATGTGCATTGAAGCACCACTATCAAAGAACCAATCCAAAATTATTCTCACTCACAACGATACATTTAGAATGCAATGATGCATCATAATGAAATGTAACAACACATGCCCAAAAATCTTGAGCCATGTTGACTACATCATTATTTGTGTTTGAAGAATTTTCAACAATAGACATGCCAGATTCCTTCTTCTTTTCATTGCACTTAGCAAGCTTTCTACACTCAATAGTATGACCAACCTCCTAGCAATATTTGCCTCTTGTCTTCTTCTATAAATCATCAGCATTAGAGGAATGAATGGAAGAGGAAGGTTGAGGCTTTGGTTTTGATAAACCCAAAGCTAAACCATACTTGCGTTTCCCTTTTTGTGAGATAGCAAGTGCTTGTGTTCCCTCAATCAAACCACTCCTATTCACTGTGATTTGATCTTCTTGCAAAAAACAACCTCAAAAATGCATACATATTTGGATTCCCGTTTGCTAACGAACAAAGTGTAGTGGAAAAGGTTTGAGAAAATTTTGGCAATCCTTTCAACAAATGTAGAGATTATTGATGCATTCAGAATAATATCATCTATGTTTTCCAATTGCTTTTTCAATTCCTTGATGTGTGTCACATGCACATCCATAGACTCATTTTCAACGATATGTACATCCTCAAGTATGCAACACATGCTTCATTATGCACGACATACAAAGAAGCAAGAGTGTCCCATGCATGTGATGTAGAACATGACCGAATGTATGGAACTATATCAAGCTTCATAGAAAGCACAATCAATGCATGAGCTTGAGCATCTTTTCCATCCCATCTAAGTTTCTCCTGTGCAGGTTGAGAAGGAGTAACCATTGTAATTGAAGAAGAAGCTCCAACTATGATAGTAGATTGTGAACTAGAAGAACCTAGGGGTCTTTTATCTACATGTGCCATTATGTTCCATAGTTATTTTGCAACAAGAACATATTTCATCATGTAAGAACACATTGGATAGTTGGTTCCATCAAGCTTATCTTCAGCTTGAAGCATGCCAAACAATTCATTATTGCCTTCCATTTCACTAAAGAACAAGAATGTGACATAATGAAAGCTAAAATGAATGTTGAAATTTCACTTCACAATCTATCACTTAGATGGAAATTTTGATTCCATGAAATGGCTTTGAAATGGGGATAAAACCATAGTGCAACTGACAAAAATGTTTTTTGGCTGCTAAAAATCAATGTTTTATGCTCCAAAATCAATTTGCACTGTCATGTGCATCATGATGCAAAAAAGGAAAACTTGACAAGGATTTGAACTTGCTATGAAAACATTGTTGGGAATTGAAAAAGTGAGGGGTGGTGCTAAGCATCATGTATTGGTAGCAAAAGGCCTCTGAAATATTGTGTAGGGTGTTGAAAACATCCTATGAGACTTACAAATATAGATGGTGTTGAAGATGATGACCTTCAATTTTTCGGTAATGTTGTGGTTCCTATTGTATCTATTGCATAGCAACTTTGTTGGGATGGCAGAAATGCATGCACACATTCATTGATAGCTTTGTCTATCAAACATACCATTGTCCCTCACATTCACTCCTATAAGACAACAAAAGATCTTTGGGATACTCTTACAACATTATACTAGACAAGAAATGAGGCTCATGTTGTTTATCTCTAAAAATAGTTAGAGAACGGGCACATTAATGAAGGAGATTCAATGGATACTTTTTTGACAAAGAAACAAAGTTTTGAAAGAGTAATTGATTTTTGCTAATGAAATCTTGCGAGGTAGCTCACTTTGTAGATTTCTCTTACGATTTTATAGATTCTTATCAGAGTTTTGCTTCTAGTCTTTGGTTGATGATTAAAGGAAATCCAAATGCCTTAACATTTGAGGAGTTCATCTCTGCTTTACTGGAAAAAGGTCAGTCCAACTAGAATAGACCAATTATGATTGTTGCAAAGCAAGTTTTCTTAGCTATTTAGATCATGATCTTTCAAATGGTGATGTTATCATCACTTCTAGCATTTTATGTAATGGGCTATGTAAGCTCAGATTATGCAAAATCTGAGATTCGTAGCATCTACGAACTTGCAACTCTTCACGGTTGTAATGTACACTCGTTGGACATTAAAATCGCATTTTTGAATGGTCATTTACATGAAGAAATCTATTTTCTAGCACATGATTTTGAGAAAAACTCTATTTTAAGAGCACCTTATGTGTCACACATGCAGATGATGTACTTTTGATTATTGTTGTCTATGTTGATGATATGCTGCTCATTGTTCCTAATGAGAAGCATATTGCTAAATTTAAGGTTGTTTCACATGCCTCTTTGAGATGTCATATTTGGGGAATTTGCATTATTATTTAGATATTTGATTTATGCAAGTTAATGGGGAAATAGCCTCATGTCAAACAGAACTAGAGTTAACTTGATCGCTTCCATTAAGTGAATTCACTTTACAACTAAAGTGTGGCTGTAGGTTCTAAAATAGTGGTGTGGATTACCCATGTAAAAGTGGCTCTACTTAACTCCAAAAGTCATTTGGTTAACTAAAAAAGACTCGAGTCCCAAAATCTATATAATAACATGGTTGGGTGGAGAGACATATGCCATTTCTTATGATTCTAGAGTAGCTATACTATATGTCATTTGTATTATACCACCTAGTTGTAGTGTCTCTTCACGTACAGTTTCCTTAGTGCTTCCTAGCAAGCCTATTTCTACTGTCACTACACAAATCTTCTCATGATATCCATTAGAACTTTTGCTATATTTTCTTCCAATTCTTTTAATACTTTCAAATCTACCAAAAAAATTGTAGAACACTTTGAGTAAGTCTTCCTTGAGTTTGAACATACATCATCCGTGTGGAATGAACTAAGGAAAATCTAGTAGGATTGCCAAAGTATTATGGGCTATCAACTCCACCAGCTGACCAACGCACTAACTCCCTACAAGAATGGTGACAATAGTGAAGGGTACAAGGTGATTGTCACTCTTAAAAGGTTATTTTCAAATCAAATTGCACGGAATGAACATAATATTGAAATATATTGCATTTTCATAATCTATTTTATTTGTTATACAATTCATGTCTAGTATATTGATTATGCACTAATTATTGAATGAGAAAGAAAACACAAAATATAAGAGACCTTTTCCATCAAAGCCATTGTGCCAACATAGAGAAATAACAGATCTTAAGAAAATAGTATCTTTATTGATATTGGCAATAGAAAGAACTTTCAAGATTGCACACACATACATATGTATGAACATATTTACCCAGAAGAAGAGGAAGAAGAGGAACAAGAAGAAGAAGAATAATAGCAGTAATGACAATAATAATAATAATAATAGTAATAATAATAATAATAATAATAATAATAACAACAACAACAATAATAATAATAATAATAATAATAATAATAATAATAATAATAATAAGAAGAAGAAGAAGAAGAAGGAGAAGGAGAAGGAGAAGGAGAAGGAGGAGGAGGAGGAGGAGGAGGAGAAGAAGAAGAAGAAGAAGAAGAAGAAGAAGGAGAAGGAGAAGGAGAAGGAGAAGGAGAAGGAGGAGGAGGAGGAGGAGGAGGAGGAGGAGGAGGAGGAGGAGGAGGAGGAGGAGGAGAAGAAGAAGAAGAAGAAGAAGAAGAAGACTAAAATTAGGGTTAAGTTAAAAATACTAAATTGGTTGCACTACCTTCCCCAACGCTCTAGAGAACTTCTATGGTGATTTAGATTTAGATAGATGTTGGAGGATAGGGATTGTTTCTCACCCTTTTGGGCAAGTGTTTGCCTTATTTATATAGGTTACAATAGAGTTAAATTGACCTATTATAGGTCCTAGTTGCTTGCCTTCGACTTACACGGAACAATAGTTAAGAAGGGAACATT